>OW964548.2:7009699-9409699 GCA_943138885.2 Tholera decimalis
ACCTCGCGCAACACCCAAATACTAAACCCCCCCCATCTCCCCCCATCACCCCTCCCCACTTTTTTTTTTCACAAGCACGCGAGGTGCTTGCACCTCGCGCAACACCCAAATACTAAACCCCCCTATCTCCCCCCATAACCCCCCCCAATTTTTTTTTTTTCACAAGCACTCGAGGTGCTTGCACCTCGCGCAACACGCAAATACTTGATTTAGAGGGGCAATGCTTTAGTTTTTTCCACAAGCACGCGAGGTGCTTGCACCTCGCGCAACACGCAAATACTAAACCCCCCCATCACCCCGCCCCAATTTCTTTTTTTCACAAGCACGCGAGGTGCTTGCACCTCGCGCAACACGCAAATACTAAACCCCCCCCCATTAACACCCCCTTATTTTTTTTTTTTCACAAGCACGCGAGGTGCTTGCACCTCGCGCAACACGCAAATACTAAACCCCCCATCTCCCCCCATCACACCCCCCCTTCTTTTTTTTTTTTTTTTTCACAAGCACGCGAGGTGCTTGCACCTCGCGCAACACGCAAATACTTGATTTAGAGGGGCAATGCTTTAGTTTTTTTCACAAGCACGCGAGGTGCTTGCACCTCGCGCAACACGCAAATACTAGTTATATTATATAAAGCTAAATTACCACTGACTGACTCACTCACTCATTGACATAATTGTTCTCCCAGATGGTGGATGGGGAGGTGGGTATATTTTGACAGATTCGTAAACAAGTAACTCTCAAACCTACGGGAAAAGTGCCAAACCTCCCCTTTTCACCCCCCTTCTCCCCCCTCCCTATCGTATCTCGGAAACTACGAGATCCGTAGTTTTTGTTTTTTACGGATTCGTATAGAGGAGGCTCGGTCAAGTAAAAACCATTTTTCAAAGTGTCTCCCCCCGCCCACCTTCTCCCCCTCTTTAGGCGGATCTCGGAATCTAAGAGACTTGGAACATTTTTTTTTTCAGATTCATTTAGAGGGGCAATGCTTTAGTCGAAATACTTGTGCAACCCCCCCCCATCAACCCCCCCCCCCCTCTTTTTTTTTTTTTTTTTCACAAGCTCGCGAGGTGCTTGCACCTCGCGCAACACGCAAATACTTGATTTAGAGGGGCAATGCTTTAGTTTTTTTCACAAGCACGCGAGGTGCTTGCACCTCGCGCAACACGCAAATACTAGTATTATATAAAGCTAAATTACCACTCACTCACTGACATAATTGTTCTCCCAGATGGTGGATGGGGAGGTGGGTATATTTTGACAGATTCGTAAACAAGTAACCCTCAAACCTACGGGAAAAGTGCCAAAGCTCCCCTTTTCACCCCCCTTCTCCCCCCTCCCTATCGTATCTCGGAAACTACGAGACCCGTATTTTTTGTTTTTTACGGATTCGTATAGAGGAGGCGCGGTAAAGTAAAAACCATTTTTCAAAGTCCCCCCCCCCGCCCCCTTCTCCCCCCCTTTAGGCCGATCTCGGAATCTAAGAGACTTGGAACATTTTTTTTTTCAGATTCATTTAGAGGGGCAATGCTTTAGTCGAAATACTTGTGCAACCCCCCCCCCATCACCCCCCCTCCTTTTTTTTTTTTTCACTTGCACGCGAGGTGCTTGCACCTCGCGCAACACGCAAATACTAAACCCCCCCATCACCCCCCCCTTTTTTTTTTTTTTTTCACAAGCACGCGAGGTGCTTGCACCTCGCGCAACACGCAAATACTTGATTTAGAGGGGCAATGCTTTAGTTTTTTTCACAAGCACGCGAGGTGCTTGCACCTCGCGCAACACGCAAATACTAAACCCCCCCATTTCCCCCCTATTTTTTTTTTTTTTTTTTCACAAGCACGGAGCTGCTTGCACCTCGCGCAACACGCAAAAACTAGTTATATTATACTATATAAAGCTAAATTACCACTCACTGACTGACTGACTCACTCATTGACATAATTGTTCTCCCAGATGGCGGATGGGGAGGTGGGTATATTTTGACAGATTCGTAAACAAGTAACTCTCAAACCTACGGGAAAAGTGCCAAACCTCCCCTTTTCCCCCCCCTTCTCCCCCCCCTCTATCGTATCTCGGAAACTACGAGAACCGTATTTTTTGTTTTTTACGGATTCGTATAGAGGAGGCTCGGTAAAGTAAAAACCATTTTTCAAAGTCCCCCCCCCCGCCCCCCTTCTCCCCCCCTTTAGGCGGATCTCGGAATCTAAGAGACTTGGAACATTTTTTTTTTCAGATTCATTTAGAGGGGCAATGCTTTAGTCGAAATACTTGTGCAACCCCCCCCCCATCTCCCCCCCATCTCCCCCCCCTTTTTTTTTTTATAAAAAGCACGCGAGGTGCTTGCACCTCGCGCAACACGCAAATACTAAACCCCCCCCATCACCCCCCCCCCCACTTTTTTTTTCACAAGCATGCGAGGTGCTTGCACCTCGCGCAACACGCAAATACTAGTTATACTATATAAAGCTAAATTACCACTCACTGACTCACTGACATAATTGTTCTCCCAGATGGTGGATGGGGAGGTGGGTATATTTTGACAGATTCGTAAACAAGTAACTCTGAAACCTACGGGAAAAGTGCCAAACCTCCCCTTTTCCCCCCCCTTCTCCCCCCTCCCTATCGTATCTCGGAAACTACGAGACCCATATTTTTTTTTTTTACGGATTCGTATAGCGGAGGCTCGGTAAAGTAAAAATCATTTATCAAAGTCGCCCCCCCCCACCCCCCTTCTCAGCCCCTTTAGGCGGATCTCGGAAATTAAGAGACTTGGAACATTTTTTTTTTTCAGATTCATTTAGAAGGGCAATGCTTTAGTCGAAATACTTGTGCAACCCCCCTCCCCATCTCCCCCCCATCACCCCCCCCTTTTATTTTTTGTTTTTTCACAAGCACGCGAGGTGCTTGCACCTCGCGCAACACGCAAATACTTGATTTAGAGGGGCAATGCTTTAGTTTTCTTCACAAGCACGCGAGGTGCTTGCACCTCGCGCAACACGCAAATACTAGTTATACTATATAAAGCTAAATTACCACTCACTGACTGACTGACTCACTCATTGACATAATTGTTCTCCCAGATGGTGGATGGGGAGGTGGGTATATTTTGACAGATTCGTAAACAAGTAACTCTCAAACCTACGGGAAAAGTGCCAAACCTCCCCTTTTCCCCCCCCTTCTCCCCCCCCCCCTATCGTATCTCGGAAACTACGAGACCCGTATTTTTTTCTTTTTACGGATTCGTATAGAGGAGGCTCGGTAAAGTAAAAACCATTTTTCAAAGTCCCCCCCCCGCCCCCCTTTCCCCCCCCTTTAGGCGGATCTCGGAATCTAAGAGACTTGGAACATTTTTTTTTTCAGATTCATTTAGAGGGGCAAAGCTTTAGTCGAAATAATTGTGAAACCCCCCCCCCATTTCCCCCCCCACTTTTTTTTTTTTTTCACAAGCACGCGAGGTTCTTGCACCTCGCGCAACACGCAAATACTTGATTTAGAGGGGCAATGCTTTAGTTTTTTTCACAAGCACGCGAGGTGCTTGCACCTCGCGCAACACGCAAATACTAACCCAACCCCACTTTTTTTTTTACAAGCACGCCAGGTGCTTGCACCTCGCGCAACACCTAAATACTAAACCCCCCCCCCATCTCCCCCTCCATTTTTTTTTCACTAGCACGCGAGGTGCTTGCACCTCGCGCAACACCCAAATACTAAACCCCCCCATCTCCCCCCATCACCCCTCCCCACTTTTTTTTTTCACAAGCACGCGAGGTGCTTGCACCTCGCGCAACACCCAAATACTAAACCCCCCTATCTCCCCCCATAACCCCCCCCAATTTTTTTTTTTTCACAAGCACTCGAGGTGCTTGCACCTCGCGCAACACGCAAATACTTGATTTAGAGGGGCAATGCTTTAGTTTTTTCCACAAGCACGCGAGGTGCTTGCACCTCGCGCAACACGCAAATACTAAACCCCCCCATCACCCCGCCCCAATTTCTTTTTTTCACAAGCACGCGAGGTGCTTGCACCTCGCGCAACACGCAAATACTAAACCCCCCCCATTAACACCCCCTTATTTTTTTTTTTTTCACAAGCACGCGAGGTGCTTGCACCTCGCGCAACACGCAAATACTAAACCCCCCATCTCCCCCCATCACACCCCCCCTTCTTTTTTTTTTTTTTTTTCACAAGCACGCGAGGTGCTTGCACCTCGCGCAACACGCAAATACTTGATTTAGAGGGGCAATGCTTTAGTTTTTTTCACAAGCACGCGAGGTGCTTGCACCTCGCGCAACACGCAAATACTAGTTATATTATATAAAGCTAAATTACCACTGACTGACTCACTCACTCATTGACATAATTGTTCTCCCAGATGGTGGATGGGGAGGTGGGTATATTTTGACAGATTCGTAAACAAGTAACTCTCAAACCTACGGGAAAAGTGCCAAACCTCCCCTTTTCACCCCCCTTCTCCCCCCTCCCTATCGTATCTCGGAAACTACGAGATCCGTAGTTTTTGTTTTTTACGGATTCGTATAGAGGAGGCTCGGTCAAGTAAAAACCATTTTTCAAAGTGTCTCCCCCCGCCCACCTTCTCCCCCTCTTTAGGCGGATCTCGGAATCTAAGAGACTTGGAACATTTTTTTTTTCAGATTCATTTAGAGGGGCAATGCTTTAGTCGAAATACTTGTGCAACCCCCCCCCATCAACCCCCCCCCCCCTCTTTTTTTTTTTTTTTTTCACAAGCTCGCGAGGTGCTTGCACCTCGCGCAACACGCAAATACTTGATTTAGAGGGGCAATGCTTTAGTTTTTTTCACAAGCACGCGAGGTGCTTGCACCTCGCGCAACACGCAAATACTAGTATTATATAAAGCTAAATTACCACTCACTCACTGACATAATTGTTCTCCCAGATGGTGGATGGGGAGGTGGGTATATTTTGACAGATTCGTAAACAAGTAACCCTCAAACCTACGGGAAAAGTGCCAAAGCTCCCCTTTTCACCCCCCTTCTCCCCCCTCCCTATCGTATCTCGGAAACTACGAGACCCGTATTTTTTGTTTTTTACGGATTCGTATAGAGGAGGCGCGGTAAAGTAAAAACCATTTTTCAAAGTCCCCCCCCCCGCCCCCTTCTCCCCCCCTTTAGGCCGATCTCGGAATCTAAGAGACTTGGAACATTTTTTTTTTCAGATTCATTTAGAGGGGCAATGCTTTAGTCGAAATACTTGTGCAACCCCCCCCCCATCACCCCCCCTCCTTTTTTTTTTTTTCACTTGCACGCGAGGTGCTTGCACCTCGCGCAACACGCAAATACTAAACCCCCCCATCACCCCCCCCTTTTTTTTTTTTTTTTTCACAAGCACGCGAGGTGCTTGCACCTCGCGCAACACGCAAATACTTGATTTAGAGGGGCAATGCTTTAGTTTTTTTCACAAGCACGCGAGGTGCTTGCACCTCGCGCAACACGCAAATACTAAACCCCCCCATTTCCCCCCTATTTTTTTTTTTTTTTTTTCACAAGCACGGAGCTGCTTGCACCTCGCGCAACACGCAAAAACTAGTTATATTATACTATATAAAGCTAAATTACCACTCACTGACTGACTGACTCACTCATTGACATAATTGTTCTCCCAGATGGCGGATGGGGAGGTGGGTATATTTTGACAGATTCGTAAACAAGTAACTCTCAAACCTACGGGAAAAGTGCCAAACCTCCCCTTTTCCCCCCCCTTCTCCCCCCCCTCTATCGTATCTCGGAAACTACGAGAACCGTATTTTTTGTTTTTTACGGATTCGTATAGAGGAGGCTCGGTAAAGTAAAAACCATTTTTCAAAGTCCCCCCCCCCGCCCCCCTTCTCCCCCCCTTTAGGCGGATCTCGGAATCTAAGAGACTTGGAACATTTTTTTTTTCAGATTCATTTAGAGGGGCAATGCTTTAGTCGAAATACTTGTGCAACCCCCCCCCCATCTCCCCCCCATCTCCCCCCCCTTTTTTTTTTTATAAAAAGCACGCGAGGTGCTTGCACCTCGCGCAACACGCAAATACTAAACCCCCCCCATCACCCCCCCCCCACTTTTTTTTTCACAAGCATGCGAGGTGCTTGCACCTCGCGCAACACGCAAATACTAGTTATACTATATAAAGCTAAATTACCACTCACTGACTCACTGACATAATTGTTCTCCCAGATGGTGGATGGGGAGGTGGGTATATTTTGACAGATTCGTAAACAAGTAACTCTGAAACCTACGGGAAAAGTGCCAAACCTCCCCTTTTCCCCCCCCTTCTCCCCCCTCCCTATCGTATCTCGGAAACTACGAGACCCGTATTTTTTTTTTTTTACGGATTCGTATAGAGGAGGCTCGGTAAAGTAAAAACCATTTTTCAAAGTCCCCCCCCCCCGCCCCCCTTCTCCCCCCCTTTAGGTAGATCTCGGAATCTAAGAGACATGGAACATTTTTTTTTTCAGATTCATTTAGAGGGGCAATGCTTTAGTCAAAATACTTCTGCAACCCCCCCCCCATCACCCCCCCCCTTTTTTTTTTTTTTTCTCAAGTACGCGAGGTGCTTGCACCTCGCGCAACACGCAAATACTTGATTTAGAGGGGCAATGCTTTAGTTTTTTTCACAAGCACGCGAGGTGCTTGCACCTCGCGCAACACGCAAATACTAGTTATATTATATAAAGCTAAATTACCACTGACTGACTGACTGACTCACTCATTGACATAATTGTTCTCCCAGATGGTGGATGGGGAGGTGGGTATATTTTGACAGATTCGTAAACAAGTAACTCTCAAACCTACGGGAAAAGTGCCAAACCTCCCCTTTTCACCCCCCTTCTCCCCCCTCCCTATCGTATCTCGGAAACTACGAGACCCGTATTTTTTGTTTTTTACGGATTCGTATAGAGGAGGCTCGGTAAAGTAAAAACCATTTTTCAAAGTCCCCCCCCCCGCCCCCCTTCTCCACCCCTGTAGGCGGATCTCGGAATCTAAGAGACTTGGAACATTTTTTTTTTCAGATTCATTTAGAGGGGCAATGCTTTAGTCGAAATACTTGTGCAACCCCCCATCACCCCCCCCTCTTTTTTTTTTTTTTTTTTCACAAGCTCGCGAGGTGCTTGCACCTCGCGCAACACGCAAATAACAATTTCTTTTTTCACAAGCACGCGAGGTGCTTGCACCTCGCGCAACACGCAAATACTAAAGCCCCCTATCACACGCCCCCCTTTTTTTTTTTTCACAAGCACGCGAGGTGCTTGCACCTCGCGCAACACGCAAATACTAGTTATACTATATAAAGCTAAATTACCACTGACTGACTGACTGACTGACTCACTCATTGACATAATTGTTCTCCCAGATGGTGGATGGGGAGGTGGGTATATTTTGACAGATTCGTAAACAATTACTCTCAAACCTACGGGAAAAGTGCCATACCTCCCCTTTTCCCCCCCCCTTCTCGCCCCCCCCTATCGTATCTCGGAAACTACGAGACCGGTATTTTTTGTTTTTTACGGATTCGTATAGAGGAGGCTCGGTAAAGTAAAAACCATTTTTCAAAGTCCCCCCCCGCCCCCCTTCTCCCCCCCTTTAGGCGGATCTCGGAATCTAAGAGACTTGGAACATTTTTTTTTTCAGATTCATTTAGAGGGGCAATGCTTTAGTCGAAATACTTGTGCAACCCCCCCCCCATCACCCCCCCCCCCTCTTTTTTTTTATTTTTTTTTTTCACAAGCACGCGAGGTGCTTGCACCTCGCGCAACACGCAAATACTTGATTTAGAGGGGCAATGCTTTAGTTTTTTTCACAAGCACGCGAGGTGCTTGCACCTCGCGCAACACGCAAATACTAAACCCCCCCATTTCCCCCCTATTTTTTTTTTTTTTTTTTTCACAAGCACGGAGCTGCTTGCACCTCGCGCAACACGCAAAAACTAGTTATATTATACTATATAAAGCTAAATTACCACTGACTGACTGACTGACTGACTCACTCATTGACATAATTGTTCTCCCAGATGGTGGATGGGGAGGTGGGTATATTTTGACAGATTCGTAAACAAGTAACTCTCAAACCTACGGGAAAAGTGCCATACCTCCCGTTTTCCCCCCCCTTCTCGCCCCCCCCTATCGTATCTCGGAAACTACGAGACCGGTATTTTTTGTTTTTTACGGATTCGTATAGAGGAGGCTCGGTAAAGTAAAAACCATTTTTCAAAGTCCCCCCCCGCCCCCCTTCTCCCCCCCTTTAGGCGGATCTCGGAATCTAAGAGACTTGGAACATTTTTTTTTTCAGATTCATTTAGAGGGGCAATGCTTTAGTCGAAATACTTGTGCAACCCCCCCCCCCCCTATCTCCCCCCCATCACCCCCCCTTTTATTTTTTGTTTTTTCACAAGCACGCGAGGTGCTTGCACCTCACGCAACACGCAAATACTAAACCCCCCCCGTCTCCCCCATCACCCCCCCCCCCAATTTTTTTTTGTTTTTTTCCACAAGCACGTGAGGTGCTTGCACCTCGCGCAACACGCAAATACTAAACCCCCCCATTTCCCCCCTATTATTTTTTTTTTTTTTCACAAGCACGGAGCTGCTTGCACCTCGCGCAACACGCAAAAACTAGTTATATTATACTATATAAAGCTAAATTACCACTGACTCACTCACTGACTCATTGACATAATTGTTCTCCCAGATGGTGGATGGGGAGGTGGGTATATTTTGACAGATTCGTAAACAAGTAACTCTCAAACCTACGGGAAAAGTGCCAAACCTCCCCTTTCCCCCCCCCCCCCCCCCCTTCTCCCCCCTACCTATCGTATCTCGGGAACTACGAGACCCATATTTTTTTTTACGGATTCGTATAGAGGAGGCTCGGTAAAGTAAAAACGATTCATCAAAGTCGCCCCCCCCACCCCCCTTCTCACCCCCTTTAGGCGGATCTCGGAAATTAAGAGACTTGGAACATTTTTTTTTTCAGATTCATTTAGAGGGGCAATGCTTTAGTCAAAATGCTTCTGCAACCCCGCCCCCCATCACCCCCCCATCAACCCCCCCACTTTTTTTTATTTTTCACAAGCACGCGAGGTTCTTGCACCTCGCGCAACACGCAAATACTAAACCCCCCCATCTCCCCCCATCATCCCTCCCCATTTTTTTTTTTTTCACAAGCACGCGAGGTGCTTGCACCTGGCGCAACACGCAAATACTAAACCCCCCCATCACCCCCCGACTTTATTTTTTTTCACAAGCACGCGAGGTGCTTGCACCTCGCGCAACACGCAAATACTAAACCCCCCCATCTCCCCCCCCACTTTTTCTATTCACAAGCACGCGAGTTGCTTGCACCTCGCGCAACACGCAAATACTAGTAATATTATATAAAGCTAAATTACCACTCACTCACTCACTGACTGACTGACTGACTCATTGACATAATTGTTCTCCCAGATGGTGGATGGGGAGGTGGGTATATTTTGACAGATTCGTAAACAAGTAACTCTGAAACCTACGGGAAAAGTGCCAAACCTCCCCTTTTCCCCCCCCCCCTTCTCCCCCTCCCTATCGTATCTCGGAAACTACGAGACCCATATTTTTTTTTTTTACGGATTCGTATAGCGGAGGCTCGGTAAAGTAAAAATCATTTATCAAAGTCGCCCCCCCCCACCCCCCTTCTCAGCCCCTTTAGGCGGATCTCGGAAATTAAGAGACTTGGAACATTTTTTTTTTTCAGATTCATTTAGAAGGGCAATGCTTTAGTCGAAATACTTGTGCAACCCCCCTCCCCATCTCCCCCCCATCACCCCCCCCTTTTATTTTTTGTTTTTTCACAAGCACGCGAGGTGCTTGTACCTCGCGCAACACGCAAATACTAAACCCCCCCCATCTACCCTCCTTTTTTTTTTTTTTTTTTTCACAACCACGCGAGGTGCTTGCACCTCGCGCAACACGCAAATACTAGTTATACTATATAAAGCTAAATTACCACTCACTGACTGACTGACTGACTCATTGACATAATTGTTCTCCCAGATGGTGGATGAGGAGGTGGGTATATTTTGACAGATTCGTAAACAAGTAACTCTGAAACCTACGGGAAAAGTGCCAAACCTCCCCTTTCCCCCCCCTTCTCCCCCCTCCCTATCGTATCTCGGAAACTACGAGGACCCATATTTTTTTTTACGGATTCGTATAGAGGAGGCTCGGTAAAGTAAAAAAAGATTCATCAAAGTCGCCCCCCCCACCCCCCTTCTCACCCCCTTTAGCGGATCTCGGAAATTAAGAGACTTGGAACATTTTTTTTTCAGATTCATTTAGAGGGGCAATGCTTTAGTCAAAATGCTTCTGCAACCCCGCCCCCCATCACCCCCCCATCACCCCCCCCATCAACCCCCCACTTTTTTTTTTTTTTCACAAGCACGCGAGGGTTCTTGCACCTCGCGCAACACGCAAATACTAAACCCCCCATCTCCCCCATCATCCCTCCCCATTTTTTTTTTTTTTTCACAAGCTGAGCCCCCCATCCTCCCCCCCCCACTTTTTCTATTCACAAGCACGCGAGGTGCTTGCACCTCGCGCAACACGCAAATACTAGTTATATTATATAAAGCTAAATTACCACTCACTCACTCACTGACTGACTCATTGACATAATTGTTCTCCAGATGGTGGATGGCGAGGTGGGTATATTTTGACAGATTCGTAAACAAGTAACTCTCAAACCTACGGGAAAAGTGCCCAAACCTCCCCTTTTCCCCCCCCCTTCCCCCCTCCCCCTATCGTATCTCGGAAACTACGAGACCCATATTTTTTTCTTTTTACGGATTCGTATAGAGGAGGCTCGGTAAAGTAAAAACCATTTTTCAAAATCCCCCCCCTTCGCCTCCCTTCTCTCCCCCTTTAGGCGGATCTCGGAATCTAAGAGACTTGTAACATTTTTCTTTTCAGATTCATTTAGAGGGGCAATGCTTTAGTCAAAATACTTCTGCAACCCCCCCCCATTTCTTTTTCACAAGCACGCGAGGTGCTTGCACCTCGCGCTACACGCAAATACTAGTTATACTATACACGGTTAATTTTAGGTCGTTCTGGAACCGAAAGTTCTGAACTCGATCATCGAACTCGAATCGATTGAGTCTATTATTTTCAATAAATAACAATAAAAAATTTTACGAAATATTAAATTAATTGTTATTTTTGGTGAAATAATGAGAACCCGAAGTAACGCTTCCTTGCGATCAATGTTTATGTGCGTGAAAACGTATTTTTACCTATTTTTATTTCAAAAGAACACACCGCCCTACAGGACCGAGTTGTAGGCACTCTTTTAACTAGTCGCCGACTCTTGATGTCGCCGACTAGCTACCTACCGGTACCCGTGCCGGTACGCTCTCTAGAGTCTAGTAGCTCTACTTGTTGCTTCGCCAGTCTTTCGTGGGGGTTGCTTTTGATCGGACGTCTGTGCGTATCACGTGCCGCTATCCATTTCGCGAACAATGTCGTATTCCAATCAGGAAAATTTTGTTGATATGCTTAGGCAAGACCGACTGTAATTATGCAGCTGCGCGTAGAACGTATGAGGTGCGTTTTGCAAATAAGCCAGGTGTGACAGTACCTCGGAGCGTGCATTCCAACGCCCTGCATAACCGTGTGTAATGTGTGTACACCACAGACAGTGTTCACGGGCACGAGTGCAGACCACTGATGCTGGAATTCCTTGTGGTCTACCCGTCCTCGTGGACCTGGTAGCGCAATGTGGCAATCAAGGAACAAGTGCTGATATGTTTGCCGCGGACCCCACGTGTGTGAAAAGGTGTCGAATGTGATGTGGACATGTGAAGCACGAACGCCGAAGTATGCAACAACCTCCTAAGACTACCCACTGACCAACAAGTCAATGTTTTAATGAACTTGATACCTACAGTAGGTAAGTACATTGCTAAAAGCACATCACGTAAAAAAACCCTTATCAGGGTTACGTTTAATTTAATAACTTAATTGTTTCTTGATAAACACACAGAATTAGGTCTGAAATCCGGATCACTATGCCTACAAGCAATGTCAGCTGATACCTACGCGTCCTCTAAGGTATGACGTAGCGTAGGTATCTTTCGTTATAGGTAGGTACGTTTTTTTGGCGGCGCGCGAAAAAGAATCGTAAAAACCTTCTCGTTCAAGCGGCTTCTTTGACTCAAAACTTTAGGTAAGTACTAAACACGTGAACTTTGTCGTTTTTACTGGGGAAAAATTATTATCTCAAATCCATTAAATGGTTACGTAATGCCGAATAATACCCTTACGGATCGGACAAGGTTTTTGTTACATGCTGTAGATAAATAGGTACATAAATAAAAATACGAAAAGCGAATTCAGACTTTATTTCTTTACCGTAAACTAAAAAATAGACATTTCTCCTAAACTAGTTAGGTAGGTAGGTATGCAGTTAACTAAAATTATTACCCACCGCGAGTGCGCTATCAACTGATTTGCACACGAACAGCTGTGCCGCGCTACGTCATCAACGAGCGGATCGCGTACGATCTTGCGTTTATGAATGAAATAGTGGCAGTGCTACTAAAATTTAACTCGAATGACAGAATAAAAGTGATAAATTTCTAACTTCTTTATGAGATGTCCTAAAAAAACAATAACAATGCCAATAGTACCTATTACTCATTTGGAGTTACTGTGTTTCGGTTCCAGAACGATGTAAAATTAATCGTGTATAAAGCTAAATTACCACTCACTGACTGACTCATTGACATAATTGTTCTCCCAGATGGTGGATGGGGAGGTGGGTATATTTTGACAGATTCGTAAACAAGTAACTCTGAAACCTAAGGGAAAAGTGCCAAACCTCCTTTTCCCCCCCCCCCCCCTTCTCCCCCTCCCTATGGTATCTCGGAAACTACGAGACCCGTATTTTTGTTTTTTTACGGATTCGTTTAGAGGAGGCTCTGTAAAGTAACACGCAAATACTAGTATTATATAAAGCTAAATTACCACTGACTGACTCACTCACTGACATAATTGTTCTCCCAGATGGTGGATGGGGAGGTGGGTATATTTTGACAGATTCGTAAACAAGTAACTCTCAAACCTACGGGAAAAGTGCCAAACCTCCCCTTTTCACTTTGCACCTCGCGCAACACGCAAATACTAAACCCCCCCATCTCCCTCCATCCCCCACCCCTTTTTTTTTTTCACAAGCACGCGAGGTGCTTGCACCTCACGCAACACGCAAATACTAAACCCCCCCCATCTCCCCCATCACCCCACCCCCAATTTTTTTTTGTTTTTTTCCACAAGCACGCGAGGTGATTGCACCTCGCGCAACACGCAACTACTAAACCCCCCATCACCCCCCCATTTTTTTTTTTTTTTTATAAGCACGTGAGGTGCTTGCACCTCGCGCAACACGCAAATACTAAACCCCCCCATTTCCCCCTCTTTTTTTTTTTTTTTTTTTCACAAGCACGGAGCTGCTTGCACCTCGCGCAACACGCAAATACTAGTTATATTATACTATATAAAGCTAAATATATAAAGCTAAATTACCACTGACTCACTCACTGACTCATTGACATAATTGTTCTCCCAGATGGTGGATGGGGAGGTGGGTATATTTTGACAGATTCGTAAACAAGTAACTCTCAAACCTACGGGAAAAGTGCCAAACCTCCCCTTTTCCCCCCCTCCCTATCGTATCTTGGAAACTACGAGACCCGTATTTTTTTTTACGGATTCGTATAGAGGAGGCTCGGTAAAGTAAAAACCATTTTTCAGTCGCCCCCCCCCCCGCCCCCCTTTTCAACCCCTTTAGGCGGATCTCGGAAATTAAGAGACTTGGAACATTTTTTTTTTCAGATTCATTTAGAGGGGCAATGCTTTAGTCGAAATACTTGTGCAACCCCCCCCCATCTCCCCCCCATCACCCCCCCTTTTATTTTTTGTTTTTTCACAAGCACGCGAGGTGCTTGCACCTCGCGCAACACGCAAATACTAGTTATACTATATAAAGCTAAATTACCACTCACTGACTGACTGACTGACTCATTGACATAATTGTTCTCCCAGATGGTGGATGGGGAGGTGGGTATATTTTGACAGATTCGTAAACAAGTAACTCTCAAACCTACGGGAAAAGTGCCAAACCTCCCCTTTTCACTTTGCACCTCGCGCAACACGCAAATACTAAACCCCCCCATCTCCCTCCATCCCCCACCCCTTTTTTTTTTTCACAAGCACGCGAGGTGCTTGCACCTCACGCAACACGCAAATACTAAACCCCCCCCATCTCCCCCATCACCCCACCCCCAATTTTTTTTTGTTTTTTTCCACAAGCACGCGAGGTGATTGCACCTCGCGCAACACGCAACTACTAAACCCCCCATCACCCCCCCATTTTTTTTTTTTTTATAAGCACGTGAGGTGCTTGCACCTCGCGCAACACGCAAATACTAAACCCCCCCATTTCCCCCTCTTTTTTTTTTTTTTTTTTTCACAAGCACGGAGCTGCTTGCACCTCGCGCAACACGCAAATACTAGTTATATTATACTATATAAAGCTAAATATATAAAGCTAAATTACCACTGACTCACTCACTGACTCATTGACATAATTGTTCTCCCAGATGGTGGATGGGGAGGTGGGTATATTTTGACAGATTCGTAAACAAGTAACTCTCAAACCTACGGGAAAAATGCCAAACCTCCCCTTTTCCCCCCTCCCTATCGTATCTTGGAAACTACGAGACCCGTATTTTTTTTTACGGATTCGTATAGAGGAGGCGCGGTAAAGTAAAAACCATTTTTCAGTCGCCCCCCCCCCCCCACCCCCCTTTTCAACCCCTTTAGGCGGATCTCGGAAATTAAGAGACTTGGAACATTTTTTTTTTCAGATTCATTTAGAGAGGCAATGCTTTAGTCGAAATACTTGTGCAACCCCCCCCCATCTCCCCCCCATCACCCCCCTTTTATTTTTTGTTTTTTCACAAGCACGCGAGGTGCTTGCACCTCGCGCAACACGCAAATACTAGTTATACTATATAAAGCTAAATTACCACTCACTGACTGACTGACTGACTCATTGACATAATTGTTCTCCCAGATGGTGGATGGGGAGGTGGGTATATTTTGACAGATTCGTAAACAAGTAACTCTGAAACCTACGGGAAAAGTGCCAAACCTCCCCTTTCCCCCCCCCCCCCCTCTTCTCCCCCCTCCCTATCGTATCTCGGAAACTACGAGACCCATATTTTTTTTTTTACGGATTCGTATAGAGGAGGCTCGGTAAAGTAAAAATCATTTATCAAAGTCGCCCCCCCCACCCCTCTTCTCACCCCCTTTAGGCGGATCTCGGAAATTAAGAGACTTGGAACATTTTTTTTTTTCAGATTCATTTAGAGGGGCAATGCTTTAGTCGAAATACTTGTGCAACCCCCCCCCATCTCCCCCCCATCACCCCCCCCTTTTATTTTTTGTTTTTTCACAAGCACGCGAGGTGCTTGCACCTCGCGCAACACGCAAATACTAAACCCCCCCCATCTACCCACCTTTTTTTTTTTTTTTTTCACAACCACGCGAGGTGCTTGCACCTCGCGCAACACGCAAATACTAGTTATACTATATAAAGCTAAATTACCACTCACTGACTGACTGACTGACTCATTGACATAATTGTTCTCCCAGATGGTGGATGGGGAGGTGGGTATATTTTGACAGATTCGTAAACAAGTAACTCTGAAACCTACGGGAAAAGTGCCAAACCTCCCCTTTCCCCCTCCCCTTCTCCCCCCTCCCTATCGTATCTCGGAAACTACGAGACCCATATTTTTTTTTTACGGATTCGTATAGAGGAGGCTCGGTAAAGTAAAAACGATTCATCAAAGTCGCCCCCCCCACCCCCCTTCTCACCCCCTTTAGGCGGATCTCGGAAATTAAGAGACTTGGAACATTTTTTTTTTCAGATTCATTTAGAGGGGCAATGCTTTAGTCAAAATGCTTCTGCAACCCCGCCCCCCATCACCCCCCCATCAACCCCCCCACTTTTTTTTATTTTTCACAAGCACGCGAGGTTCTTGCACCTCGCGCAACACGCAAATACTAAACCCCCCCATCTCCCCCCATCATCCCTCCCCATTTTTTTTTTTTTCACAAGCACGCGAGGTGCTTGCACCTGGCGCAACACGCAAATACTAAACCCCCCCATCACCCCCCGACTTTTTTTTTTTTCACAAGCACGCGAGGTGCTTGCACCTCGCGCAACACGCAAATACTAAACCCCCCCATCTCCCCCCCCACTTTTTCTATTCACAAGCACGCGAGTTGCTTGCACCTCGCGCAACACGCAAATACTAGTAATATTATATAAAGCTAAATTACCACTCACTCACTCACTGACTGACTGACTGACTCATTGACATAATTGTTCTCCCAGATGGTGGATGGCGAGGTGGGTATATTTTGACAGATTCGTAAACAAGTAACTCTCAAACCTACGGGAAAAGTGCCAAACCTCCCCTTTTCCCCCCCTTCTCCCCCTCCCCCTATCGTATCTCGGAAACTACGAGACCCGTATTTTTTTCTTTTTACGGATTCGTATAGAGGAGGCTCGGTAAAGTAAAAACCATTTTTCAAAATCCCCCCCCCCCCCCCCCCCGCCTCCCTTCTCCCCCCCTTTAGGCGGATCTCGGAATCTAAGAGACTTGTAACATTTTTTTTTTCAGATTCATTTAGAGGGGCAATGCTTTAGTCAAAATACTTCTGCAACCCCCCCCCCCATTTCTTTTTTCACAAGCATGCGAGGTGCTTGCACCTCGCGCTACACGCAAATACTAGTTATACTATATAAAGCTAAATTACCACTCACTGACTGACTCATTGACATAATTGTTCTCCCAGATGGTGGATGGGGAGGTGGGTATATTTTGACAGATTCGTAAACAAGTAACTCTGAAACCTAAGGGAAAAGTGCCAAACCTCCTTTCCCCCCCCCCCCCTTCTCCCCCCTCCCTATGGTATCTCGGAAACTACGAGACCCGTATTTTTGTTTTTTTACGGATTCGTTTAGAGGAGGCTCTGTAAAGTAAAAACCATTTTTCAAAGTCCCCCCCCCGCCCCCCTTTTCACCCCCTTTAGGCGGAAATCGGAAATTAAGAGACTTGGAACATTTTTTTTTCAGATTCATTTAGAGGGGCAATGCTTTAGTCCAAAAAAATGTGAGGCCCCGCCCCCTCACCACCCCCCCCCCATTTTTTTTTTCCACAAGCACGCGATGTGCTTGCACCTCGCGCAACACGCAAAAACTAAACCCCCCTATCTCCCCCCATCACCCCCCCCCACTTTTTTTTTTTCACAGGCACGCGAGGTGCTTGCACCTCGCGCAACACGCAAATACTAAAACCCCCCCCATCTCCCCCCATCACCCCCCCATTTTATTTTTTCACAAGCACGCGAGGTGCTTGCACCTCGCGCAACACGCAAATACTAGTATTATATAAAGCTAAATTACCACTGACTGACTCACTCACTGACATAATTGTTCTCCCAGATGGTGGATGGGGAGGTGGGTATATTTTGACAGATTCGTAAACAAGTAACTCTCAAACCTACGGGAAAAGTGCCTAACCTCCCCTTTTCACCCCCCTTCTCCCCCCTCCCTATCGTATCTCGGAAACTACGAGACCCGTATTTTTTTCTTTTACGGATTCGTGTAGAGGAGGCTCGGTAAAGTAAAAACCATTTTTCAAAGTCGCCCCCCTGGCCCCCCTTCTCACCCCCTTTAGGCGGATCTCGGAAATTAACAGACTTGGAACATTTTTTTTTTCAGATTCATTTAGAGGGGCAATGCTTTAGTCGAAATAATTGTGCAACCCCCCCCCCATCACCCCCCCCTCCATTGTATTTTTCATAAGCACGCGAGATGCTTGCACCTCGCGCAACACGCAAATACTAAACCCCCCATCTCCCTCCTTCCTCCACCCCTTTTTTTTTCACAAGCACGTGAGGTGCTTGCACCTCACGCAACACGCAAATACTAAACCCACCCCATCTCCCCCATCACCCCCCCCCAATTTTTTTTTGTTTTTTTCCACAAGCACGCGAGGTGATTGCACCTCGCGCAACACGCAAATACTAAACCCCCCATCACCCCCCCATTTTTTTTTTTTTTTTTACAAGCACGTGAGGTGCTTGCACCTCGCGCAACACGCAAATACTAAACCCCCCCATTCCCCCCGCTTTTTTTTTTTTTCACAAGTACGGAGGTGCTTGCACCTCGCGCAACACGCAAATACTAGTTATATTATACTATATAAAGCTAAATTACCACTGACTCACTCACTGACTCATTGACATAATTGTTCTCCCAGATGGTGGATGGGGAGGTTGGTATATTTTGACAGATTCGTAAACAAGTAACTCTCAAACCTACGGGAAAAGTGCCAAACCTCCCCTTTCCCCCCCCCTTCTCCCCCCTCCCTATCGTATCTTGGAAACTACGAGACCCGTATTTTTTTTTACGGATTCGTATAGAGGAGGCTCGGTAAAGTAAAAACCATTTTTCAGTCGCCCCACCCCCGCCCCCCTTTTTCAACCCCTTTAGGCGGATCTCGGAAATTAAGAGACTTGGAACATTTTTTTTTCAGATTCATTTAGAGGGGCAATGCTTTAGTCGAAATACTTGTGCAACCCCCCCTTCTCTCTCCCCATCACCTCCCCCTTTTATTTTTTGTTTTTTCACAAGCACGCGAGGTGCTTGCACCTCGCGCAACACGCAAATACTAAACCCCCCCATCTCCTCTCACTTTTTTTTTTTTTTTTTTTCACAACCACGCGAGGTGCTTGCACCTCGCGCAACACGCAAATACTAGTTATTATATTATATAAAGCTAGATTACCACTCACTGACTCACTGACATAATTGTTCTCCCAGATGGTGGATGGGGAGGTGGGTATATTTTGGACAGATTCGTAAACAAGTAACTCTCAAACCTACGGGAAAAGTGCCAAACCCCCCCTTTTCCCCCCCCTTCTCCCCCCCCCCTATCGTATCTCGGAAACTACGAGACCCGTATTTTTTTCTTTTTACGGATTCGTATAGAGGAGGCTCGGTAAAGTAAAAACCATTTTTCAAAGTCCCCCCCCCGCCCCCCTTCTCCCCCCCTTTAGGCGGATCTACGAATCTAAGAGACTTGGAACATTTTTTTTTTCAGATTCATTTAGAGGGGCAATGCTTTAGTCGAAATACTTGTGCAACCCCCCCCCATCACCCCCCCCCCTCTTTTTTTTTTTTTTTTTCACAAGCACGCGAGGTGCTTGCACCTCGCGCAACACGCAAATACTTGATTTAGAGGGGCAATGCTTTAGTTTTTTTCACAACCACGCGAGGTGCTTGCACCTCGCGCAACACGCAAATACTAGTTATTATATTATATAAAGCTAGATTACCACTCACTGACTCACTCACTGACATAATTGTTCTCCCAGATGGTGGATGGGGAGGTGGGTATATTTTGACAGATTCGTAAACAAGTAACTCTCAAACCTACGGGAAAAGTGCCAAACCTCCCCTTTTCACCCCCCTTCTCCCCCCTCCCTATCGTATCTCGGAAACTACGAGACCCGTATTTTTTGTTTTTTACGGATTCGTATAGAGGAGGCTCGGTAAAGTAAAAACCATTTTTCAAAGTCGTCCCCCCCGCCCCCCTTCTCCCCCCCTTTAGGCGGATCTCGGAATCTAAGAGACTTGGAACATTTTTTTTTTCAGATTCATTTAGAGGGGCAATGCTTTAGTCGAAATACTTGTGCAACCCCCCCCCCCCATCACCCCCCCCCTCTTTTTTTTTTTTTCACAAGCACGCGAGGTGCTTGCACCTCGCGCAACACGCAAATACTAAACCCCCCCATCAATCCCCCCCATTTTTTTTTTTCACAAGCACGCGAGGTGCTTGCACCTCGCGCAACACGCAAATACTAGTTATATTATATAAAGCTAAATTACCACTCACTGACTCACTCATTGACATAATTGTTCTCCCAGATGGTGGATGGGGAGGTGGGTATATTTTGACAGATTCGTAAACAAGTAACTCTCAAACCTACGGGAAAAGTGCCAAACCTCCCCTTTTCACCCCCCTTCTCCCCCCTCCCTATCGTATCTCGGAAACTACGAGACCCGTATTTTTTGTTTTTTACGGATTCGTATAGAGGAGGCTCGGTGAAGTAAAAACCATTTTTTAAAGTCCTCCCCCCCGCCCCCCTTCTCCCCCCCTTTAGGCGGATCTCGGAATCTAAGAGACTTGGAACATTTTTTTTTTCAGATTCATTTAGAGGGGCAATGCTTTAGTCGAAATACTTGTGCAACCCCCCCCCATCACCCCCCCCTCTTTTTTTTTTTTTTCACAAGCTCGCGAGGTGCTTGCACCTCGCGCAACACGCAAATACTAGTTCTATTATATAAAGCTAAATTACCACTCACTCACTGACTCACTGACATAATTGTTCTCCCAGATGGTGGATGGGGAGGTGGGTATATTTTGACAGATGCGTAAACATGTAACTCTCAAACCTACGGGAAAAGTGCCAAACCTCCCCTTTTCCCCCCCCTTCTCCCCCCCCCCCCTATCGTATCTCGGAAACTACGAGACCCGTATTTTTTTCTTTTTACGGATTCGTATAGAGGAGGCTCGGTAAAGTAAAAACCATTTTTCAAAGTCCCCCCCCCCGCCCCCCTTCTCCCTCCATCAACCACCCCCTTTTTTTTTTCTTTTTTCACAAGCACGCGAGGTGCTCGCACCTCGCGCAACACGCAAATAGTAGTGCATGATATAAAGATAATTTATAGCCTATAGCACTCAGGGATAATGCAGCTACATGTAAGCGAAAGAATTTTCAAAATCGGTTCGGTAGTTTCAGAGATTACCCCCTACATACAAACTTACAATTTACAAACTCACAAATTTTACCTCTTTATAATATTAGTATAGATAAGACTAGAAACTAATTTTGCACGTAGGTAAACACATAGTGTTCAATCTTTTTGTGCACTTAACGTGATAGTATTAGACACTACATAACAAAAGACCGCTGATACTCAAATTAGATCAAAATTCTATATTATTTTATTCTATATTCCTATTTTTAAATTTTGGGATACAAGATATAAAAACCAAACATAAATCATATCCTGTCTTCTGCTAGCAGGTGGGTATTTCTTTCTCAGCCATCTAGAACTAGCTGTTAGATGAACACTATGGCCCAGTGAAAGCGTATATGCAAATAATGGATGGAAAATGGACAGTCCTATAACTCACAACATCTAACTCGGATGAATTAAATAGGTAGACCCCTTCGCATGTGCTTGGGCCTAAAGAACAAAGGCGAAAAAATTGTTAATAGAATATTTGAGCGTCTATAAATGTCATGTTTGCAAATGTTAATAAAATAATTTCTTAGTTTTTTTCAAGATATGCTTATGAACTGACCCACTCTAATAAAAAATATTTTTTTTTGGAAATACAATTGACTAATATGATCACAAGGGGTTAGATTATTTTTTTCCTTTACAATTTGACTTCATGTCTTTTAGCCAATATTGTCTCAGTTGAAAGTTCTCTGCTGGTTTCTCTGCCATATATTAGTAAATCTACTCCAATTTATTTAAAGTGCTTTGCCCTTATTGCATAAGTATACTTTACAAGCGTATTGATAAACCATAATAAATATAATTGCAGATTTTTGTTAAGAATTCTGCTGAATAAATAAATACTATGAATAAAGTCATACTGCAAGCAAAGTATGGCAACAATACGAAATGACATTGACATCTGCGTAAGGTGTATTGACAACTGCTGCTATCTCGTGTAATGTCGGTTGTGTTTCCCTACTTTTGAAATTATTAACTGCTTCTGTGTATAAACTCAGTTCTTCCATGCGACTAGTGCTTGCCTAAGGATTCCGATCAGCTGCTATTTACGCCGTCGACGTTTTGCTTTGACTTTTTTGGACTACGATTCTATCTGATACTTCGGACTTTGTTGTTTGTGCATCAATTTGTATATCACAATTGGAAGTCGTGTAATGCCTACTAGCATAATGTGTGTTAACTGCCGCATAAGTGGAAGAGGTCAATGGTTACTTTAAAAGAGATTTTAAATTACTGAGGCAAGAATATTTCCATAGATCACTTCCCCACATGATGCAAAACTTTCAGATAGCAGCAGCTTGGGCTTTACTAAATAAGTTTGATGCTCGCCTGCAAGATAGTGAATCTGCCAAAGAAATATTAAATATAATTAGGCAAAATATGAATTTAGAAAATAATCTGGTTAGTATGGTTGAGGCTGTCCATATGAATAGAAGAACTTCTAATTTCCAAAACATATCAGCAAACAGAAACAATGTTTACTTTCCTGTCTTAGAATATAGAAACCTCATTCTATTCGCCCTGAGAACGTACCAAATACGACAAGCACGTTCATATTATGGTGAACATGTACGTTTCCACGGCGGATACAGGATTGAGGTATGCAGTGAGTGAGTGAATTCATCTGAATACAATCTTAGAGGCAGTAGTGATACAACCCTTATTAGAGGCAAAATTAAATCACGCCATGTCTCTAGAAGGCAATACGTATAATTATATTAATAGAAAATAATGTGCCCGGCCGTGCAGGAATAATAGAGTACTATTGCAGTTGCTTAGTGGGAAGACGAACTGTCGGATGTTGCGCGCATATCATGATGGTAGTTTGGTATCTCGGATGGGCCAGACATCAGACAACTATTACTACACCAGCAGGTTTTTTGGACGATATTATCGTAAGAGAAGATGAAGAATAAGTACATACTTATATAAAACAAATTGTTTCATTTTTATAAGTACCTATTACCTACTTTTTTAGTATTTATTTATTTAATTTGACTAAGATCCATATTCGAGGATGGCAAACAGATGTTCCGACTGATGGAAAGTGATCGCCGCGGCCTATATGGATCTGTATTACAAAAGGTATTGTACATGCGTTGCCATCCTAGAGACAGAGCCGCAATTAACTTGTAATACTTAATGCCTGTAATTATAGCTTTCATAACACATAGTTACTTGTTTAAAACAGATTTTTGATATTATCGACTTCTAATACCTTGGAAGCGGCGGGGGACCCATTTTTTCCTGGGTGGGGGTAAATCATAGAATGACTTCTCCCGCTCTGGGTAAAACGGAATCCCTTCCGCTTTACCCAGAGCGGTATCAGACTACTACTGACTAAAAACCCACCCTGTTCCTTCAGCTGCCTTTAAGTTCCGGGGCCGTGGTATCTCGTTAGAACATTACCGGGGTTGTGCCCCGGCAGACAATGACCTTATGGGGCCCCGTCACTGGTGCTGACAGCTCTTTGAGGCGCGCGTGGAACACGATGCGCCGTTGACCCGGGCCTGGTCCTTACCGGACGGTGAGCTACCCCTGCTCGCCATCCGCAAGCCCGCGCCCACGGTGGCCGGAGATTGGCTCGCGATCCCCGAAGCACGGGGCGTCGTCCGCGGCGGCTGGGGCGTGAGGAAGAGAGTTGCCTCTCCTTCGCGCGTTTGGCCTTCTCTTTCGCTAGCATTACTGCTTCGCAGAAGGAGGCGACTGCATTCTATTCCCACTCGCTCCGCTCCAGGGCCGGGCGCGAGAGGTCACCGCTGCCGATAGCCTCAACGAGGAAACGGCGAAGCTCTGCCCAAGCAGGGCACACCTCCACCGTATGCTCCACCGTGTTCTCCGGGTGGTCCACGCAATGACGACACCCGGGCGTGTCCTGCCGCTGAATCCGAAATAGGTACCTCTCAAAACACCCGTGTCCAGTAAGCACCTGCGTCAGGTGGAAGGTGAGGACGCCGTGGTGTCTCTCCAGCCACTTCTCAAAGACGGGACTTATCGCCGCGATTGCGGCGTGCCCAGCCTTCGGTTGCGACAGCCACTTTTTCCATGCTGCCGTGAGATCGCTGGCGGGAGACCCCTGGCCAACTGACATTGGCTCACTTCTAGGTCTATGTTTTCCACACTAGCGTTGACTATGGATATAATCAACTCTGCGGTACCAGTCTGCTTCCAATAAATCGGTTTACGTAATAATGGCCAGACATAACCTCTAAAACTTCTTCAACGAATATCTTTTTTTCAAGAGTTCCTTTAATAGTGGATCTTAAGGCAAAAATGATCATGAATTGAAACTCTATACTCTTGTATATTTTCCATTAATAGACGCTACAAAATTATGCCAACAAAAATTTGTTAGAGGATTCGCCATTGTTCTTTAAGTATTGATGTTCAGACGTTAGACCACAGATAACATTAATGTAAATACAACGTATTCCATCGGCAATTAAAAAAAACAGCATGATTGTCATTTCTTAAGTATAGGAAATGATAAATGTTTGAAAATCAAACTGCCATGTTTCATCTTCCAAAATACTAAGGTAACTAGATCGTGAGAGTATACCTACCATCTTGAATTTGTTTTGCTTTCGTAAAATTCATGGCAAACGTACAAATTAAAATTATTGTATCCGTGAAGAAATAGCAGTCTTTTCAAAAGGCAAAAAAAGTACTTTATTCATATATTATAAATGTAGGGATTGCTTTCAACTAAAGCTATATCTTTTTCCAACTGCCTCAGTTCAGCCTCCATTTTGGCCTTGCGAAGTATCTTGGGTATTGTATCGGTAAGCATAGGTAGCTGGAGAAAAGCCTTCTGCATCAGCGACCAATTGTGTTTTAGATCCTGTAAAAGATTTTTTATGCAGACTAAAATGGAAAGGTAATATTGGAATGCAGGGGTAAGTTCTGCCTTTTTGTCGCGATTGCACAGTCTACGAGAGATACTATTTACCTGCCTACGGTGGATTACTTACTTTTCTCCCCAGCCAAACCAAAAGCCAAAAGCCTCTATTACGATTTATAGAGGCTGTTTGAGTCACCATAAAATATTTAAACAAATGTATGCGAAAAGGACTGCTTACCTCAAGAAGTTTCGCGCGGTCTTCGGAACTTATGAGCTTGCATAGACTTTCCTTGTGGTCCTCCTCATTTGCAATTTCTCTGTGGCCTTCTGGATTCTCCTGTTTCTCATTACGAGATAAGCTGGCATCTGGCCGAAGTCTGGCCTTAGACAGTATTCTGGTACCTCTCCGGAACCTTTAATCTTCTTAATATGGCCGTCTCGTGTGTCAACCAGCCTGAGTAGGTATATTTTTCATTATTGTTTATCAAGTGACCACTGTTGGTATTTTATAGAAAAATGAGAAGTAAAAAAGGTTTTTCTCTTATATTGACAGAGTTGAGCCCCGTCAATTAGGATGAACAGCCCCAGTGTATACATAATAATTATAGGATAAAATAATAATAATAGTTTTACCTTGGCTCCACAGGTTTCCCTTTTGTCTTAATAGCTTTCTTAATGTTCACAACTCTAAAATTAACTGTTGGCTTTTCCAGTTTCTTTCCTGGCGGTTGACGTTTAGGTACCGGTGGAAGATTACCGCTCATAATGCATTTATGGTCAGTCTTCTTGACAGGCTGACCTATACCTTCACCCTTTTTTATTGGTTATCAAGCACAATATGCTCGTCACAATGCATATGATGAAGTGAAGCTGATGGTGAAGTACTAGGAGAACTCCTCAACAATTTATTAAAGGCCCAGCATTGGGAAAAGCAATATTTTGTCTACTTTCTAACTAATTTCGGAAGTCGGACACCGCCTACCGAAATTAAAGTTATTTTTCACTTTGCAGTTTTTTGGAAGTCGGTTAAATTTTTTTGGTAAAAAGTTTTTATATTCCGAAACTATTAGGACTATATATGTGAAACTTGGTAGGTAGATGTATTCTGTGAACCGCTTACCGATTTTAAGATAAAAAAAGTTATTAATAAAATTATAAAAAAAAAATCAGTTTCAGTTCCATGTACCCCACATGGAACTGAAACTGCAAATATATTTTTTTTTCATGAAACGTATGCGTGTGTGGTCAGGACAGGTCTTTAAAAATGATATTGAGGTTTCTAAAACTTTCACTTTTTCATAAAAGATATTGTTCGATTTTGGCCTATATAACCGATGTGAATATAAATTACATGATAATTTTCATTTCTTTTTATACTGCTTAAAACATATTTTAGTATTACACGGATACTTCAAATAAATAAATTAAAAATAAAAAGTTGGGTTACGATTGACGAATGCGTGGTGCAGTAAAAAATGTCTATTGGCCAGCTAGTGTTGCCGATTTATGGGATTTTTCCCCGATTTTGGGAAATACGGAAGGTTGTCGGTATTAAATCAGAAATTGATAAAATTCGGAATATTTCGGGTATTTTGAACCAATATATAGGTAGAAATAATAAAATATTGAATGGATTACGTTATTAATTTAACCCTAGTGAATAATCGTTAACTAATTGAGGACGGGAAATCCCCCATGCTTCTTCAGTCAGACGCTTTGTCTCATTCACTTAGTGAAGCTCACATTAGTTTGTTCATTTGACTGATGATTTCTGAATTTAAGTTGAGCACATATAGGCACTGTATCCTATTATTGACAATAAATAAATGAATATCTAAAAATAATATTTTTAAAAAAGAAAAACTGGGTTAATACTATACCTAGGTATAAGAAGAAACTTAAACTAAAAAGTAATAAATAATATTTTAATTTATATATCTATTTAATACTAGCCGGTCGCCTGTGGCATTGCGGCTTTGCTCTCGTGATAGGTTGATGCCAAAGGCAAAGTCGAGGGCGGTAAAGTAGCCTAAGTTACTCCCTATACCATTAGCTATCTGCAAGTAAAAGTCCCGTCAAAATCGGTGCAGCCGTTTCAGAGATTATCCGGAACAAATAAACAGACAGACAAATATTTAAAAAATATTTGTCTGTCTGTTTATTAAATATAGCCCGTTCCATAATCGGACTACAAGACAAACGGCGATGCGCCATCGTTACATGTTGGACATCCCACCCATACGCACGAAACGTTGGGAATACTTTCATTGTGCGTACAGCTAAGGAGTGGAATTCCCTGCCGGAGTCTATGTTTCCTGATAGTTATAACCTGGGAGTCTTTAAGTCAAGAGTGAATAGGTTACTTCTAGGCAAGCGTGCTTCATCTTTGACCACATCATCGCTTGACATCAGGTGAGATTATGGTTAAACGCAAGCCTATCAACTATAAAAAAAGAACTTTCCTTGGACTTCAACTCCACATGTAATTGTTAAGTCGTAATTATTTTCCCGCGTGGTAAGTTGACGCGAGCAAAGCCAGGGGTGGAAGCCAGTATCATAAATTATCACCTATGTGTTATTGTGTCAGCTAATTGTGTATTTTTGATATACATGGAATAAAAATTGTCAAATACCCAATTTGCTGAGTAATCAATCAGGTAACAAACAAACAAAAAAAATCAACATACTGGTCGAATTGAGAACCTCCTCCATAGCTAACCTCCTCATATAATACCTGAATTGACTAGCTAGAGAAGAAAATGTATTCCATAATTTTTTATCTGAAATCGGGAATTTCAGGCATGGCATTCGGGTATTATAGCTTTTCGTAATTGGCAACACTGGTGTGCTTATACGTCACTTCGTTTCAATTTTTAATTTTTGTTACAACTTTTCTTTGCGATTTTCTATGCGTTTTATGGTTTTATTCTAACAACTTTGGCTTGATAACGGACTCTGATTAGATTGCATACTTGGTAGACTCGGCTGTGTATAAAGGACTCTGTGAATATTACTACCTGGCTATTTTCTGACTTGATTTCGCTCTGTGATCGAACTTAGTTGCTTTACAATAATGGATGCAGAAAATAATTTAAATTGTATAAATTGTGGATCTGCTGGAGGCTCTATGATATTAGAAAACGAAGATATTCTTCGTTGTATACAGCAATGGACTGCTCCACGTATTGTAAGTGGTATACGAATATATTTTTATAAGTATAGATATCCACTGAACTGGTGTTTTGAGAATATATAAGTACCTATGTACCTACCTACTTGTTTTCCTATGTACACGATTTCTCGTTGTTTAAAAGTCAGTTGCCACAATTGCAAGCTAAAAAATAATATTAATAGTTCTATATAAATATATTTGTTATAGGTTGAAGCTCATGACCTTATATGTACGACGTGTTGGTCTGAAGCAGTGGAACACAATAAGGCTCAATGCACTGTTGGACATGATTGTTTACTTTGTAAGGTCCCACTACCATCACGCAAACGCACTCATCAAATTATTGCTTTGAGAACTGATAATGAGCATCACATAAATATAAGAAATATAATCCTCGAAAGACTCAGTCCACTGGAAGTAAGTAAACACACTATCAAATGACACATTTTATTATGCATTTCTTCTATTTTTCATGTAACAATAATTTATTTAACAGGTTCGTGCTTCACATTTTATTTGCCATCCATGTTGGCAAAGAGCAGATCGAGCTGCGGCTCATTTTTCACAACCATCTACATCCAGAGGTATAGAGTGTGTTAGAAACCCATTGAGATGTGCTGCCTGTGACATCAACATAGTAAGACTGAAGCGGCATATTTTAAATGATGACTCCCTACTTGCTCAAGTACAGCAACATGTTACACACCATGAAGTAAGTAGTAATGTAACAATGGATTTTTATTTAAAATCCTATTGTTATTAATATTTTTACTTTAGGATGACCTGACTGGTCATTTCATTTACATTGGGTCTAGGTACTTTTTTGTGCATTGTTTATCACATTAATTTTTTATTGTTATATTACAGGTGACCGCTAATGACTATATATGTGGTGCATGTCATGCACGGTTTTTGAGAACTGAAAGCCCCACCTTATCATCTCAAGAAGAATTTTCTGTGGGTCACCGACAAGTTTGTTTGGGATGTGGACATTCATTATTGCATCAGCAACATCATATAATACTGGAAGAAGAAAATATTAATATATTACATGTTGTTCAAAATTGGATTCACCCAAGAGAGGTAATAATCTTTTAAAATATATATATTTTTTGTACATATAAACCACATTAAATATCTATCAAATAATTTAAAGCTTTTGAATACTTTTCTTCACTTGCAGTTTTTTAATTATTTTCTTAATATAAGACTTTCATAGTACATAATTATATTTTTAGGTCCAAGCTTCAGATATGATTTGCAACACATGCTTCCGAAGAGCTGAATCAAGAGTCTTGGTACCAGTACCAGATCCCGATAGAAATCCAACTAACCAACAACAACCAAATGAAAGAATTACTTTGCCTAATTATCATAGAGCAGTAGACACACATGCATGCTGTATGTTTCCACATTGTAACAGCACAAGACAGAGAAGAGTCCCATTTTCTGTAAGGGTAAGGCTCTTCAGTGACCACAGATATTATGTGCCACAAAACTGTAGAGTGTGTGAATTCCATTTGAATACACAACCATGGAGTGATCTTATTGAAGTTGAAAATCCAAATCATAGTTTTACAGCTAGTTATATTGAAGATTTTGTTGAGTTATTGAAACATGATAATAATATTATTGATTTTGAAAATATAGAACAAATAAATGATAACGTGTTTTGGTATTATACTGGTCGCACAAAAGATCAGTTCAGAGAACTGGAACTAGAATTGCCTTATTTTCAGAGACGTGGTGTTGCTCTAGGAGCATATTTAATAAAGTTGAGAACAGGGGACAGCGATGAAAGAATTTCAAAATTATTGAATATGTCAAGAAGCTCATTAACAAAACTAATACAAAAAGTAAGGGATTCCATGACACAACATTTTGTACCTGTGCAACTGGGTTTAGCCCATATTTCCAGACAAGAAGTTGCTCGTAGAAACTTGTACATACCAGAATCTTTATTTGGGAACCCTGGAAGTTCTATTGAAGATAGAAAAGCAATTGTAATGATGGATGGTACATATATATATGTTCAAAAAAGTAGTAACTATGCATACCAAAAGGATACATACTCCTTGCATAAATACAGAAATCTTGTAAAACCATTCATCATAGTATGTTGCGATGGCCATATTATAGTTGTTTTGGGACCATACCCTGCTACAAAATCGGACGCCGATATATTAAAAGACGAATTTAGTAGCTCCTCCCAGCCCATGCGACAATATTTTAGAGAGGGTGATGTAATGATATTGGATCGTGGCTTCAGAGACTCCATTTCCTTACTTCAAAGTTTAAATTATTCTGTCCACTTTCCACTATCAATAGAACCTGGAAAAACTCAAATGAGTACTCACAACGCAAATGAGTCTCGAAAAGTCACCTTATGTCGCTGGGTTGTGGAGGTTGTCAATGGGCGCTTTAAAAGAGATTATAAGCTGCTGCGACAAGAGTATTTCAACAGGGCTTCAGGGCATTTAATGCAAGATTTTAAAATCGCAGCAGCTTTGATTAATAGATTTCACCCTCTCCTAGAAGACAGGGATGATGCCAGAAATATTATATCTATTATTCAAGAAAAAATGTTTTTGACTAATTCATTAGCCGATTATGTAGAAAGGTATAATTTAAATAGGAGACGGTCTCAGTTTCAAAGTATAACTGTGCATGAAAATGTTGTGTTAGATTTTCCTCGAATGGAACTGAATGACTTAATATTAATATCTTTAGGTGTATACCAAATTAAACAGGCCCGCTCATACTATGGTGAGCATGTCCGTGGAGACGGAAATTATGTTATAGAAGTGTGCAGGGACGTCGATCAAGATTTATCCAACACTCTCCACCTCAATAGTGAAAATGTATGGCTCCTACGGGGGAAAATACAAAGCAGACACATTTCACGGAAAATATATTTTGTTTATATATTAATTGACAATTCACAAATGGGGAGGGAGGCTATAAGAGAGTACTGTTGTAATTGTATCGTTGGACGTAGAACAGTGGGCTGTTGTGCCCACATAATGACTATTATCTGGTATTTGAGCTGGGCGAGATACCAAAATCTAATTGAACCCCCTGCACAGTTCTTAGATAATATATTAGTGAGAAATATTGATGATTAAAAAACTGTTATATAAATATACATATTGTTTTTATTGCCCATGCTAGAAAACCTCTTTTATTCTTATTGATATATTGATATATCTTACTATAACTTTTAGGCTTATGATTTTTATGTAGTAATGGTAGTTTTAGTATGATTTTTATTCTCGCAATTACTTTTGTATCTTCAAGTATCCGTTAGTAAAAATTGATTTACTATGATTCCATAAAATATTTAGAGTCTATCTAAGTCATTTTCGATTCAAACGATTCTTAGGCCTGACATGTATGGAGCCGGAACAATGTCCTTTAATCGTTTAAAATATATACACTTCCAAAGTGGTAAAATGTGTCTCTCCCCCTCTGACTTCTATAATAATGGAGTGAAAAATTATACAAAAAATATATGCTATGGTCCTTAATCTAAACTTTCAACCAAAATTGGTTTGAACGAGATTGGGTTGGCAGTTTTTGAGATACAGCATATTTTCTAAAACCGCAAATATAACTTTGTAATTCAGACAAACACTATGAAAAACAAAGTTATTTGGCGTAGTTACTACGGAACGCTTCATGGGCGAGTCTGACTTGCACTTGGCCAATTTTTTAGTTTTTGTACGAACTGAACCTTTTGGCATATAGAACCGTATGAAGTAAGCCCAACAAAAGGTAACTGTTGTATATCTTTGAGGAATTCCCTCAACTATCTATGGTCTTCATCATCAGACCTGTAATGGCACTTATAACCCATATGGGTGCAAAGTTCTCATCAATATAAATGAATTAAGTCCAAACACAAGGTAGCTACTGTAAACCGTTGAGGAGTTCCCTTAACTGTCCTTCGTCTTCATCATCAGACCTCTAATGACAGTCACAAACTATCTAGGTGTAAAGTTCTGGTCAATTCAAATTAATCAAGCCCAAACAAAAGGTTACTGCTGTAAATCGTTGAGGAGTTCTCTCGACTGTTAGGAGTCAATCTGATGAAAGGCTCCATCATCAGATCAACTCTAGACCTTCCTTAATTTGTAGTACTTTAAGATACTTAATGAAAAAAAAAAATTCATGCAAGGAGGTTTCTTAATTCGACATACAATTCATGTCGAATTAAGAAACCTCCTTATGTGTAGTTGGTTAAAAAAAATTGTTGTTTCATGCTATGTTCAGTAACCAATATCCATCCAATTCTAAAAATAAGTATGGTTCTCGTTCTTACTTTTGTTTCGGTACGAAAAAGTATCAACGTATTCTAGTCACAGTATACAAGACGCCACACTCTTTATTATAGGTTTCGAAATTTGAGACCGATTTTATTTTTCTCATAAATCATAAAGTTTTATATTTATGTTCAAAATAATTAGCTTAACTTATAGATAAATACATAGGCTATAATTTCTTGTTATTTTGAAGTTAAGAATATGCTCCAGATTTGGCTTCAGACACCATTTTTTGTAATTTTCTACGATTATTGCGGCGATAAAAACGTATTTGTGTAAAAAAGATGTATAGTACTGTGTAATTATAATGCATTCAATGTGGAGATGAATAAATTATCTTCAAATTAATATTATAACATTGTCAAAATTTTAACTCCTTATGTATCAAAATGGTACCAGAAAAACATTGATATTTGCGAGAAAACGTAAATGCGTCCTTAGTACCCAGGACCACGCGGTGACACCGATTTTAGCGACACACAATTCGGTCAGTCAATGTAAGAAAGGGGGCCCGAGTATTCCATTGCCTAGGGGCCCTTGACAGGGTTAATCGGCTCTGAGTAAAAGCACTAATATCATATACCAGCACTTCGCCCGCGACTTCGCGTGCTTTATAGAATATTTTATAGCAAAAACCACTCACAAATAACTACTAATGAAAAATTTTAGGATTGGATCATTAGTTCCGGAGAATACTACTACTACTACATACAAACTTACAAACTAATTTTAGCTCTTTAAAATATTGGTATTTAGATTAAGCTACCTGGATATAAGACAAATTATAGGATCTTCGATGTTCTAGTCACGTTACCATATTAGTACAGTAATGCATCTTACTATTCTATATTTTTTCATATTAGTCGATATTACGTTGGCGTTAATAGCGAGTATTAGTTAGAGATTGATATCGACTAATATGAAAAAATACAGAATAGAGTCTGGCTAACGAAAGCGTGATCTGGAGTTTTCTTAAAAGTTTAATATGGCAACATTATTTAAAACATAGTGTATTACATACTCTTTGACATTATTAAGCTGTCAAAATCTGTGATTACAATTGTCAGTAATTTGTAAACACAATTAATATTCAACAATAATCGCTTTAATATGGGTAAAACAATAAAAAGTAACGTGCGAAAGCTGCTACATACTATGATCAGTAAGTTTAAACAAAAACAAGAAGAGAAAGAAATTGTTTTTCAAGAAAAACAACAATGTTTACATGCGATCTCGGATTTTTTAGGTTAGTACGACTTTTAATGTTGATCCTTGGTGGCTGATTATTAGATATACCTATTTACGATATTATGATACTCTTTCTTATCTTTATAGATAATATTGGAGATATTCAAAGAATCTGCGACTTGTTGAAACGTTAAAAAATTTGGAGAAAAATCTTTAATAGAAACTCCAGACTAAGTTCTTAGAAGAAATATCTTCATTAACTGGTACGTATGTTACGGATAAGCATGTTTTGTTGATGAGTTGTGTTATTTGACATTATCAAATTGTTTGGGTACCTTAATTTTTTAATATGCATGTTATACTTCGTTTTGCAGAAGTTGGTGTCACAACACTAAAAAAAAGGAAGGGTCTGTGAATGAATGGATGTGGAGCACTCCAGGAAAAAAAACGCCCACACAAAAGCTCAGTGTAGGATTTAGACAGTTTTGATATTGATTCAACAAGAAATAAAATCAATGAATTTTATATTGTGAAAAAGGAGGTCCCAACATTGCGAACATTGCTAGAAAAATTACATTCAAGCATTGGCTTTAGTGGATGTAGAGATACTCTGCGTGAAATATTAATTGCTAATGGGTATGAGTTCAAGAAAAATAAAAATGAACGAACGGTTCTTGTCGAACGTTTTGATATTGCTGCTTGGAGGCATCTTTACCAAGAAATTGCTGCTAAACAAATGGAAGGAAAACGAATCATCTATTTAGATGAAACATAGGTACACAAAAATTATAAGCCTAAAATGTCATGGCAAGATCTAACAAAACGAGTGGTGCCCCTAAAACAAAATAAAACACTGATAAAAACCTCATTTGGCTGAATAGCTGCAGAAGATTGAAAGAAAAATGACAAATCATGTAATAAATGTGGAAAATAAAATAATACAAACAAAGAGATCACATAACAGAAAAAGTATTGGAAAAAAACATAATAAGTGATACAGAACACTGATACAGAAGAATCCTTAGAGGTTGAATTTTTGGACTCTGATTTTGAGTACGATGATTAAATAATTATCATACTAAAAACGCCTCTATTAAAAAATTGTTGAAGAAATTTAATAAACTACTTACATGTTAAGTAGGTTAATATTACGTATATACTAATAAATAAATCTACACATTCGTTTTTTTAATCAATCCATGACAGTCTAGGCTCCGAGACACCAAACGGAGTCTTTAAAAACATTATGTGGTGTTATCCCTAAATTAGAAATTAGTTCGTAAACAACTAGTATATAAATTGATTGTCGTAAATACATAAAATTTCCAAGTATCAAAACATTTTTCTCCAACTATAGTCAGTAATACCACATAAAGATTTTTTGAATTTGCCGCGCTTTCTCAGGTCACGCTTTCGTTAGCCAGACTCTAGTAAGATGCATCATTCGTAGCGCGGTGCCGCGTTGCCGATACATAAATGTATGAGTGAACGTTTAATATAAATGAATATAGAAAAGAATATTCATATTAACTTAACTAATATCCAGTAATAGGTATGGCGTATGTATAAGCAAACGTATAATATGAATGAATATTGAAAAGAATATAAATATTACCAAAACTAATATTCAACTAATATCCAGTAGGTAATAGGTATGGTACCGATACATATGTATGAGAGAACGAATATTGAAAATAATATTAATATTGGTTTAACTAATATTTGACTAACATGTCATAATAGGTATGGTATTTTAATACCTATCAGAAATATAAAAATACAAATGACTCTAATATAACCTCTCTATGTCTCATTCAGACTACCCTCAATCACTTCAATATAAGTTTTATCGGAGGTCAGTGAAGTTTCTGTCAGTTTAAGTTAAAATTATCGCAAATACCGGTATAATAACGGTCATGCTGGTCGTGATCGAACGTATTTAAAAAGTTTCAATTATAGTGTAATTTATAATCTAAATAATATGGCGTCCTCACAACACAATGCTGATAAAAAAATTTGCCTAGAACAAGAATACCAGTACCGAAGAATCCTTTACCTGCATTACCTAAACATTTATTGGGGGTTTCCAAACCTGAAAAAAACAAGCCAGAAATGTCACATCGGAGAGCTCTGATGACTCTGAACACTCAAAGTCCGGGTATCGCTAAAGCAGGTCCGAGTAAACATCCTTTGAACATCGACGAGCAACATGTTACATTTAGACAAAGAAATGTGGACTTAGACTGGCACTATACTGCCTTAAACGACAACGGTGCAGCATGTAAAGATGCCAGTATTATATCTATAAGCGATGATGAGTCAGATTTGGAAAACAAAAATCGTCAAAGATATTTTGTTGAGAATAAGAAGAAAAATACGCCAGGCGCAGTGTTGAGGGCTGTCACACCGAACCCAGTAAGAAAAATCAAGGGAATTTTGAAACGGAAAATCATAGCTGAACCAGAGAAGTTAGATGATAAAGTGACACGTCTGAAATTCAATGAAAGTATAAATGACGGATTGAGAAGACCTGATTTCTGTGAGTACCTATACTAATAATTAAAAGTATTAAATAACAATCATCTGCATAGCTTTAACTATGTTGCAGTCCAATTCCTGACTAAGCGGATGCAGCTTCAGTAAAAGTGTTTGACATGAAGCGATTGTGTGACTTAACAGCCCAGTAGTTGAGTAATACGATAACCCTTAGGACTGTTGTCAGACTTTCTGGCTTCTGACTACTTGTAAAATTAATTAAAAATAACATGCGTTTAGAGTATCTATGACTCACAAATTAACATAATTACAATGAACCAAAACAAATATTGATCATAAACATATCTGCAAAGATTTAAAGAACTTAAAAAAATTATGATGAATCTAGGTATACTAATATTATAAAGCGGAAAAGTTTGTTTGTTTGTTTGTTTGTTTGTTTGCTTGAACACGCTAATCTTCGAAAGTACTGGGTGGATTTGGATGCAATTTGGTATGGAAGTAGCTTGAAGCTTGAGGAAGGTTATAGGCTACTTTTTACGCGACTGCAAAAAAGGAGAGTTATGTTTTTACCGTGATAGAATCCACGGGAGCGAAGCCCCGCGTGAGTACTAGTAGAAAATATTTGTGATAAAATTTAAAAACTAAAAATTTACACAAGCTGATTAATGTAATCTGTTTGTTGGTTAACACGTTCAAACCGGCGGGCGTGTTCCACCGGTGGAGCACGGAGTGCTGCCACCATATGAAGATTTGCGCCGTAGGATACCAAATACAGTGGGTACTTAGTAACTTACCCCCACTACGCCAAAACCTTGCCAGCTTACGTGACGAGGACTATACCTAATCATAAGGGTATCTTGATTAAATCAAATACACAAATTTAACAAATTTTGTTAAAGTGGACTAGTGCCACATTTAATTAATGGTAGAAAATTAGTTAGAAGTTTTATATACACATACATCATTATGTAAATATCTCGCCTTTTGTTTGACTAAAAACTTATACTATCTATACTGATTTCATCTATCTAAGCATTTTTTTATAATGAATTTCCTGAATTAAGTTGTTTTGTTGTTTCTTTGACTATATGTAATATGGTTTTTCCAGACTTTGTTTATACAAACACAACTTGAACTGTTTAGATAGTAATGAGTCATTTCGTTCTCATTAAACCGGACATTTGCACATACTATTTGCTGAATATTTACAAAAACTTCGGCATTCAATCCTTATCTTAGGCTTTTTCCTACTACGTTGGGCTAACTAGTGTATTTACATGAAGCGATTGCCGATCTGAACTTCCCGAGCCAGTAGCTGGGTAGCACGAAATTGGCAAGACTGGTTTCGGGGATTGTCTACCTTCTAAATATCTGTAACGACTATCAAGGACGTACGACAGACGACCAACGGCTTCATGTGCTTTCCGGGGTATGAAGGAATCTCGATATGCTACAATGCTCACCCATCCACCGATCGACTTTGGCAAGCGTTGCTTAACGATGGAGATCGACTTCTCATCTTCGACGTTCACTACGACACAATATTTGTACTAATCTTTAACTGCGTTTAGACTTTTTGAGTTCATTATCATTTTTCTGTTCAAATCGATAAGGTACCTACGTAGCATGCTTGTAGCATGGGCAATAAATAGTTTTGTTTTCAGGGAAGAGTTCGTATAATATACGAACTCTTATGCGATGTTTCAACAGAGACTATACCTTGGATGTGTTTGAATACCTACTGGCTAATGAGCGTAAGCCTCTGCAGGTGCCCAGGACATCTAGCACCGCCAGGGCATGCGTTATCAACTGGCTCATGAATGTTAATGTAAGTAGACGTTACATTGGTTTTATTTAAAACATACGCAATAGGAAACGCCCTACGTTCTTTCATTATTTCTTCATCGTTCGTTAAGGACTATGTTACAATACGTCCAAAACCAAACGATAATTCAAAAGACAACATAACATTTTAAGCACAGCGCAGGTACACTATTAGATGTTTTGTTTTTACGAACTTACGCCGAAAACTCGCTCTTGAGTCCATTATATCTGGGGGCATGACAGTGCCCCCGCGCCGAGCCGAGCTCGAATAAACACTGCCGTACCATCCTTTTCTGGAACCATTTCGGCGTATTTTCATGCCCCTATTAGAGGACCTTTGGATAGGTTTAGAACATTGAAATTATAGTCATCTAGTAAACTATATGCACACACTTAAACCACAAAATTTCATGTTCGTAGCTTATTTATTTCCTAAGTGATGCTAAAGCAAAGTTGTGCCAATTCGACACTTACTGATTCACTGACTCACTGATCATCAAAATAGAACTAGTACTTCCCATTAACCTGGAGAGCTGAAATTTGGCACAGAGGTAGGGTTTAGTGTCCATATAAAGGGAAAACTATCAAAACTAGGATCATGAAAGATCTCGAGTACCTGATGACCCTGAGGAGAAACCGGCGACTTGGCCGTTGACTTGGATATGTCAACAAGTAGATGTGTATAAAGAATGCTCAACGGCCGGTCACATAAAATATAACTATATTAATAAAGAAATCGCAGTCAAGAACCTTAGACTTGGCTTGGCCTAGAGATTTCATCACTTTTCATAGAGAAATATGCAGCTCCATCGAGACTTGGCTAGTTTTTTACAGGAAGTTTTTGGTGGGATTTACTTTAAGCCATGTTGTTCAATCTTAAAAGGTTTACAAAGCTTTTTCAGACCGTTGATTGAGACTATAGGCACAATATTTGACCGACCATGATTGCCCATGGTTTTAAGTTTCATTATAAAACGTTTTATTATAATTAAAATATTACTGTCGTCTGCTCCTAGTATTGTCGAAGTCGAAGAAGATTGTTACAAGTAAGTCAGAAAAAGGTAAATAATAACAATACAAACTTTTGGATTGGTATTATATTGTCATTATGAACTCACTGGTAAAGTTTTCCATCACTTGTACCTAATTATTTTCATATAAAGCTAAAAAAATCATGTTTTTCTACAAATTCATTAATAATGATTTTTTAGATTGTATGTTACTTTTTATATACTGGGAGATAATTACAACAGTTGATTAACGAGAAGTGGTTTAGAATTTTCCTTATAAAACCGCATTCAAATTGTATTTTAATTGATTTCAAGGATTTAGATTCAATATGAAGTAAACTTAATATTATTTTAAACTTGGATCCTTGACAAACACGCGTTATTTTGATCATTAGCAATTTAAAGATGAATTCATGACAGATGTCTTTAGTGTTAACTATGTAGTTATAATATAGAAGAGTGTTGAAGGTGTTCAAGCGTCAAGTTTGAAATATCTAATTGCTGTTCGTTAGTTACTTTTGGTATTGAAATATTTGTACAAGTCCAGGGAAAGTTTAATGTCCGGGGAATGTTCTAACGAGATACCGCGGCCCCGGAACTTACGGCAGTTGAACGAACAGGGTGTGTTTTTAGTCAGTAGAAGTCTGAAATTCCCTTTCGTTACACCCACCCCGCGGGAGAAGTCATTCGATGATTTTCCCACCCGGAAAAAAGGAAGAGTTTAAAGGTGAAATAAAAATGGAAAGTAAGAAATATTGGGCGGCACAAAGTTACTGGGTTAGCTCGTTATAAGAAAATTACGGCTTGATCTCAAACGTAACAGTGATGAATAACAATCGGTAATGTCTAGCTGTTATTCCCCTAAGTTCTATTCAATTCACACGATTAGTGTTATGCTAATTAAAACGAGACCATTTCCAACTCATATTATGATAAACAACATAGGTATATTTTGTAGATGCCTTATTAGCAGATACATATTGAGGATATACACCTTTTATATTCAGTAAGAAACACCATTGTTTGAATATGACATGAAATGTGTATAAAGAAACTACTTGAGATTAATGAAGAGCATGACAAACAAAAGAAACACAAATTGTATCCAATAATCCTAAATCGGTCCGATTAATCAAAGTAAGGTAACGTCACAGCTATGAAATCTACTAATCTTGTAACATTTTAGGGTGCTGACGGCAACCCAGCCATCATCCAATCCGCGTGCTGGTACCTAGACTCCATTCTGGGCACCAGCCGTATTGAGCTGGACGTGCTACAGCTCTTTGCAGCAGCTTGCTTTTGGATAGCTCAGAAGCTCGATGGCCCTTCCGAATCCGCGATGAAGCTGGTCGGATACTCAAGACCGGCCTTCACGGCTGATGAACTCCTGGTTGCAGAGAAAACTGTGCTCAATCAATTGGTATGTAATACATTTTCTTTTTGTTTGTTCTACTTGATGGTAAAATTGATAAATTTCTAAAATTGAATCTTTTTTGTTTAATTTTAATATATTTCTCTCTTAAATGTTACCATACCTACATACCTATCTTGTATAACTAGTATTACTTACACTTTTCGCTTAGTTTAATTTCCTTTATGCATGCTATGCCCATTCCATATTATATTATTATTATTATAAATATCCACCATTATGTTTTATTATTAATGTAGATCTACTATGGCACAGGTTAGTTTAGAAAAGTTTTTTTTTTTGATAATATTCTGAGTAGGCTCACAAATTTAGCTCAACTGAAAGTTAATGAAAAGAGTTTTGTTTGCCCCACCCTAACTTTAATACCTACACGAAGAAATTTAGGTTTTATCAGAACTTGCCATTAATAAATTGATTCATGACACTTGATGGTGCCTAACCACTTTTCTTGTAAAATCACAAATTCAAAAATAATAATAAAGCTTCGTCCCCCTAACTTTATGAACATCTTTGTGCTTTGGATTTAAGGGATTAAGCAGCATCTAAAGCAGCATTTTGTAGTTATTTATTTTTATTATTTTGTTATCACATTTTTGGTTAATTCTCATTTCTTAATCAGAATTATTTATTTGTTATAGGTACATATTATGTAGATCTTCCAAATAAAAATGATTTATTATTGACCTTTAGGTTTCGCCATTATTGGCAAACAAATATAGTAAAAATAAATACATTTTTATTACAATATAATTCAAATGTTTTAATTCAGATAATATCCATATTATGTTAGTAGTAGTAAAACTTAGCCTAATGTTCTATAACTCCCATATTGTTACAGAAATTCCCAAAGCTGCCAATAGTCCCCCAAGAGTACATAACCTACTTGTCTTGGCTGTGCGACCCCCGTAACGCTGGTGAAATCGAGGTGGCAGCCACGTTCCTCGCCATGTGTGGTCTGATGGTGGACCAGATGTTATGCGACGAGTACCCCTCGGTCATCGCAGTGGCATCTGTTGAAAACGCTCTGCTGTTACTGAAGAAAAGCGAATTCATGACACGACTACACACGACTAACGTGTACGTATTAGAGTAAATCTATATCTATATCTATATACATATAATAAAATTGTAGAAAAGTGGTGTCTGTACAATGGAAATATATAAAAAAAAAGTAGCAGGGGTTGTTATTATATCGATGCCGAACCCGAAAGTGTAATTAATATTTTTTTTGTCTGTTTGTCTGTGTGTTTGTGCACGCTAATATCAGAAACGGCTTATTAGATTTAGATGCGGTTTTTACTAATATATTGTAGTAAGCTTCACTTAACATTTAGTGTTTATTTCATGTCAATCGGTTCATAAATAATAAAGTTATGTCAATTTAAAGAATCACGGCGAACATTTGTTAAGGTATTCTATCAGAGTACGTACTACTTTCCTTGATTTTTGGGTATTTACTTATCTTAATTTTTATTTAGGGTTTGTAAATAAATATTGTAAGCATTTTTTATAGGTTAGGCATTTCTTTCCTTGATTTTCGGTATGCTTATCTTAATTTGTATTTAGGATATAAATATTATAAGTATTTGGTATTCTTTATTTCTTTTCTTGATTTTCTTTATTAAGTAGATATAAGTTCATTAGCTCAGGTTAGTAATTAATTTTTCTAGCAATTCTTTTGTTTTAAAAATTTAGTACGTTTGGTTTACACGTCTTAACACTTATTACTTAAACTGTGATAATTTTAGACTGTATAATAATCTGTAAGTATTTATAATTTAATTGTTTACGATAGTACGTGTTTACTAAATAACTGTGTGTTAGTACTATTTTATTGTAAGAATGCCTCGAAGACGATCCAACCTCTCACAATGTAGCAGAAATGCTAAAAAGATGAGATTAGTTCGATCACAGGAATCTGAGGAAGGTCGTGAGGCAAGGCTCTCTGCAACTCGGGAACATCAGGCTAGGTTTCGTGCTGCAGAAACTTCGACTCAGCGAGAATCTCGACTGAGTTCAAATCGTTCTCGAATGATGACAACACTAAATAGGGAAAACGAGGAACAACGAAAGGCACATTTATCTGTCGATCGCGAAGCTCACGCGCTATTGCATGAGTCTGAGACTTTTGCTGACAGGGAAACCCGCCTGAGCTCCCAGAGAGTACGGACAACGAGGCAGTTTGGCGTATTTTAAGTTTTTCGATCCACAAGAGATATCCACCCGTCATCCACCTTGACGTTCATCTTGAAGGTGGACAAAGAATATACTTCAACCCTGATAATGTAACGGAGCGTTTGGACAACCCAAGACGAACCACTCTGCTCGCTTTCTTTAATCTTTGCGAAACAGACGCATTTGCTAAGACACTCTTATACAACGAAGTTCCATCGTATTATATCTATAATAAACAACAGGGTATTTTTAACCGCAGAAGACGTGGAACAGTTGTAGTAGGTGAACCAGGTATTTTTAAAGATCATGTCATTGGTAAGGTTTATACGGTTCATCCAAATAACTCCGAATGCTTTTACCTGCGCCTACTTACTGCTGCACGTTGTCCGAGGGCCTACTTCTTTTGCCGATCTCCAAAAAGTTGACAATATCGTACACCCTACATACCAAGCCGCTTGCTGCACACGTCACTTGCTGGATGGGGATCAACATTGGGATGGTGCTTTGTCAGAAGTAAGTATTAGCGAAAGTCCTCATCGGTTGCAACATTTGTTTGCAGTCATGCTGGTATTTTGTGCAATATCTGACGCTGCACAGTTGTGGTATAAGTATCAGAACAAATTGGTTGAGGATTTTTTTAGGCCCGTACAACTTAATGATAACAACCCATTTGAGGAGAGATCACGTGAAAGTCAATTGAATCGTTATTTGTTGGCTATTCAAGATATAGTTACATCTATTGGGGGTAATCCTATTTCACAATATGGCATGCCGAAGGCATCATTTAACGGTGAACGTATTAATAGAGATTACGCGATGGAAACCAACTATGATCCAATTGACCTGGCTGAAATTTTACCAACTGATGTCTCGAGGCTAACTGATGAACAGCGTTTGATATTTGATTGGGTGTGCCGCAGCGTTGATAGTACTTTGGGAGAAATGCTATTTGTAGATGCACCCGGTGGAACGGGTAAAACATTTCTTACGAAAGTTATTTTGGCGAAGGTACGAAGCCAAGGTAAAATTGCGCTTGCTGTCGCTTCATCAGGCATAGCAGCCACATTGTTGCCAGGTGGGAAAACTGCTTATACAATGTTCAAAATTCCGATCGATTTAGACCGCACAGAAGCCCTGTTTGTAATATTTCAAGAAACAACGATAAAGCTAAGGTTCTTCGTGATTGTAGCCTTTTTATATGGGATGAGTCCACAATGGCCAATCGAAAAGCAGTAGACAGAACGTTGCGTGATGTCAAACAAAATGATCAACCCATGGGTGGCATTACTATGCTTTTTTGTGACGATTTTCGTCAGACTCTCCCTGTAATACCACGTGGAACAACAGCTGATGAAGTTAGAGCCTGCCTAAAGAGTTCTCGACTGTGGCATTACATTATCCCTTTACATTTGACATTAAATATGCGTGTGCAAATTGGAGGCAACGAAACTTCTCAAGAATTTTCATATTTGTTACTTGAGATTGGTAACGGTGTGTATCCGCAGGAACAAGGAAAAGTTGTTCTTAATAAAAACCTATGCAACATAGTTTCATCAATGCGAGACCTCATATCATCTGTGTATGGAAACGCAACGCAAATACCAACTTGCGAAAATTCCTGGCTTTGCGAAAGAGCTATTTTGACGCCACAAAACGACCAAGCAGCAACAATAAACGCTGAAATTTTGAGCTATGTTCCGGGGGATTATGTTGAGTATATCTCCATTAACTGAGTCATGGAAGAAGGAGAATCTACAAGCTACCCAGTAGATTTTTTAGAATCCCTCAATACTCCTGGACTACCAGCACATAAAATAAAATTATAAGTAGGCGTACCCATAATGCTTCTTAGAAATGTAAGCCCCCCAAAACATTGCAATGGCACCAGGTTAAAAGTGACCAATTTACAATGAAATCTGATAGAAACAGAGATTTTAACAGGGTGTGGAAAAGGTGAAAGTGTTTTCATTCCTTGGATTCCTCTCATTCCAAACAATTTTCCTTTTAGTTTTAAACGAGTGGAGTTTCCAGTCAGCCTATGTTTTGAGATGTCAGTTAATAATAACTTTAACTTTATTGAACACCAAAAAAACCTTTGTTACATAGTTACTTATTAATTAGGTTACAATATAGTTTTGAATTTAAAAGGGTGTCTCAATCATTGGAAACCCTGCCTCCTAAACTAGGGTAAACCTGTGACTTAGGAGTCAGTGTTCTGCTGTTGCTTCGTGATCAAATAATTCTCTCTATTTGTGTAGTTTTTATGAAACCTAATAACAAAGTTTGGAATCTATACAAAATAAAAAAACCGGTCAAGTGCGTGTCGGGCCACGCGCAGTGTAGGGTTCCGTAGTTTTTATAACAGCCAAGTGCGTGTCGTATTCGCTGACTGATCGTTTCGTACCATGCTCTAACTAAAAGCCAAACATGACTACCTAACTAATTTGACTTCCTATACAAATCCTCACCTGATCCGACAATTTTGCACGGAAAGTTTTAATTTTTTTTAGAGATTTGTATAAAACTTGTCATAGCCAGTGTTTTGAATTTAAATATGGACACAGAGCAACACTACTCAATCGACACAAGAAACTAGCACGATACAACTGGCGCTTAGCGCCATCTATCGACATTTCTATAGAGTTGTTCGAAATTTTCGAGTCAAATACATTTGGTCAACTATTACTCGTAAACTTGTAAAGCCCACTTATGTGTGATAGTTTTCCTTTAAATTTCGTTATATATAGGTACTACTGCCGTGACATTTGAATTTCTAACTATAACCGTTTAGTTGATAGAGGGGGGGGACACTTAACTCTAACGAAAATTGGTACTTTAAAGCTTGATAAGTCACGAACGGTTTACTTAATCAAAAAACGGTCTTACCAAACCCCTAATATTTTTGAAAGACCTATTCAACGATATCCCACACTATGGGACGAACGAAAAAAAAATTATCATCCCACTTTACATGTATGGGAGGTACCCTAAATAATTGTATTTTTCAAAATTTTATTTTACCTCTTTTTCGGCGTCATTAACGTGTGTACTCATGCCAAAGTACAACTTTCTAGTACCAATGGTTTTTGAGCTAAACCGCGGACAGACGGACATGACGAAACTATAAGGGTTCCTTGTTGACTACGGAACCCTAAAAATACAATAAAAATAAAAATAGCACGAGGTTATACATATATAGTTATGTGAATGTGTTTGGGTGTGTGTGTGTGTGTGTGTGTGTGTGTGTGTGTTTGTATGTGCATGTAAATAAAGCCCAAGGTCAGACGCTGAAAGTTGTGGGTGTAGATCTAAGTATCAGCTGTTTCTCGCACGGTCAGTTGTATGTGGTTCTGTCACGGGTTAGCAATCCTAGGAGCCTGTATGCTTTCATCCCCGATGGCCATACGTCAAATATCGTATACAGAGAAGCATTACTATAAAGTAAATTTTTAGCTACCCAAACGACGGTATATGTAATTCAAAACTGCCTGAAAAGTCACTATTCCACGCGGACGAAGTCGCGGGCACAGCTAGTGTTTAAATATGATTGGTCGTTTGTTGCCCGTGGTACTACCGGTGTGTGTGATTGAGAATCTACAAGTTCTATCAATGTTGTTTCATTACTGGTTGTGCCCGGGAGTTTTTTCTCGTGGTAGGTTTTCGCACCGCATGACCGCACCAATCCCGATCCTGTGGGAATTCCGGGGTAAAAAGCAAATATAATGACATGATGATGATTTAGGTTCACGTGAAAGCCCCATTTAAATAAGTTTCGCTGAGAGATTAGCCCGGACAACTAGAAAGGCAGACAGACAAAATAAAAAAATGACTTTCATTTCAAGTACAAAATTATAAACACTTGAGAAAACATGGTTATTTGAAACTCACAGACATTTAAATCTTATTTATATATATATAGATTTATTCACGTAATCGTTGTGAATTTATATCTATTCCACCAAAGACAGCGTACTTTCCTTCGTTGTCATTTATTTAGTCCATCTAATAGTTTGAGTACCCTCAAACCACAAGATTAGACCCCAAAGAATATGTAAATTTCTAGTAAAATTGATTCGTCTCATGTTCTGCGATGACGAAGCGCAAATAACAACGTTCTCATATTTTTCAAAGAATTTAGAGGTACTGTAAATAATAACAAAAAATACTGGATTCTCAGTGATAAAATAATTTTGTTGCGCTCTATTTATACCCCAGTCTATGAGTTCGAGAACATTCTTATAAAATCGACTCACTGTTTATACTGCCTACAAAATTCCAGGAAGCTACTCGAGATACACAGTACCGCTATTCGCCGCTAGATGGCGTTAGTGTCTCGAACATTCTAGATTTATGTCGAAGTTTCTCGACGTACTTCACTAGGCGACTGGCGTAACAGTACCAACTGAGCTGGTGGAAGGAGTCGGTTCCTCATCCTCGACAAAACTGCATGCCTGCGTAAAACGGTATTGTAATACAAACGGTCCTGGCATTGTAATACAAACTAAATTTAAAACAATAACAATAACTGGTAACAAAAACTAAATTTAACACAATAAAAATAACTCGTAACAAAAACAAAGGGTACAAATTTCATGCACGCAGTGTATTCGGGAGTGAAAGGGACACTGCGAGAGGCCTTAAGTCTACTGACGCACCAATCGCGCGCTCGGGTTGAGGCTACATAACACCCCGCGTCCCGCTGACAACCGCAGACACCTAAAAATCGACTTCTGCGTATCGAACAACTCTTGCCAAGTTATTTGCCTATCACTATATCGCAATCCGCGAGTTGACAACTTTGTAAAAATTGTTTGAAACGCTTCGAAGCGCTTCATGTGTACTCGTAAAATAATATTTTATTCATCACTTAACCTTTCAATTAAAATATAAGTAATTTTTTAATTTATTAAAAAACTATGGCATAAATCGTGCCATTGTGGTCACGTGACTACGTATGACGTCATCGTTCAAAAAACTTTCCTGGCATTTGGCACATAAATATACTTTGGGTATTTTATGATATTTTACTCTATTATGAACGTGAAAAATTATTATCAGTGCTGTGCAGTACCTTGTTGTGGGAATACTACTATAAAAACGCCAACGAAACTATTTATTAATGTCCCTTTAAAAAGAGGTATTCACAAGAAGTGGTTAGAACTTCTGTGTCAAACCCATCCAAAGGTTGTCTGTAAAAGATCGCTTTTAGCGATAAGACCGCCCATTGTATCACCCTTTTTAGTTGTTAAGTCCATATTTGTTTTACTGTTATGGTGTACAATAAAGAATATATCTATCTATCTGCTTTTTTAAAAGGACAAAAAAAGGAACTCATCGAACAACTATTACAGGACGATAAGAAAATTAATCAGAAGAGAGAGAGTTAGTTATGAAATGAAATGAAATATTTATTTGTAAATTGGTTATAAATAACACTTTTACACGTCATGTTTTTTTGCGTGTTTAGATTAGCTAGATGAGGCCGGTACTTCCCAACTGACTACTCTGAGAAGAAACACCGAGACAAACTCCCTCTGAGTTTGTCGTCAACGTCTCTTTTAAAGTCCAGACAATTTGTATTTGCATATGAGAAGCATGTAGGTTCATGTCTTTGGTATTCTTTTGAGGAAATAACCACGCAAATTTGAGCGGACCTGTGCAGACAGTGCAAGCAGTTAGTTAGTTATTCTTTTCTTATTTTGTCTTACGCACCAACTAAAGATAACCAGTCAGCTGTCAAAATATTGAACGATGACGTCTCGTTTTCTGATTGGTGTTTCTAATCACGTGACTCACAGATAAAAAGTCTCATTTTTCTCAAGGGAAAATAAAATAAATAATTAAAAATCTTTTCTTCATTTGTACTATTTTGTGCTTCATATCAATAGATTTACATAATTAAATAGTTATTTTAAATTTTTAAACATACTGTCAACTCGCGGATTAACGCACACCCTCAAATACCTCAATTAGAAAATTATATTATAGTCATAATACATACACTGAATTTTTAGTATTACCTGTTTAAACAGTTTAAGGCTTGTATTCATGCCAATAACCTTGACCATTTGGGCGGAGCTAACGACCCCTCTCCGCGCGCCACTCCGCGCAGCTCTCCGCTACCCGCATGCAACAGAAAAGAGAGGCGCGCTCGGCCCGCTCTTGCGCCGCCAGCATGCGTCGTCGCTTCGCCTAGTCTCGGCACAGAGTATCGAAATCACAGAAGGTCAAGTCATCGTGAAAGTTAAATTCATTTTTATTTGTACCGCATCAAAAGTGGTCAAATTTTGTTTTTATTTATTATCTATTGATATAGATGCACTTTGAGTGTGTACTGTAGAAACTATACCTCTATTATAGATCAGCCTGGCTCGAAACATGAGGTAAATCACTTGATGTATCTTTTAAACTAAATTATATATAAATAAAAATTAATGGCTAAATGTGTTGCTAAGCGCAAAACTCAGGAATGGCTGGACCAATACGGATTTTTTTTTTCGAATATTCGTTATAGTCTGAGGAAGGTTTCTATTAAGAGAAAAATGGTAGGTAGGTAGGTAAGGTAGGTATGTAGGTAGGAACTTAGAGTAAGGTAGATAGGTAGTATAATTATTACTAGTGTATGTCATATTATTTGTTACATTTTTTATAAACAAATAGATTATAACTAAAATTCACTGAAATTTAACTTTCAGCAAGTATTTTTATTCTTTTGGTTGGTTGAACTTCTTCATCCTCATTTATTTCTCCGTGTTCACATATATTTATTTTTAGAAATTTTGATAGCTATATAAAATCTTGTTCTATGTTTTCTTTTCGTCCTTCTTCGTTCTCATTTTCTTCATTTTTCTCATCAATCTATTTTTCTTTCCTTAGTTCTATTTCCTCTATTATCTTAACTCTGTCTCTCTATCTCAACTGGCGGCTTCGTCCGTACGAAGAGAAACCGGTGCATATCGGCTCAAGCCAGGCCTCGCTCAGACGAAGCGCACACACGCGCCTTGCTTGTAGTAGTGTACCTATCATAGCGCAGTTGTATGAAGCTTACCCTCTGTCCGTTTACTCTGTGCTATCTACTTTTATGCGAGGTAAGTAAAGCGATAGTTTATAATGAAATATGTAGATAAAACTTTAAACTTACCTTGATAATAAATGTATACCCTTTTGTTTGTTATATTTTTTTAGACCTCTCTTCATTCGTTTCTGCTTATTCCCATGTTTTACAAACTAAATTTAAACACTACTAAAACTGAAAAATACTATGAGTTTATAACGCTAACACTACTTATAGATACATAGAATACTCTTTAACTTATAAACAAGAATCAGAAATAAAACTTTTTGACGAATCGAAAGTCGGTTCTATTTTTTGATAATAAGTTTTATTTCACGCTTTTTAGTGGGTCAGTTTGTAATTTATCTAGTTACAAAAGCCAAAATGTCAACTACTCATCACTTTTTACAAAATATTGCTTTTCCCGGTGCAGAGCCGTTAATTTTTGAGGAGTTCTCCTGGTACATCACTATCAGCTCTACTTCACCATATGCATTGTGACGAGCATAAAGTGCTTAACATCTATATTCAAGTAATCTAATCGCAATCCACGAAATACTTATTATTGAGTAGTTTCGATGGCCATCTGGGGTCTTCGTCATCAGTTCCACTTCCTCAAATGGTGCTTTTCGAGAGAAACTAAACAAGGTACTATAAGAAATACCCAAAACGCTATAGTTATGCTTATAATATTTGAAGAGTTCCCTCGATTTCTCCATGATTTCATCATCAGATCCAAACGTGACGACAATAGAACTAACTAGAATGTATATTTTTTCAAACAAAAAAAGAATTTTCCAAATCGGTCCAGCCATCTGCGAGTAATGAAGTAACATCATAAAAAAAAGTTCAAGACGAATTGAGAACCTCCTCCTTTTTCTAAAGTCGGTTAAAAAGTTATTCCACTATTTACAAAATTAATTTTTGCAGTAATATTTTACGATATTATTTCGTAGTGCTTGAGCTCTCGCAACGCGACGTAGGTCCACCTAGCAACACGATGCGCCCCGCACTGAATTTGTCGACGAGTGCGGAGGTGATGTAAACGCAGTCTTTAATTGGACGCATTTTTAATTTATTGTAATAAAAATAATACATATTTGTAAAAAGTAACAAAACCAAATCATTTTCATTTGTATTGCAAAGCAGTAGTATATTTTTTTATACTCTTTTGATAAGAAATTAAGGAGTAAAATGGTTTCATCTCAATGATTTGGAGGTGATTTGGCATTTTTTTTCTTATTATGTGATACCGATAGAAAAATTGTGGCTAAACCAAATTACGGTTCATATCATGTAGATTACTAACAATTTTTTTCAGATGTAATTTCTCTGTAATTGCCGACGAAAAGTTGCTTCATCTGAATGCTTTTTTCAAGCTTTTTTCGAGAGAGCAGCCTTAAGACTTGATATTCCTTGAAATAAGTTCCATTTTTCTTCAATTTGTATTGAAAGACGGAATTAGTATAAAACTGCATTTAAAGAAGTTATGACTTTAATTTGGGTCCGTTCGGTTTTTTTTTTCACTGTACAACATTAATGTAATTGTTATTTACGTAAATTTAATTATTTTTAGGATAAAACTTACCAATATCGAAAATGATAAAATTCAATTCACTAAACGATTCTGAACAAAGTAATTTCAGGATCAGATTCAGCTTTATTGATTATATTACATGTTATACAACCATTCTTAACTAAAAAATAGGTGCTTTTCTGATAGCCGTTCAAAAACAAGCCATTTAATTTTCGATATTAACTTTGGCAGATTCAAAGCAGCGGAGAAGAAAACGGCGAATTTGCCGTACATTTGTTTGATTCTTCGCCAGGCAGCGCGCACGATGTCTGCACCCATGTATGAGTACAAGGCACCAATTGAACACTATGACATTCCCCCATGTTGCGTTGCACAGAGGATCATTTTTGCCGCCAAAGATCTGTCAATCATGGATGATAGGAAAATTAAATTAGTTTAGGTATTTCAGTTTTACGTACAAAAATCTTGGCACTCTTTAGCAACTGTTTACCAGATCTTGAAGTTTGTAAAAGAGATTTTATTATGAATGAAGCTGTTTAAATTGTTACCATCGAAAATATTATGTTATGTGAAATACTTAAATCTATTAATATGTGTATTTAGTATTGAATCTAAAATCATTTGAAAAAAAAACGTAATGGATATCTGAAAAATGTTTGACATATTTAATAATGACATTTAAACGACCGAAAATTTATTAATTACTGACATGACTTGCAGTAAATAATAAAAATTAGACCGTTATTAATTGAAATTAAAATACTTCCAAAGACTTACATGGACTATTGTAAATTGGGACTGAAATAGATGGACTGATTGACTTTGAACTGTTTTGAGGAAGACTGATATTAAAATTATAAATGAAAATCTGAGTAAATTTTTTTGATAGATTAAATGAGACTACAAAACTAACTTTTTAAATTTGTTGACTTTGTTTTAGACAGAAATTTCAGCAGAATCGAGAAGCCTTAATAAATAATGTGACTTGCAATTTTTAGTTATGTAAGTATTAATTAGTTAAGTTGATAATTGTGTGTAACCTTAGCATTATTATAATATTTTATTGTTCAAAAAGGAATTGTCATATTATTTTAATAAATCTGCATTAGTATAAATGTATTCTTGTTATATTAACATGTAGGATTTTATTGCCTTTGTATTCTTTTTGGAAGTGACATCATTCCATTAACTAAGTTTAATTTTTTTTTATTGGCTTGACATGTTTATCATCTATCTATCTATCTATCATCTAGATAGATTTATTCTTACTTATAAAAATTTTATTCTTTCTTTACTTTTTGCTGTACCCGTCTATGTTTTGCGAACACATCATCATATCAGTCAATGTATAAAACAAAATAAAAATTAAGAACTTTAAATAATACCGTAACTAAAAATACTATGTTTTATAATTTCTAAGATTTATTAGATTAATACGACTTTTAAAAGTCTACAGTACCTAACCGCTTATAATGCTAATGTAAATCCTTAAAAACTACTTTGTGATTTATGTTTTTTTTAATGAAAAGGACGGATTAAACTTATCATTGCTATATTTGGTTTTTATTTCTTGCACCAACAGTCTACTTGACACTTTAAAAGAGAAAAAGTGATTGTATTCCCTTTTTGCTTTTGATATTAGTCAACTGCATCCAACCGATCCGTGTCACTAAGTATGAGTGGCTTGTTCATATTTTTAACTGTTCGAATAAACCCGGCAATTCGGACATTCATATATGTAGTCAACTACATACAACGTGTAACAGAATAAACGCAAGACCTGGAAGTAGTTTGCTCAGAATCGGCTTCTGAATCGATTTCTATCATTATTTATATGTGTTAATTTTCTCCGGAAAAATCCTTTAAATAACCTTAATTAGGATCACTGCGTGAAACCAACGTAATAAAATATTTTATTTAGGGAAATTTAAGCCTTATCTCAAAGCAATAAAAACCCATATGAATGTATGACTGAATTTGAAGATCGCTCAATAGCTATCCATACACACACGTAAATAATATCAATGACGTATTATAATAGACGCGTCATATTCCCACAAAACACCTCTCAAAAACGGCACGAAACACACACATAGAGAATTACTATCTAATACGTGTAAAGAAAGGGACAGAAAATAAATGCAATCTTTAGGTACACCTGATGTTAGAGAGAGATGAATATACATCTTTAGTTAACAACCTCCTCTAACGTCACGTGACTGACTTCATTCATACGCTAGCCGCCATTAGCCGTATAGAAAAATTAAAATAAAAAATGTATTACTGTTGATATTTACCTATGAAATGACACATTTTGACCTCTCACGGAAGCAGTATAATTAGTGCAACGTCTGAAAACACACAAAGGCATGCTTTTTTCTTAATTTTCTTTTAAAACACATTTTTTCTTAAGATGTGCAGGTTCGTGCGTAACTAAACAGACACGAGGCATTTACCTTGATTTCAACTTGCCATTTTAGAGTGCGGACAATGTATCTATAGTTTATTATATATCTTTGAATAATATCAATACATTTTAGATTTCAGTTAGTGTGCGAAAAATAAAATATTTAAGTTAAGGAAGATTAATCCTCAATTCCAAGCAGTACGTCTTACTTAACTGCACAACCGAATTTGTACTTTGTAGTTCGGTCACTCATAATAATAATCATATCTCTCCTTACTCACACACACACACACCCCTATTGTACGTAATTTAAGGAAAATTGAACCATATTTCAAAGCAATAAAGCTTTTTTAAATGCATGACTGAATTTGTAATTCCGCATTTCACAATCTTTTGTGGAGAAATGACAAAATATTAGAAAATCTAAGGTACGTTTTTTGCAAACGCAAAATCAATATGAAAGAGCGAGACGCAATAATTTACCGACTTAGCCCTTTGACGTTTGATATGCCACCGCACACACGCGCCTCCACCGCCCGCCCGATATCAAACTAAATCAGTCATCCGCCGTGCGCCGCCATTGACAAGTGGATTTCGTAAAATTGTTGTTGTTGTTACTTGTTTACGCACGCGATGGCTTTTCGGTATATCAATATCCAGTACACGGAGATGGTGAGGACACTGGCTCGTTGCGACGATAATGTGGAGTTAGCGTGTCGAGTGTTCAATGAACGACATGGTATCAGAGTGAGCGCCAGGACAATGCTAGGTGCAACTCAGCGCCTGAGGGACTCCGTAACGTTTCATCCTAACACGGCAATGGATAGAGACGAATTTGCGCTCTAGTCGTTTGCAGGAAAACATTCTCGATTATTTCGATGAAAACCCTGGGAGCAGCACGAGGGAAGCAGCGCCGTTGTTTAACTGTAGCCACATGTACGTGTGGAGAACACTCCGCGCTGATGGCGAACACCCCTTCCATCTACGACGTTATCAGGAGCTCATGCCGACTGACTATTTGCCACGACTACAATTTTGTAGATGGTTGTTGGAAAACTGGCAACAAAACATCATCTGGACGGACGAGAGCACCTTCACACGAGTTGGTATTTACAACCAGCACAACACGCATTTGTGGAGGCACGAAAACCCACATGCATGCTGTATGGACTCATTCTAGCACAGGTTTTCCGTGAACGTGTGGGCGGGCGTTCTAGGTACACGCTTACCCGGCACTGTATTTTTACCGAGGTTGACTGGAGATACCTACCTACAGTTCTTGCAAGAGGTTATTGGAGGACGTCCCTCTCTCGTTGTTACGAGACGTGTTTTACCAACACGACGGAGCTCCCGCGCATTTCACGTGGAACGTCCGACGGCATCTTGATGCGGAATATGGCTCTCGTTGGGTAGGTCACCCATCGGCTGATCTAACAGCGTTGGACTTTTTTTTGTGGAGTCAAATAAAACCGCTCGTGTACCTAACGTAAGCGAACCAACAAGTGTCGATGACCTCTAACATAAAATTGAACTTGCGTTTGTTAAAGTGAAATGTGAAACTGAGGTGCTTAACAAACTAAAAACTAACTTAAAAAAACGTGCACTAATGTGTATCGAGCAAGGCGGTGGACATTTTGAAAATCTTTCAAAAAGGGGACGAAGAAGAAGTATATAGTAATACCTCAGGCAGGGCTGGGCAAAATACATGCTTTGCTTTAATTGAAATACAAATTACAAAATACTGCATCGCAAGTAATTAAAATACGAAATACAAAATATATTTAAGTAGGGTATTTGAAATATAAAATACAAAATACAGTATTTTAGCTAGTTTTAATTGAAATACAAATTACAAAATACAAAATAAGTAATCTAGACCAGGGGGCCGAGTCTGCTATTGCAATAGTGCCGGAATGGTGGATCATTCATTTTTAGTTATCCGTAGCCGAATGGCAAAAAACTGAACCCATGTTTCGTCATGTCTGTCCGTCTGTCTGTCTATCTGTCCGTCCATCGGGCCGTATGTCACAGTCATTTTATTCTGAAACTATTAGGACTATACATGTGAAACTTGGTAGGTACATCTACCTATTATTTATATATTATATTCTATGAACCTATTCCGATTTTAAGAAAAATAATATTTAAAATAAAGAGGGGCTCCCCATACATGGGGGCCGTTCAAGTATTACGTAAGCACATTTTTTGCAATTTTTAACCCACCCCTCCCCCTCGTCAGCAAAAGTAAGCAAAGCTCTTACCCCTCCCCCCATGCTTACGTAAATATTGGTACAATTGATTGATTCATGAGCAGCAGTTATAAATCTAGAAATAAGGAATAGGTTTGGAATAGAAGTCTCTAACGCACATAATATTCATTTAAATAAACTTTACCGACACGGAATTCAACAATTCATTATTTGTAGGAATCCCCGAAAATGCATTTCGTTTTGAAGCATAGACAGTGTGTATTGCTACATGTGTAAAAAATTAAATAATTATTGCTGACGTAATCACTATCTAGAATCTAGACCCCCCCACCCCCCATGTCATCAAAAATAAGCAAAGCAAAGACCCCCATGCCCCCCTGTAGTGCTTACGTAATACTTGAACGGTCCCATCCCATGGAACTAAAACTGAAAATATTTTTTCATGAAACCTATGCGTGTGTAGTATCTATAGACAGGTCTTTAAAAATGATATAGGGGTTTCTAAAACCACTTTTTCATAAAGTCAATCGTTTAAAAGATATAAGCTTCCAAATTGGTAAAATGTGTCCCCCTCTAACTTCTATAATAATGGAGTGAAAAATCTAAAAAATATATGTTTGTAGATCTTAATGTAAACTTGGTTTGAACGACATCGGGTCAGCAATTTTTGAGATACAGCATATTTTGTAAAACCGCAAATATAACTTTGTAATTCATACAAACACTATGAAAAATAAAGTTATTTGGCGTAGTTATAAAAAATGTAAATAAGCTAGTTTTAAGAAGTTTGTAAGGTTCTTTTTTTCGTTAAATAAATATACGTATTATATTATATTATTATAATTACAACGGAACCCTTCATGAGCGAGTCTGACTCGCACTTGGCCAATTTTTTATTTGTAGATTTTGACAAGTTTGGTAATCTATTATTATAATGTTCAACCACTGACACTCCATTGAAAGAAATGGCTTAGAATGGTAATCTCGTACACAATGACAAATGAATGACTGACTTACGCGGTATTCGGCTAAAATTTTTACAGTTCCAACCGAATTTTGGTCAATTAGCACCATTTTGTATTGTAATAAATATAGGCTTCTCTATTAAAGATGATTTAAAATAGTCTTGTGTAGTACGTGAACGATGAACGAATAGGAGCCGAATCTTTGCACTGTACTAAAAGAACCGTTTCCGAACGCTGGCTTGTAATCGTTCTAACAGCTCTAACAGCTCTTTTCGTACTCGTACATTGTCGTACATTCTAAACCGTGCGATCGTAATGTGCGAACGAGAAATGAAATACAGTCACTGAGTGGTTGACAGAAACGTCATACGAATTCATTCTGTGTCTGTATGAATGAGAACCATAGATAATAAGAAAAATATGAGAACCGTTTCAGATTCACATTTCAATGGTAATAAATATCTCTGTTTAAATTATACATAATCCAAGACATAATCCTAATATTATGTCAGCTGTTTACGCTGTGGTAATACAGAGATAAAATAAATAGAGAGATAAATACGGTGTCTTTGATAGTACCTACATTTGCTATGTGGTCCGCGCTATGCTCTGAGACTCAGAGCCAAAGAAAATAATACTCTCTAACGAGAGCTCAGAGCACAGGTACTAGTTACTATACTCTTTGGGGCACAGCGCGGACCACAGTTCACTCTATTAGTTCTAACAGCTCTATTCGTTCTTCGCTCTCGGCGATCCTTAACTCAGACTCGGACCGCCGAGAGCGAAGAACGAATAGAGCTGTTAGAACGAATAGAGTGAACTAGTTCACTGTCCGAAATGAACTAGTACGGAGCGATCTCCAAAGTGACCGAGTAGGCACAAGACTAATTTAAAACACATAAATCAAAACACCGGCCGCTAAAAAAAAACAGATAAAACGTCAGTAAGCAGTAATGTCACATTTGACTTTGACAGCTAAAATATTATTAGTATAGATCTCAGACTAAGGAAAAAAGAATAGACATGAAATACCTATGAAAAAAGCGTGCATACCTATTGTGAGTCTGGCACAAAGATGGCGGCTTGCCGTAGAGCTGCGCGCATTATAACATCGATAGTTGAATTGCACGGTGCTTACAGAATTCAAAATTGTCGAAAATGAGTTTAACGTTTAAGAAATTCATGGCCCTTTGCTTTAAGTTTTTACTATTTTTAACTAATTTCCCTATAAGTCTTATTTCGTTTCGCAAGGATTAAAAAAATAGGCCCCCAATCCAGATGCACACGTTTTTTTTAGCTTTCTTCAGTTTTATTTACGTGGTAATGTGAGCTATAAAAACGCACACGCTCGAAGAGTGTCACTTTACATGGCAGGCAGGGCACGTGGATACTGAATAGATGCTACTGCAATTAAATTAACTATCTGTATTCTGTACTTGTACAGGTATGTTCATAATAAAACAAATTTTACTATGGTGTGGTATGTCTATCCCATTTATTCCCAGTTGCCACCGCGGCGATCACGAATAAAAAACTGTAGCCTTGTGATCGCTGTGTTCATTGCTCGCTTTTTCCTGTGAGCGTAGTATGCGACCGAAATTGCGGCCAGAACAACTGTGGCGACCACGCTCAACATAGTGGGTGCGAGTAAAAAACCTCCTACACACAGTGCCGCCGGCTGGGGAGGATGCCGCGCGCGGCTTAGGGTTACTTAGCGCTTGGAATTAACATTGAGTTTCGTGCGGACTTCTAGTTTCTGCGAATTGTGCCAGGGCATATGTGTGCCTTATTAGAGTATCACTATTACTGATTAGCATACCACGACTGCAGTACCTGTACCTAAGGTCTATAATTACCAATGAAAAGAATAAATAAATACAAAATACGGTTTGTTTTCATCGTTTGTCAGACTATACTTATTTTTATTAACTAATAATATAACTTAACATTATTTTTTTTATTTAAGTACTACTACACGGCTCGATCATCTATACTAATATTATAAAGCGGAAAAGTTTGTTTGTTTGTTTGTTTGTTTGTTTGCTTGAACGCGCTAATCTTCGAAAGTACTGGGTGGATTTCAAAAATTCATTCTGATTATGATAGGCAGTTTCATGAGGAAGGCTATAGGCTATCTAGCATTACGCTACTCCTCTCGGTTTTCCTACAATAAAGGTATTGGTGAAGTAAGTCGGAAGAAAATATGCCGCTAAATTACTATAATCGCGTGAGCTGGCGAAATGCTGAGTTATACGTAAAGATCATGTACTACAAAAATGTAGGGTTTATGTAGATCCAAAAAAAAGTCCGCGGTACTGCATATCTAACTTTTATAAATAATCCACAATAAGGCAAATTATGTTAAGAAAATATTTAAAAAATAAGGAATGTCTTTGTAGTATTATTATTATGCGGCCATATTAATATTTGCGTTTGAAAGTAATTTCATAATCAAGACAATTTTATGAAGATTATCTTTGCCTTTTACAGTATATAATTTGGACTTATAGTTTAGGAGAAAATGTAAAATTAAAATTATTCAACTTCTCTCAACGACTTCTTGGCTAAAAGACTTCCTATGTAAAATTGTTTCAGCATCTTTTACGTCAGATGTGTATTTTTGTATCTATACATTTGAATATTTATATTTTACTTTCTCTTTAGTTGAATAAGTAATTTTGATAGGGTGTTGTTTTGTTCATCTCATTTTTTATGTCATCGTTCAGTTTAAAGGTATGTTGTAACGAGATACCGCGGCCCCGGAAGGCAAGGGCAACTGAAGTAACTGGGTAGGCTTATAGTCAGTAGAAGAACACTCCTTCTCGCTCTACTTAGAGTGAGAGAAGTCATTCGATGATTTTCCCACCCGAAAAAACGGGTCAGACATTCAACGTTGGTTTTCAAATCAGTGAACGTTGGCATAGTTTAAAAGCGATGTTGTTAGGATTCCTTAGCCGAATAGCAAAAAATCGGAACCCTTATACTATTCGTCATCTCTATCTGGCCGTCTTTCCGTATGTCACAGTCATTTTATTCCGAAACTATTAAGATTACAGAATTCAAACTTGATATATAGATGTATTCTGCAAACCGCTTTCCGATTTTTATGGGAAAATAATGTAAAAAAACAACATTACGGGGAGGCTCCCCATACATGGAACTAAAACTAAAAATTTTTTTTTACATCAGGCCTGTACGCTTATGCGGGTGTCAGCGTCTATAAATAGACCTTTAAAAATGATACTGAGGTTCATGTAATCATTTTTGTCAAAGTCAATCGTTTGAAAGATATATTTGGGGACACATTTTACTACTTTGGAAGTGCCAAAGTAGTAAAATGTGTCTCTAACTTTTAAAATAATATAGTGTATATAAAAAAATATGCTGTAGATTCTAATGAAAACTTTTAACTAATTGATTCGAACGAGATACAGTTTTTGAGATTTCATTTTCACATTTGCAAAATCCGCAAATAAAACTTTGTCATATAAACATTATGATAACAGCATTTTTTTACGTTAATCTATGCTAGCAAGCATAGCTACGGAATTCTTCATGGGCGAGTCAGTCGAAAGATATACGCTTCCAAAGTGGTAAAATGTGTTTCACCCACCCCCTTTTGGTTTTTGACTCCATTATTATAAAAGTAGGAGGGACTTTTATAATAATGGAGTCAAAAACCAAAACAAAATATATGCTGTAGATCTTAATAAAAATTTCAATTAAAATTGGTTTGAACGAGATAGGGTCAGCAGTTTAAAAATACTCTAAATGTATTCTTGACAATATTATTAAATTAAACTATATTTACTTCGCGATTCTCTATCCATTGCGCATTAGATTGACGCATAAAATTACACATTAATAATAGTAGTAGGATTATACGCGGGTGAAACCGCGGGGCACAGCTAGTTCATAATAAAACAAAAGTTATAATTTTACACAGATTTATTGAAAACTATAAAAGCCGTTTATCCCAGTCATACTTAAGTTCTAAAATACAAATATGTATACACAATAATCAAATAAGAGCACGTTGCGCAAATTTTATACAAATATACACATTAATAAAACATGAGCATGTTGAACAAACAAAAAAAAAATACAAACCACACAATCCTTACTTATTAATATTATTATAAGTGCGAAAGTTTGTTTGTATGGATGGATGTTTGTTACTCAATCACGGCTGAACGGATTTTTATGAAATTTGGCACAGATGTAGATTATAGTCTGGATTTTCTTACTCTGTCTTCTCACTTTTTCATTTAAAGTTTAATTTTTTTCTTCTGATATTCACATTTTGATTTTAATTTTTGAATAATTTCAAGCGCTTTATCCTGAAACAAAAAAAAACGCATTAACTTCTAGTTTTCTGCAACTTCGTTAAGTTTTTGCCGTAAAGTAATTTGAAATTACCAGTTACGCTGCCCACAGTACATACAGTAACATATTATAGAATAGAACACTTACATCTGCATAGCTAGAAGTGCTGCAGACAGGCTCCTCTTCCAGTGCTTTGTGAGAAAAAAATGTTGTGCCTCACATTCATTAAATTGGGCTGGTAACTGTAAAGAAATAACAACATTTTTTTATATTGAGTGAGTTTGTATTTAAAAGTCAAGATAGCATGGTAATTACCATAAGGAACATAATTATTATGAAATATTACACTTACATCTGCATTGTTAGAAGTGCAGGCTGCAAACAGGTTTCTCTTCCAACACCCTGCGAGGAACAGATCGTTGTTCCTCACACTCGTCAAATTGTGCTGGTAACTATACAAAGAATAACCATAAATGTTTAATAATATTTACATTGCGAATTTAATCACTAACTCACGCTCACATTTGTTTAGCTTGCATTTTAACATAGACACAACATTTTATACCTGGTATATGTATGTATCATTTTCAAAAATTAATCATTATCCATCTCCTTTTGCTATGACTATATCAGGAGTAAAAATAGTGCAGGTATATGTGTCTTAATCTGTGTGAGGAGGTGGATAATTAAAATCATATAACTTATATTAGGTTTTGATTTAGTCTGTACGAGAATTTTAAGGATGTTTTATAATTTTCAGAAAAAAAAGTTGTCTATTTATTCTGACTGATGTGTATTTAAAACTGAAACTTTATACCAGTATTTCAGCAATATAGAACTGCTGTTGCTGACATGCTTCTCGTCCCTCCTCTCTCTCCATCAACTGGTTTGGATTGGTTACTTGTCAGTAAGTAGGTAAACACAATAAACTTGTCTATTTTCAAAACTTACCAATAATTCACTTGAAGGCAAAGCATCATCGCGCAGTCTTGTTATATTTAAAGTTCGGTTAAAACATTTATCTTCAAAATGCAGGGAACAAATAAAAATATGCTTGGTTGTAGTATTCAAATTTTCAATCCCAAGTATATACAGCCACTGTTCTTTTCTTTCTTTACATGTTGGCAATCTAAAATCATAAAAAGAAATCGAGTTAAATAATATTCACCTGTCGATATGTTTTATCGATAAATTGAAAATTCCGAACCGTAACTCTAACTCTCTGTTTACGAACAAATGATTTGCTTAAAAATCACATAATATCAACAGTAAAACAGTAAATAATTACATAAAAGCAAGTGTATCTTTATAAACTTTCCCAAAAATAGCAAAATCTTTCAAAATAATAGAAAAAAACAAGATATTTTGAATGAATTCGGTTACTTACTTGTGCAACGTTTTATTGGGATGTTTTTGTTGCTTTTCATGCGGCAGCCTAACACACTGCACCTACCCATGATAAATGCAGTATTATGCAAGTTCTTACACTATAAACAAGCACAATTTTCGCCTATTATCACCAAAGTTTTCTTAAAAACACTGAAACAAGCAAGTCGCGATGACAACTGATGTACTTGTTGTTGGCTGTGACTAAACATGGCGGCCGGCCGCAGTTAGGTATTTTGTGACATCACCAAAGTTATGTTGCCATTTTTGACAATGATAAAACTAATGTTGTCCTTTTTTACATATGATTACTCTCACAAGTTAAAAAGAGATGCCGATATATCAGTAACTATGCCGTCGAAATGCATCATATTCCTATAACTACTGTTCGTATAGAATGTTTATGCCATGTCCTCTTTTTTTCCTTAGTCAGAGGTATAGATTTACTACATTTCTATTAACAGGTTTTATAATAATGGCAATACAACTATGTCAATTTATAACACAATTCTACTAGGAGACCATTATGAATTTATCAGATTACGAACTTTTAGCAAAATGATAATGCCATTGATCGACAATTAAGAAATCAATGATTGAGAGACTATTGTGGCACTATTGCAATAACAGACTTCAGGCCCAGCACGGGCTGAAAGTAGAGGAAAACAAATCAGTAAAACCAGAGTTTCCTTTCATGAACACTAACTTTTTAAATGTACTGTCAGACAAACAGCCTCTTGTTGGAGAATGAATAAAACCTGCTAAAAAAACAATCTTTCTACAGGTCCTGATGAGCACAAACTTGTGTTAAATTGTTTGAACACATTTTTGTTCGTTCTACACAGAAAAGAAGCTTTATTTATTCCGTGTTTGGAAAAAACTAAAACAAACCGTTATGACTTGACAAATTGACATCTTAGCTTCACAATTCACATTGACAATTTGACGTAAGTCCATTTTTGCGTTTTGTGGCTGCTTTACCATCATTACACTCTCGCGGCCTCGCCTCGCACTCACATTCACGAATCACGATCGTTAAATGAATAAAGGTTAAATGTATTTTAATGTTAAAATGTATTTTGAAGCCTCAAGTATTTGAAATACTAATTACAAAATAGATCGGCGTCAGGTATTTGAAATACGAATTACAAATTACATTTCAAAGAAGTAATTGAAATACAAATACCAAATACGTATTTGTATTTCAATTACGTATTTTAATTACAAGTAATTCAAATACTGCCCAACCCTGACCTCAGGTATGTACCTTCATAATACGATTTTAAGTAGGTACTGTAAATATTATGATTCAAATCTTTTAAACGCGCCGACTTTGAGTATTTTTTTATACGTACCTAATAAAAATGTGAACACGACTTAGTAGAGGGTGAAAAGACGCGAGCGCCTTTAGGTATTGCCGTAGGTACTGATAGATCGCAGTGGGGTGAAAAGTTGCCCAATTTAAAAATACTTCCGTATCCGTAATTAAACCAAATCATTCGAAGCTGTCAGTCCAAAGCCTGTGTAATTGTGATGGAAAGATGGAATATAACTAGTTAGACAACTAGCAATAATAGTTATACGGTAACTTCGCAAATTATTAGTATCAAACTACGTAGGTAATGTTCGGTCATTGAACGACAGATACATACCTAATGCGTAGCTTTCTGATCTTACTTACAACGTAGGCACGCGCACGAGTGTGCGCTATGAGTGTGTGCGTAGGGATAGAGTAGTTTCACAGTCTAACGATCTTTATACTGTGGTAGTATGCTCGAACGTTTTACGTTCAGTAAGGACAACCATTTTATTAAAAAAAAAAACTGGGTGTTCTTTAAGTAGATTAAATTACAGATGTTGTTTTAGTTCTATAATTTGATATTCTAATTGGGGTGTCTGAGGTCTTGCGTTTATTCTGTTACACGCAGAGCCGGATTAACCCTGTCAGAGGCCCTAAGGCAATGGCAGTCTCGGGGCCCCTTTTCTTACTTTGACTGACCAAATCGTGTGTGAACTGAGAAAACGCACATTAAGAGCGCGTATAAAGCAAAATTACCAATTTTCTATTTGATTTTACATGAAAAATTCCAGACCAAATCTTAAAATAAAAATATATGAATAACTACATCATATTTTCAAGGGCTCTCTCTGATCAAAAACATAAAATAATAACATTTCCTTGGTAGAAAAAAATCACGAAATAACCTCTAATTCTCATGTTTTTCCGTTTTGTACTCGATATGGTAATGCCTATTGCGACAAAAATTTGATAAATAATTATATTTAAACAAGAGTAAAGGCTTTGCTTAGGCATTTTATGTAATTCCTTTTAGTTTTGGATTTATTACGATAAAACACTTTTGGCGCATACTACGTTTTTATTCCGCGCAAGAAGTCATCTTCCGTCGCTCGTTGCGGGAGCTTCAAGCATATTTCTATTTCACACATCAGTCGCTACCGCTCTGTTGAGACGAGAGGACTACGCTCAAGTGTTTTAGCTGCGCCGAGTTATAATCATTTCAATCGTAATTGTTGTTGTTGTTCGAACTAAATAGTGAAATGGGAAACAAAAAAAACATTGAAAGAGAACTAAAAAAGTTACAAATTGACAGGATGGCTAATTGTCGAAGGTAAGTTTGTGAGTTACTTGTTTGTTATATACTGAAAAAATAAAAATACATTTTATACTTTCGAGAAAGTTTATGCAGGTGATTTTAGATTTTATTTTGAGAGACACAAGATCTAAATTCGTTTACCTACGCACTTTCGTGGGCCGAGTAGGTAACTAGACATAATAATATGTGGGGACATTTCACACACGGCTGTCTGACCCCAAACTAGGAAGACCCTGTACTATGGGTGTCAGACAGCTGATATACATAGACAAATATATTTTTAAATACATACATATATAGATAAACAACACCCAGACACGACGATATCAAAAATTCGTGGTAGGTACTTTATTAGATTATTAGGATAATAGGTAATAAATTACATTCATAATAGGTAGCTATTTACTTTTGCTATTTTGTTATGTTATTCTTCACGATACAATTTTATGATCATTTTCCCATAATGTAGGTAGTTATGAGATCTTCTAAAAATCTAGATACACGGATGGACAACAATAATGATCTTGCGAGTATCCTATATAAAAAAAAAATTATCTACCTATACCACTTCTTATTTAATATTTCTATGGTCACTCGTAGTCGTAGGTAACGCGGGCAGAATAGTATATGCAAAATAAACACAAGCTTTTAGTTGGTATCCGTGTTTGTTCGATGAAATATATTTATATCGATTACGAACCTATTTAAGTATGCCCATTAGGTATTTAAACCCTATTTTTGTAGATCAATTTATTGTGGACGTGATTGTATAACAAGGAATTTGTTTTGAAATAATATTTTATTTTCAGAATGTGGCCACCTCGCTCGCCAGATTTAAACCCATTGGACTTTTTTACTGGGGCTGTTTAAAGGAGGTAGTTTATAAAGAAGAAATCACTTCAGTTGAACAGCTGCGACAACGCATACGTTCGGCTGCTGACGAAATATCGTCGGCAGGATTTGCGCGCCGATTGAGACGGTCCTTCATAAGAAGGTGTAGAGCGTGTATAGCAGCTGAAGGAGCCCACTTCGAACATCTTGTATATTTTCTTTTTCAATAAATTTGTTTAATTACTAATGTCTTTTATGGTGTCAACAAACCCATAGTGATCAAATTTTAAGGAAATTCTCATTCTCTTTGAGTCTAAAATTAGTTACAGCAGTGTTAAAGTAATTTAATTTTGAAATCAAATTTGTATAAAAATTCTCCTTTAAGATTCGAACAGCAATAACTTTGTACTTTATCAAGATACTGGTTATTATTATACCATTTTAGAATTTGCATTAAATAGGCAATTATCTATACTTATAATAAATCTGTAGAGAGGTCAATTCTGTACATGAAATATATTTTTCAACAGTATTATAGATTGACATATTATATTTCCCTACTAAATTACGAAAGTTAATCTGTGTGTTACATCTAAATCACTGAACCGTGAGGAAGGACATAGGCTACTTTTTTTTACGAAAAACGACGGAAACGTGGACGAAGTCGCGGGCAACAGCTATCTATGCTAATATATAAGGCTGAAGAGTTTGTTTGTTTGTTTGAACGCGATAATCTCAGGAACTACTGGTTCGAATTGAAAAAAATATTTTTAATTAAATACTCAATTTATAGAGAAAGGCTATATATATCATTACGCTAAGGCCAATAGGAGCGGAGCACCAATGAAGAATGCTTCAAAATCGGCCTTTAATTCTTTTTATTGGCTGGGCTATTAAACGCGTTAAGTAGGTAGGTAATGATTAATACCTACCTATGCGACTCGCGAATACTCGCGATGCGTACAGAGCTACATACAAACTAACCAAAAACATAGGTAACCCTTTTTCAAAAAACAAATAAAATATGCTAGGCCTGGTTTTTTATTCAACTACTGACATTTATAAAAATAGCATTCAATTTCGAAATAAGTAGAGTACCTACCTAAAAACAAAAGAATAAAAATCCTGTTAATCACAGGCTAACATATCTACCTATAAAAATATCAACATATACTTAATCAATCCCATTTATAATAAAACTAGTACTCACGCGGGGCTTCGCTCCCGTGGATTCTATCACGGTAAAAACATAACTCTCCTTTTTTGCAGTCGCGTAAAAAGTAGCCTATAACCTTCCTCAAGCTTCAAGCTATTTCCATACCAAATTTCATCCAAATCCACCCAGTACTTTCGAAGATTAGCGCGTTCAAGCAAACAAACAAACAAACTTTTCCGCTTTATAATATTAGTATAGATAAACATTTATATTTTACTCTTGTATCGTACGTAGTCTCGCACTGAACAATAATTAATCCACCCACCACACAACAAACAAACACGTTAATTTCGATTGAATTATTCGGGCGAAATATTCGGAAACATTCGATTGCGGGGTACGAATCTTTCTCGCGGGGGGAAAACTTCTCCGGGGAGCATCTCCCCTCTTACCGCACCCCGCACCGCCATCGCAGCGCGGCGGCAGCGGCCGGCGCACAGAGGGCTTTATTTAAATTCATTTTGAATAATTCTGATTTAAAGAAACTTTCCCAGAAGTATTCCGGAATTATTCCGAATTTTTCAGAAGTTTTGCAACTATAGATACAGGGGCCCAAAATTGCGTAATTCCGTAGAAAAAAATGTTAAAATTTAAGAATAACTATTTTTTGCAATATTGATTTAGAATGTAATAAAAAATCTTGATACTGATCTGATAATACAAATATTCAGGACTGATATAAAAAAAAAAACAAAATGAAAAAAATATCACCAATTTTAGAAATGGTACCTAATTTTGTAAGAGTAAGTACGATTTTTATTTAAAATATTAAAAATATCAATAATTTGGTCATCCATGGGCATATGACGATATAAGTGGGGTAAATGATAGATATTATCTGGCCAATCGACAGTTTCAGAGTTATCCATTATTTACGCCACACCAAAATCACGCGCCAAAATAATATATTATACATAATATAATATTACCTTTTGCTATTGATTTTATATTGATTCGTGTTCAGTATCAGTGGTATAGTCACCTCCTACTAACTTACTATTTACGTATTATTCGCGTACACATAATAACATTTCGTAATATTGTATAACGCAGTCATACTTTGAATACAGTTGTTTCATCTGAATATTATACGTATACTTACTACAGAAGATACGCGTCGAGCGAGCGCGTAGGTACACGCGCGATCGTATTCGATGTGAGGAGCGGGTAGGACAGTGCGGGTGAATTCTAAAATTTTGCTGGCTTTAGGCGCGCTCTTAAGGGCTGTGGTTTTTAATACATTTGTTTACTTATTCCTAAATTTGTTCTAAAATTGTTTTAATTCTACTACCAAATCTAACGATTTGTATTTTGTGAGATAACATTGAGGTCCCTAAGTTCACACGCACATCAAATTCTCGTTCGAAGAAACATGTTTTCTTGGTGCGTGCACTAGGCCTGGGCCCCTAGTTGATGCGGGGCCCCTAGGCAGTTGCCTACTCCGCCTAATGGTTAATCCGGCCCTGGTTACACGTTGTATATGAATGTCCGAATTGCCAAACATAAAAATGTAGAAAAAATAAATTAGTATGTTTCTCATTTGTTTAAAAGCCAAAAGGATGAATTAGATAAGGTGTGTCCCGCTTTTCTTACATTCATAGATCCGGAGAATCCTATTCTGTAATAATTGTGAAAAACATTTAGACAAGATACCCTAGAAAAGGAGGAAAAAGAAGAATATTAGCTTAATATAATGAAAATCCATGCAAAACATACTTTTGTTCTATATCAATAGTTTCCGCAGCGCATGCGACGAAAGACGTTTCATGGCATTTTCGTTACACCTTGGGTAATAAAGTTTTAGTAAGTGTTCAGTGTGTGGATCAAAGATTTAAAAACGACGATTTGTGCAAACGATTTATATTTCCAAATGTAGGGTTGGATACAAAACTTGTAGCATAAGGAAGCGCGCGTCGTTTGTGGCGGTTGTAATGGCACTGTCTATTGGTAAAAAATATGGCGGCTAGGGCTCGCCCCACGACGTCATACCTCATACAATACAATACAATACAATAATTTATTTTTTTATCCAAAGTAAAGTACAGATTATGCATAACTGTTTACAGTGAAGGATTTACAGGTGCATATTATATTTGATCAATGACCCCTATGCTAGGTGGTACCTGTGTTATAGGGGTCATCCATCCGTCCGTTATGTGTACAATCCGTGTTAATCAGTAGTAGAGCATTTATAAAAAAAAATATACTTAAAAATAACGTGCAGAGATTAGTAAAAAAGGGTGTGGTGAGTGAATGTGTGTGTAGTGTTTATGTGTGTCTATTTGTATAGAGGTTTAAGTAGATCTTCTGTTTGGTGGTAATTTAGTGTGAGGAGATATTCTTTTAATTTGGTTTTGCAATGGAAGTTATTGAGGTAGTGTATACCTATTAAGAATCTGATTAAGTTTATTATAAATAAGGGCACTCAAAAATGGGTAATGTCGCTTAGCGAAGGTTGTGTGTGTACTTTTCGTTGGACATGCTTGTTCTGGTCGTCTCTTAGCTGTAGGAGGGTTAATAACTTTTAGCGGTACATTTGAGTGTTTGTGAATTAGTGCACGGTATATAAATAGTTGTTGGACTGTAAGAACTTTATATTCTGTATAAAGTTGTTGCGTGGGAAATCTAAAAGGTCTGCTAAGAAGTACCTTAATAACAGCTCTCTGGGCACGCTCAACCTGAAGTAGAGCCATAGATAAATTTTTGATTTCTGTGAGTAGAGCAGTCTTCGCTGCACCCCCCCAGGCCGTGATGCAATAAGTTAGGATTGATTGACATAGAGCACAGTATGCCATATTTAGGATACGTCACACACTTCCTTTAACAATCATATCACGACGGTAACATTCCCCACCCCAGTGCTGCCTTAGCAGCACTCTTCATCAACTGGTATCCGAGCGATGCGCGTGACCAATCTAGTCAAAGTCCAGTTTTGGTTTTGACTCGAACCATTCTGACTCGGTCGTCCTTTCCTGGAATAACCTCCTGAACAATTCCGTTCGGCCAGGAGTTCCGGGGACTGTCTGGGTCCACTATCTTTGCTTTATTTCATTTACTAGCGTTTCTTGATTTCCATGCGCATAGTAGAAATGATAATATTTAACAATCAGTCTTGCTATGTAACTTCTTCCATCTAATATTTTTAAGGATTTTTAGTTTCAGGAAGTTGGAAGTTGAATGTAGGATGCAGAAGCATCCTCCTGCCTGCAAATGCAAAATACGCTGTAGTGCAACATGCAACCCAAACAAAGGATTCTTCTTGTAGTATATTCACAAAGAATCTTCCGGAGAATGGGCGTGGGAGAGCGGTGCTACATTATGCAGTCAAACTTGAATAACTAGTTATTGATGGAATTAATACTGATATGCATTTATATTCATGCAATCGATTAATCAAGAACTCAAATAAATCGCTGAACACATTTACTATTCGATTTCCCCATCACTAATCTGGAATGACTCGCTTTAACAGTAATTATGTCCTGAAACCGTTGATCGTGGCAAGCAGTAAATTATTTCAGATCATATACTCTCATGGTAAACTTCATTCAATAAGTGAACTGATGTGTGAATGGTTTCAGTGATGATAGTGCGTGTTTGAGAGGGAGTGAATGATAGCTGTGGTCTCTTGGGCTGGAGGGTAGTTTTAAGAAAGAAGAAACCATTATTCTTGGCAGCTTTATTTTGTTTTTCGGAGACACCCTGTGCGGTTAGCCACATCAGAAAAATAGTGCACGGTTTGCATTTAACTCATATTTTAGTTAAATACTAACGGGAAAGAATACAGAACGAGAACAGGTTGACAGAGTAGCTGTAACTTTTAGTGCTCGGTCGTAGCACTACTTTAGTGCTATGGTTGAGCACTATTTTGAGACGGTTATAAATAAGGTAGCAGAGATTTACTTTAGATAACACTTTGGAGAATAAGTTAGGGAGAGCAATGACAAGGCGTGAAGTCGCAGTAATGAATGTGGAATGAATGTTCTTTATTAAAATAGAATTGTGTATATATAATAGTAGTGTTTACATAAGTTAAACAGTGGTCACTGTGTGAGCGCGCGGCCCTCCGCCCGCGTTTCATATAACTGTTGACATTATATTTAATTTATAGTATTTATAATAATATTCCTTTGTGCATTGTATGAGCGATTGGTTATCAAAGTGAAGGGTGTGCTACGTATGCTACAGGACTCCGCTTCAAGCGAAGCGTACCGGCAGTTTGATGATACGTCCTGAGCGCGTCTGCTTGTTTTCAGCGGGATGTGACGTCAGGCTTGCTCTCGGTACTTCTGTTTTCTTGGTATCGCTGACTGTAACTGGTATGGTAGATGGTAAAGTTTCTTCTGAGATAACGTATGCAGGTTTTAATCTATCGATCGATATGTTTGCTTGCCGATCGGGTAACTGTATTGTATAAACTTTTTCTGTTCGGCTTATCACTCGGTAGGGACCTTCGTATGGTGTTTGAAGTGGTTTCTTGACTGCGTCGGTTCTGATAAAAAAGTGGGTGCACTTCAAAAGGTCTTGATGAATGAATACGGTTTTTTTGTTGCTGTGGTGTTTGGTAACGGCTTGCGGCTTGTTTACTTGGATTATATTACGTAGTTTCTCGACGTAAGAATAATTCATAGTAGGTGTGCAGGTATTTTCCGTGAAAAATTCGCCAGGTAATCGTAGATTGTAACCGTAGGTAAGTTCGGCTGCGCTTACTCCGGTGTCAGTGTTTAGAGAGGCTCGTAGACCCATTAAAATTGTTGGGAGCTCGTCTATCCAGGAACTTGCGTTTGTCAGTTTCGCGCGTAATGCGGTCTTGAGGGTGCGATGCCATCTCTCGATTATGCCGATGCTCTGTGGGTGATAAGCTGTTGTGCGAGTTTTCTTTATTCCCAATAGCTTCATCAGGTTTTGGAAAAGTTGACTTTCTTATTGGCGGCCTTGGTAGCTTGTTAGTGTAGTCGGACATCCAAATCTTGTGATCCAATGTTTGTAAACAATTTGGGCTATGCGATCAGCTGATATTTCGTCGGTAGGAATTGCTTCAGGCCACTTAGTTAATCGGTCGATCATTGTAACTAAGTATCGATGTCCTTGAGATGTCATAGGTAGAGGTCCTACGATGTCAACGTGTAAATGTTGGAAACGTTCGGTTCCGTTCGGCGGGAAAGATGCGATGTTTGAGAATGTCTGTCGTTGAATCTTGCTTTTCTGACAAGGTATGCACGTACGAGTCCAACAGCTGATGTCTGCGTTCATTGATGACCATGGATGAAATATTTTTGAGTGATAAGTTTGCGAGTCGTGCGCGTACAAGGGTGACTGATATTATGCACGCTGTTAAATACTTGTCTTCAATAATGTTCTGGTATGTATGGTCGTACATAAGCAGTAGAGGTTTCGCAGAATAACTCGAGGTCGCTGTTGGGTATAATTATTTTCTTGAGACGAATGTTGTCTTGTGATAATAATTGTTTGATGTTGGTATCCTTTTCTTGCGCTCTGCTATGTCGGTATAGTTGATTGCAGATGGGCATGAGATTGTTTCTATGCGGCTAAGTGTGTCGGCGACGACGTTTTGTTTACCGCGTACGTGTCGAATGTCGGTTGTAAATTCGCTGATAAACAAAAGTTGCCTTGTTCGCCTGTTTGTTTCTGAGTTTGAAGGAGTCTTTGACATTACGTATGTCAGCGGTTTGTGATCCTTAAATATGATAAGATTTCGTCCTTCAAATATCTTGCGGAAGTGTTTGACTGCCATGTAGATTGCAAGTAGTTCACGATCGAATGTAAAGTATTTTTTCTGCGCGTCGGTGAATTTCTCCGAAAAATATCCGAGCGGTTGCCATGTTTCGTGAATGTATTGTTGAAGTACGGCTCCAGCTGATGTGTCGGATGCGTCGCAGAATAAAGCGATTGTTGCGTGGTGAGATGGATGAGCGAGTAAAGCTGCGTTTATTATGCTGGTTTTACACTGCTGCTTGCGTTGCTTCATCGGTCTACGTGATTTTTGTTTTGTCCTTTTTCTTGACGTTGTGTAGGGATGTGTTCAATGGTGCTTGTTGAGATGCGGCGTTTGATATATGATCGCGATAGAAGTTTATCATACCAAGAAATCTTCTCAGTTCTTCGATGTTAGTCGGCTTGGGATAGTCAGTGATAGCTTCAACTTTATGTTTTGGAGGTTTGATGCCTTCTGCTGATACTGTGTAACCAAGGAACTGAACTTCTGATTAGCCTTTTTTTTTTTTTTAGCGTGGTAAAATTATCAAATAAGTCCTCCCACCCCGGGCAGGATGGGAGGGACTGTCAGACTTTTACTGACTAAAATCCACGGTGTTCCTTCAATAACCCTTTACGTACCGGGGTCACGGTAATGGGATTAGTCCCACGACCCCGGCAGGCTTCGGCCCTCTGCAGAGGGGGCCTCGTCATGTAGCTGACGCTCTTTGAGGCGCGCGTGGAACACAACGCGCTGTCGACCCGGGTTCTGATTGGCCTAGGTTGCATTTGGCAGGGTTGATAGTTATTCCGTTTTGTTCGAGTCTTTTGAGTACGATATGCAGGTGTTCTCGGTGTTGGGTTTCATTTTCCGATGCTAGAAGTAGATCGTCGATAAATGGGAAAACAAAATCTAATCCTCGTAGTACTTCATGGATATACCGTTGAAATGTTTGACCCGCGTTCTTTAAACCAGGGCACATACGTGGGAATTCATATAGTCCCATCGGTGTGATGATTCCAGGCTTTTCTATGTCTTCTTCTCGGACATTCAGTTGTTGGTAAGCACGGTTGAGATCTATCGTAGAGAAGATAGTTTTACCAGATAGATGATGCGTAAAATCTTTGATGCGTGGTACGGGATATCGATCTGGTACGGTGATAGAGTTGAGTCGGCGATAGTCACCACAAACTCTGATATCGCCATTCTTTTTAGGCACGATATGAAGAGGTGATGCCCATGGACTCTTGCTAGGTCTGCATAATCCTTGTTCTATCATGTTTTCGAATTCCTTCTTTACTATCTCGAAGCGATGCGGTGGAATAGGACAAGCGCGGCAGTGTACCAGTGGCCCGCGAGTTTCAATACAATGTTGCACATTGATGTTGCAGTTCAATTGCATTGATGTAAGTCGCGTTATTTCTGGATATTGAGCTAGGATGTCGTGGTATGACTGCGACATGTCAATACTGCGTACGGTAGGAACATCTGATACACGTACTGGGACATTGACCTTTAAGCTCGTGACGCCGTCGATAAGTCTGCGGTTTTTCAAGTCGACGATAAGCTGATGGTACTTGAGAAAATCGGCTCCGAGTATTGGTTTCGAAACATCTGCTAAAATGAACTTCCATTTGTACGGGCGTCGTAAGTTTAAGTTGAGAGTTAATGTGTTTTCGCCATACGTAGCTATTTTTGTGTTATTTGCAACGTAAAGTTGAAATAGTAGCGGCGTACCGACTTGACCCTTTCTTCTCGGTAGCACGGATATGTTTGCTCCCGTGTCGACCAAGAAAGATAATTTAGAGTTTTTGTCGGTGATGTATAGGCGGTGTGAATTCTCTTGAACGCCGGTGTCCGCCTCTGCCAATGTTCGGTCTAGTTTTCCGAGTTTTGTTTGTTGAAAGAGCAGGGCGACGTGCAGTGTCTAGCTTGTTCCTTGAAACGTCGGTGATAATATCAGTGTTGTGTTTCTCGGCTTCGCGATCGTAATGCGCTACGGTGGTGAGATGGGTAGCGGCGGCGGCGATAGTTGTGATCATTGTGATCATAAGGCGGTCTAGCTTTGAGCTCGGCTATTTCTAGCGAGAGTTTTCTTATTTCACTGATGAGATACTGCGTATCGGACTGCGGTGCTGATGTAGGTGCTGCGAATGAGTGTACGGGTGCGACTTCTGTTGATTTTGTCGGCGAGTAGTGCGAGTTCTTCGAGTGTAGTCTTGGTGCTGAATGTTTCGCTGACTGCAAGGACTGACCGGACGTGTGACGGGAGGTGATTTGTCCACATGAGTCGTAGCGTGGAGTCGGGAACTTTGTCTCTGGCGAGGTTTCGCATGCGGCGGAGTAGTTGGGTGGGTTTCTGATCTCCGAGTTCCATCTTTGACATTAGTTTCTGGAACTGGCGGCTGGCAGATTCTTCGTAGGCGGATATGAGCCTTTCTTTGATCGCCTTGTACTGATCTGTCTCCGGTGGGTTGTAGAGTAGATTCATTATCTGCTCGATTTCTTGTTTTTCCAGCTGTGCTATGACCATCTGGGCGAGTTGTGCTTGGCCTTTCTTGAGGTCGTTGGTCGCGGCCTCGAAACTGATGAACCATAGTCGTGGTCGATCGCGCCAGAATGGTGGGATGAGCATGGTGAGCAATATGCCAGCAGCTAGCTAGCTCTTCTGACTGGCGAGGATTTGACATTTTAATATTATTTCACGGACCGCAGGTATATCTGGTTCGGGTTGTCTCCGCTTTAGGTGTGTCCGTGTCGGGGTTTTCTCTGCGTCAGATGTTCTTGTTCGGGTTTTCCCCGCGTCAGGCGTTTCTCCGCTTCAGGTGTTTCTCCGCATCAGTTGTGTTCGGTTAGGGTTTTCTCCGTTTCAGATGTTCGCTTCGGGTTTTCTCCGCTTCGTGTGTTTCTCCGCGTCAGATGTGTTCGGTTAGGGGTCACCAATTTAGTGCTCGGTCGTAGCACTACTTTAGTGCTATGGTTGAGCACTATTTTGAGACGATTATAAATAAGGTAGCAGAGATTTACTTTAGATAACACTTTGGAGAATAAGTTAGGGAGAGCAATGACAATGCGTGAAGTCGCAGTAATGAATGTGGAATGAATGTTCTTTATTAAAATAGAATTGTGTATATATAATAGTAGTGTTTACATAAGTTAAACAGTGGTCACTGTGTGAGCGCGCGGCCCTCCGCCCGTGTCTCATATAACTGTTGACATTATATTTAATTTATAGTATTTATAATAATATTCCTTTGTGCATTGTATGAGCGATTGGTTATCAAAGTGAAGGGTGTGCTACGTATGCTACAAACTTAAACACTATAAAGAAATCCTATAAAGAACAATACTTGTCAAAAAAACCAAGTCTCGCAACTCAGTTCTTCTACCGTAAAAAATTGTGAGATCCATGTAATACCAAGTCGGTTATTCGATTATTCAGTCCCTACTTAAGGGACCTTCTGTCTTAAGTTGTTACGTAATTATCTAACCTAACAACATCTTATAGTGACCATATCAATATTAAAAATCTTTAACGTTTTAAATAAATAGATGGACTCGGCCATCGCATGAAAACACAATATATCTCACAAGTAATACATACATATATAAATTACATTGTTTTTGCGATTGCCAAGTCAATATATTTATTTAAAACGTTAAAGATTTTTAATATTGATATGGTCACTATTAGATGTTTTTAGGTTAGATAATTACCTAACAACTTAAGACCCAAGTAACACGTAAGCAAGATAGCAGTAGACATTTAGAACATTTTACAGTTCAAAGATGAATACAGTTTGTATAAGAGGTTTGGGAAAAGCCAAATGCTGGTTTAGGTTGAGTTCGGACCCTTAAAATTCTGAATGCTTAATAAATTCTGTATTTCTGTCCTTCCCTTCTTAAAGCTGAAAAACAGCCCGCGCCGGCAGCATTTATCTGAATAACCATAATCTGTATTGCTCTTATTAAAGCAGTACTAAGCTAGTAGCGTTTGAAACAGCTATTTTCTGAATAAAGTATCACCTTCTGAATAATATCGTTAAATATTATTATACTATATAAAGCTAAATTACCACTCACTGACTCACTGACATAATTGTTCTCCCAGATGGTGGATGGGGAGGTGGGTATATTTTGACAGATTCGTAAACAAGTAACTCTGAAACCTACGGGAAAAGTGCCAAACCTCCCCTTTTCCCCCCCCTTCTCCCCCCTCCCTATCGTATCTCGGAAACTACGAGACCCGTATTTTTTTTTTTTACGGATTCGTGTAGAGGAGGCTCGGTAAAGTAAAAACCATTTTTCAAAGTCCCCCCCCGCCCCCCTTTTCACCCCCTTTAGGCGGATCTCGGAAATTAAGAGACTTGGAATATTTTTTTTTTCAGATTCATTTAGAGGGGCAATGCTTTAGTCGAAATACTTGTGCAACCCCCTCCCCATATCCCCCCCATCACCCCCCCCTTTTTTTTTTTTTTTTCACAAGCACGCGAGGTGCTTGCACCTCGCGCAACACGCAAATACTAAACCCCCGCAATCGCCCCGCCCATTTTTTTTTTTTTCACAAGCACGCGAGGTGCTTGCACCTCGAGCAACACACAAATACTAAACCCCCGCAATCGCCCCGCCCATTTTTTTTTTTTTTCACAAGCACGCGAGGTGCTTGCACCTCGCGCAACACGCAAATACTAAACCCCCCCATCACCCCCCCTTTTTTTTTTTTTCACAAGCACGCGAGGTGCTTGCACCTCGCGCAACACGCAAATATTAAACCCCCCCCATCACCCCCCCATTTTTTTTTTCACAAGCACGCGAGATGCTTGCAGTTCGTTGGAGCGTTGTTGCGCTTTTTCGCCTGGCGCATGGTGTGATAGCATCGCTTGCATCACCCTAGGGCCACCGCTGTACTTTAGAATAACAGAATTACAGCTCGAACTGCTCAAAGATTCATTTAACCTAGTGTCACCCACTAAATCTCTGCTCTCTGCGTTTATTGTTTTCTTACTTGCTTTTTCTTCCTGAATCCACTGCACTGAGTCGAGTTTATAGGCGATATGTTATTGCTTAGTTGCCTCCATATGAGGAGGAATCTTATTGCACTGAAATGGCAAAATAAAAACATTTTTAACAAAAAATGAGACCGACTTCAAAACAAACCCAAGCGACCCAGAATGTGGCGTAAGCAGCCTATCAAAACTATTAATTTGGCTTAACCTGCCAAGTTGCAACTGTGTAGTCCTAATAGTAATAGTTTCGGAATAAAGCGACTGCGACATAAAGATGGACAGACAGACATGACGAATCTATAACATTTCCATTTTTGCCATTCAGCTCAGGAACCTAACAAAAAAGAATATCTTTGACATAACCTAAATAAATATATATAGATAAGAGCATGAGAATCACTATTCAAGATGATAATAAATTTTGCTAAAGTTAAAGCTTTAATTTGATACATACTCTCATATACCACCTATAAAACTTTAGCGCCTACGTACCTACACAAATAAACCAAAACATAGCTACATAGTAGGTACCTACTTTTTTCATACGTATTAATTAGCTTGCCCTTAAAGAACGACTACCAGTATCGGTAATTAAACCGTCTCGAATAATGAGTACACTTTTAAATCTCAACAAACAGTTTTATCAACGACATTGACACAATTAAACGTGTTTACATCGGAATCATGAGATTCCTTTGCCTCAGTGCATTTTTTATTTCTACATTTTTCGTAATTTCGTGCTACGATTTGATAGAAGGACAACAGTTTGGTGCGCGCATGACTTATCGTCAAGTGAAAAAGCAAGGGTTGCTGTTTTTCAAAAGAAAAGCAACAGTCGATCTTGAATATCCAAAAGGAACTAAAATTAAGGGTATTGCTATCGTAGACCTAGACCCAGATAAACGGGGGTCAGCGACAATACTTGCTGGAGGTTTGAATTATAATTTTGTCTATATCATATTGGAAAGTGAAAGAAGCGCTGGACTCAGGTACACTGTTGAAATTTATCAATAGTTACTTTATTTTAATATTATAAAAAAACGAGTCCACGAAATCGAACGCTGATGAGTACACAGATTAGCTGTCCAATGAACCAAAATATTAGTCTTCTCGATGGCTAAGACTAATAACAAATCACAAAATTTTAGTATCAAATGAACTGATTTTTGATATCGGAATACTTTTTAGCCAAACTGGCTACATCTGTTAACAGCGCATATTTACAACTCACTATCGTTCATATCATTTTATCTCAACTAGCCCAATGACGCAATTTTTATCAAAGTTTACACAAAATTTGTTTTGTAACTTCAATCAAGTCTTCAACTACAACAGTACAACAGCTATAAAATAGTACTCTGTGAGTACAACTCTTGGTAAGTGGCTTTTGTAGAGGGGGGGCCACCACAATTTTACCAATAACACCTGCGGACAATATTATAGTCTATCAAACTTGTTTTGGATTATAATAAAAATAGTCATGATAATTACTAAATATTACAACTAGAATTTTGTTATGAACGTAGAATCGGAAATTAAATAACAATTTCAGATTATTTGATGAAAATCATACAAACTTTTACAATGAATATGAACATTTCTATAACGAAAACCTTTTGCCATGAATGCAATTATATATGAGCAAAGTGATTGGTCTAATTTTACGTAAGTATTTATCAACCAATCATAGACGACCAGCCATTTTCTTCCACCTTGTCAGTGTCTCCAACAATGCCGTAATTACGGTAAACCTATCGTTATTTGAACATATCTACCACCTACCGTAGACATGTTCAGTTCTACCGTAATTTCGTCTTTATGAGTGGCGCCTTAATAATGATACAGTACCCAACCTAACATACAGTTTATTTTTATTTGAAACAATGTTTAAAAAATGACAGCACTGTATCATTCCCTGGGGTCATAGAGTTAAGCCTTGGGTTTTCCCCGTACAATCAACTTGTGTGCATAGACAAGTAGAAGAAATTTGTGCGACCAAATTACGAAGTATTGAATACAGTACTGCAGTAGAACTTAGCCATACCTTTGCATTTTGTCAATTTTATGTTTGCCATTTTTTCACAATAGTTTGCTCAGCAGATCTTTTATCGCGTCGCGAACTCGCAACTGACTATATTTATAAAAAAATGTTATCTGACAGTAACAATTCAAGTGATGACAGTGACGGTGGACCTTCCACTAGTAAGCACGCTAAAATTCTATACTAATATTATAAAGTGGAAAAGTTTGTTTGTTTGTTTGCTTGAACGCGCTAATCTTCGAGAGTACTGGGTGGATTTGGATGCAATTTGGTATAAAAGTAGCTTGAAGCTTGAGGAAGGTTATAGGCTACTTTTTACGCGACTGCAAAAAACGGAGAGTTATGTTTTTACCGTGATAGAATCCAAGGGAGCGAAGCCCCGCGTGAGTACTAGTAAGTCATACAAACAAAAATTTCGACCAGAGCGGCTGAAAAATAAAGACTTTTCCTCGTGGCTCCGCGAATACCCAAAAAACCCATTAAAGCAAAGTGTTCACTCTGTGTAAAGGCTGAAACGCCTGAAATTTAATGTTTGATTGTGAAATACAGTTACCGTAAAACCGTATTTTTAATTTTTGATCTCCCGTAATTTTCCGCCAAATACCGTATTTTTAGACTAGCAACACCGTAATTTTGACAAATAGAGTTGGAGACATGGAGACTAGGGTGTCCTGAAAAATTTTTTTTTCGCTTTTCGCTTCTCAAGCCCCCTCAAAAGTTGCATTATTAGTTGTAGATTACCGTAAAAATAATAAAAAAAAAACATAAAAAAATATCTTGAGGGTTCTACCGGCATTTTTTTTTATTTTTTTATCACTTAAATAACCCTCCAGTCAATGTCGTCTATTCTATTTTATGTACATTATTCCCATTTTATTTTTTATTTCATTGATAGTGAAACCCTAAGTTATGATTTGCAGGCAACGACAGGATTTTTTCTGTTAGGAATTGGTTTGGAACAAACTCGCAAAATTCATGTTTTGACTTGTTTTTCTTAAATTCTCTGCTTCTACTGTGAGGCAGTTCGTCTCATTTCTATTGCGGTTTTATTGCTGTAAGGTGTCGCTCTGCACTTCCTTGTGATAAAATACGTGTTTTTGTTATATATAATAATAGGTTCAAGACGAAGTGAGACTACTTGTGCTATTTTGGGATCATATAAAGAACTTGACGATCGCCAGTTACCAGTGATAAGTGACGTTATCAAATTCATTTTGTTTACTAAAAATGAACTAAAACTACAGAAGAATGGGAAAGATCCTTCTAAAACAGAAGTTTTTTCAATCGTTTCTGGAAAACTTGATACGATTTGGACCAAAGCTTCGATTCCTATCGTTTCCAACGTACGAGTTACCCAATTGCTAAAATCATATTTCGACAAATACCTGTCATTGATAAGATATCCCAAAAATAAAAGAAATGATAGTTACGAAAGCAAAGTGAAGTGCTTTTTGGAATCGACGAACAAGCTCTTCGATATTGCTGCTTGTAAGTGCACTTCGTTTGACATTTGTTCCTGCATCAAACCTAAGAAAGTTCCTATTTCTGAAAGAGACTTTTTACTGGATCAAAGAAGTGATAGAAAAATGGCAATAAGCGGTATAGACACAAAAGAAACAGCAAGACTTTTAAAGAAACATCAGAGACAAGAAAATTTGAATCGGAAAGAGTCAGAGCACGCATGTTTTCCCAGTGCTGCTAAAATCCAATCCTGTTCCGGTGCGCGAGTTGCCGCCTCGACCGCAGTCGCCTGTAACAGAGCTTTCTGCGAATAGTGACGTACCTGTAAATGAGACTCCATCTACTTCGTTGAATCGGAACACTCTGGCGCTGCCAACAGTAGCTAAGGTATGTGATCGGTATGGACTATCAACGCGATCTGCGGCTGCGGTCGCTTCGGCGGTCTTAGCTGACGTAGGATTGGTATCTTCCGAAGATCTAAGTCTTGTTATTGATAAGAATAAAATTCATAGAGCTGTTTCAAAAGCACGGACCAAGGCCAGCAAAGTCATTGATACGATTGTAATAAAAAGTATCTACTTTGATGGACGAAAGGACAAAACACTCATAAACGAGAAAATAGGCGGTCGGTACCACCGCAGAGAAGTCTTGCAAGAACACATTTCAGTTCTCACAGAGCCGGGATCTATTTATTTGGGACATATGACGCCAAGTCGTGGCACTGCCAAAGTGATCGTCTCTTCTATCATATCTTAGTTAGAAAATCAAGGGTTGAACTTGGAAGAGGTGATCTGTGTGGGGTGCGATGGTACTGCTACGAATACAGGTTGGAAGGGAGGTGTCATTCAATACCTGGAAAACTATTTAAAGAGACCGTTGCAATGGTGTGTTTGTATGCTTCACGCGAATGAATTACCGCTTCGTCATTTGTTCATGTCTCTGGATGGTAGCACATCTGGGCCAAAAGAATATTCAGGACCTATTGGAAAACAGCTAGCTGCTTGTGAAAGTAAACCTCTAGCGTCTTTTTGTGCAGTGTCTGGCAATTTGCTAGTATTACCTGATAATATTGTGAAGGAACTAAGCACGGATCAAAAGTATCTGTACGAAATGTGTCATGCTGTGATGGCTGGTTCCTGTTCCCTTGAGCTAGCGAACCGCCAACCTGGAAAAATGGCGCATTCGAGATGGCTCACTACTGCCAATCGCATACTCAGACTTTACGTAAGTACTGTTTCGCCGTCAAATAATTTGCAGCTGCTTGTGAACTACGTGGTCAAAGTTTACGCTCCTGTTTGGTTCCTAATCAAGCAAAACTCATCATTTAAAGATGGAGCCAAGCATATTTTTCAAATGGTTATATACTCTCGATTTTTGCCTGATAGTCAGAGATCTATTGTAAATTCGGTGATCGAAAGAAACGCTTTTTTTTGCGCACCCAGAAAACTTGCTTATTGCCATGTTTTTCGACGATAGAGAGCATATTCGAGAACTTGCATCTCGCAAAATATTAAAGGCCAGAGAAGCAGAAAAGAGCAACTCTCGCAGGGTATTTAAAGCACCAAAGCTTAACTTCTGTGCGCGAGACTACACCGATATAATATTTTGGCAAGAGTGTGAAATATCAGCTCCACCAATTTTGCGACACGTCTCCAACGATGAACTTAGAATTAAGGCTAAAGAACACATCCTCGACATTATTGACTTTCCCTGCCACACACAGTCAGTGGAAAGATGTGTAAAACTAGTGACGGAGGCTTCTCAAAGCGTCACGGACGCTACAGCTCGGGATGGTTTTATTAGGAACAGATTAAAATCTCGCTCAGAAATGCCTAATTTTGGTCACAAAAACCAGTTCCGTTTTTAAAGTTGCCATTGGTTATTTTGTCTTTCAACTATTTTAAACCTTGCTTTAACTCATTTTTGTACCCTTAAATTTAATAAAAACCATTTAAATGTTATTTTTGTATGATTTATAGTTTATATTAGGAATATAGTTGCAAAACTTCTGAATAATTCCGAATAATTCCGGAATACTTCGGGGAAAGTTTCTTTAAATGGGAATTATTCAAAATGATAAATTCATTTTGAATCATTCTGATTTAAAGAAACTTGTTAGAGACACCCTCTAACAAGTTTCTTTAAATCAGAATGATTGGCATTGGAACATGTGCTGCCATCCAATACATCACTCCGACGATTCTCATTAGCCAACGGCATTCTGGAGCTCAGAGAATAACCTGGATTATATTCCAATGAACCCGCACACTGGGACCATAAACTGTTAGAGGGTGTGGATCTTGAACAACCCGTCAGCCGCGTGTCGAATGTCGTGAGCAGAGATTAAAATAAATAAGTCGGGTTTCGAAATTGTGGAACTAATTTACTCAGCAATATTTACATTGTACACAACACGATTATTTCACTATGATGTCTTTGGATTGATTATAATATTAATTGGACAACACAAAACAATACATGTCAGCCTTGGAACGGAGCAAGCAAGAGAGAACCCCGAGAGACGAACCATAGAGTAAGGTATACAGATAACACCAACTGTCAATGTAATGCATAGATTATAAAGTTCTAATTTCTAACACTCCTCCTTATGCATTACTCCTTATGCATACATATGTAAGGAAGGTACATTGCAAAATCTAAATAATGCACCTTAACTCCAGATTACTGACAAAATTACCATGCTTTTGACTACACAGAGGCTTGGTTAACACATCAGCGACCATCTGGTCTGTAGGCAGGTATTTAACATTAATTTGTTTTTCCTGTATTAAGTCTTTTACATAATGGTACCGCAAATCTATGTGCTTAGTTCTTTTATGGGAGTATTCTTTAACAAGTAAAAGCTTTTGAGCACTTTGGTTATCGTTAAATACAGTTACATCAAAGTTTTTGTCAATAATTTCTGATAAGAAATTCCTAACAAAACAGATGTCCTTGCATACATCACTAATAGCAAGATATTCTGCTTCTGTGCTAGATAAAGCCGTACAACGTTGCTTTCTAGCCTCCCAATTGATGACATTCTCACCAATTTTTACAACAAATCCAGTATATGATTTGCGGTCGGACAAATCATTGGCCCAATCTGCATCAGCATAGGCAATGATATTAAAATCATTGCTTTTGACAAAATGAAGACCATAATTTATGGTTCCTGCAAGATAGCGTAATACTCGCTTAGCAGCGCGCCAATGACTCATATCAAAACATGTACTGTACTGACTTAACTGACTACATGCATACGAGATATCTGGACGTGTACATACAGATAGGTACATTAGTGATCCTAACAATTGTCTATACTGATAAATATTATCATCTAAACAATCTTTGTCTGATTTGTCCAGTTTGCAGTTTACTGGTAGTGGGGTAGATACAGTTTTACATTCAGTCATATTGTACTTGGCCAACAGTCGCCTTATGTAATCAGATTGATCAAGAATAGTTACACCTTTCTTAATTGAAACATTCATGCCTAAACAATTTTTCAATGTTCCTAAGTGACGGATTTCAAAATGTTCTTTTAAAAGTAACAGAATATTATCTATATACCCATTATGAAAAACATAAATATCGTCAACATATAAGGCTAATATTGTGTATTCATTCTTGGTCCTTTTACAATATACACAAGGTTCACATTTACTCTGCCTGAACCCATTTTTGGATAAAACATCATGGATTTTAATATTCCACATGCGACTTGCCTGCTTCAAGCCATAGATGCTCTTTTTCAGTAAACAAACTTTATTATTATTAGCATCATCAGATTTGAAACCAGTGGGTTGCTCCATATGTACAACTTCATCTAAATTACCATTTAAAAAAAGCTGTGGTCACATCTATGTGATCCACATTCAGATCCAACTGATTTGAAATGCTGAATAATATTCTAAGAGTCGAATGCCTAACAACAGGTGAAAAAGTATCAGCATAATCAATGCCTTGCTTTTGACTATAACCACAGGCAACTAATCTAGCTTTATATTTTATAAATTGACCTGTAGCATCAAACTTTTTCTTAAAGACCCATTTATTTTTGACTACATTTAGACCCTTAGGTCGGTCGACCAACTCCCAAACATTGTTTTTGATCATGGAGTTGTACTCACCCTTCATAGCTTCGTACCATTCATCCTTCTCAGGTGAATTCAAGCATCACAATACGTTTGTGGTTCATCTAATGAACTTGCAGCTGCCAATAACGATGACAAATCATAGTATTTTAATTTTTCGAGTACTACGCACAGGACGAGGCATAGATGCGTCGGACCTTTCCAACGTAATCAGCTCTCCTCCTCGAGATGAAGAGGCCGGCAGAGAAGATACAGCGCCACAAGGGACATTGTCTTCATCACCGTCAACATCCTCAGAGACATCTTCAATAGTACGGTACAGCTCAGACAGTGGCGACCCCGTTGGTGTATTGCCCATATCTGAAACCGAGAGATTCCCATTTGAATTATCTATAGACTTAACATTATCACTACTATTAAAACTAATATCACAGTGTACAGTCGCCAGCACATCAAGTTACTACACTTTGACCTTGAACGCGTTTGAGTAACAACAGCGAGAATCGTGCGAAAGAGATGTATAGCTTTTTGTCAGTTCTTACTTGTAATGTTTTGTGCTGCAGTGCGTACTTGAGGATGTGTGTGTGTGCGCGTCGTAGTGTAGAATAAAATACTATGAGATAAGAAATAGCGTAGCAGGTTGAATACTTGAATCGAATCGAAATAATGGCATGGTAAGAAAAGCAGGCGGCCCGCGCATTGCCTAAAATACTTATGAAAGCTTATCTATTATCAATTTGTTTTATTGAAATTATATTTTACTTAATCCTTGATTTTTACATACTTATTTGTTTCTATCACTACATCGTATAAAACAAAGTCGCTTCTCTGTCTGTCTGTCCCTATCGGATTTTGATGCGGGTTTTTTAATAGATAGAATCGTTAGAGTGATTCTTGAGGAAGGTTTTAGTGTATAATAAGTTAAGGTTTTGTGTAGATTGAATGAAATACGACGATTATACTTCAACATCTTGGAAATAATTAAGCCTATCGGGAGCTTTAATCGAAAACGCTGCCAAAACCTTTTGAGTATAAAAATACAATATACGGCGGGATTGTTACCTACTCTTTTATAGATCTACAAAAATACCTACGCGATGGCATATTATGTCTATCTCACAAGAATAACCCACAATAACAATTTTTTTCTTTTACAAATTACATTAAAATGATGGGTCATATACGAATCTTTTTTTCACTCCTTACCCAATTAAATACTTCTGAGGATTTAATGTAGATGAAAATTGCTTTTTACACTATATCAATAAAATGAATATCTTATGAGTTATCATCGATAAATGAGTGTGGTGTGGCAAATTACCGGACGAGAAATTGATTAAACAAAATTATATATAAGTAAATTATAACCTTTATTACCCGAGCGAAGCCGGGCCGGGTCGTTAGTTACCTATAAGTATTAAGTAGGTATTACCTACTCATATTACCACATTTTTCAATAACCTTTTCCGGGTTTTGTTACCTACTTACTGGCGGGCTGGCGGTCAACTGTTTTCGTGCGTACTTCCTTGCTCTTCTGTTCTAAGTATTTTTACGAAATTTGATGCTGGAAACCCATAACACAATCTGCTTGAAAGAAAAAATATGGATACTTAGGTACCCCATCAAGAACCTGTGTGAATTTTAGCCAATTAATTATACCTATAAAAAGTCTCTTGTCAGTTCGCCGTGTTTGAGATAACCTACCGAAGTTTGCTTTTACATGCAAGTTCAACCTTATTGCGCTAGTAATAAGATACGATTTCGAAGATTATGAATTTTCAAATAAAATTCTAATCTATTATTATCGTTACTTCATTATCATCAGCATCAGCCTATAGCAGTCTAATCTATTATTATCGTTACTTCATCATCATCATCCTCTCCTATTGCACGCTATTTAACTCTATTTTCGGAAACTCTCGTCCAGCTGCTACCAGCCATCCTGCGAATGAATGTTGCATGTAACACGTTGTCAGGGGTACAGAAAAGGACATGGGATCCCGTAACAACCTATTCCTATGGGAACTCGTGTGAAAAAAAAAAACCTTACAAATTTCTTAAAACTAGCTTATTTACATTTTTTACAACTACACCAAATAACTTTGTTTTTCATAGTGTTTGTATGAATTACAAAGTTATATTTGCGGTTTTAGAAAATATGCTGTATCTCAAAAACTGCTGACCCGATCTGATTCAAACCAATTTTGGTTGAAAGTTTACATTAAGATCTACGATAGGATGCGATAGGTTACTACGGTTAAATAAAATAAAATGCGGAATAACAATCTTAATTTTTTTATTTAATGTAGGTAATAAATGGTAAAATATTTGAAAAATTGAACACTTAAAAACAAATACCTACTCTAAATTAAAATATACTTACAACAAAATTTATAAAACCAAACTATACAATAGACTAAAATTAAGTAGATATTTATTTTTCACAAGCTTTTTTGTAGAAAGAAAAAAAAAAGTTTATTTGCTTATTAGATTAACTGGGCTGTATAAGGCCCGGCACCCACAGGCGGCACGGAGCGACAATTTAATTGATACGTCACAGCCTGCTTTGGCATCCTTCGGAACGTTCTGGCATGCCGTAGTATCCCGAAATGTGAATGCTAACCAAGATAATATAAGATCTCAAATCATTTGCGCTTACCCTGGAAAATCCCTTGTCGTGCCATGCCGCCAATGGGTGACGGCCCTAATTTAAATTATCATCAACAATTAGTATTGGAAAAATGCTCAAGAATATAACAATGGTGCAAAAAAAAGTATAAAATTTCAATTTACACTATCTTTATCACGTAGAAGAATTATCCATACTAATATTATAAATGCGAAAGTAAATTTGTCTGTCTGTTACGCCTTCACGGCCAAACCGCTGGCTAATTGTGATGAAAAATATGGAGATTTATTTATTTATTGACACACCAACGACTTATTCACTAGTTATTTAACAAATAAAAAAGACATGAATGAAATAGTTTGTGGTGAATTCGTCACTTATAGGTGTCCACAGCACTTGTATAAAGAGTAGGTAAAATAAAAAAATTAAAAATTAAGAGAACATTAACGTTAAAATCTTGAGCTAAAGTTGCATTGAAACAAAGCAAAGATAACATTGGAATTTCAGTGAGTCAGAATACCATAAATAACACTAAATTATTATAATATCATTAAGTTTGATTAATTTTAAATATAACATTGACAGAAAAAGTAAAAAGAAATTAAAACATATAAATAAAAGATAAATTATTTCCTAATACGTTAATTACAATTTTTATAAATAGCGTTCATTTATTTAAACTTAAATTACAACATAATTTCATTTGATTGTGATCAATAATCACATTAAAATGGAGAACTCAAAACAATACAAATAACAATATTAACTAACAAATTAATGTAATCATATCATAGTAAAATTAATTGCAATAACAATAAATAGGATAAAAATTAATTAAAATATGAATGTAAAAACTTAAAAATTAAATTAAATGAAGTCACTGTGGATCCGACAGCGAAAGCAAAGTATTTAGCAAGACAGATTGTAATTTTTCCAACAGAAATAAATGAAACAACTATGAACCGAGGGTCATGATATAACGCCTGAATTTATTCAGACTATTTGAAAATATGTCCAAGTCATTGGTACGCGTGCTCAACTTATTATAACTGCACAAGAACCTGTATAAAGGAGCGGAACGGCCAGATAGTTTGAAGCTAGTTTATTATGACGCAACATCAACGGACGACATGTCTGGTGTCTTTCCCAAATCGAGGAATGGAAGAATAAGCTTTTGAGAAACAGTGGTTGGAAATACCTAAAAACCTTTATTTTGATAAATAAAATAATTACAATATTAAAATACAACTTATGGGTTGTAAAACTGTGCTACTATTTAATGTGAAAGTTTGTGAGAATGGATGGCTGGATGTTTGTTACTTTTCACGCCTTAACGGTTGAACGGATTTGGCACTTAAATAGACCATGACCTCGATTAACACATAGGATGGGTTCATTAATATCTTCTTGGCAGGGCGGCAGCACTTCTTTCCGGCATCCTTAAGGCACCTACTGACTGTGTCCATTGAAATCTAAAACAAAGAAAATTTTGTCAATTTTAATACTTACCGTATATTCTTTAGTATGAGAAATATGAGTTTATGGAAAAATAACTTTAATTCCTACACAATAAAGATCAGTATACTCTACAACTTCAAACATTTTTATAACTGCTAGTCTAGTAGTGCTAGTCACTCTGAAATCATCTAATTTCCATTAAAATAAAATTGATACTTGTTTAACTTGAAATAACAACATTTAGGGGGCTGAGTCACCCGCGTCCGTAGGAGAATACCCGTCAGCTAATCCCTACACGTGGTCCCTGGGTGGTGCTAATCAGGTAACACTAACTGGTGGTAGGTTTTAACCGCAGGCTTGTGACCACCCACAGGGCAAAAACAAACCGCCAAACGGCCTAGCCGTGTTCCGGTACGATGCCCTGTGTAGCCTATTAAGGAGTTGGGTCGAAATGGCTGCTCCACTGCGGGCAGACTAATCTGGCTCAAACTGGTGCGGACGTATGATGGTCATGGAGGGTAGCGGGATCCGAGGTACGGTTCACCGCTAGCCGACCGCAGGTAGTTGGGGGCCCAAGGAGTGTGCCAGCCACACATGAAAGGCTGCCCCGCCAACTGTCGAAAAATTCCGAAATGCACCATCGTGCTGGTTGGCGACAAGATGAGAGGGCCCGATGGACATTCTCGGGGGGCTCGGGCGTCCCCGCAGTCTCCAGACCAGTCCCCCAATCGATGCCATCCGCCCAATGTGGGCCTGAAGGTTATCATCATGGAGGAGAAATTTTAAATAGCGGCTACACTCCCTCTCTCTTAAAGTGCACCTTACATCCGAGGTCTGCACTCAAATCATCAATCAATCAATCAATCTCATCGCAGTCCATCATCACCTCGAGACTGAAAAACCAGCTCTCTTATTTCTATCGGAGACGCAGATCAGAAGTCCTTCAGACGTGTCGTACTTGTCATACCCAGGGGTTTACGCTTTTTTCATTTTGTTTTTTTTTTTCTGGGTGGGAAAATCATCGAATAACTTCTAGCGCTCTGGGTTCCAGTTTGACCTGCGCGGATACCCAGCCAACCATGAGTCTTCGGCCCTCTGTAATTATTTTGGCCGCCGCTACAGGGCAGTTCACCACTAGGGTTCGCATGCCCGTGTGGTCAGGGCGTAGAATGCCCGCCCTCACTTGCTCGGGAGAGCAGCCACCCACTCTGACGATGGCGGCCACCTCCTCCAGGAGTTTACCCTGGAGCACAATTTTAGAGCACGCGCGGGTGTATGTACGCCCGATATATATCCAGCGCGCGTGCTGGTGTTCATGGTTGGGCGCTTGAACTTGACTTTGAAGACTGTCTCTGAATGGGGCGATGCCAACTTGGTCAGGTTTAATGCTGCTAAGACCCGGGCGTGTCTATTCTCCGCAAAAAGGACCCAATTTCAACCGGCTCCTTTCCGTGGTGTAATCGTGACGATAACTGATCGCATCGAGCTTTTTGGGGTTACGTTGACATCCAACCTTAAATTTTTTTTTTGGCTGCACTTATTGGTTGCCAAAAAAATTGGGAATCCTAGCAAAGGTGAGACGGTACTTCACACTGGAACAGCTGCTCAACCTTTATCAAGCACAAGTTTGGTCGTGTATGGAGTACTGCTCTCATCTTTGGGACGGATCTGCCAAATACCAGCTTGATGCACTTGAGACTATCGAGAAACGGCCAAAAGGCTCATTGGCAACGAAAAACTGGTCAAGAGAAAGCTTCAGAGCCTTGAACATCGGCGACGTGTTGCAAGCCTATCAGTTTTCTATCGGTTACATTTCGGGGAGTGTGCGATGGAATTGCAGTCTAGTTCCGCCAAGCCCGTTCCATCACCGGACTACTAGGCAAACGGCGTCGCGCCATCGTTACATCACAGTCTAAAGATCATACAGTCGTCCGACGAAGACGTCTAGACAGGGCAATCGTGCGGGGTGTGAGGGGCGAAACGCGGGAATGCCGATCCCAAGCTGCGAACAAAACTATGTTAGTAGCTTGGGAAACATCATTCGGGGCTAGCACGTGTTTGTTTTTTAATTATTTATTTAAAATGGTGCATACGACGTGTGCTGTGAGAGATTGCAAGTCTTCATCTTGTTTATATAAAGATCGCCGAACGGCGGACGGTAAAAAAATAATATCTAATAGGTAATCGCACAGGGCCGTGAGGGTTTGGACATTTTATATATTTTTATACCTACTTAATATTATTCGGTGTTCTATTTTTATTCAAAATGATAACGATACTTTCAAGCCTTATTCTAATACAGATAACGAAAATAGTAATTTCAAATTGAAGATGGTGAACTTTTTTCTTATTTAATAAAGGTAAATTTCGAGATGGTGTACGTATTTTTTAAAATAAAATATTGGTGTCAATTTTTAGAGTTTAATTGGGGTGTTTGTTATGAAAATGCCATCCTTTTTAAAATCCAAGATGGCGGACGTAATTTTTTTTTTAATAATTTGATATGGGTGTCAATTTTGAGGTTAATTGGGGTGCTTGTTACGAAAATGCCATCCTTTTTGAAATCCAAGATGGCGGACGTAATTTTTTTTTAATAATTTGATATGGGTGTCAATTTTGAGATTAATTGGAGTGCTTGTTACGAAAATGCCATCCTTTTTGAAATCCAAGATGGCGGACGTCATTTTTTGTAATAATTTGATATGGGTGTCAATTTTGAGGTTAATTGGGGTGCTTGTTACGAAAATGCCACCCTTTTTGAAATCCAAGATGGTGGACGTCATTTTTTGTAATAATTTGATATGGGTGTCAATTTTGAGGTTAATTGGGGTGCTTGTTACGAAAATGCCATCCTTTTTTAAATCTAAGATGGCCGACGTCATTTTTTTAAATAATTTGATATGGGTGTCAATTTTGAGGTTAATTGGGGTGCTTGTTACGAAAATGCCATCGTTTTTGAAATCCAAGATGGCGGACGTCATTCTTTTTAATAATATGATATGGGTGTTAATTTTGAGGTTGATTGGGGTGCTTGCTACGTAAAATGCCATCCTTATTGAAATCCAAAATGGTGGACATCATTTTTTATAATTTATTTATTTAAAAAACCTTCACTTAAACAACATTAAAGTACAGTAAGTGTCACAGTACCTAATTATCACGTGCATCAGTTCAAATTTTAAATCTCTTTGTATACGCCTCATCTGCATTTTTATGTTCACCCTCAACTCCTAAATAATACGTGTAGTAAAGAGCAGGTTAAAATTGTTTTCATTATTATATTAAGTAATAATATTGCTAACGATGTCGATCTGCAATAAAAAACATATTTCATAAATATTGTTAACTTGTGACAACCCTGGCCGCTGCGAGACTGTCTAGACGTTGTCGGCATTTTCCACAAGATCAAAGGCGTCAACCTACTGTACGATCTTTATACTGTGGTTACATGGTGGACATCCCACCCATACGCACAAAACGTTTTGGGAATAGTTTCCTTGTGCGTACAGCTAAGGAGTGGAATTCTCTGCCGGATTCTGTGTTTCCTGATAGCTATAACCTGGGAGTCTTTAAGTCAAGAGTGAATAGGTTGCTTCTAGGCAAGCGTGCTTCATCTTCGACCACATCATCGCTTAACATCAGGTGAGATGGTGGTCAAACGCAAGCCTATCAACATTAAAAAAAACATCATTTTGAAACATTCGTTAGAATATAATTTAAATGAGTATAGGACGGTTAAAAATATTCAAAATATAAACATAATCAAATAAACAATTTGTCGAATTGAGAACTTCCTTCCTTCTTTGTTGAGGTGGGTTGTAAAGAACTGAAGATTTATCTAATAGTAATACTAATAAGTAGTAATAACAATCACTGAGACTGGCCGCGCGGCGCGCGTAAAGCCGGCTCTACACGTTGGCCAACACAGTGGCGAATGTAGTGGCCAATGCGTATTGGCCAACGTGTAGACGGCGTGTTTGGGCATGTTGGGTGCACAAACACCCCCTCTACACGTTGGCGAATAGTCATTGGCCACTACATTCGCCACTGTGTTGGCCAACGTGTAGAGCCGGCTTAAAACCAGTTTGCGTCGCCCTTCCAACTACCTACATGTCTATTAGGCCGTGCGCGCACTGCGGTGAGTCTACCGGTGCGGTAGAACTACCGGAATTGCGGCCACCGCAAGGCAGTGCGCGCACGGCCTTAGGGAGTAGGTATTATTATAATCAATTTTGTTATTCACTTTTTAAGAAAGCTACACATGGACTCACGCTGTTGATGTTATTCGTGTGGTCAAAAAAGGATCGGCGGAGTGTGCAGCGACCAGTCCATAGCCGCATCGTCTGTCGCCGTAGTAGCTCTCGCGTGGAGTTGCCGGCGGTAGGCTTCTATGGTTCTTCCCACCGCCGAAGCAGTTTAACAGTTTTTTTCTGGAACGAAACAAATAGCTATAGTTTATTTGCCCATGATTACTCAATTACTATAGGCAAAGATGTATTAATACTTATACAGTATGTTAGGTTAAACGAGGGAAAAGCAAAGCACGAAATTTAAATTGAAAAGTAATTCAGACTGAAATTTCAATCAATTAAAGAAATTATCAGGAAAATCAAAAGTTAATGAAACCATTCAAGAACAATTTTAAACACAAGAAATGTTACCATGTTGTTAAAAAAGGACATTTGTGGAAGAATACCTATGAAATAAAAAGAAGTCACTTGAAAGCAAATAAATAATAATAATAGTCATGTATGGGGCAATGGAAGACGGTCCTCTGCTACCCAGGATGGAATTTGGGGTGGACAAATGTGCGATCATGCATGCAAAGCGAGGGGAGATTATGGAATCCGTGGGAACTCAACTCTCGGATTCCATCCACCAAGATCCGTGGCTCAACTGAAACAAGTATTTGGGTATGCCTACTGTCTGACCCTGTTCCGATACCAATGGGCTACTGTTTTTTTATATTTTTAAATGTTTTTTTTTTTTGTTTTTATAGGAATATTTAAAAATGAAAATAATCTGTATATAAAATGCAATAAAGGAAATAATAATAATAAATTTATTTGTTAGAATATTGTTGTTACAAGGTATTACATACAATTTTACATCCAAAATATTCTGCTGTTTCCAGCATACAAATATTTTCAAGAAATTAAATTAAAATCAATTGATAAAAACCATACAATGTCAAGGATAAGGAAAACAGTAACATATAATATCACGAATTATTACATACTATGTCAAAGCATACTAATTAGAATGCCACAAGTTATTAAATACAATTTAACGCAATACTAAATATGTCAGGAATTACTAAATACAATGTCAAGGCATGCTAAATATAATGTCAAAAGTTATCAGATGAAATGTCAAGGAATACTAAATATAATGTCAGGTATTAATAAATACAATGTTAAGAATTATTGAATACAATATCATAGGTATTAGATTCAATTCAATTATTAGGAATGTAAAGGCAAGTCGTCGTCCAATTTAAATTTAGAATCAAACTTTTCATTTAAGAACTCATCTGTTGAGTAGTAGCACTTTACCAATAGGAAGTTAAACAATTTCTTTTTAAATGTCATGAAGTTATGATCTTTAAAAACATTAGGTAATTTATTATAAACACGAATTGCCATACAGTAAACATTATTGGAAAATAGTTTAATTATTAAAAATAAAAGAATGGTTTGGTTGGTTAGTTCAAAACTACATGTTGCAATATGATTCAACCGTATGTAAAAATGGGCAAGATAAGTTTCCATATATTTTTATCTGGATCTGGAGTTTTAAATCATTGGAAAATCAAGAATATTTGGCAGTACGCTTCATTGAGCTTAAAAAGCTAAGATTAAATTCTGGTGAAATGTAGGATTTTACGGGCTACCAAGATAATGGGTGTACCAGGTATACTACAGAAACCCTTCAATTGTATCACTTTCATAAAATAGTACTATTTTATGAAAGTGATACAATTGAAGGGTTTTCTTACAAAAACTATGTAACTAACAATTTTAAGGTTTTGTTTTTAATGATGGCAATATGATCTATAGGAAAAGTTACACTAGACAGTTTAATTCGATTTTATAAAAACAGCATAATTACCACAGAGTCACACTGTAAAAATTTTACAAAAACTACGTTTCTGAACGCAGTTATGTAGTTTTTGTGAAAAACTAAAACGTCATTACGTCAGTCATAGCTGTCAAAAATGTTTTGTGAAATATATGTTATGTTCATTAATTAATTAATAATGTTCAAAAACGATTATTAAAAACAAGAAAGTAAAGGGTGGCAGCTCGGAAAATCGGTCCTGATTGCAGGTTTGTTTTGATAACATTGTATTTATTTTTTTCGTTAGTATCTTGAAATTGTAGGCCTAACTCAGTCTATTACATTGTTTCAGATGCAAGCATTACCAATGTTTTAAATAAAGTGTCACCCAGAGATCGTGAAATGATACTTGCCAATTTCAATAACCTTGATAACAAGATTGAACAGGATGCGTATTTGATGGCTTTGATATCTACCTCTCCAGCTGCTAGACATACAGTTTCTATTCCGCGAAAACTCAGAATGAGTTCTTTCAAATATAAAGTGCGAATGGGACTGGAAGATATTCAGAGATTGAAACATTTTTTGAGTGAATAAACTACTTAATTATGATTAATTAGATGTCTTTCATTGCAAAACTTTTACTTTTATTTTTACAAAATTAACATTTATATGCATTTTTTTTTTACAAAAAAAAACGATATTATGATATCATTATATTCCATAACAGTAGGTATAAATAATAAAAATGTTACATATATTTAATACAATACATTAACATGAATAAATGATCAAAAGTTCTAAGTTATTAAATGAAAAATATGAATTACAGAAGGTTTTTTTTTTATTTACTGTAAAATTGTTGCTAAAAAGTTGTGCTGTTACAAGCACAATAAATATCAATTGATATTTATTGTGCCTAATGATAAATTATGTGAAGCTTAAATGTATGAATAAAAAGCTTGTTGGCCATTTGACAAATTGAAAACAAGATTTGAAACAACCTCTATTTAAAGTGCACACAGATGTTTGCAGTCCTATCACTTCTTCGTCTCTTGATAAACAGGGGTTGTTGTGATTTTGTGGATAAATCGGATGAAATGTTTTTGTTGTTTCGAAACTATATTACAAAATGTGTTTAATTTTGGTCTGAGAATTATTAACTTGTATTGTGATAAGAGAGAGAAATTTGTTTCCAAATAATTTAAAGAGTTGTGTGCTCAAAAAGGTATTAATGACCACTAAATAGTACTTTATACTGTGGCTTTCAATGTTAATGCCTAAAGTATATTAAGAACAATGAATACAGATTGGAGTCGTTTCAGTACTCAAGTCTAAATATGACATATCATTCTAGATTGTTCTGGGGAGCACTGGGATAAATAACACACCTGAGTAATGGAATCAGAACAAAGCACAATTAAAGTATGTATTTAAAAGTATTTGGTTCTACTGTTTACTTTGTTTGCAGAACAAAAACAAAATATATTTCTAAAACTGTTAATAGTAAAGGTGTGGGATGTGGTAAATAAAAAGGTGTGGATCTGATAATGCACTTTACATGCACCTCTGACTTCCCTTTAGAGGATTACAGGCGTGATGTTGTCATGTTATAAAGAATATGTAAGTACTATTGAATATTGACGATCTAGTGTAAAACATACATACTTAAACAACACTGAAGATCATAAACTTTAAAATAAAATGTTTACTGTGAACCAAAGTAGCTTAGTCAGAAAACAACAAGTTATTTTGAATTAGTAAATGCTGATAACAGTTCCTGAGAGGTTAACCTGAGAGATTGTAAATTAGTTCACACTCCACTTTCAAAATATCATAGATTAAAAAGCGTTAAGTTCCATGAGAAATTACAAGGGCCTTATTGTAAAAATCTTATGGGATACTTGAAGTAAGAAATAAAAGGGTCCTGAGATATTGAAATAAACATATGCATAAATCTCAAGATAACTTTTAAACAAAATTATTTCATAATGTTATAAGTAGATATTTGTTGACTTTGACTAGCAATAGGGAAAGTATCCAGTGTTACTTGTTAAAATTATGTGGTCAATGAACAGTCTTGTTTATACAAAATGATAACAAACCATGACCGCATCTTATAATGAAGTAGAGTAGGCGATGGATCAATGTGAAGCAGAAAAAAACTGTGCTTAAAGTCGAAGTGATGACTATTGGCTACTATTTGTTTTATGAAAATAGTTGATGTAAAGGCATTGCAAGCAGTCTTACTGAATATAATGATGAGAAATAATTAAAATGTTTTATGTTTTTACAGATAGCCAGCTGGCTGATATACTGAAATGTTTCTCCATGGAGCGTTACACCAGTATGAGAATGAAATTCGGGATGATGATGTTGTAAACATAATATGAGTATGCCATATGGATTATTAGCTTGGTTATAAGTAAATAAATAACATTTATAGTTTCATTAATAGGGTGTATGACAGCAAGTAAATTTCATTGAAATAATTTGTGTGTATTATTATACCTAAATGCTTGATTGTAAAACACTGGTTCTTTTTTTATTTAAGAGCAAGATTAATATTTTATTGATAAAATAAAATCACTAAATATGGCAATCCGCCATGAAATGTTGAACGCCAATCAGAGCGCGTGACGTCACGTTAGAGTTCTTTGTTGGTCTTTGTCAAGTCTTTGTTTACTTCACAGAGTACATTCATATATATAGTAAAGTTGAACTGTTGGCAACACTGACTTTCATTCGGTTTATTCATTTTCCGTTGACCCGTTGCTTTGCTTAAAACATAGTGTATTACATACTCTTTGGCTTTGCTTGTCGTTTGAACTTAACGTTTTAACTTTTAAAATTGTTACGATCTAGTGCAAAGAAGTTGTATCGTTTCACAATTTAATAATTTAGATATGCCCGCTAAACCAGCTAGCCGAAGTGGTGAGTATAAATTGTATTGTTATTTTGGCCCAATTTTATTTCCGTTCAGTTTAAATATGAAAAAAAATAACTAGGGCTTTTATTGCTATAAAATCTTACTTTCTGTCATTTTCACAGAGAACGATGGCCCAGGTAAGATGAGGATGAAACCCAAAACTCGCAGTAGTCGCGCGGGTTTAAAACTACCTGTGGGCAGAATTCACAGGATTCTCAAGAACGGCAACTATGCACCTCATGTTGGTGAAGGTGCTTCAATTTGTATGACTGCTGTTCTTGAGTACTTGGCTGCTGAGATCTTGGAGTTAGCGGCAAAGGCAGCAGAGGAAAATGACAGCAGCAGGTGAGCTTGCAAAATCAACATAATTTTTTATACCATAATGATGAAACAATGAATGAGGGTAGTCATACCCACATTCGTTATTTAATATGAACTAAATTTAAATTAGGCTAACTCTTCTGATGGTAATGGAATCATATCTAAGGCACTCCTCAGTAGTAGTAGGGGCTTACTTAAAGCAAGAAACTTACTTTGAATAAAGTTTTTTCAATCAATGCTCACTATAAATAAATTTGAAAATTATTTTATTCTTATACCTACTAGAAATCTATACCCTTCGTTTAAAATTTTTGCAATGTAATAAGTTACACTTTACGGACTGAACTACTCTTAGTATTAAAAAAAATAGTTTAAGTTCAACAACATTCTAAGAATATTTTATCATGACCAGAATCTTACCTCGACACATCGTGCTGGCTGTGCGGAATGATGAAGAACTGTACAAAATGCTGGAAGGTGTGACCATATCACAGGGTGGCGTGATACCTCATATTGAACAGAAGCTTTTACCAAAGAAGACAATGAAAATTCAACAAGCTAATTAATATTGTTGTATGTTTCTGTTGCAAAAATGTATTGATAACGAGGTTAAGGTAGGAGATAGGATGTATATGTATACAGAGCTTTGGATTTTCTGCTGAATCATCCAAAAAATAAAAATAGAAACAAAAGACCCGATTTGCACTTTAATCTAAACTAAATTATTTTTGATACAAGCAGTCAAAGCAAATAACAAAATGTATACTACCTCGTGTATAGACAGTCATTCTTTATACTATCTGGAATGAACATGTAAAATAGATTTCCTAATTTGTTAATGTTTGAGATTGGCTTCAAAGCTAATAATGTTGATCTACCCCTCTAAATTATTATAATATTTAATTTTTGCAACTTGTTGAATAATCATTAATCAAACTTATAAATAAGTTTTGCATGTAATGGTGATGGTGAATTTTTATAATTATCTTATTAAATAAAAATTATGAAAGCAAGGTAATGGTAATGGTATTATTCAGTAGCATCCTATAAATAGGCACTTACCTACATTTTATGAAATTAGTTCCCCTCTACTGAATTGTGAACAGATAAAATTTAAAAAAATTGGCCAAGTGCGAGTCAGACTCGCCCATGAAGGGTTCCGTAGTAACTATTATAATATATACAATATGTATATTTATTTGACAAAAAACCTTACCAATTTATTAAAACTAGCTTATTTACTTTTGTTACAACTACGCCAAATAACTTTGATTTTCAGTGTTTGTATGAATTACAAAGTTTTCTTTGCGGTTTTAGAAAATATGCTGTATCTCAAAATCTGCTGACTCGATCTCGTCCAAACCAATTTTGGTTGAAAGTTTACATTAAGATCTACAGACATACATGTTTTTTAGATTTTTCACTCCATTATTATAGAAGTTAGGGGGGGTGGGACACACATTTTACCACTTTGGAAGCGTATATCTTTTAAACGATTAACTTTATGAAAAAGTCATTTTAGAAACCTTAATGTCATTTTTAAAGAGCTGTATATAGATACCACACACGTATAGGTTTCATGAAAAAAATATTTTCAGTTTCAGTTCCATGTATGGGGAGCCCCCTTTATTTTAAATACTTTTCTTAAAATCGGAAAGCGGTTCATAGAATACATCTACCTACCAAGATTCACATGTATAGTCCTAATAGTTTCGGAATAAAATGGCTGTGACATACGGACGGACAGGGTCAGTGGGTCGTCTTAGGGGCGGAGTTTAATTGCTATGTTCGAACTTTCGAAGTAAGACACATGCAATCAATGCATCTTTGCCAACGCAGTGGTAGGTAGCTCATTGATGCCTTTCATGAAGAAATCAGCTGAACGGAAGACAACAAATTCTTCCAAGGCATTTTCAACCGACGACAAAAAAGGAGGTTATCAATTCGACGCGTATATTTTTTTTCATGTATGTTCACCGATTACTCGAAGACGGCTGAACCGATTTGGAAAATTCCTTTTTGTTTGAAAGGGTATAGGTACTTTGAAATTGGTCCCATTGTCACCAAGTCGGGATCTGATGATGGAATCTTGGAGAAATCGAGGGAACTCTTCAAATATTATAGGCACACCTATAGTGATTTCAGTATTTTTTATAGTAACTTATGTAGTTGCATTCGAAAAGCATCATTTGTGAAGTGGACCTGATGATGAAGACCACAGATGGCCACTGGAACTACTCAATATATAAGTAGGAATAATAAGTATTTCATGTGTTCCACTTCGATTACTTGAATGTGGTTATTAAGCACAATATGTTCGTCACAATGCATATGGTGAAGTGAAGCTGATGGTGAAGTACCAGAAGAACTCCTCAACAATTAACGGCCCAACATTGGGAAAAGCAATATTTTGTAAATGAATATAAGTGGTTGACATTTAGGCTCTTGTAACTAGGTAAATTAAAAATCGACCAACTAAAAAGAGTGAACACACAAAAAAAATAATTATTTTTTTTGTGTGTAAATAGTAAAAAAAAAATTCGTTTTTGGCACCGACTTCCGAAATTAGTTATTTTTTACTTTGCAGTGTTTTTTGGGAGTCGATTTAATTTTTTGGTAAAAAGTTTTTGTAGGTACTGCCTCTCGGCACAGTATAAAAATTATTCTGTGCTCTCGGGCACCTAAGTAGGTACCTATTGAACTTTTTTCCCGCCATGAAGTTATCCAAATTCTGGAAAAAGTAGAAGTCTGTCGTACTTACTCACCAGACCTTGTAGTCTGAGCTAATAGCAGAGCTTACCATAAGTATAGCGAGTAGCGGAGAACTTTCAACCCCAGATCTTGTAAAGGTCAATTTATACTAGCGCAGAGTCTAAGCGCATCGAAGCGTCAAATTCTTTACAACTAAAGCTAAGCCGCACGAATGCGCGCGTATTCGCCAGAATAGGCGCGCACTCTTTTACGTGTAGTAATGGGCATCAACAGCAGTGCTATTGAATCAATTGCCAGTTGGCTCTCGTAGCTGAAACGTGTGTAAAATGGTTGACATTGATCTTGCTATGATATTACTTATATCGGAAGTTGAAGAAGAACAAAACGAAGAAAAAGAAAAAGGAATTATAGTGTTCCGACTGATGACGCGTAAGTTCGCTAGTGGGCACATGGATACGCGGGAATGCGTGCGCACCAATCATCGTTGTTCACGCGCAGACGCGCGAATTCCGAAGAATGCGCGCGTCTTTTTAAAATCTCAAAAGTAATGTGTGCGTTACGCTGTGAAGTTAAGGTTGAATTTGTTATGTTCAGTTTTGGATAGACGCTTCGATGCGCTTCGACTCTGCGCTAGTATAAATTGACCCTAACTTGGAGACCGTCTGCTGTGCAGTGTGAAGTCGAGCGTTGTCGTGCAAGAGCAGCCGAGCCGAGCTATTGACCAAGTCGGTTGGAGACGTGCAAAATTCTACATCATTGTGTTCAGTTCTTCACAGTACACATCTACAGTTATGCTTATCCCATTTGGTAAGAATTTGTGATGGATTACCATTGGATTACAGCGTCGTTAGGCCACTAAACAGTGACCAATAATTTTCTAGGGGTCAGTTTTCGTTTAGGGATTTGTTTAAGTGCTAAACCAAGATCTAACGAACTTGCTGAGCGCTTGCGAGTGTCAAACAGAATCCAATTTTCATCGCAGTTAAGTAGGTATAACAATGCGGTTAAAAATTCTTTCATTTGTGTTCCTGTTCAGCGGTGCAAGGCACGTCTCGACGCGACTCTTCGCGCTGGCGATCAATGAGTTCGTGGAGCACCCATAAGTCAGGCTTTTTTACCTTGCTAATTTGACGCAAATGAAACAACATTGTTTTAAAGCTAACGTCGAAAGCTACTGTTAAGTCAGCCGTAGAATGAGTATCATCAGCTTCCACAACCGCCTTTAATTCGTCATTGTTGACGAATTCGTCAGTGTTCCGATGACCACGGTTTTCATTTTTCAGGTCGGAATTTCTAGAAAGGAAGCGGGCAGACCAAAAACGGGTGGTGCGTTCGTTCCGTAAACGTCGTTGATGTTGCGTGCCGCTTTGCTGCCACGACGGTACTCATATTCCATTACCACAAGCTCTGCTTAGTTTGGGACTAGATGGCGTTGTGTGAAAAAGTTGTGGAATATTATATTATACTCAAATTTTTACCGTATCCACGATGACGAAAAAATTTTAAATTCGATGAATACAGAACGATAATCATTAAACTCAGACTAATTTTGAAAAAAAGAATTCCATTAAAATTCACATGAAATCAGAGTTCATAGCCGAAATAATAAGATTTTGATTTGAAATGGCTAGTACAGCAAAACTAGCCGTTTTTCATAGGTAAAGCATTGAGTTATAATGTAGTACGTACTACGTAGTACATTTAACTCAATGAGGTAAAGACCTGTTATATGACACAATACCAGGTCTGTTACAATCGGAGGACACGTTGGAGCACACAGTGGAGGTGTGCCCTGCTTGGGCGGAGCATCGCCGTGTTCTCGTGGAAGTGATCGGCAGCGGCGACCTCTCGCGACCATGGTGCGGGACGAGCTGGAATGGGATGCTGTGGCCTCCTGCCAAGCAGTCGTGCTAGCGAAAGAGGAGGCTGAACGCATGAGGAAGAGACAACTTTCTTCGTCACACCGCACAGGGGACGCCCCGAGCGTTGGGGATCGCGAGTCACTTTCTCCAGCCACCGAAGACGCATGTGACTCAGGCTGGCTGGACAAATCTTCAAAATAATTATCTAAGATTATGTAGCGTCACAAATTCTGAAATAAGGGCCGAGTCACACCGAAATGGCAGCGGACGGCGAGCAGGGTTAGCTCACTCGCGTCGGCGCGCCGATATATTTAAGAAATTACAGCATTTACACCAATCGATTACATTAATCGATTTGATTGAATTTGTTGTTTCCATTTGCATAATTCAGAAATAGTGCAATAATATTGTAATATGTGTGATGCAAATGGATTGATGATGTGTCAAATTTAAAGCCTGCTTACTATTAATGTTTAGGGCACGCCACTATTCATCACTTTTATCATGACCCTATTTAGCCTGTACCTAGCTGCCCTTCTCCAGCCTCTCCCTAAACCTGAATTAAGAAATAGGGTTTTTTTAGTCTGAGCCCTAAGTTAAGGTCTGTATCCCACACCACACAGGGGATGCTCAGTGCCCTTAGTGTGCAGTCTTCTATTGTTTGTAAGTTTTTAATAAGCCCTGGCTGCACGCTTTAATTATAATCAATTAGCCTTAATTAACACCAACCACAGGCAAGTCCGGTTAAGCAGCCGAAAAAATACTTTTAGGGTCGGTAGCTCAAAACATGACCCCATAAATTGATTTTAAGTACCAAGCTTATGATGATTTAGAGATTCTTGTCGTGACCTTAATCGATTTAACACTTTCGTAGATTTTTAAGCATGATGAATCTCTAGGGTTTCGTATCTAATCATTTCGTTCGATTGTTAATTGTTACGTTGTTTCTATAGCAACGGACAGGGGTAGCTCAATAGTTTGGCTTTTTATGATTTTTTAAGTTCTTGTTTTTTCCTACTTTTCCTTATTAAAAAGTATGTCGTTGGTTGAAATAATTGAACACGATGAAGTCATCTATACCATTTTGGACAAACCACCTCCGGAGCCGCCAAAAACTCCTAGGTAATTCAATACTATTGTACTTGGAACATTGTATATTATCCACTTACCTTCCGATATCGCATATTAACACGCTTATATTATTTTTATTTGCCACAACATTTTCAAACACTTACGTGATATTTGCTGCTTGTGCATAAAGTCCTATAATTGAAATAGTGGTACCCAGAAATAGATAACTACCGCTAGATAAACAGCAAAAGTAAGTAATTTCTCTTATCCATCCCTTTTTCATATAGAAAATATTATAAAAATCAGTCGAGATGATATACTATTACAGTACTGTAATATTTGACTCCATTAATTGTTACAGATACGAATCCAAACTAGAAAAGGAATTAAGATTAGCTAAAATACCTAAACTAAGACGCACATTTGGTTACGCTGAAACACCTGTTAAACCTCCTACCGAATTTTTGAAAAAGGGTGAAGGTATAGGTCAGCCTGCCAAGAAGACTGACCATAAATGCATTATGAGCGGTAATCTTCCACCGGTACCTAAACGTCAACCGCCAGGAAAGAAACTGGAAAAGCCAACAGTTAATTTTAGAGTTGTGAACATTAAGAAAGCTATTAAGACAAAAGGGAAACCTGTGGAGCCAAGGTAAAACTATTATTATTATTTTATCCTATAATTATTATGTATACACTGGGGCTGTTCATCCTAATTGACGGGGCTCAACTCTGTCAATATAAGAGAAAAACCTTTTTTATTTCTCATTTTTCTATAAAATACCAACAGTGGTCACTTGATAAACAATAATGAAAAATATACCTACTCAGGCTGGTTGACACACGAGACGGCCATATTAAGAAGATTAAAGGTTCCGGAGAGGTACCAGAATACTGTCTAAGGCCAGACTTCGGCCAGATGCCAGCTTATCTCGTCAAGAGAAACAGGAGAATCCAGAAGGCCACAGAGAAATTGCAATATGAGGAGGACCACAAGGAAAGTCTATGCAAGCTCATAAGTTCCGAAGACCGCGCGAAACTTCTTGAGGTAAGCAGTCCTTTTCGCATACATTTGTTTAAATATTTTATGGTGACTAAAACAGCCTCTATAAATCGTAATAGAGGCTTTTGGCTTTTGGTTTGGCTGGGGAGAAAAGTAAGTAATCCACCGTAGGCAGGTAAATAGTATCTCTCATAGACTGTGCAATCGCGATAAAAAGGCAGAACTTACCCCTGCATTCCAATATTACCTTTCCATTTTAGTCTGCATAAAAAATCTTTTACAGGATCTAAAACACAATTGGTCGCTGATGCAGAAGGCTTTTCTCCAGCTACCTATGCTTACCGATACAATACCCAAGATACTTCGCAAGACCAAAATGGAGGCTGAACTGAGGCAGTTGGAAAAAGATATAGCTTTAGTTGAAAGCAATCCCTACATTTATATATATGAATAAAGTACTTTTTTTGCCTTTTGAAAAGACTGCTATTTCTTCACGGATACAATAATTTTAATTTGTGCGTTTGCCATGAATTTTACAAAAGCAAAACAAATTCAAGATGGTAGGTATACTCTCACGATCTAGTTACCTTAGTATTTTGGAAGATGAAACATGGCAGTTTGATTTTCAAACATTTATCATTTCCTATACTTAAGAAATGACAATCATGCTGTTTTTTTTTTTAATTGCCGATGGAATACGTTGTATTTACATTAATGTTATCTGTGGGCTAACGTCTGAACTTCAATACTTAAATTTAGGTCCAAGCACATGCGAAGGGGTCTACCTATTTCATTCATCCGAGTTAGATGTTGTGAGTTATAGGACTGTCCATTTTCCATCCATTATTTGCATATACGCTTTCACTGGGCCATAGTGTTCATCTAACAGCTAGTTGTAGGTGGCTGAGAAAGAAATACCCACCTGCTAGCAGAAGACAGGACATGATTTATGTTTGGTTTTTATATCTTGTATCCCAAAATTTAAAAATAGGAATATAGAATAAAATAATCCCATGAAAAACATAAACGAATATTATGTTCGATGGTTAGTTTCTACCAGCAAGCCAAATTTTCGGAATAATAAAATAAGAACCGACAAGTATAATATAATATAAAATAATTCGGATATGAAAACTAGCCAAGTCAGACCTTAGGCTACAATATATTCTCCTAAGTTATAAGAATAAATGATATTTTATGTTGTTATAAATAAATTTCAGGACTGACCATTGAATTTGGCACCCATTTAGATTTCACTTCTTTTGTCGTTGAAGTCAACAACCAAGGCATTTATGATATTATTGAACTTGGCTCTCATTTCACATTTATGTTTTTCATGGGATATCATTAATTTTTGTACATAAATTAGTAGTAGGTACTTACTTATTTAGCGCTGAATCGTAGCACTGGTTTAGTGCTATGTTGGAGCACTAATTTAGAAAATATATTTAAGGTAGCGGAGATTTACTTTAGACAGCACTTTGGAGAATAAGTTAGGGAGAGCAATGACAAGGCGTGAAGTCGCAGTAATGAATGTGGAATGAATGTTCTTTATTAAAATAGAATTGTGTATATATAATTGTAGTGTTTACATTAGTTAAACAGTGGTCACTGTGTGAGAGCACGGCCCTCCGCCCGCGTCTCATATAACTGTTGATATTATATTTAACTAGCTTCCGCCCGCGACTTCGTCCCCGTGGAAAAAAAATTCCCCCGATTTTAAAACATTCTTCATTACTGCTCCGCTCCTATTGGTGTTAGCGTGATGATATATAGCCTATAGCCTTCCTCGATAAATGGGCTATCTAACACTGAAAGAATTTTTCAAATCAGAACGGTAGTTCCTGAGATTAGCGCGTTCAAGCAAACAAACAAACAAACAAACAAACAAACTCTTCAGCTTTATAATATTAGTATAGATTTATAGCACTTATAATAATATTCCTTTTTGCATTGTATGAGCGATTGGTTATCAAAGTGAAGGGTATGCTGGTATGCTACAGGACTCCCCTTCAAGCGAAGCGTACCGGCAGTTTGATGATACGTCCTGAACGCGACTGCTTGTTTTCAGCGGGATGTGACGTCAGGCTTGCTCTCGGTACTTCTGTTTTCTTGGTATCGCTGACTGTAACAGGTGTGGTAGATGGTAAAGTTTCTGCTGAGATAACGTATGCAGGTTTCAATCGATCTATCGAAATGTTTGCTTGCCGATCGGGTAACTGTATTGTGTAAACTTTTTCTGTGGGGCTTATCACTCGGTAGGGTCCTTCGTATGGTGTTTGAAGTGGTTTCTTGACTGCGTCGGTTCTGATAAACACGTGGGTGCACTTCAAAAGGTCTTGATGAATGAATACGGATTTTTTGTTGCTGTGGTGTTTGGTAACGGCTTGCGTTGCTTCATCAGTCCACGTGATTTGTGTTTTGTCCTTCTTCTTGACGTTATGTAGGTATGCGTTCAATAGTGCTTGTTGAGATGCGGCGTTTGGTATATGATCGCGATAGAAGTTTATCATACCAAGAAATCTTCTCAGCTCTTCAATGGTAGTCGGCTTGGGATAGTTAGTGATAGCTTCGACTTTATGTTTTGGAGGTTTGATACCTTGTGCTGATACTGTGTAACCAAGGAATTGAACTTCTGATTGGCCTAGGTTGCATTTGGCGGGGTTGATAGTTATACCGTTTTGTTCGAGTCTTTTGAGTACGATATGCAGGTGTTCTCGGTGTTGGGTTTCATTTTCCGATGCTAGAAGTAGATCGTCGATAAATGGGAAAACAAAATCTAATCCTCGTAGTACTTCATGAATATATCGTTGAAATGTTTGTCCCGCGTTCTTTAAACCAGGGCACATACGTGGGAATTCATATAGTCCCATCGGTGTGATGATTGCGGTTTTTTCTATGTCTTCTTCTCGGACATTCAGTTGTTGGTAAGCACGGTTGAGATCTATCGTAGAGAAGATAGTCTTACCAGATAGATGATGCGTAAAATCTTTGATGCGTGGCACGGGATATCTGTCTGATATGGTGATAGAGTTGAGTCGGCGATAGTCACCACAAACTCTGATATCGCCATTCTTTTTAGGCACGATATGAAGAGGTGATGCCCATGGACTCTTGCTAGGTCTGCATAGACCTTGTTCGATCATGTTTTCGAATACCTTCTTTACAATCTCGAAGCGATGCGGTGGAATAGGACGGGCGCGGCAGTGTACCGGTGGTCCGCGAGTTTCAATACAATGTTGCACATTGATGTTGCAGTTCAATTGCATTGATGTTAGTCGCGTTATTCCGGGATACTGAGCTAGGATGTCGTGGTATGACTGCGACATGTCAATACTGCGTACGGTAGGAACATCTGTTACACGTACCGGGACATTGACCTTTAAGCTCGTGACGCCGTCGATAAGTCTGCGGTTTTTCAAGTCGACGATAAGTTGATGGTACTTGAGAAAATCGGCTTCGAGTATTGGTTTCGAAACATCTGCTATTATGAACTTCCATTTGTACGGGCGTCGTAGGTTGAAGTTGAGAGTTAATGTTTTTTCGCCATACGTAGCTATTTTTGTGTTGTTTGCAGCGTAAAGTTGAAATGGTAGCGGCGTTGCGACTTGACCCTTTCTTCTCGGTAGCACGGATATGTTTGCTCCCGTGTCGACCAAGAAAGATAATTTAGAGTTTTTGTCGGTGATGTATAGGCGGTGTGAATTTTCTTGAACGCCGGTGTCCGCCTCTGCCAACGTTGGGTCTAGTTTTCCGAGTTTTGTTTGTTGAAAGAGCAGGGCGACGTGCAGTGTCTAGCTTGTTCCTTGAAACGTCGGTGATAATAGCAGTGTGGTAATGTTGATACTTCTCGGCTTCGCGATCGTGATGCGCTACGGGGGTGAGATGGGTAGCGGCGGCGGCGATAGCTGTGATCATAAGGTGGTCTAGCTTTTAGATCGGCTATTTCTAGCGAGAGTTTTCTTATCTCGTTGACGAGGTACTGCGTACCTGACTGCGGTGCTAATGTAGGTGCGAATGAGTGTACGGCTGCGACTTCTGTTGATGTGGTCTGCTCCATCATTTTGTCGGCGAGTAGAGCGAGTTCTTCGAGTGTAGTCTTGGTGCTAGTTGATTTACTGACCTCAGGTGTGTCTGATTCGAGGTTTCCTCGGCTTCAGATGTGTCTGGCTCGGGTTTTCTCCGCTTCAGATGCTCGCTTCGGGTTTTCTCCACTTCGTGTGTTTCTTGTTCGGGTTTTGTTCGCGTCAGGCGTGTTTAGCTCGGGGTCACCACTTTAGCGCTGAATCGTAGCACTGGTTTAGTGCTAAGTTGAAGCACTAATTTAGAAAATATATTTAAGGTAGCGGAGATTTACTTTAGACAGCACTTTGGAGAATACGTTAGGGAGAGCAATGACAAGGCGTGAAGTCGCAGTAATGAATGTGGAATGAATGTTCTTTATTAAAATAGAATTGTGTATACATAATTGTAGTGTTTACATTAGTTAAACAGTGGTCACTGTGTGAGAGCACGGCCCTCCGCCCGCGTCTCATATAACTGTTGATATTATATTTAATTTATAGCACTTAGAATAATATTCCTTTGTGCATTGTATGAGCGATTGGTTATCAAAGTGAAGGGTATGCTGGTATGCTACACTTATAACAAAATTAATACAAAATGGTTTTTTGTTAAACTACTGTATTTTCCTACGTTTACGAGGTATAATTGTCCTTTTTGTGTTATTTTCTATATATTCTTGTACCTTTGAAATGTTCGAATGAATTGCCCATTCAGTATCCGGAATTCCTTTTACGCGTTTTGCCTCCATGGTGTAGTGACCCTCTAAGATAATAGGTGGCGCTAGTGGTTGTAGAATACGGTTAGTTACGCGTAATAAATACGAAAATTTACTATATTCTTATTTATAAGTACAAAAACGGAAATATTTGGATTAAAAAAATTAAGGGTGGTGTTTAACTCGTTATATATTCACGTAAAGATCTTAAAATCCACATATAGAGATTTACAAGCACTAATTATAAGTTAAGTGAAAATCATAATAAGATGATAAAAAATTAACAGTTTCTGATTTTTTCCTTTGTATTCACCTAATTACGTATCTTCATGCCAAATTTGAACTTTCTAGGTCATCTGGAACTGGTTTATAGTTTTGATCTATAGGTCAGTCATAAAAATGACGATTTTTGGACGTTAATATCTAAATAACCGTTTGAAATATGTTTATAAAATTTGGAACACATATGTATCTCGCCAGTCTCAATATATGAGCCAAATTTATCAAGTTTAGGTGAAATAGTTTTTGAGTTACGAGGGGCTTAAAAGTGGCTCCAAATGGTTCGTGTAATATTACACACGGTGAGCTGCGCGCCAGTTCTTGGCTTGACACGCTACCGCGTGTCTAGATATAGAATTTTGATCTAATTTGAGTATCAGCGGTCTTTTGTTATTCAGTGTCTAATACTATCACGTTAAGTGCACAAAAACATTGAACACTAATGTGTTTACCTACGTGCAAAATTAGTTTCTAGTCTTATCTATACTAATATTATAAAGAGGTAAAGGAGATTGACCGATTTGGACCAAATGCTGCCCAGGCATGGGAATATTTTTAATTTCTTCCTTATATGAAGACTAAATTTAAATAAATTAAAATAAAAAAAAATTACCACGGGGTTATACAGTACCTAAGAACTTATCTTATGGCTTTTGTGGTGCTTTAACTTTTGATATTTATTTTAACGTTTACGTTAAATAATATGATTATTTTACTTATTCTAACTCCTGAGTCTGGTCCCGACCTCGTTACTCTCGCTCGAAGCAAGTTTTTTTTGTAAGCTCTACACGAAAATGATAGCTTTGTGGAGCGCTGTCTCGATTTTCAATTCCAAGATAAGTACAACAAAATCACAACGAGAGTTGAGAGAACTCAAAGGTCTCGCTTGCTCATATTCAGATTTGGTATGTGTCTGTCTCTTTCGCGCACGGTGGGTTTATACCTGCTTGCGCGCGCGCCATTTTGTTTGTATCGCAGTCTAACATCACTCTTTGACGTGAACCGTTGTGTACTGTGCGCTTATCTATCTCCTTATTTTTTTTACAACCCGGCATTACTTTTGGACTATCGTATCTGCATCACCTGCTGACCCGGCTATTCGTTTGGACTACTCGATGTATCAACCACATCAAAGAGTGTGTTTGTTTTGTGATCGTTCTGTGGAACGAATCAGAAGATATATGTTAACTCGAGATCTTCAAAACGAACATCAACATACAGTTCAAAACATCATTCAAGCTCTACCACGTGAGGTAAGTACTTAACTTTATTGAAGTAGTTATATTATTACACAAAATAAGCCATTATCTCAACAGTTAAGACAATTATTTACATTACTTAAATTATGATTTAAGTAATGTAAATAATTGTCTTAGACAAATGTGTTCTTAGATATCTACTTAGAAGTAGGTACAGTCGGCCAAGAAAGTGGTGTACCACCCTAAGGTTGAATATCGCTTGCAGATTCATATGTGATAAAGATTAGTTTCGCTTGCAGATCGATCTGACAACTTCTATTGCTGTCTTTATCTGATTATTGATAACGACTATTACTGTTTGTAACGTGACAGCTGTTCTTAGTTTGAACTTGATGGAACCAATGACGTCGTAAAATCAACGGCGGGGGGCTGTAGATTTTGATGACAAAATTGTATCTACAAATTCAGAATTGTAATCAACAAGTTACATAAAATTGTAAAGGCACAAGGCGAGTCCACAAACCTACAATTTCTGTAAACTTGTAATTACAATATCAATAAAAAACAAGCTAAAAATAGATTTATCCTTTTATTAAATTTCTACAATCAATTTTAAAATACTTATAACAAACAAAAACATAGCATATATAGTAATATTTAGAAGATAAAGAAAATTTTTAAAAATTAGAAGTGGGTGTAACCGCCGTTGGCCTCTATAACCTCTAAAAGACGAGACCTCATTGAACCAACAAGCCGTGAGCAAATATCGGTTCCCCGCATTTCCTCCCAGATATAATTACAGTGACTAATAAGAGCTTGTTTGGTTCTTTCATTTTGATGCGACCATCGTTGGACCATAAGGCCCCAAAGATTTTCTATCGGGTTGAGGTCCGGCGATCTTGAGGGCCACTGAATTACCCTTACGTCAGTGTGTGAACGAAACCAGGCTCTTACGATCCTCGCATTATGAATTGAACAATTATCTTGAACAAAATCAAATTGTGGCACTTCGTTCTCCGGGTAAACATTACGGAATGTCGGTAGCATTGCATTCTGAAGCACGTCGATATAATTTACAGCCGTCGCTCGAGGAGGTAGAGAACACAATTCTCCTACACCATCCGTACTCATCCAGCCCCAAATATTTACGGAAATTCGACCTGATTCTCTATTTGGGATTACATGATCATCTTTATACCGTGTTGAATTATATCGCCAAAGGTGAAGACGTCCATGCTGACTGGATTTAAACGTTTTTTCATCACAAAACACTGTATTAGACCAATCAAACTCTAAGTGCTCTCTGGCGAAGTTCAGACGAGCAAGTCTGTGAGCATCCGTCAAATATATTTTCTTGGCGTAATGCCTGTGGTGCAACCCCATGTAATGTAGATGATTCCTTATTGTTTGGGCACTCACATCGAACATCTCCACAAAATGTTTTGTGTGCTTAAAACCATTGATTTCAACAACAGATCAAACAACAGATCTCAAAACTGCACTAGTCACGTACTATGCCTATGGCTACGCATGGCTTAAATACGGGGTCATCCTATGGGGAAATAGTACAGACGTACATACGTTACTTACCCTACAGAAAAAACTTATTAGGATATTAGTCAACATCGAAGAGACTGATAGTTGTAAACCACACTTCAAAGAACTAAAAATCCTCACACTACCCTGCCTATATATTTTTGAAATGTGTAAATTTGTACGTAACCACCCGGAATTATATACTAAACGAGAAGAAATACAAACAAAAATTACACTAAGATACAAAAATAGATTAAACATACCTACATCACGACTGAAAATGCATTCCTCTAGTTGTTATGTTATGTCAATCAAAAACTATATAATAAGCTACCCGAAGAAATTAAGAACATAAATAACTATAACACTTTTACAAATAAACTAAAACTATTTCTACTGAACAAAGTATACTATAACATAAACGAATATTTAACCGATAAACTATAAATAAATAAAATACAGCTAATAATTACTACCCACATAATCTACACACGTAATACTTTAATTATTATAATTTCTTCATACCTTATAATATGATTGTACCTACTTGTTTGTAACTGATCTCAATAATTATAACGAAATATGGTTTTTCTTTTTAAGTATTTTTTTTTTTAAATCTTTTATTCAAACAATAAATTTTAAATAATGTTATGTTTTAGTTTTAAGTTTCTAGTTTTCTATTTTATATAATTGCTGTGCCCTAACAGGGTCCATAATTGTTCATTTTATCTTTAAGACTAAACATCTACTGTATATACATTGTGGCAAAGCAAATAAATGAATATGAATATGAATATGGATTTCATATTCCCGTCTCATGAATTCTCTATCGTTATTGGAGAGTGCAGGCCGGCGACCACTTCTTCTGTGATCCAACAAACTTCCCTCCTCTCCTTCACGACGAATCCAAAAGCGGACAGAACGCCTCGATATATTCAAATTCCGGGATATCGCACTGATACTGCTTCCCTCATTAAATTGGGCAATTATTTGTGCTCTTTCGGCAATGGTCAAGTTGGCAGGCATTGAGATGATTTTATATGCAGTTGATTGAAAAATAACACGGAAAATATATCGATTTTTTGCATATATTTGACAAAATGTCAATTGTCAGTTTTCTTTTTCAAATGGAATTCGGTTGTCTAAATAGTTTTTATTACTTTTGTTTGGAAACATTTCAATTGCTTTGTAGAAACTAATGTCCTTTTCATTTATACTAAAGGTTAAAATGTCATGTACTTATATGTGACATATGACGTATGAATACTAAATACATAGGTTTACGTCATGATAATGTTGTCTCTTTCAGTAATATCTTTTTATAACGAACCTTGTTGTAATTTTCGATGACCGGGAAACTAAATCAAAACTGGTACACCACTTTCTTGGCCGACCGTACATACCTACTATAAAATCTAGACTCCACTTAGATAAAACTACAAGGAACCGCACAAGAACTCTTTATAGATAGTTATAGTCTACGCGTTATCAGGCATGGGACCCTAAATGTCAACAGCCATAGGCATGTCCAATAAACCAGTCCAGTTATCGGTAGTCCGCTACCTGCGCACCGAGATCGTTGAGTCACTGTGACCCTCCTAATTACCTGCCTGGTCCTGATTGATGGTTAAAATAGGCTGAATGTTGTTTTGTATGTACCTACTTATTTTAATTAAAAACTACTTTTGTGTTACCACTAGTTGTATGCGTGGTGCGTGTTTTCTATCGTAGATCTGTAGAAGTTACGTGGTGACGTTGAGATAGATATTGTTATAGGGAAATGTTTTCTTACCCGACGAATTATTTTAAAACGCGTTGAATGTAGTTATCTGAACGTTTGCTCTTATCAGCTCCTAAAAATCATATTCAAGAGTCACCTTCCCGGTTCGAGTATACAATATAATTGGACTACACTTCGGATTCATGTTACGCCGTGCGTTATTTGTTTATCACTTTTTAATTGGTTCCAGATAACATTCAATCATGCGGAATACCTCTGCCACAACTGTTGGACAAGAGCTCGCCGTGGGACGCTACCTGCAATACCTGCTGCGGAAGATGCGCCTGCTGTGGAAGATGCACCGAATGTGGGAAATCCACCTGCTGCGGGTAATCCGCTTGCCGTGGAAAATCTACCAGCCGTGGAAGAGCAGCGCGCGGTGGACGACATTCTAGGACAAAACGTAACATTTCACCTTCCCGGAAATTACTGCCGAGCTCCGAATACTTCAAATGCTTGCATGGTGTACAATTGCACAAATAATACTCGTCGGCGAGTACCAAAAAGTTTGAAAGTGTGTGTCAGGAGCATTTAGAAGACAACACCTGGGATGTTCTTTTTACGGCACCAAATCGTTGTTTTGATTTTAGACCCCAACAAGTTTTTGAAATGTTAGAATTACTAAAAGAACCCAGAAGTCGAATTATCGATTTTGAGAGCCTTAATGCGCTGCATGATGAAGAATTGCATTATTGGACAGGCCGCAATCGAGATGAATTCGAAAGATTATTTAATCAAACTCCACTTTTAGCACAAAGGTGTCAAAATCCACGAACTGCATTAGGTATAATACTTGCCAAACTGAGAACTGGAGAATCCAATGAACGACTCGCCACGTTTTTCATCATGTCTCGTCCAAATCTAGAACGAAGAATGAAAATAGCTAGGGAGTGTCTGGATAGTGATTTTGTCCCTCGCCACTTGGGATTCAACCATATGTCTAGAGAGCAAATCGTTGAAAGAAATCTAGCAGTTCCTAACGCATTGTTTGCTAATAATCAGGAAGCTGTTGTTATATGTGACGGTACCTATATGTACATACAAAAGAGTACCAATTTCTCGTTTCAAAAAGACACGTACAGCATGCACAAGTACAGGAACTTACTAAAACCATTTTTGTTTGTCACATGCGATGGACACATTATTGAGGTTTGTGGTCCCTATGCTGCGACTACAAATGACGCAACCATTTTAAACAATCTTCTAGATGGGCCGGATATAGTCATTCATTGGCTGTTACAGCCAGGTGATATTTTCATATTAGACAGAGGTTTTCGCGACTCTATTGCGTCTTTAGAAAGCCACGGATATGTCGGCATCATGCCACAATCGCAGACCAGAAGAAGCTCACAACCTACCACACTCGACGCCAATAAATCGCGGTTGTGTACCATTTGCCGATGGCCTGTTGAAGTGGTAAATGGACGACTAAAACGGGATTTTAAGATTTTTCGCCATGAATACTGTAATCTGGCCATGAGCCACTTTTATACAGACCTTCGGATCGCTGCAGCAATAACTAATGCCTTCCATGTTGATATTTTAGACAATGGCAATGCACGTGAATTTATAAATATAGCCAGAGAGCGGCTGAATGTTGCCAATCACTTAGCTGAGTATGTTGATGAATGAAGGCTAAACCGGAACAGAGCCAATTTCGAAAATGTTTCAGTGGGTGGAGATAATGTTGCTTCATTTCCCATGTTAACACCGGAGGAATTGACTCTCTTTGCAGTAGGAACGTACCAACTCAAACTTGCGCCTAGCTATTACAGCGAGCATATACGCACTACGGAGACATTTATTATTCAAAAGTATAACGGTCGCCTTAACGACCTGTCCGATTTTTCGATGCCCACCAGCAATGTGCAACTAATTCGAGCGCACATAAAGAGCAGACATACATCGTCAAAAGTGTATCATTGCTACATTTTAATTGACGAGAACAATCATGGGCTTGATTCCGTTCAACATTATTGCTGCTCATGTTTTACTGGGCGAAGAACGATCGGCAGTTGTGCCCACGTTGTTTGCTTAGTTTGGTTTTTAGGGTGGGCTAGGCAACAAGACGTTGTGAGGCGCCCTGCTTTATTTTTAGATTCAATAATTATAGACGACGATGAGGATGACGATTGATTAGGTATTTTAATGTTTACATGAGGCCTAACATAGAGGACCATTTATTATGTTGTAAACCTGTGTAACGAATAAATAATTGATTGATTGATTGAATGACTATCCTTAACTAAGTGTTGTAATAATAATTATAATCCACTGTTTATATTATACCGTCTTTTATTTAAAAAATATGCTTTTGATTATAATTTTTCGTCAATGTTAAACCTAAACAAGAGTATTTTTCTCAATACTCCTCGGATAGATTCTGATGCGCTTTGGGTTACAGACTAGTATTAGTCTAAGGAACATTATGCACTATGATTCAATGTTGGGCAGCACTTGGTCCAACGTCCATACAAAAATGGTCAATCTCCTTTGTAAGTTTGTAAATTGTAAGTTTGTATGTAGGGGGTAATCTCTGAAACTACCGAACCGATTTTGAAAATTCTTTCGCTTACATGTAGCTGCATTATCCCTGAGTGCTATAGGCTATAAATTATCTTTATATCATGCATATTAGCCGAGCTATTATAATCTTTGTCAAGCAAGTCGGGGACGGGATCCCGTGGAATATTTTCGACTTCTACGCGGACGAAGTCGCGGGCAGAAGCTAGTTTTGAATAAATTGGTATGAAGTAATATTTGTCTTTAACTTTCTACTTATTACTGAACGAGTTCGCTGCAAGGAGAGAGCTCTATTTTCAAAGGTTTCCAAAATATAATGTAACGACATCCATCTCGCAACGTACGAATTACGCATAGAAATTCTAAATAGCGCAAGTGAAGTTTACCGCTCAACTAGCCTGCATGCAAAACACTTCATCGCTAAACTTGGGCAGTACCAGCCCAATCATCATGTACGACTAGGTACTTAGGCGTGGACACCTCTCTTTCGCTAAGCACATAAGGCATGTTCGTGCGCCGCTTTCGCTCTAGGTAGGCTCCAATTCATCCTTGCCACCCGCAGCAAATTATCACTCAGGTGCATATTGCTTATTTTCATCGCGATCATCCGTCCCATCATGACCTACGCCTGTGCTGTTTTTGTATATGCAAAGCCCTACCTCCTCCACAATATGCAGACCCTCCAAAATTATACACACGACTTTTTTGCCAAGCTGTACGTAATACTTTTGGTCGTGTCACCCAGCTAGGTAAACAAGACAAAGGTCAACAAAGCATACCGTGTTGATTTGTAGCTCTCCCTGGGCTGGCGGCGGTCATGAATTTGAAATCGAATCACACCCAGATAAAGTCGTTTTTTTTTATTGTTGGATAAATATCAGCGTTACTCTGGGATAGCGGTCTAAGGGCTTGCCGCTACCGATCCTGTTTTGTTAAGCAAGCGAAAAGATAGTCTAGGTACCTGCGTAGTATGTCAACACTGGTTTTGCTCTAGTAATTGGAACTGCACATAATTACTATATCCAATCGGATAGTTTATCGCTTCCGCTCTGGGTTAATCGCAATACATAGGTCTTTACAAGATTTAATTTATATAGGTTTTTTATTCAAGGAATGAATTAAAACAACTCCCTGTAGTTGCTGCATTTTGCATAGCAGCAGGGTCTATCGTCTCTAGAAGACGAGTTTTACTCTTGCAACATGCAAACTTTTGTACGTGTGGGTTGCTAATCAATACCATATTAAAAAATAATAATTATAATAAACCAAAATCTAGCAACACTGGACGTCAAGTTGACTGGTTGACAACTTTGACAAATAAAATGAATTTGAATTTGAATTTAAAAAATTCACCGGAATCCAACGTTGCCAGAAGGTTACATTTCTTACATTTTTCGTAAATTTTGACCCCCTCGCAAAACATGTAAGTAATTTTTAATGTCCGTAAGGATTGAGGAGCCACATCAGATTTTTTAAATATGATCTCACCATTATTTAGCAGCAATGTAAATTATTTTGCAGGCCGAATTCTAGATTTAGCAGCAAAATATATCACTAGTTATTTAAATGCAAAAGTGGCTCCTCAATCTAAATGTCTGAATTGAGGAGCCACCTAGAACTCGTTAAGTAATAGATGAATATTTATGAAAGTTTTGTATCATTTAGTAGTAATTTTGCATATTACCGTCTAAAAATTTAGCTTCTGTAGCGCTAAAATGAAAGAAATTACAATACTTGTAATATGGCTCCTCAATCTAAACTCAAGAGGTGAATTTCTATTGGATGTGAGCGATCAATTAATATATTCGACATAATGATCATTTAGCACGTGTTGTGTTTGTTTTTGCAGTATAGGAATAAAATAGTAAAACAGAGTAAATTTTGTAAATGAACGCATTTTCTTTGGCTCCTCAATCCTGACGTTCTAATTATATATGTTTGACTGTAGCCACCTGAGATCTCAACGGAATCTAAAGACAGAGATACTAACATTTAGCAGAAATGTCTGCTAAATATATCTGCACAGTTCAGCAATGTATATATTTTGGATTCTGAAAAAACAATACTTAACTATTTTCTTGTAAATTCAGTGTGTAGGGTGACCACATTTTGGGGGTACCAACAAATTAATATTTCACTTAAGTACCACAATAATATTTATTTAGTAACAAAACATTCATCAGCGGTGAAGTATTCTCGTTTGTACATGAATAATGTTCATGTACGAAATAAATAATTAACTGAAAAATAAAATTAACAACAACAAAACAACCAAACTGTGTGTTAATATAGTCTATCAAACATAGTTTCATATAAACTGAATGGTTGTGCTATGCGAACTATTATGTTTTACGTCAAGGTTTTTGTTGCACAAACTGAGTCTGAATTATAATCGTTAAATAGAGTAAGAATACTAATCATTTTTTAAGCCAAAGTTGGAGAGTTTTGGAACACTCCGTCTGCACCATAGGAGGATTGAGTGTTCTAAATAAACCTACATAAAATCCAAATAAATAGCTAAAATAAATTGAATATTTGTGAATAGTTTTCAAAAATTCAATACAATTATTCCACATAAAAATGTTAACCATATATCTATGTAGTATATATGTTGAAACATGAGTTACAGTATTTTCTCAAACTAGCAGATTGAGTGTTCTAGATAATTGACCATGACTTTCTCACCATAGGTTTCACAATTTTTTTATCTTCACCATGAAGTTTTCACAATTATTTCTTAAATTCTTTCTTGATTTCGTAAAAATATATTTAACTTTTAAAAAGGAGCACTCAATCCACACGCACACATACAATCTGTTATGAAAATATAAATTTAATAAATTACTTATCCTGGTTTCATTAATACGAGTATAATATGGTCACCCTACACACTGAATTTACAAGAAAATAGTTAAGTATTGTTTTTCAGAATCCAAAATATATACATTGCTGAACAGTGCAGATATATTTAGCAGACATTTCTGCTAAATGTTAGTATCTCTGGCTTTAGATTCCGTTGAGATCTCAGGTGGCTACAGTCAAACATATATAATTAGAACGTCAGGATTGAGGAGCCAAAGAAAATGCGTTCATATACAAAATTTACTCTGTTTTACTATTTTATTCCTATACTGCAAAAACAAACACAACACCTGCTAAATGATCATTATGTCGAATATATTAATTGATCGCTCACATCCAATAGAAATTCACCTCTTGAGTTTAGATTGAGGAGCCATATTAAAAGTTTTGTAATTTCTTTCATTTTAGCGCTACAGAAACTAAATTTTTAGACGGTAATATGCAAAATTACTACTAATGATACAAAATTTTCATAAATATTCATCTATTACTTAACGAGTTCCAGGTGGCTCCTCAATTCAGACATTTAGATTGAGGAGCCACTTTTGCATTAAAATAACTAGTGATATATTTTGCTGCTAAATCTAGAATTCGGCCTGCAAAATAAGCTACATTGCTGCTAAATAATGGTGAGATCATATTTAAAAAATCTGATGTGGCTCCTCAATCCTTACGGACATAATTTTTATACTAAAGCCAATTTTCGTAACTTTTGAGGACAACGAGATCTGTAATACTAGATTTTTATTGCAAACAGTTGACGAACGCATTACAATTCAACGTATCCAAATTGAACGCTCCTAAAACTGGCGCGTCTAAAAAGTATTTCACTATTTTCACACTCAGAGATGGCTCTGAATCGAAAGCGCCATGACTAAATGAAACGTATTTCGGTAACTTTAAAACTTGATTTTGCTTGAGCGTGTGCGCGCACGTTTCCTACTTCGCGATTTCCCGCCGTTAATTCAAATACAGAAGATTATTGGAAAGCTGTGTTTAATTTAAAGAATGTCGGGCAGGAGCCTATGTTCAAAGAGAATGTAATGTACTATGTTTTAATGTTTCCAGCTCTGAGAAAAGCATTCGCCCTTCGTTTTGTTCTTCCCTTTTCTAACGCTTGTGTGGAAAGAGTTTTTAGCCGGCTGAAACTTATTAAAACTGACCATCGCAACAGGTTTTAAATACAGATACAATAGCTGGCTCTAATGACAGTCAAGCAAAATATTAAAAGTGCAATTGATTACGAACCTCCTAAATCACTTCTTACAAGTAATATTAACAACAGTCAACATTATTTCTGTTAACCTAAATAAAGGTTTGTGAAACGCTGTTTTTCGCATTAATTTGCTTTGCTACTAACATTTTATTTTGTTGGCAAACTGCATGTCAAAGTTTGCCACTAATAAAATAAAAACATTTTAACCATAATATTAGATATAGAAAAAAATCAACGATTTTGTTTACTGTGATTTCAACCTCTATGAGTATTACATTACAATATTTAAATAAAAAAATCTGATGCCAGGTTGGCGAATTTAATGTTTTTTTGTCTCCAATTCGAAAGAATAAAAGAATGAAGGCCTGTAAGAAAGATATTCACCAGTAGCAGTACTCAATTTAATACACAATACAGAGAGATGACTAATCATCGTGGATATTGTAAGGTATTTATTGTTTTATTTTTGCATTGAGGCATTTTGTATGGTTCTTGCCCTTTAACCAAGCCTCTTAGGAACACTGGTAGAACATTTACGTTAAGAGGATTCTATTCGTATCGAATACATTGAACTATATAACTCTAGCGTAGTAGTAATACCTCAATGATCGAATATTAGTAGTTGTTTCGTAGTAAAAATAACAGATCATGAACTATCTACCTCGTAGTTTTGGTTCAAACTAATTAAATAAAGGTGCTAGACTAGATAGCAGCAACAGTGAAGATGGAGCTGCGATCAAATGAAACTAGTCTGTTTTATCCTAAGATTAAATTACCCGTTATATTACTCTACTCTATGGATTAAATACATCATAGATTGCTTTATATTCCGCCATTTTGCTGACATCAATTATTTGCCTCCGAACTCCGACTCCAAAAACACGTAAATAAAATAAAAAAACAATAATGTAACTATTGCAACAAAAATGTAACATTTCAGAAAACGAAACGTAACTTACGACTCAAAGGCCCTGGCAACACTGCCGGAATTGCCTGCCCGTATACTTTCATTTAGGGATACGCAAAATTTGAAAAGTATCGATACTTTACTCGATACCAGTATCGTATTAAAAGTATCGATACCAAAAAAGTATCGGAACAAAGGTATCGATACCTGAAGGTATCGAGTACTTTTTAATACATAAAAAACCGGAATGGAGTGTAGTTTGTGTTGTTAAGTTTCGCAAAAAATCTAGCAGGAACGTGTCTTACAAAATAGTCACTAATAAAATAAGTAAAAAGTCTTTATTTTGGAAACATAGACAGTTGACTACATTACAATGAAAACGATGATAAAGTCTGGCTAACGAAAGCGTGTCCTGGAGTTTTCTTAAAAGTTTAATATGGCAACATTATTAAGTTGTCAAAGTCTGTGATTACAATTGTCAGTAATTTGTAAACACAATTAATATTCAACAATAATTGCTATAATATGGGTAAAACCACGGGTAAAACCATAAAAAGTAACGTTCAAAAGCTGCTACATACTATGATCAGTAAGTTTAAACAAAAACAAGAAGAGAAAGAAATTGTTTTCCAAGAAAAACAACAATGTTTAGATGCGATCTCGGATTTTTTAGGTTAGTACGACTTTATAATGTTGATCCTTGGTGGCTGATTATTAGATATACCTATTTACGAAATTATGATACTTTTTCTTATCTTTATAGATAATATTGGAGATATTCAAGGAATCTGTGAAGTTAAAAACCATGTTGAAATGTTAAAAAATTTGGAGAAGAAATCTTTAATAGAAACTCAGACTAAGTTCTTAGAATAAATATCTTCATTAACTGGTATATATGTTACGGTTAAGAATGTTGTGTTTGATTGTTACATTTCACAAAGTTGTGTTATTTGATATTATAAAACTATTGGGGTACCTTAATTTCTTAATATGCATTTTATACTTTGTTTTGCAGAGGTTGGTGTCACAACACTAAAAAAATTAAAAAGGAAGGATCTGTGAATGAAGGAATATGGAGCACTCCAGGAAAAAAACGCCCTCACAAAAGCTCAGTGTCGGATTTAGACAGTTTTGATATTGATGCAATAAGAAAACATTGGGGAAACTGTAGTGAGAGAGAAAGAATATTTAGGGCCCAAAAACGTTGTATTCGTGCAATGACAGGTCTTAAACCTATAGAAAGCTGTAAACCTAGTTTTAAATCACTAAAGATCTTAACATTTCCCTCCTTGTACATACTTGAAGTAGCCCTATTCGTTAAGATGAACAGTCAATTGTTTATATCAATGGTGGATATAAGAATACGCAAAGGACCAATGAGGTCTCAATATAAAAGCCATCTATATCTATACAGGTGGCTACAAAACGGCATTACTTAAAAAATAAATCTATGGTTCCTCTCATATATAATAGATTACCAATACATTTAAAAGACTTACCCATCACCGAATTTAAAAAACAGTTAACAAAATTGTTGTTAGACAAATGTTACTACTCGCTTAAAGATTTTTTTGATGATAAAAGTTTCTGCTAATCAGTTCCTTGATGTAAACTTATGATTATTTTTAGGACATTTCTATAGTAGATAAGTGCCCAATTCCGAAATTATATGTGTGGTAATATTTTATTTTTATTATTAATTTTATCAATAATAGTGTAATTTTTTATTTTTTATATTTTTGTAATACCATTATATGATGATTATTTTATGCTATAAGTAAGTGAAAAATGTTAGATGTAATTCTAAGTCATTATGTTGTCTCAATTGTATAGAAATGTTATTTAAATGTTAACGTAGCAATTAAGCAACGATTAAATTAATTTAATAATTTTGCATGCCGTAAGGCAAAATATATCGGGACTCTCCATAAATTAACACCATATTTGTTACCTACATTATTGACAAATAAATGATTTCTATTTCTATTTCTAAAAAAAAAGAAATAAAATCAATGCATTTTATATTGTGCGAAAGGAGGTCCTGAATGGAGTGAATTTTTGGACTTGCATTTTGAGTACGATGATTAAATAATTAACATACTCAAAACGCCTGTAGTTGATTAAACAAATTGTTGAAGAAATTTAATAAACTACATGTTAAGTAGGTTAATATTATGTAAATAAATAAATAAATCTACACATTCGTTTCTTTATTCAATCCATGACAGTCAAAGCTCCGAGACTCCAAACGGAGCCTTTAAAAACATTATGTGGTACTATCCCCAAATTAGAAATTAAGTTCATAAACTACTAATATGCAAATTGATTGTAGTAAATACATAAAATTCCCAAGTATCAAAACGTTTTTCTGCTACTATAGTCAGTGATACCACATAAAGATTTTTTGAATTTGCCGCACTTTCTCAGTTCACGCTTTCGTTGGCCAGACTTTAGCTACAAAAGTTCACAACTGTGTCGCAGCTATCAGCGCCCATACAAAAAAGAAGACAATTGTTCCAGACTAAAACTACAAGTAATTAAAATAAAAAATACAAAAATTTAAAAAAATCACCTTATATGTCTGTGTGTGTGTCGATGAGTATGAGGGAGTGTGAGTGAGTATGTTTGGTCATTGTGTGAATTGTAGGGAATGTATGTGAGTGAGAGTTTGGGTGTGTGTGTGTGTGTGTCAATGTTTGTGCTATTTAAGTATACACAATTTTTTCAGTTTCATCATATGACAGTGATTTCAGCCAATCAGTGAGCTTCCTCCTGAAAAGGGTACGGGGTACATGATAAATATTTAGTATTTTATTTATTTTATTGTAGAGCTTGGAGCCGATATACCTGAAGTGTCTTCTCGCTACCGCTGCTCCACATGGTACAGTTTTGCAAACTCTGTCAGCGAGGCGTTTTGCAGTGCTATAATTTGTGTCGTAGTGTATCTGCCTGTATTTTCTAAGTATAGTATAGTACGAAGAGCTGCCTAACTGTGAGGACCTTGTAAAGTAAATAGAGGTCGGACGTCGGAAAGGGGATTGGTTTCTTTGATAGGACCTTTAGTACAGCCCAAAATAGATGTTTAGAAACTGTAAGATATTCACATAACGTACGTAAACGTAGGTACGTACCCTATTTTGGAGATAATAATAAATTAGTATAAAAATTAAAATGTTTTTATTTTTAATTAAAATTACACGACTAAACACAATAAAACTCACAAATAAATTGTCATAATGAATACTAAATTATTTAGAAAACTGCCAATCTTGCAATCCAACGTGAATAAAATTGTATCCAGGCGGGATCCAGTCAAGCGAGTACGACTCTCTGTCATAATGGCTCTAGCTCGTGAAAAAAGCCTCTCCGAACTCACTGAAGTTGCTGGAATAATTAAGTATTTTTTCACCAGGATAAATAGCCTAATATAAAAAAAAAATCGGTTGTCTGTAAAATCGGTTTACTGACGATAGTTGAACGTGACAACGTCATAACAAAATACTGATGGAATGGTTGCATTTTTCAAAAGAAAATTTTAATTTTATTTGTTTGATAGATATTTTGTTGTAACATTGTTCGACTCTGCCCCTGAACGAGATGAAGATGTAGTTGTCGCTTCAAGAGAACCAATGGCAATAGCCAAGTTAGCAGCTTGGCTTAATCTGTTGTTGCGTTGTCTTTCGTTTTTTGATTTTCTCGCAGTAGCCACCTGAGCAGGAGTTCTAGATGCTGCAATAAGCTGTCTGTACTCACGTATTTTTTGTGCTTTCGATTTTAAAGCAGCGATTATTGGCTGCGCGAATGGCGTTGCTAAAGTATATTTAATATCGAAAGAATCATTACCTTTATCGCCGCAATTATCGTTGCTATAAACAATTGACACCACATTCACTTTTCACTGCACTTCATACTTGACGAAAACATGTAAATGTATTATTGTATAGCAGCTGTCCACGCGGACGCATCGCTCACTCAAGTAGGAGAGAGACAGATGTCGAACGCTGCCGAACGCGCAGGCCGATTGTGCCTCTTTGTCGCTCGTTTCGCGCTCTCGCTTGCACTTCAAGCCTGCTGACCTCGCTCTGAGGCGTTCCATTCTTAAATGGAACGCCTCAGAGCGAGGTCAGCAGGCTAGCCAGCCAGCGAGGTAACGCCGCATGAGTCATGTATTTTCGTGCGTGCAGCCAGCTTCATCGAATTATAAGACGTTGTCACGTCAATAATAGGAAAACGAATTTCATGTCTTCCCACGCTTGCAAAGGATCTGCTTTGAGAGGAGATACTTGATTTGAAAGGTATAGTCCAACCTCGTCCCTTTCCCCTTCAGTTGTCCTCTGACGTCTTGCATGAGCCAGTTGTTTATGTTGACTCCAGATATCCATTGTGTCAATTTCCGATTCCAAGGAGTTTGTTTATGGGCACGAGCTGTCATTTGCGTTTATTGTGCTTCGGATGTATGAAATCGCACGTGCGCAGGCATTTGGAACCGTAAAGCGGATGTTTTTAACCGACTTCAAAAAAAGGAGGAGGTTCTCAGTTCGTCTTGAACTTTATTTTGTGTATGTTACTTCATAACTCGAAGACGGCTGCACCAATTTGGAAATTTTTTTATTCGTTTGTCAGGGTATACTTTATAATTGTTCTTATTGTTATGAAATCAGGATCTAATGATGGGATCCTGGAGTAATCGAGGGAACTCTTCAAATATTATAGGCAACACCAATAGCGTTTTGGGTATTTCTAATAGTACCTTGTGCAGTTGCTCTCGAAAAGCACCATTTGGGGAAGTGGAACTTATGATGAAGACTGAAAGGCCACCGAAACTACTCAATAATAAGTACTTCGTGGATTGCGATTCGATTTCTTGAATATGCATGTTAAGCACTTTATGCTCGTCACAATGCATATGGTGTTGTAGAGCTGATGGTGAAGCACCAGGAGAACTCCTCAAAAATTAACGGCTCTGCATCGGGAAAAGCAATATATTGTAAAAGGTGATCAGTAATTCACATTTAGGCTTTTGTAACTAGATAAATTACAAACCGAATAAAAAAATAAAACAAACAAAAATAACTTTATAGCAAAAAATAAAACCGACTTTAATATCAAAACACTACAAAGCCAAAAAGAAGTTTAATTTCGGTAGTCGGTGTTATTGGTTTTGTATTTTCTGTTTTTTTTTTACACCGCCTTCTGAAATTAAAGTTATTTTTTGATAAAAAGTTTTTTAAATCTTGGATCAAGCAGGGTGGAGATAAAAAGTATCGATACTTTCAAAAAGTATCGATACTTCTTAAGTATCGGGGCAAAAGTATCGATGCCAAAAGTACTTGGTATCGAAACAAAAGTATCGATACCTTGTGGTATCGATACTTTTTGCGTATCTCTACTTTCATTCGGTTTATTCATTTTCCGTTGATCAGTGTCCCCACAGAGTACATTTTTATATACTGAGATAGAGCCGTCACTCGAAGATTTCAGGGCGCCCTCTGAGAATAAGTAAGAACAACAATGGATGAAGCATATATATATATACATATAGCTACCTACAAATCAGGGTACCACTGCATAGACCATCCTATTTAATTCCTTTTTATTTAGTACTTAGTAATTTATGTTGATTTACAATAAAATAATATAATTACAACACCAAATACTTTATTAAAATCTTCTGTTACAATATTTGATGGCCATCTGAATTTTATCTTCCATATTAAGTCTATAATCGTTTCGTGATCCACACAATAACTTAGAAGTATCCTTAGGTACACACCAATTACATAAGAATATATTATATTTCTTGAATTATTTGCACTTATTGACTTATTATTTGACAAATTATTTGACTTTTTTCAATCCTTTGACATTTACGCAGTGTTACCAGGTGACCGTCTCGCGTTCTCCCCAAACCTTCCCCGAAGTCCCCCTAAAATTAAAAAACAAATGGACATTCTTTTTTATTAATGATAAAATTTTATACAATTTCAGCAATAGCGTCCATGACTAAATTAGCCTCTTCACTCGCTTTGGTTGCAGTCCGTACATTTTTTCTGAGTTAAACCTGTTTAGCATCTTAGAACTGGGTTGAAAATGAACACATCCTTCTAGCAATGTATATCTTGTTCTCAAGATGGATTCGGCAGTGTTAATGGCCAATCTGTTTCGACGTTTGTCTTTAATAATAGCTACTTGAGAGAAGGCTCTTCCCGCAACTGCGATGGAAAAAAGTAACGACAAAATTCCTAGTGCCAATTTGCTAACATTTCCACGGGTAGGTTCTATCACCAACTGCATTTTTGAAATTATAAACTTCAACCCAGAACTATTAGGTATGTTGCATGGACTTCCAAGTTGTACGATGCAAATCATTCCATTCTTGCACCACTAAGTCGACATCATTCACGTCCCCCGCGCGGCGACTTCGGAGCCACTCGGCTATCATCGTGCGCAGCATTTTGTTTTCGTGTGTGTGCTTTCACAGATTAGTTAGTGGTTTGATCGCGTTCAGACATCGATCTTTTAGTGATTGATGCATTCAGATAATATATTTTATTATCACTAGGGCTAGCCGCGGCTTTTCCCAGATTGTGTTAATCTCCTCCACACCCAGTTTTCGCTTTCCAAATATTCCCCCAAAAATATTGCCCCCAATTCTACCCTCATTACTTTAAAAACCCCCCAAATTTGAGGGGATTCCCTCCAATCTGGCATCACTGCATTTACGTAAGTTTCGTTACCATTTTAGTTTAAAATTAAATATTGTTAAAGAAAAAATAGGATTGCGTAATTAGAGGATTTTATTAATTTGAAGATACGTGTGTTAATATATTATAAAAGGTGTAAAATTTAAAAGGTGTCCTAATATCCCTAATATTTTAATTTATATAAAATAAAATGGTTATTAGTTAAAGATAATTTAGAATATCTGAGTAAAACGGAGAACAAGTTTAAGCTAAATGTGTAAATATTTTGAGAAAAGTGCCATCTATAAATACGTAACTTAAACGTTGCATATTGCTATACGAATAAATTAAAAATAAATTGAATTGAGTAGGATATCTCCAAAAGCAGAACCCTACCTAAACTAGTCGGTTATCATTTCGTCACTTTTGTTCTAAGTTATAGCACCGTGAGTGTCCCGTTGCTTTGCTTGTCGTTTAAACTTAACGTTTTAACTTTTAAAATTGTTACGATCTAGTGCAAAGAAGTTGTATCGTTTCACAATTTAATAATTTAGATATGCCCGCTAAACCAGCTAGCCGAAGTGGTGAGTATAAATTGTATTGTTATTTTGGCCCAATTTTATTTCCGTTCAGTTTAAATATGAAAAAAAATAACTAGGGCTTTTATTGCTATAAAATCTTACTTTCTGTCATTTTCACAGAGAACGATGGCCCAGATAAGATGAGGATGAAACCCAAAACTCGCAGTAGTCGCGCGGGTTTAAAACTACCTGTGGGCAGAATTCACAGGATTCTCAAGAACGGCAACTATGCACCTCATGTTGGTGAAGGTGCTTCAATTTATATGGCTGCGGTTTTTGAGTACTTGGCTGCTGAGATCTTGGAGTTAGCGGCAAAGGCAGCACAGGATAATGATAGAAGCAGGTGAGCTTGCAAAATCAACATAATTTTTTATACCATAATGAAACAATGAATGAGGGTAGTCATACCCACATTCGTTATTTAATATGAACTAAATTTAAATTAGGCTAACTCTTCTGATGGTAATGGAATCATATCTAGGGAACTCAGTAGTAGTAGGGGCTTACTTAAAGCAAGAAACTTACTTTGAATAAAGTTTTTTCAATCAATGCCCACATAAATAAGTTTGAAAATTATTTTATTCTTATACCTACTAGAAATCTATACCCTTTGTTTAAAACTGTTGCATTGTAATAAGTTACACTTTACGGACTGAACTACCCTTAGTATTAACAAAATAGTTTAAGTTCAACAACATTCTAAGAATATTTTATCATGACCAGAATCTCACCTCGACACATTTTGCTGGCTGTGTGGAATGATGAAGAACTGAACAAAATGCTGGAAGGTGTGACCATATCACAGGGTGGCGTGATACCTCATATTGAACAGAAGCTTTTACCAAAGAAGACAATGAAAAGTCAACAAGCTTCTAATACTAATAGTTCATCATAAGAATATTAATCTTAACTCACAGGTCATTTAATTGTTAACGTTTTTGTTGCAAAAATGTATTGATATGGGTCAAGGTAGGAGATAGGATGTATTTGTATACTGAGCTTAGGATTTTCTGCTGAATCATCCAAAAAATAAAAATAGAAACAAAAGACCCAATTTGCACTTGAATCTAAACTAAATTATTTTTGATACAAGCAGTCAAAGCAAACAACGAAATGTGTACAGTACCCATTTTGTTGTTTGATTTGACTGCTTGTATCAAAAATAATTTAGTTTAGATTCAAGTGCAAATTGGGTCTTTTGTTTCTATTTTTATTTTTTGGATGATTCTGCAGAAAATCCTAAGCTCAAGTGAAAGAAAAGTTTCATTTATAAGGGATCCTGGATCATGGCATAAATACCCACTCAACAAAGAACATTTTTTACTAACACAAGTAATAATAAATAAATATTGTTTTCTTTCGTAAAAACAAAAAAGAATTGTGTAAATTTTAGCGATTTTTAGAGTAGGGCCGATTTTTGTTAGTGGTTTTCTGGTGGTTTAAATAAAGAATGACTGTCTATACACGAGTATAGACAGTCATTCTTTATACTATCTGGAATGAACATGTAAAATAGATTTCCTAATTTGTTAATGTTTGAGATTGGCTTCAAAGCTAATAATGTTGATCTACCCCCTCTAAATTATTATAATATTTAATTTTTGTAATTTGTTGAATAGTCATTAATCAAACTTATAAATAAGTTTTGCATGTAATGGTTGAATTTTTATAATTATCTTATTAAATAAAAATTATGAAAGCAAGTTAATGGTAATGGTATTATTCAGTAGCATCCTATAAATAGGCACTTGCCTACATTTTATGAAATTAGTTCCCCTCTACTGAATTGTTAATAGATAAAATTTAAAAAAATTGGCCTAGTGCGAGTCAGACTCGCCCATGAAGGGCTCCGTAGTAACTATTATAATATATACAATATGTATATTTATTTGACAAACCAAACCTTACCAATTTCTTAAAACTAGCTTATTTACATTTTTTACAACTACGCCAAATAACTTTGATTTTCAGTGTTTGTATGAATTACAAAGTTATATTTGCGGTTTTAGAAAATATGCTGTATCTCAAAAACTGCTGACCCGATCTCGTCCAAACCAATTTTGGTTGAAAGTTTACATTAAGATCTACAGACATACATGATTTTGTTAGATTTTTCACTCCATTATTATAGAAGTTAGGAGGGGGGGACACATTTTACCACTTTGGAAGCGTATACCTTTTAAACGATTAACTTTATGAAAAAGTAGTTTTATGGTGAACGCAGACCTAGCCGCACCGCAGTCTCTACAGTTCCCGCAGTCATCGCTTTATGTTAATGGCCTCGCACATCTATCCGCACCGCAGTCTCTACACTCGTTCCCGTCGCCGCACGCATCGCACTTGCAGTGTTGCCAGAATTTTGAAAGCATTAAATGTACCGAAGATTTAAAAAATCTGTATTTGGTATTGGTATTTTGCTCTTTTGTGTAATTTTATCTGTAGGTGCTATAATAGGGAATAAGCAAGTAATTATTTAAACGAGAACAAGTAATTTTATTATAAACCGTTGACAGAGATTCTCTGTCTACATTATAACTCTGGCAACACTGCGCGCCGTGGATGCGAATGACGTCATCCGCGCTGCGCTAGCCGCAGCGTCCGCTGCGTGCGGGTGACGTCATCAGCTGCGGCTTGGGGAGTTCGGTCGTTTCAGGGACTGCGGCGACTGCGGCGCGGGTAGGTGTGCGAGGTTGCATAGAACTTCATATAAAGAATTCGAATGCAAATACTGCGGCGCGTGCGGTGCGGCTAGGTCTGCGTTCACTTTTAGAAACCTCAATGTCATTTTTAAAGACCTGTCTATAGATATCACACACGCATAGGTTTCATGAAAAAAATATTTTCCGTTTTAGTTCCATGTATGGGGAGCCCCCTTTATTTTAAATATTTTTTCTTAAAATCGGAAAGCGGTTCACAGAATACATCTACCTACCAAGATTCACATGTATAGTCCTAATAGTTTCGGAATAAAATGGCTGTGACATACGGACGGACGGGGTCAGTGGGTATAGTTGCAAAACTTCTGAATAATTCCGGAATACTTCGGGGAAAGTTTCTTTAAATGGGAATTATTCAAAATGATAAATTCATTTTGAATCATTCTGATTTAAAGAAACTTTTAATTATTTATTAAGATTTCAACTTTTTTTGCTGAAAAATCGTATTTTGCATCGATCGTCGATCTCTGTGCGCCGGCCGCTGCCGCCGCGCTGGCACCGCGACGCGCGCACCCGACTGCCACCGGCCACGAGTCGTGCGTGCAGGCGATGGCGGTGCGGGGTGCGTTAAGAGGGAGGGGATGCTGCTCCCCGGAGAAGTTTTCACCCGCGCGAGAAAGATTCGTACCCCGCAATCGAATGTTAATATTTCGCCCGAATAATTCAATGGGAATAAATGTGTTTGCTTGTTGTGTGGTGGGTGAGTTAATTATTGTTCACTGCGAGAGTACGTATGTACGCTACGAGAGTAAAATATAAATGTTTATTTTATTATAAATGGGATTGATTAAGTATATGTTGATATTTTTATAGGTAGATTTATTAGCCTGCGATTAACAGGATTTTTATTATTTTGTTTTTAGGTAGGTACTATCGGCCAAAGATACGCATAGATAGGAAGCGCAGCTAGTGACAAACCACATCCCTTCCTGTTTTCGCCCAATTAAAAATAATATGCATTTTGTGAGTACAGGGCGTGTAACATTATATTAATACTTACTATTACGAACACTACTAAAATACGCTTCGTGCATCCTATTGGTCAAAATACATGCATTAGGTGATCGAGTTGTAAGTCGTGCTATGCGATTATAGCCTTAAATGTCAGTTGTGAAATAAAAAAACCAGGCCAAGCATATTTGATTTGCTATTTGAAAAAGGGTTACCTATGTTTTTGGTTAGTTTGTATGTAGCTCTGTACGCATCGCGAGTATTCGCGAGTCGCATAGGTAGGTATTAATTATTACCTACCTACTTAACGCGTATAATAGCCCAGTCAATAAAAGCAAATAAAGGCAAACCTTGCAAGCAAACACGTTTTGATGCGGTTTTCAGAAAAGTATTTGTTTTTACCTACTTAGGAGCAGGTTTTGGTATATTAACAGACTTCAAAGGTCGATTTTCCTGTTTTTTTTTTGACAGTTGAAATGTTCCCAAAGTTTCGGAATATTTCAGAATACTTCCGAAGTATTCGACGGGAATGATTCGGAATGTTTCCCGCCAGCATCTATATCAGTGGGTCGTCTTAGGGGCGGAGTTTAATTGCTATGCTCGAAGTAAGACACATGCAATCAATGCATCTTTGCCAACGCAGTGGTAGGTAGCTCATTGATGCCTTTCATGAAGAAATCAGCTGGACGGAAGACAACAAATTCTTCCAAGGCATTTTCAACCGACGACAAAAAAAGGAGGAGGTTATCAATTCGACGCGTATATATTTTTTTTCATGTATGATCACCGATTACTCGAAGACGGCTGAACCGATTTGGAAAATTCTTTTTTGTTTGAAAGGGTATACTTTGACATTGGTCCCGTTGTCACCAAGTCAGGATCTGATGATGGAATCTTGGAGAAATCGAGGGAACTCTTCAAATATTATAGGCACACCTATAGTCATTTGAGTATTTTTTATAGTAACTTATGTAGTTGCATTCGAAAAGCACCATTTGTGAAATGGACCTGATGATGAAGACCACAGATGGCCACTGGAACTACTCAAGATATAAGTAGGAATAATAAGTATTTCATGTGTTCCGCTTCGATTACTTGAATGTGGTTATTAAGCACAATATGTTCGTCACAATGCATATGGTGAAGTGAAGCTGATGGTGAAGTACCAGGAGAACCCCTCAACAATTAACGGCCCAACATTGGGAAAAGCAATATTTTGTAAATGAATATAAGTGGTTGACATTTAGGCTCTTGTAACTAGGTAAATTAAAAATCGACCAACTAAAAAGAGTGATATAAAAACTTTTTACCAAAAAATTAAACCGACTCCCAAAAAACACTGCAAAGTAAAAAATAACTTTAATTTCGGAAGTCGGTGCCAAAAACGAAAATACAAAACTAAAGACAGCGACTACCGAAATTAGTTATTTTTTACTTTGCAGTGTTTTTTGGGAGTCGGTTTAATTTTTTGGTAAAAAGTTTTTGTAGGTACTGCCTCTCGGCACAGTATAAAAATTATTCTGTGCTCTCGGGCACCTACGTAGGTACCTATTGAACTTTTTTTCTCGCCATGAAGTTATCCAAATTCTGGAAAAAGTAGAAGTCTGTCGTACTTACTCACCAGACCTTGTAGTCTGAGCTAATAGCAGAGCATACCATAAGTATAGCGAGTAGCGGAGAACTTTCAACCCCAGCTCTTGTATAGGTCAATTTATACTAGCGCAGAGTCTAAGCGCATCGAAGCGTCAAATTCTTTACAACTAAAGCGAAGCCGCACGAATGCGCGCGTATTCTTCATTTTTCAGGTCGAAATTTCTAGAAAAGAAGCGGGCAGACCAAAATCGGGTGGTGCGTTCGTTCCGTAAACGTCGTTGATGTTGCGTGCCGCTTTGCTGCCACGACGGTACTCATATTCCATTATTACTCAAATTTTTACCGTATCCACGATGACGAAAAAATTTTAAATTCGATGAATACAGAACGATAATCATTAAACTCAGACTAATTTAAAAAAAAAGAATTCCATTAAAATTCACAAGATATCAGAATTCATAGCCGAAATAATAAGATTTTGATTTGAAATGGCTATTACAGCAAAACTAGCCGTTTTTCATAGGTAAAGCATTGAGTTATAATGTAGTACGTAGTACATTATAACTCAATGGGGTAAAGACCTGTTATATGACACAATACCAGGTCTGTTACAATCGGAGGACACGTTGGAGCACACAGTGGAGGTGTGCACTGCTTGGGCGGAGCATCGCCGTGTTCTCGTGGAAGTGATCGGCGGCGGCGACCTCTCGTGACCATGGTGCGGTGCGGGACAAGCTGGAATGGGATGCTGTGGCCTCCTGCCAAGCAGTCGTGCTAGCGAAAGAGGAGGCTGAACGCATGAGGAAGAGACAACTTTCTTCCTCACGCCGCACAGGAGACACCCCGAGCGTTGGGGATCGCGAGTCACTTTCTCCAGCCACCGAAGACGCATGTGACTCAGGCTGGCTGGACAAATCTTCAAAATAGTTATCTAAGATTATGTAGCGTCACAAATTCTGAAATAAGGGCCGAGTCACACCGAAATGGCAGCGGCTGGCAGCGGCCGCGGGCGGCCTCACGACCTTTTCAAGCTTTTCAAGCTTTTCAAGCGATGCTGGTCTTTTAAGTATGTAGTTAAAGTTTAAAATTATTTCACACTGAAAATGCTCGCCGCGTCGCTGCCGGCCGCTGCCATTCCGGTGTGACTCGGCCCTAAGGGTGTTTAGCCGGCACATAATGTGCCCTATTGACCTAGTTAAATGCGAGCATTTTAAGATTTGTCTAGCCAGCCTGAGTAACATCGAAGACGCGGGCCTGCGGACGGCGAGCAGGGCTAGCTCACTCGCGTCGTGTTCCACGCGCATTTCAAAGAGCAGTTATACCTGTCGCCAAATAAGTTGGCAAGGTTTTGGCGTAGTGGGGTAAGTTCGTGCATCGTGCACTTAGTGAAAGAAAAAAGTGGTTACTTTTACTGCTTGCCATTATTCTATGGTTATTGTCATCATTTATTTTTAATCATAGTTGTTCAGAAGAATGTTAAAGAAAGAAGAGGAATTCATTCGTGTTAATTCGGTATTATAAATAAAATAGATATAATACATAAATACATTTAAAAGTGAAAAACAAATGTATTTAAAAAAAACATTAAAAATAATAATGAAATAATATATTCTCGTCGTCACAATTAGTTAACAAAACTGCTACCCCTTTTATTCTTCTTTTTTCCCGGTGTCCTAAAGTTAAATAAAATTTAAAACAACAACTCGTAACAAAAACAAAGGGTAAAACTTTCGTGTTCGCAAGTGTATTCGGGAGCAAATTGAACGAGAACTACTGACGCACCAATATGACAAAAAGTGGGCTAAAATCTATTTTGCTGTTTTTTGAACTGATTTATAGTACTTTATTACTAAATAATATAGAAAAATTAATATTATTAGAGTTATTTATTGAAATAAAATAAAAATGAATAAAAATGTAATCAATTAATTTATTCATCGTCATGGATTACAGATATTTCATTAGGACTTAAAGTTACAAGCTTTTTTGGTGGTTATTTCCTTAATCCAGTAATGTATGTATCTGAAGACGCCATTAATCTCTGAAAAGTATTTTCTATGGCGACTTTTCTCGAGAATCTTCTAGAATAGTTTCGTCTTTTTCTGATATCCTTATTTCTTCACTCAAAAGACTGCAATGCCAATATTGTCTACAATTAGGGGCCCATGGACTAAAATTTTATGGCATATTGAACCACGGGTAAATAAAAACAAAAGCTGACGCAGTCCGTAGGCAAAACAAATGAAATTTCTCAAAATTAAGTTTGTATCCACTTGATATAATTTTCACTGTCTCTTGCTTGGCTACTTTCCGAGTTTCAATTTGTAACCCAAATGCAAGATGCACTCAGCAAATCGTATAATCCAGGCATGTAGTGACGAAAGCCCATATTCAAAATTTTCCTCAGTCATCTGTTGATGCACTTTTTGTTCAGATTGAAATCTTTGGAGATAAGCCCACACAGATAACACCGCATGGTTAAGCTTGTATCCATAAGCGCATTCATCATTATACCATCCACCATGGTAAATTTTAGATCGTGTTTGACACACCATTCCACCATCCACCATCCACCATCTGAAATCTGTTTTTTACATTTAGAGCGTCCAATTTGGATACTTCTATTGTCTCATGAGCAGTGATCGGAGTAGGTAGATTGAAATGGGGTCATTGATCCGAAACGTATATATTAATATGGACATTCCTCCGGAATTGGTGGATTATTAAAAAAAAACCGGAACTTATGTAGGAATTTTATTCTGCCAGAGTGGAAGGAGTCATTTGATGATTTGCCATCCTCAAAAAAAAAGGTAGGAATAAAAAAAATAAAAAAATAAAAATTAAAGCTTCGATCGGAATTACATTGTTTTTATTATTCAACAAATAAATAATGAATTAATTTAGTTTTTATACCTGCCTTTAAATTTTGAATTGAGTAGGAATAATATCACTACCAACATTAACAATGTTTAATTGAATCCGGAAATACCGGAATTACTTTCCGGGAAAATGGCTTATCAATGTTATTCTTTCTGTGTGCATTTATGATACAAGTACCAAAAATCAATCTACCTACTCCGATCACTGCTCATGAGCCATCTGAAATCTCAAAGGTCGGCAATATCTTGGCGATGACGGGCGAGGATTTTGCCAGACGATATTTTCCCTTTGATTCAAACTCTTGAACTGTTAGTCTGTTTTAGAGCATTTTCCACTTCTTTTGTAAAGAAAATGCATTTTTTCTGAGTCTCTGATTCTATAAGTAGACTCTCTATAATACTCAATAAGAGTTCTTCTACTAATTCTCTTTGGAATTAGATCCTGGAAAAAAGAAAAATAAATATGAATTAATGAAATTCTACCTTAGGACTAAAATTGACAGTTTGTTCAAGATGCGCAAAAACGAGCATCCCTTTCTAGGTATTTTTACAAGCAGGATGTGTAATACTCGTTTTCAGGTGAATTTGAGAGCTTGACTCCATTTAAATTAGTACTCTTACTCTGTGAGAAGTTTGATTACTCTTTAAATAGCGACTACTTTTAGAAAAATATGAAATAACATAGAATTTCAATTCAAAAGTAACTTTTTAATATTTATAATTATAGTTCCTTACAGCCAGGAGTAGAATCCATCACCAAAATACTTAATTCCACCGAACAACTTGATAATATTATCATTTGAATCAAGGAACGCCATTATTTACGTCAACTATTAGCTGAGCCCCGCTGACACACAAATTTGTTGCCAGCGGGGCTCAACTAATACTGGTTTACTGGCACGTTTTTGTGCCGCTAGGGCTCTAGAGATTAAATAAAACAAAACACATCCACTGCTCAACAAGTCAAACTTTTAACTGGGATACACATTAAGTGGGGATGGGCGAGGGCGGCGCTTGCACAGCTAGCTAGACCATTTTATTGAGCATTTCGCCTAAACTATAGAAACCAGATTACGTGTAATTTGTAAATTTGATTATTTGCCAACTTTTAGCTATATTTCGCCTGTGTGCGGCGCTACGTCATACCACGCGTCCCGCTGACACCTAAAAATTTACTTCTTCTGCGCATTGAACGACTCTTGCCAAGTTATATGGCGACAGCTATAATTCATTTATTGTTTGATTCTAGATGGCGAACGCGAATGCATACGAAATATTTGAGTTTTTGGAAGCTAATAACGCAGAAGTTAACAATACAAGAAAGCGGCGTCGTGTGCAGCTACGTATTGTAAGGAATGCGACCTCTTCAATTTAGACGAAGCGGGGTTTGTTAAGCGATACAGACTGACAAAGGTTCTAGCATATAACCTGTGCAATGAGTTGAGGCAAGTGTTGAAGAACCCTACAAAATCTACAGACTTGTCTGTAGAGACGAAGGTAATACCCTTATTTCTACCGCGAATACCACTAAAGCAGTGTATTGTATATTTGTCATTTACCACTTTTATGAGTACCTATACATACTTACTAAGTTATATTACTTTTGTCTAGGTGTTAATTGCATTATCATTTTATGCAACTGTATCACACCCATACCAACGTCCAGTAGGCAGTAAGGGTCATTTTGTGGCTCAGCAGACTGTCTCTTCAGTCATCGCACAGGTTACTGCGTGTCTTAACTCACTGCAGATGAGACAGAAATATATATTTCCAGTGAATGGTCAAGAACGCACCAGAATTAAAATGGAATAAGTATAAACGGCTTGGATCTAGAAACCAGCTGCAGGATTCGGGGGGTAAAACTGGTTAAAACTGGTAGGACTTGGGTCCCCGATTATAACGCTACCACTCTTATAAAAGGTAATGCATATTTTTCGAGAAAATACAAAATAACTTTAAAGTTTCTAACCTCAAATCAGCTAAAAGCGAAAATGGAACGTTAAAATGGGTGATTGACAACCAAATCTGTCAAATATATTGTCTGTGGTGTAAAATATCATGCAAAATCTACGGCAAAATCGATAAAACGGAACGTAAAAAAAGAGGCGTTTGTGTCAAATGTCTCAATCGATTTTGATCATTCCGTTTCTCTTCGAGTTGCGTGAATGTGTTCTGTGTGCACCATCCCCTTCGCGGTATTTTTTTTTAAACCATTGGAACCATTCCTACTTCGTTTTTTAGACAACTTGTGAGTGTTTTGAGGCTGATCGTATGTGTGTACCAGAGCATAGAGCGAGCGAAGCGAGCTCGGAACTTAGGGCACCCCGACTCGGACAGATTAGGTTAGAAGACGTTACGACGCGACGCTATATCATCTCTGACTTCCCCTCTGAAAATATTATTTTCTTTTGTTTCCAAGCGACATATTGTCTTTCTTGACAATTTTGAATCTTCAGTCATTTTCAACAAAATTTATTCTCAATTATAATTTCATCTTGTAGGTACTCCAAAGAATTTTTAGACTTCTCTTTCGACGATCTTCTTACAACATCTGGTTAAATTTGCCCGGGGGCAGCCCATAACCTGTTAAGTACCGTCTTGGAAGCGTCCTGGGCCATAACCTGTTAAATATATATATTGTTCTTACCAAGATGTTGTAAGGGTGGGATCCTTTATACAAATAAGTTACTTCATTCTATAGTTTCACTGCGTTTTATTTCATTCCAAAACCCTTTACAAAATTCTAAATTGATCTAATACATGTTTGATAAAACTTGGTAAACTGCTCTAAAAAATCTAAACGGTACATACAAGGCCAGATTAGTCGTACGTGGCTGCGAGCAGAAAGGAAACCTGGATTTTGAAGACGTATATAGCCCAGTTGTAAGTCAATCTGCCTTTAAAACTTTATTAGCCGTTGCCGCATCCAAATCTTACTACTTCATGACATTTGACGTCAAGACAGCATTCTTGTACGGAGAGTTGACAGATGAAGTTTATATGAAACTATCTATTGGCTATAAAACTGACTGCAATACTACTGAAGTAGTTTGCCGGCTGAAAAAGTCGTTGTATGGCTTAAAGCAAGCTCCATTCACATGGAATAAAACTTTTAAACAAGCGATGTTTGATTTGGGTTTCAAGACGATAAAAACCGATCGATGCGTTTTCATAAACGAAGATAAGTCAATAATAATCGGATTATTTGTCGATGATGGTCTTGTTATAGGAAAAGACAAGAAAAAGATCGAAGTTATTTTGAAGAAACTTGAAACCAAATTTGAAATGAAAAAGAATCAAAATCCAAGTACCTATCTGGGTATGGAAATAAGAAATTCCAAAGAAGGAATTATTCTTACTCAGAGATCTTATATAAATGACGTACTGGAAAAATATAATATGAAAAATTCCAAACCTTGTGACACGCCCGCAAGTAGCGATTCCAAGTCGATACAAGAAACTGCCCAGGAGAAGGAATATCCCTATAGGGATGCAGTGGGAAGTTTACTGTATCTGTCTACCAGAACTAGACCAGACATCGCACAAGCGGTCAATCAAGTTAGCAGGAAGATCGAAAATTTCACTAGAGAAGATGTCACAAAACTTAAGAAAATATTCAAATACTAGCTTTTGCCCGCGACTTCGTCCGCGTGGAATAGTTACTTTGGGCTAACGTTAAATTTAACCCCGATTTTGAAGCATTCTTCATTGGCGCTCCGCTCCTATTGGCCTTAGCGTAATGATACAATATAGCTGTGCCCGCGACTCCGTCAGCGTAAATTTGGTAATATTGTTTAGATCACGTTCACATGAGGCTTAAGTACCTAGAGAACGCTTCGACCGCGAGACGCGTCGAGCGCGGCGACCGATTCTCAAAAATAATCCTTATAGCATGATTCAGTATTCACGCGCGATGGCTTATTATTATAAGCGTATTTCATGTATAACTTTGGTGTTTCTATACCGATTTATATGATTCTTTTTACGGTTTCGTAGCCGAATGGCAAAAAACGGAATCTTTATAGTTTCGACATGTCTGTCCGTCTGTCTGTCTGTCTGTCTGTCCGTCCGTCCGTCTGTCACAGCAATTTTATTCCGAAACTATTAGGACTATACATGTGAAACTTGATAGGTAGATGTATTCTGTGAACCGCTTTCCGATTTTGAGAAAAAAAAATAATACATGGAACTAAACCTGAAAATATTTTTTTTCATGAAATCGATGCATGTGTGGTATCTATAGACAGTTCTTTCAAAACGACATCGGGGTTTCTAAAACCACTTTTCCATAAAGTCAATCGTTTAAAAGATATAAGCTTCCAAAGTGGTAAAATGTGTGTGTGGCGGACACAACCTCTAACTTCTATAATAATGGAGTGAAAAATCTAAAAAAAAATATATGTCTGTAGATCTTAATATAAACTTTCAACCAAAATTAGTTTGAACGAAATCAGTTCAGCAGTTTTTGAGATACAGCATATTATCTAAAAGCGCAAATATAACTTTGTAATTCATACAAACACTTTGAAAAACAAATTTATTCGGCGCAGTTGTAAAAAATGTAAAAGCCAGTTTTAAGAAATTTGTAAGGTTTTTTTTTTCAAAACAAATTTATTTGTCGCAGTTGTAAAAAATGTAAATAAGCTAGTTTTAACAAATTTGTAAGGTTTTTTTTTCGTCAAATAAATTTGCATATTATATTATAGTTACTACGGAACCCTTCATGGGCGAGTCTGACTCGCACTTGGCCAATTTTTTTATGGAATAGTTAATAATGTTAACTTTTTCAATTAGGGGTGACTGAGAGTGTTATAAACGTAAGAGTAGACAAATATTATAATCAGAAAGCTTCGAACTGCTAAGCTATCGGGAGTTACACGTGTTATTGTGAGTCAACCATAAAAGTTAGACATATGCTGTCGTGGGATATTTTTTATATAATTTTAAGGAGAACATTTCCGTCATGAAATGATTTGTGTAACTTTAACCATTAAGGTTGCACACGCGACGGAAGCTTAAGGCCACGCTTTTTGACATTTTCTCCATACAAATATACTTGTAGGATTACTCCATTATTTGATATCGTACTTTCAAAGTTCAGTATAATATCGATTTGTCTTGTCATTATCTATGCCCGTGATGAACAAAAATAGTAAAATAATAAGGAATTTGAAAGTTCTGAGCCTCCAAAGTTCCGTATTTTAACACGAATTTTAACGCAACTTGGGGCCTTAAAAGTATAAAAGTAAAATATAAAATCTCTGAAACAAAATTTTTACTGACATAGTTTAGTTATTGAAGAGTTTAAATAACTTTATTTAGAATTAAAACATCTAGTTGCTTTTTGGTAAAACCATTTCTCCTAAAAGGCTACTCGTCAATTTTGAGGCGCCCGTTTCTTACAAGAATCATTCTGCATTTCACTTGAATGTTTACCCCCGGGCGCGCGGGCGGGGCGGGTGCACGCACACAGTTACACAAGCCGGGAACCAGTGCCTGTGTGCATTTCGCGCAATTTCACCGGTCAGTCTGCTTATCTGCTACAATTACGTAATTTTAGGTCGTGCGTGTTGTGAATGTATGTATACTAGGGATGACTGTGCTATTATCATTTGCTAGTATCGTTATCACTTTAGTTTAACCCCTGACATTGAGCTTTGGATTTTGATACTTTATTGATTATTTGACTTCGCGATTACTTTGAATGATTTAGTTTTTGACTTGCAGTTGAACTTGAGGTAAATTCAATATTTCGTGAGTTTATTATTATACATTGATTATATAATATAGTTTTTTGACTTGAGCACTACAAATTAATAATGGATAAGTTGTATTTTATTTTTTGGATTTAAATTCCTAAGTACCTATACCTACCCATAGTCTTGCTTGTTATATTTTTTTTAATACGAATGTGCCCTTGACCTCGATCATACACATAAGTGTAAAATGAGGTCTACGATCGGACAAGCGAGCCCAGAAAATGCCTATTCACTCTTGCTAAGACTGACGGATCATAGGTATGTGGCAGGGAACACAGAAGTCGGCAGAGAGTTCCATACCTTGGCTAATAATTAATATTATTAACATTGTAAACTAATAACTGCAAAATAACGATAGTTATTACGTACGTTAGGTAGGTAGGTATATTCTTGATATTTGCATTTGAAATATTATGTACCTACTAAGTAAGATAGGTAGTATACTTTTCTATCTCATTCTGATGTCTATAAATAAGAAATAGATAAGGAACTTCGCTTTGTATATTCTTCGTAAAAAAAACTAGCCCGCCGGGGTTGCGGAAATGTACTAACAAGATACCGTGGCCCCGGAACTTACGGGCAGCTGAAGGGACAGGGTGGGTTTTTAGTCAGTAGAAGTCTGACACTCCCTTCCGCTTAACCCAGAGCGGGAGAAGTTATTCGATGATTTTCCCACCCATTACTATATTTTTTAATGGCTATGTGTTGTCAATGAAAATTTGTATGTCGAACATGATAAGTAATAGTAGGTATATTTAACATCCTGCGGGTTTTGGGTTTCTAGAATGTTCTAACGAGATACCGCAGCCCCGGATCGGGGTAGAGCGGAAGGGCGTGGCAAACTCTTACTGACTGTTCCATCCGTTATTATTACATAACTTTATTTTGAACAAATATTTATCAACAAAATATTTAGGTACTATAAATGACATATTTTTGAAGTGAAAACTTCTTTAGCGTCGTTGTGGTTTGAAAGTTTACCTATGAAACGAAAAAGCGACAGTAAAAAGAGACAGACACATAAATTGCCGAATTTTGGAATTCTGTTGGGGCCAAGTGGTAGAGCTTTTGATGTCCTTTAAAATGAGCCCAAACTCGGCTATCTTGCGCTTCTTGCGACCACGGGAACGAAGTTAGGTCGCGGGGGGGGTGAGGTAGCCCTGAGAGGGGTGCGAGGAGGGGAAGGGGGGTCTCGTGGGGAGTCGAAAAAGCGACAGTAAAAATTTAAGTAGGTACCTATACCTATCTCATTCGCACTAGTTAGAGAATTGCGAAGTAAAGATAGTTGTTTATCATATTGCTAAGTGAGTATAGATTTAGAGTATTTTGGTAATAGGTAATAAGGGGTATTTTGGTAATAAGGGGCCCCCATATAGATAAATTGTCAAAAAAGTTAAGTTCTGCAGCATATGCCGTTAGAAAAATACGTGGATTAACTGATATGGAAACAGCACGTTTAGTCTACTTTAGTTACTTTCACAGTGTGATGTCATACGGCATTTTACTTTGGGGAAATGCTGCCGACATTCACACAATATTTGTATTACAAAAAAGGGCCATTCGTGCAATTTATAAATTAAGTCCTAAGCACTCCTTAAGAGACAAAGAACAAAGGCGAAAAAATTGTTAATAGAATATTTGAGCGTCTATAAATGTCATGTTTGCAAATGTTAATAAAATAATTTCTTCGTTTTTATCAAGATATGCTTATGAACTGACCCACTCTAATAAAAAATATATTTATTTTGGAAATACAATTGACTAATATGATAACAAGGGATTAGATATTTTTTTTCCTTTACAATTTGACTTCATGTCTTTTAGCCATATTGTCTCAGTTGAAAGTTCTCTGCTGGTTTCTCTGCCATATATTAGTAAATCTAATCCAATTTATTTAAAGTGCTTTGCCCTTATTGCTTAAGTATACTTTACAAGCGTATTGATAAACCATAATAAATATAATTGTAGATTTTTCTTAAGAATTCTGCTGAATAAATAAATACTAAAATAAAGTCATACTGCAAGCAAAGTATGGCAACAATACGACATGACATTGACATCTGCGTAAGGTAACAACTGCTAAAACATAGTGTATTACATACTCTTTGACAACTGCTGCTATCTCGTGTAATGACGGTTGTGTTTCCGTACTTTTGAAATTATTAACTGCTTCTGTGTATAAACTCAGTTTTTCCTTGCGACTAGTGCTTGCCTAAGGATTCCGATCAGCTGCTATTTACGCCGTCGACGTTTTGCTTTGACTTTTTTGGACTACGATTCTATCTGATACTTTGGACTTTGTTGTTTGTGAATCCATTTGTATATCACAATGGGAAGTCGTGTAATGCCTACTCGAATAATGTGTGTTAACTGCCGCAGAAGTGGAAGTGGTCAATGGATAATTTAAAAGAGATTTTAAATTACTGAGGCAAGAATATTTCCATAGATCACTTCCCCACATGATGCTTCCAGACAGCAGCAGCTTTACTAAGTTTGGTGCTCGCCTGCAAGACAGTGAATATGCCAAAGAAATATTAAACATAATTAGGCAAAATATGAATTTAGAAAATAATCTGGCTAGTATGGTTGAGGCTGTCAATATGAATAGAAGAACTTCTAATTTCCAAAACATATCAGCAAACAGAAACAATGTTTACTTTCCTGTCTTAGAATATAGAGACCTCATTCTATTCGACCTGGGAACGTACCAAATACGACAAGCACGTTCATATTATGGTGAACATGTACGTTCCACGGCGGATACAGGATTGAGGTATGCAGTGAGTGAGTAAATTCATATGAATACAATCTTAGAGGCAGTAGTGATACAACCCTTATTAGAGGCAAAATTAAATCACTACATGTATAATAATATCAATAGAAAATAATGTGGCCAGCCGTGCAGGAATAATAGAGTACTGTTGCAGTTGCTTAGTGGGAAGACGAACTGTCGGATGTTGCGCGCATACCATGACGGTAGTTTGGTATCTCGGATGGGCCAGACATCAGACAACTAGTACTACACCAGCAGGTTTTTTTGGACGATATTATCATAAGAGAAAATGAAGAATAAATACATACATATATAAAACAAATTGTTTAATTTTATAAGTACCTATTACCTACTTTTATAGTATTTATTTATTTAATTCGACTAAGATCCATATTTGAGGATGGCAAACAGATGTTCCGACTGATGGAAAGTGATCGCCGCGGCCTATATGGATCTGTATTATAAAAGGCATTGTACATGCGTTGCCATCCTAGAGACAGAGCCGCAATTAACTTGTAATACTTAATGCCTGTAATTATAGCTCTCATAACGCATAGTTACTTGTTTAAAACAGATTTTCGATATAATCAACTTCTAATACCTTGGAAGTGGCGGGGGACCCATTTTTTCCTGGGTGGGTAAATCATCGAATGACTCTGGCGCTAACGCTCTGGGGAAACGGAATCCCTTCCGCTTTACCCAGAGCGGTATCAGACTACTACTGACTAAAAACCCACCCTGTTCCTTCAGCTGCCCTTAAGTTCCGGGGCCGTGGTATCTCGTTAAAACATTACCGGGGCTGTGCGCCTATGGTGGCCGGAGATCGGCTCGTGATCCCCGACGCACGGGGCGTCTTCCGCGGTGGCTGGGGCGTGAGGAAGAGAGTTGCCTCTCATTCGCGCGTTCGGCCTTCTCTTTCGCTAACCTTACTGCTTCGCAGAAGGAGGCGACTGCATTCTATTCCCACTCGCTCCGCTCCAGGGCCGGGCGCGAGAGGTCACCGCCGCCGATAGCCTCAACGAGGAAACGGCGAAGCTCTGCCCAAGCGTGGCACACCTCCACCGTATGCTCCACCGTGTTCTCCGGGTGGTCCACGCAATGTCGACACCCGGGCGTGTCCTCCCGCTGAATCCGAAATAGGTACCTCTCAAAAAACACGTGTCCAGTAAGCACCTGCGTCAGGTGGAAGGTGAGGACGCCGTGGCCTCTCCAGCCACTTCTCAAAGACGGGACTTATCGCCGCGATTGCGGCGTGCCCAGCCTTCGGTTGCGACAGCCACTTTTTCCATGCTGCCGTGAGATCGTAGGCGGGAGACCCCTGGCACACTACTAGGTCAATGTTTTCTACACTAGCGTTGACTATGGATATAATCAAGTCTGCGGTACCAGTCTGCTTAAAATAAATCGGTTTACGTAATAATGGCCAGACATAACCTCTAAAACTTCTTCAACGAATATCTTTTTTTCAAGAGTTCCTTTAATAGTGGATCTTAAGGCAAAAATGATCATGAATTGAAACTCTATACTCTTGTATATTTTCCATCAATAGACGCTACAAAATTATGCCAACAAAAATTTGTTAGACGATTCGCCATTGTTCTTTAAAGAGATTAATATTATGACTGTGCCATCTCAGTATATTTATGAGAATCTCTTGTATGCACACAAAAATATTAATCTGTTTAAAAAATACAGTGATATTCATAGTGTAAATACAAGGAACAAAGACAAATATGTCATTCCCAAGGATCTTCTACCTACTAACTGGATTGCTTACGAATGATTCAAAGAATACAGAAAGTCTTTCTTAGCTGTTAAACAATAGAGTATAAACTTGCACGCATAAAACTGAAGGAACTATTCGTTCCGAGCGAGACAGTGCCGTGTGTGGATTGTAGTAGGTAGAAGATCCTTGGTGGATTGTGTCCCTTTCTTCTGTGTGTCAGATTAAAAATATTTATTTCAATGGTAATTTTTTCGACCTGTCTGTTGTAGTAATAACACCTAGTTTTAAACTTCTTTGGAATTCTATCTTTAAAATGAATTGCCATTATTACTGTATGCATATTCATGAAAATTAAAGTTATTTTACCATGCAATCACAAGACGTTTAAAACAAAAAAAAATGGAATTTGTAACAATTAGTAGTGATATATTATACTATACATGGCAATTACTACGTTGCTGTCTGACGTTTACTTGACATCTGTATGTTTGTAAATTTGCATTATATTTAATTTTGTGAGTTTTCGTAATATTAAAGTGCAAGCTACTGTAACCATGGTAAGAACGTGTTTTGTGGTTAATCGCAAGAGTGAAGGGTACCCCGGGTCTGGAATTAGTTTTGTGACTTTGTTTACAAATTGCATTTAGGGTGACTATGTTTTCAATGTAAAAGTGGATGTTCTTCTCTTTATTCTTCTTATTTATTATTGAAGTGAAAACTTCTTTAGCGGCGTTGTGCACTTTTTTAGTAATGGGTAAAAAATGTTAAACTCGCGTCAGGACACGTGACCTGATCAAAAATTCGTAAGGCGGACGGAGAGTCTAAGAGATAAACTTTTTAATGTAATATAAATGTCATGTTTGTGTACGACAGCGCAATAAATAAATATTGTATTCTACCACATAAATGATAGTACGTTTATACTGATAATAAAAGCAATTCGTGCAAAATTATTCCCTAAACATTCCAAAATATCAAAAATTCACAACGTTAATATTCAAGTTTTCACTTCTGCCGGCACTCCCGGAGTGCAACCCGTCGTTTTTTTTTCTTTCTTCTCATTATTTATTATTTTTTGTTATTTTAAGCTTTCCTATAAATGATGATCGAGACCGGTGGCTCAGTGTTCTACACAGAAAAAGGTCAGAAACGGTTCCAAAATTTGTAGCCGCCATTTCAAGCCCGAAGAATTATTGCATTTCGAAACAAGATCAAATGATGCAATTCCATCCATTTTCCCTAAAGTAGGTTTTAAATCTTTACAAATGACATGAAGATCACCGTTTCGAAATAGAATATGAGCGTAGCAAGATGAATTTTCATTTTGAATCTATCTTAACCATAAATAGGTACTAAAATATTGTTCTCATCAATCTATTATTATTTTAGATTCCTGTTAAAGCGAAACAAATAAATGTTTTAAGTACAGTACAGTAGTAAGTATAATATTGAAACCCACTAAAGAAAAGAATATACAACCTGTACTGGGCACATTCAAAGATCTGGTAAGTGAAAGTTATGAAAGGAGTCAAATTAATAAGCATAAAAGTCGACATTTCAGTTGATTTATTTACTTTTGCTTAGCAAATTGATGGCAAAAATATTTTATATCATTTTGGCCAAAAACTCAGCTACGCAAACTTGCTTACAAGTGTAGTTTATTATATTAATAATTACTTATAACTTAATTACTTAACTCTTATCCACTGCAGTTAGTTAATGTCGACAAATAATAATAATAATTCATAATTTAAAGATTATTTCCATACTTTTAACTAATAATAGTGTAATACATTTTTTAGGGTTGTGTGTCAAGCCAATCTTGTAACAAACCTGCAGCTGCAACATATGAGGAACTAGAAAATATAGAACCAACCTAATAATAATAACCTTATAATTGTCATTCGATCTGCCCCCTTTATATTTAGAATTATGTTTGTTAATAATATTGATTTCTAACCTTAAATAGCACATGTGGTGTTAGCCTGTAATTAATTGTTACACTTATAAATGTAATATGACTGTTTCATACAAATGTATAGTGTAAACAATTGTAGGTTAACCTAAATAAATATATACATAAATAAATTATATCTCTTCTGTTATTCTCTGTATTTATAATCATCGTTTTTCATGAAGGGTTTTAGTAGTTTTAATTATATATAAACACTGGTACTAACGCGGGGCTTTGCTCCCGTGGATTCTATCACGGTAAAAACATAACTCTCCTTTTTTGCAGTCGCGTAAAAAGTAGCCTATAACCTTCATCAAGCTTCATGCTACTTCCATACCAAATTGCATCCAAATCCACCCAGTACTTTCGAAGATTAGCGCGTTTAAGCAAACAAACAAACAAACTTTTCCGCTGTATAATATTAGTATAGATTGCATCATTTTCAATTTCAATTCATTTTATTTTTAGTCTACTGGTTCTGACCGTACAAGTGTCGAATAAATGTAGATTACCAATTAATGCACGTTTATTTGGACGTCTATACCACTGCCTATCAAGGCCATGCCTTCGAAGAATTGCCAGCTAGTGATTCTGTTATTAATTCTGTATCTGCAATAATTGTATTTGTATCACGGGTCTTAACCACTTTGAAAGTTTATAATTCAACGCAATAAAGTCTGCTTAACAAAACCAATTTTGCATTTAGCCCGCATAAGGAATGGTTTATTATAGAAATTAGCGCGCTCAATTTAAGTTCCTCAGATATATATTGAGAACTAGCTTTTCGCCCATGTGGAATTCTGTTATATCGCGCTACCGAGCAACTATTCAAAAATCTGAGATAGAAAGAACCCTATATAGATCCCAGGGTTTTAAACTATCTCCATGCCAAATTTTTTCGAAAGCGGCTCTGTGGTTTAACCGTGAAAGCGTAACAGACCGACACAGACCTTTGTATTTATAATAGAACTAGTACTCACGCGGGGCTTCGCTCCCGTAGATTCTATCACGGTAAAAACATAACTCTCCTTTTTTGCAGACGCGTAAAGAGTAGCCTATAACCTTCCTCAAGCTTCAAGCTACTTCCATACCAAATTGCATACAAATCTACCCAGTACTTTCGAAGATTAGCGCGAACAAACAAACTTTTCCGCTTTATAATATTAGTATAGATTTATTTCTTTCTTTCTATTTAATAGGTTGTTAAGAAAAAAAAACCGGCCAAGTACGAGTCGGACTCACGCATGAAGGGTATTTTTATAGGTAGGTAATCAATGGTACGGAACCATTACCTATAAAAAGCGCCAAAAAAATCACAAATGTTATATGGGAGTCTCCCTTGAATATTTATTTTAATTAATTTTTAGTATTTTTTGTTATAGCGGTAACAGAAATACATCATTTGTAAGGTTAATAATAAGTGTCTTAAAAAAACCTGCAAATATTGCATCAAATAAAATTGTCCTTACGTTTATCACGAATTGATATACACACTACTAGAAAGAGATAGCTAGGTCCTTCGAGGGTATACTCTTCGGAACGGATTTGAGCTTCGCGTCCGCATTCCAGTTTAGGTACAAGTTCCTTGGTCATTCCTAAAACAAGGTTGAAAAAAATAGGTGGTTCGTTTAGATGCCAATGTATACGTTTTTATAATGAAATTCCTAGCCATATTCAAGAACTAAGTATTCATAAATTCAAATTGTTTATAAAACGTAAGCTATGTCAGAAAGCTTTTTACAGTGTTAAAGATTATATTGAGGACAAGAAGGCTTGGGAATGAGATGCTCCAGTGATATACGTGAGCCCTTTTTATTTTCTAATTTTTGATAGTTGATTTATTTTTTATTGATTAAAATATTTGTTTTGTTAAGTATTGTATATACCTATTTATTTTGTTGTTTTTTTATTTTTATATAATTATTTCATTATTGTTAATGTGAGGACAATGTAGGTTATTCTTTTTTCGTTGTTTTTACTTTCACTATAATTTATTTAATGATGTCAAGCAGTTTGAGTACTTGTGTGGCCTACGCGAATCTCATTTGGTTTTTTTTTGTCAAATTGTTGAGCTCCTTAAATTCTAAGTTGAGCTACATGATAACTGACAAATGCTTGCACTGTCTGGACAGGTCCGCTCAAATTTGCGTGGTTATTTCCTCAAAAAAATACCACAGACATTAACCTACATGCTTCTCATATACAAATACAAATTGTCTGGACTTTAAAAGAGACTATGACCTCTGAGTTTGTTTCGGTGTTTCTTCTCAGAGTAGTCAGTTAGGAAATACCGGCCTCATCTAGCTAAACTTAACACGCAAAAAAACATGACGTGTAAAAGTGTTATTTATAACCAATTTACAAATAAATATTTCATTTCATTTCATTTCAAATAAGGAGTAAGATTGTTTAAAAGTTAGAGGGGACATTAAAATGTCTGATGTGAAATGTTTTTATCGGGTCCCGCTCTGGGTGGATCGGAAAAGAGTGTCAGACTTCTACTGACTAAAAATCCATCTGCCTGTTCCTTCAGCTGCCCTTGCGTTCCCGGGCCTCGGTATCTCTGTAGAACATTCCCGCTAGGCCCGCTACCCGACGCTTTATTTATTGTAACTGCAAAAAATACCTTTAGCTACAGGAATTTGTCTCCTTTTCTAACTAAAAGGTAAATCTGTAGGTACTGTGTGGATTCGAGGTACCTATAAGTGCTGTTTGTCTAGTCGCTCGCGCTGGTTCCGTCAAATCAAAACTATAGCACATAATTATGACATTGCTTCGAAGATATTTTAATAAAAGTAACGACTTAGATACTATATATTCCTGTACTAAATATGAATTGATTTCCTATTATAGGTACCTACCTACACAAACTTAACAATCGTAAAAATATAGACGAAAAATACGTCTAGTTAAGTATAGGTATAAAAATCACACACCTGAAGTAAAAAAAGGTGAAACGATTTTACATACCTACATGATAGGAAGTCTCTTAGCAAAGAAATTGAAATGAAACCAAGGTTAGGTACCTATACTATCAGTGCGGTATGTATCGGGGAGTATAGGTAGGTTCGTCCGCGCGCTGAGCGCTGCTTCAGCAAATAAAGTTGTTGAATACCTACTTTTAATTTTACATTTCTCCTAAACTGTGCGTCCAAATTATGTACTGTAAAAGAACCAAGCTTATCTTCATAAAAATGTCTTGATAAAACTACTTTCGAACGTAAGTATCATACACATAACATAATTTGCCTTATTGTTTTTTATTTACAAAGGTTAGATATGTAGGTAGTACCGCGGACTTTTTTAGATCTGCAAAATCCCTACATTTTTGTAGTGCATGAACTTTTGGTATATCTCAGCTGATCTCAGCATTTCGCCAGCGCACGCGATTATAGTAATTTACTTCTCCGACTTAGGTACCTACTTGACTAATGCCCTTATTTTAGGAAAACCGAGAGCATTAGCGTGATTCTTGATATCCGATCTAGCCTTCCCCATGAAACTGCCCATTATAATCAGAAATATTTTTTGAAATCCTTCCAGTTCTTTCGAAGATTAGCGCGTTCAAACAAACAAACTTTCCGCTTTTTAATATTGGTATAATTTATACCAATATTAAAAAGCGGAAAGTTTGTTTGTCTATACCTACATACTTACGATTCTGATATTATTTATACCGTATAAATAATATCAGAATCGTAAGTATGTAGGTATAGTCCTCGTCACCTAAGTTGGCAAGGTTTTGGCGTAGAGGGAGTAAGTTCGCGCATCGTGCACTTAGTGGAAGAAAAAAGTGGTCTCTTTTACTGCTTGCCATTATTCTATGGTTATTGCCATCATTTATTTTTAATCATTTTAACAAGAATTTTAAAGAAAGAAGAGGAATTCATTCGTTAATTCGGCATTATAAATAAAATAGATATAATACATAAATACATTTAAAAGTAAAAAAAAAGATATTTATAAAAAAACATTAAAAATAAGATGTTCTCGACGTCACAATTAGTTAATAAAACTGCTACCTCCTTTATTCTTTTCTTTTCCCGGTGTCCTAAAGACAGTGACGAATTCGGAATTTCAACCTCCCTTAACTATAGTGTCTAACTGTTCTTTCTGACGTTTTAATAGTCTGCGTAAAACGGTATTTGGTCCTGGCATTGTAATCAACGTAACAAAAACTAAATTTAAAACAACAACTCTTTACATAAACAAAGGGTACAACTTTCGTGTGCGCAAGTGTATTCGGGAGCAAATTGAACGAGAACTACTGACGCACCAATCGCGCGCTCGGAGCAGCGCTACGTCATACCCCGCGTCCCGCTGACAACCGCTGACACCTAAAATTCGACTTCTGCGCATTGAACGACTCTTGCCAAGTTATTTGGCGACAACTGTATGCGAACAGCAAATATATTATAATACGTCATTGTGAAATAGTCGATTTTTTTCGCGATTTCAGGTTTGGTCTTGGTTCAGAATGATGAGTTCAGTGTCCTATTTTCAGGTTATGAGTTATTTATATATTTCCTAAATGCCTACTCGTAATTTTTTAGACGTTCCGCTTCAAAGTAGAGATGAGTCCGATATCATGGCACAGGTAAAAATCATCAGTATTTTAAAATCATGAAATGACAACGACAAAACCATTAATCATCATCATGCTTTTAAATCATTTCTTGAACGAACGCGAGCTTCGGATAATCGGATCGGGCGGTCTCGGGCCGCCGCCGCACGGTGGGCTGAAAAACGGCTTTCATAGACTTAGGCATTTTATTTTGCAAGTGCCAGTTTTTGTGCCGGATATCACTTCTATTTGTTATAACAATATACAAAAATGACACCAGAATTGATTCTGCACAAAAACGAAGGAATTATAATTTTTTTACGAAAATTTTGTATGGAGCTAGTATGAAAAATCGAAATATCTCTGAAACGGCAGCGATAACCGTAATATCCTTATAGGAGGTTTTAGTACTAATTATTTATGATTTTTTGACATACGTTACATAATGGTTGTAGATACCTTTTTTTTTTTTAAATCGTCAAAATATTTTTATTTATTTTTACATATTAAACGTTCCTTTTAGTGTTTAAGTTGAAGAATTCAGAGCTTTAACAACTCTTAACATAAAATAGCATCACCCCTATAGACCTGAAGGACTAGACAGAGGTGTGTAGTATCTTGTTGATCTTGTAAGATTTCCAACAATACCAAATAGTTGAATATCAGTGTCAAAGTGCCCATGCTGTCGCTTCTTTTTGAAAGATAGGGGAATGAAATTGTTAATTGATCATACCCTAAAAGTATGATTACAACATAACCGGACACATAATAATATCGACACAAAAGGAATTTTAAAACCTTGCATACGTTCAAAATACAAAATAACATATTGTGTAGTCATCTAATGAGTCTGATGACAAGTAATTAAGTAATAAGAATGATGGTTGTAGTCTTCTGATTCTAATGAGCCTATTAAGTGATTAAATGATTTGAAATATCTCGCAACAATACCAACTAAGAACTGCATTCACCTTTTTATAATTAGTGAGCTAATGTGATTTGCTAATGTTGATTAGTTCTACTATGAGTTCTACGAAATGTTTTTGACGATTATAAATTTTTATTATCATATCTTTTATAACTTTAATGAGGGTAGTTAACTAATTATTGACTTTATACAATAAAAGGGCTATAATTTTGTTCCATAATTTAGATTGTTCACAACCGTGTAACTGCTAACACTAAAACTATTTGCTTTGCGACTACAAAATCTTAGAATGGAAAGTTTAATCACCAACTTAGATTTGTTTGTTCTTCTAAAAAGTGAGTGTCCTTCATTTAATCATGAAGTATTGTTTAGTGCAATTGTGTCCCGCATAGGCGATTGCCTTTCTGCCGAAGATCAAGTAACTCTCAAAGAATTTTGCCGGAGATTCACGCGAGCTGCTTTAAACAGGTGGCAGAAATCTAAACGATTCTTTGATAAGTTTAGAAATACGTACGGAGAGTGGTTGCAAGCAAATATTGATTGGCCGAGTTGCGTGCAAACTTTAATAAATCAAGAACCAACTGTTGATGAGATACCAAGAGCACGCTCAGTCTCTCCAGAACCTTCGACATCATCGACTGTTGGAACAATGACAAAAAGGTCCCGAAAACCATTCAAAGATCTGGGAAGCAAACAGAAAAAGAGAAGATCTAGTGAGCACATAGGCGAGGATTCCTGTGAATTGGCATATGCAGCTGCAGCACGTTTAAAAGAAGAAGGTTATGAAGATATCGCATCTGTAATCAATTATATGATCAAAAATCCAGAAGCTGCCGTTAAAATCAAGGAAAGCATTAAGAAAACAGTAATATTTACACCAGAGAAAGCACTTGGATTGCTTCTTTCACTTAAGCTTTCAAAGTGGCAATATATTACGTTGCGAGAGACTGCCATTCGGGAAGGTGCTAAGGATATTTACCCATCCTACTATAAACTGCAACAAACTAAGCTTGCATGCTACCCTCCTAATCAATCAGTATCAGTTACGGATTCATCAGCTAGAATTACACTTCAAGCTTTACTTGACATCACGGTGAAGCGGATTCTTCAAAGTCTTTCTGATAATGTGGAAAATAAGCAGTTAAAGCTGATATCGAAGTGGGGATTTGATGGTGCTTCCAATCAAAGCCGATACAAGCAGAAAATGGACGGCGAGCATGATGATTCAAGCATTTTCATGACCTCCTTGGTGCCACTGAAACTGACAGATGGAGATAATACTATATGGACAAACCCGAAACCATGCTCAACTTTTTATTGTCGTCCGGTTCAGTTCACTTTTGTAAAAGAAAGCCATGCAGTTGTCATTGATAACAAAAGAAAAATGGATGAGGAAATTGAGGCCCTTAACCCCACAGAGTGCATTAATAGTAACAGGGTGACTCATAAACTAATGATGACAATGATCGACGCAAAAGTCTGCACGTACCTTTATGAAGCTAGATCAAATGCATCATGCTACCTGTGCTTAGCAAAACCAACAGAAATGAACCACTTAGATGCTGTAACATCAAAAACTGTGTGTTCTGACATATATGAATTTGGCCTATCATCCCTACATGCCCGTATAAATTGCATGGAATGTCTGTTACACATTGCGTACAGACTTGACTTCAAACAGTGGGCAGCAAGAAGTAATGAGCATAAAGATATGTTACAAAACAGAAAAAAAAACATTCAAAATAAATTTAAAGAGGAGCTCAATCTGTTAATTGATATAGTAAAACAAGGCTCGGGAACTACCAATGACGGGAATACCGCAAGGAAGTTTTTCGAGTTTCCCAATAAAACTGCAGCTATTACTGGGTTGGATCAAAACCTGATAAAAAGATTTGCTGTTATTTTGCAAGCAATAACATCTGGTGAGAAGATCGATGTCATCAAATTTAAAGATTTTGCTCGCAAAATAGCAGAAAAGTACGTGGAATTATACGACTGGTACTACATGTCATCAACCGTACATAAACTATTAATACACGGAGCTGACATAATCTAAAAAAATGATATTGTCCCGATTGGGACTCTCTCGGAAGAAGCCTCAGAGTCTCGAAACAAAGATTTTAGGAGGTTCCGGGAACATCATTCGCGGAAAAGAAGCAGGCAAGATTCTAATCAAGATATCCTAAATATGCTTGTTGTTTCTTCGGATCCTTTTCTAAGTGCACAAAGGCCGAAGTTAGATGCCAAAAGGAAGACAACCTTTTTTGCTGAAACTCTCGACCTAATACAGTTTCCGGAAACTGAGTTCGAGTTTGTAGGTATATCCGATCTGGATTCTGACTCGGAATTGGAGTCCGACAACGAAAGTTGTAAAGAAAATTTGTAAAATTTAATTATTTTTCTTTATGTTCTTTTGTTATTTATGTTAGTTTATTGTACCAATATGTTTAGTTAATAATTTCATAAATTATAGTTTCAAATATGTATTTTGTATAATTGAATTTATTAGATATTATTTTTGTTACTTCTGTTTTATTTAAATTACCTATCAATAAAAAGTTTATATACAGTCTTTTTTTTTCACATATTCTTAATATTTGGGGAAAAAGCATGCTTCCTAACGATGTTCTTAACTTTGACACAGTTCATGGATCGTTTTGAACAGTTTCATATGTTAAAATAAATAATGTTAGTACTATAATCCCCTATAAGGATATTATTATTATTATGTGTCCGGTTATGTTGTAATCATACTTTTAGGGTATGATCAATTAACAATTTCATTCCCCTATCTTTCAAAAAGAAGCGACAGCATGGGCACTTTGACACTGATATTCAACTATTTGGTATTGTTGGAAATCTTACAAGATCAACAAGACACTACACACCTCTGTCTAGTCCTTCAGGTCTATAGGGGTGATGCTATTTTATGATAAGAGTTGTTAAAGCTCTGAATTCTTCAACTTAAACACTAAAAGGAACGTTTAAATATGTAAAAATAAATAAAAATATTTTGACGATTTTTTAAAAAAAAAGGCATCTACAACCATTATGTAACGTATGTCAAAAAATCATAAATAATTAGTACTATAACCCCCTATAAGGATATTACGGTTATCGCTGCCGTTTTAGAGATATTTCGATTTTTCATACTAGCTCCATACAAAATTTTCGTAAAAAAATTATAATTCCTTCGTTTCTGTGCAGAATCAATTCTGGTGTCATTTTTGTATATTGTTATAACTAATAGAAGTGATATCCGGCAACAAAACTCGCACTTGCAAAATAAAATGCCTAAGTCTATGAAAGCCGATTTTCAGCCCACCGTGCGCCGGCGGCGCCCGGGCCCGGGCGGCGCTGCGCTGCGGTGTGAATTGCGACGTTGCGAGACTTGCGAGTAAATCTATAATATCTTCTAAAATACTTATTTGATTTATATAGTGCAAAGGGCAATTTTGATCTATATTACATGGCAAAGCTAACAAACGCATTTATTTATATAACGATTAATACTGAACAGCAAAAACCAGTCTCGAAAATGACGTAATATTTTTAATTTAAATTTTGAACATAAATGTAGTTATTGCGAGTTGACCATAAGAGATAGAGACATGCTATTGAGGACTTTTCTGTAGTATTTTTGTTGATCTACTATTCTTTCGTACATGAATTTAGCGTAATCCAGTTACGCGGTGCATGCGAGTAAATCTCCCAGTAAGCGAGACATTACTACCGCGCAACCTCTTCAACAGTAATCTTTATATTTCATCCAATTTACATAAAGCCGTTATGTAAATTGTGTGTTTGTAACCTCCTCAAGAATTGCACTACCTTTTAGTAAAAACCGTACAAAAATCCGTTCAGTGCTTTTTTAGAAAATCAATTCACATTCTAATTATTAAAACTTTATTGGTAGGTAATGTTAGTGTAAAACCAATGATATTATAAAGTACAGATATGTTACGTTCATAGTAATTTGCGTTGAAAATTGTTCCGCGTAGTAAAAACTGCACACATCATGGATATCTATGGCACACAGTGTTTCCACTTTAATAATTTTGTTTCCCCACGCCTCAATTCAAATTTCCCCTTCTCAGGACTTTTTTCCCCTCAAAAATTATTCTGCTGTAGTTTTTAGTATTGGCACTGGTGTAGTAACTACAATAAAAATCTTTATCAATCTTCTTCTATAGCCTGCCCACGCCCCTGGTGAGTGGTGAATTGGTGATATTATAATAATATTATTTACACTAAATACATCAACAAAATCATCGACAAAATTTGTCGACTTTGCACATCATTACTTTTTTTATATAACTACCCATCATTAGCTGTTTCTTTACATTGTAATGTTGGTAACACCTATCTAATTTGTGGTTGGTGCGATTGATTGAGTGATGATATTGATCAGATATTTTTTTTTATTGATAATAGGCTCGCGTTTGACCACCATATCACCTGATGATAAGTGACGATGTAGTCGAAGATGGAGCACGCTTGCCTAGAAGTAACCTATTCATTGTACGAAATCGCGAAAAACACATTCCATCGCACATTACTGTAGATTTAACAGAGCTGGACAAGGAATGGAGAAGTCAAAGTCTCCTTGCAGATATGAATTGTAACGATTCCACGGATACTGTAGGCTTTTGGAAAAAAATGTTTGAAAAAAAAAATGTAGACGGCAGTCGCAAATTCCGTCAACTGCCAATTTTGGTAAACTATTTTTTGTCACTGCCTTTTTTTTATTGATAATAGGCTTGCTTTTGACCACCATCTCACCGTCGAAGATGGAGCACGCTGCACGCTTGCCTAGAAGTAACCTATTCACTCTTGACTTAAATACTCCCAGGTTATAGCGATCAGGAAACACAGACTCCGGCAGGGAATTCCACTCCTTAGCAGTACGCACAATGAAAGTATTCCCAAAACGTTTCGTGCGTATGGGTAGGATGTCCACCATGTAACGATGGCGCATCGCCGTTTCTCTTGTAGTCCGATGATGGAACGGGCTTGGCGGAATTAGATTGTGTAATTCCATCGCACACTCCCCGAAATGTAACCGATAGAAAACCGATAGACTTCCAATGCTGCCGAAGAACGGTTGTTTAGTGATCTAAAAAATATCAAAACAGATAAACGCAATAGGCTGGATAATGAAACGCTTGTATCAATCCTGTGTGTAAATTCTGGCTTGAAAAGAACGGGAACAACTTCTGTACAAGTAATGAAAAATCTGTTAGAAATACCACACCTTAAGTTTGTACAGTCCAATGCAACTGCAAGTGAATCCAAAAAAAATTGACTAAACATGAATAAAGTATAAATTCAACAATTCGTATTCTTATTTATAGCCTGACCAGAAATCTATACTAATATTATAAAGCTGAAGAGTTTGTTTGTTTGTTTGTTTGCTTGAACGCGCTAATCTCAGGAACTACCGTTCTGATTTGAAAGATTCTTTCAGTGTTAGATAGCCCATTTATCGAGGAAGGCTATAGGCTATATATCATCACGCTAACACCAATAGGAGCGGAGCAGTAATGAAGAATGTTTCAAAATCGGGGGACTTTTTTTTCCACGGGGACGAAGTCGCGGGCGGAAGCTAGTACATAATACCTGCATGTGTTGCCACTGTTTCTTTTATTTATAATACAGTAACACTAGTCCACGTCTGTAGGCAACTTATTGTATTTATTAATTTATCTATCTTTATATATTAAAAACCTAACATAAATACATACTAATAAATATATATATTACATATTTATGTATTGTTTAGCACACAGACATACATCACACATACAAAACGTACTTACATTCATCCACATCATAAAAACATATAAAATAAATAATTCACAAGCATCGCCGGATGACACTCGGTAGTATGCGGCAGGCCGGCTAGTTTTGAACCAAGTACATACGCATAAATATACATCGCTGCGCTCGCGCCAAACAGAGGCGCCCGATGTGTTCACGGACCTACCTTCACTCCTAAATATCACACCGCCGCGAAGCCCGCGTTGATTTTATATGTAACATAAAACCTCGTAGTCAAAGATATATAATAAACTATAGATACGTTGTCCGCGCTCTAAAATGGCAAGTTGAAATCAAGGTAAGTGCCTCGTGTCTGTTTAGTTACGCACGAACCTGTGTCGCGATCGCTACACTACACATCTTAAGAAAAAATGTGTTTTAAAAGAAAATTAGGAAAAAAGCATGCCTTTGTGTGTTTTCAGACGTTGCACTAATTATACTGCTTCCGTGAGAGGTCAAAATGTGTCATTTCATAGGTAAATATCAACAGAAATACATTTTTTATTTTAATTTTTCTACACGGCTAATGGCGGCTAGCGTATGAATGAAGTCAGTCACATGACGTTAGGGAGGTTGTTAACTAAAGATGTATATTCATCTCTCTCTAACATCAGGTGTACCTAAAGATGGCATTTATTTTCTGTCCCTTTCTTTACACGTATTAGATAGTAATTCTCTATGTGTGTGTTTCGTGCCGTTTTTGAGAGGTGTTTTGTGGGAATATGACGCGTCTATTATAATACGTCATTGCTCGTAGTCAATAGTGTACTCGTATTTACTGCTATTGTAAAATCCTAATCTGTGCCTATACTCTAGACTGTATATTTCTCCTGTCTTTAAATAAACTTTGAAAGTGAAAGTGGGTTTGTCTTTCATTACCAATAGACACACCTACAACGTCCATAAAAATTAGTTCCGAAATATTCCGCAATATTTTAGGCTAGGCTTTACCCATGATTTCCCGCAATTTCCCCTTTTCATATGTTATCCCTTTTTCTTCCCCTCTAGACCCTAATTTCCCCTCAAAAGGGGAATTTCCCCTCATTGTGGAAACACTGATGGCACACATTGACAAGTTTTACAGATAAGTAGAACAAAAGATGCGAAACAACACGCAAGTGAAAGAGATAGCTATAATTCTAACAATTGCGCTTCAAATGAGTCCTTGTGGCATAGGATAACATTTTTATAGCCGTAGAGTGGCCACTCGATTGAAGAGTAAGTAGGTACGTAGATGAGAAATTAAAAATCATAATGGTTAATCACGGATCGAGTATTACCACTAATGTTTGTATTCAGCTTAGCCCATTATAGGTATTCAAAACTAAAATAGAAATTAATAGTCATTATGTTAATGAAATAATTTATGATCAGTCATAACAATAATTGTATGATTCGAAAACTTCGTCAAATCGGAACTTCATCTTGGATGAAGCAGGTGGAAAGCTAGTAATCAATAAATAATCAATTTCATGACACAACTATAGGTTTCATAATGAAATGTCATGTAGCGGTTTCTTTGTAGGTATACCTATACTGACCAAACAAATTCAACGTTGGCGAAAATACAAGCAACAGGTAGCTGACATTTTATAAAACATTATGCAGGCAGCATTATGTTTTATAAAATGTTTTAGTTACCTACCTCTATAATTGGAACTGCATTTTTTTAAGCATTGTTCGACCAGATTTCGAATCATATTTGTTAGTACTTTGGAAGTGATTGCTACATATCCTGCTGTTTTTTGATGTTATCCAGTCTGATTCGCTTTTTTGTTCACGAACAATTGCGATCCAATCTTGAAGTCGAACCTGATCCCTCGGAAACCTAATAAAAAACAGTTATAATCCTCAATAATCAGTCAAATGAACTATAGTCAAAAAAATTGTAACACAAAACAAATTAAAACAAGTCAATCAATATCGCTTCTACACTTGTAAACTTTTAACTAATCTATGTCCGCACGCACGCATCCTTATCGCGCTCGCGACAAAACAAGTTTGCTCTCTCTGTCTTCACCTACATATGGCTCCTAAGCATAATTTATTAGCAAGTTTGGAAAATAAATGAAATATAAAAAATAATCTTAATATATTTGCATTCTCACATGTCGTATGAGATCCTTTGTATTTTGTTTACTTTGGAAGTATAATTCGTACACTTCCGAAACTCACACGATGGCATATTTGATAAATAAAATCTAAGGACACAGGTATTACGGTGCGGCACGCTTGTGGTTGCGTTCGACGCAGACTAGATGCAAGACGTTCCAATTAGCTCGTGTTCGAGTCTTCACGACGCGCGCGCCTATAACATATCTGTACTATAAAATATCATTGTGTAAAACCAATCTGTGGTACTTACGTACATTACTTTATTTTGAAGAAATGTTTATCAGTAAAAATATTTACTATACTTTAATAACACGTTTTTTATTTTATGAAGTAGTAAGTAATAAAGTCCATAATATCATACTCGTGGTCGGCAAAGCCACAGGCCACAGTATAAACATAAGTGTATATCTCGGCAGCAAGAAGTCTCCGTAAGGATGTAGGTACATTTCTCTATTATGAAATAAATACAAATTCGAGCGTAGTTACCGTATAAAAAAAAATATGAGTAACTCGCGATCGCCCGCATATATCAATCATATCAATGACCTTGCGCGCGTGTGCGGCGCGACGGCATGGTGCCGTGTGTTGTGTACTACACGGGAGTGTTTGTGTGCGTGCAACAGTTTCGTCCCGCTCATCACTGAGTCTATCTCATTCTCGCACGATGTTAGGTGAAATAGCATGCGAATTAGCTACGGCACCAACGAGTTCGCGTCTCTAGCTTGTGGGCTCTTAAAAAATGGAGTAACTTCTCCCGTTTTCCCAACATTTCCCTTCACTGCTCTGCTCCTATTGATTGTAGCGTGATGAAAAGTATACTATAACCCGCTCAGGAGTATGAAAAATAATTGTACCAAGTTTCGTTAAAATCCGTCGAGTAGTTTTTGTTTCTATAACGGTTATACAGACAGACAGACAGACAGACAGACAGACAGACAGACAAAAATTTAACTGATTGCATTTTTGGCATGAGTATCGATCCTTAATCACCGCCTGATAGTTATTTTGGAAATATATTTCATGTACAGAATTGACCTCTCTACAGATTTATTATAAGTATAGATTTGGTGGGAACCAAAGATAAAGGCATTTTGTTCAAACGAAACACACCGATAGAGAATATCGATGCTTATAGCGACTCGGACTATGCTGGAGATTCATTGACGCGAAGAAGCACTTCTGGCTCCGTGCTTATGATAGCTGATGGACCAATCGCATGGGCGTCTAAGAGACAGCCTATAGTGGCATTATCATCGACTGAAGCCGAGTACATAGCCGCAGCAGACTGTTGCAAAGAGGCATTGTATCTGAAATCTCTGTTGAAGGAAATAACCGATGTGGATATAAAAATAAATTTGCACGTTGATAACCAAAGTTCGATTCAACTCGTAAAATCGGGATCCTTCAACAAAAGGTCGAAGCACATAGATGTGCGATACCATTTTATACACGAACACTTCGTGAACGGATTGATCAATATCAGCTACTGTCCAACAGAGATACAGTTGGCTGACGTAATGACAAAACCACTGTCAAAAGTAAAGTTCGAAAGACACTGTGCAAGATTAATGCATATATAGAGACGTGTCTCAGCAACATGAACGAACATCAGGAGAAGGTGTTGGAAGGTCGTGATGCTGTCCATGTTTGTCTATGACATCTATTTTAGATTGATTTAAAATATTCTTCTATCTGATTGATGTACGGTGTCATGTAAAATTTATTCTATTTTTTCTCATTATACAAATAAACACAATGTTTATAATATTCACATTTTTAATTAGTTTCAAGCTGCCAATTCCACCCTATCATAAATGAATACCTATAGTACCAATCTTATAAATGAGAAAGTTTGTGAGGATGGATGGAGATATATCCAAAATATATAGGGTTCAACAAGCAGTTCAAAGTTGCATATTTGCATCCGTAAACGTCTATAGCTATAAAAGTTACTTAAAGTGCTACAAGCTGAATTAAATACTACCCTAGCCTTCACAGTAGTTCTCTGTAGAACTCATTTACCACTTACACCTTTATATGAGAATTACGAAGGTCATTCTGCCGCTTACAGCTGTACAGTCACTGACGTATTATAATAGACGCGTCATATTTCCACAAAACACCTCTCAAAAACGGCACGAAACACACACATAGAGAATTACTATCTAATACGTGTAAAGAAAGGGACAGAAAATAAATGCCATCTTTAGGTACACCTGATGTTAGAGAGAGATGAATATACATCTTTAGTTAACAACCTCCCCTAACGTCACGTGACTGACTTCATTCATACGCTAGCCGCCATTAGCCGTGTAGAAAAATAAAAAATGTATTTCTGTTGATGTTTACCTATGAAATGACACATTTTGACCTCTCACGGAAGCAGTATAATTAGTGCAACGTCTGAAAACACACAAAGGCAAGCTTTTTTCCTAATTTTCTTTTAAAACACATTTTTTCTTAAGATGTGTAGTGTAGCGATCGCGACACAGGTTCGTGCGTAACTAAACAAACACGAGGCACTTACCTTGATTTCAACTTGCCATTTTAGAGCGCGGACAACGTATCTATAGTTTATTATATATCTTTGTGTACAGTGGTTTCCATTGAAACTTATAGATAACTTTACTACAAAAAGGAGTTAATTGTAGACAGTTTGCAGCACCTGTACAGGAGTTATAGTAACCACTATTATACTACTACAAGTTTTATTATAGAAATAATAGATGCTCTTATGCATACTATAGTTACAAAAAATTCATCAGTGTAACTAAAAACTACATTACATATCCTAAAAAAAACAAAAACTTCGACCACATCATCACTTACCATCAGGTGAGATGGTGGTCAAACGCGAACCTATTTTAAATAAAAAAAAACTGCTAATCATCTAATACTAAAGTATTTTAATTTTTAATCTTTTAATTTTAAAGAATATTATTCTCAACATTTCACAAATCACGAACTTAATTAAAAAAGCCTATTCTTGGGTTCTTATTGTATAAAGATATCAGTCTCACTCAACATTTGGATTTGGCGCAGTACCGTCACAGGATCCATTATCCTCTTTAGCCAAATTACGATTCTTTTTGTGCAACGTTCTCATCATCATTAGGCAATGTCTTTTCAATCGGAATATTGTCTTCATTGGACAAATTTTCTTTATTCTGGTCTAACGATATTTCCCATCCTGAAGGGCAGATTGACAGCTCTTTCTTGTCTGCATTTATAGTTTTAACTATTTTAAAAGGCATTCTGTAATAAAACAATAATAGGTGGTTAATTGAAATGTTTAAACTTCATATTATGGTATAGGTATAACTAAACCATAAAATAACTGGATCTTATTTCTACCGACAACAAAATAAAGTGAACTATTATTGAGACGTTTGATGATTATCTATTTAAAATATTTTTAAGTCATATTAAAGAACATTTTTAATAATTACAAGTATATACTGTTTTCTTTCATAAAAACTAAAAAAAAACCTTTACATTTTAGCGGTTTTTAGAGTAGGGCCGATTTTTGTTAGTGGTTTTCTGGTGGTTTTAGAAGTTGAATCTGGTGGAAAGCTAGTTGAACTGTTGGCAACACTGGCCGGTCGGCGGCCGCCATTATGGCAAAGAAAATAATACTCTCTAACGAGAGCATTTGGTTTCTCGTGTTGATCGAGCGATTGTTTCTTTCCACATTTAAATTGTAATCTTAACTACTTTAAAAGTGAAGTGGTATACATTTCCTACGAAAAGACGTTTTATTTTAGTGTGATGGTTAAAGGTGAACGGCATATCTCGTACCGCATACTTTTTTCGTTGTTTTGTGGTAGTATTTATACAACTTATTTAGGCAACTGCGCTATTTATTTTCATGTAAATGTACTAGCTTTAAATAGTGGGACTGGGATTCATTAATAATATCAATAAAAATATTTTATTAATTAAACGCAGCAAAATCGTAAACTAAACGCTCTTATTTTTTAGAAGTTGCCATATGTAAAATAAAACAAATATCGAAATGTTAATAAATTATTTAGACATAGAAATAATATTAAATATAGTTAAATACTTATATATTATACCTAAGAATGCATAATTGTTGCAAAAAATCATAATAGTTAACAATTTAATGATAGGAATGATTTTGGTCGTCTATATTTTTCATCGTGTTTTTGTTCATATGGCAATTATTTAATGTGCGTGTGAACTGAGGGACCACACTGGGAATTCGCGAAATGAAAATCCTAGGATTTAGTAGTAGACTTAAAACAATTGTAGAATGAATCTGGGAATTTGTAAACAAATATATTAAAAACTACGACCCATAAAGTGTGGTCCCTCAGTTCTCACAGACGATCAGCCAGATCTCGGAAAGTATCTTAAAAAAGAAGGTTTTGTGAATACAGGCATTTAGTAAAGAATTTTTAAAGATATTTACTAAATAACAGACCACAAAGCATTAAAGATTAAAAAAAATATAACGACTAAACTGTGGTCCCTCAGTCCACATAACAAAGATAAATATTTTAGTGAATATTACTGAATAAAATTAATAAAACCGTTCTTTTTCTATATAAAGTTTTAGTAAAAGTCTTAAAACATTTTGTAAAAAGAAATGGAGCAATAATATCGAAGCATTTTGAAGATAGCGATGATTAAAACTGGTCCCTCAATCCTCTCCTCCACTGACATATGTGCGTGTGCTAACTGCTAGATTAGAGGAATATCAGAAAGTCTAGTGTACTTAACTTTTAGTAATAATTATCTACTAAATAATGGGTATCTAAAATTGTGTAGGTATTTCTTACCTCTCAGCTGAGATAATATTATTTTTTTAATCCTATGAAAATAGATAGAGCAGTATGACCACACAATAAAACAAAATGTAGACAGTACTATTATACTTTATTTAATATAATTATATCTATATCATTATTTAGACGAAACAAAAACAAGGTTGTACGGTTAATTTAATGCTATTACATGGCTTATGTGTATTTAGTCAAAAGTAGATTACAAAGTTAACTAATCACTTATTTTAATACTTTTATCAGTACTACAATTATTTTGAAATAATGATCATTGATAATGATAATCATCAATTGTTTTCCATTTTCGACGGCAACAATTCACAGAGGCCTAAAGCTTTTATCACACTAAATAAAATAATCCCACACAAAAAACGCTTGAGAAAGAGAAAACGTATAAATGTAAGTCGAGATAAAAAAACGCGCAAAAAGTTAAATCTAATATTTCTACTGGATATTTTAATGCGGATTCAATATTTTCTGATCAACCCTCTTTTATTGAAAATTGGAGAGGAGAAGCTGAAATGAATAAAGAGAAAACAAATCATAATGTAATATTATTAAAAAATGGTAACTTGTGTCGTTCGGTATTACTAAATGATAAATATGTCACTCTTATGAATACTTGTGGTTTCGATTCTGTAATGTACTTTTTGAGTGCAGGATTTAACGAAAATGAGAATATTCGAGACGTTATGGCCACTTTTGTCAAAGATTTAATTCCACAATATATAAAGAACCTCTGCGACATGGAATCTACAGACGATGACATTTATTTAATGAGAGCAAAAATTGCTGCATAATATTTTAGCTCATTAAATGAAAAAGGAAACCATATTAGCTATGATTGCCAGTGTAATATTACATATTATACAATGTGTAACCGAAACCCCATATCTATCCAAAAGGGCTGAAGACAACATCTGGTATGGAGTCTCTATGCACAGTTTCAGCTCAAAATAAGTGACTCACAGAACTGACCCCAAATTATTGGTTTCATATGTTTCTTGAATACCAGTAATAACGAACGTGTCACAGTACTATGAGGGTCATCACTTTCCACGTCACTTGCCAATAAAATGATAATTCTCTTCGTTCTTCTTAATTTAAAAAATTCGGTCTCTGGTATCAATGTATGTGTACTTGTAAGTCACACTACACTAAAACACATTATAATGATGTACATAATATTATATTGTAACTGATTGTTCATTCCTATTGTAAACTGCGTCCTGAAATACAGGCTCGGCCTAGCTCAGGCGCAGTTGCTCACTTTATTTTTATTATTATATAAATTCTGTGCTTTAATTAATGTTTATTTTTAATGACTATTATGCTATACAAATGTAAAATGTTATAAGCACAATATGGTGCAAATAAATTAAATTAATGTATTGAAATTTCTAATAAGCTCCACACATGTACACATAGGATTACAAAACCCTTGCCATATCGTTTGTTATCATTCAAAGAAGCCGTGCACTTGGTATGTATATACCCTTTAAATTACACGTTGTATATTTGAACATATTCTTCTAAGATATATTTTCAGTGCAACTTTCATAAAAAAGTGTTTAAATACATCCTGCCAATCAAACATAATCAAAAGAGACATTGCTTTTTTACCCTTAAATATAAATTTTATTGAAATATTTGGCATAGGTATTTTAGAAGAGGCAATTAACATCGATGAAGGTAACAGGAACTGTACCACTTGTGATGACCAATTAAGTTACAATTACGAGCTTTCAAAAATACTATCATTCGATTTGAATAGCACTGATAAAAATTCTCTTACTAATGTTCCTGTTACCATAACAGTAAAGAACAAAACCTACAAAATCATGGGCGCATCTGAATTCATTCCAGCATTAATTCCAGGTGGTCTTGGCCATTACCGATGTCACTGTTTTATGAATGAGCGTTTCTTTTGCTATGATGATCAACATCTCAAACTTATTGAAAGTACTGACCATCAAATATACTTACATTCATTAAGCTACATCCAAATGTCACTTACATAAATAAAAGTATTATAATAAGTGATTAGTTAATTTTGTAATCTAGTTTTTATTAAATACACATAAGCCATGTAATATAGCATTAAATTAACCATACAACCTTGTTTTCGTTTCGTCTAAATAATGATATAACGGGTCTTCCAATAGGCACGTCCGAACTTTGACAGTTAGTAGCGGCCATCTTGTTGAAGCTACATGTGTCAAATTGGTTGTCATTTATTCATTCTGTTTAGTGTTGGGTAGGACACGACTTGAAAAAGAGTTTGTAAGAGTAGCCTCTTTTTTGTACTGAGCCGGTACAATGTCCCACTTCAAATGAGGCGAGGCGTATTGAATGAAGCTCGGCGATACATTTGAAGTAACGAGTAGTGTTGGGTGGGACACGACTTGTAAAAGAGTTTGTAAGAGTAGTCTCTTTTTTGTACTGAGCCGGTACAATGTCATAATACGTCATTGGTCCCACTTGACACTTCAAATGAGGCGAGGCGTACTGAAGCTCGGCGCTACATTTGAAGTAACCAGTACGAATATGATATTTGATGTTATTGTCACTTAGATAGAATACTTATTAACGTATTTCGCAATGACAAACAATTATAAACAATGATTTATCAAAAATTTTGCATTAAAATTTCGAATGCAGATTCAAAATTTTATATTTAAATAGTACGTTTCAATTCACGCCTCATCGTAGTACATTTATTTAGCATTAGAGTGAATAAAATATATCATTACTTCTCGAGTCACGTCTTGTTTCGGCCCTCGGTTCATTGAAAAATGTCGTACTAATGCAGCATGTGCCGCGCTGTCTCTTTCCTCCTTGTCCTTACGATGAGTGACGAGCGTGCACCGCGACCGCGACATAAAATTTGAAGTAGTACATTTTATAGTGCCGAGCCGCTCTTACATTTTGACGTCATGTACGGGACAAATGTACTGCCTCTTGTAAGTCCTACTCAACACTAATTCTGTTTTGCCAAATCATCATGGATAGCTATAGCATTCAACAACACGTGCAAATGATAAAATTGTTTTATCAAAATGAGTGTTCTGTTCGGGCAACGCACCGCGCGCTTCGCCCATTTTACGGTCGCCATAATCGTCCTACCGAGAGGACTATTCGTCGTGTGGTGGATAAATTTGAGTCCACTGGTTCGGTAAATGATCGACCAACACCCGTACGTCAACGAAACGCAAGGTCTGCCGAAAACATCGCCGCTGTCCGTGAGAGTGCGCAGGAGAATCCGAGGCAGTCGATTTCGCGTCGCTCACAAGAACTCGGCCTTTCACAGACCACAACTTGGCGAATTTTGCGTCGTGACTTAGGCCTGCACCCGTATAAAATTCAACTCACCCAGGAATTGAAGGTAAACGACCATAGACAACGACGTGTGTTCGCTGAATGGGCACTGAAGCAGTTAGCAACTGACCGTAATTTTCACAGAAAAATTATCGCCACCGATATCTTGTGACTTAACCCCGCTAGACTTCTTCTTGTGGGGTTTTCTTGAGTCGCAGGTCTATGCGAATAAACCACAAACCACAGCGGCCCTCAAAGCTAACATAACCTATGCCATAGGTCGAATTCAGCCTGATTTATGCGCAAAAGTCATGGAAAATTGGATATCTCGCATGCGCTCCACCCAGAGAAGCCGTGGCGGACACTTGAATGATGTCATATTCCACACATAATGGCATCACTACATCTTTCAAATAAATAAATTATTTCGATAATATCTCACACGCTTTGTTTTATTTAAATTTAAAGATAGGACACGCTTAACGAAAGACCCTGTATTAAATAAAGTATAACAGTACTGTCTTCATTTTGTTTTATTGTGTGGTCACACTGCTCTATCTATTTTCATAGGATTAAAAAAATAATATTATCTCAGCTAAGAGGTAAGAAATACACAATTTTAGATACCTATTATTTAGTAGAAACTTATTACTAAAAGTTAAGTACACTAGACTTTCTGATATTCCTCTCGTCTAGCAGCTAGCACACGCACATATTTCAGTGGAGGAGAGGATTGAGGGACCAGTTTTAATCATCGCTATCTTCAAAATGCTTCGATATTATTGCTCCATTTCTTTTTACAAAATGTTTAAGACTTTTACTAAAACTTTATATAGAAAAAGAACGGTTTTATTAATTTTATTCAGTAATATTCACTAAAATATTTATCTTTGTTATGTGGACTGAGAGACCACAGTTTAGTCGTTATATTTTTTTTAATCTTTAATGCTTTGTGGTCTGTTATTTAGTAAATATCTTTAAAAATTCTTTACTAAATGTCTGTATAGTGTATTCACCACGGAATAGAAAATACACACTTAATTTTCTTTTCTGTGGTATTCACAAAACCTTCTTTTTTGAGATACTTTCCGAGATCTGGCTGATCGTCTGTGAGAACTGAGGGACCACACTTTATGGGTCGTAGTTTTTAATATATTTGTTTACAAATTCCCAGATTCATTCTACAATTGTTTTAAGTCTACTACTAAATCCTAGGATTTTCATTTCGCGAATTCCCAATGTGGTCCCTCAGTTCACACGCACATATTATTTATTGATACTGACAAGTGACAGGTAAAAAAAAATCTGTCTTGCATAGTTGCATTGCTGTTGTTTGGGATTGGTGTTTTTGTACTTTTTAAGTTTTCACCATCCAAAATACATTGCCGAACAACCTCCTACGTTTGATAGTCATAATGCACGTGATATTGGCAAAATTGTGGGTTCCTCCACAAAGGCCACACAACAAAAGTTGAAGTTGGGTTGGTGGTTTTTGACTACATCTGAGCAATTTAGCGGATTATGTGGCTGGTACTACGTTGAGTTGATCATCTACTTGTTATTGGTGTACAATAAAGTATATTCTATCTATCTACCTACTTCTCCGTAGCTCTTGATGCCCTAGTCCCAGTGACAAGACATAAAACTGTTAAAGTAGGTGCTTTAATTACCCTTTCCTAAGCATAGGTCTCTATGGAGAAGAACGGGCAGGAGAGCCCATGGTCACACACAAGTCAGAATATGGTTACAAAACCTTAGTTACATAATAGGTACCAGTGGCGAAGGGTGAATTTTCATAAAAGGGAAGCCGGACCAAAAAATGCTTACCTTGCTCAAGTGTGATGTGTGAATTCCAGTAACTGTGGCCCTGTGGCTGACTTCGTAATCTTGTAACTTCGTAAATCATTATTTGCTTAATTGAAAATAATAGATTACTATTTATATATTCATATATAAAATAATAGACTTATATTTGCCATATTTCAAAAGGGAAGCCGGTAGGAATCGACTTTATAGAGCCTTCACCACTGATAGGTACATCAACATTGTTTTTATTTATTTATTGATAAATAAATAAATAGTATTGCCATAAAGTAAATGTTGTTGACAGCTTGGCATTATCTTGGTAGTTTTTATTTACTATTAAGTAGGTAGATTGAGATGAGGGAGGAATGTACCTACTTGGTGAGAGTTTGCATTACCCATCTCCAGAAGCAGACTGCAACAGTTTTATTCTAATGTTGATGTTCAGATGTGGTTTTGAGTGTAGGTAAAATAAAGAATACTTCCTTTTGTGTAATTACATTTATTTTATTGTATGTATAATGAAATATGAAATAATGATGTTTATTTTGAAAATAGGGTACAAATAACACTTTCACACGTATTTTTTTTTTTCGTAAATGTAAACTAGATAAGGCCAGTGTTTCCAAAATAGGTATAACATTACCAAACAACCTCCTGCGTTTGATGGTCTATCATTATACCCGTGATATTGGCAAAATTGTGGGGGCTCCTCCACAAAGGCCACTTAACATTAATATTAGTACCTTATTAATACTTCTTGTCTGGTTTCTTCGGGCACAACATTTCGCTTGGGTTAGAAAATGCAGTGCCTTGGTGTTTCAGCCGCTTTTCTTATATGTGGCAACACAATATGCTGGGATCTTTCTGGTCTGTTGTCTGGAACACGTAAGCTCAATTCTAGAACTTGCGCCCAGCAAATTCCGCAAACTTCATTCATGGATGACATCTGTAAATAATTCATCTTATGAAATACACACATCAAAAGTGTCTAGGGATCAAGCATTTTTATGCGGATTTCTTGAGATTGAGATGTGGCTTTGTAATAAATTTATGATTTTATAAATTTATATGGATCCTTTTTGGTGCATTTCATAATTTGAAACAGGAACTGTTAATCAAATTCGAGTAAAAGATGAAAATCAGCTGTCAATATTTTCCCTATAAAAACATACAATGCATTGAAGACATTATTAGTGCTACTGTTTCCCTACTACTGATTAAAACCAACGTTATTATGGAGCGGCGACGTCATTTAAGCAGGGAAGAAATGCTCAGAGCCGTGGGAATGATAGAAGCTGGTTCCCGGCAACGTACTGTGGCTTTAGCTCTGAATACAAGTCAGAGTGTTATCAGTCGACTTTGGACACGTTAACGAAGCACTGGTACCGTGGCTGAGCGCCATGGAGGACGGTATCGCTGCACCACACGGAGACAAGACCGATACATTCAAATCTTAACTCGAAGAGCTCCAACAATAACCGCCATGATGTTAGCCGTGAGGCTTCATCACTCTTCAGGGAACTTAATTAGCGACCAAACAGTCAGAAACCGCTTGCATGAAGTGAACCTTCATTCCCGAAAACCGCTACGGGTACCACCTATAGCAATGCACAATCGTAGGATTCGATATCAATGGGCTCTTGAACACAGAAATTGGGCAGAAGAACAATGGCGTTTCGTGTGCTTTTCTGATGAGTCTCGTTTTGGTATGAGACCGGATACAAGACGTATACGACACTGGAGAACCCCTGGACGCCAACAACGATTAAAATCCTGCCAGGAAGTCCATCCTTATAGTGGTGGAACCATCATGGTATGGGCGGGTATTTGGATCCGCGGAAGAACTGAGTTGATTTGGATCAGAGGCAACCTCAACGCTCAAATTTATGCTGAGACGATTGTATCTGACGTCATCGTTCCTCTACAAGTGCAAATCGGTCCCTTATTTCAGTTAATGCATGATAATGCACGACCGCACACCGCAAGAGTTGTAAGACAGACTCTCGCCGCAGCTAACATCAATGTCCTGCTCTGGCCTGCTCAGTCGCCAGACTTGAACCCGATTGAGCATGCATGGGATATGCTACAGAGAAGAGCTCTGCCGAATATGGAGGGTATCCAGTCGCAAGAAGACCTTTTTTTGTTGTTGCAACGAACATGGGCGGCCATTCCACAGCGTGATTTGGATGAACTCATTTTGAGTATGCCAAACCGATGTTCTTGTGTTGTTAGTGTTCGCGGTAGAAACACGGATTATTAATTGTTTAAGTTACCCAATAAAATTTTAAAGAAAACTGTTATTTCAGTCTTTTTTTCGAACTTTAATGTTAGTGGTTCAAATGTCAAAAATCCCTTTATTAGGAAAATGGCAAATTTCTTTATTAATGCAAAGGTGACTTGGTTTATCGTTACTGTGACAAACGAAAACACTTTATTTGATGAATCCTTAAAGAAAATTTTAATTAATATCAATCAGGAGAAAAGTTATTGCAAAAATATATGTTGATCCCTAGACACTTTTGATGTGTGTAGCTATAATTATCAAAGTAGTATTGTTAAAATAAAAATCAAATAAAGTGTGTGCGTTACCCCAGCAAAATAATGTCGAAAATAGTCATTTAAATCTTATAGATAATTAGTTGCCCAGCTTCTGTAATTGTTAAGCACATTTTTAAATTTGTTACACATATAGTTTTTTAGTTATTACACAAAAACATATTCTGCTGGGGTAACGTTTGAAACGTTACCGCAGCAAAACTTTTTTTTAAATAATGGGAATATTGAAATAAATATTAGCTATACATTTAGTTGTCTAGACGAGGTAAATGTTACACGTTATTTTGTTTTTGTTCTTTCTTCGGCTGCGAAGTTATTCGAGATTTTGCTGGAGTAACGTTTGTGGTTTTGCTGGATCTCTGAAACGGTTAAGCGGATTCTTATCATCTTTTGTACGTGATTTCTTAGGAATTAGTTTTAATTTGTTTCGCAATAAAAATAAGGAAATGATATCTCGTTTAAAAGTTATTTAATGAAATATAAAAACACTTCTTTAGGTCCTAACGCTCTGAATATGAGCTCTAAAGACTTACTTTAAACGTTATTTTGTAGCTTTTAACTACCTTCAAATGTATATGAAGTTTCATTAGTATCCTGTAGGTAATTAACAAATTATGATGATATTCATTTCTCCACGTTCATGGTAACAATGCGCGCGGAGTTATTTGGCCACCGATAAACCTGTATACGGTTATATAAACTGAATGTTATATCAATATTTAGTTGCTTAATTCAGTTATATACCTGTAAAGTTTCAGAGTAGTACATACAATAATTAACGAGATAATTAAATAAAAGTCATTAGGAACTTCAAGACGGTGGTAATCCGACCAAGTTTAGGTGGTTACAAAAAAGCGACCGCTAAGAACATTATGCTATCTTCTAAAATATGTAGGATAGTCTTACAAGTTTAGTAGAGATGTGTACACAAGTGTTAAAAAAACTACATATTTCTTAAAGAATTATTATTTACAGGTAAAATAATAATTTTTATACTTAAAAGCAGTAATTCCTACCATTTTGTAGACAAATTTCAAATATCACAATATTTATTCCTAGATATATATTACAGATAGTTGTATTCTAAGATTAACTTAAATTATGTAAAAATCACAGATCAAAAATAAAATATTAAACTGCAGTCAAATAATCATGTAAGTCAGAATCATCTTTAGGCATAAATTTCATATCCATAATAATTAAAACGTAGAACTATCATTCTTTCAGAAAGTTTACAGTTGGAACCATCTTTTGGCATAAATTAAATAAAACATTTGATTGTGAACATACGTGGTTTTTATTTCCCTGTAAGAAACATGTAAACATGCAAGCAAGCATGCAGCATGCAGTTATGCTAAACGAAATTATGTAGAATTTTAACTCTGCCAAAAGTAATTTATGCCATTGTGAATTCGAATGTATAAACATTCGGCTAAATAATAATTATACATACTAAATAATTTGTATGCCTTAAAAATATTCGTTTAAGGAAGATTATACCAAGTGTGTTATGCCAAATGAATTTCGGAGTATCAAGATTCTGCCAAATAGAAGGAACCCGTGCAACTGTGCCATTGAACTGGTGCACATAATACAATATATACCTATCTAATAAGTAGCTGAAAGGTAATAATAATAATAAGGTACTAATAGTACAGATATTATAATATTGTTATGTATTTAACAGTGTACACGTCTGTACCGAAATTTTAAGGTGTATTATCCTACATATTTTAGAAGATAGCATAATGTTCTACGCTGTCGCTTTTTTGTAACCACCTAAACTTGGTCGGATTACCACGGTCTTGAAGTTCCTAATGACTTTTATTTAATTATCTCGTTAATTATTGTATGTACTGCTTTGAAACTTTACAGGTATATAACTGAATTAAGCAACTAAATATTGATTTAACATTCAGTTTATATAACCGTATACAGGTTTATCGGTGGCCAAATAACTCCGCTCGCATTGTAACCATGAACGTGGAGAAATTAATATCATCATAATTTGTTAATTACCTACAGGATACTAATGAAACTTCATATACATTTGAAGGTAGTTAAAAGCTACAAAATAACGTTTAAAGTAAGTCTTTAGAGCTCATATTCAGAGCGTTAGGACCTAAAGAAGTGTTTTTATATTTCATTAAATAACTTTTAAACGGTATATCATTTTATTATTTTTATTGCTAAACAAATTAAAACTTATTCCTAAGAAATCATGTACAAAAGATGATAAGAATCCGCTTAACCGTTTCAGAGATCCAGCAAAACCACAAACGTTACTCCAGCAAAATCTCGAATAACTTCGCAGCCGAAGAAAGAACAAAAACAAAATAACGTGTAACATTTACCTCGTCTAGACAACTAAATGTATAGCTAATATTTATTTCAATATTCCCATTATTTAAAAAAAAGTTTTGCTGCGGTAACGTTTCAAACGTTACCCCAGCAGAATATGTTTTTGTGTAATAACTAAAAAACTATATGTGTAACAAATTTAAAAATGTGCTTAACAATTACAGAAGCTGAGCAACTAATTATCTATAAGATTTAAATGACTATTTTCGACATTATTTTGCTGGGGTAACGCACACAAATAAAGTTCAATAGACACCAGTTTTCGATGCCAACATGCTCAAGCAAATAAAATATACACAAACAAAAACGAAATTCCCGATTGAATTTGACAATAATTGTTTTCCTTCAAAACCTTTACCAAATAGCTATTTTGTTTTATTATGAGTGAATAAGTTTATTGCTCATTGTATTATGCTGTCCCGCAGGTTAGCTTGTTGTTCAGTAGAAGTTTCAATTACTCTTTTCAGAGAGTGTACTGATCTTTCGACATTCGTTCCACATGAGTAGCCTTTTTTTTTACAATAACGCTTTTAGAGTTCTGTTGAGTCATAGAAACTTGTAATAAATAAAATTGAATGGAATTAGAGAAGAAGAAGGGCTCATGACTCTTGACAATGGAAGGACCAAAATCCTTTTGTTCTTAGTAGAGCCAACCGCATGAGTGTCACAATATATAATAATAATATACACTTTGCATGGCAAATATTTTAAGCTGCTATGAATATATTTTCTCATATATATTATATGTACGGTCGGCCAAGAAAGTGGTGTACCACCCTAAGGTTGAATATCGCTTGCAGATTCATAGGTGATAAAGATTAGTTTCGCTTGCAGATCGATCTGACAACTTCTATTGCTGTCTTTATCTGATTATTGATAACGACTATTACTGTTTGTAACGTGACAGCTGTTCTTAGTTTGAACTTGATGGAACCAATGACGTCGTAAAATCAACGGCGGGGGGCTGTAGATTTTGATGACAAAATTGTATCTACAAATTCAGAATTGTAATCAACAAGTTACATAAAATTGTAAAGGCACAAGGCGAGTCCACAAACCTACAATTTCTGTAAACTTGTAATTACAATATCAATAAAAAACAAGCTAAAAATAGATTTATCCTTTTATTAAATTTCTACAATCAATTTTAAAATACTTATAACAAACAAAAACATAGCATATATAGTAATATTTAGAAGATATTGAAAATTTTAAAAAATTAGAAACGGGTGTAACCGCCGTTGGCCTCTATAACCTCTAAAAGACGAGACCTCATTGAACCAACAAGCCGTGAGCAAATATCGGTTCCCCGCATTTCCTCCCAGATATAATTACAGTGACTAATAAGAGCTTGTTTGGTTCTTTCATTTTGATGCGACCATCGTTGGACCATAAGGCCCCAAAGATTTTCTATCGGGTTGAGGTCCGGCGATCTTGAGGGCCACTGAATTACCCTTACGTCAGTGTGTGAACGAAACCAGGCTCTTACGATCCTCGCATTATGAATTGAACAATTATCTTGAACAAAATCAAATTGTGGCACTTCGTTCTCCGGGTAAACATTACGGACTGTCGGTAGCATTGCATTCTGAAGCACGTCGATATAATTTACAGCCGTCGCTCGAGGAGGTAGAGAACACAATTCTCCTACACCATCCGTACTCATCCAGCCCCAAATATTTACGGAAATTCGACCTGATTCTCTATTTGGGATTACATGATCATCTTTATACCGTGTTGAATTATATCGCCAAAGGTGAAGACGTCCATGCTGACTGGATTTAAACGTTTTTTCATCACAAAACACTGTATTAGACCAATCAAACTCTAAGTGCTCTCTGGCGAAGTTCAGACGAGCAAGTCTGTGAGCATCCGTCAAATATATTTTCTTGGCGTAATGCCTGTGGTGCAACCCCATGTAATGTAGATGATTCCTTATTGTTTGGGCACTCACATCGAACATCTCCGCAAAATGTTTTGTGGGCTTAAAACCATTGATTTCATATTCCCGTCTCATGAATTCTCTATCGTTATTGGAGAGTGCAGGCCGGCGACCACTTCTTCTGTGATCCAACAAACTTCCCTCCTCTCCTTCACGACGAATCCAAAAGCGGACAGAACGCCTCGATATATTCAAATTCCGGGATATCGCACTGATACTGCTTCCCTCATTAAATTGGGCAATTATTTATGCTCTTTCGGCAATGGTCAAGTTGGCAGGCATTGAGATGATTTTATATGCAGTTGATTGAAAAATAACACGGAAAATATATCTATTTTTTGCATATATTTGACAAAATGTCAATTGTCAGTTTTCTTTTTCAAATGGAATTCGGTTGTCTAAATAGTTTTTATTACTTTTGTTTGGAAACATTTCAATTGCTTTGTAGAAACTAATGTCCTTTTCATTTATACTAAAGGTTAAAATGTCATGTACTTATATGTGACATATGACGTATGAATACTAAATACATAGGTTTACGTCATGATAATGTTATTATAACGAATATTATTATGTCTTTTTATAACGAACCTTGTTGTAATTTTCGATGACCGGGAAACTAAATCAAAACTGGTACACCACTTTCTTGGCCGACCGTACCTGCTGATGCTCCAAAAAACGGGAAATGTTGTCGGGGTCCACTTTTCCTTTGATGTTATGGTGGATAGATTCTGACTACACAGCGCACATCAAAACAGACTGATCCTCATGATCAGGTGATGGAGGTTGAATGTCTTCAACTAGTGGAGCATTCCTAGTTCTTCTTGCTCTTAGCCAACATGGCACACAGGCTTCAACTCCAGAACTAAGCTAAATTAAAAAATGAAAATAAAGAAAAGCTTGTATTCAAACATGTAATTTAATTTAGTTAATAATTTATATTATTTTATTTCTTAGTTTAAATCAAATAAGGAAAATTAATAATAGTTATATGTAGTAGGTACTATTATCTATAATACAAGCTTACGCTCCCACTGAGAAAGCAGATGACGATGAAATTAATAAGTTCTACAACGACCTGAGAGCAGCCCACGAAATCCAAGATAAAACAGTACTAGTAATTGGAGATTTTAATGCCAAGATCGGCCAACCAAGGAAATATGAAAGCTTAGTAATGGGAAGTTATGGATATGGAAAACGAAATGAAAGAGGCGAAAGCCTGATTCAATATGCCAGCGAAAATAAATTATTCATTATGAACACCTACTTTAAAAAGAAACAATGCCACAGATGGACTTGGATGGCCCCAGATCAAAAAACAAAGAACGAGATAGATTTCATTTTGTGCAACAAACCTAACAGAATAACAAACGTAGAAATACTCAATAACGTACAATTCCCATCAGACCACAGATTAATAAGAGCAACACTAACAATGAAGTCCCCTAAACTGCTAAACTCTTCCAAAAACATTTAAAACAGACAGCGAAAAATTAGCATACCTAGAAAACTTGAAAGAAAATACCAAACAGCTTCCAGAAAATACTAACGAGATACAAACCTATTACGACAAGTTAGAGAACTTTATTACGAAAATAAAACAGGAAACCAACGAAACAAAGGGTTCAGGAATACTAAGTGAATCAACATTAAAATTAATAAGAAGACATACATAATTGATCGCAACTAAAAACAAAAATAAAGATACAAAACAAGAGCTAAAAAACCTTTTCAAAACAGCAAAGAATGCCATTAAAGAGGATTACAATAACCACAGGCAAAGAATAATAGAGAAAAACTTAAATTGCTACAGAAGCTCCAAGCGGGCCAACAAAGAACTAAACACACATAAAGACTGGATTCCGAAACTTAAAAAAGAAAATTATGAAACGAAAACAAGAAAAGACATTATAGAACATGCAACCGAATTCTACAAGGAGCTATATAAGAAACAACCAGAAGACCCTAGCGATAAAGAGCTAATAATTTCCGAAAAAAAACGAGCAAGAAGAAATAGAACCTATAAACAACGAAGAAATATTAAGGCATATAAAAAAGTTAAAATTTGACAAAAGTCCTGGGCCAGATAACATAAGCAACGAAGCAATAAAAAGCAGCCCAGCCCTAATACCATGCTTAGCAAAAGTATTCAACATGGCACTCGAAACATGAAAAGCTCCTAAGCAGTGGTGTGAGTCTGACATAATACTTCTTCACAAAAAAGGTAATCCAGCAGACATCGGCAACTACAGACCAATAAGTATACTGTCGAGCATTTACAAACTTTTTCCTCTATATTACTGAGCCGGATAACATCAAGAATAGACAACAACCAACCGAGAGAACAAGCCGGTTTCCGCCGAGGATTCTCCACTATTGATCATATACACACATTAGACCAAATATTTGAGAAATATATAGAATATAACCGACCTCTCTATGTAGCCTTTATTGACTACTCAAAGGCATTTGACAGTATAACACACGCCTCGATCTCATCGATCTGGAAATCACTTGCCTGTTGCGGAATAAACAAAACTTATATAAACATCATAAAGAACATCTACTCACAAAGCAAAAGTAGAGTAAGATTAGAAACTAAAGGAGAAGAGATAGCAATAGGAAAGGGAGTTAGACAGGGTGATCCCATGTCACCGAAACTATTCATATTATTCATATTATTAGCTGTGTTGGAAGGAATATTTCAAGAAATTAACTGGAAAAACAAAGGACTCAGAATCATTTGATACAAGAAATAACGAAACTGAAGTGGATAGAAGGATCAACTGCACTTGGAAGAAATTTTGGTTACAAAAGGAAGTCCTAAAAGGGGACTATCACATGAAGTTCAAAAGAATAATAATGGACACCTGTATTCTACCAAGTATGACATATGGAAGCCAGACATGGACATATACTAACAAAATAAAAAATAAAATCTTATCATGCCAACATTCCATGGAAAGGAGCATATTAAAACTCTGGAAAATACAGAAAACCCGAAACGAAGAGATAAGGAAAAGAACTAAACTAACAGACGCCCTCCTACACGCTCTACAACTGAAATGGAAATGGGCAGGTCATATTTCGAGATGTAGAGATAAAAGATGGACATTGGAGTCAACGAAGTGGTCTGGACCGGAAGGCAAGCGGAACAGGGGCAGACCACACAAGAGATGGGCGGACGATATCATTGCAGTAGCTGGTCCGAGTTGGATGGAGTTGGCCCATAACAGGGAAAATTGGCACGGGATGGAGGAGGCTTTTACCCAAAAGGAATCCATATCCAAATAATATAGAATTCTGTTAATTTATAAACACGCATGTAATGAAGAATATGGAATAAATGAGCTTTATAAATATATAAATAAATAAAATAGTAGGTACATGATTATTTACACACCTCGTGGTTGTATGTAAGTAGCAACTAGCATATTAGCCACTCTTTGTTCTTCATCATTTGCCCCTTCAACTAAAATCCTGCGTCGGCTAATTCGTAGTATGGACTGTCCGCATACAATGTCCAATCCGTCTTCTCGGCATATTATCAGACAAATGTGAATGAGAATCTGCCAGCATTCATGGCAAATATGGACAGCAGGTGTTATCTGGAAATAAAGATGTGATTTGGAGTACCGTTCAACATTATTTTAAATACTTTTCTTTCCTTGTTATCATACTATCACATTAATATCTATTGTAACACACATAAGCAAACCAAATAAGATACATGTAAATACAATTTGTATGTTATACATACTATCATAGTTACACATAACCGTGTTTATTAGTTTTCGAATAGTACACTAAAATATGTAAGTCTGCTAAAACTAATCTCATTAGTTTTAGCTGCTATACATATTTAAGTGTGGTACTGGCACGATGTGCTTTTTACCCGACTGCAAAGGAAGGGTTATGTTTTTCGCGCATATCTTGTATGTATGTATGTATGTTTGTAATATTCTTTATTACCTCATATCTTCATAACCCCTGAACGGATTCACACAATTGAGGTATCGTTAGATTTGTCTTAACAGCCCAAGTGTTCTTAGATAGGTGACATTTAAAAAAATTAAACATGGCGGCTGTGCGAAGCCATTATACATGGTGAAAAAAAAATTATTTTTTTCAGATACTACAATATGGGTATCAAATTAAAGGGCTTAACATAAGGATTTCAAAAAGGTATATCATGTTTATCATTAGTGTAATACTAGCAAAATAACACAATGAGAAAGTTTAAAAATATGGACTCACTTTCTGAATCCGGTGGAGTGCCAATGTGACACGACCGGGAAAACTAAAAAATTGTTAATTAATATTTTAACTAAAAAGTTGTAAAAAAAAAACTTATTTAAAAAGTCTAAAAAACCCGACTGCTCAACTGAAGTGTAAGAAACAAGCACATTTTTATTTTTAAAAGTGACATGCAGGCGTACCCATCCCATTTTAAAAAAATATGTTCAATTGGGTTGTTGGTGTTCAAACTCGTCATTTTAATCAAAGCTCGTACACACACGGCACAGTCAATAAAGCGTCTTTTCGCGAAACTAGTATCAATAGATAGAGTATGGAGGAATAAATGCTCAACTCAATGTAATAACAACAGGATAATCCGCTAAATTGCTCCGATGTTGACAAAAACCACAATCCTTATCCAAAACTATTTAAAGTTATCTGTGATCCAAAACAACAGCATTGCAAGGCCGTGCGCGCACTGCCTTGCGGTGGCCGCAATTGCGGTTCTACCGCACCGCAAAATCTGTGAAGTATGGAGTGTCATAGAAGTGCGCGCACTGCGGTCAGTCTACCGGTGCGGTAGAACTACCGGAATTGCGGCCACCGCAAGGCAGTGCGCGCACGGCCTTAGATTGCAAGACAACGACATCGACAAGATAGATTTTCTTTAGACGTCAATATATATGTATGTATGTATGTATGTCGGGCAGGTATCCGCAACTCCACGACCAAGCGCGTATTTTGCGTAAGGGTAGGGATCTTCTTATTCTATCCATGCCAATTCCTCCAGGAAGGCGAGCAACGCCCTCGTTTTGCTTACCATTTCTCGGAGGGTACCTGGTTTGCCGAAGTATTTAGTCCTGTAGTCCGCGACTGCAGGGCAGCTCAGTAGCAGGTGTGCTGCTGTTTCGTCCTCCTCCATGCAGGCTCTGCAGAGTGGGCTGTCTGTGACTCCTATTACATAGAGGTGTTTATTAAAGGATCCATGACCGGTAAGGGCGGCTGTCATCAGCCGCAATTGCGGTTTAGACAGTCGTAGGACCTGTTTTGACAAGCGGCCATCAAGGGTCGGGAGAGCCTCTTTAGCCTGCCTGCACTCACCATGGTTCTCCCATAGTTTGTGGTGTAGGTCTCTGGTACATTTCCTTACCAGGTGACGCAGATAACCGAAGGGGAGTGGTGTAATGGGTTCAGGTCCCATAATCGCCATACTCGAAGCCCTTCTAGCGAGTTCGTCCGCTGCATCGTTGCCTCGGGAGTCGCTATGTCCTTTGATCCATTGAATGGTTATATTGTTGTGTCTACCAACCTGGTTGAGGAGATTGTGACACTCCAAGATCAGCCCGGAGTTAACTGTGTGGCTGCTCAGTGCTTGCAGGACTGCCATGCTGTCCGAAAGTATGCGTATTGAGTGGTCCACAACTTCCCTGTTTATAATAGCTGAGGCTGCCAGTGAGATCCCCAGGCACTCGGCCTGAAACACTGTGTTGTAGACCCCCAATGGTCTGGCTATACGAATGTTGAGATCCTCCGAAAAGACTCCTGCACCCGTACCAGTACCTGTTTTGGAACCATCGGTGAAGACCCGTACCTCAGAGGGGCACAGCCCCTCGCAGCGGTGATCCTCGTACAGTTGGATTCTGTATTTTTTGTCAAAGACAATTTGTTTGGGCACCCGGTCATTAACTGCCTTCGTTATGGGGAGCTCGTTGTTGAGTTCCTCAAGCAGAGCGGTGTGCCTTGTTTCTATCTTACCCCAAAGGTCCAGTGTTTTGAGACGTACTGCTGCCATCGTCGCTTCCTGTTGTATGAACAGATGGAGCGGCGGGAGCCCCAGCATAGCCTCTACAGCTGCTGTCGGGGTAGTTCTCATGCAGCCCGTTATCGCCATGCAGGCCAGCCTTTGCATGCGTTGTAGTTTGTTAATGGCTGTGACAAGCTTGGTGCGGGGCCACCACACCACGGCCCCGTAGGTAATCATGGGCCGAATTACAGCGTTGTACAACCACATAGTGTTTTTTGGGGATAGGCCCCACTTCTTACCTATCATTTTCTTGCATTGCCAGGTGATGCAAGCCCTGTTTAATTTATAGTCTAGATGGTTACTCCAGTTTAGTTTACAGTCCATTATGACCCCCAGGTATTTAACCTCGCTAGACAACTGGAGTTCTGTATTGAACAGCTTAGGTAGGCGATGAGGGCCTAGTGTTCGTTTATGAGTGAACAAGATTAATTCGGTTTTAGTGGGGTTTACCGACAAATCATACTCCCTGCACCATCGCTCCACGATGCGTAATGCTTGCTGGGTGAGGTTACAGATAGTTCCTGTTACATTTCCAGGCACGAGGATCGCGAGGTCGTCTGCATAGCCTATTGTGTAATAACGGTGAGCGTTGAGTTTCGTGATGAGGTCATTGATCACTAGATTCCAGAGGAGAGGTGATAGCACCCCGCCCTGTGGACAGCCTCTGGCTATTAAGGCTACCTGCTGGTCTTCCTCGAGGCGAACCACACGTTTGCTTAGCATGTTTGTAATCCAGTCAATAAGTACCTGCTGTACCCCATGTCTGGAGAGTGCGGCTCTTATGCTGGAGAAGTTTGTTTTGTCGAAGGCTCCTTCGATGTCTATGAACGTACCCAGGCAGGAACCCTTTTGGTTGATCGATTCTTCAATTACGGTGACTACCTGATGAAGAGCGGATTCGGTCGACTTACCAGCGCAATACGCGTGTTGGTTGCCGTGCAGTGGTACTGTTTTTAGAGCGCCGTCACGTAGCTCCCTTTCACACATTCTCTCCATTGTTTTTAATAAAAAGGAGGTCAAACTGATTGGGCGGTACGATCTTGCGTTCGTGTAGTCACTCTTACCTGGCTTTGGGATGAATATGACTTTCACTTCCCTCCATACCTTTGGAACGTATCTAAATGCCAGGCACGCTCTCATTAGGGGCACCAGTCTTGTCGCAAGAGAGTTGCCTCCCCATTGAAGTAAGGCAGGGAAGACTCCGTCGGGACCTGGCGCCTTAAAAGGTTGGAAGCTTCGGATGGCCCACTGGACTTTCTCCAGCGTGATCATCTTACGAGCGTGTAGCCAATCAATGTCTGATGGTGTTTGGATTTCGTCCGTCCATTCGGTTACCTGCGCGAGGACGCTACCTGGGAAGTGTGTTTCGATTAGGATACGCCTCGTTTCTTCCGGTGATGTGGACAGTGTGTTATCAGGTTTACGAAGTGAATCAGGCCCAGAGGTGTTCTGCTGTGCCAGTATCTTCCTTACCCTGTTTGCTTGTTGGCAAGATTCGATGTCGCCACAGAACTTCCGCCATCCAGTGGTTCGTCTGAATCTGATGCTTTTTTTGTAGGCGGATTTGGCGGCATAGTAAGCCTCCCAGTCATCCTCCCTGCATGTGTTCATGGCCCTATTGAATGCCTTCCTTACCTTCCTGCGTTTACGCTCCAGATCCGCTCCCCACCAGGGCTGTTTGCCCGGTGTGTCACGCGGTGTGATTTCTGGGCATGCAGAATGGTAGCTGCTGATCAGTGATTCGGTGAGATGGTCTACCTGCGCGTCTATCTAAGTCGCATCCACCAGATTCACCAAGTCGCTTGTAAGGGCAAGCCATGTGTCAAGGCTGCGTGTATAAGCCACTCTATCCGTATTACGCGGGTTACGTCGAGGGAGTTTAGAAGTAACACAGACCTGGATGTCGAAGCGGATCCACCTATGATCGGAGCATGAGACCTCGTCAGATACCTGCCACCCAGTGATGAGTTCCGCTGCACCCTCCGTTGCTAGTGTAAGGTCTATAATTGTACGACTGCGTTTGGTCACGAATGTTGGTTCGGAACCTGTATTAAGAAGGGATAGGTTAGTTGTGAACAAGAATCCAACTAAGGCCTTACCTCGTTCGTTTTGTGTGTCCATACCCCATAAGGGGTGGTGTGCATTGGCGTCGGTCCCGATGACGACCTCATCCCCCCTGCCTTCACAGTGGGTCACGAGGCGGGCCAGTTCTCGAGGAGGCGGCGCCTCTGCCTCAGGCATGTAAGCCGAGACGAAGACGATCGCTTTCTCCTCGTGCCCCTGCTGTATGGTCATCTTTGCTGCAGAGACATCTCTGCAACAGAAATCGTATAAGAACTGTGTTTTGACATTACCTGTAACGTAGATGCACGCCCTCGGTTTGTCGTGGTTCGTGTTGACTAGGAGCTTACCTCCGAGATTGGAGAGTCCTCGTACTTGGCCGCCACTGATCCACGGCTCCTGAATCAGGGCAATGGCCGTGTGTTGAACCTCCAGCCACTTGCGTATTTGGGCCGTCGCAGTCTGGCTGTGGTGGAGGTTCGCCTGTATAATTTTACAATTGGACGAATTGGGAACCATCTTTGACGGGACCCTCGTCATCCAACCCCAGTTGTAGCCCGGCTAACAGGTCGTCGAAATCACTCCCACCCGGGACAGAGGATGGTGACAGTGTGATGTCATCCATCGCCTCTCCCGATGCAGGGGCGGCGTCCACAGTGTCTGGCACTGCCTCAGCAGCTGGATCCACCGTGGTTGTAGCCGGGTTGTCTTGTGCACCTAGTGGTGGTGCAGTTTGGTCCCATCCTGGAGGAACGTCAGTAAACCTGCTGTTCGCGCCTTGGTACTTGATGTATACCGACCCCAGACCAATTGAGAGTCGGCGATTGTGCTCCATAAGTATCGGAACCTGCTCCTCCGGAATGGCCAGCACCACAAACCAGCATGCTGCTTGTTTTTCGGCATGCAGAAGAACCCACCTCCTGACGTCGACCCACTGGTTCTGGAACCAGAGGGCTCGCCCAATGTAGGTCGCATCCTTGTACAAATTCTTGTCGTCAGGGATTGCAATTCCGCAGCGCACGCGTTTCTGGATCTACGACTGGCTCTTGACGACTAGCGAGGTGCTAGCCGGGAGAGTCAGCCCCGAGACTGTCTTCCTCAGCCATGCCAAGGTGTGGTCGTTGCCGCACCACAGTTTGAGGACACCTCCGGTGAAAGTGCGCTTAGCATGAAAGATAAGCCCGGGAGCGCCCTGTGTAGAAGCGAACGCCGCGAGCATTATCTGTTCGTGAATTGCCGCTAATACCTGCTTTGATACGTCCTCGCTGATGAACCCTGTTCGACCGCAAGTAATCGCGACGTTAAGGTGTTCACTAGCGGCCTGGGCGTAGCTTTTGTTGTCAATCCGTTTGGACTGATCAAGACACGGCCGCTTGTGCTCACCCCGAGGCGATAAACTCTCGTTGAGAGCTCGCTTAGCCGCAGCCTGATCCTTCCCTACGGATTGGTGTGATGTGGTAGCTACCTCGCCTGGACCTCCTGCGGAATTGAGATTCGGTTGAGTGGGCTTGGGTCGGCTATTGCCGGCTACGTCCTGAGACCGTTTCCCTGCAGAGAAGCTGAGCTTACCTGGCTTGGCCGTATTGGCCGTGCTAGTAGATGCTACCTGTTTACTGGAGGGGGTGATTTTTTCCTTGTATCCCCTCCTGCGTTCCTGACGCCGCTCCTTACGCGTCAGCCTTTCCCTCCTCTTGCCCTGGTCGGTGGGAGCTTTCTGGCCTGAAGGGCCTGTGCCGGGGCGAAGGGTTTGTGGATTGAATTTACCCTTGCCCTTGCCTTTGCGCGTGGCTATCCGCCAGTTGCTGCTGAAGTCATCGCCAGCATTGGAGGCCGTGCCCGTTTGATCGGATGCGGCCGCCTCGCAGGCAGTGGCTTGAGGAGCCACATTGGGAGGCGAAAGTTGTTTGACAAGACTAGTTCCGGCTGTGACGTTGGTCGACACCGTTTTCGTCTTGGCGTGAGAAGGTTCGGTACTGGTCCCTTGCAGCGCCGAAGTCCTTTGTTTACGTAGGCACTTAGTTTTGGTCCTTGCTGCGGTGTTCGCCACAGCTGGACCGACGCCCGCGCTGGGGCCTGCAGCGGATGCCACAGGTTTACCAGGGGCGAGCGAAGTGCCAGAGGCACCTCGCTTGGGAGTATTGTCAGCTTTCGCCGACTCCACTCCTGCGATATTTTCTGGCCTTAAATCCATGAAAATAGAATGAAGAAAATTCATCGGTCTGGCTCCCACCCTCCATGGAGCCCGCACCTGGGAACGTCGCACTAGAAGAGTTACGACGTTAGGACTACCAGAACGATATAGGTGCGCAAGGCTGGTTTACAGTGCGACATCGGGTGCTTGATCGGGTTGGCGTAGGGGGTTGAAAAGGCCTCCCCCCACGAACTGATCAACCGTCACTTACACCGTCAGCATGACCTTTACCTACCGCTTCGGCTACCCGAGGGCGACCTCCGCGGACCCCACGCACCTCGCTTGTGGCCCTCTGACGGGACACAATGGCCATTTCCCTACCCCTGGCTAGGGGGTAGGGCCACCGTTTCGCTTGAAATCCAGACCAAAGAGGGCGTGTTGCCTCACGGACACATTACCGCCAGCGCCGATCGGCTCAACCCCCCAGGACTCCTTCATCCCTGCTCACGGCGCTCAACTGCGCAGGTCCTAGCGCAGGTGACTAACTTCTCCTACTCGCCATCAGCATGTTGTGACAGCCGAGCCCGCAACCACCTCGTCACAGAGGGGTCACAGTAAGGGAGGGTCAGAGTGGAAAGCCCGCCACTCTACGGGTCGCCCAGTGGTTTCGGTTACGTCTATTTCTTAGGGAATTAGACCAAAAACGGGGTGGCAACCTCGTGAAGGTATATCCGCCGGACTTGCCTTGAGGATCTGCACGACTGATGCGCTCTCCCTCAAGACCTCGCCACCCTCCCCTCTCTGAAGGAGGGGGGAAGGTAGGCCTGCATCTATACTACCAAGCAAAGCAGAGCAAAGCGTGTCGTTGTGCAACCGCAAAAGCATACATACAGACCCTCCCCACGTCAATATATAATTGCCATATGAATAAAAAAGTATGACTACAAAAATCATTTCTATCATTACATATTTAACTTAATTAAAACGTTAATTATGATGGTTTGCAATAATTATGCATTCTTAGGTATAATATATAAGTGTTTAATTATGTTTAATATTATTTCTATGTTTAAATAATTTATTATCGTTTCGATATTTGTGTTATTTTACATATGGCAACTTCTAAACACATGCAACTAGTCATATTCTAGTTTATTTGTGTATGCCAAAGAGTATGTAATTGATGCATTGTACTCTTTGAATTGATGTATGCGACTGAAAGACTCTGTATCTATGGCCATGAATAAAGATTTATAAAAAAATATAAGATCGTTTAGTTTACGCGTTAGAGAGTATTATTTTCTTTGCATAGCAGTTAGATGGAAACATACGACGAGGCGCTATCGGGCAAGCTTCATAGCCTGGCTCATCTGCGAAACGTTGCTTGCCTGTCGGTTTGAGTGTGCGCAGGAGCTCCATGACCTGATCCCTCCATATCCCTTTCACTACCGGCCTACCAGACGCACGGCTGGGTACCACCTACACTTGGTTGATATACCGTCTTGTCGTACCAAGCGCTTCTCCTCCACATTTATTGTGCGCACTTCCAAGCTGTGGAATTCTCTGCCGGCTTGTGTTCCCTGCCACTTATGACCTTTCAACCTTTAAAGCAAGAGTAAACAGGCATCTTCTGGGCTCGCTCGTTCCATCGTAGACCTCATCTATCGCTTACCTTCAGGTGAGCTCGAGGTCAAGAGTGAGCTCATTCTGAATAAAAAAACACGTTGAGAGGTGAGGTATAGGATACCATTTAATTGGATAGGTACGGGTACATTATCAAAGAATTGCAGTAAATAATAGCAGTGAGCCGAAGTGTTCATTCTAAAAATATATCAAGATTTCTACTGCGATCTTCTTTAGGTGGGAAAGGAAATTCTGTTAAATAAGACACGTTTTGGACAAAACCAACAGTTTTATTCAGAATATTCAAAAAAATAATGTATGATCCCTACAATATATTTACCTAATTGACTAGATTCAGAACTAGACTAAGGAGAGACTGAGCCTCAAAAGATATGTCATTATGGCCAAACTCTGATTTAACACTTATACTACAAATTGTCGAAAATTAGAACTAAACATCTGAAGAGGGGCTCTTTACTTTTTATTCTCACATTGTTTAGTGCTTTTTCAGAATTTGCTTGGCTGGATTAGTTTCAACTCGCATACTAGTAAAATCCCGCGTCTTCACAACATCAAATAACATTCTCAAGTTTACAAAATATAAGTTGTTTTGTTGCAGCATAAATTCTTGAAGAACAATGCATAGCATGAATTATCGTCTAAGAAAGTATATGTTTATCAGCTCAAGTTTTTTAGTAATCTGTTGTCAAATTGCCATAATTTCATCGTATATTGAACTTTGTACAACATAAACTATTTTATTTAAAAAATCAATAAAAGTCTTTTAAAGTAGAAGTCCTGCTCTCTTTCTAGCATTTTAATCATTTCTCTATGGTTTTCCGTTCCTGAAATATGGAAGAATGGATTTTGGCAACTTGTTTCCATAGGAATTTTTAAAGCTATGAGCAAAACTATTATATTATTATCAAAATTCAAAAATATTTCAGTGATAAAACATGCTTAAACAACATAATTTATTGATTTTATTAATACTAATGGTTCCAGCTGAACCAGTTTACTTAGGAAATATAAAACCGATGAAATTCTAGGACTTTGACAACAGATAATACAAAATCTAGAGCTGACAGACATAGTTTATTATACCACGGTAAGCTTATAAAACAATTATAATTTGAGGTACAACAAAACATTAGTAATATTTAGTAAACCTGAATGTATAGTTAAGTAAACTAATCTAGCTTATATAATCCGGTCTATATGTGTTTGAATATAAATGGAAGAAATGTTCGATGGCTGTTCATTTGCAGGTACACTATAATACCTACTAAAAAATAGTTACACAACATCTAGATGTATGAACGACGTTCAGTAAAATTGGCACTAAATAATTTCTGTAAGGGTCAATTTATACTAGCGCAGAGTCGAAGAGCATCGAAGCGTCAAATTCTTTACAACTAAAGTGAAGCAGCACGAATGCGCGCGTATTCGCCAGAATACGCGCGCACTCTTTTACGTGTAGTAATGGGCATCAACAGCAGTGCTATTGAATCACTTGCCAGTTGACTCTCGTAGCTGGAACGTGTGTAAAATGGTTGACATTGATCTTGCTATGATATTACTTATATCAGAAGTTGAAGAAAAAGAAAACGAAGAAAGAAGAAAAAGAAAGCGGAATTATAGTGTTCTGACTGATGATGCGTAGGTTCACTAGTGGGCGCATGGATATGCGAGAATGCGCGCGCACAAATCAACGTTGTTCACGCGCAGACGCGCGAATTCCGAAGAATGCGCGCGTCTTTTTAAAATCTCAGAAGTAATGTGTGCGTTACGCTGTGGAGTTAAGGTTGAATTTGTTATGTTCAGTTTTGGATAGACGCTTCGATGCGCTTCGACTCTGCGATAGCATAAATTGACCCTAATACTTGAAAACAATCTTATGGACTATAAAATACTTAGAAAATGTCTATTGGATATAATATTAACGTTCTCTATATCTAGAGCAGCAGATACGAAATTATGAAAATATAAGTTCATAGTCAACAACTTCATTATCCTTGAATATTATTGCTCGCTTCAAGAAAGAGAGGGAAGGAAACATACTCTTTCTACTAATAGTATTCGTATTTTAAAAACTCCAGAACCTAGGCTTTATTATACTAAAATGAATCTGTAAAAAATCTCATACAGCGCATCGAATCTTAAAACACTATTAACGGCTACGCACTAACGGCTCTCATGTTTTAATTCAGAATACGAGATAATTATCTTTGGAACAACCAACTAAAGTTCGAATTCCATTTAGAGGTTTTTGACACAAAGAGACACGGGAAAACCAGCTTAAAATACACTAAGCTTGAGTCGATATTCGAGTATGTGGCAATGGATTGAAAATTATCTCAAATTATGAATTCCATTAAAATTTCAAACTTAAGTCTACACAGCCACAAAACTACTGTATTTTTTCATAAGAAAAATAAAATCTAATTTATTAAATAAATTTCCCACGCCTTCCTTGCAAGAAATCTACAACAAATATGTTCCTATGTATCCAAGAGATCATAAGTCAGGATATTGCACATACATTTCAATACTTAATCACACATTTATATACAAAATAAATTATTATACTAATTAGCGTCACGAATAGCGTGAGTGGATTGAAACTAAAGTATCGTGGATCATATTTTTTTAGGCCCGATTGCACAAACCAGTGTTATTTTTTTACTACGAGCTCTCCAGTGCTAGAATATACTGAAATATTATGAAAAGTGGTTATTTTAACCTCATGTCAAATTAATCAAGTACATTGGAGAATTTTTGGATGACATTTTGAGTGTTTATTTTATTCGGTTCCTGGTTTGAAAACACAATTGAATCCGGTAGGGGGCGCATCTTTTCGGGACTTCAAAAAACCTAGACTGATAAAAATTATGATTATCATTTATAATTACGTGCTTTAACATTCTACCATTTCGTGTGAGTCAATTATGTCATACACTAAACACAATTTTGAATAATATATCGGTAATCCTCCCACATACCATGCTCCAAAATACTTCTTTTCAAAGTCGTCAGCTTGCAGTCTTAACCGCATGCAACAGAGTACTAGCGATTACCTTGGTAAGCTAGTGTTAGATTTTCTAGCTTCAGACTTAATGTGATTTAAAGTAACTTCTCGAATGGACGTATAATCCTACTAAGGCAACAGATAATTAGGAGTTACGCGATATGTCTGACGCCGTAGGCTTAACTTTTCGTACCAAAGAAGCGCCTTTGTCAAACAAATAATCGCGTCAACAACATATTTGTGACCCACGTATGTCCTGCTAATCGAATTAGCTGTGCAAACTTAAACTCTGATTAAGTATTCATCGTAAAGATGATGATAGATGTCTGACTTGAGCCGTGGTGCAAAAATAACGCTAATCCGTTGTTTCTGGCAGTTATTTGTAGGTAGAAGTAAGAAAATCTTTTAACAGTCTTGCCAAGAATTATGGATGGGTAGGACGCTCAATGAGAAATAGTGGTCTTAAACTATCGGTTAGATTGGGGTCCGACTCCACAATTGTTGCCAAAAGGGTATGCAGATAGAATGTCCGTGGAGACTGATTTTTACACATTATTTTTGTACACACATTGAATCTTTGATATTGGTCTACTGTATATTTATCCCTCCATACAGCTCAAGCAAAGCTTTATAATTACATTCACCATTACACAAAATACTTCAAAATCCTCACTTTTTTTTACAATTATTTTTTTCATACATTCCTTTGGCCGGATCCAAAATCCCTGATATAGTAATTCTAATTACTTATTATATTTCTTAAAAGAATACAAGAGGTCGGAAGAACTGGGCACAACGCAAGTCAATGGAATATTCTTGTTGGTTTATTAATTTTATTTCTAAAATTATTATACAACTTTAAGTAAGTATAATGAACGTAATTATTTAAAAATCAAATGCTTAGTTTTAACTTTTTAAATTTTTTATAGTTAGTGTAGACTCTATAATTTTATCATTTAAATAAACAAAGCGAATTATATTTATTTTGTAAATACTTTATTGGAATAGGGCTGATTGCTTTATTTATATAAAACTGATGGAGATCGCTTACATTTAACAAAAATATCCTTTCATGTTAAACTTACAATAAAAACTCTGTTAAGACACTAAAACGATCAAACAATGCCTTCCAAAATTACTAGAACCTTAAATACATTTATTTTTCTTCGCCAACATTAAAACTCAGATACAGTAAGCAAAATGATCAAACCAGGAAAAAAGACGGATAAAATTAATAAACCACAAGATAATATTTTTGGCCATAATATTTTATATTCTAAGTTGTACTCGTATCTGATTTAGAAAGAAGTTTTATCGAAGGACATAAAATCCAGTTTTTTTGCTCATTAGTAATGAAACAACTAAGAAAATAATTCAGACCCTTTTATATTTGATTATATACGTAAGTCAATATTCCTACCAAAATTCCAGTACACTAAGTAGGTTTAAGTTTTACTAACACGTCTCTACGATCATTAGTCTGTCTGTACACAGTCAGAAAAGACTGAATTGTTTATGTATTCAGATAGTTCCATATTTAAGGCTGGCATGTGTAGGTACAGGCATATCATATATGGCCAACAATTGCAAAATTTAACTTGGATCTTAACTTTATCTTTCATTCGATAAAACTCAAATTAAATCTGTTCAGTAACACAAAGCGAGAATTAAAAAAAACAATGCGTCAATATTTTTGCATTTTATTAACGCTGACGCTTGGTGTAACGCATTATAAATGCAAACAAGCATTTTTGTTTTGAATTCAGAATTCGAGATAATCGCAGGAAGGTCGCGAACACAGCTAAAATAGCTTAATGTGAATTATCTCGAAATATGAATTCAAGTATAGCCTACTTTTATCAAGTACATGAAATAACAACGAAGTACAAAAACGGGTCTAGAAATCAGTATATTATAAAAAAAAAAAACTAGATTAGGCAAGATATAAGTATAGAGTGCCCTTTAAATATGTATTTATCGATATTTTTTGACTTGAGCAAGTTTTTTATCAGGAATGTTTTAAAAATAATGAGATCATATTTTCTTACCCAAATGCAAGACGGTCTTTTTTAGCAGCAGGTTTTAATGAAGTTGATGAAACGACCAATCGTTGCAATAGCTATCTCATTGGCTTAAGGTTCAAAATTCAATGTCACCTATTGCTACTTCAAACTTACTGCTAAAATAAATCCGTCCACTTCATAATTACAACACTATCATTTACATACATTCATGTAGAATACTACGAAGACGGTTCCTGACGTATGCTCGCTGCAATTAGCCGATGCTGAAAAAAACATCAGATACACGTAAATAAAATATCGTACCGTGTCAAAAATACTAAACTCAATAACTTGTAGATAAATAGAAACGTACAAAGAAAAACGAATGATCTATCCTACTTAAAAAGAGTATTATGCGCAATCTAAAATTGGATAACACTTATTAAAATAAAAACTTTTTTGCAAAAAATAAAACCGACTTCCATATCAAAACACTACAAAGCCAAAAATAATTTTAATTTCGGTAGTCGATGTTATTGGTTTTGTATTTTCTTTTTTTTCACACCGCCTTCCGAAATTAAAATTATTTTTGGCTTTGTAGTGTTTTGATATGGAAGTCGGTTTTATTTTTTGCAAAAAAGTTTTTATTTTCGTGCTTTTTAGTGGGTCAGTGAATTTTCCAAATCGGTTCGTAAATGACGGAGTTATGCGCGAACAAAAAACGCAATGCAGCGTTAACGAAAAGATCATCAACGTAAACATTTTTTTAGACTTTTGTTGATTTTTCAGAAACGGCTTGTCCGATTTCGATAAAATTTTCATGGGACCATTTGGGAAGTATACCCTTTCTAAGAAGATCAGAATTTTTCAAATCGGTTGGCAAACGACGGAGTTATGCGTGGACAAATATAAAAAAAAAAAAAATAATAATACAACCATCCGAATTGAGAACCTCCTCCTTTTTTAGAAGTCGGTTAAAAAAGACGGGAATGTATAAATAAAATATAAAAGTTTTATATGTTCTAAATATACACAGTCCTTAATTGTGATATTTTTTGAGATGGCAAGTGCATATTGCATTTACAAACATCATGCGTGTTACTCCACGTAATTAATTGATGGCTCCTAAGCCGCTCTACTGTCGGATACATTATAGTCAAATGGTGAAGTACCATTGCTTATACGAAAAAAAATCATTATAATTTGACGGAGCACGGAACTTTTGGCGCAATAATTTAAAAGAAATCCGCCATCTTGCTTTATGAATTTAATCCAAAGACAATATCGCAAAGCTGTATTTAACTCAGACGTCAATAGCCTAATAGCTAATAGGTTCGAACCCTTTACACTATTGCCGTGAACCCACTCCAGACACGAGCATATTTAGCTTAATTGGAGGGGTTAACAAGATTACTAGTAATGTGAATTCTACCCATATAAAAAATGTCTTGACTGATCTTACTGATGAATATATGAACCCGTGCAGAGAGTTACAATAAAACTTACATTTTAGCAGACTTCTTGCTCAATTTCTGATACAGAGAGCCTTTAGCGATTCCCGATGGCCCCTTAGCGAGGCCAGTAGGGCCGCGTGCGTTGGGGGCTGGTCGGTCATGAGGCTGCGGACCGTCAGCTTTTACAGGTTGCGCACTGCGAAGCTCTGGATCAGGACCCTTCCATGGCGTGTAGTCCGGCCTGAGTGATGAAATACCACGTACAAAAAACCAAGGCAAATTGCTGATATAAACGAGCGTATGGACTTTCATTCAAGGTATGTAGGGCGATTGGAAATACGATACATTACTGTTAAGAGGTTAAATAGAACACATTTAGAGAAAATGCAGTCCCGGGATACTATGTTTATTTATAGTTATTGTGAAAGTATGTCAGTATTTTATTTGTATGGCCAAGTTTGCCTGAAATAAATGAATTGATTGATATGTCCGATATCTTAACATTTTCGTTCATACGCAGAAAACACGTTAAACCGTGGGTACTGGCTGTCATATGTACATCTTGGACAATTGACATGGGCAGTCAGTTGCCTGAAAATATGACGTCAATCTTGCCAAGAACTAACCAGACACTGGGTTGTGGAGCTCAGATAGGCATCCAACTAGACTGTAAGACGACCCCAATATATGTAGTTGGCAAAACAATGCAGATGAGGGACTCTTAGAAAAAATAATGCACGATAATCATCACAGAAATCATCTAAATACATACAGTAACAAGCTGTCCTTATGGCCTTGTCGTAGCGAAGAATTTGGACCGTTCGTTGGCGAACTATACTGAGACTTGAACTTGGGCTCGGCTCGGCTACTGCTCTTCAAGATTGGCCTGCAACATTCGCGGTCCACAAACGTTTGAACCAACATTTGTAACAACACAAGCAAGCTAAGATATCACACAGCATGCAGTACTCCTAAAGACTAGTTCTATGTATTATTAAGGAAATTTTTAAACTATTGTGCTTCTGAAGTAGTCGGTGATAAAGAGTAACTCTGAGGAAGCTAAATAATAATAAAATGATCATGAATATGATGGCTACGTACTATCGAGATCTAGGTATGATGATCTAAATCTATTCATTAATATTAGAATGTCAGACTCATTCGCGTTTATATTTTGACGTTTTTGTTGCATTTCTAAACGTAATTGTGAAAGATATAATGCTAAGTTTATTCGTCTTTTAATGATGATCAAAAGTAATGAATTCGTCTATGACGTCATTGATGTCTAAAAATATAAGTACTATGATCGGTATCAATCTATACTTTTGAACTGCTATGAGATTATTTTAAACTAAGGAACATTTAGAACAATTTAACAATACAAATCACAACACACATTTCCAAAAATATTCCTAATTGTAAAAATAGTTTTGTTGTAAGACAAAAAAATGAACAGCTAAACCTTTAACTATTTTGTTTAATTCTTATATTTTCATCGCTTTCAATCTGCGATTAACTTCAAAATCAATTCAATTGTATTCAAAATTTACTACATTTCAGTGACATCATGCCTATTATTTTAAAAGTTTAACTAACTGTACTTACTCCTTGGAAATTATATAAAATTTTCTTTGCCGTTACAAAATAAGCTTTTACACCAGAAAACTCAACATAAGCCTTTGATTAACAAAACACGCCATGCTTAACAAAAACTCTTTGAAAACACATTTTACACAACTAACAAAACTTATAATTAAAAAGACACAATCACGAAACATTCGAGGCACAATTAATTTGTTTTTTTATCACACACATTTTAATTTGTACCATCTCAATATGGTGCTCTGCAAGGGTCGATGCTGGGTCCTATTTGATTTTTATTTTGAAATATTCACAAATACTGCATTCAGTGATGCTATTTATTATTTATGATATCAACTTAATAAAATCGTTTGTATATTATTCTAGCAATTTTAATCAGCAAATCAAGATCATTCCAGATAACATGCGATAACAAGTGTCAAATTCAGTTATTTTGCTTTGTCTGTTAAGAGCGTACTCTAGCAACGACTCATATAGATTACTTAGTAATATCTACGCAATAGTAGTAGTGTACCTACGCAGGTAACCACTGCAACTGGAAATAATCATTTGTTTGAGTGAAACTGTATCGTTAACCAGGATACCTTATCTCTATTTTGGGTATACACGTTATTACTTAATGATCTTGAATGTTTTTTAGTTAGTAATACCACATACAGATAGACCCCATGTAATTTTGGATCCCCTAAGTTTTACACACAATTAACCCCTCACACGTCTGGCCGCCCGCCTGTCGAAACGCCCCAAGTGAGAAAAAAAAAGAATAATCGGCAATTTATAGCCATTATCATGGTATATATTATACCTTCCTGGCTTCGTTATGAGTTATCTAACTATTTTACCATTGAATAAGCAAATCAAACTGACTGTACCGTTGACACTCGAGGGGTTAAGGAACTGCTTCGTAAGTAAAACCAGCGATCGTGTGACTGTATTTTTTATTCTTCACCTTGTGTTTCATTCGTGTGAAAGTTATCGTCTTCAAGACGTATTTCTGCTTCTAGCCAGTAAAGATGGAATTAAAGACGGTTATTAGTAGAAATTCTCTAAGATAAAGGTGAAACTATTCAGAGCTTTATTTTAAGCGACAAAATTCAGAACTGTATTTGGAACAATAATAATTAAGGGTTGCCAAATCTCGACGGCAATTGTGAAGAGATGCCTTGCTTCGAAGGAGCGTATGCATCTCATCAATATTTTCTGGTAGTCATGCATCCGCAAAGTACAAGAGAGAAAATATACAAGAATTCGCTGTAGAAGCGTTTGGGAGCAATTTTGTTTAATTGGTCACGGTCATCAAAGGTGGATTGGACAGTTCAAGACACTGAAACCAATCACCCGCAGCCTAAACGACTTCTACATCCGTGCAAAGCATTCTTATGAGATGCAGAAAGTCTGGACACATTATTCCAAAGTCACGAATAACTACAACAGTAGTTACATCGCAGATTTATAAGGATCCAATCGGGGACGTATCTTATGTGGTAAATTGAAACAAACAAGAGCCAGCATTCGCACAAGCGTTCGTAACGTACTTCAAGTGCTCGGTCCACGTCTTGATGCGGCGCGAGGCAGGGGGCGCAGGCGCCGGGCTCGGCTGATGCGCCGCCTCCACACTGGCACGCGCGGAGAATGAGTCGCGGGACGGAGGCGATGAGCATATTTTGTTTTTAGATAAATATGTGTATTTAAACTTGACGGCCTAAGTATTGAAGTAACAGGAGGAAAATTCCCTACAAGTTTTACGAAAAAAATAATAATATACGCGTCGAATTGATAACCTCCTCCTTTTTTGTCGTCGGTTGAAAATTGGTCAGGAACCAGTCTGTTTTTGTGCTTTTTTATACTCCAGTATTTTTATGTCTAGTGGGTAGGTGAATATGAAAAGGACGTTCGTCAGGATTAACAGGACAGGTTTCCAAAGTAAGTATAAGATATACAGTTGTACCTCGCAGGTAGACTTTGCCAAAATTTTCTACAAGTTTTACGAAAAAAATTGGTCAGGAACCGGTCTGTATTTTTTTTGCTCTTTTATACTCAAGTATTTTTATGGCTAGTAGTAGGTGAATATGAAAAGGACGTTCGTCAGGATTAACAGAATAGGTTTCCAAAGTAAGTATAACATGTACAGCTGTACCCGGCAGGTAGACTTTGCCAAAATTACGGCAATTGGAGGAACAGATTGTGGGACGATTAGTGGGAAATATTGCATCAGGAATCGGTAAGTATTTTTTGCTTTATCATACTCAAGAATCTTAATGGATGATGATAGGTGAATGTGACATAAGGCTGTTGGTCAGGAATAACAGAATATGTTACTAATGTAACTAAATATGTGTGAATACATGTGATATTGGCAAATATCGCCGAAACTAGACGGAGGTAACGCGGTATCGCAAAAAATAAAAGGAGTGGAGATAAATTCAGAAATTGGCCAGTAAACTGACTTGTTTCGTTTAAGATGTTGAACATAGGGCGTCCAATCTCGGAATACCGAGATCTCGGTATTGCGGGATCCCGCGTCATTTTACGATCCCGCGTGATGCGGGATTACGGGCGCGGGATCCGCGGGATTTGCGGGACTGAAAAAAAGCATGCATACGACCTCTCGCGAGCGCTCGGTGACTGGCGGCCGGCAGTGTTGCAAACAACGCGGGGGCCGATGTCGCCCATTTTTCACAGCTTATGTAGTCTAATATAGCCGAATTTCAGTCAGTGGTAGCCTAAGTATGTAGCCTAAAATATCAGTTTTTTATTCAGTATTTGTTACTGTTTTTTGTGAAGAAAAAACGGTGTAATTTGATTGATCTCATACTAAAACGTAAATAAATGTGGAGTTAGTTGATTAATTCATTGTTTTTTTTGTGATAAATAAACGGTGTAATTTGATTGATCTCATACTAGTAGTAATACTGGAATAAATGTGGAGTTAGTAGATTAATTCATTGTTTTTTGTGATAAATAAACGGTGTAATTTGATTGATCTCATACTAATAGTAATACGTAAATAAACGTGGAGTTAGTTGGTTAATTCATTGTTTTATTTGCCTTATATAAATGTGAATATTTTCAATATGCGGGATCCCGCAAATACCGAGATCCCGCGGGATTGAAAATTTGTAGTCCCGCAAATACCGAGATTGAATTCAGGCTGCGGGATTGGACGCCCTAGTTGAACAATGCCAATTGATCCGAGATTTTATGCTAGTATAAATCACAAATGGTCTTTAAAACTAAAGGACATAAACAACAAAAACATTGACAGGGATTAAAATAATTACGACAATCTATCTTACATATTAAGGAATTGATTTTCACTTACAATAAATTTAAATATTTTGTATACTCATTGGTTGGGCGGTAATGCAACGTATGCGACTTAGAAGTTTTCGGTTACACAATTGACGGGAACCGGCGCTGGTTGGAACAAAAGACAAGAGTCCAGCGTCGTATAGGAAAGGCAGCACTAACCTTGATAATCCAGGATATTCAGGACTGCCAGCACTCTGATCACAGTTCACCACCACAGTATAACCGTTCTTCTGCTACGAATTGGTCGCACAAAACGACGCGACCGTTCGAATGCGATTCGATGCGTTTGTGCTCTAACGCGACTCGACAGCCATTGAAGGTCCGATCGTCCATCGGAAGATCCAGACGCGATCGATTTTTCTAGAGCGGTATAGTCTCTCTCCCTCACTCTCGAATAGACGAAGGTCTAGTGCAAGGGAGAAAGGATAATATGCGGAAGGGGAATGTCTAACCAATTAGCGATTATGCGTGTTGCCAATAATTAAAAATATAAACGAAAAGAATCGTATATCAGCGCAACCATTCCCCCGGGCTTGAAGGGATGCCTTCAAGAGTGAGGCAAACCACAAGAAAACTAATCTATTCGATAATTACTATCCTATAACTACGAAACTAAATACCTAATAACTAATATTAACCTAACCTTAAAGACGAATTAAATAAACTACTGGTTAGGCAATGGGCAAAGACGCACCACGGGACGCAAGTAGGATCCGGTGGTTGTCTTAACCCGAACGATACGAGTGACTCCGGTTGAGTCAGGGAAAATTTCCTCCACGACACCCAAAGGCCAGTGTAGTGGGGGCGAGTTGTCGGATATAAGAATCACGACCGTGCCGACAGAGACCGGATCGACCGGCGTGTTCCATTTGCGGCGAGATTGCAAAGTATGGAGATATCCAGTTCTCCAGCGCTTCCAAAACGACTGTACTAACTTATCTAGTAGCTCGTGTCTAGCAGTAAGAGTTCTCTCGTCTATTTCCTCGGCAGGCAAGTATTTCAGAGGCGTGAGATTCAAAAAGTGCGCTGGAGTCAATGCGAGCGGCTCTGAAGGATCACTAGAGAGTGTCCTACAAAGAGGTCTAGTGTTCATTACCGATTCTATTTGAATAAGAACGGTACTTAATTCTTCAAACGACAGAATAGTATCGCCTATGACCCGATATAGGTGTGACTTTAAACTTTTAATATTAGCTTCCCAATTGCCGCCAAAGTGACTAGCCGTCGGGACATTGAGTGACCAATCTATTCGATTTATAGCTAATGTATGACCATATTCCGAATTATGGTACTTCGAACAAAGAAATGCGTGAAGTTCCGAGAGTTTCCGTTTAGCGCCTATGTAATTAGTCCCGTTATCGGAATAAACTCTACTAACCGGGCCACGCCTTGACAGGAACCGTTTAAAGGCGCCCATAAAACTAGCTGTGCTAAGATCCCCAGCGAGCTCTATGTGCACCGCGCGTGTAGTCATGCAGACGAACAGACACACGTAGGCCTTGGTGGAGCGAACACCTCGACCGCGAGACATCGTAACCTTAAACGGACCGGCGTAGTCCGTGCCCGTGTGGACGAATGGCTTAGCGGTTTGAACGATACGACAAGAGCGATGATCGGCCATCTCAGGAAAGCTCTGCTTAGGGCGCAGCCGAAAGCAGGGAAGGCACTTATGGATCCTATTCCTAATTAAATTGCGTGCAGAAAGGATCCAATACTTCTGACGCAAGAGCGACATTAGCAGGTCGGGACCTGCGTGACAGTTCAATTTATGATGATAATCGACTAACAAATTCAAAACGAGGTCCTTGCTTGGAAGCAGAATGGGATGTTTCCCATCATAACTTAAATCCGAGTTTCTTAAACGGCCTCCGACTCTAATGAGTCCGTCTTCGAGAAACGGTTTTAAGTGTCGAAAAGCAGGACTACAATGTTTGCCTTTCCTGAGTTTAACCAACTCAGTGGAGAAATAAAAGCGTTGAAGCTCGCGAAGTATGAGCAATTCAGCGAAGTTGTAATCCGCTGCCGCCATGCGGTAACCAATAGGCAACAGTTTAGCGAAACGACAAATGTAAATTACTACTCGAAGTAATTTACTCCAAGACGAGATACGATCGACCAAAGAAAGAATAGTAGATCTTTCGGTTGGTGTAGCGGAGAGCAACGAATGTTTCTTCTCTTCGGGCACTTCGCATACCGAAGAGGGATTGAAGGGGACGACAGGCCACTTCGAAACGTCTAAGCTGGCCCACGGAGGACCACTGAACCAAAGCGGATGATCAATGATTTGGGAAGGTGTGAGCCCACGTGACAGACAATCTGCGGGATTGTCCGTACCGGACACGTGATACAGGTTTTGTGGCGATAAGTCGTCCTGTATTTTCGAGACTCTGTTGGCCACGAAGGTGTTCCACCGATGGGGCGACGAATGTACCCAACAGAGAGCGACTGTTGAATCCGAAAATGCGAATATGTTGCGAAATATAATGCGGTTTTGACAAGCGACTACGACATTTTTTATGAGTTGAGCTAGCACAAGAATAGCGCACAGCTCCAGACGAGCAAGAGAAACGACCTTTTTAGGGGAGACCTTCGACTTAGCGGTCAACAACCTAACGATATTGCCATCACTATTTTGAACGTGGAAGTAAATAACCCCCCCGTATGCTTTCTCACTGGCGTCCGCGAAAGCCAATATAGTGACCACACTATCGCCGACGATACCAACGTGACGTGGGATCCTTATATTACAGAGCAAGGGAAGCTCTTCTTTGAAGCGAATCCACAGCCTGACTATATCTTCAGGTGGAGTATCATCCCAGTCACAATCAGACAGCCAAAGCTGCTTGATTAGAAGTTTAGCGTACAGGACAACAGGTGCGACAAATCCCATGACGTCCCATATTTTAGCGACACACGACAATATTGTACGCTTAGTACAAATCTGAGCGGGAGTATTAATTTTCATGCCGAAGTTGTCCGACGTAGGTGACCAACACAAGCCCAGTACTTTATGTTGGTCGGACTCATCGAATTCCTTGACAACTGGCAGGCGGTGCGAGGATGGGATCGAATCTAATACGACTTGGGAATTACTGGTCCACTTAACTAGCTCAAATTGACCAGCCTTCATGAGACCTATCATTTCCGAAGCGGTGGAAATGCCCTCGTCTTCCGTGCGAACGGAATGGACGTAGTCGTCCATATACAACCCCGCAGCGACAATATCTTTGGCCTGAGGGTAGGAGTCACCCTCATCCTCAGCCAACTGCTTAATAGTTCGAAGTGCATGAAAGGGGCTAGACTTAAGCCCAAAAACGACACGATTAAATTCATAAACCTGTAAAGGTTCTTGCGGGGAAAAGCGATACAAAATGCGTTGGAAACGCCGATCAGATTCTCGGACTCCAATGCTGAGAAACATCTGACGAATGTCTGCGGAAAGCGCTATCGAAAACAAACGAAAACCAATAATAATATTGAACAAGTTCCCTTGTAGGTTCTGTCCACCATACAAGAGATCATTAAGCGAGATGCGGGTAGTAGTTTTACAACTACCATCGAGAACGACACGAAGTTTGGTTGTGACCTTATCATCTCGGATCACACCATGATGCGGAATAAAATACGAACTTCCCGCCGAATCAGGATTCGTAGATGAAATGTAGCCCTTTTCTAAATATTCCCGGATGACACTGTCATACGCGACCCTTAATTGTGGAGAAGCTTGCATCTTCCTTTCCAAGCAGTAAAACCGCCGTTCACTTGCTTGGCGCGAATTGCCAAGGGATTCGACATCAGCCTTGAAAGGCAAAGCTACTACGTAACGTCCCTCACTATCCCGAGTGGTAGTGCGGGTATAAAATTCCTCACACAATTGGTCGTCCGGGCTGAATACCGGGGGAACACTCACTTCCTCTAATTCCCAGAATTTCCGGACAGCAGAGTCTAATGTGTCCGCGATACAGCAATGCGATACGGTCGAATTACCGTCAGTACATGCTGGTGCGTCACCTACGATCACATAGCCAAGGACCGTTTCTAATGCGAGTGGCGATAAATTCGAAGTCGATCCTTGAACTCTGTTCGACAAAAGCAGGTGCGGAAAAATCGAAGCGCCGATCAATACGTGAATCGGGCCTGATGAATAATATGTATCGTCTGCCAACGGTAAGTCTTCGAAGTTAGACAGTCGCGAAGTGTCGACTGTCGCGGTTGGCAGACGTTCGGTAATCCTATCTATTACCAACGACTCAATATCATAAGTTATATTATGATCGAAACGAGAATGAATTTTAAATTGTACGGAACCTTGAATGGGTTTACTCGAACCTCCTATACCCCTAACAGTGGAACAAGTAGGTCTATTATTTATGTTTAAGGCTGCTCTCTCGAAAAAAGCTTGAAAAAAGCATTCAGATGAAGCAACTTTTCGTCGGCAATTACAGAGAAATCACATCTGAAAAAAATTGTTAGTAATCTACACGATATGAACCGTAATTTGGTTTAGCCACAATTTTTCTATCGGTATCACATAATAAGAAAAAAAAAATACCAAATTACCTCCAAATCATTGAGATCAAACCATTTTACTCCTTAATTTCTTATCAAAAGAGTATAAAAAAATATACTACTGCTTTGCAATACAAATGAAAATAATTTGGTTTTGTTACTTTTTACAAATATGTATTATTTTTATTACAATAAATTAAAAATGCGTCCAATTAAAGACTGCGTTTACATCACCCCCGCACTCGTCCACAAATTCAGTGCGGGGCGCATCGTGTTGCTAGGTGGACGTACGTCGCGTTGCGAGAGCTCAAGCACTACGAAATAATATCGTAAAATATTACTGCAAAAATTAATTTTGTAAATAGTCGAATAGCTTTTTAACCGACTTTAGAAAAAGGAGGAGGTTCTAAATTCGTCTTGAACTTTTTTTTATGATGTTACTTCATTACTCGCAGATGGCTAGACCGATTTGGAAAATTCTTTTTTTGTTTGAAAGAATATACATTCTAGTTAGTTCCATTGTCGTCACGTTTGGATCTGATGATGAAATCATGGAGAAATCGAGGGAACTCTTCAAATATTATAGGCATACCTATAGCGTTTTGGGTATTTCTTATAGTACCTTGTTTAGTTTCTCTCGAAAAGCACCATTTGAGGAAGTGGAACTGATGACGAAGACCCCAGATGGCCATCGAAACTACTCAATAATAAGTATTTCGTGGATTGCGATTAGATTACTTGAATATAGATGTTAAGCACTTTATGCTCGTCACAATGCATATGGTGAAGTAGAGCTGATAGTGATGTACCAGGAGAACTCCTCAAAAATTAACGGCTCTGCACCGGGAAAAGCAATATTTTGTAAAAGGTGATAAGTAGTTGACATTTTGGCTTTTGTAACTAGATAAATTACAAACCGACCCACTAAAAAGCGTGAAATAAAACTTATTATCAAAAAATAGAACCGACTTTCGATTCGTCAAAAAGTTTTATTTCTGATTCTTGTTTATAAGTTAAAGAGTATTCTATGTATCTATAAGTAGTGTTAGTGTTATAAACTCATAGTATTTTACAGTTTTAGTGGTGTTTAAATAAATTTAGTTCGTAAAACATGGGAATAAGCAGAAACGAATGAAGAGAGGTCTAAAAAATATTACAAACAAAAGGGTATACATTTATTATCAAGGTAAGTTTAAAGTTTTATCTACATATTTCATTATAAACTATCGCTTTACTTATCTCGCATAAAAGTAGATAGCACAGAGTAAACGGACAGAGGGTAAGCTTCATACAACTGCGCTATGATAGGTTCACTACTACAAGCAAGGCGCGTGTGTGCGCTTCGTCTGAGCGAGGCCTGGCTTGAGCCGATATGCACCGGTTTCTCTTCGTACGGACGAAGCCGTCAGTTGAGATAGAGAGATAGAGTTAAGATAATGTACAAGAGAAAGAAGAAAACGACAAAGAAAAGGAAATAGAACTAAGGAAAGAAAAATAGATTGATGAGAAAAATGAAGAAAACGAGAACGAAGAATGACGAAAAGAAAACATAGAACAAGATTTTATATGGCTATCAAAATTTCTAAAAATAAATATATGTGAAGACGGAGAAATAAATGAGGATGAAGAAGTTCATCCAACCAAAAGAATAAAAATACTTGGTGCAAGAAAGTTAAATTTCAGTGAATTTTAGTTATAATCTATTTGTTTATAAAAAATGTAACAAATAATATGACATACACTAGTAATAATTATACTACCTATCTACCTTACTCTAAGTTCCTACCTACATACCTACCTTACCTACCTACCTACCATTTTTCTCTTAATAGAAACCTTCCTCAGACTATAACGAATATTCAAAAAAAAAAAATCCGTATTGGTCCAGCCATTCCTGAGTTTTGCGCTTAGCAACACATTTAGCCATTAATTTTTATTTATATATAATTTAGTTAAAAAGATACATCAAGTTGTTTACCTCATGTTTCGAGCCAGGCTGATCTATAATAGAGGTATAGTTTCTACAGTACATACTCAAAGTGCATCTATATCAATCAGGGGCGTGCATAGGATTATGACAGGGCATGCGGCGGAGTAAAAACACACAAAAACTTCTTCTTTTATAGATTTTTAGCATAGCCACAGCCACGCATCGTAGCATGGTGGCGATGCGTGGCTGTGGCTATGCTAAAAATCTATAAAAGAAGAAGTTTTTGTGTGTTTTTACTCCGCCGCATGCCCTGTCATAATCCTATGCACGCGCCTGATATCAATAGATACTAAATAAAAACAAAATTTGACCACTTTTGATGCGGTACAAATAAAAATGAATTTAACTTTCACGATGACTTGACCTTCTGTGATTTCGATACTCTGTGCCGAGACTAGGCGAAGCGACGACGCATGCTGGCGGCGCAAGCGCGGGCCGAGCGCGCCTCTCTTTTCTGTTGCATGCGGGTAGCGGAGAGCTGCGCGGAGTGGCGTGCGGAGAGGGGTCGTTAGCTCCGCCCAAATGGTCAAGGTTATTGGCATGAATACAAGCCTTAATCCTAAACGTTGACAGCAATCGCGAGTAATAAAGCTACTCTGAGACGCGCTGTCCAACAATGCACGAACGCAATGTTCGTGACCACGAGAATCTAGAATAACGATACGTGCGGTACCCAACAACACAGTTCTAGAGCCTTTATAAGGGCCGACTGCACTTGAGCATAATGCTACATCCGAGTTCGCGGGAATCGAACCCGCGCTCGGCTCTTCGACTGAGCGTGACGGCGACATATTTGACGCAGGCCTATTTCCAAAACATAGCAATGTATGATGTTTGTACCTACATTTTTTACATGTAGACGTCGACTCACACGCAGACACGCGATGACCACTACTTAAGCAATTTATACACAAGTTGTTTGACTTAACGAATTTAAAACGTTGATCGGGGTTATAACTCTTAAAAACCGTACACTTATAAATGTAGTCATGGTTTTCCTTACACAAACTACAAGCGACTGGTTGAGAACTGGACACATATGCGTTACTTGATTTACGATCTAAAGGCCTTTTATTAGTATTGACTCGAGCAACAGGTATCGAAGTTCGTTCTAAAACCTTTATATGATCACTAACGAAATTAACTAAATCGGAAAACAATGGGATTTCGGATCCATTCGACTTTAATTGATAATTGGATTCGAACGTACGAACGGTGTCTGGGTCCAGTTTTTTAAGCGCGACATGCAATAATATAAAATCAGCCAGGTCACTGACTTTTGTATGTTTTAAAGCAACTACCGACGAAGCGAACTTATCAATAAATAATTCTAAACTACTAGGGGTACCTGATGTAATAGATTTAAATTCAAATATTTGAGTTAAGTATGAAGTTGCCGATTGTCGACTATCTTCATATTTTTTACAAAGCAAATCGAAAATGAGTGGGTAATTATCCGCAGACGGGTTAATACCAGCGAAAATTGTACGAGCTTTATGTGTTAATTTACCTAATAAATAATATAATTTCTCACAGTCTGTTAGAGAAACATTATTATGCACGACATTACGATAACTAGCGACGAATAATGGCCAATTCTTAATATCTCCGTTGAATTCGGGTATTTCAATTGGCGGCAATCGAGGTGACCTTTGGACCTCACTATGAGAGTGAGCCGTCAGGTTCTTCTCAGCCCGTAAAATGCGCCCTAAAAGGTCTTCGAACGCAGAAAGCGACTGATAATCTACAACATATTCAGGGTTTAATTTTAGCTCATGAATAACAATTTCATCCAAAGCACTTTCAAAATCCACACGTAGTGATTGTACTAACGAGATGTCGCACAAAAATGATTCCTTAATGCTTTCATCCGAATGAATGTGTTTTATTTTATCTGCAATACTCTGCATGCGAGCAAAGATACGATCTCTCTTTGCTATCAATCTTTTAAGAGTAATATCGGTCGGTGCCATATTTATGAGCTATGAATATCAAACTAATTATTATAAGATATTTAGTAACTACCCACCGTTTTGCGAAATAACGGCCGGGTGCGCGACGCGGTCTCGAGTAACCTTGACTCGACCGATTGGTATTTACTTTACAAGTAACGATAATTAACTACTAAGCGGGGTTGCGAAATTCCTTACTAATCGATTATTAGCTAGGAAGACACGAAAACGACGTAATGAATTACGATGTACTTACTTGCCACGCGTTGGCAAATAAGTATCTATGCGGGGTTGACTACGAAATACGAATACGAAACTACGATATACCTAGCGAATTCTAGGGAATGGCTGTGCTGATTATTATCCGACTCGGGAAGGACCATCAAATGGTTGGGCGGTAATGCAACGTATGCGACTTAGAAGTTTTCGGTTACACAATTGACGGGAACCGGCGCTGGTTGGAACAAAAGACAAGAGTCCAGCGTCGTATAGGAAAGGCAGCACTAACCTTGATAATCCAGGATATTCAGGACTGCCAGCACTCTGATCACAGTTCACCACCACAGTATAACCGTTCTTCTGCTACGAATTGGTCGCACAAAACGACGCGACCGTTCGAATGCGATTCGATGCGTTTGTGCTCTAACGCGACTCGACAGCCATTGAAGGTCCGATCGTCCATCGGAAGATCCAGACGCGATCGATTTTTCTAGAGCGGTATAGTCTCTCTCCCTCACTCTCGAATAGACGAAGGTCTAGTGCAAGGGAGAAAGGATAATATGCGGAAGGGGAATGTCTAACCAATTAGCGATTATGCGTGTTGCCAATAATTAAAAATATAAACGAAAAGAATCGTATATCAGCGCAACCACTCATCAACTCCGCCGTATTAAAAATAATTTTTTCATGTATGTTGAAGTGTTGCGAAAATATCATCGAATGACATTTTATGTCATTTATAAATTCTTATTTTTTACAATACATTGGATAGTGCCATTTGCTCTGATGAGATTGATGTTCATGTTTTTGCTTGTGATAATGAGAAATTATAATTAATTTATTATTTAATAGTTTCATTTTTGTACTTACCGTCTGAAATGTGGGCTGCAGTAAGATACAATTTTACTTTATTCTCATATAATCTTGATTTTATTATTGTCAAGGCGGTTTTTTTAGATATTTAAGCAACACTATAGTGTGAGAAGCTAAGAAGCATAAGGATTAAGGTTGGATTCATAAAGTGGTAACAGATTTCATACCATACATCTTTGTCGTGAAAAGAAAAAAGTTCTCATTCCTGTTCTGGCTATTTCTATGTATATCTTAGCTAATCTGTACTGCAAGGCAAAATAAACTTTACGTAGCGGAGTTTAAGATTGAAAATTAAATGCATTTATTCTCCATGCACTGGAGAATAAATGCATTTAATTAAATAAAATAAAAACCGCTTTTTGTCGCAGTTGACGCAGCGAATATTCCAATGAGGGGTTTAGCGCCACTGAGGCAAGAGGTCTTCTTTGAAAAATAAACACATTTTGCGCCAATTTGACAGATGTCAAAAAACTGAAGCGTCTGACATGTGCCTGGACCTGACGCCTCAGTGCTGCCAACTGGTGAACATTTTTCAGAAAACTGTCGTTATAATCTTCATTCTTAACACGACAGAGAGGTACTCAACTCCCTACACCAATTAACTAGTATACACGAAACGCAACTTTTGTTTATGACTTTTTTCGTGTGTACTTAGCTGGGTAGGCAGTCAAGTACGTGAGGAATCTGTGTTAATAGTGTCAGGGCTGTGGGCACAGAGTAACTACTGTAACGTTGGAAACGATTGTGTCAAGTACAAGAGTACAGTAGTCCAATACATTAATAAGTGAAAAATTTTAGCTTAACTTAGTTTTTTATTCAATAAACTGAGTTAGCTCAAATTTCCAAGCAGCGATTATTCCATGACACATACTATTCGAATTTCAGTTTTCAGATTAAACCTTCTTTTTAAGTTTTAAATATGAGAATTTGAATTAATATACATACAAAGTCTGCACGTTAGTAAAAATGTTCAATGTTCAGATAAAAGTAGCTAGACTATTGAAAAATATACCCTAAACATAGTTGTTAAATGCGAGAGGAAAACTGAACGAAATATTGTATATCAACTGTGTCATCATAAACATAATCACTGCTTAAACCTGGAACATTTGTATAAAAAAGGCAAGTTAAAATAGTAAGATACGTAACAAAAATCAGAGATAACTCCGAGATTCTCATAGAACCGAAAAGTCGATGACATTTGACATCCAACACGGACAGGTAGATAGCAACCATGTCTCAAAGAGAAGAGCCATGTTTCCCAGCAGTTGGAATATTATAGGCCGATTAAATTTAAAACTGAATATGTTATTCGTATACAGAGTTGATACGACCGAGGGGCTTTCCTTTAAACTGCGTATACTAAGTACCATTTTCAAGCTTTGTACCAAAAATCAATTAAATAGGAGAAGTAGTTTAGTGGCAAATTATTTTGATGAGATGCACCTTAAAGCGATAAATCTGACCAAGACAAAAGATAACACACGCCGCGCTACGTTGCCACTTTGTTACCTAGGTATTTAAGGTCAGTCACATTTATTTACAAAGGGTGGTTGCGTTTTACACTGATTTGTAAGCTATTTAGTGTGTTTGAAAAAACATTTTGGCTCTTTTTATTTTATAACAGTATCAAATTAACACTAAACACTTATAGTATACGTAGTGTAATTTAATGCCCCTCTGTCGTATCAACTCTGTATACGACTACCCTACCTTCAACACAGTACTTCAGAGCACCTTAATACAGCAATTTTACTAGCCTTCTGTAAAAAAACTGGCAAAGTCGATGTCAGGCTGATTTTTTACCCACCTGATTGCGCGATGCAAAACGGGTATGTTTATTCTACCTTAGCCATCTATCAATTAGCATGTCATGTCTTAAACAATCAGTATCAATACAGTAAACAGCCTGTAAAGTTTCCACTGCCGCGACGCAGGCCACCTCCCTTTAAGAGAGAATGGTTGGTGGATGTCGCATGTCTTCGTATTTTTTTATCCTAGAACATGCAATTTTCTCATGTTTTTCTTCACCGCTTGCATATTACTGTGTCTATATTTTCATCATTAAGAGCAGTGGTAATGATGAAAATATAGACACAGTAATATGCCTGCCTGGGTTCGAGCTTACGACTTACAAGTCGTAAGCCGTGCCTTTTTCCACTGGGTGACCACTGTAGTTTAATCTAATAATAATAATTTAAGCGTCAATAGCCTGGTGTAATGGCTAATGTATCGAACTTGTGATCGAGAGCACAGCATATTTAGCTTTTTTGAGGGGTCAACCAGATTGCTTCTCTTAGAAAATCTATCGATCTTACTATCTTAACTTCCTACGGGCCATACTCATTTATTTCCTAATATAAAACAGCCCATGCAACTTACCCCTTCTTCGGTTCCGCAGTGCTAGGTCGTTGTGTCTGCTTAACTACCACCTTCACGACCTTAGGAGTAGCTTCCTCCTTTAGCACACCAATCAGCATCTTCTCTGCTCTGTCTTCATTGTAGTCAACGCTTTCAAGAGCCAGCGATATCACGCGTTCTGCTATATCGCTGTACTTCTTCTGGAGTTTTTCTTTTACTGAAATCGTTGGTAAATTTTAAAGATTTTTAAACCGTAAATTTGTTTTATATTCATATCTTTACTAATATTATAAAGCGGGAAAGTTTGTTTGTTTGAACGCGAAAGTACGGGGTGGATTTGGATGAAAATTGTTTGGAAGTAGCTTGAGGAAGGTTATATTTTTATGGTCATAAAGTCAACGGGAGCGAAGCGCTGCTAATTATGGTTTGAAGCTAATATTCCCAGTATTAGCAAGTAATTTAGGCACAATTTAAAAATTATCTGATCATAATTATTAAGGCTTGTACCCGGACTTTTAAATTGTTGCAGTAGATTGACAGTTTATCGTTAATCGATTCAGGAATAACATCTAATAACGATTATTCGAATTTATTCCTGATTCGATTAATTTAGTTACATCACAATTTCGTAGTCGTCATTATCTGACAATTCAGAAACTGTCAATCTACTGCAACAAATTAAAAGTCCGGGTATAATAAGCCTTAATCAATTTAAAGAATTTTTTAATAATATTATGTGAAAATAACAAAAAGTAAAAAGATGTTGCAACTTGGGTACGTTTATTTAGATAGTTCTAGGGAATTCTTGTGCACAGTTTGACCCTATCGATTGCGTTTCGATTTATGTTTTTGTTCCATACATTTTGGACCATGTCCTTTCTTTTGTTTGTATCATAAAAACCCAAATAACATCAATAGAGTCGATACTAACACACATTCTTCTCTGCTGTAGTCTTCATGATTGTGACGACTTTCTTCTGCGGCAACGGCGTCCCTTCCTTCTCCTTATTCTTCTTCTTAGCGACGATAGTCTCCTTCTTGGTGAACCCCATTCCTATGAGCTCCTCACTAGCCTTTTGCACATTGTTATCTTTGTTAGCTAACACATCTAGTATTAACGTCTCATCTGCTTTTTGAAATATGCTTTTGAGGTATCTGTAATTTGAAATAGCTTACTTTAGGTATTTTAAACATAAAATTAAGTTTGTGTTATTAGAAGATTTTTAATATGTATAAGCAGTTGAGAAAACACGGTTATGAAATCACAGATAAGCACTTCAATTTTATTTACATGCATGTATACTTTATCACGGTAAAAACATAATCTACTTCTTTTGCTCTCGGGAAAGCCTGTAACCATCCTCAAACTACTTCCATACCGATCCACACAGCACTTCCGAAGATACGCGAAACAAACACAAACTTTACAATTTATATGACTATAGATTATGCGGCTGACCTGTCATAAACATCCGCATCATCCATTTTTATGTATGCCTCATCAGGAAATTCCTTGTCTGCATTTCCACTAACACAAGACCGTAACGTTTTTAATATTTCAAGGTCACGATCAATACGGAAAATCTGCCTATACGATAGTCTTCTTGTTATTAATTCCAACATTTTGTGATTTTAAACTTTTGAAATATCTATAACCAACAAAGAATAAATATTTGGATATACGTATATATAAGATATACGCCTGATAGCCAAAGAAATCAGAGCAATGTAAGGACGGTAATCTCAATAATATGAGATTACGTCGATAACATCTTATGATGTCAAGGATATCGGTCGATACACTTGGGAGATTCTTCTATACGCACTTTTGATATAACTTCTATATCTATACATATTATAAAGCAGGTCCCCAAAAGTTGTCTATCTGTATGTTAATGATTTTCTCAAAAACCACTGAACGGATTTTTGTATGGTTTTTACTAAAATATAGTGCAATTCTTGAGTTTAGGGTCATTCCACGAAAAACGATACCGAGAGCGAAAAAATAAATATGTTATTTTCACATTAAAACTGATGAGTTTTGATAGAAAACATTCCAAATTACAATCAGCGACAAAGAAAAAACTAGAAGAAATGCATGATTTTTAATTTAATTTGCATTCAAAATCTGTACTCAAGTGACCTGGCTGAATAACCACTATGCCTCGTAACTATTGGAAAGACGATAAATAAAAAACTGTGAAGCCGTTTTGCCACGTTGTAATTTGAGTTTTTTTTTTTTATCGTGGTGTTGGTGGATTGCGTTAAAGTCCCGAAAAAAATGTCAATTATCACGTTATAAGTGTGTTTTCTTGTTAGTTTGATAACTGTAACACCCGAAACGAAAAATCAGGTAATTGTTTTATTATTATACGTCGGTGTCGGACTTGTAATCGAGAGGTCGCAGGTTCGAGCCCAACCCATTACGTAACATACGGACGGACGGACGGACGGACGGACGGACGGACCGACAGACAGACAGACAGACAGACATGACGAAACTATAAGGGTTCCGTTTTTACCATTCGGCTACGGAACCCTAAAAAAGGTTTACTCCCGTGCGCCGCGTATACATGCAGATATACACTAAAGTAATGTACTAGAGAATTGTAGATCTACAAAATACTATAAAAAGTCCGCGATAGCATGTCTCGTATCTCTTATACCAGTCATTAACTGTATGGGATGTTTATTATTTCGTTTTTGTATACTATTGAAAACTCACTTGAGCTTCATCTTAGGAGAATGGTGTCTCGGTGGTTGGCAGTCAGATCTTGCTCCGTAGTAGCTGGAAGCGCCGGATGCTGGTCGAAGCAATGACGGAGAACCTATAAAGATTTTTTTAAATGTTAAAGACTATAAGCCCGAACATAGGAAAACAGACTGTAACAATTTAAAAAAGTTCGTTTTTGAGTTAATATCGTGTAAATAACTAACAGTTATTTTGAAATCACAGACATATACTTCGGATTTATTTAACTATATCTAATATCTATAGATTTTTTACTATTTTTATGACAAGTATGTAAGTATAAAGAAAGTAGATAGTCGTAGCACGTCATTACGTGTGAACTACTATTTTTTTACGGACAGCAATTGCTTTTTAGGGTTCCGTAGCCGAATGGCAAAAAACGGAACACTTACAGTTTCGTCATGTTTGTCTGTCTGTCTGTCCATCCATCCGCCCGTATGTCACAGCCATTTTATTCCGAAACTATGTATTAGGACTATACACATGAAACTTGGTAGGTCGATGTATTCTGTGAACCGCTTCCCGATTTATATTACTGAAACTGTTAACATTTTTTTTTTCATGGAATCTATGCGTGTGTGGTATCCATAGAAAAGTCTTTAAAAATGACATTGAGGTTTCTAAACCCACTTTTTCAGCAAGTCAATCGTTTAAAAGATATACGTTTCCAAAGTGGTAAAATGTGTGTCCACCCCACCCCTCTAACTTCTATAATAATGGAGGGAAAAATCTATAAAAAAAATATGCATCGAAAATTGGTTTGAACGAAATCGGGGCAGCAGTTTTCGAGATACAGCATATTTTCTAAAACCTCAAATATAACTTTGTAATTCATACAAATATTATGAAAATCAAAGTTATTTGGCGTAGTAACTACGAAACCAATTTTTTTTTATATATAGTGGTGGTTATATAATTAATAACAGTTTGTAGTACCATACATTTTTAAAAAAAGTAATGTCGTATGTACTTTTATGTTCCTTCTCAAAAGTAATTAATTATGTTATGAAATAGCTACAAGATAGAGTAAACCGGATTATGAGTAAATATTAAAATCACTTACTATTTATCTTACTAATTTACTTTATTAATTTCAAATAGTAATTATGCTGGACAAATAATTAAGAACGATTCATAAACTGCTCGGGAATTGTTTCAGTAGAGTTAAAAATATTTTGCAATTTGATACATTTTAATTTAAGTTAATAGTTTGTAGCGTTTCCACGGCTTTTGATAACTGCCTTACACCGGCGAGGCATTGACTCTATAATTTGAATATTTCAAAAGAAATAGAGCGCGATTCTTCTAAAAAAACGTTGTATAACTCACTTAGGTTACCACACCGTCGATTGAAAACTTTTTCTTAACTTCGCACCAAAAATGCTCTATGGGATTTAAATCTGGACTGTTTGGTAGCCATTGTAAGACAGAAACTGATTGAGATGTGAGGAATTCTTTAACCGTGCGTGCAGTGTGCTTGGGATCATTGTCGTGTTGAAATGTCCAAATAATCGGAAGCACGTCTTCAGCATATGGTAACATTGTTTCTTCCAGTATATTTTTGTACTGGAATTGATCCATGTTTCCTTCGATCAATCTAATAGGTCCAACATCACAGAACAGAAATTTAAGTAGAAATGCCCCTACACTCTCTCAAAACGAGAACCAGTGTCGCCAAACTCACACATTTGCAAATCAAACTGTCCATTACAAACATAAAAAAATTGGCCAAGTGCGAGTCGGACTCGCCCATGAAGGGTTCCGTAGTAACTATAATAAATATAATATACTTAATATAATTATTTGAAAAAAAAAAAACAAAAAACTTTACAAATTTCTTAAAACTAGCTTATTTACAATTTTTACAACTACGCCAAATAACTTTGTTTTTCATAGTATTTGTATGAATTACAAAGTTATATTTGCGGTTTTAGAAAATATACTGTATCTCAAAAACTGCTGACTCGATCTCGTTCAAACCAATTTTGGTTGAAAGTTTACATTAAGGTCTACAACATATGATTTTTTTAGAATTTTCATTTCATTATTATAGAAGTTAGAGAGGGTGGGACACACATTTTACCACTTTGGAAGCGTATATCTTTTAAACGATTAACTTTATGAAAAAGTCATTTTAGAAACCTTAATGTCATTTTTAAAGAGCTGTCTATAGATACCACACACGTATAGGTTTCATGAAAAAAATATTTTCAGTTTCAGTTCCATGTATGGGGAGCCCCCTTTATTTTAAATATTTTTTAAATTTTCTCTTAAAATCGGAAAGCGGTTCACAGATTACATCTACCTACCAAGTTTTACATGTATAGTCCTAATAGTTTCGGAATAAAATGGCTGTGACATACGGACGGACGGACAGACAGACAGACGGACAGACATGTCGAAACTATAAGGATTCCGTTTTTTGCCATTCGGCTACGGAACCCTAAAAACAGTGATATAATTGGCTACAAAGTTGAAACGCAACTTTAAGAAATCATCTTCTTAATGCTGTCAAAAATATTGAGTCTTATTACAACGACCGAAAGTTGTTATTATTTAACATGACATAATCAATAAAGGCGTTTATCGTTTAAAAAACATAAATCGTACAATTTACAACGAGTTCAGCTACTCAACGCTAGATGGCACTGTCACCAATTTATTCTATTCGGAACGCTAATCACTTTAAAATAGATGTCATATTTGCATGCACATGTAATGTCTTTTGCTACTCAGATAGAGATGTAGACAAATATCGATATTTTAATATCGATGTTACGTATTTTATTCGTTTGAGCAATGTAATAATTTATCGACAGCATACAAATGGTCAATAATGGAAAAAGGTTGAGCATCTTCAAAAAAATAGAATCTATTTTAATATTAAAGAGGTAAAATTTGTAAGTTTGTTTGTAGAGGTAATCTCTGAAACTACTGAACCGATTCTGATTTTTTTTCCCTAATATGTAGCTGCATTATTCTTGAGTGCTATAGATAGGTTATAAATCATATAACAAAGTATTAATTTCATGCGGGCGAAGCCGCTGGCACAAGCTAGTGTTCAATGAAATGTTAATGGATAGGGAGTGTGCGATGGAATTACACAATCTAATTCCACCAAGCCCGTTCCATCATCGGACTACGAGACAAACGGCGAAGCGCCATCGTTACATGGTGGACATCCCACCCATACGCACCACACGTTTTGGGAATACCTTCATTGTGCGTACGGCTAAGGAGTGGAATTCCCTGCCGGAGTCTGTGTTTCCCGATAGCTATAACCTAGGAGTCTTTAAGTCAAGAGTGAATAGGTTACTTTTAGGTAAGCGTGCTCCATCTTCGACCACATCATCACTTACCATCAGGTGAGATGGTGGTCAAACGCGAACCTATTCTAAATAAAAAAAAAAAGATAGTATTAAAAATATTCATTGACCTCGAAATTATACTATAAATTATAATTTTGGTAGGTGATGAAAGCGTATATTAATATATTTTGCCGTGATGGCTTTCATTAAGTCGGTAATATGATTAGACGTAAGAAATTCCCCTAACTGATGATAGATTATCTTATCATGGGGAAAACTGAAATATTTATATTACTTTTTTTGAGGTCAATATCCAAAAATTGATGTGTTACGGTTTACATTATGTGATATTATCTTTATTAACTACTAGCTGCTACCAGCGGCTTCGCCTGCGTGAATGTAGAAAATTATCCCAAGCGAACATAGTCTCAGGAAAAAGTCATATGTTCTATTCCAGGACATGGTCTACCCGTGTACCAAGTTTCATTGAAATCCGTTCAGCCTTTCGAGCGTGAAGAAGTAACAAACACAAACTTTTGACTTATAATATTAGTGTAATTATTATTATTATATTTATTTAATATTTGTACACATAAATTACATTTTTAAATATTAATATAAAAAATAAAAACATTAAAAAATATAAAAAATAGTAGCCCACCGGTATCGGGAACAGGGTCCAAGCTACCGGTGGTCAGAGCTCCATAGAGAGGAACCTCCTCACAATACGCGCCGTTGCCAGGAGTACTGCTTTCTGGATCAAGCCCTTGATCCAGCTGCCCAACGAGAGCCTCCTTAGATGTTGGTCGAGGCTCTTGGCTATTATACCATTGGCTGTGACGACTATCGGCACAATGATTGCTGTCTCCACATCCCACATGTCGACAACCTCGCGTGCCAGGTCAAGATACTTATTTTTTTTATCTATCTCAGCTTTCACGAGGTTCTCGTCATGGGGGACTGCAATATCAACAATAATTGTGCGACGCTCTAATCGGTCTATCACCACTATGTCAGGCTTATCGGCAACAATAGTCCTGTCAGTGATGATAGACCGATCCCAGTACAGTGTAATATTGCCATTATCGAGAACTGGGTCGGGCACATACCTATAGTATGGTACTTCTGATTCCACAAGATTGTATTTAAGAGCAAGTTGCTGGTGAACAATCCTGGCTACGAGGTTGTGTCTATGCAAATATTCTCCGTTAGCCAGACGAGAACAACCGGAGATAATGTGACGAATGGATTCTCCCGGTTTGTGACATGCCCGACATATGTCTACCGTACCATCCTTCACAATATATTTCCGATAGTTATTCGTCATCATAACTTCGTCCATAATCGCACAGACAAAACCTTCGGTTTCCCCGAAGAGGTCACCAAAACGTAGCCAGGCTACGGACGCTAATAAATCTACTTCAGACCCATGAAGGGCTCGGTAATAGCGTCCGTGAAGTTCCTTGCTCTGCCATACTTCTCTGCGGTCATTAGTATCTAATACTACAGGTTTGCGCCAATTCTCGTTACCTAAGGAGAGCGGGGTGAGGCCTTTGTCCACCGCTGCCACATCCCGATGCATACCCACGTCAGCTTTAAGGAAATAATCTCTAAGGCTGCATACCTCGCGGTTGTGCAGGGTCTTTGCATTTAAAAAGCCACGACCCCCGCACTTCCGCGGGATATACAGCCTCATCACTGATGAACGTGGGTGATGCATCCGATTTGCAGTCAGCGTTGTGCGGACCCGCCTGTCCAAGGCGTCAAGTTCAGTCTGAGTCCATTTGAGTATGCCAAAAGTATACATCAATACTGGCATAACCCAACCATTGAAGGCACGCACCTTGTTTCCGCCTGATAGAAGACTATTCAGTACTTTATTCAGGCGGCCAAAGAAGCGTTCCTTCAATGACTGTTTAACATAAGCAGCATTGATGCCTAGCGCTTCTGACATACCCAAATACTTGTGGGTTTCAGTCGATCCGAGGGATCTTAGGTGTATGGAATCCGAGAGTTGAGTTCCCACGGATTCCATAATCTCCCCTCGCTTTACATGCATGACCGCACATTTGTCCACCCCAAATTCCATCCCGATGGCGCTACTGAAAGTTTCTGTTACCTTCAGTAGCCACCATCCACCATGTTACCATCAGTTGTAATTTGCAGGGGGCAAAGCAAATTATTATTATTATTATATACTTTAATGTACACCTCAATTTAACACAGGATAATCATTTATAAAAATGAGTGTACAATAGGCGGTGTGATTAGCGACCCGTATGTACTATAGACGGATGCAGGCTACGTGTGGTTAAAACGTCGACATTTCTGTGCAATCTCAGTTAAACATTTATGAATTATATACATAAACCGTCCGAAATCAATTTTCTGAATGATGGTGCCAGCTATGAAATGAAGAGTTAGAAATATATAAAAAATTTCGATACAGACCTACTTTACGAATGTCCCATCCCTAATTGAGTAGCGTCGAAGTTACTAGAATTTATAGTATGTTCCTCCAGATAAAGACTAAGTAGATTTAAACGTTGTGCCTTTGAAAATAAGGTTGTTTATAGTTTGCATTGAAGTCATGAAATGTGGTATTGTCATTAAAATCAAATATATTTAACATTAACAAACTTTATTACTTATCGATGACACGATACGCCTCCACAAGATACATTTATACTACACCTGCTTGGAAAGTACCTTGATACTTTATCAAATTTACGGTAGAAAGTACGTCATTGCATATCGAACAAATATGCGGGGAGAAAACGCATCTGAGCGGGAGAGAAAAGTGTATGAAAATCCATTTCTTACGTGGTTTTTCTTTTTTAATTTTGGGTAAGACTATGCGCCGGTAACCTAAATATCAAAAGCCAAAAAGTTTTTACAGTGAGTTTTTATCTCCAAGTTCGCAAAATGACACTGGCCACTAGCTGTGTGTTGGATGGTGTCGGGCTGGCAGTGCGACCCTGCGGCGGCAGGATAAACAATTTGAAAAAAGAACATGTGAAAATTGCAGACGCCATTGGCGCCATTTGTTAAAACAGTGTTACATTAAGCTTCACTAACTGCAACAATTTCAATATAAATTTCAATTAGTAAAGATTTAGTTTTTTTTTTCCTCGTAGGTGTAGTATAAAGCACTATGTATCACTCGAGAGAAAGTGCGATTCCCGATCTCGGATGTTTTAAAGCCCTCGCCTACGGCTCGGGCTTCAAACGACACCCTCGACGGTAATCGGTCACTTTCTCCTCTCGGTGAACAATGTACTATTTATTTACTGCTTTTGTTTGTGCAGGTCCAAACCGCACAACAAGGCATAATTTCTAATAGTTCGTGTATTTTAGAAACAACCAATCGCGACATGAATCTGACAGCGAATAAGCTAATGTCGCGCATCTGTGCTTAATGTTGACACGCGTGCGATATCTGAGCGGCACTTCCACTGTATTTTCTATTCCGTGTCCAACATCATGACGAGAGAAGCACCCCCAAATTTTCACGTTTCCACCACCATGCTTTAATGTCACTTTTGTATACTTGGGGTCGAATTCTGTATTGGGCGGGCGTCGAACATATCGTTTCCCATCAGAACATATTCTGTTAATTTTTGTCTCGTCAGAGAAAAGAACATTTTTCCACTGTCTTACTGTCCAGCTTTCATACCCCCTAGCAAATGCAAGCCGGGCTTGCCTATGACTCCGTTTCAACATGGGTACCTTTCTTGCTATCCTTCCGTTCAACTTAGCTTCTACCGAATACCTTCGGATAGTGCGCGTTGAGATCGCTGAAGAGTTGTTTTCACCAAAATATTCTTTTCTCAACTCGTTAGACCCTTTAAAAGGGCACGATATTTCTATCCTCTCGCCGAGATGAATTTTGTCTGTTTAGGTACAGGTGGAATATTTGAAGTTGTTTTATACGAGTTAAAATGCTTCACATCGTGGAATATCATCGTTTTTGAGCACTGCAGGTGATCGGCTATCTTTTTATATTACCAATTCTTACCGCGAAGTTTTATTATCACTTCTCTTGTAGATTCATCGCAAGTTTTATTATTCTCCATTGTTTTTATGTCAAATAATCAACTTCTTGACTTTTACAGCACTAAATGGCGCCAAAATTACGCGAATAATGGCTTAGTTACACAGTATTCTCTATTTAAATTTGAAAAAAAAAAACTATCCAGCGTTCTTAATTATGTGGCCAGCCAGTAAGTTTAAGGTTTAAAGGCGCTTCTAAACGGTCTATATTATTCTGCAATTTGTGGCTGCACTATTGGCAACTAATTGCCCGGCCATTACAAAAACATTGCTCGGTCACTGATATCCAGGCAATCTACAGCTGGGCCATGTGTTGCGATATGTCGGCTATAGGGTGGCTCATGATGCACTCTTAAACGGGCTACACAAATTGGCAACAATGGCTGACGAAATCACACTTGTCGCAGTAGCTTACATTATTTTAAAATCAAAAAAGAAAAAGAAAGAGATTAATATCTCAAAATTTTCAGCGATTACAATCCATCCATCTTTTTTTATCATTTCTGTCTTTGTATATACCGCTTTTAACATCCCACAACTGAGAGTGTAAATGAATTAATGAAATCTATAACCTTCTCGTTAGTCCACATATTAGTCATTTTTGTAAACATAACCTCAAAAACAAACAAGCACAGGTCAGTCAGTCAAACAAAGCACTGAAAGATGCACAATGCCATTACAATAGAGAGCGACTGAAACAACAATAGAACTGGCTGGGCAACATTGCAGTTAAATCGATCGCTCAGCGATCGCCCGGCAATCTGTCGAACAATATCGGCCACACATGGCCATACCCACAATGTTTGTCAACTATTGCCGGGACATTACTGCAATATTGCATAGTCTGGCTGGTATTGCTGGCAATGTTGCCGGCCATTGTATTGCAGCCACATATTGCAGAAAAATATAGCCCGTTTAGAAACCCCTTAATGTAAAACGTTACGTAACGTTGCTACGACAATGTGGAACAATTTTGCGATACTGAGAGAGATACAAAAAGACATGCAAAACGTCTAACTCTCGTAAGTTTGAAAAAAGTTTGTTTTTATATAGTCGTTCTTAATTATATGACCACCACTGTATATACATTTATATAAGATATTATTCTCAATAAAAAATAATTTTAATTGGTTTTATTTCAGACTAAGAATACAATATCTACAAAAAACATGATGCAAAACTAAAATACTTAAAATACAAACTAGAATAAAGCGTCAAAAAAATTCATCCTCAACGCTGTCGGCTGGCAACGTACCCATGAGACTGGCGGCATTGCCTCGTTGTATGGATTGCCATTTTTTTTTGCTTAGCTTTTGGCCATAGAAATAGCCAGTCTTTGAGTCACGGGAAGCGTCAACAAGCCTTTTCGATATTTATTTAAAAAGGCTGTGAGCACACGGGCCCCACGGTCCAAGAGTTTCGACCCCAAACGGGTCGAAAATATAGTTATCACCAGTGATCGGAGTAGGTAGATTGAAATGGGGTCATTGATCCGAAACGTATATATTAATATGGACATTCCTCCGGAATTGGTGGATTATTAAAAAAAAACCGGAACTTATGTAGGAATTTTATTCTGCCAGAGTGGAAGGAGTCATTTGATGATTTGCCATCCTCAAAAAAAAGGTAGGAATTGTAACAAAATGAGCAATATTATTCTTTATTATTCTTCATATTTTTTTTAACGGCACACAGTCACGATTTGACAAAACCCAACGACCAATCAGAACAAAGGATCATGGGTGGTACAATAACCGGTTATCAGAACAATGCGTACGCCCGCAAAATGTTTGCATTAGATTTATATTTGGCTTGCGCAAATATGATCACGTATCCGAATTTCGTACGAAACTCAAGTGGCTTCCAATACGTCTTCGCCGGAACTTACACATTTTGTCTCTGCTTTACAGTGTGCTGTTTAATCCTAAAACCCCCACTTATCTTAAAGAACGATTTAAGTTGCTTCATGACACACATGCAAAATCTCTGAGGTCATCAGAAAACTTAAGGCTTGCGGTACCGAGTCACGCCACCAATTTCTATGGTAAGTCGTTCGCAGCTCAAGCAGTACGGCTGTGGAATGCTCTACCCGTGTCAGTAAGACAAGCACAAACCCTATCTTCTTTCAAAAACGTAGTAAAAGATCTTTATCACTCTTCTTAAATTGGTGTTATTATGTATGTCTTTGTTTCTTTCTTTTTTTTAAAATATATCTATATATATGTTTTGAGAACGTTATTTATTGTTTTGTATTTTATATAGATAAAAAGTACACCGTGGACTACCCGCGTATTTATTTTCTCCTTTTGAGTCAAATCCATCCAAAGGTTGTCTTTAAAAGATCGCTTTTAGCGATAAGACCGCCCCTTGTATCACCCTTTTTAATTGTTAAGTCCATAATTTTATTTTACTGTTATGGTGTACAATAAAGAATATATCTATCTATCTATCTATCTCACTCGTTTACTTCGGTTCGTAGAGTGCGCATCTTTGTTTGTTACTGTGTTGTGAAAACGTTACTTGACCCTGGCTTGTGTACATACTGACTTCTGGAATCTGCTCTAAACCACGATTTGGCTCGAATATACGGACTCAGATTTTTCACTATTGAATTGGATCTACATATTTAAACCAAGCTTTGGTAAGTAATATTTTACTAGTTACAAGGAGTATAAAGCATGTTTGGATGTACTATAAGAATATTTTTAGTATTGTGTTTGTTCGCTTAACCTGCTGAACATACCATGAGTCTTAATATTGTTAAATCTTTAATAGAGTATGAACCAGTGAGCTTAGTGCGAAACAAAATTATGATATTCTAGTAACGTAGTCGCAATTCAGCTAACTCCACTATTAACCGACATTTTACTGGAATCCGTATATAATTTGAATGCCCTGTGTGCTGTGTCCTCTTGCAATGTATTGGTAAAATAAATTACTATAGGCCTTATCTACTTCTCTACAAAATATTCTACGTAACAAGCCCTTTCATTTGATACCCATATTGATGGGATTGAAAAAAAACTAAGTTGTCCGCCATCTTGTAGCGGCAGCCATTTTGGATTGACAATAATATTGAATATACATAATTGTATTGTCACCACAATCAAAGGCGAATACCAAATTTTAGATCAATCGGTTGACAGGAAGAGGGTGAAATTTCAATGACTAAAGAACAAAGGCAGTATAATAGTTGACACAAATTTTAGCGTCTAGTAATGTCTGTTATATAAAATGATTTTAATTATTTTTCTATGATTTTTCAAATAAAAATGTATTTTAATTAGACCCACAGAAAAAAACATGTGCACATTAGGGAATATCAAATGACTACATTGATTTTACACTATACAAGTGTTGCCATTTACTAAATTCATACTGCTTTGGTGTATGCTGTATGTTGTAAGAATCACATAATGGTTAAAAATATTTTTATAGGAATTCAGTATTACTAATATATACACCATCAGTAATAATAAAAAATAAAAATGATATGGTTAAAAATAAGTTCCTTAAAAAGAACTTCCTGCAATTATTCCATATATTAAATCATAAAACTATGTACCAATTCCATTTATTGTTATGTCAACACTTGAAAAGCGGGCTGTCAGCTGTCACTGATGATCCGGTACTTTTCGTGTTGGTTGTGTTCGTATTGTTTTTGCTAATTTCTATTTCTAGTTGACTTGGATTGATTACGGACTGATATTAGCTTTGCTTTGTGTGACTTTTGCGTGTTTATTGGATTCTGATCTTGCCCTGCGTGACTGAGCTACTACCCCTTTGGACGCCGATTTTTCCTCATTGTTTGGACTGTTGAAGTGCGTTTTAAACCACTATGGGAGATCGTAGCAGACTAACGCGAATCCTATGTGTTAACTGCAACATTTGCGTTAACACGTTGCGCCGCTATCCTGCCCTGACACTCGATCCAAGAGTCACTAGTTTACTCTGTAGCTGGGTACACCCGCTCATAGTAAGTACCTACCTTAAAATAATATTATTATTTAAAAAAATCATTGCATGACCCTCACTTAACTTATTCTATAAAAATAAAAAGTCTAAATTCACTGTTTCCCTACAACATTTACATTATATCATATTAGGTCAATTAAACTATTGGCTGGCAAGCTACTACTGAAAACTTACTACTACTAGTGTTACCTAGCTGTAACTATGTTTGTTGTTTTAATTTCATATTTCTTTGTTTTTCAGATTACTGAGGGAGACTATATATGTGAAGCATGCAGAGATCTTGCAATGTTTGCTGTAAATCAAAGTCTCAGGCAAGAAGCTTCTGGTAGTGGTGATCAGTTTGCTGGACCGAGTCACAGAGGCCATACTCATGTGTGTCTCTTATGTGGATGTTCCATACTACGCAGACAGAGCGATAAAATATTAAGAGACACCCCTACTGATTTGCAACGCTCTATCATAGCTATTATTGAGAATAGACTAGCACCACGACAGGTATGTTACGAGTAATATTTATACTTATTACTAACCCTACTTATACCTGAGCAATAAGACCGCCCATTGTACACTAGTTTTAATTTTTGTATACAATGAAATATTGTAAGGTGTACAATAAAGTATATAATAAATAAATAAATAACCAAAACTGTTAACTATAATATAGTAAACAGTTTTGGTTAGTAACATGGTCAATTGCGGTGTGATATTTAGTTCCACCACAGATTACGGTGACTTTTTATTATTAGTAAATATGTTTGGTTATATTAACCAATTATAAGTTTCTTTACAATTTCACTTGGTGCCAAACTTCTTCCAATCTTCTCTTTTTAGTAGGTTGTGGCCCTAAAATAATTTAAATTATTTCTTTCAGATAACAGAATCTGACCGTGTGTGCCATGCTTGCTGGTTACGCACGCAGAGAGAGGCTCGGCGTATGGACATCATTGATCACGCCAGATCCCACCATAATGTACCAGAAGACAACCAGTTATTAGAACCAGTTCCTTCTAACCAACAGTCACCAAACATAGTTATAGAGTTACCGGAGTACAGAAGAGCAGCAAACACTAATTCCCATTGTGTTTTTCCTCACTGCTCGAATACTACGTTACGGGGAATATCTGATAAATTAAGATCTATTGTTTTAAGTAACCATCATTATTACCTGCCTGAACTTTGTAGAGTTTGTGATGAACACTTGGATTGTAATATGTGGGAAACGTTATTTGAATCTGAAAATAGTATTTCTACATTTACTGCACAACAGATACAACATGTGTTCTCATTTGTAAATGCTTTTAATCCAACAGTAGATTTTGAAAATATAGAAGAAATGGATGAGCGAGTTTTTGTATACTGGGTAGGGTTCACAAAAGATAAATTCCGTACATTACTTGAAGAAGTACCTCGGATCCAGGAGATACGGAAAGGAAGTCTAGGACTAGCAATGCTACTCCTTAAAATGAGAACAGGCGATTCTGATGAAAGAATCTCAACATTAATTAATATGCCACGTCGAACATTGGAGACATTGATGGATAAAGTAAGGGAGGTACTTCTTCAAGATTTTGTGCCAAACAATCTTGGGATTAATCAGTTGCGGAGGGAAGAACTCTTGCAACATAACTTGTTAATCCCTAGTGGGTTATACGGAAACAATAACAATGCTATTGTGATTTGTGATGGAACATATATATATATACACAAAAGCTCAAATTATATGTTTCAAAAGCAGAGTTATTCCCTCCACAAATATAGAAATCTACTGAAACCTTTTATGATTGTTGCTAGTGATGGATACATTGTTGATTGTTTTGGCCCATATAAAGCGACCACATCAGATGCTGACATTATGAAAAATCTTTTTCAGGATGGTTCTGCTTTAAGATCGTATTTTAGAGACGATGATGTGTTTATACTTGACAGGGGTTTCAGGGACAGTATTAGTTTTTTAGAAGGATGTGGCTATAGAACCTGTATGCCAGATTCCCTTCTAGAAGGTGAGCACCAACTAACTACAGAACAGGCTAATCGAAGCCGTTGTGTCACAATTTGTAGATGGGTGGTAGAGGCTGTTAATGGTCACTTAAAAAGAGACTTCAAGCTATTAAGACAAGAGTATTTTCATCGGTCTCTACCACACATGATGCAAAACTTTCAAATAGCCGCAGCTTTGTTAAATAAGTTTGGTGTTCGCTTTCAGGATAATATATATGCCAATGAAATATTAGAAATAATCGCGGAAAGAAGGGGTCTCGAAAATAATCTGGCAAGCATGGTTCAGAACTTAAATATGAATAGAAGGACATCCCAATTTAGGAATATTACTGCAGATCGTAATAATCTTTTATACTTCCCGACACTAGAATATTCTGAACTAATTCTTTTCGCCCTGGGAACATATCAGATTAGACAAGCGCGCTCATATTATGGTGAACATATACGATTCCATGGTGGGTACAGAATAGAGGTTAGTAGTGAACACATTCATTCGTCTGAATACAATCTTAGAGGTAGTGGTTTGACGACGTTAATAAGAGGAAGAAAAAATCACGCCACGTAGCAAGAAGACAGTATTACGTCTATATTTTAATAGAAAACGATATACCTGGCCGAACCGGTATAGTAGAATACTGTTGTAGCTGTTTGGTTGGTCGGCGCACTTTGGGATGTTGCGCCCATGTTATGACTCTGGTGTGGTATTTGGGGTGGGCCAGATATCAACAAAGTATCGCAGCGCCAGCAGAATTTTTAGATTCTATAATTATAAGAGAAGATGATGAAGAGGAATAAAAATGTTAAAAATGTTGAATTGTTTCATTTTTTATTCATTGCATTCAAAAAGGGTCCTAAAAGGCTACAGTGAGCACTTAACATCAGGTGGGCCGTAAGTCTGTCTGCCACGTTAGTGGTATAAAAAACAGGTATAATGAATGCTGCATACATATCGGCGGGTCAAGCCTTTTCCCTGTAGAAGTAGGTGAGAAAACCTTCCGCTTTTTCCACATTCAACAACCTATATGGCAACCATTGACTGTTAGAGAAACCTTACAGGCGTACTTTTGAGCAATAAAAATAGTATCCCCAACGGTGTACGTATAAATATATTTTTCTTAGTTACAGGATGACTTGAAGCCAAAAATATACAATTATTATATAAATATATAATAGAGAAACAATCTAAAAAAGATTAACTATGTGGGTACCTACATTATGTTAAGAATTTAGTAAAGCAAACAACCACAGGACGCATGACTTTCTCCAAGTGACATAAGACATAACCTAAAAAAGTTCAAAGCTAAATATCTTTTTTTTTAAGCCCTCTCAGGACAAAATTCTTTGACAAAGTTACTCAGGGACTCACGCTCAACATTTTAAGGTATTTTTGACATATAGACGCTACCATTTCTTCTCAACTAATTTTATGTATGACAGTATGCCATTGTTCTTTGATCCACGAAAAATAAAACAAACGGAGTAAGCTAAATAAACTAAATAAAATGTATTTTTTTCATGTCTTTGTTTTAGGTGATATATACGAGTTTCCATCTCTACAACAGAGTTCAGATATGGCAAACGTCAAGGCTGAAACTGTAGAAAAATGGATATCCGGTCATCCCGAACTACTTTACGATCACGCTAGTGGTACAATGTACTGTTCAAAATGTGAAAGCCATTTGAAAACCATAAATAAAGGAAACGTTAAAAGACATATCGAAGGAGCAGTACACCAGGGAAAGTTTGAGCGGCCCGAAGAGGAATTTTATTTCGATCTTATAAAATTTCTCATTTTGTGCAATATTCCGTGGTCTCAGATGAAAAATACTACTTTTCAAGATTTCTTTAAAAAATATATGTGTAGTACCTGTTGTTGTACGTGTACTAATCGTACTCTGCCAGATGAATCACAGTTACGGAAAGTTTACTTGGACAAGTTTTTTAAGAATAAAATCAATTCGATTCGGCAAAATTATAAAAATGAGAAACTATGGATATCATTAGATGAAACGACAGACTTTTTAGGTCGCTATATAGTCCATTTTTTAATAAAACCATTACATCCTAGCAATTTGACTAGACCTTATTTGGTAGCATGTAAAATGCTAACTGTAGTTAATGGACAAACAATCACGCAATTTGTGTTAGAATGTTTGGAAAACTTTTGGGAAGATTCTTTTGAATCGAAGGTAGGTAACATTCTTGTCCTCTGCACTGATAGCGTTGCATATATGCTGTCTGCAGGACGAAATTTAAAACAATACTTACCTGAAATGAAGCACGTAACATGTATGGCGCACTCTCTTCATCGCGTATCTGAGCAAATTAGGTTAGAATATCACGATGTTAACATTTTAATAGCAAATGCTAAAAAAGTTAAAAAAACAAATGCAAATGTTAAAAAGGTATTTTTGAAAGCCCCAAGTAGAGTCAAAATTTTAAAAGAAAAATATCCAGATTTGCCGCTACCTCCCCAACCAGTTGTTACAAGATGGGGCACTTGGTTAGAGGCAGCATTTTATTACGCTCAAAACTTTGAAAAAATAAAAAAAGTATTATCTTGTTTAAGCAGCTCTGATGCGGTATCTATTCGAGAGGCAAAAAATATTATAGAAAAAGAAAATTTAAAAGAAGATTTAAATTACATTAAAGACAATTATTTTATAATTCATTTGTCTTTAAAAGAATTGCAAAAGCATAATTTATCGTTGACAGATTCACTTTTAGCATTTGACAACGTCAGAGATGCTATAAATCAGTGCAATTCAGAAAATATAAAAATAAAATAGAATGTGTTATGGAACGAAACCCAGATTTAGACACACTTAGAGAATATAGTGAGGCCATTGAAAAAAAATGAAGCACATAATTTAATACCTTTTTTAAAATTTGCTCCTTTGACATCGTCAGATGTAGAACGGTCTTTTTCCATTTATAAATGGATTTTAGATGTTTAAAGAAATAGGTTGAAAATTTAAAATATAGAGAAACTCATAGTTATATATTTTAATTGTAAAGATCAGGATTACCAGGATGCTGACATTGTAATCGATGAAGATTAAAAATGTGAATAAATGTAAAATGTACATATTTAACGATAAACAATGTTGATTTTTATCTTTTTTCTTTATTCTACCCCTTTTTTTTTGGTCCTAAAATCTGACTAAAATCAACCTGTTCCTTCGTATGCCCTTTACGTTTCAGAGTCGTGGTGCATCCTTAGAACAGTCTCACGACCCCAGCAGGCATTGGCCCTCTATGGGGCCCCGTCATTTATTCTACCCTTAATGCAAATTACCATGACCACTATGAAAATATTTAAATTTAAGTGCAACAATTTATGTCTATCTATAAAAGTTCTAGCCATAAAAGGCTAAAAATAAAATAATAAAAATTAAAGCTTCGATCGGAATTAGATTGTTTTTATTATTCAACAGATAAATAATGAATTAATTTAGTTTTTATACCTTCCTTTAAATTTTGAATTGAGTAGGAATAATATCACTACCAACATTAACAATGTTTAATTGAATCCGGAAATACCGGAATTACTTTCCGGGAAAATGGCTTATCCATGTTATTCTTTCTGTGTGCATTTATGATACAAGTACCAAAAATCAATCTACCTACTCCGATCACTGGTTATCACCAAGATGAGTATATATTATTTACGCTGCTTGAGGTTTTCCGCAGCCGCAGCGGGAGCGCCAGCACAACATGATGAACTGGGCAGATGGGATGGCGCGAGAGTATCGACACAAGTTGCGTCCCACACTAAAGGCCTTATATACAACGTGTATCAGAATAAACGCAAGACCTGAAGGTAGTTTGCTCAGAATCGGCTTCTGAATCGATTTCCATAATTATTTATATGTGTTAATTTTTTTCGGAAAAATCCTTTATTTAACCTAAATTAGGATCACTGCGTAAAACCAACGTAATAAAATATTTTATTTAGAGAAATTTAAGCCTTATCTCAAAGCAATAAAAACCCATATGAATGTATGGCTGAATTTGTAGATCGCTCAATAGCTATCCATACACACACGTAAATAATATCAATACATTTTACATTTCAGTTAGTGTGCGAAAAATAAAATTTTAATTTAAGGAAGATTAATCCTTAATTCCAAGCAGTACGTCTTACTTAACTGCACAACCGAATTTGTACTTTGTAGTTCGGTCACTCATGATAATAATCATATCTACACCTTGCATTTATATCCCCTGGCTTATCTCATAGATGTCCCTATCAACAGCGTTTGAGTTTCCTTAAGATGACCCCCCTACGGCAAAGGAGAATTATGCATAGCCTTATGTTCCTTCACAAACTAGTGAACGGTCGTATAGATTGTAGTGAACTGCTATCGCGCATTCTATTGAAGGTTCCGCCTAGGATTCCACGCTTTCCCATAACCACAATTCTTCAGCGCCCTACTACCTCTACAAACACAGGTCTAAACTCACCACTCGTTAAGATGTGTGACAACCTTAATTCATTTAATAAGTCCGTACCCGAAGCAGATATATTTAATGACCGTAAGTTGAAGTTTAAATCAAAAATCTTGGCCTCCCTCCACACCAATTAAACGTAGTCAAATTTCTCTGTACAGTTTATGAATGAGTTGCTCGTTTCCATTTCTTTCTTCGTAAAAAATAAAACATATTCCATTATATTATTCAATTGTACACCTAGATTTAAGTTAGCGATTAAGCGGTAATCTGACGTCTTTGCTGTCAATGTTGTGTTTACCTGTAATTGGCATATATATTAGAATATTACCGTATGATTAAGTATATGTATGTGTATGTATGTGCTGTAGGTGAACCTTAAGTAAATAAAATAAAATAAAATAAATATCTATCCTTACCTTACTCACACACACACCCCTATTGTACGTAATTTAAGGAAATTTCAACCTTATTTCAAAAAAAATAAAGCTTTTTTAAATGCATGACTGAATTTGTAATTCCGCATTTCACAATCTTTTGTTGAGAAATGACAAAATATTAGAAAATCTAAGGTACGTTTTTTGCAAACGCAAAATCAATATGAAAGAGCGAGACGCAATAATTTACCCGACTTAGCCCTTTGACGTTTGATATGCCGCGGCGCACACGCGCCACCACCGCCCGCCCGATATGAAACGAAATCACTCAGTCATCCGTCGCGCGCCGCCATTGACGAGTGGATTTCGTAAATTTGTTGTTGTTGTTACTTGTTTACCCACGCGATGGCTTTTCGGTATAGCAATATCCAGTACACGGAGATGGTGAGGACCCTGGCTCGTTGCGACGATAATGTGGAGTTAGCGTGTCGAGTGTTCAATGAACGACATGGTACCAGAGTGAGTGCCAGGACAATGCTAGGTGCAACTCAGCGCCTGAGGGACTCTGGAACGTTTCATCCTAATACGGCAATGGATAGAGGAACGAATGTGCGCTCTAGTCGTTTGCAGGAAAACATTCTCGATTATTTCGATGAAAATCCAGGGAGCAGCACGAGGGAAGCAGCGCCGTTGTTTAACGTACGACTTAGTACTAGCCTCGGTGTACATGCCAGGCGACAACGAGAACTGCCCACCGATAGAGATGATTGGTCTTGTACGTCACTGCGAGGACGCGGACCTGGACCTGATCATCTGCACCGACTCAACCGCTCATCACCCGCTTTGGGGAAGTGAAGTATCCAACGCCAGAGGTGAGACGCTATCCACATACCTATTCTCCACTAACCTTAACATTGTGAACCGAGGCTCAGATCCCACTTGGGTTACAGCCAGAGGTCAAACAATCATAGACCTAACTCTAGCTACCGAAAACGCGACCAAACTTATCTCTAATTGGCGCGTATGTGATAAACCCTCCTGTTCCGATCATAGGAGAATCCGCTTTACCTTAGCAACCATGATAAAAAACCCACACCGAGGCGCAATCCGCGCCGCACAAACGTCACAGAATACAAACACCACCTAGCCTCTTTGTTGGCTAGTCGACAGTTACACTCGACACCCTTGACTGATCCCACACAGCTTGAAGAAATCGTGACAAAATTAACAAACGACATAACGGAGGCTTACCACGTGAGCTGTAAACCAAGAACACCAGGAGTAAGGGAAACCCATGGTGGAATGCTGAACTTGGTAGGCTCAGAAACACACTACGAAAACAATTCAACAGAGCAAAGAACACTAGACTCCCGGAAGACTGGGAGCTATACAAAGAAACCCAATACAAGTTCAAGAAACAAATCAGAATGGCCAAGAGTACCGCTTGGCAGAACTTCTGTGAATCCATAGAATCAAACAGCGAAGCCGCACGAGTAAAGAAAATCCTATCAACTGATCAGGACCGTACTCTCGGCGCCCTTAAAAAACCTGACAACTCCTACACACAAACAGACCAAGAAACCAGTAAGGTCCTTCTAGAGACGCACTTCCCGGACTGACACCTTTCCGAGGACAGCACGTGGGAAAACGAATCTAGACAGACACCAAGTACTACAGACTGGTCTAGAGCCCGCGACATAATCACTGAGGACCGCATAACATGGGCCACTAAAACATTCCAGCCATACAAATCTGCAGGACTAGATGCGTCCCACTAATGTGGCGGGAGGTGAAGGTCATCTTCATACCCAAACCAGGCAAAACTGACTATACACAACCCAAAGCGTACAGACCGATAAGTCTCACATCCTTCCTACTGAAAACCCTAGAGAGGCTCTGCGATAGACACATCCGAGATGGACCTCTCCGTAAGAATCCGCTTCACGGACAACAGCACGCCTACTCAACGGGGAAATCAACAGAATCTGCCCTACACAGCGTAATATCTAAAATTGAATGCGCAATACACCACAAATGCTCCTCGATGGCTGTTTTCATAGATATCGAAGGTGCTTTTGACAAGACCACGTTCCAGAGTATGAGTACAGCACTCAGCAGGCATGGTGTAGATCAAACCCTGAGTGACTGGATCACCAACATGCTCAAGCAGAGAGCAGTAAGAGTCACAATAAACAGCACAACGAGGGCCATCGTGGCGAAAGGCTGTCCCCAAGGGGGCGTCCTCTCACCACTGCTATGGAACCTGGTCGCAGACAACCTCATCAGGAGACTCAACGATTAAGGATACTTTACCGTTGGCTACGCCGATGATATAACCATAATAATAAATGGAAGCCATGAGAATACTATATGCAACCTCGTGCGCCAAGCCCTAAAAATAGTAGAGGACTGGTGCCGAGAGTATCAACTCTCAGTGAATCCCACAAAAACTGAGCTCATACTTTTCACCAAAAAGAGGAAGCTGGCGGAGCTGGCACTACCAAAATTCTTTGGCACCACTCTAAGCCTTTCAGCTGAAACCAAATACTTGGGCATCTTCCTGGACAAACAACTGAATTGGGCAAAACACACTGAGCACATCACCAAAAAAGCCAGTATCTGCATGTGGCAGTGCAAACGCATGCTGGGCAGAAACTGGGGTATCAGTCCCAAAACAACCCACTGGCTATACACGACTGTTATAAGACCAATTATCACGTACGGCTCCCTAGTCTGGTGGCCCAGAACAGACTTAAACACGGCACAAAAAGATCTTGAGAAGCTGCAACGACTTGCATGTGTGGCGATTACTAGCAGCATGAGAATTGCACCGACTGCCGCTCTACAGGCCATGCTGGGCCTACCACCACTGCACTTTATAGTACGAGAGGAGGCTGCCCTGGCAACCTTCAGACTTGCTATATCCGGGGCACTCTTGTGAGACTCCAGGATCAAATACACACGCATCATGGAGGACTCAGTCAAACGACAACTCCTGATGACTGCACCATATGATAAAACTGCAAAGACGCACCACTTCCAAAAAAGCTACCAAATACAGCTCATGCCGGAGCCCGAGGACTACTCAGGGCCTATGAGCTTAGGATTTACACTGACGGCTCAAAGACAAACACTGGAACTGGAGTTTGAGTTTTCTCCAACGATCTCAACATAAATATATCCAGACCGCTGGGGAAGCTCAACACCGTCTACCAGGCGGAATGTGTGGGCATTATTCAGGCGATCCATGCCATAGAAGCCAGGAGAGTCACGGATAGTCACATCCGCATACTTTCCGACAGTGCCTCAGTACTTCAATCCCAAGAGAAAAATTATATCACGTCCAAGCTCATACTAGAATGTCACAATGCGCTGCAACGCTCAGCAGTCGAGAACCGCAACACTGTGACACTGCAATGGATAAAGGGGCACAGCGGATCACTCGGCAATGATGCGGCGGACGAACTGGCCAGGAGGGGGTCCGACACGATGGTTTTCGGACCCGAGCCCATCGTGCCGCTCCCCTTCACCCAGCTGCGCATATGGCTTAAAGAACACACACACGACCAAGCCCAGAAATGGTGGTCCTCGGCACCAGGCTGCAGGCAGTCCAAAGAGGCGATGCCAAACTTAGATAAGAAACTAACCAGGCGCCTCCTACACCTGGACAGAAGAAGCCTGCGAATGGTGGCGGGGACCATCACCGGGCACTGCTCACTTAACAAACACTATCACACAATAGGTATAACGGACAGTCCCCTGTGCAGGGCATGCATGGGGACGGAGAAAACGGTAGGAAACGTGCTCCTAGAGTGCACGGAAATCACCGAAATACGGAAACGAACCCTCGGGTCATTAAATTCCCTTACAGATATCCTGAATAGACCGAAAGACCTGATCTGCTTCTGGAGGGAGGTTGGCTGGATGGAGTGACGGCCGACATGGCTCACGCACAATGGTCTCGTGCAGAGACTAAGTGCGGAAACCTAACTACAGAAGAAGAAGAAGATGTACGTGTGGAGAACATTACGTGCTGATGGCGAACACCCCTTCCACCTACGACGTTGTCAGGAGCTGACGTCGACTGACTATTTGCCACGACTACAATTTTGTAGATGGTTGTTGGAAAACTGGCAACAAAACATCATCTGGACGGACGAGAGCACCTTCACACGAGTTGGTATTTACAACCAGCACAACATGCATTTGTGGAGGCACGAAAACCCACATGCATGCCGTATGGACTCATTCCAGCACAGGTTTTCCATGAACGTGTTGGCGGGCGTTCTAGGTACACGCGTACTCGGCCCTGTATTTTTACCGAGGTTGACTGGAGATACCTACCTACAGTTCTTGCAAGAGGTATTGCCCCAGTTATTGGAGGACGTCCCTCACTCGTTGTTACGAGACGTGTCCTACCAACATGACGGAGCTCCCGCGCATTTCACGTGGAACGTCCGACGGCATCTTGATGCGGAATATGGCCCTCGTTGGATAGGTCGTGGAGGTCCGGTACAGTGGGCTCCCAGATCCCCTGATCTAACACCGTTGGACTTTTTTTTGTTGGGTCGAATAAAATCGCTCGTGTATGTAAACGAAGCAACAAGTGTCGATGACCATAAACATAAAATTGAACTCGCGTTTGTTAAAGTGAAATGTGAAACTGAGGTGCTTAACAAACTAAAAACTAACTTAAGAAAACGTGCAATAATGTGTATCGAGCAAGGTGGTGGACATTTTGAAAATCTTCTAAAAAGGGGACAAAGAAGAAGTATTTAGTAATACCTCAGGTATGTACCTTCATAATACGATTTTAAGTAGGTACTGTAAATATTATGATTCAAATCTTTTAAACACGCCGACTTTGAATATTTTTTTTATACGTACCTAATAAAAATGTAAACACGACTTAGTAGAGGGTGAAAAGACGCGGGCGCCTTTAGGTATTGCCGTACTGATAGATCGCAGTGGGGTGAAAAGTTGCTCAATTTAAAAATACTTCCGTATCCGTAATTAAACTAAATCATTCGAAGCTGTCAGTCCAAAGCCTGTGTAATTGTGATGGAAAGATGGAATCAAACTAGTTACTCAGGCAACTAGCAATAATAGTTATACGGTAATATCACAAATTATTAGTATCAAACTACGTAGAGGTAATGTTCGGTCAATGAACGTACAGGTACATACCTAATGCGTAGCTTTCTGTTACTACCTACTACGTAAGCACGCGCACGAGTGTGCGTAGGGATAGAGTAGTATGCTCGAACGTTTTACGTTCAGTCAGGACAACCATTTTATTTTAAAAAACTGGGTGTTCTTTAAGTAAATTAAATTACATATGTTGTTTTAGTTCTATAATTTAATATTCTAATTGGGGTGTCCGAGGTCTAGCGTTTAATTCCGTTACACGTTGTATACAAAAAAAGCAATTGCTGTCCGTTAGTCTCAATAAAACTCGAGAACGGTTGGACCGATTTCCATAATTCTTATTGTATCATAGGGAAATCAAGAGTGAATAGGTTACTTCTAGGTAAATGTGCTCCATCTTCGACCACATCATCACTTATCATCAGGTGAGATGGTGGTCAAACGCAAGCCAATTACCAATAAAAAAAGCAATATTATGATCCCTCTCATACAGGGTAGGTTTAAAAGGTCAAAACAACCTCTGTTATTATAATAACGTCTATCTGGTCAGCTAGTTGTCAACCATTTGTCTTAAATTATGTGAAAATGAATACAGACTCACCATGTGGTGTTCCTGTCATAGGTGTGTAGTGACTAGAACCTGGTATAGACCCAGACATGCCTTTAGCGAACTGCAAGGCAGAGTGGAGCCCTGGAGCCCCCTTCTGCAGTCTTACAGCTGATGGTGACATCGTTAGCGGCCCGGGAGTAGTGATAGGGTGCTTTTCGACTTGCAACGCTGATATGACCACCGCTTCCCTGTTGTAGTACCTGAGAATTATTTTGGTGTAAAACTATTGGCAGAGCATTTCGCTATAGCAGAAATAATAGCTATTAATCGTCGCCACAAACATTTAAAGTAGATAGAAATATCAGAAAGTCGCTTTGTTATCATAATTAAATACTAACAGTGAAATTTAAGCAAGTATGGTAAACCACTGGCCCAATAATAATTTTGATGACACACACACACATTCATTACACACATCAAATATTTCCCTGGCCTCTGCGCTAGTTTAAATAGAAGCTATATTTTATAAGAGAAATTGTCATCAAATTTAGGATTGGATAAAGGAGGAAGATACTATGCTAACACAGTAAAGTCCAAATATAGCACTTACTTCTTCAACAATATCTTGATATGCGTTTCGCTGACGGTCGGGAACATTGCGCTTATTTTCGCTACCAGGGCATCAGTGTCAGCAGTCAACGTCAGGGAATCTTGAAACTTCTCATTGAGATGGGAGACCCTGCCTGGGATCGGGCTGCCTCGGGGTGTGAGGCATAGCGCCCGACCCAGGATAGGGCTGTCATTCGGCGTTACATATGCACGAGGGTCCTGGTGACATACAACAGGTGAGATTAGCGCAGAATAGATTTAGAATTTGTTACAGTGGATCCGTAATATCAATAGTCATTACTTTCGTGTCAATCAGTGACTGAAGTGCGCCTAAAACCAATTAATTACGTGTATTTAGAAAAAGCTTGTGTCGGAAACATTGTGAATTCATCGTACAGACGCACACTTTTAGCATTATAATCTAGCCAATTTACAATAGCAGTGTTGTCAGTGCATTGTGCTGCCCATACCTCTCATTTTACATACCTCATGGATCACAAAATTATGAAATTGAGCCCTGGAAATACTGTATTTTGCAATATAAACTGGTTTGATTTGAAGTACACTGTTGACAACTGTGCAAAAAAGATTAGCTCACATAAAAATCTTAGTTTCATATCTTGATTCAACACCCACAGCTTTAGAGAAACAAAACCATTAAACTTAAAACAATTTTATGCCTGCAAATTGATGACCTGAGCTGCACCCATCAAAATAGTATCGCAAAGCCAAGCGTGTACTTACTAGGTGTGGTTTGAGCCCCTTCGGGTGGAACATCTTGGGGCTGTGCTGTGGATTCTGGAACGCATGCTGGAGCCGAACTGGGGAAGGGTACGGGTGCACGTGATACGGTGACCCGTGAACCGCCTGCTAGTTCCAATGTACAGACATGGGTGGACAAACACCGCTGTGAAGAACCATGCAGAGTTGGCATAACTAAACATTTAAATTCTACCATCCATCATATGATTATTATAAATGCTAAATTCTGTCTGTCTGTTACGCTTTCACGGCTACACCAACGCACCTATTTACCTAAACCACTGCACCGATTTGGATGGGAATGAAAATAGTCGGAAGACCCCAGGACAAACATACATTTTAAGGCAAAAAAGTAGCCTATGTTTGAAGCCCCTAAAGGAGATCAAAGTTTAAATTAGAAATCTATACCGCTTAACCCTTTTTTTAATGAATTTTGGTGTTTTCGTTAAATTAGCACAGGTGAAATGAAATTAAACATTTATTTCGTAAATTGGTTATAAATAACACACACGTCATGTTTTTGTGTTTTAAGCCAGATGAGGCCGGTGTTTCCTAACTGATTACTCTGAGAAGAAACACCGAAACAAACTCAGTGAAACCACAGGGCACAGCTAGTATTAAATATTTTCAGCCCATGGAGGTAGGGATGGTATATGTTGGTTGTCATTATTTGTTTGACTTATATAATTCGAAATAGAGAGAGGAAAATGAGAAGATAGGAGCTCTACAACCTTTTTCTCCATCTCCCTTTCACTACCAGTCTACTAACTATACTGCAAGGTATCCATAATTGGTTGATACATAGTCTTGTTCTACTAAGCTCTTCTCCTAAAAATTTATGGTACAGTCGGCCAAGAAAGTGGTGTACCACCCTAAGGTTGAATATCGCTTGCAGATTCATAGGTGATAAAGATTAGTTTCGCTTGCAGATCGATCTGACAACTTCTATTGCTGTCTTTATCTGATTATTGATAACGACTATTACTGTTTGTAACGTGACAGCTGTTCTTAGTTTGAACTTGATGGAACCAATGACGTCGTAAAATCAACGGCGGGGGGCTGTAGATTTTGATGACAAAATTGTATCTACAAATTCAGAATTGTAATCAACAAGTTACATAAAATTGTAAAGGCACAAGGCGAGTCCACAAACCTACAATTTCTGTAAACTTGTAATTACAATATCAATAAAAAACAAGCTAAAAATAGATTTATCCTTTTATTAAATTTCTACAATCAATTTTAAAATACTTATAACAAACAAAAACATAGCATATATAATAGTAATATTTAGAAGATATTGAAAATTTTTAAAAATTAGAAACGGGTGTAACCGCCGTTGGCCTCTATAACCTCTAAAAGACGAGACCTCATTGAACCAACAAGCCGTGAGCAAATATCGGTTCCCCGCATTTCCTCCCAGATATAATTACAGTGACTAATAAGAGCTTGTTTGGTTCTTTCATTTTGATGCGACCATCGTTGGACCATAAGGCCCCAAAGATTTTCTATCGGGTTGAGGTCCGGCGATCTTGAGGGCCACTGAATTACCCTTACGTCAGTGTGTGAACGAAACCAGGCTCTTACGATCCTCGCATTATGAATTGAACAATTATCTTGAACAAAATCAAATTGTGGCACTTCGTTCTCCGGGTAAACATTACGGACTGTCGGTAGCATTGCATTCTGAAGCACGTCGATATAATTTACAGCCGTCGCTCGAGGAGGTAGAGAACACAATTCTCCTACACCATCCGTACTCATCCAGCCCCAAATATTTACGGAAATTCGACCTCATTCTCTATTTGGGATTACATGATCATCTTTATACCGTGTTGAATTATATCGCCAAAGGTGAAGACGTCCATGCTGACTGGATTTAAACGTTTTTTCATCACAAAGCACTGTATTAGACCAATCAAACTCTAAGTGCTCTCTGGCGAAGTTCAGACGAGCAAGTCTGTGAGCATCCGTCAAATATATTTTCTTGGCGTTATGCCTGTGGTGCAACCCCATGTAATGTAGATGATTCCTTATTGTTTGGGCACTCACATCGAACATCTCCGCAAAATGTTTTGTGGGCTTAAAACCATTGATTTCATATTCCCGTCTCATTAATTCTCTATCGTTATTGGAGAGTGCAGGCCGGCGACCACTTCTTCTGTGATCCAACAAACTTCCCTCCTCTCCTTCACGACGAATCCAAAAGCGGACAGAACGCCTCGATATATTCAAATTCCGGGATATCGCACTGATACTGCTTCCCTCATTAAATTGGGCAATTATTTGTGCTCTTTCGGCAATGGTCAAGTTGGCAGGCATTGAGATGATTTTATATGCAGTTGATTGAAAAATAACACGGAAAATATATCGATTTTTTGCATATATTTGACAAAATGTCAATTGTCAGTTTTCTTTTTCAAATGGAATTCGGTTGTCTAAATAGTTTTTATTACTTTTGTTTGGAAACATTTCAATTGCTTTGTAGAAACTAATGTCCTTTTCATTTATACTAAAGGTTAAAATGTCATGTACTTATATGTGACATATGACGTATGAATACTAAATACATAGGTTTACGTCATGATAATGTTGTCTCTTTCAGTAATATCTTTTTATAACGAACCTTGTTGTAATTTTCGATGACCGGGAAACTAAATCAAAACTGGTACACCACTTTCTTGGCCGACCGTACAACCAAGGTGTGGAACTATGTAGACGTCTTCAGTCTTTAAAGCAAGAGTGTATAGGCATCCTTTGTGGTCACTCATTGCATTATAGACCTCATCAATTGCTTACCATCATCACCATCATCAAAAAAAATAATTAATTCCATTAATAATTTATATAGGTATTCATTGTAAACTTTTTATTTTATATGAGTTACAGACCTGAAAAAGAACGTGAAACTTATGTAAGTTCACATTGATTTGGTACCCAAAACTTGAAAATAGCATAGAAAAGGGAATGGAAACAAGCAGATGCTTTTGTCGCTTATCTTAGTTATACATTTCTGCTCAAAAATAAACTATTGTGTTATGTTAAGTTCCTTCCTTTTTAGGGTTCCGTAGCCGAATGGCAAAAAAACGGAACCCTTATAGTTTCGTCATGTCTGTCCGTCTGTCTGTCTGTCTGTCCGTCCGTATGTCACAGCTATTTTATTTCGAAACTATTAGGACTATACATGTGAAACTTGGTAGGTAGATGTGCTCTGCTTTCCGATTTTAAGAAAAAAATAAAAAATATTTAAAATAAAGGGGAGCTCCCCGTACCCATGTACCAAGTTTCACATGTATAGTCCTAATAGTTAACTAAAACTGATAAAAAATTTTTTCATGAAACCTATGCGTGTGTAGTATCTACAACGTGTAACGGAAACCCCATATCTATCCAAAAGGCAACATCTGGTATGGAGTCTCTATGCACAGTTTCAGCTCAAAATAAGTGATTCACAGAATTGACCCCAAATTATTGGTTTCATATGTTTCTTGAATACCAGTAATAACAAACGTGTCACAGCACTATGAGGCTCATCACTTTCCATGTCGCTTGCCAATAAAACAATAATTCTCTTCGTTCTTCTTAATTTGAAAAATTCGGCCTCTGGTATCAATGTATTGAAATTTCTAATATGCTCCACACATGTAGACATAGGATTAGAAAACCCTTGCCATATTGTTTGTTATCATCCAAAGAAGCCGTGCACTCTGTATGTATATACCCTTTAAATTACATGTTGTATAGACAGGTCTTTAAAAATGACATAGGGGTTTCTAAAACCACTTTTTCATAAAGTCAATCGTTTAAAAGATATAAGCTTTCAAAGTGGTAAAATGTGTGTCCCCCCCACCCCTCTAACTTCTATAATAATGGAGGGAAAAATGTATAAAAAAATATGTGCAACGAAAATTGGTTAGAACAAGATCGGGGCAGCAGTTTTCGAGATACAGCATATTTTCTAAAACCGCAAATATAACTTTGTAATTTATACAAATATTATGAAAAACAAAATTATCTGGCGTAGTTGTAAAAAATGTAAATAAGCTAGTTTTAAGAACTTTATAAGGTTTTTTTTTCGTCAAATAAATATACATATTATATTATAGTTACTACGGAACCCTTCATGGGCGAGTCTGACTCGCACTTGGCCAATTTTTTCAGTTCATTTACCAAGTAATAACAGCCGCACGGGTTCACTTAAAGGTTAAATAATACTTGTTGGTGTGTGTATTGGTGACCATCATTACATATAGTCTAAGGAGATGATGGAGTCGCTTCCAGACCCTACTATGACAGACTAGTTATGCCAACTTGTGCTTCCACACTATGCATATCAAATAAAATTTAGTTTTACATAATTATTTATGATGTTTGATCACAAGCCAAAATGATCAACTTTCTTTTAAAAAAGTTTCTCACAGAGTAAATACGAAAATATAGGTGTCTTACTAATTCATCAAAATAAACTTAATATAATTTAACCAACAATGGTGATTGAAGATAACAAAAAAAGATAGTTTGATTGAAAATAAAAATTACTTTCTTATATTATTAAAGGTTTTTCTCTTCTTGGCTTTTGAGACATCATAAAAATTCTAGAAGTAGCACATTTAGGGAAGCAAGATTATAAATACAAAGACAAAATAAAATATTGCTGCGGAGTTGGCCGCCAGGGTTACAAGTGTTGCATAAATGTTGGCTAAGGCTGTCTTTACATTTTCGTCCTATGTATTGAAACACTCTTTTTCAGACTATTAAACATTTTTAACTGACTTGAAAAAGGAGCTCATTTTCTAATTGTGGATTGCTAAGACAACCTACAACATGCGAGTGTCTCCCAACCAACTGGATCAATAGCCCAAGCATTAAGATGCCTCTTAAAATCAAAGTAAAAGCATATTATGACATTACTTTTAGATATTGGTGAAAATGCAAGATTAACTATTGTAAAAAAGACTTTTTCTAATAAAAATTATGGAGTATTGATGTTAAGCAGAAATTATTTATTCATTCCCTATATACTATTAAATTGTCTCTTGCTTCCCTAAACTAGCTTAGCTCAACATCAGCAGTGTTAAATGTGTTTATTCACACAATAGTGGCAGTGATGAAATCTATTATGTACATTGCACACATAAATGTGCATTTATTAAGCTGTAGTAGGTACTTTGTAGCAGCCTGCCTGATAGGTGTTATGGCTGAGTCCCCAGCGAATTCGGCTCTTCATGATGATGAAATTTTTCTTAAACAATCCTATATCAAATCTGAAAATTTTAAGAAGAAGATTAAGCAGATCATTGTCTTTTAAATAAAGTGGAAACCATATGTTGTTGAAGGCGATGCCTCATGTAAGAGAAGGGTGAAGCCCTAGCCCTCTGTTATCATGTAAAATAAGATAGTGAAATGGTACTGAACCAAATAGCCCAAAATTTCGCCTTGTAGATATGGATACTTACAACAACTTACTTCTCATAATAGATAAATAGTTATGGGTACCTGAGGGTGAATGCATTCTAGGGCAATGTGGTGAGCTGCACTTTGCAACGACTTGTGTTTAGATCTCAGCTCCTCCATTTCATTTAATAGCGTAAATTACACAAAATACACAACTTGGTAACTTGCACTCGTAAAGAGAAACAACTGAATTATTTCACATTTTGCCGCAAAATTAACCAATTATTCAAAATAGAAACATTTAATTATGCATTCTATTCATAAACGGCAATAAATTCGACATATTTATTATATTAAATATTTTCCCTCCTCTTTGTTTTCGTCGTAAAATCAGGAAGCCACCATTCACAATACTACTAAATGTAAGAGAGCGTACTGCAATGAAGACAAATTAAGAAATAGATCTACTTTGTCGAGGTTTTTAACTTGGTCACTTTATACTGCGTAGAAAAATAGCGTTCGGAAAATCAATACTTTTACGCAGATGTCATGTCACTTCACGCATTTTCCTCCCGCGAAATTCAATTATTATTTATTATACTATATTATTATTATTATTTTTTATTATACTATATAAAGCTAAATTACCACCGACTCACTGACTGATTCACTGACATAATTGTTCTCCCAGATGGTGGATGGGGAGGTGGGTATATTTTGACAGATTCGTAAACAACTAACTCTCAAACCTACGGGAAAAGTGCCAATCCTCCCCTTTTCCCCCCTCCCTATCGTATCTCGGAAACTACGAGACCCGTATTTTTTTTTTTACGGATTCGTATAGAGGAGGCTCGGTAAAGTAAAAACCATTTATCAAAGTCGCCCCCCCCCCCCCTTCTCACCCCCTTTAGGCGGATCTCTGAAATTAAGAGACTTGGAACATTTTTTTTTCAGATTCATTTAGAGGGGCAATGCTTTAGTCAAAATACTTCTGCAACCCCCCCCCCATCACCCCCCCTCCTTATTTTTTTTTTTTTTTCACAAGCCGCGATGTTCTTGCACCTCGCGCAACACGCAAATACTAAACCCCCTAAATTACCACTGACTCATAGACATAATTGTTCTCCCAGATGGTGGATGGGGAGGTGGGTATATTTTGACAGATTCGTAAACAAGTAACTCTCAAACCTACGGGAAAAGTGCCAAACCTCCCCTTTTCACCCCCCTTCTCCTCCCCCCCTATCGTATCTCGGAAACTACGAGACCTGTATTTTTTTTTTACGGATTCGTATAGAGGAGGCTCGGTAAAGTAAAAACCATTTATCAAAGTCGCCCCCCCCCCACCCCCCATCTCACCCCCTTTAGCCGGATCTCGGAAATTAAGAGACTTGGAACATTTTTTTTTTCAGATTTTTTAGAGGGGCAATGCTTTAGTCAAAATACTTCTGCAACCCACTTCCCATCACCCCCCCCTTTTTTTTTTTTCACATGCACGCGAGGTGCTTGCACCTCGCGCTACACGCAAATACTAGTTATATTATATAAAGCTAAATTACCACTCACTGACTGACTGACTGACTCACTCATTGACATAATTGTTCTCCCAGATGGTGGATGGGGAGGTGGGTATATTTTGACAGATTCGTAAACAAGTAACTCTCAAACCTACGGGAAAAGTGCAAAACCTCCCCTTTTCCCCCCCCTTCTCCCCCCCCCCCCCCCTATCGCATCTCGGAAACTACGAGACCCGTATTTTTTTCTTTTTACGGATTCGTATAGAGGAGACTCGGTAAAGTAAAAACCATTTTTCAAAGTCCCCCCCCCGCCCCCCTTCTCCCCCCTTTAGGCGGATCTCGGAATCTAAGAGACTTGGAACATTTTTTTTTTCAGATTCATTTAGAGGGGCAATGCTTTAGTCAAAATACTTCTGCAACCCCCCCCCCCATCGCCCCCCCTTTTTTTTTTCTTTTTTCACAAGCTCGCGAGGTGCTTGCACATCGCGCAATACGCAAATACTTGATTTAGAGGGGCAATGCTTTAGTTTTTTTACACAAGCACGCGAGGTGCTTGCACCTCACGCAACACGCAAATACTAGTTATATTATATAAAGCTAAATTACCACTCACTGACTGACTGACTCACTCATTGACATAATTGTTCTCCCAGATGGTGGATGGGGAGGTGGGTATATTTTGACAGATTCGTAAACAAGTAACTCTCAAACCTACGGGAAAAGTGCCAAACCTCCCCTTTCCCCCCCCATCACCCCCCCCCCCCCTTTTTTTTTTTTCACAAGCACGCGAGGTGCTTGCACCTCGCGCTACACTTAAATACAAGGTACTACTACATCTCCCCCCCATCAGCCCCCCCTTTTTTTTTTTTTTTCACAAGCACGCGAGGTCTCGCGCAACACGTAAATACTAAACCCCCCATCACCCCCCCCCCTTTTTTTTTTTTCACAAGCACGCGAGGTGCTTGCACCTCGCGCAACACGCAAATACTAAACCCCCCCCATCTCCCCCATCAACCACCCCCTTTTTGTATCACAAGCACGCGAGGTGCTTGCACCTCGCGCAACACGCAAATACTAAACCCCCCATCAACCCCCCCCTTTTTTTTTTTTCACAAGCACGCGAGGTGCTTGCACCTCGCGCAACACGCAAATACTAAACCCCCCCATCTCCCCCATCAAACCCCCCTTTTTTTTTCACAAGCAACACGCAAATACTAGTTATATTATTATACTATATAATATAAAGCTAAATTACCACTCACTGACTGACTGACTCACTCATTGACATAATTGTTCTCCCAGATGGTGGATGGGGAGGTGGGTATATTTTGACAGATTCGTAAACAAGTAACTCTCAAACCTACGGGAAAAGTGCCAAACCTCCCCTTTTCACCCCCCTTCTCCCCCCTCCCTATCGTATCTCGGAAACTACGAGACCCGTATTTTTTGTTTTTTACGGATTCGTATAGAAGAGGCTCGGTAAAGTAAAAACCATTTTTCAAAGTCCCCCCCCCGCCCCCCTTCTCCCCCCCTTTAGGCGGGTCTCGGAATCTAAGAGACTTGGAACATTTTTTTTTTCAGATTCATTTCGAGGGGCAATGCTTTAGTCGAAATAATTGTGCAACCCCCCCCCATTTCCCCCCCCCCTTTTTTTTTTTTTTTTTTTTTTTTCACAGGCACGCCAGGTGCTTGCACCTCGCGCAACACGCAAATACTAAACCCCCCATCACCCCCCATCACCCCCCCCCCTTTTTTTCATAAGCACGCGAGGTGCTTGCACCTCGCGCAACACGCAAATACTTGATTTAGAGGGGCAATGCTTTAGTTTTTTTCACCAGCACGCGAGGTGCTTGCACCTCGCGCAACACGCAAATACTAAACCCCATCTCCCCCCATCACCCCTCCCCACTTTTTTTCTTCACAAGCACGCGAGGTGCTTGCACCTCGCGCAACACGTAAGAAGGGCCTGATTACTTTATGATCAGAATTATTCTAGGACCAACAGATTATTATACTATATAAAGCTAAATTACCACTCACTGACTGACTGACTCACTCATTGACATAATTGTTCTCCCAGATGGTGGATGGGGAGGTGGGTATATTTTGATAGATTCGTAAACAAGTAACTCTCAAACCTACGGGAAAAGTGCCAAACCTCCCCTTTTCACCCCCCTTCTCCCCTCTCCCTATCGTATCTCAGAAACTACGAGACCCGTATTCGTTTTTTTTTACGGATTCGTATAGAGGAGGCTCGGTTAAGTAAAAATCATTTTTCAAAGTCGCCCCCCCCGCCTCCCTTCTTACCCCCTTTAGGCGGATCTCGGAAATTAAGAGACTTGGAACATTTTTTTTTCCAGATTCATTTAGAGGGGCAATGCTTTAGTCAAAATACTTCTGCAACCCCCCCCCATCACCCCCCCTTTTTTTTTTTTTCACAAGCACGCGAGGTGCTTGCACCTCGCGCAACACGCAAATACTTGATTTAGAGGGGCAATGCTTTAGTTTTTTTCACAAGCACGCGAGGTGCTTGCACCTCGCGCAACACGCAAATACTAAACCCCATCTCCCCCCATCACCCCTCCCCACTTTTTTTCTTCACAAGCACGCGAGGTGCTTGCACCTCGCGCAACACGTAAGAAGGGCCTGATTACTTTATGATCAGAATTATTCTAGGACCAACAGATTATTATATTATATAAAGCTAAATTACCACTCACTGACTGACTGACTCACTCATTGACATAATTGTTCTCCCAGATGGTGGATGGGGAGGTGGGTATATTTTGACAGATTCGTAAACAAGTAACTCTCAAACCTACGGGAAAAGTGCCAAACCTCCCCTTTTCACCCCCCTTCTCCCCCCTCCCTATCGTATCTCGGAAACTACGAGACCCGTATTTTTTGTTTTTTACGGATTCGTATAGAGGAGGCTCGGTAAAGTAAAAACCATTTTTCAAAGTTCCCCCCCCCCCCGCCCCCTTCTCCCCCCCTTTAGGCGGATCTCGGAATCTAAGAGACTTGGATCATTTTTTTTTTCAGATTCATTTAGAGGGGCAATGCTTTAGTCGAAATACTTGTGCAACCCCCCCCACATCTCCCCCCCATCACCCCCCCCCCTTTTTTTTTTTCATAAGCTCGCGAGGTGCTTGCACCTCGCGCAACACGCAAATACTAAACCCCCCCCCATCACCCCCGCCCCCCCACTTTTTTTTTTTCACAAGCACGCGAGGTGCTTGCACCTCGCGCAACACGCAAATACTAGTTATATTATATAAAGCTAGATTACCACTCACTGACTCACTCATTGACATAATTGTTCTCCCAGATGGTGGATGGGGAGGTGGGTATATTTTGACAGATTCGTAAACAAGTAACTCTCAAACCTACGGGAAAAGTGCCAAACCTCCCCCTTTCCCCCCCCTTCTCCCCCCCCTCTATCGTATCTCGGAAACTACGAGAACCGTATTTTTTGTTTTTTACGGATTCGTATAGAGGAGGCTCGGTAAAGTAAAAACCATTTTTCAAAGTCCCCCCCCGCCCCCCTTCTCCCCCCCTTTAGGCGGATCTCGGAATCTAAGAGACTTGGAACATTTTTTTTTTCAGATTCATTTAGAGGGGCAATGCTTTAGTCGAAATACTTGTGCAAACCCCCCCCCCCCATCACCCCCCCACTCCTTTTTTTTTTTTTTTTTTCACAAGCTCGCGAGGTGCTTGCACCTCGCGCAACACGCAAATACTAAACCCCCCATCACCCCCCGCCCTTTTTTTTTTTTTTTTTTTTTCACAAGCACGCGAGGTGCTTGCACCTCGCGCAACACGCAAATACTAGTTATATTATATAAAGCTAGATTACCACTCACTCACTGACTCACTGACATAATTGTTCTCCCAGATGGTGGATGGGGAGGTGGGTATATTTTGACAGATTCGTAAACAAGTAACTCTCAAACCTACGGGAAAAGTGCCAAACCCCCCCTTTTCCCCCCCTTCTCCCCCCCCCCCTATCGTATCTCGGAAACTACGAGACCCGTATTTTTTTCTTTTTACGGATTCGCATAGAGGAGGCTCGGTAAAGTAAAAACCATTTTTCAAAGTCCCCCCTCCCCGCCCCCCTTCTCCCCCCCTTTAGGCGGATCTCGGAATCTAAGAGACTTGGAACATTTTTTTTTTCAGATTCATTTAGAGGGGCAATGCTTTAGTCGAAATACTTGTGCAACCCCCCCCCCCCTCTTTGTTTTTGTTTTTTTTTTTTTCTCAAGCTCAACACGCAAATACTAAACCCCCCCATCACCCCCCCCATTTTTTTTTTTTTTTTTTTTCACAAGCACGCGAGGTGCTTGCACCTCGCGCAACACGCAAATACTTGATTTAGAGGGGCAATGCCTTAGTTCTTTTCACCAGCACGCGAGGTGCTTGCACCTCGCGCAACACGCAAATACTAAACCCCCCCATCTCCCCCCATCATGCCCCCCCCCTTTTTTTCTTTTTTTCACAAGCACGCGAGGTGCTTGCACCTCGCGCAACACGCAAATACTAAACCCCCCCCATCACCACCCCATTTTTTTTTTCACAAGCACGCGAGGTGCTTGCACCTCGCGCAACACTCAAATACTAGTTATACTATATAAAGCTAAATTACCACTCACTGACTGACTGACTCACTCATTGACATAATTGTTCTCCCAGATGGTGGATGGGGAGGTGGGTATATTTTGACAGATTCGTAAACAAGTAACTCTCAAACCTACGGGAAAAGTGCCAAACCTCCCCTTTTCACCCCCCTTCACCCCCTCCCTATCGTATCTCGGAAACTACGAGACCCGTATTTTTTGTTTTTTACGGATTCGTATAGAGGAGGTTCGGTAAAGTAAAAACCATTTTCAAAGTCCCCCCCCCCCCCGCCCCCCTTCGCCCCCCCCTTTAGGCGGATCTCGGAATCTAAGAGACTTGGAACATTTTTTTTTTCAGATTCGTTTAGAGGGGCAATGCTTTAGTCGAAATACTTCAGAACCCCCCCCCCCTATCACCCCCCCATTTTTTTTTTTTTTTTTCACAAGCACGCGAGGTGCTTGCACCTCGCGCAACACGCAAATACTAAACCACCCCAATTCCCCCCATCACCCCCATCCCACTTTTTTGTTTTTTTTTTTTTCACAAGCACGCGAGGTGCTTGCACCTCGCGCAACACGCAAATACTAAACCTCCCCCATCTCCCAACATCACCCCCCCATTCTTTTTTTTTTCAGAAGCACGCGAGGTGCTTGCACCTCGCGCAACACGCAAATACTAGTTATATTATATAAAGCTAAATTACCACTCACTGACTGACTCACTCACTCATTGACATAATTGTTCTCCCAGATGGTGGATGGGGAGGTGGGTATATTTTGACAGATTCGTAAACAAGTAACTCTCAAACTTACGGGAAAAGTGCCAAACCTCACCTTTTCTCCCCCCTTCTCCCCCCCCCCTATCGTATCTCGGAAACTACGAGACCCGTATTTTTTTCTTTTTACGGATTCGTATAGAGGAGGCTCGGTAAAGTAAAAACCATTTTTCAAAGTCCCCCCCCGCCCCCTTCTCCCCCCCTTTAGGCGGATCTCGGAATCTAAGAGACTTGAAACATTTTTTTTTTCAGATTCATTTAGAGGGGCAATGCTTTAGTCGAAATAATTGTGCAACGCCCCCCCCATTTCCCACCCCCTTTTTTTTTTTTTTCACAAGCTCCCGAGGTGCTTGCACCTCGCGCAACACGCAAATACCAATTTCTTTTTTCACAAGCACGCGAGGTGCTTGCACCTCGCGCAACACGCAAATACTTGATTTAGAGGGGCAATGCTTTAGTTTTTTTCACAAGCACGCGAGGTGCTTGCACCTCGCGCAACACGCAAATACTAAACCCCCCCATCACCCCGCCCCAATTTTTTTTTTTCACATGCACGCGAGGTGCTTGCACCTCGCGCAACACGCAAATACTAGTTATCATTATATCATATAAAGCTAAATTACCACTGACTCACTCACTGACATAATTGTTCTCCCAGATGGTGGATGGGGAGGTGGGTATATTTTGACAGATTCGTAAACAAGTAACTCTCAGACCTACGGGAAATGTGCCAAACCTCCCCTTTTCACCCCCCTTCTCCCCCCTCCCTATCGTATCTCGGAAACTACGAGACCCGTATTTTTTTTTTACGGGTTCTTATAGAGGCTCGGTAAAGTAAAAACCATTTTTCAAAGTCGCCCCCCTTCTCACCCCCTTTATGCGGATCTCGAAAATTAAGAGACTTGGAACATTTTTATTTTCAGATTCATTTAGAGGGGCAATGCTTTAGTCCAAATAATTGTGCAACCCCCCCCCCCATTTTTTTTCCACAAGCAATCGACGTGCTTGTACCTCGCGCAACACGCAAATACTTGTTATACTATATAAAGCTAAATTACCACTGACTGACTTACTCATTGACATAATTGTTCTCCCAGATGGTGGATGGGGAGGTGGGTATATTTGACAGTTAGTAAATGCAATAGGAGCGCAAGTCATTCAGCGAAGTGGAGATGTACGTTCAAAACGTATCTCTCTAGCCATCCAACGTGGCAATGCGATCTGTATAGAGGAGGCTCGGTAAAGTAAAGACCATTTATCAAAGTCGCCCCCCCCCCCACCCCCCTTCTCACCCCCTTTAGGCGGATCTCGGAAATTAAGAGAATTGGAACATTTTTTTTTTCAGATTCATTTAGAGGGGCAATGCTTTAGTCAAAATACTTCTGCAACCCCCACCTTTTTTTTTTTTTTTCACAAGCACGCGAGGTGCTTGCACCTCGCGCAACACGCAAATACTAAACCCCCCCATCTCCCCCATCACCACCCCCTTTTTTTTTTTTTTTTTGTTTTTTTCACAAGCACGGCACCTCGCGCAACACGCAAATACTAAACCCCCCCATCACTCCGCCCCAATTTTTTTTTTCACAAGCACGCGAGGTGCTTGCACCTCGCGCAACACGCAAATACTAGTTATCATTATATCATATAAAGCTAAATTACCACTGACTCACTCACTGACATAATTGTTCTCCCAGATGGTGGATGGGGAGGTGGGTATATTTTGACAGATTCGTAAACAAGTAACTCTCAAACCTACGGGAAATGTGCCAAACCTCCCCTTTTCACCCCCCTTCTCCCCCCTCCCTATCGTATCTCGGAAACTACGAGATCCGTATTTTTTTTTTACGGGTTCTTATAGAGGCTCGGTAAAGTAAAAACCATTTTTCAAAGTCGCCCCCCTTCTCACCCCCTTTATGCGGATCTCGAAAATTAAGAGACTTGGAACATTTTTATTTTCAGATTCATTTAGAGGGGCAATGCTTTAGTCCAAATAATTGTGCAACCCCCCCCCATTTTTTTTTCCACAAGCAATCGAGGTGCTTTTACCTCGCGCAACACGCAAATACTTGTTATACTATATAAAGCTAAATTACCACTGACTGACTCACTCATTGACATAATTGTTCTCCCAGATGGTGGATGGGGAGGTGGGTATATTTGACAGTTAGTAAATGCAATAGGAGCGCAAGTCATTCAGCGAAGTGGAGATGTACGTTCAAAACGTATCTCTCTAGCCATCCAACGTGGCAATGCGATCAGTATTATGGGAACGCTTCCTTCCTCCATCTCTATGGAGGAAATTTTTTACTTATAGTCATACTATTTTATGTGATTTGGAATATTCGTAGTCATATGTTTAAACTTTATTGTGTTGTTAAAAATAAATGAATTGGTGCACCTAATAATAAAATGTGGTTGTAGTTATTGGATTTACTATATGAATAAATTATTGTAAGTATATACAAGTGAAAGAAAAGTTTCATTTATCAGTACTTTTCAATTTTTTTGTATGTAATGAAAATATTATAACTAATATGTTGTAATGATATTGTAACCTTGTAACAAATAAGTAATTATTAAGGTTTAAGTATACACACAGTGTTCAATATTTTTGTTTCTTCTTATTTATTTATGTATTATCATTGCAATGTACACAGGACGTGATGTGTGCACAGTAGTGGATTGCTTTAATCAATTCAAATTACTTTAACAATAAAAAGAAAACGAAATATTATAAACGTTTTATTAGAATAATTAGTAACAAAATTAAGTTTACTTTGGTTGGTTGCAGACAAAGTTAGGTTGTAGCGTATAAAAAAGGTAAAAATAAAATAAATAAAGTTTAATCCATAAAAATACACCAGATCTTCATCATTCATCAAAACATAAACTTTCTTTACTTCTGTCATTTCTGCTATCTTTCTTACATTTTTATTTACTTTTTCTGGATGTTTAATCCTGCATTCTTCGTGTTTTTCAACTTTTAATCGCTTCCTGTATCGCTTTTGCCTTTAAGTATTACACATCTGAAAAACAGAAAATAAACTAAGAATAGCTTCTGTTAATAAATTTCATTACAAATCATGTCTCAACTTTTCTGATACAGATCAGATAAAAGCAGTATTACAAATACAGACTACCAATTAAGTTACCTGCATGTGTCGCGAGGATGATTCTAACCGTCATACTGGATAACAGCACTGATTCGTGAAAAAAGAAAAACATCTTGCTACATGCCCACATTGTGTTCAGTCTATTTTTGTATAGGAAGATGTATTAATTTATACAAATTCGAATATGAAAAAATTTGAAAAGTATCGATACCTTACGCGATACCAGTATCGTATTAAAAGTATCGATACCAAAAAAGTATCGGAACAAAAGTATCGATACCTGTAGGTATCGAGTACTTTTTAATACATAAAAAAACCGAATGGAGTGTAGTTGCTAAGTTTCGCAAAAAATCTAGCAGGAACGTGTCTTACAAAATAGTCACTAATATCCAATAGATATTTAGAAACTGTTAGATATTCACATAACGTACGTAAACGTAGGCACGTACCCTACTTTGGAGAAAATAATAATTCAGTACAAAAATTAAAATGTTTTTATTTTTAATTAAAATTACACGACTAAACACAATAAAACTCACAAATGTCATAATGAATACTAAATTATTTAGAAAACTGCCAATCTTGCAATCCAACGTGAATAAAATTTTATCCAGGCGGGATCCAGTCAAGCGATTACGACACATACTTGATTTGAAAGGTATAGTCCAACCTCGTCCCTTTCCCCTTCAGTTATCCTCTGACGTCTTGCATGAGCCAGTTGTTTATGTTGACTCCAGAAATCCATTGTGTCAGTTTATCTACATTAAAAAAAAAAAGAGGAGGTTCTCAGTTCGTCTTGTACTTTTTTTTATGGATTTTTTTTTTACGTTTGAAAGGGTATACTTTCTAGTTGGTCCCATTGTTATGAAATCAGGATCTGATGATGGGATCCTGGAGTATTCGAAGGAACTCTTCAAATATTATAGGCACACCTATAGCGTTTTGGGTATTTCTAATAGTAACTTGTGCAGTTGCTCTCAAAAAGCACCATTTAGGGAAGTGGAACTTATGATGAAGACCACAGATGGCCACCGAAACTACTCAATAATAAGTACTTCGTGGATTTGATTCGATTACTTGAATATGCATGTTAAGCACTTTATGCTCGTCACAATGCATATGGTGATGTAGAGCTGATGGTGAAGTACCAGGAGAACTCCTCAAAAATTAACGGCTCTGCATCGGGAAAAGCAATATTTTGTAAAAGGTGATCAGTAGTTCACGTTTCGGCTTTTGTACCTAGATAAATTACAAACCGACCCACTAAAAAGCGTGAAAAAAACTTGCAAAAAGCAAAAAATAAAACCGACTTCCATATCAAAACACTACAAAGCCAAAAATAACTTTAATTTCGGAAGGCGGTATCAAAAAAAAGAAAATACAGTACCAATAGCACCGACTACCGAAATTAAAGTTATTTTTGGCTTTGTAGTGTTTTGATATGGAAGTCGGTTTTATTTTTTGCTTAAAAGTTTTTTTAAATCTTGGATCAAGCAGGGTGGAGGTAATGTATTTATTGACTTTTTTAGTTTTCTAATTAACGACATCATTTTTATTCACAAATGTACAATTTTTTTGAAAAATACTCGGTATAAGGGATCCTGTGTCATGGAAAAAATACCCACTCAACAAAGAACATTTTTTACTAATACATGTGGGATTGTAAGGCAAAATAAACGAATATAAGGGTTTGACGCATTTGGTGCACTTCTCATATGGTACACTTTGCAACTGGTGCACTTCTGAATTGGTGCACTTTTTAAGATGAGTGGAGATTTAGAAAAATTGTCTAAAAATGAAAGAATCTTTGGTTTTGCATAGGTAATTTTCCTAAAAAATACAATCAACAAAATTTTTTTTAATTAAACTCTACATAACCACTATAACATTTTTATTTTATCAGAAAATTGAAATTAAAGCTATTTAATTAATAGTAACAATTACTAAGTAAGAAACAAAGGTTTATCTATATTATTTATAACCTGTTTTTGAGAAACAGGTTATGATCTAATCTAAAACTTAAAAAAATTCAGTAAATATTTATTTATAAAAAAAATAAAAATGTTATAGTGGTTATGTATTCTTAATTAAAATTATTTTGTTGATTGTATTTTTATGAAAATTACCTACGCAAAACCAAAGATTCTTTCATTTTTAGACAATTTTTCCAAATCCCCACTGACCCCACTCATCTTAAAAAGTGCTCCTTTTGCGAAGTGCACCAATTGAGAAGTGCAGCAATTGAGAATTGCAGCAGTTGCGAAGTGTACCATATGAGAAGTGCACCAAATGCTAAGTTCACCATTTGAGCATGGTGTACAAGTTGAGATGTGCACCAAATGCGTCAAACCCTTAGATTTCTTTCCTTATTAAACAAAAAAGAATTAATCTGACAAACAAAACAAGGAACAAATTGTAAACAAATTTTGTATACAGCAAAATTGATGATGTGGTGTCTGGGGAGCATGACGTAGTGTTTTCACCAATTTTAATTTGTATTTTTTTTCCTTATATCTGCTTTTACATGTGCAAATGTAACATAGACTATAAATTTTATACTCTCTGTTAAATGCTGTGTAAAGATACCAAGAACTACCTACATTGAGATGTAGTGGGTGGAGGTGGGAGGTAAAATAAAATTTCAGTGTCGTGAGTACGGTTTATTAGAATATTAAAGAGTTTTTCATTAAAAATCAACCTAGACACTTAGTGTATTATTATTCTTAACGTACAAAAATAAACTTATGGTCGAAAAGGTACATTAATATCACAAAGGTACAATTATTACATACAAAAAAGAAACAGGTTTAGAGAAAAATCTTACTTGTTAAAAATAAACAAAAATAATTATCTCTGATTTATAATTGGTTAATGAAGATTAGGCCAAACAGCATTGAAGTGGTCAGTGCCTTTTCAGCCATTGGTTACTATTGGCCGTTACAGAAATGATTTTCTTTGAACAAATGTGGACTTGTTACAAGCTAGACTTTAGCCTGGATCATCAAATCATCAAAACATATTCGATTAATAATTCAATAGATTAACAATCATATCAATCAAGTACAAAAGACAATTATGTTTACCTTGATCACAATTATATAATTTATAGTATAGTAGTACTGCAGTATATACTAGGTATATATTATTATTCTCTTCATTTCTAATTAAGAGAAATTACAACAATATTAATATATAATTTTAGAGTGCTGTGTCACATTTGGTCCACTCAAATAATGGTTTATTTTTCTTTTGATTAGGTACCTATGTCTACTATATCTTTCTTTAGTTGTTATATGTAAAATTAAGGTCTTTCAATACACAAATTGATTTAAAAAAGTCTATTATTTTCTCTTTCCAGAGTTTTTGGTAACATTAGTGGCCATAATTTAGAATTGATGACAATTTTAGGTAAATTTTGACAAGTAGGATGAGTTACATTTTAAACATACTGAGTTATAAAATTAGAAGGTAATAAAACATTGATATAATGAAAACCCAAGATGCACACTCAGTGTCTCAAAACCGTCCGCATAAAATCAGCGCACAATTCTGAATAATGCACTCATTTCAAATAGTATCGCGTCGCTCGCGTCTACGACACATGTCAAAAATGACGAAGTGTTTTTTGACAAATTGTAAAAATATTACTTAAAGGCTAAAAAAGGATGGGATATCGAATTTTCGGTAAATAAAAGAGTTTATTGATTAGTTTTTATTATTTTTATGAATATTTTTATGACTGATTATAATAAGAAGAAATATTTAATTTGGATTTAATTTGTCTTAAAATTTCACTCACGGTCAAAGTATGATACGGCAAATGTCAATGCCCGCTTTTTCAGTGTCGGAACAATGTATTTACAGTTTCTTTTTTATTTTAGTCGCATAATAAAAATTACCCTGTTCTAGTTTTTACTGTTTATATTTTTTAACCGATTTAGGAGGTTCTCAATTCGTCTTGAACTTTTTTTTATGTATGTTACCTCATATCTCGGAGACGGCTGGACCGATTTGGAAAATTCTTTTTGCGTTTGAAAGGGTATACTTTCTAGTTGGTCCCATTGTTACGAAATCAGGATCTGATGATGGGATCCTGGAGAAATCGAGGGAACTAACTCTTCAACTATTATAGGCACACCTATAGCGTTTTGGGTATTTCTTATAGTACCTTGAGCAGTTGCTTTCGAAAAGTTCCATTTGGGGAAGTTGAACTGATGATGATAGTCACAGATGGCCACTGAAACTACTCAATAATAAGTATTTCGTGGATTGTGATTCGATTACTTGAGTACGGATGTTAAACAATTTATGCTCGTCGCAATACATACGAGTATGGTGATGTAGAGCTGATGGTCAAGTACCAGGAGAACTCCTCAAAAATTAACGGCTATGCATCGGGAAAAGAAACATTTTGTATAAGGTGATAAGTTGTTGACATTTTGGCTTTTGTAACTAGATAAAATACAAACCGACCCACTAAAAAGCGTGAAAAAATAATTTAACAGAAAATAGAACCGACTTCCATACCAAAACACTACAAAGCTAAAAATAACTTTAATTTCAGAAGGCGGTGTGAAAAAAAAAGAAAATCCAAAACCAATAACACCGACTACCGAAATTAAAGTTATTTTAGCTTTGTAGTGTTTTGATATGGAAGTCTGTTCTATTTTTTGTTATTTTTTATTTATTTATAAGTTTATATAGTTCCGACCTTCATCGTATCTATATAGGTGATATAAAGGAGAAGTGGTCGTCAATTCTACGGTTTTTCTTTAATGTTCGTAAATATTTTATGTAAGTATATTGATTCATTAAGGATAACTTATAGGTTCACGACATGCGGCATACTAATGATAAAAGTGTCTGTGAGTGGCTACGGCTTTGGCGCAACATCAATCTCATTAAAACTCCTTATCGTTAGCCAACAAAGGCGAAACATTTTTAAGCCGAATATTTCATGCGTCGTTTTGTTCACAGAATTTTTTGGATGAAGATAATTGTATGTCACTGAAAAAGAACGTACTGAACCAAAAATTTTAATAAACGATTTTAACCGTTAATATTTGTTTCATTGATATACAACGTGTAACGTAAAGGGTATATACATACCAAGGGCACGGCTTCTTTGGATGATATCAAACGATATTGGCAGGGTTTCAAGTCAAAATAAAATACTCTAAAACTTGATACCAAATTTTTTGTTTCGTAAGTTTCTTAAATTTAAATCATATCATAACTTTCCACGTTACTTGCAAATATCACGATAAATCTCTTCTGTGATGTGCTTATTTCAATTTGAAAAGTTTGGTTTCTGGTATCAATGTATTAAAAATTCTCATTACTTCCGAACATGTAGAGATAGGATTAAAAAACCCTTCCAATGTCGTTTGATATCACCCAAAGAAGCCGTGCCCTTGGTATGTATATACCCTTTCCGTTACACGTTGTATACATGTTCTACCCAAAAACATATTTACGCTCAGATAAGAGTATAATTACGTTACTTTTAATCGAGACTGTGCTATAGAATTACTTTTTTAGGTGCCATAAATTCATATTTTAGAAGTTTATTCTACTACTCCAGAAAAACCTATATTATTTTAGAAGCCAAAAAATAACCACTATGCATAGTTTTATTTAGAGTGGCTTACATAGGAGTTAACTAGTGGCTAAAATAGTATTATTCAGACGCACGTTGATTGTGGCTGACAGAATTTAGAAGGCAATGTATATTTTTAGAGGCGAATAATGCTATTAAAAAGAAGTCTGTTTAATTAGCACCCATAATTTAATAATTTCGCGAAATCTATTTACGAATGAATTTAATATAAAATAATATTGATTCAATCATTTTATTTTATTAATTTTAAGGAAACTTACAGCTAAAACATTTGAATGATCATTGACAATAAGTAAATTTATAAAAAATTCGCCATTTTCTTAAATTTAATCTACTTAATTAGCAGCCTTGGTGAGTCAGACTTTTAATGGCACTCTAAGCCGAACGTTCCTTTTTACTATTGCAAAAAACGACGGATTAAAAAATCAATAATTTATAAAAATCAATAAAATTATTAAAGCTTTCCCCGCGTTATGCTAAAAATAATAATGAAAACTAGAACCGTTTTTCAAATCAGTCTTATATTTACACGCGTGTGATGTGCACTCGTTACCCGTATCATCGGTGTCACCAGGGTAGCTGACGTCACTACTTCAAGGGGCGTTATAAACTATGCCTTTTGCCAACTTCAGAATCCAAAGATGACAACGAAGCAGAGGGGGCCACTTCCAGACTCCCTACGCACCGGAGGATGTCCACGCATCATTGGCGTGCACCAGAGGTGCGAGCCGCGCGCGGAGCGGTCCCACAGCTGATCGAGCCAGCGGCCGCGCGCGGAGCGGTCCCACAGCTGATCGAGCCAGCGGCCGCGCGCGGAGCGGTCCCACAGCTGATCGAGCCAGCGGCCGCGCGCGGAGCGGTCCCACAGCTGATCGAGCCAGCGGCCGCGCGCGGAGCGGTCCCACAGCTGATCGAGCCAGCGGCCGCGCGCGGAGCGGTCCCACAGCTGATCGAGCAAGCGGCCGCGCGCGGAGCGGTCCCACAGCTGATCGAGCCAGCGGCCGCGCGCGGAGCGGTCCCACAGCTGATCGAGCCAGCGGCCGCGCGCGGAGCGGTCCCACAGCTGATCGAGCCAGCGGCCGCGCGCGGAGCGGTCCCACAGCTGATCGAGCCAGCGGCCGCGCGCGGAGCGGTCCCACAGCTGATCGAGCCAGCGGCCGCGCGCGGAGCGGTCCCACAGCTGATCGAGCCAGCGGCCGCGCGCGGAGCGGTCCCACAGCTGATCGAGCCAGCGGCCGCGCGCGGAGCAGTCCCACAGCTGATCGAGCCAGCGGCCGCGCGCGGAGCGGTCCCACAGCTGATCGAGCCAGCGGCCGCGCGCGGAGCGGTCCCACAGCTGATCGAGCCAGCGGCCGCGCGCGGAGCGGTCCCACAGCTGATCGAGCCAGCGGCCGCGCGCGGAGCGGTCCCACAGCTGATCGAGCCAGCGGCCGCGCGCGGAGCGGTCCCACAGCTGATCGAGCCAGCGGCCGCGCGCGGAGCGGTCCCACAGCTGATCGAGCCAGCGGCCGCGCGCGGAGCGGTCCCACAGCTGATCGAGCCAGCGGCCGCGCGCGGAGCGGTCCCACAGCTGATCGAGCCAGCGGCCGCGCGCGGAGCGGTCCCACAGCTGATCGAGCCAGCGGCCGCGCGCGGAGCAGTCCCACAGCTGATCGAGCCAGCGGCCGCGCGCGGAGCGGTCCCACAGCTGATCGAGCCAGCGGCCGCGCGCGGAGCGGTCCCACAGCTGATCGAGCCAGCGGCCGCGCGCGGAGCGGTCCCACAGCTGATCGAGCCAGCGGCCGCGCGCGGAGCAGTCCCACAGCTGATCGAGCCAGCGGCCGCGCGCGGAGCGGTCCCACAGCTGATCGAGCCAGCGGCCGCGCGCGGAGCGGTCCCACAGCTGATCGAGCCAGCGGCCGCGCGCGGAGCGGTCCCACAGCTGATCGAGCCAGCGGCCGCGCGCGGAGCGGTCCCACAGCTGATCGAGCCAGCGGCCGCGCGCGGAGCGGTCCCACAGCTGATCGAGCCAGCGGCCGCGCGCGGAGCGGTCCCACAGCTGATCGAGCCAGCGGCCGCGCGCGGAGCGGTCCCACAGCTGATCGAGCCAGCGGCCGCGCGCGGAGCGGTCCCACAGCTGATCGAGCCAGCGGCCGCGCGCGGAGCGGTCCCACAGCTGATCGAGCCAGCGGCCGCGCGCGGAGCGGTCCCACAGCTGATCGAGCCAGCGGCCGCGCGCGGAGCGGTCCCACAGCTGATCGAGCCAGCGGCCGCGCGCGGAGCGGTCCCACAGCTGATCGAGCCAGCGGCCGCGCGCGGAGCGGTCCCACAGCTGATCGAGCCAGCGGCCGCGCGCGGAGCGGTCCCACAGCTGATCGAGCCAGCGGCCGCGCGCGGAGCGGTCCCACAGCTGATCGAGCCAGCGGCCGCGCGCGGAGCGGTCCCACAGCTGATCGAGCCAGCGGCCGCGCGCGGAGCGGTCCCACAGCTGATCGAGCCAGCGGCCGCGCGCGGAGCGGTCCCACAGCTGATCGAGCCAGCGGCCGCGCGCGGAGCGGTCTCACAGCTGATCGAGCCAGCGGCCGCGCGCGGAGCGGTCCCACAGCTGATCGAGCCAGCGGCCGCGCGCGGAGCGGTCCCACAGCTGATCGAGCCAGCGGCCGCGCGCGGAGCGGTCCCACAGCTGATCGAGCCAGCGGCCGCGCGCGGAGCGGTCCCACAGCTGATCGAGCCAGCGGCCGCGCGCGGAGCGGTCCCACAGCTGATCGAGCCAGCGGCCGCGCGCGGAGCGGTCCCACAGCTGATCGAGCCAGCGGCCGCGCGCGGAGCGGTCCCACAGCTGATCGAGCCAGCGGCCGCGCGCGGAGCGGTCCCACAGCTGATCGAGCCAGCGGCCGCGCGCGGAGCGGTCCCACAGCTGATCGAGCCAGCGGCCGCGCGCGGAGCGGTCCCACAGCTGATCGAGCCAGCGGCCGCGCGCGGAGCGGTCCCACAGCTGATCGAGCCAGCGGCCGCGCGCGGAGCGGTCCCACAGCTGATCGAGCCAGCGGCCGCGCGCGGAGCGGTCCCACAGCTGATCGAGCCAGCGGCCGCGCGCGGAGCGGTCTCACAGCTGATCGAGCCAGCGGCCGCGCGCGGAGCGGTCCCACAGCTGATCGAGCCAGCGGCCGCGCGCGGAGCGGTCCCACAGCTGATCGAGCCAGCGGCCGCGCGCGGAGCGGTCCCACAGCTGATCGAGCCAGCGGCCGCGCGCGGAGCGGTCCCACAGCTGATCGAGCCAGCGGCCGCGCGCGGAGCGGTCCCACAGCTGATCGAGCCAGCGGCCGCGCGCGGAGCGGTCCCACAGCTGATCGAGCCAGCGGCCGCGCGCGGAGCGGTCCCACAGCTGATCGAGCCAGCGGCCGCGCGCGGAGCGGTCCCACAGCTGATCGAGCCAGCGGCCGCGCGCGGAGCGGTCCCACAGCTGATCGAGCCAGCGGCCGCGCGCGGAGCGGTCCCACAGCTGATCGAGCCAGCGGCCGCGCGCGGAGCGGTCCCACAGCTGATCGAGCCAGCGGCCGCGCGCGGAGCGGTCCCACAGCTGATCGAGCCAGCGGCCGCGCGCGGAGCGGTCCCACAGCTGATCGAGCCAGCGGCCGCGCGCGGAGCGGTCCCACAGCTGATCGAGCCAGCGGCCGCGCGCGGAGCGGTCCCACAGCTGATCGAGCCAGCGGCCGCGCGCGGAGCGGTCTCACAGCTGATCGAGCCAGCGGCCGCGCGCGGAGCGGTCCCACAGCTGATCGAGCCAGCGGCCGCGCGCGGAGCGGTCCCACAGCTGATCGAGCCAGCGGCCGCGCGCGGAGCGGTCCCACAGCTGATCGAGCCAGCGGCCGCGCGCGGAGCGGTCCCACAGCTGATCGAGCCAGCGGCCGCGCGCGGAGCGGTCCCACAGCTGATCGAGCCAGCGGCCGCGCGCGGAGCGGTCCCACAGCTGATCGAGCCAGCGGCCGCGCGCGGAGCGGTCCCACAGCTGATCGAGCCAGCGGCCGCGCGCGGAGCGGTCCCACAGCTGATCGAGCCAGCGGCCGCGCGCGGAGCGGTCCCACAGCTGATCGAGCCAGCGGCCGCGCGCGGAGCGGTCCCACAGCTGATCGAGCCAGCGGCCGCGCGCGGAGCGGTCCCACAGCTGATCGAGCCAGCGGCCGCGCGCGGAGCGGTCCCACAGCTGATCGAGCCAGCGGCCGCGCGCGGAGCGGTCCCACAGCTGATCGAGCCAGCGGCCGCGCGCGCACCACACTACTCGCCGACTCGCCTACCGATACGATCATCGGCGAACCTACCGCATCATCTATTTTATTTAAATAATATTGTAACCAAATCGGTATCAAATCTTTATTATATTTTCAATCGAGATTCATATCTTCAACAATTGGGTCGACCCACTAGCGGGTCCATGGCTCGTTTTGAAAACCATGACATTAAACTTCTGATTGTATCGATATAAAATTTCGTGAAACTCACAATGGGACTGGCATGTACATTGATATACAATAATCAACACAATGGTGTCCCTTTAGAAAAATAAAAAAAAAACCGCGTACCTAAGAGTATTTAATCTTAATTTTTTTTCTGTTATCAAATTCGTATTTCATTTTTTTTGTAAGATTGTGTTGATTACGTTCATTAAAGCCATAGAGAGGAAACGAGAAATAAATGAATACTTAGTAAAATGTCTAAGTAAAATACTCATACAAAAATATATTCTGGAAACACACCAGAATTTTGAAAAAAAAATCTATTATAATAATCTTATTTGATTTATTTTTTAAGATTATGTTGATTACGTTCTTTAAGGCTATAAAGAGGAAACGAGAAATAAGTGAATACTTAGTAAAATGTCTAAGTAAAATACTCATACAAAATTATATTTTAGAAATACACCAGGATTTTGAAAAAAAAAAACCAGAGACCACAGCTGGACCAATGGTGGTATGAGGGCCATTTTATTAGTAAATAAATAATCTTTTTTTTCTTTCTCATAATGTTTACTACCTTTTCCTTACACTGCATTAAGACCAGGCACTCTAAAATAATTTTACCACGAAAAAAAAGAACGCAACAGTAATAAAGTTGAATATCGCGTGCGCTCTTTCACCTTGTTCGGGTTCGAAACTAAATGTTGTAAGTCTCAATTCTTATTTTGTTCATAACTAAAGTTATAATTGATCTAGAAAAATATATCTTATACAGACTGGAGAAGACAATACGATCATAAATTAAAACACGTACAACACTAGTTTATACGAATAATTCTACATTATCAAAAAAATCCCAACAACGAAATAAAAAAGAAAACTTGAGAGGTGTCAAGGGACACCCGGATGGAACGAAGTTCCTTTCGATTAATTAGTGAAGGAGTTGTAATAAAATTTTATTTTTTTTAAGTTATAATAATATTTTTATTATTAACTAGCTTTTGCCCGCAACTTCGTTCGCGTGGGAGGTTTTTCCCACGTAAATCCCGATTCCATGGGAATTCCGGGATAAAATATTCTATGTCCGTCTCCTGGTTCTAAGCTACCTCCTTACCAATTTTCAGCTAAATCGGTTCAGCCGTTCTTGAGTTACAAATAGTGTAACTAACACGACTTTCTTTTATATATAGATTTGTGTGTTTATTTTTTGTGTAAATGTATCTCTATATGGACTTTGGTCTTAAAATAAAGTATTTTATATATGGTAATCGGACGGGGTAGCCACGAGACGCGTCGAGCGCGGCGACCGATTCTCATAAATAATCCTTATAGCATGATTCAGTATTCACGCGCGATGGCTTATTATTAGCGTATTTCATGTATAACTTTGGTGTTTCTATACCGATTTATAAGATTCTTTTTTATGGAATAATTAATAATGTTAGCTTTTTCAATTAGGGGTGACTGAGAGTGTTATAAACGTAAGAGTAGACAAATATTATAATCAGAAAGCTTCGAACTGCTAAGCTATCGGGAGTTACACGTGTTATTGTGAGTCAACCATAAAAGATAGAAAATTGCTGTCGTGGGATATTTTTTACATAATTTTAAGGAGAACATTTCCGACATGAAATTATTTCTGTGTAGCTTTAAGCATTAAGGTTGCACACGCGATGGAAGCTTAAAAAATGGAGTAACTTCTCCCGTTTTCCCAACATTTCCCTTCACTGCTCTGCTCCTATTGATTGTAGCGTGATGAAAAGTATACTATAACCAGCTCAGGAGTATGAAAAATAATTGTACCAAGTTTCGTTAAAATCCGTCGAGTAGTTTTTGTTTCTATAACGGTTATACAGACAGACAGACAAAAATTTTACTGATTGCATTTTTGGCATGAGTATCGATCCCTATCCACCCCCTCATAGTTATTTTGGAAATATATTTCATGTACAGAATTGACCTCTCTACAGATTTATTATAAGTATAGACAAATATTATTAACAAATATAATGTAATATAAGCTTGCTTTCTATAAGAGAGAGAGAGAGAGAGAGAGAGAGAGAGAGAGAGAGAGAGAGACAGACAGAGAAACATGCGCAACGCCGCACGGCTTACAATAGCTTACTATAGCAAAAAGTGTCGTTACAACTTTTCGTCTTAATTTTATCCGTCTAGCCCCCTTTCGCAACGCGCGATAAGGAACTTCGTTCCAATATATAAAATCAATCAAATTAAATGGCATAACATTGGATACGAAATAGAACACCATTTATGAATATTGGTCCCGGATCCCCGCATCGGTAAAACAACACGTTGCCAACTCGCTATTTAAAAACTTTCGCCAGATTATGTTTTAAATTTTATTTATAGAAAATTATACCTTAAACCAGTCTAATAAGACTCATAAAGCGTGTCATCAGAGTTAGATAAGAAAAGGAAGTCGAACTATGCACTCAGAAAAATTAGTGTGTGCGAAAGAGCTAAACCTAGTTTTGTTTATAATAACTGCACTTCCTTGTCCAAACGCGTAACTATAAATTTAGGTCAGTGTGTCGTTGTAATCCTGTGACGATCCACGCGTCATCGCTTTATAAGCGCACGAGTGCCGCAGGACGTACTTTCTTTGCGTCTTTGAAGTATCCACCGGCGCCGCCGCTCGTCTGTTTGTGATTCTACATCGATTATCTATGTGCGAAATCAAACGCTTCATTTTAGTGACAATATTTAGTTGAATAGTTAAGTGATTTGTGCGAAATTTGACTCTTAGTGTTTATTGTGTTTTGTTTTTATTAAAAATGCCTCGTGATAATTAAATTCTAAAAAATTCTTGTCAAATGTCAGAAATAACCCTCTACGACGCAGACGGACGGTGCAGTTTAGGTATTCGAATTAATGGCGGCCATATTGAAAAACGAAAAATTTAGTTACTTTCATAGCTACTAAGGGATTGAACAGTGATCCAGATAGTGATTAATAATAATTGCACTAATAAATAATCAGCGGGCGAGAGGTGCCTTATTGTTTAGTTAATAATCTGTGATTCAGTGTAATTATTTTTTCTGATCTAATGGTCAGAAAAAACGATTGATCTTTGTGTAGTAAATTAGTGATCTTTTGGCGCCAATTATGATAATAAATTATTATTATCATAATTGGCGCCAAAAGATCACTAATTTACTACACAAAATTTACTAATAAAGTGGCCCTCAAGCAGAGACCACAGCTGGACCAGCGGTGGTACCGTTGGTCCAGCTGTGGTCTCTGCTTTTTTTTTTTCAAAATCCTGGTGTATTTCTAGAATATATTTTTGTATGAGTATTTTACTTAGACATTTTACTAAGTATTCACTTATTTCTCGTTTCCTCTCTATGGCCTTAAAGAACGTAATCAACATAATCTTAAAAAATAAATCAAATAAGATTATGATAAAATTTTTTTTTCAAGTCTAGTGTTTTCAGAATATATTTTTGTATGAGCATTTTACTTAGACATTTTACTAAGTATTTACTTATTTCTCGTTTCCTCTCTATGGCCTTAAAGAACGTAATCAACATAATCTTAAAAAATAAATCAAATAAGATTATGATAACAGAATATTTTTAAAAAAATCTGGTGTTTCCAGAATATAGTTTTGTATGAATATTTTACTTAGACAATTTACTAAGTATTCACTTATTTCTCGTTTACGGTATTTTATTTTTGATAATAATAATTTATTATAATTGGCGCCAAAAGATCAAATCGCTACAGGACCACGCTGTTGCCGCACTTACAACAGGTCAGTGACCCGATATTCATAAATGGTGTTCTATTTCGTATCTAGTTTTATGCCATCTAGTTTGTTTCATTTCACATAAAAGCCGAGTAATCTTAATTAAATTTTGAATAATCTTTAAAAAGACATGATTTTCGATTAAATAATGAATCGAGCGAAAGTGTTCCAATTATGTTCCATTTTGAATGTATGCGTGATTGTTTCAGAACATTAATGCAAAGTTACATACAATTTAGGGGGCCTCCGCTTAATTAGATGCCGTGTAAGGAAAAGGGAGTTTAATTCTAGCCGTGAAGGGGCCTGGTGACCTAGTAGTGACGTCATCGTTGTCAGCCGGCATAGCGCCGCCTCTCGACCAATTAGGTCACAACAAATTAGAAAGCTAAGTTCACAATGACCAGTTGACTGCAGATCTTTTAGCAAAACGGTTGTGTCTTTTATGCGTTACCTATACAAAATAATTTAATTTAATTGAATCCTATTGAATTGTTGTGGGCCAAAATAAAAAATTATGTTGGTGCCAATAACTCAACATTCAAGATGAGTGATCAATAACTTTAATAGATGCCTAATCGATGGAAGAAATGCTGCGACCACGTTATACAAGAAGAAAATCTTATGTGAAATTTGGATGACGTCATAGAGAAACGCAAAACAAAATTCTTTCATAATAAATAGAAATGAAGATTCTAGTGACACTGATTAAAAATAGACATGGGTAACTCCGGACACGTCTATATCTTTGGATATATCCATACGCGGATAAATATCCACTCATTCCCTGTCAAAAAAGTTAACAATCATATCCTATATCCAAGTAGTTCCGAGCACTCCGACTGGCTCCGACCGGCCACTCGTCACTTCATGAGTGAGACAGGGAAGCGGAGCGCACGACTCCGGCGCGCAAAGCTAATTTCCGAAACGACACGAGTATATCCGAACACAGCGATGTACGACCCATGTAATTTAATGTAATTTTCTCTTATAATAAACTTAATAGACGCACCCTTTTAAGATCGGAGTTTGGTTTTGACTTAAAGCACTCAATCCAAACGCACACAGGTTATAACTATCAGGAAACACAGATTCCGGCAAGGAATTACACTCCTTAGCCGTACGCACAATGAAGGTATTCCCAAAACGTTTTGTGCGTATGGGTGGGATGTCCACGATGTAACGATGGCGCTTCGCAGTTTGTCTCGTAGTCCGATAGACTTACAACTCGTCGTCGATATTCAAGGCTCTGGAGCTTTGACTCTACCAGTGCATCGTTGCCAATGAGTCTTCTGGCCCACTTCTCTTCTTGGAGCTGTGAAAGAGTAACTTGATCTTGGCCCTCAAACCTCTTAGTCCCTAACTTTCGAAATCCTGGGGTGTGAACAAAGTGCCTGTCTAGGTGTTCAGGCGCGACTTCATGTGTTGGTGCACGCGGCGCAGCTCCTGGTCGCTCACTTGTAGCATGACCTTCGCCCGCTTCACGTCCGCGTCCTTGTACCGGCCCGTGTCCAGCAACATCAGCACGTGCTCGAGGCACAGCACCGAGTTCCTCCCGGTGAGCCCCTTCGCCTGTCCCAACAAAACTTGTGTTACTAACTGGCGTTTAGTTGCTTCCTACGTTTATTTCTTTGAAACTAGTGTATTTATTCAAAAAGTAAAATTCGGATATTACAAAGTAAGTGAAGTGGCTGCCTATCCACCTTCGCCCTTCGCCCCGAATGCACATATTTTATCATTACTCTACAGTATTCTCTTCAATCCAACAACTGTTTTATCTCAAAGAATGTTTTAAGTCCCTTCATGACACACATGTTACAAAGGGTTTAGCCGTCCTTCCATAGGCAAACTGCCCCCGATAGGAACCCATATCGTAACCTATGTTATATTGTGGAGGATACTAATAGTAGTTCATCAAGTAGATATTAGCTCTATATCTTAGTTAATCGGGGAGCTAGTGATATATCTCTGTTGATTTTAAAGCTAGAAAATTAAAACAAATTCCAGTGTTTATGGTACACTTTATAGTTTATTTTACATAAATTTCCATGAGCCAAGCCTAAACAAAAATATAAAAAAAATATTTTTTTATACATATATTTCTATCAGATCGAATTAAATTACCACTTATAAAATATATAATAACTGTCTATACATTGCCTAACAGCGTGCCAAGTTTCATGAAAATCCATAAGGTGCATCGTGTTGAAAAAAATAATGAAAGTAAGTTAGTCCACCTTATGACTACTTTGTTGACGCTTTTAACTTTTAATTTTTCTGTATATAGTACTTAACTAAATTGTATTACATATTTGATTTTTCCATATTGGGCATGAAAGGTTTAAAAAAATGGAATGATCTTTACTCAGTAATAGTTAAATCCATATTAATGAAAAACAGCTTTTATTAGTCATCGTCACTATTTTCATTAATTACAACGTGATCGTTATTTATAGAAAAAACACTGGATAATATTTCTGCTGGGCGGACTATAAGTCATAAGTAATTTTTTCATTTGTTAACATATGAGATTTATATCTTGCATTTGACAAATAATAGACAATTGCCGCCACGTGGGAGCAACACCCAACTGTTCGATTTCCATTTGCACAGTTACAGCAATAACGCCGAATATCTTCGTGGCTTTTTCCATTAGGGTTGTAGTCAATGTAACATCTGTAGGTTTTGCTATTAATGTATTATTTTTTATTTTATTTAAAATAGGTTCGCGTTTGACCACCATCTCACCTGATGGTAAGTGATGATGTGGTCGAAGATGGAGCACGCTTACCTAAAAGTAACCTATTCACTCTTGACTTAAAGACTCCTAGGTTATAGCTATCGGGAAACACAGACTCCGGCAGGGAATTCCACTCCTTAGCCGTACGCACAATGAAGGTATTCCCAAAACGTTTGGTGCGTATGGGTGGGATGTCCACCATGTAACGATGGCGCTTCGCCGTTTGTCTCGTAGTCCGATGATGGAACGGGGTTGGTGGAATTAGATTGTGTAATTCCATCGCACACTCCCCGAAATGTAACCGATAGAAAACCGATAGACTTGCAACTCGTCGTCGATGTTCAAGGCTCTGGAGCTTTGATTCGACCAGTGCATCGTTGCCAATGAGTCTTTTGGCCCGCTTCTCGATTGACTCAAGCGCGTCCAGTTGGTATTTAGCAGATCCATCCCAAAGATGAGAGCAGTACTCCATACACGACCGAACCTGGGCTTGATAGAGATTGAGCAACTGTTCGGGTGTGAAGTACCGTCTCACCTTTGCTAGGATTCCCAACTTTTTTTATGCTAGTTGAGCCTTAGCCTCGATAAACGGGCCAAAATTGAGGGTAGAAGTTAATGTTACCCCCAGAAGCTCGACACGGTCGGTTATCGGCACAGTTACACCTCGGAAAGTAGGAGCCGGTTCAAATTGGTTCCTTTTTGCGGAGAAGAGACACGCCTGGGTCTTAGCTGCATTAAACTTGACCAGGTTGGCATCGCCCCATTCGGAGACAGCCTTCAAGGTCAAGTTCAAGCGCCCGACCATGTCCTCACGGAGAGACTGGATCTGTGACCCACCAGCTCGCGCGCTGGACACATATCTCTCAGAAACTGTGCTGTCGTCTGCATACCCAAAGGTACCGGGCATTAGCAGATCGTTAATGTGCAGCAAGAATAAAGTTGCTGAGAGAACAGACCCCTGAGGGACCCCGGCATTAATTGCCAATTGGCCAGACGAGCAGCCATCAATGACCACTCGAATGGACCGATCCCTCAGGAAGTCTACAATCCAAACGCAAAGTTGAGTGGGTAACCCGAAAGAAGGAAGCTTAGCAATAAGGCTATCGTGCCAGACCCTGTCAAAAGCCTTGGAGATGTCAAGGGAAACAGCAAGTGCTTCCCCTTGCCTCTCAATGGCCTCACTCCAGATATGAATGGCATACGCTAGAAGATCCCCAGTTGACCGGTTTTTGCGAAAGCCGTATTAAATGTGTCGCGATTGTATTTGCACTTTCAAAATGTTAGGTTCATTTTTGACGTACTGTACATGAAAATTATTGTCTTTCCCCATGAGTTCAGCTAAATAAGAAATGGCTTGTGAAAGCTGGTAGGTGCCAGTATAAAATATTTTTAACTCCTCTTCAGAAAGCTCAGGGAAGTCCTGAACTTCTGAAGCTAGAAGTCGTTGAAAGGGTTGTTTTCGCAGATCCCAATTGTGAAGCAGCACATCGTCGAAAAGTGTATTTTTCATAGTTTGTCTATTTTTCATATTTTTTATTATTTTAAACCTATGTCAGAAATATGTCTCTTACCATATTTATTTTGTAGAAACGCAGCAATACGACAAAAAGACCTTACGTTCGGTAATATTTTGTTGTCTAAAACATTATCTAAGAGCCGGAACTATTTCGAAATTGTGCCGTGGACCGCTTCGACAACCCATCTTACTTTTGTCACTTTCCTAGACTCATTAGCTTCAGAAGTTGTAAGTTGATCCCGTTTTCCTTTAAGTGCTGGCATAAGCAGTTTGTAGCCTTTCTTAGTTATGTATGACTCAACGTCTCTAAATCCACGGTCTGCAATTATAAGATCGTTTTGATGCAAAAGAGTTGGCAAACCAAGAGAATCGTCTAATACGATTTTCATTATTGTGGTATCGTTTTGTGTTCCATAATGGGGGCCTGCGAAATCTATTATGTATCCATCGGTAGCGCAAATAGTAAATGGCTTACATAAATGCGATTTCTTTTGTCCTGAGTAAGATTTGCGTTGGTATTCGTTGTTTGTGCTTTTTTCATGAAAAATACATGTGCCATCACAAATAATTATCAATTGATCATCAGTCGTGTTAAATAAAGCCTTCGAAATTTTGGTCGTATGATTTTTAATTAGCTGTTGTCTTGAGACTGAATTGATACCAAAATAGAATGGCAAAATATCTTTTTCGAAACTTCGTATTATTTGCTTGCAATAATCTGAAACTTGTTGCTCTCGTTCCAATTATAATATTGAAGATATCATTTTATTTGAAATACCTAATCGTATTTTCATTAAAAAAATCACTAATGCTTGAAAAACATTGCGCGAAGGAGAAGACTTTAATGATGTTAAAAGATTCGACAGCTCCATGATGTTTTCCCAACTTAATCCAGTATATACTTTTAGTTTTTCTTCAGGCATGGTAAAATCACCTATTTGGTTGAAAAGAGTAGCTTCAACTTTTTTTGAAAGTAAATCTAAAAATATTAAGACTTCTTTTGCAGATAAAACACTGTAATTGGAGTGAACGCGCAAGCGTGACAGTTCATCTTCAAAAAACTTGTTTTTTATTAAATATTGTGGGCAACAACGACCTCCATTCGGAAAGAAAATTCTTCGTTTGACAAAAGCTTGAAATCGAGCTTCTATTGATATCGTTTTAATATTAGATTTTGAGCTACACAAAATACAATACTTATGAGATGAAATTACTCTTTTTAACGGCAGTATTATCAAGTCTTCATTAGAACTGTGACCTGTACAAAAGTCTTCATCTTTATTGTTATCATCATAATCATCTTCTTCGTTCGCTGATTCAGATTGTAAAATATCACGTCGTTCTGTTTCTGTATCAATATGGGAAGGTCCTGGGGGCGTGTCGTCAGTAGCCGGTGATTTAGCGTACGGAATTAATCGACATCACACACAGAAAATCTCCAACTTTGAGTAGCTTCATTTGAGGAACGTTATATTTACGCACTTCATCTTCGGTTTGCAATGTTTTCTTTCGTTTTCCAGTCTTCCGCAATATAAAGCCACAATTATTACATTTCCCAGACATAGTCGATATATTTTTAGGTCACTGCTTTATGCACTGGTTATTATATATATATTTTTTAAACATGAACAAACGATACGTACTTGAATTAGGAATTTATAAAACTGCGCAAATAATAACAGCGAAAGCGTACCACAACTATGCACTGTGATCATGTAGGACTAAAATATTATCAAAGGAACATGCACGCGCGGGTAACGCGTGCATGTTATTTGATAATATTTTAGTCACTTAAAAAGTAGATTGACAGAATATTGTAATAGGCTAGTGACACCACCAACTCTTTAAAAACTGTCAAAACGCAACTTTGTTAAAGATTATTAAAATCTAATACAATTTGAAAGCGTCAACAAAGTAGTCATAAGGTGGTCCACTTACTTTCATTATTTTTTTTTCAACATGATGCACCTTATGAATTTTAATGAAACTTGGCATGCTGTTAGACAAGGTATAGAAAATTATTATATATTTTTTTTCAATGTGGTAATTCAATTCGATCTGATAGAAATAAATAAAAAGATATATTTATTTGCATATTTTTAATATTTTTATTTAGGCTTGACTCATGAAAATTTATATAAAATAAACTGTAAAGTACAAACACAACACCAAGTACAACAACAAGTAGTAAGTATAAACACTGGAATTTGTTTTATTTTTCTAGCTTTAAAATCAACAGAGATACATAACTTTGAAAAAAAGTCGTCTCCGATCACATTTTTTCAAATAGCTCCTCGATTGACTAAGATATAGAGCTAATATCTACTCGATGAACTACTATTAGTATCCTCCACAATATAACATAGGTTACGATATGGGTTCCTATCGGGGACAGTTTGCCTATGGAAGGACGGCTAAACCCTTTGAGATCATCGGAGAATTTGAGACTTTCAATGCCTGCACATGCCACTAAATTCTATGGCTCATCGTTTACGGTGCAAGCTGTTTGTTTGTGGAATGCATTGCCGATGTCAGTAAGACAAGCTCAGTCACTCGCTACTTTTAAGAGCTCGGTTGCTAATCATTTTCTTTCAAATTTATGATTATTCTTTTGTTTCCTCTCCACATGATGTTAAAGAACACATTATATTTATATATAATTACTTATGTATTGTATTTATATATTTGTATATATATATATATACAACGTGTAACAGATTAAACGCAAGACCTGAAATTAGTTTGCTCAGAATCGGCTTCTGAATCGATTTCGATCATTATTTATATGTGTTAATTTTCTCCGGAAATAATCCTTTATTTAACCTAAATTAGGATCACTGCGTAAAACCAACGTAATAAAATATTTTATGTAGGGAAATTTAAATCATATCTCAAAGCAATAAAAACCCATATGAATGTATGACTGACTTTGAAGATCGCTCAATAGCTATCCATACACACACGTAAATAATATCAATACATTTTACATTTCAGTTAGTGTGTGAAAAATAAAATATTTAATTTAAGGAAGATTAATCCTTAATTCCAAGCAGTACGTCTTACTTAACTGCACAACCCAATTTGTACTTTGTAGTTCGGTCACTCATAATAATAATCATATCTATCCTTACTCACACACACAACACCCCTATTGTACGTAATTTAAGGAAATTTCAACCTTATTTCAAAGCAACAAAGCTTTTTTAAATGCATGACTGAATTTGTAATTCCGCATTTCACAATCTTTTGTTGAGAAATGACAAAATATTAGAAAATATAAGGTATGTTTTTTTTGCAAACGCGAAATCAATATGAAAGAGCGAGACGCAATAATTTACCCGACTTAGCCCTTTGACGTTTGATATGCCGCGGCGCACATGGCTTTCCGGTATAGCAATATCCAGTACACGGAGATGGTGAGGACACTGGCTCGTTGCGACGATAATGTGGAGTTAGCGTGTCGAGTGTACAATGAACGACATGGTACCAGAGTGAGTGCCAGGACAATGCTAGGTGCAACTCAGCGCCTGAGGGACTCCGGAACGTTTCATCCTAACACGGCAATGGATAGAGGGACGAATGTGTGCTCTAGTCGTTTGCAAGAAAATATTCTCGATTATTTTGATAAAAATCCAGGGAGCAGCACGTGGGAAGCAGCGCCGTTGTTTAACTGTAGCCACATGTACGTGTGGAGAACATTACGTGCTGATGGCGAACACCCCTTCCATCTACGACGTTGTCAGGAGCTGATGCCGACTGACTATTTGCCACGACTACAATTTTGTAGATGGTTGTTGGAAAACTGGCAACAAAACATCATCTGGACGGACGAGAGCACCTTCACACGAGTTGGTATTAACAACCAGCACAACATGCATTTGTGGAGGCACGAAAACCCACATGCATGCCGTATGGACTCATTCCAGCACAGGTTTTCCGTGAACGTGTGGGCGGGCGTTCTAGGTACACGCGTACTCGGCCCTGTATTTTTACCGAGGTTGACTGGAGATACCTCTTGATGTCCTGTTGTCTTGTTCTTGCAAGAGGTATTGCCCCAGTTATTGGAGGACGTCCCTCTCTCGTTGTTACGAGACGTGTTTTACCAACACGGCGGAGCTCCCGCGCATTTTACGTGGAACGTCCGACGGCATCTTGATGCGGAATATGGCCCTCGTTGGATAGGTCGTGGGGGACCTGTGCAGTGGGTTCCCAGATCAGCTGATCGACTGGACTGTTGGACTTTTTTTTGTGGGGTCGAATAAAATCGCTCGTGTATGTAAACGAAGCAACAAGTGTCGATGACCTCAAACATAAAATTTAACTCGCGTTTGTTAAAGTGAAATGTGAAGCTGAGGTGCTTAAGAAACTTAAGAAAACGTGCAATAATGTGTATCGAGCAATGTGGTGGACATTTTGAAAATCTTGTAAAAAGAGGACAAAGAAGAAGTATTTAACTTAGGTATGTACCTTCATAATACGATTTTAAGTAGGTACTGTAAATATTATGCTTCAAATCTTTTAAACACGCCGACTTTGAATATTTTTTTATACTTACCTAATAAAAATGTAAACACGACTTAGTAGAGGTTAGGTAGTGATATCGCGAAAGCGGCAAGCGGTGGCACCGGCGGGTGAAAAGACGCGGGCGCCTTTAGGTATTGCCGTACTGATAGATCGCAGTGGGGTGAAAAGTTGCTCAATTTAAAAATACTTCCGTATCCGTAATTAAACCAAATCATTCGAAGCTGTCAGTCCAAAGCCTGTGTAATTGTGATGGAAAGATGGAATCAAACTAGTTAGGCAACTAGCAATAATAGTGATACGGTAATATCGCAAATTATTAGTATCAAACTAGGTACGTAATGTTCGGTCATTGAACGAACAGATACGTACCTAATGCGTAGCTTTCTGTTTCCTACCTACTACGTAAGCACGCGCACGGGTGTGCGCTATGAGTGTGTGCGTAGGGATAGAGTAGTACGCTCGAACGTTTTACGTTCAGTCCGGACAACCATTTTATTAAAAACACTGGGTGTTCTTTAAGTAAATTAAATTACTGATGTTGTTTTAGTTCTATAATTTAATATTCTAATTGGGGTGTCTGGGGTCTTGCGTTTATTCCGTTACACGTTGTGTATATGTATATATATATATATATATTATTTTCTGTTTTATGAGTACACTAATTTAGTCCTCCCCACTTTAATTAAAGTTTTGAAAGTCCTTCCAAAGGTTGTCTGGAATATATCGCTTTTAGCGATAAGACCGCTTTGTGTTTAAATTTTGGTGTACAATAAAGTATATTCTAAGAAATAATGTAGGTACAGTGTTTGATGCCTGTACTAGGTTAATTAAAACCTTTACCTATCACAGGTATGCTATTGAGTAGATTCGAGGTCGTCTTAGGCAGTTGTCCGACTGCCGGCGCGTAAACGACTAACTATCGACGATTTACTAGCTCAAGAAACGTACAATAAAATATACATTCCGTGTAAACGAAAGAGATGTCATATTAATGGTTGCTCTCTGACTGTTCACACAGTCGGCGACTACTCGCTTCCCTAATTTTGTCGCTGAGCAACAAGAGCTGTCAAAGATAATACTCGATCAGCGATGCTCGCTTGGCGATCAGAACTCACGCCCAGAGACCAACTAGCGGTCCAGCGGATAAACTAGCGAGTGACGCGAGTAATCGCTCGTCGCACGCTCGCTTACAGCCCAGCGACGAAACCATCGTAACTACACATTCGCTGCTTGCTGCTCGCCTACTCGTTTTCAGATGCTAGCTCTACTCTCTACTCGCTACTCGTTCATCGTCGGCGGCGGGACAACTGCCTTAAACCGATGCGAGCTCACCGTGGAGAGGAACAGTGTGGCCCTGCAGTAGTCGCACTCCTCGTCTAGGACCCACGAGTTCTCCGTGCTCGTGCTCGTGCTCGGATGTGATTGTCGTGAGCTCACCAACTATGTCAACAAACAATATGAAACCAGTCAGGGCGGCGGCCACGTCTGAAGCGCAACACACAGGCACAAGCGGTACAGGGTACATAAGCCAAGTAAGCATGGAGAAGTAAGTAAAGGAGTGTGGACACCATACCTGCTCTTTGAAGGACAGGCCTCTGTCCCGCAGCTTCTCTCTGTTGGTGAACTCTTGGGTAATGATTCTTTGGTACAGCGGTAACGCGCGCTTCAATATGTCCTGCTCTGGTTTCATATCGGAGCCGATGTTATACAGCAAATATTCCATAGAGAACATCGTCGGCTCGCAGCTCTCGCGTGCCTCCTGGTAACAAAAACATACATTTGCCAGTCAGATGGTAGTCAGGTTAGTTTCGTTCAGCTCGGTTCACGATTATATCTAGGTTTTGTCTCTGTTGACCGCAAGTCCGATAAAGAGTAGAAGCTTGTTGTCTCTAGCTAAATAAGGAACTACTAAGCCAATTTTTGAAATTATTTCACCAGTAGAAATTATTGAGTGACATTTCGGGTCTGTAATAAAGAAAAAAAAAAACAGAAATACAGTTATTTGGCATCAGTTTGTCAGGCACACTTACACACACATATTATACAAAATATTAAGTTTCCAGTTACTAAAATATGTGTACATTGTGTAAAACAAATTGGAAGAAAAACACTACTGACCCAGTTTATTATGCTGATGGTAACCAACAATGAACTAATGAGGCTTTAGTAGATCCAAAAATCTATTAGGTAAGCCAGAATATGTGAGCTATGAGCATTATTATAAGCATGGCATGTTAAACCTTATGAATACAAGTAACTAGTTTAGTTAAGTATTTTTTAAGAACTAAACTTATTTTTTATTATAAAAACAAAAAAAAAACTGTTTCACAAAAGAGTAAAGTTAAAACTTAAAGTTACAAATTAAAAAATACTACCCGTTTAGGTATATTTATATTTATCGAAGGAAGAAATTTGCTTTAATATAAGTCAACTTCCTACCTATTTTAAGTAAGAATGAAACTCTTGGCACGTTTTTTTATATGCAACTTAATTATGAACATCGCCTTTAGACTACTGAAATTTGTAACTGGGTTTTCTCAGATGTCCACAATTTGTTCATAATAGAAAAAACAGGAGCATTTTTTACAGGCAGATGGCTTTGTATTTTCTTTATTTTTTCAAACAACGCCTTCCGAAATTAAAGTTATTTTTGGCTTTGTAGTGTTTTGATATGGAAGTTGGTTTTATTTTTTCCAAAAAAGTTTTTTTTTCACGCTTTTTAGGGTAAGCAGTAGTGGATTGGTTAGTAATTTATCTAGTTAAAAAAGCCAAAATGTCAACTACTTATCACCTATTATAAAATGTTGCTTTTCCCGATGCAGAGTTCTCCTGGTAGTTCACCATCAACTCTACTTCACCATATGTATTGTGACAAGCAAAGTGCTTAACATCCATGTTCAAGCATTCGAATCGCAATCCACGAAATACTTATTATTGAGTAGTTTCGGTGGCCATCTGTGGTCTTCATCATCAGTTCCACTTCACCAAATGGTGCATTTCGAGAGCAACTGCACAAGGTACTATAAGAAATACCCCAAAATGCTACGGGTGTGCCTATAATATTTGAAGAGTTCCCTTCATTTCTCCATGATTCCATCATCAGATCCTAATGTAACGACAATGGGAACAACTAGAAAGTAAATGAAATGAAATGAAATATTTATTTTTTTTCAAAAAAGAAAGAATTTTCCAAATCAGTCCAGCCGTCTTCGAGTAATCGGGGAACATACTTAAAAATAAAAGATTCTATCGAACTGAGAACCTCCTCCTTTTTTTAAGTCGATTAAAAATAGAAAAGTTTTCATGCTGAAGATTAGAAAAAGGGTTTGAATACTTTCATTCAACGAGTTTCTGTTGAAACATTTAGATTATTCTATTCGGGTACTTTCTGCGATGTAATGTAGTAAAAACTTTTGTATCTTTATTACAGTCAATGAATACCTTCCCAAGTATTATATTATATATTGTATTCATCCGGCCGGCTTGACTACTCAAATTTTCGACTGGTTTCAGAAAACGGGACAATTTTGCGTTCCAGAGTTCATTTCGGGGACACCGGAACTTGTAACTTTAAAAAGGGACAGTCCCGTTCAAAACGGGACGTCTGGTGACGTTATGCATATCCCATATACGAGTACTTCAGCAAATATTTGAACAACTAATCTTAAAGGACATTGACCGGGTTTGGACCAAATGCTGCCCAGAAATGTAGAAAGTACCCTTAGTGTGTTCCTGGCATCACTAAGTATTGAAAAAAATAATTTTAAAAAATTCGGTCCCAGGGGTAAGCAGTAAATACTATTTTTTTTTTGTACTGAGAAGTACTTATTATATTACATTCTTTATTTATTTATTTATTCTCAAGGCAATTACAACAGGTTACAATCCACTTATTATAACAAATACACATAATATGTTTTGGGCTGATTGTGACCCAGAGCGTAATCGCACAACATGACAACAACAACAAAAAAGAAATATAAATTTAACTACAAGCAATAGGTTACAGAAAGTGTTTAAAAACTAAATTAGTGTAAAACAGTGTTAAGTATATATATTAAAACATTAACGTTAACAGAGAGTAAGAGCACTTACAAGTCTTTTAAAAGCTGTGGTACGAGCATCAAAGATGTCAATACTAATTCTGGTATCTTTCGATATTTCATTATAAAGGCGACACATTCTAACGATAGGGTTATAATAAGAGGTGTTATTTCTATATACCATACGCCGAGATCTCTGGCTACATGCTTTCGCTCTAATGATTGACTTTAGATGTATTCGCTCCAAAAATATTTCATTCCACATCTAATAATTTCTTATCGCTTAACCGTAGCCCACCAAGCTCAAAAACCATTTCTATTATAATTTGTTGTGCCGGGAGAACAAAACTCTCACTTCATTGTCTCGTTATTTAACGTATTATACTTTAATCTCTCTTTCTCACAGCTAGAAAGTGGCGATATAGCTACATGCGCACGCGCCGCTGGTTTTCCCGCCTCGACCCTTGCCAGAGCCTTTAATTCCCCTAATAATAATGATCTGATCCAGCCTGTCACTAGTTGCCCTTCCCCTGTGAAGCCCTAAGCCGAGGTCCGTACCCCACAGGCCCGTGTGCCATATTTTTACTTCATGGTGAAAAAAAAAAAAAAATGTGAAGCCTATGGTGAGAAAGTCATGGTCAATTATCTAGAATACTCAATCTGCTAGTCTGAGTAAATAATGTAACTCGTGTTTCAACATATACAGCGTGTAACCAAGGCACTATATACATACCAAGGGCACGGCTTCCTTAGGTGATATCAAACGATATTGGAAGGGTTTTTTAATCCTATCTCTACATGTTCGGAAGTAATGAGAATTTTTAATACATTGCACGAACATTTGTTCTTTGTCTGGGTGTAATTTATCTATAATATGTATGTATTTAGAAATATATATGTATATTTATCAGTTGTCTAGTACTCATATTACAAGCTCTGCTTAGTTTGAGACTAGATGGCGTTGTGTGAAAGTTGTGAAATATTATTATTATTATTATTGATACCAGAAACCGAACTTTTCAAATTGAAATAAGCACATTACTAGCACTAAGTCAGCTGATCGGTGTCAGTGAACTATTTGTAAATAAAAATAAACCTCTTACTCCTAGTATTTCTGAATAAAAGGTTCCGCATGTTTTATTTTTTGTTTACAAAATATTATTAAGTACTGACTTTTCCTAAACTTTGATTATTTTTGGGAACTAGCTACAATACAATTACTTAGTCTAGGTATCAAATTTATCTAAATAAACCTGCTTGCATTGTCACGTGTTTCATTTACATTTAGTTACCTACCTACCGTACCGTAACGTCTAAACTTTTAATAAATAATAATTGATAACCTTTCCGGCGTAATTCAATGACTTTCATACAGATGGTAGAGCTACAGATGTAGTCGGTTAACATAACAATGCTAACTAAACTAATACGGAATACGACCGACGCCGAGCGATTAATTTATAAAATACAGCTATGTCATTCGAAATAAGAACTTCTATCAGACCGTCAAATGTTTCAATCTTTGCTTAGTGCTAACATAAACAATGCGGACAAGTTAAAAAGTGTCGGCATATTATGTAATTGATCTTGTTTAAAATAAATAAACCTACCTATTCGCCGTTTATGATTGTCAGCACAATACTTTGGGCAAATATGAACTTGAACTATTATGAGCCCTTATCATAATAATTTTTACACATACGATCCAGGAGATTCGATTCACCTTACTATTGAATCGAGTTGCTTATTGTTTCGAAAAATCGTCAGCTCGTACCATTGAATTGATAATAAAAATGGAATCCTTACGTGCATCCTACCACGAATTGCTTAAATAAACATTATTATTTGCCATGAGAACTTAGAATAGAAAAAAGGATTTAGCAACAATTAATGTTCAACTGAACCCAAAACATCATTTCAATACACCTCTTCGTAAGTTATTCTTCTCCTAGTACAAATAAAATTACAGTGGGTTCCGTTCGTGATTTTTAAAATAGAGTTATTTTTTGAAAATAATTATGACGAAAATTATTAACAAGTTAATAGGTTTTTTTTATTACAAAATAATAGCATGCACGCATGATTTTTGCCTGTAGGACTAACCGAAAGAATTATCGGAAGTTCACGTTCCATCGGTGAGTGGTACATGGGTTTTATTGGTTTGAGCATTGGTTTAGTCTTTATTTAATTCAAAATTAAGTCAATAAAAAATGTCGTAAGAAAGAAATTAATAAAAATTACTAGGACCGCATGAGTAACAGGAATTGTTAATGCCGAATTGAAAATCCTTTGCTCACAGAACCCTGATTACGTTATTACACACACAATGTAAGCAATTGGTACGTGAAACAATTGCTGTCCATGTAGTTTCAATTATTCCTGGTAAATTCAACTTCTAATTCAGACTTCTAACGAGATACCGCAGCCCCGGAATGCTAGGTCAACTAAAGAAACAGGGTGGTTTTTAGTCAGTAAGAGTCTTACACTTCCTTCCGCTTCACAAATATTCAATTGATTTTAGCTATTTATTTGGATTTTATATAGGTTTATTTGGAACACTCAATCCTCCTATGGTGCAGATGGAGTGTTCCAAAACTTTCCAACTTTGTCTAAATAAAAACTTTTTTTTTTAATATTTATTTATTTATTTATTAATCTAAGTACAATAGCTAAAGAAATATACAAAATTATGTACTAAAAGATCGTCGGCCGACGTCCGACGCCGTGGGCGTCTACCACTGCGGCTGGGCTGGAGGGAGGACGCCATCCTCTCCCTCACGCGGCCCGCCTCCTCCTTCGGAAGCATGACTGCTTCGCAGAAGGAGGTGACCGCTTCCCACTCCCTCTCGCCCCGCAGCATGGCCTCAACCAATGCCGGGCGCGAGAGGTCTCCGCCTATCGCCGCCGTGAGGACACGTCGGTGCTCTGCCCAGGCGGGGCAGTCTTGCACCGTGTGCTCTACGGTGTCCTCAGGGCGACCCTCGCAGTGGTGACACCCAGGCGTTTCCTCCTTTCATCAGACACAGGTACCTCCCGAAACTTCCGTGTCCGGTGAGGACCTGCGTCATGCGGTAGGTCAGGACGCCGTGACGCCGATCTAGCCACTCCTCAAAGAGGGGTCTTACCGCCGCAATTGCGGCGTGCCCGATATATGGAATATATAGCAGATATATGTTTATAGTATATCTGTGCCGTTTATTAATAAACTACTACAAAATATGTATACAGCATGTTGCAGCAGAGACAGCTTACCTGAAAGACAGTCCACAGGCAGTCGAGCAAGCTCGGCGGCGCGAAGTACACGCTCTCGGACTGGGTGTAGCCCGTGCTGATGCAGCACGTGTAGGCGTGCGGTAGCGCCAGCACGATCTCGCCCGCGTTCTGCGTCACGCGCGACAGGCGCACGTTGTGCTGGCGCAGCACGCTGGGAGGAATCATCGTTATGTCCGACGACAGCCACAGGCTCTTGTTCTGGCACGCCGTCGGGGACAGCGTTTCGACAGCCTTCCTGAAGTTATCAGCCTGCTCTGCCGGGATCGCATACCTGTAACATATATACTTGGATTTATTATTAATATTACGAGAGTCCCGTGGATACGTAATAACATGAGAGATGACGGATATACGTACAGCAGCAGTGTTAGTGATAACGCACAAATTGCAGCGAGCGGAGAGTAATATAAACAAAACAATATTGTTAATAAGTTACAAAGAAGGATCAATAGAAGGTAATACGGGCACTATGTCAGACAGTCGATGTAGTAGCCTTGCAGGAAACATGGCCGTTGGCACACAAGCCGTCGCTGCTGAATACTATCCACGAGGCCGGACTACTGACGAGTCGCCTCTTACGGTGGTGTAACGTTATTGTGGAGAAAAAGTGGGTTTCAATCAGTGTCTAATCAGGGGCGTGCATAGGTTTATGACAGGGCATGCGGCGGAGTAAAAACACACAAAAACTTCTTCTTTTATAGATTTTTAGCATAGCCACAGCCACGCATCGTAGCATGGTGGTGATGCGTGGCTGTGGCTATGCTAAAAATCTATAAAAGAAGAAGTTTTTGTGAGTAATCGGTCACAAAAACTTCTTCTTTTATAGATTTTTAGCATAGCCACAGCCACGCATCGTAGCAAGGTGGCGATGCGTGGCTGTGGCTATGCTAAAAATCTATAAAAGAAGAAGTTTTTGTGTGTTTTTACTCCGCCGCATGCCCTGTCATAATCCTATGCACGCGCCTGGTGTCTATGATAAACTGTGATAATGTGAATTTAGCTGCAAGAGTTAACTGTGAGAAGTAGATCTAAAGTTATATTTGACGTTTATATGCCTACAAATGGTACCGAGAACATTCCTTTGTTTACAGAATGTACAAACGCCAGCACATCAAGCTACAACAATCTATCAAATTTCTTTAATAGATTTTCAACTTTATTGTTAAAGAAATTAGGTTCAAGCTTGATTGGGAAAATTTGACAGTTTCGGATAGCTTTATGTGCTGGCGTCTATACAATTCGTTCCATGATAAAAAAAGAAGAAGATTGTGGTGTCGAGGCTTTCTATATTTTGGGGGATTTTAATGCTCATCGTAGTGAAATATTTTTTAAATAACTGACAGTTTTGCGGTGATTAAGTACACGTGGTATGGTATTGATATATAAATGTTAGGATTACAGTCAGAGACTTATACATACTTTTCTGACTGATGCTCATCGCTTTAAGAGGTGGTTAGACCACTGCATTGTTATAACGCAAGGTGTACTAGCGACGGTTAATAATGTAACAATACAGCATGACTGACCACTATCCACGTCACGTCGGTATCACGTTTTCAACCGACGGCAAAAAGAGGAGGTTATCAATTCGACGCGTATATTTTTTTTAAAATGTATGATCACCGATTACTCGAAGACGGCTGAACCGATTTGGAAAATTCATTTTTTGATTGAAAGGGTATACTTGGAAATTGGTCCCATTTTCATAAAAGTCAGGATCTGATGATGGGATCCTGGAGAAATCGAGGGAACTCTTCAAATATTATAGGCACACCTATGGCGTTTTGGGTATTTCTTATAGTAACTTATGCAGTTGCTCTCAAAAAGTACCATTTGAAGAAGTGGAACTGATGATGAAGACCACAGATGGCCGCCGAAACTACTCAATAATAAGTATTTCGTGGATTGCGATTCGATTACTTGAATATGGATGTTAAGCACTTTATGCTCGTCACAATGCATATGGTGATGTATAGCTGCTGGTGAAGTACCAGGAGAACTCCTCAAAAATTAACGGCCCAGCATTGGGAAAAGCAATATTTTGTAAAAGGTTATAAGTAGTTGACATTTAGGCTCTTGTAACTAGGTAAATTAAAAATCAACCAACTAAAAAGAGTGAAATAAAAACTTTTTACCAAAAAATTAAACCGACTCCCAAAAAACACTGTAAAGTGAAAAATAACTAATTTCGGAAGTCGGTGCCAAAAACGAAAATACAAAACTAAAGACACCGACTGCCGAAATTAAAGTTATTTTTCACTTTACAGTCTTTTTTGGGACTCGGTTTAATTTTTTGGTACAAAGTTTTTTATAATAGAGTGTTGCACAAACTTAATGAAGAAGTTGCGCCCTTGCCAGAAGAGTGATACCAATTGTGAAAAACAAGACTGGCGATACGTCCGACAAGACTGATCGACCCATCTCTGTTGAAACAATAACAGCTAAGGTGCTTGACAGTTTATTGAATGGTAGTATGGTACAGCAGGTCAAACTGCATGACGCTCTATTTGGTTATAACCAAATAGAGCGTCATGAAATTTGACCTGCCGGTTTTTCGACGGAAAGTGCCATATTAAGCCGAAGACTACACGGAGAGAAGAACACACTCGTGCCGTCTTAACTTATCGAAATCTTTTGATCTTGTAGCGTATGATCTCCTATGGGATAAGCTGAGAGGTGCGGGTGTGCCGGCAGAGAGTGTCTCACTCCACAGATTCTGGTAAGAAATCCATAAGAAAAATCATCTTGTCGGATGAATATAAACTTGGCGTAAGACAAGGATTAAGCTCACCGTAATTGTTTAATTTTTATATGAACGATCTGATCGAGAGGCTCAGTATCACACATGTCGGCTACCATATTGATGACATTTATTTGAACAATATAAGTTACGCAGACGACGTAGTGCTGCTGACCCCTCGATGAGAGGCCTGAGGATATTGTTATCGTTGTGCGAGTCATATGCGGAGGTAAATGGGCTAAATATAAGGTTGGGGAAATTGGTCTTTTCGCATTATAATATTTGTATGAACTTGTAATAAAATCTCTTTGGCTATACTATTTGTATCTGGCTGGTTTTGGTATCATTGAAAGTTTAAATTTTAAAGAACATAATTCCAAATACAAATTAGGAAAATGTGTGATTTTCATCTGTTTTTCGTACTGTCAAGATGAGTGAATCTAATGAAAAATTCGATAAATTTTAAAATTTTACTACAAAAAAAAGGTAAAAATGCAACGCAAGCCGCGAAAAAAATTTGCGATGTTTATGGACCTAGTGCAGTGTCTGTGAGAGTAGCACAAATTTGGTTTAAGCGTTTTCAATCCAGAAATTTTGATGTCAAAAATGCACGTCGCTCTGGTCGCCCTAATACGGATAAAATGGATGCCATTTTTGAAAAAGTGGAGCAAGATCGGCATATCAGTAGTTACGACGTAGCTGAAGAACTGGTAATTGACCACAAAACAGTATTGCCCCTTTGGAAAAACTGGGTACAAAAAAAAGCTCGATATTTGGATACCTCACGAGCTCACTGAAAGAAACATACTGAACCGTGTACTCATTTGTGATTCTTTATTACGACGTAATGAAACCGAACCATTTTTGAAGAAGCTGATAACTGGTGATGAGAAGTGGATCATGTACGACAAGAACGTGTGAAAAAGGTCGTGGTCAAAGGCCGGTCAGGATTCACAGACTGTGGCGAAACCCGGGTTAACTCGCAACAAGGTGATTCTGTGTGTGTGGTGGGATTGGAAGGGCATTATTCATTATGAGCTGTTACCACCAGGCAGGACCATCGATTCTGAACTCTACTGCGAACAACTGATGAGATTAAAGAAAGAAGTTGAGAGAAAGCGGCCGGAATTAATCAACAGAAGGATTGTGGTTTTTCATCATGATAACGCTAGACCTCACACATCTTTAGCCACTCAGCAAAAATTAAGAGAGTTTGGCTGGGAGGTGTTAATGCATCCGCCGTATAGTCCTGACCTTGCACCTTCAGATTTCCACCTGTTTCGGTCTCTTCAGAATTCTTTAGGCAGTGTCAGGTTAACATCACGAGAGGACTGCCAAAACCACTTGTCGCCGTATTTTGATCAGAAGTCCCAAAATTTCTATAGCAATGGCAATGGGATCATGTCCCTACCTACAATATGGCAAAAAGTTATCGAACAAAATGGGACCTACATACTTTAGTTAAATGTAAATAAACTACATTAAAAAAAGTTATGAATTTTGTTAAAAAAAGCGAAGAAATTTTTTCCCCAACCTATTTATTACAATGGAATAAAAATAATTTTAACATTTAAAGCAGGCCAATATCAGCTCATCCATGTGCCTCCTATCATGTTCAATGGAGTGCCAATGAAGGTAGTTGATAAATTTAAGTACCTATCTAGGCTACATAGTCGCTAATGATCTCGAGGAAAATGAGGCTACAGAACGGGAGCGCAGGGCTTTGGCAGTGAAAGGCAATATGCTTGCTCGCAAATTTCCCTATGTTCAAGTAAAATGAAAATAAAACTATTTAAGGCTTTTTGGCAGTTATTTTATTCGAATGGTCTGTGGGTACAGTATACGCAACAAGCATACACAGCCCTGCGCACCTAATATAATAACATCTTTAGGAGGCTGCCGTGTCGTTGCAGTGCGTCTGGGATGTTTGCAGAAGCACATACAAGGCTATAATCCAAAAAAGAGCAGCCGCACTGCTGCAGCGGCAAAAGCCTCCTCAAGATAACAGCGGCGCGATTTGACTGCTCTATTCAGAAACACTGGATAGAGCAATAGAGAGATAGGTTTTGTTCTAAGATAGCATAAAGTTGAATTGTTACTAACACACTATGGACTGAGTCCGATAGTAAAAGATTATTTATTTATAAAAAAATATGAACACAAACAAACAACTAGAAAACTCAAATATTGGTCAAGTTTCAACAAAAAATCTTTAATTTTTTATGTTGTTATAAGTTCAGAGTTTTCTCTCAACTAGACTATTATACCTACCATACTGACTGACTATTGTCCTTGATTTAACGAGATCATAATATATAACGAGAGAATAGTTTTCTTACCATATTCTGGAAGGCCCCTGACTCTGGTACTCATACCAGGGGACAGCATGTGGATCTTTATGCCAGCACGACGTAGAATACAACATGCCAAGAAGCAATGTTGGCACCGTAACGCCCACCACCGAACCCAAATATCGGAGGACGTTCCGTGGGTTGTCGATCACTTTTTTCGGGTTCCAGGGATGACTGGCATACGGCTCTATCTTCGTCGAAAACCCGTGGCCTTCAGAGCCGGTATCTACTGCGGCGGTGTGCACGCACACGTGCTCGGTTGCCGACGTCACGAGGGACCAGTACAGGTCCTCGATTTGTTTGGTCGATAGCGCGGGGCACTCCTCCGATCCCACCCCGAGCAAGTTCTCGTATGCTGTCGACGCTAACTGCAAAATTGCAACGAGACTTCATATTATAAATCATGGATACATTTTTGAAGCGTCGATATACTAGTGGGTGTCGGATGTCGGATCGAGAGGTCGCGGGCTTGAACCGCACCCGTTACACTATTGCCGTGACTCCAGACACAAGAATGATAAAGTTAGTTGGAGGGGTTAACAACATTGCTACTAATTGAATTCTACACACATTCCTGCAGTTCTCTTTAAAAGAAAATAATTTAGCTAATTTTTCATGTATTTGCACAACTGAAATCACGACAGAATGTGAAAATAAATGTAGCACAATAAAATTATCTTATCATATATATGTGTAAATAGTGGAAAAAAAAACACATTATATTTCGAAGAATCTTCTTATATATAAAAATCAATTGATGTTCGTTAGTCTCGCTAAAACTCGAGAACGGCTGGGCCGATTTTTGTGTTATGTTCCTTCTCACACAGGGAAGGTTTGAAAGATGAGAAAATATATCTATATTAATAATTTCGTCAAACGGTACGGTAGACTCGATCGAAACCTTACCTGAATAATAAAACATAAAAAATAAAGATTTCGAGTCGACAACATATATAGCGTGGAGACGACGATAGGACTTTAATTGAAAATACTGGCATTGCTGGTTCCTAGAAACATTTATAAACTATCAAATATATCCTAAAATCGAAATTAAAAAACGATTTTGTTAAACAAACTAAATAGCATAAAACTATACACCAAATAGAACACCATTTAAAAATATTGGTTCAATGACCTGTACGAAGAAACGCAGAATGGCAACAAAGCGCGGTTTAAGTATGCGCGCGCGATTCGTGGCGGCCAGCGACGACAACATGGATACCACGTAGCGACATAATGTTTTGGCGCCATTAATATTATTATTAATGTTCAATTACATTAAATCAAATCACAGATTATTAACTAAATAAAAAAAAAAACAACAAAAATAAAGGGTACAAATTTCGTGCACGCAGTGTATTCGGCAGCGAACGGGGCGTAGACAGTGCGAGAGGCCATGAGTCTATTGACGCACCAATCGCGCGCTCGGGTTGAGGCTACATAACACCCCGCGTCCCGCTGACAACCGCCGACACCTATAAATCGACTTCTGCGCATCTAACGACTCTTGCCAAGTTATTTGCCGATCACTATATCCGCAAAATTCGGATTATCGAGTATTTTGTTAAATTCTAATGGTTCTAACAGACAAATCGCAGTCACCATAGCCTCTCTAGCGAAACGTCACTGACACCTATTGAGATAGGAAAAGTAGTGCTGACATCGGATAACATGTTGAGTACTATTAAGTACCTAGTTACTAAAGCTCAACACGTCGCGCTATTCATTTTAAAAAACAATGAACTGTAACTCACCAAAGAGTATGTAATACACTATGTAACTCACGTCGGTGTCAAACGAAACGTCTTGTCGTAAACATTGAGCGAGAAAATTATAATGTGTAGGTACCTACATTTCAGTATTATTCATTTAGTTTTGAATAGTGATTTACTTTGTTTGGATTACACACGGTCATGCCGAAAATTGTAAATATTTCATAAAATGAATGTCTTTCATCATTGTTTTGTTTGATGATACCTATATCATTTTGTTAACAGCCGAATCTGCTTGCATTTGGTAAGAATTGTCACAATTGTGGCAAATGGATGCAGCGAAAGGCTCTTCGTAAAGATGGTGAGTAACAGCAAAATTCTTTTGTACATAGTATGTAGTTAGGTAGGTACGTAGCGTTTTTAAGTGAATTTTATTTGTACAAGTATTTTTGCATTCAAATAAAATAAGTACTTATCTACTTCCAGTGGCATGCAATTTTTGTAATGGCAAAATATTTGCAAGAAACTGCAAGCAAATGCAATTATTTTGCCATTAACAGAATTACAGTCAATTAAAAGATACAATCAAAGCTCTTAAAAAACATTTATCAAAAAGGGTAATGACCCCCATGCTAGGAAAATCCTGTGTTATGGGGACATTGGATCCGTCCATGTGAACTTTTAAGATTATAGAAATTTTGTAAGTAGGTGACACATTTACTTTGTTAATAACAATTTAATTTAATTCTGATTTCCCGACCAACAGGCAAAGATGAGATATGTATGCGGTTGGTGTGTGTGTTCGTGTGTGTGTGTGTGTGTGTGTGTGTGTGGGTGTGTGTGAGTGTGTGTGTGTGAGTGTTTGTGTGAGTGTGCGTGTGTGAGTGTGTGTGTGTGCGCGCGAAGGTGAGGTGAGTGCAAGGAACCGTATAAGATGATGGCGTATGTGTGTAAAATGGTATGGTAGTGGGTGTGATATGTTAGAATTTATACTTTAATTACTTAATTGTGCTGTCGATGTGAAGAGTGCGATAACATTATACTCGGTAAGCGGTTAAATATATAAATAGACATTAAAACACCTGCCTTGCCGGGAACTGAACCTGGGACCCCTGCATCAAAGTACCAATGACTTAATAGTGTGATTTATTTTTGTTATATATAATTCAACTACACTTACACTATGTATTTTAAGAGGTGGAAAGCTAATGCTCATGATGATTTCGAATTGCACAAAACGCTATTAAAATACTTTCGACTGCTGATAATATTCTTGTTCCATACCTTCTTAAACTTTCTGTGCTGCATCTGATGGCCTTTAATTATACAATCTTCTGCCTGCTTGAGGGCAGCCTTTGTTTCCCTGTCTTCGGTCTCTTCGTCCGACGAGTCCATTACGCCGGCCATTCGCTTCTGACGGTACAGTGGGTTCATAGCGCGGTCCAGAAGTTTCTGATTTTTTTTATTCCAAGCCAGTTCTACCTTTCGCATTATTTCCTGGCGTTCCTCTGCAGGCAAAGAAAGAAAAAGAAATGATAAATTATAACCTCAAAGCTGGGATAACACATTTATTTGGACAATAACCTTCGATCATTAATAAATTCAATTTATTCAAAGACCAAAACACGTACTTATTTCCTGGCGTTCCTCTGCAGGCAAAGAAAGAAAAAGAAATGATAAATTATAACCTCAAAGCCGGGATAACACATTTATTTGGACCATAACCTTCGATCATTAATAAATTCAATATATTCAAAGATCAAAGTCCAAAACACGTACTTATCACTTATAATATTAATAGAGGAATACTTACGATGGGAAAGTGTCTCGTACGGTAGCAGAAACTTCATATAAATTTGGTCTAATTTTCGGTCATTAACAGGACTCTTAGTAATTTTTAAGTCCTCCGCGACTTTGCCCCATCGCTTGTGGTTTATAACTGATTGCAGACCGCCCAGCCGTTGCACGAGATGGTATAGTTTCGGTAGATTAACTTCTACGCCATCCACCTGAAATGTAATTTATTTAATTATTTAGTCCCCGCGATAATAAACAAATTAATGATCTTAAAAAAAAAATAGCCTGGCATTCGGTAGTTCCCGCAATTTTACATTTTAAAAACCTGTTAAATTTTATTAAAAAGGTAAAACGACAATGTTAGTAGATTACCTGATCTACAATTATTTTAGTCTGAGCTATTTTTATCGTAAAACTAATAGACTACAGGCCCGTGTCCAAAATGGATGGGTCATATGAACCACCAGGTGACGTATATAGGACGATATAAGAGCAAAAAAATAGAACCGACTTCCATATCAAAACACTACAAAGCCAAAAATAACTTTAATTTCGGTAGTCGGTGTTAATGGTTCTGGATTTTTTTTTCACACCGCCTATGTTATTTTTGTAGTGTTTTGACATGGAAGTCGGTTCTATTTTTTGTAAAAAAAAATTTTTCACGCTTTTAGTGGTTCGGTTTGTCTAGTTACAAAAGCCATAATGTCAACAACTTATCACCTATTACAAAATATTTATTTTCCCGATGCACAGCCGTTAATATTTGAAGAGTTCTCCTGGTACTTGACCATCAGCTCTACACCACCATACTCGTATGTATTGCGACGAGCATAAGGTGTTTAACATCCGTACTCAAGTAAATGTCAGAATATCATAAAAATTTACCGTCTTTGTGGCGTACCATTTTTTTACGGCACTGCGCGCTTTCTTATTATTTTTCATGGATCTATCGATGGTAAAAATGCCGTACAAAAATATATGACCAAAATGTACTCACTCTACCTGCACTTTTGAATTCTCACCAGCACTCAGTTGGACAGCTTACAAGTGATAGTGCTGAATCTTATTATTTTATGCTCTTATATCGTCCTATATACGTCACCTGGTGGTTCATATGACCCAACCATTTTGGACACGGGCCTGTAGTCTATAACCGTTTGGCCAAAAGATCCAAAAAGCTTGTTTTGCGACCTTTAACCTTGAATAAACATTTTTGCACACATGGGATCAGGAACTTATCAGGATTTCATAGAGCATCTCTATTTTTTTGGCTAATTTAATGTAAACACACAAACAACGGTAGACAAAACCGAGACTTAGGTGTTCTCCTTGACAGCAAGCTTACCTTTATACCTCACATTGACACTATTGTCTCTAGGGCAGCTAAGATGCTTGGATTCATAAAAAGGACCTCTTAAGTGTCCAAACCTTAAAATTACTCTATAATGCACTTGTACAATTTGTTTTGGCATACGCGTCAACTGTTTGGATTCCAAATTATGGTACACATGTTAATTGCATCGAACGGGTTCAAAAAAGCTTTACACGGTATCTACGTTACGAGCCTACCAGCTGCTCTCGAGACGCTGACTACTCGCAAAGGCTAAGTCATTTCAAAATGTTGAACAGCGATGGCGTACTAACGACCTGATTTTGCTTCATAAAATAATTAATGAATCTATACAAGTCCCAAAACTTCTCGTCAAAATAAATATTATCTGTCCCTCGCAATAAAGATAGTGATGTGCACCCCTAAAAGTGACAAATTCATTCTAGACCTTAAGTTCGATTGTTAAGGTATCTCAAAAAATGTATAAGTGAATAAGTCGTTGGGAGTGCCTTATATTATAAACATAAACATTGCAGATATATTTCTTGGAAGAATTAATAATACTTACGCAGGGTGGCTGCACATAATTAATATTTTGCTGTTGAAGGCACAATTTAATAGCACTGAGCTCTCTCGCAGCCGGACCCCAGCGGCTGAACAATCGTGAGATGTATTGATTCATAACAGTGAATCGAATGTCGTCATTCACTTCGAAAGGTGGATGATAACCAGCTGGAGGCACCACCTTACAGACACCATATTTCACTATCTCTGAATATATTTTTTCATAAAAAACGATGGGGTCCTGAAAATCAAACACATTATACAAGCTTATTGAATTGCACTACATCTATTAATACTAATATTGAAAAACCGGTCAAGTGCGTTTTGGGCCACGCGCAATGTAGGGTTTTTTAGAGATTTGTATAAAACTTGTCATAGCCGATGTTTTGAATTTAAATACAGGACACAGAGCTACACTACTAAATCGTCACAAAAAAAATAAAATTGAGGAAGTAGTTTGCTGGGGGAGCTTTGTGTTTGATATTATATAGCAAAATAATAAATAAATAAAAATATATTAATTTGAATTCACTCTAAAAACGGGCCCACATAGGGCGATGGTAACTCAAGAAGGAATTATAAAATCCAACTTCACAAGGGAAATTGAAAAAATATGATCTATTTGAGTACCACCGCCTGTAGAGGGAAGTGGTTGTAATAAAGACTGGTAACCAGCGTCACGTATTAATTTGAAAACTGCAGTGTTGTCGTTACGGATATAGTCTTCCTTAAAATCTCCAAATATTATGAAAGGACTGTTATGCGATAGTAAATGACTTACAAAACCTACGGTGCGACTGTTGGGACATTTGCATGTTCCATAAAAAGCTAATCTTCACTGCATTTATTTCGAAAATTACTGCTTCACAGTGGTCACCTCCAGCAATGTCAATGTAATACCGTGGGTTGCTATATTCAATATAATTTTTTGCCCATGCACACACACCAAAACCTGGGTTTGAACTAGACTGTTTAGGGCCATTTGTTCTAATTATTTCCTTAAAATTAGTTATATAAAAAGAATCTTGAGAACAGCTCCACGTTTATATTGCTAAGTAGATATCTGAAGCCATTATTTGAGGATCGCTTACAGTATCTTGAAAGTGTGCACGTAAGGACTGAACATTATGGAACATAATTTGGTATAAACTGTGGGGCTCCCTCAAAAATCGATACATAGGTATTAGAGGATTTTGACGCAGCTTTTCCATTTCCATTACGACTGAATCTTGGTCGGAGGGTGGACGTGGAGGATGAAAACATTCAGTAACGATAAATAAACCTTCAGCACATGTGGCAGTGAGCAAGCAACATATAACATTGACCTTGAAATACCGGGCTTCACATGTACAACAACTTTTTCTAATGTGGAACCCTGGCTTTTGTGAATTGTAACAGCCTCAGCTGGAACCAACGGGAATTTAAAAAGAAAACGACGTCCAAAAAACACTACAATGTGAAAAATAACTTTAATTTCGTAAGTCGGTGGCAATAAACTAACATACAGATCCAAAGACACTATCTTCTGAAATTAAAATTATTTTTCACATTGTACCTTGTGGTTTTTTGGAAGTCGGTATTTTTTTTGTTAATTTTTTACTAATAAAACTCCTTATATTTTAAATATGAAACTAGCGCGATACAACTGACGCTTAGCGCCATCTATCGACATTTCTATGGAGTTGTTCGAAATTTTCGAGTCAAATACAATTGGTCGACTTATTACTCGTAAACTTGTAAAGCCCACTTATGTGTGATAGTTTTCCTTTAAACTTCGTTATATATAGATACTACTGCCGTGACATTTTAATTTCTAACTACAACCGTAGGCCAGATTCGGATTCAGCGCATCGATAACCTTCGGAAATGTAGTCTAGTTTCTGGTTAAGAAGTTTGGTTAAATTTTGTTGGCCTGTTTTATTGTAATTTTCTTAAGTTGTAGCAAAATGTTGCCTACCAAAACTCTTTGTTTGGCGTGCGCTGAGAGAACTATTGATCATACATAAAAGTTTTGTAATACATGATTAAAGTACTTAATCCCTACAAAAAAAATAGCGAGTGCTAAATATCATAGTTTGATAGTCACAACAGCAGCTTTTGTGCTCTAAAATTTAATTAGATCACCAGTAGAAAAAAAGTTGGTTACATTTGTATTAATTCATTCCACCTTCATCGCAATCGGTTCAACACAAGGAATATGGAAGGAAGCCTCATGGTGAGGACTTCAATTTACCCATATATTTTGTGTCAATTGACATACAATGGAGCGGGGAACTGCCTCCTTTTGAAACTAATTTGCACAGCTTGTCACTTTTTAAAAAGAAAATGCGCTTGTTTCATGAATTTCAGTGCAGAAGTCAGATTGTTTAGATTTTTACATTACTTTTTTTTAATAAGTGCCTCGTTGGTCGAGTGGTCGCAAGCGCGACTGCTGAGCACGAGATCCCAGGTTCGATTCCCGGGTCGGACAAAATGTTATTGGGTTTTTCTGTAAGGAATTTCTCAGTAGTAGCCCGGAAGTGGAATTTGACTGTGTGAGGCACGGGGGTATGCCTCGGAAAGGACAATTGGACATATTAGACAGTCATTACGTGTAGTCAGAAAGCCAGTTAATCTGATACCTGTCTGGCCAAGGGTTATCGTGTTACCCAGCTACTGGGTTGTGGAGTCAAATAGGCATTTGCGTTGCTAAAAGCAATGTGACAACATTAATAGGCGATTACTGAATTGACAAGCTTTACAGAAACCGGGTGTTAGCAACGCAAATGGCTCTTTACGAGAAGTTTAACAGCCGAGTAGGTAACCATGCGTTGATCAGCCTTTCAGAAACTATGTGTTAGATTAACAAAAATATTGGTAACGCATTTACACGATACAGTGAGTTGAAATTTCACGTGACATCACGCCGAGTTATACTTTTTAGCCAGAGAGTATATAACCACTAGAGAGCGTATAGGCCGATTTCTTTGAAGAACACGACTCACTACTCCGGGCCGGGGGGAACAGAGAAATGCAGAGCTGCAATTGGTCAGTTCAAGGTGAAGTTGCGTAGATATATCTGGTTAGGGATTGGTCTACTTGATTAAGGGAAAGTAGTCGATATCGATAAAAGCCATTTTTTCATTGTAAAAATGCTGAGTAAAAATTCCATAATAAATAATTAGGTAATATTTTCATTAAAATCAGTTGTCATCAACTGTAGCTTCAGCTGGCACTCTGTAATGATTATTTTTTTAGTCGTGAGTCATTAGATGATTTATGTAATAACTCGACATCGAAACAAAGTAACCTGATTTTTTTTCTTGGGTGTGAAAATCATTGAATGACTTCTCCCGGTCTGGGTAAGGCGGAAGGGAGTGTCAAACTTCTACTAACTAAAAACCCACCCTGCTCCTTGAGCTGCCCTTAAGTTTCGGGGCCGCGGTATCTCATTAGAACATTACCGCAACCCCGGAACCAAAGTAACTTACGAGGGCGATATTGTAATGCAAAGGCCCGAGTTAATTAGTATTAGAGTCCATCATACTATTTGAAGCCCTTTTTTTTTCGATGTGGGAAAAACGTCGAATGACTTCTCCCGCTCTGGGCAAAACGGAAGGGAGTGTCAGACTTCTACTGACTAAAAATCCACCCTGTTCCTTCAGCTGCCCTTAAGTTCCGGGGTAGCGGTATCTCATTAGAACATTACTGCAACCTCCGAACCGAAGTAACTTACGAGGGCGATATTGTAATGCAAAGGCCCAAGTTAATTAGAATTAGACTCCGTCATACTATTTGAAGCCTAGAAAAATTGAATATAGGTATCTTATATTCACGATTTGACTTTTCTCAATATTATATCAATAAAAACAAAACTAGAAACCAATATTCCCCAGTAACCTTATCCATCCACTTTTCTTTTTAATCTGGAATCTTCGGAAATCTAAAATGAAAACATGCATGTCACACAGAAAAGAAATATAAGTCGTTTAATGTAGATAGGTATTTTATGACAACTATCTGAATTGAATTAAAAAAAATAAGTATAATTTTATAATTATCGATATCGTATTCAGCCGTTAAAGGTACCGATTTTTACGATAAAAATACAAAGGGAAAGAAAGGGATAAAAGAATTAGAATTTCTTCATGAAAGAAAGAGACTTTTCCAAAAGACATCAACGCGCGACTCAATTGTGTCCTTGATCACTCAAACCACCACTTTAAATAGACCTCTGCGGTGGCTTATAATCTGATTAAATGATAAATAATTTTCGTATTATTTCAGTACTGATGAATAGTTATGTCATCCATTTGGTATCTAGATGTCTGGGAATGTTTCTCACACCACTTCAACGCGCATGAAAGCATTATTATGCGTTATAAATTGGATACAAAAAAATAAAATTTGTAATTGTTTAGCATGCACACAGGCCTAATACTTGGTCACAACTAAAATGGTTCGTGTACCGTATAAGAGCAAAAAGACTCATAGTTTTCGTGCGTCGGGGCACTGTATGCGCGGTTAAGTGGTTTTATAGGTTTTTTTTTTTAGCACATCAGCAGCCTCCGCTCCTAAACTTGGAAGCGTTTGATCTTTATACGTTTTTATTGATTTGATTAGGCAAAAAATACGAGTATAATATTTTTGGAACATCTAACTAACAGACCAAATAGACGAACAGTTTTTATCTTTATTAGGAAGGTAGAGAAAGAACTGAAATCTTGAGTTACTGGTTACTAAAGACTAAAAAGTATTAGTACAAGACTAAGAGGTATACAAGGAAGATTAGTTGACCCTGGCAAACACTTACGCGAAAGTCTTCTTCATCAAGGTGATATATAGGAGCGTCCACCATAATCCCGCCTTCTGCTGCATAGCTACATCCCGGCTTAACTATTCCCACAATATTTCTCGGACTTTCATTTTCTGTGCATATCAAAAAAATCTTAATGGCGTCGAGGAACCCACAAAAAAAACATATTTTAATGTAAATCGAATAAGAAACTGAAGATATACTAACCAGGAGATGCGCTGTCGAGTGTCATGTTTTCCCCGGCTTCGCAATTTTGCACTAGCGGTACGGTTTGGTTCTGTACTTTATTCGTAACATCTATCCACGATTCGACACAAAGATCCTTCTCATCCTCGGAGACCACGATAATTACTAAAACAGAAAGAGCGTCACGCATTGAATTTTTTAAATTATTGTTATTAATCCTCTTCTTAATTATTGCTCTTCTTCCTTCCCTTCCTAGCAAATATACAGTTTGCAAATAGACACCAAAAAATATATCTCACCTTCCTTACTATTCCTACTAACTTCACTATTCCTACTATCTTTACTATTCCTCCTATTATCTTTACTATTCCTAATATCTTTGCTATTCTTACTATCCTTAGTTGTATTCGTTTCTTTACTTATTATTGTATCTATAGCGCCATTGTCACTATCATCGTACATCAGTACGAAGTACTCGGAATCCGACTCGTCGCTAACTTCTCGTATACCACTGTTGTTGTTGTTGCCACTTGTTGACGTAATAGCTTCCTTTGAATGACTCTCACTGGTGGCATTTTGACCAGGTTCTCCTTGATTATTGCGACTCTTTTTGATAAGTGGCTCATCTTCGTCTGAAGAACTACTATTCTTACGCTTTCTAACATTAATCTTCTTTGGAGCTCTGGTCTTGTTGAGTTTGGTCCGATTGGGACCTGCGGACCGAAGGATCATTAAATGTGAAGCGCTAACATTATTTTTTTGTGTTTTACGCTTGTTTGGAGTCACTTTTTTCTTCGCGGGGGATTTCTGTAAACATAAAAATTGTTAGAATCAACTTATTTAAGGACATTTAAAATTATGCAACCATCTCCAACCACAAACGTATATTAAAAAAAAAAAAATATGTTTCACATTATATCTAAATATTAGGATAATAAACTCTAAAACGATTTCTAGAGCTGATTTTCGAGCATTTTCTCTAAAAAATATTCGACTCCAAAAAGAACAAGCTATGAATCGTAAGTACTTACTGGCTGACGTGAAGTTGGAGTTACTGCGTGTGATGTCGGGACGTGGTCGGGCGCTGCATTGCTGCCGCTCAGCCGCTCAAGGAGCACTACAGGTTGTGGTGAGGTCAAATGGGAGTGCAAACCTAAATATGTAGTAAATAATTTATTTAAAATCACTCACTAACTCCCCAGTTACAAGTAAGTCTAACTTGCATAAAATTGTAATAATCATGAGACAGGATCTGTTTGTTATCGTTTTGTGTGAGGATGAAGCAGCAGATTTTATTTGCACTAATTATTGCCACAAGCGGTTGTATTATAATTATGTAGCCTAACGGGGATGTATAGGATAAAAAAATTGGAACCAATCTTGTATAACATCTCTCTGACGAGATATCCTTGACGGCCTGGAACTCGGAAGACCCTGACCCGAATATGTGTAGAAAGCGCTTTCGTAATTTATAACAGTAAGGAGATTTGACTAAGAGGTCGCGGGTTCGAACCTCACCCATGATACTATTGCCGTGAACCGATTCCAACATATTTAGCTTAGTTGGAAGGGCTAACAAGATCTCTAGTAATGCGATTCTACCCACATTGCAAAAAATTCTAGCGAAAACTGTTGATTCTATATTTAAAAACTAAAAGTCATAAAAGATATATAATGTACCTGATTGCGCTGGCGTAGTATCTGCACCTATAGGGATAAACAATAAAAAAAAATTATTTTATTGCAATTGAAAATCGTTACATTGAGAATTCTTATTAATAATAGTTTTAGTTCACTATACTCAGAAATCGAATTCGAGAAAGAAAATAAAAAAAAATTGGCCAAGTGCGAGTCAGACTCGCCCATGAAGGGTTCCGTAGTAACTATAATAATATAATATAATATGACGAATAAGAAAATAACCTTAAAAATTTCTTAAAACTAGCTTATTTACATTTTTACAACTACGCTAAATAACTATGTTTTTCATAGTGTTTGTATAAATTACAAAGTTTTATTTGCGGTTTAAGATCTACAGACAAATAAATTTTTTTTTAATTTTTCACTCCATTATTATAGAAGTTAGAGGGGGGGGACACAACTTTTACCACTTTGGAAGCGTATATCTTTTAAACGATTGACTTTATGAAAAAGTGGCTTTAGAAATCCTTATATCATTTTTAAAGACCTTTCTATAGATGGGTAGTTCTTCAGAGACAAAATTTTCGATTTCTATGGGTACATTTCTGTAACCAACTAACAAAACGGCATGAAAAAAATTTTTTTGTATAGTTTAGCTATATCCGTTATTGGGACAAATTATATTTTTTAAATAATTGCTGTCTAAGTACAAAATAAAAATATTTGAAGCTTGTTCTTCTGATTCATATAACGCGTCCGTTTGCCATTTTCCGGAACAAAATGGTCGATGTCGCATTTTCCCTTTGATACTTCAATATAAATTATAATTACATCGAAAGGAAATGAACTGTCCTCTTAAAAAAAAGTGTATTAGTTATAACTACGTTAGTATGTTTATAAATAAATAAATAAGAAGTGTCCGGCGTATAATACTGATTAATGTGGCGTAAGCTGCACTTGACCGTACTTGGTCGGGTATTAATAATGAGTCTGGCTTCCCGCGCGGGGGGAAGCTAGTCGTGCAACGGACGAGCTAGAAGGCGGACGTGCGGCTGGTTGGCTTAGATCCCGGTGTTACGAAGGTAAATATGATTCATCTGTGTTTGGTTCAGGTGGCATTCTGATTACAATGCCTACTTTTTAATTTTTTTTAATAGTTTTAAAACTTCAATTTGTTTCGTGTTATGCTTTTGGGTTATAGATTCGTGTAGAAAAATGACAAGAATGAAGTCTGTATGTATGATGAGTTATGCATGATTGTAGGCAAAATCCTGATTCATCTGTGCCTGATTCGTATGGACAAAACCTCATATGAATCATAAAGCTTCTGAGCAAGCTTCCCGCATTCGTTGTCCCTGCTGGCTTATGCAACTGGATTTCCGACTTCTTGAGTGAGCGGTTGATCCGAGTGGTCATCGATGGCTGCTCATCCGATCTTATGGCAATTAATGCCGGTGTTCCTCAAGGGCCTGTTCTTTATGCGACTCTTTTTCTGCTGCATATCAATGACCTACTTCAGCTGGGAGCAGTTGGGTACGCGGATGACAGCACAGTCTCAGAGAGATACTTATCCAGTTCTAGAGCTAACGGGGACGAAATTGCCACTCCCAGAAAAGCCATGGTAGAGCACATGAATTTGACCTTAAATCTCGTTTCCCAATGGGCTGACGACAATCTAGTCAAATTCAACGCTCTGAAAACACAGGCTTGTCTTTTCAGCGCTAAAAGGAGCCCTTTTGAATTTACCCCTACTTTCCGAAGTACATCTGTGCCAGTTACCAGTCGCCTGGAGCTTTTGGGCATGGGGTTGACGTCAGACCTCAACTTCGGCTCAACCATCGAGTACAGAGCTCAGACTGCAGCAAAAAAGCTGGGAATCCTACACAAGGTGGGGCGGTACTTCACGCCTGGACAGCTTCTAAATCTGTATAAAGCACAGGTCCGTTCCTGCGTGGAGTATTGTAGCCACTTGTGGGATGGCTCTGCAAAGTACCAACTTGCTGCATTGGACTCGATCGAGCTCAAAGCTAAAAGGCTTATAGGCGACGAGATGCTGGTGGACAAGCTTTATAGCCTAGCTCATCGGCGAACCGTTGCATGCCTGTCGGTTTTCTACAGATTGTACTTCGGGGAGTGTGCGCAGGAGCTCCATGACCTGATTCCTTCACCTCCCTTTCACTACCGGTCTACCAGACGCACGGCTGGGTACCACCCACACTTGGTTGATATACCGTCTTGTCGTACCAAGCGCTTCTCCTCCACAATTAATTCTTATCTAAGACTAATGTCAATTGTAAATGTCATGGTGGCCTAGTGGTTAAGAGGTGCCTGAGGTGGCTATGCATGAGGTGGGTGGTTTGAAACCGGGCAAGTACCAATGTGATTTTTTCAATTCATATGTACTTTCTAAGTTTATCTTAGACATCACTGACATTGGTGAAGGAAAAACATAGTGAGGAAGCCTGGACTTAAACGTAATTAATATAAGTCTGAAATTGCCCTGAAACCTTGTCCTGACAATAACAAAACCAAAAATAAATCGGCCAAATCAGTGAAATAACATGAGCAACTTGTTCATAACAATTTAAATCTTTTATTTTCATTTCGTTTACCTTACCTATTATATTAGGTCTCAACTTAGGCTATCATATTTTTTATTTGAGATACTCATTCCAAACCACTACACTTACTTGAGTATTTTTTTTAACTTGAAAAAATATTGGCTTACTTAATGTGGATTTGACAATAACATTTCTTTCAAAGAGTATTCTTTGTTTACATTTTTATCTCGAATTCTGATTCTGGGTATAGAGATTTTTATCCACAAAACAATGTCATACATTCAGTCGAAAAGTATCGGGAAAACCGTCAACAAATCATCCGATTTGTTGATGGTTTCAAATTCTTTTTTTTTTGTTGGTTGGTACAACTGTTTTCCATTTTGGCGCGGAATTTGAACTACATCTGTGATTTAGATTAATTATTACAGTAGTTTTAGTAAGATTTTATTATATATGTATTAGTGTTTTTTGCCAATTTCATAATGTAGAAAAACATCGAACAAAGAATTAGTCTAAAATTTTCCATCACCAATGGAATCTTGTGTTTGGAGTCCCTGAAAATGTTACAGAAGGCTTACGGTGAATCGACTTTATCAAAAACAAAAAAGTGTTTTTGAGTGTTACAAAGCATTTAAAACCTATCGAGATGTGATGTAAGATTTGCCTTGCTCTGGTAAGCCATCAACATCTTCAACTGAAGTTAACATTGCAAAAGTGAAAGAAATAGTGACTGAAAACCCTCATTCAAGTTTGAGAGAGATAGCCACTGAATTTTCTATATCTTCCGAGTTGATCCGTACCATTTTATATAATCACTTGGGTATGAAACATGTTGCTGCTCAGCTAGTCCCAAAAGACCTGAATTTTCTAAATAGAAAAGAGTATATTCCGACCTAACATTCATGAGTCGCATTGTTACAGGTGACAAGATGTGCGTCTACGACCTTGACACACAAACTTGTCAACAAGCTTTGGTGTGGTGCCTTCCAACTGAGCCTAAACTTAACTGAAAAATCACGCCAAATACGATCAAAATTCAAAGTCATGTTGACTGTTTTCTTTGACTATTGCAGTGTTGTTCACTTGGAATACTTGCTGGAAGATCAAACAGTAAATAAAGCATATTTTGAAGGCGATAAAATAACGTCTACCATTTTGTGTATTATTGATTGTTCACCAGTACTTTCTTGACAGAGTAGTACCTGCTAATAATCGTGATTGATTAAGAAACAACAGCTCTTAAAGTTCTTGTTGAAATTTGAGTATTGTGAAAATGGACTCAAACCACGGTTGACATGGCTCTCAGCAACATTTTGTTCTATGCAGGCCTGCTCAATATCAATCAAAGCTTTCATACATTTTATAAGTTTTAAAACAGTGGTCTTACTCTGCAGGGACACCACATCCAGCAAGTTGCTAGCTGTCATGCGGTTTATCGTCACGGGCCTCACACCATGGGCAACGTCCCGTCGGCACTCGGCGGCGACTGCGGGGCCCACACTCGGTGGCACGGGGGCACCCTGTGCGAACTTGCGCTGAGCCTTGACGCCACTAAACCGTTGCCTGAAAATTCAAACAATACTTTAATATAATATGACATTTATTGCGTTTATGAGCAACTGATGCTATTTACAACAATGTTAAACATTATGTGGTGCTGGAGTATAGAACCGAGCATTTACAAGCAACAAATATTGCCATGGAGGATAATGTAGGGTTCATTAATATTCTTTCTCATTAATATTAAACATTAGGCTAGGTAATTTGATGTTAGCGTGAAGAACTTTAAACTTGGTTTTAAATGGAGTACCTAGTATTACACAATATATTTTAAAATTAACACGTTTTTACATTAAAAATAAATGTCATAAAAATACATTGATTGCCGACCTAGGACAAACCGACTTGCGAAATATCGATAGATACGGTACATACAAGCTCCCACATTACTACGTATTGTTCGCGCAATCCAAATATGAATCTGATACAAAAAAATTTGAGTCGCTCAAGCTTATCTAGCTGCACTTCAGTTAGATCTGGATAACTCGCATCAGCATAGTCGAGGATAGGGAGAAGAAGAGATTGGGCAAGCGCAGTTTTAGTAGCAGTCGGTAGGAAATTGCGCAATCTGCGCAGTTTGCGGCTCACTTTTTGCAACTGGGGACCCCAAGACAAATCTTTATCAATATAAATACCAAGGTCTTTTACTGAGTCACAGTAGGGTATAACAGCTCCATCAAAAATTATTTGGGGAAGGGTCGTCCAGTCAATTTTGGAACGTAGCCTAGGGCTATTTTTGGTGGTGAGTCATTAGATGATTTATCTAATGACTCCTCCCTCCCACATACACTTAGCCCGTGGACTGTACATCGAAACAAAGTAACCTGTTTTTTTTTTCATGCTGACGAAACCACTCTATGGGCCCAGACTACAAGTTTAGAGCAAGAAGATTGGCTTGAACAGAATCCCTTAATTCTGCAAAAAGTTGTGAGGGTGTGAAGACTGTATAGCCTACTCTATGACTCTATATGGTCATTGATTAACGTGACATTGCCAAGCAACCTTTTTCTTGTTTATAATAATTTTTGCTCATGTCACCATTCTTCGTCTTGCATTTTATGTATTTTGTATTTAGCTTTCAGTGATACCATTACCAGTACCATTACCACAAAAATGGGAAAACGCACTATTATGTTGCTGGATCAAATCAAGTATTTTATGTTATGAAACTAAATAAGATGATGTTTTTTCATGTAATATGACTTATATGACATATATTTACGGAAGGTAAACGAAATGAGACATCATTTATTGCGTTTAGAATGTTTGATGTGTAATGTGTTATAATGATATTATAGAAATGTATTAATTGCTTGAAAAATCTCGTTTGATATCAATTAAAAGTATGTGTTGTATTTATGAAATAGAAAAATATTATTGAGAACATTACTTAAATGAAAAAAATCTTAATCAATAAAATTGTCATCTTTATGATGCCACTCTTCGAACTAACAGTAACTTTTAGTTATAAAACACTGTAGGTAGTAGCTGTAAATAAATATAGTTTGACGCATACATAATTGCCGCCAAAACTATATTTTTTTTAAACAAAAATAAGCACAAAAGAAATCAATATGGGTTTTTTTTCCTCACGGATAGCAACATTGAATTGTGATAAGTTAGGTTATTAGAATTTTTGTTTGATGGTCGATTTACTTAAATATAATGTATAAAATGTAAGTATTTACTTGTGAAATGTAATTTGATTACACGTTTTTTGTTTTCCTGAAGGACTATGACATCCCTTTACGCTACAAACGTCGTTTTAAATTATTTACTCGCGAGCTCTGTTCGGCAGAATGTAACCTTGAGTTACTGACGGCTCGTCGAGCAAAGTTAGCCAAAAATGGCTAAGTTTTAGTTGCCTTACTTTTTGCACTCGTACTATCCTTCTATGCGTTGTTGTTCTAAGACTACATGACATACGGAGGCAAAAACAGTATAGTTCCGTACAGAAAGTACCATTAAACCACGGACTGGTTTGTATAAGTACTCATCCACATTAATAAGTTATAAAATTAAGTTTAAACAATAAATCAAAATGGCCATAGCATCCAAATATAGTCGCGAGCTTAATTGCTGTATACAAAAACGGGTCATAAAATTTTTTAATAGTAATACTTACGGGGGCATGGCCAGTATTATGTTATCTTATATTTTTTAATAATTTAGCTTCACGGCAAAGAGAATGTAATACACTATGTTTTACTTCACGGGAGACCAACTCTGCAGCCAAGCCGGCTTCTGTTTCACTTAGGGATCTAACGATACGAGTAAATACAAGTAACTACTCGATACTTTTATTTCGATACCAAGTACTTTTGTACTCGATACTTAAGAACTGAGTAACAAGTAGTATCGGAAAGTAAGTACTTGTATCGATAGGTACTCGGTTGATCGGTCGGTCGCATCTTTTCTACTTTCAGTTGGGAGCCTTGCTTATAGTATAATCTGTGTTTTTCGTAATTTATTAATTCGGGCGGTCGAATTGTCATTACACTTCTTCATTGCGTGGCGGTTATTTATTTGATTTTATTAAATTAAAACTTAACTGATTTGAATTTGTAATAGGAATATTTAGCAAAATCAGTGATAATGGGACCACAAAAGTCTGAGCGAGAAAGTATTTGCATATATTTTGGTACCTCTGTAACTAGCGAGAAGTTGTTTTCAAAGGCTAGCGTGACAGTGACTACTACCTGAAATCGATTAACCGGAATACATTTAGAAAAATTATTGTTTTTTTAGGGAGCACAACGATAACAGATTTTTCCCTTCATATTTTTGTGTATTTTATTTTAATAATTACTTAAGACTATACAATATACTAACACTGCTGTTCTTATTTGCCTCTTATACTTCCGACGGAAAAATTGACATTTACAAGTAGGTATCGATACTTTTCATTCACTATCAATAAGGTTTTTTAACCCAAGACCGATACGGTATCGAGTAAAAGTAACGATACCCAGATGGTATCGTTTCATCCCTACTGACACTGCCTTTCTTATTTGCCTCTTAAGCGCGTTATACACGGTCCATCTTGCTGTACGTCCCGCCAAGGCCACGCACGATGCACGATGCAAAACTACCATGAATAGGCTTGACGTGCGTCAATAATTATTATTAATTGTTTGCTGGACTTGCACGACCAATTTTTCATCCAGCGAGCACCCCCACCACCGCGAACGTCGTGCAGATAGACAGTAAATAACGCGGACGTACGTCAGAGCAATCCTGCATCGTGCACAGCTATAAAATTTAAAATGGTACTCTGTGTTTGTGATCGTGCATGGTTGATCGTGTATAAACTTGCTGCACAGCAGATTAAACAGATTTATCATAGAGATTAGCGATAAGGCCGCCATTGTAACCAATTTTATTTACAATATTGTTATTTAAGTGTGATTCAATTATTGGTGTACAATAAAGTATATTCTATCTATCTATCTATCTTGTATCAGTCGCACGTCAAAATGGATCGCGAAACACTAGCAAGATTTATCGAACGATATAAGTCCCACGAATGTCTATGGAATGTCTCTAGTGCAGACTACATGCGCAAACAAAAAAGAATGAATGCATTATTAGATTTGGTGCCCATTTTAGGGGAAATTGCAACTATTGATATACCGAGCGTAAAAAAATAGACATTATTAGAAACGGTTATTTCAGAGAATTAAAGAAAGTTAATGCCAGTTCGTCCACAGGGACGACACGTTTATGATAAATTTTGTTCATCCAAAACATCTTCCTATTTTTTCCCTCTCCTCTGTTGCTACTGACAATATCCGAAGAACTCCCAATTTTTTGCATTTTGATAAAATAGGTGAATTGAAATAAATAAATCACGTCCATCCAATGATATCTAGCACACTAGATGCGCGCAACATCCAACACCGTGGCCTTGAGCGGACGTACAGCATGGGTGGGCCGTGTATAACGCGCTTTATACTTCCAACGGAAAAATTAACCGATACAAGTAGGAATCGATACTTTTCATTCAATACCAAATAGGTATCGATACCTTGTAACCAATACGGAATCGAGTAAAAGTAACGATACCCAGATGGTATCGTTTCATCCCTAGTTTCACTCACATACAGTGTTGCCAACAACGCGGGAGCCAATGTCACCCGTTTTCTCAGCTTAAGTAGCCTAATATAGCCGAATTTCAGTCAGTGGTAGCCTAATTATAAAGCCTAAAATATCAGTATAAATGTAGTTTAAATCAAATCTAGACACGCGGGAGCGTGTCAAGCCAAGAACTGGCGCGCAGCTCACCGTGTGTAATATTACACGAACCATTTGGAGCCACTTTTGAGCCCCTCATAACTCAAAAACTATTTTACCTAAACTTGTCAAAGGCTGATATATTGAGACTGGCGAGGTACATATGTGTTCCAAATTTTATAAACATATCTCAAACGGTTATTTAGATTTTAACGTCCAAAAATGGTCATTTTTATGACTGACCAAAACTATAACCATTCATTTTATTTTAATTTTCACTTAACTTATAATTAGTGCCTGTAATTCTCTATATGTGGATTTTAAGATCTTTACGTGAATATATAACGAGTTAAATACCACCCTTAATTTTTTTTAATCAAAATTTTTCCGTTTTTGTACTTATAAATAAGAATATAGTAAATTTTCGTATTTATTACGCGTAACTAACCGAATTCTACAACCACTAGCGCCACCTATTATCTTAGAGGGTCACTACACCATGGAGGCAAAACGCGTAATAAGAATTCCGGATACTGAATGGGCAATTCATTCAAACATTTCAAAGGTACAAGAAAATATATAAAATAACACAAAAATGATAATTATACCCCGTAAACGTAGGAAAATGCAGTAGTTTAACAAAAAACCATTTAGTATTAATTTTGTTATAAGTAAGTACCTACTACTAATTTATGTACAAAAAGTAATGATATCCCATGAAAAACATAAATGTGAATGGAGAGCCAAGTTCAATATTATCAAAAACGCCTTGGTTGACTTCAACGACAAAAGAAGTGAAATCTAAATGGGTGCCAAGTTCAATAGTCAGTCCTGAAATTTATTTATAATAACATAAAATATCATTATTTTATTCTTATAACTTAGGAGAATATATTGTAGCCTAAGGTCTGACTTGGCTAGTTTTCATATTATACGAATTATATTATAGCCTTTGCAAGTTCTAAACCTTTTACTTGTCGGTTCTTATTTTATTATTCCGAAAATTTGGCTTGCTGGTAGAAACTAACCATCGAACATAATAATTCGTATATAAAAACTAGCCAGGTCAGACCTTAGGCTACAATATATTCTCCTAAGTTATAAGAATAAATGATATTTCATGTTTTTCATGGGATTATTTTTACATACTTTACTTGCTTTAAATGCTGGTATTTTTTTTAATCCACTCATCGCGCATAATGTATGCGCCAATAATTTTTCGTGAAACGAATACTTTTACACAAATGCTGTACGAAGCGAAATGAAAATGATAAATAATAACTGAAATTGGCCCAAACTATTCACTCAGTTTAATGAGATAATTACGTTTACATTTAATTTTTAATTTTTATTGTTGATTGGCTTGCGTTTGACCACAATCACAACTGATGTTAAGTGATGATGTGCACGAAGACGAAGCATGCTTGCCTAGAAGTAACCTATTCACTCTTCCTCTTAGCTATAATCTGGGAGTGTCTAGACTCCCAGGTTATAGCTATCAGAAAGCACAGACCCCGACACAGAATTAATTCTTATCACATCATTACATTCTCTAACTAATCATAAACAAAAAAGTGGCCTCAACTCAACTCAACATATTTTATTTTACATGGCCACTTACAAAACGGCACAAGCTAGTGCACGGCACGAAATTGGTTGATTCCTATGGAGAAGAACCGGCAGGAAACTCCATAGTTATTCTTTTCAAAATATCATTCATTTTTATAATGTATCCATAATACTCGTTTAAAAGGTATGATAACGGGTCTTCTAATAGGCACGTCCGGACTTTGACAGTTAGTAGTCGCCATCTTGTTGAAGTTACATCTGTCAAATTGGTTGTCATTTATTCATTCTGTTTTGCCAAATCATCATGGATAGCTATAGCATTCAACAACACGAGCAAATGATAAAATAGTTTTATCAAAATGAGTGTTCTGTTCGGGCAACGCACCGCGCGCTTCGCCCATTTTACGATCGCCATAATCGTCCTACCGAGAGGACTATTCGTCGTGTGGTGGATAAACTTGTCCACTGGTTCGGTAAATGATCGACTAACACCCGTACGTCAACGAAACGCAAGGTCTGCCGAAAACATCGCCGCTCTCCGTGAGAGTGTGCAGGAGAATCCGAGGCAGTCGATTTCGCGTCGCTCACAAGAACTCGGCCTTTCACAGACCACAACTTGGCGAATTGTGCGTCGTGACTTGGGCCTGCACCCGTATAAAATTCAACTCACCCAGCAATTGAAGGTAAACGACCATAGACAACGACGTGTGTTCGCTGGAGCACTGGAGCAGTTAGCAACTGACCGTAATTTTCACAGAAAAATTATCTTCAGAAAATGAGGCCCATTTCTGGATAAATGGGTACGTAAACGAACAAAATTGTCGAATTTGGGACGATACCAATCCACATGAGATCCAAGAGCGTCAAATGCATCCCAAAAAAGTTACAGTTTGGTGTGGGTTTTAAGCTGGCGGCGTCATCGGGCTATATTTCTTTGAGAACAACGTTGGCCAGGCCATCACTGTCAACGGCGAGCGCTATAGGTCGATGATTACCAACTTTTTTTGGCATGAACTGGATCATCTGAACACCAACGACAGGTGGTTTCAACAAGACGGCGCTACGTGCCACACAGCTCATGCCACATTGAATATTCTGCATGAGAGATTTGAGGGCAAGGTCAACTCACGTGGAGCTAATGTGAACTGGCCACCGAGATCTTGTGACTTAACCCCGCTAGACTTTTTCTTGTGGGGTTTTCTTAAGTCGCAGGTCTATGCGAATAAACCGCAAAACACAGCGGCCCTCAAAGCCAACATAACTTATGCCATATGATATGAACTCCTTGTCCATTTAGAAGATTTTATGATAGATTGTCATACTTTGTTTTTCACTGTCATGTCACTGTCTGTTATTTTCTCATGTTGTATTTTAATGTTGAATAAAACCAATATTCCATAATTGGTTTTGTCTTTTGCATGTATCAATTTATTCAACATTAGTTTTGTGTTTCTAACATGTCTACTACCGAAAAAGAAAAATGTTCGTCGATGTCGCGGTACCTACGGACCGAACGTTTTGACATAGAACCTTCCATGGCTGGCTCGGACCTGAAGTGGGCTCACTGGAAGTATTCGTTCGAGAACTTTATCGCGCTAGAAGCTTCCTCTGCACATGATGCCCTTAAGTATAAACTTCTTGTCAACCATATATCGCCGTCAATATTTAACTATATCCGTGCCTGCGCTACGTACGATGATGCAATTACTACTCTGAATACCGCCTACGAAAGGAGGCAAAATATTATTCTTGCTCGCCACCGCTTGAATACCAGGAAACAACAATCTGACGAATCGTTGGCGGAGTACTCGAGATCTCTTAATATAATTGCTCGTGACTGCCTCTTTAAGGCAGTCACTGCCGATGCGCACCAAAATGAAACCGTGCGTGATATATTTATCGCCGGAATATAGTCAATAAAAATTAAAGAAAGACTTTTAGAGAAATCCACTATGACCCTCGAAGAAACCTTGGACTTGGCTATATCTTTAGAAACTGCTGAAAATACCTCGCAACTATTAACAGCAGCGCCTTCTCCTCCTATGTCGTTTGTTCCTGTCAATGCAATCTCTCAAAATCAAGAAACGTCAATGCGGCAAAATCTAGCAACCACCAGCACTCAAAACAATTTTCAATATAGACGCCCTATACTAAATAGCCGTCGATGCTTTTTCTGCGGCGGTAATATCCACCAAAGACTCAAATGTCCTGCTAGAAACGCTGACTGTCAGCTTTGCTCCAAAAAAGGACATTTCGCCAACGTATGCCGTAGCATCGGACAAAGCCAACGCGCCGCGAACGCTATTAGTACGAACGACGATGACTCTCAATCTGAAGCCCCTGGCTCTCATCTGTCAATTATCTCTGCTGCTACTCCAACGAGCCTGCAAAAAGCGACTATCAATATCATTTTAAATAACTCACGTGTGGATGCTCTACTCGATACCGGAAGCTCTCTCAGCTTTATCGATAAGAATCTTGCTCAAACTATGAATCTAAAACGCAAGCCCTGCAAACAAGCAATAACTCTAGCATCTCTAAACAACATTTCATACGTAGAGGGGCTATGTTTCGCTAACATTCAAATTGGTGAGCACAAATATCAACGTCGACCTCTACTCATTATTGCTAATCTATGTGCTGACGTAATTATCGGACATGATATACTGAAAACACACTCTTCGGTGGAAGTCCAGTTCGGGGGAGATAAACAACCCCTGAAAATTTGCAATGTAATGGAGGCGTCTGTCCCGCCAGCATCAGTTTTTACTAACCTTGCGCCAAATATTAGGCCTATAGCAATTCGCTCGAGAAGGCATTCTCAAGAAGACCAAGAATTCATATCTAACGAGATAAATGATTTACTTAAAGACAAAGTCATTGAACCCAGTGTTTCACCTTGGCGAGCTCAAGTACTCGTTGCCGGAGGGGGCCATCATCGGAAGCGCCTTGTAATAGATTATTCACAAACAATAAACAGATTCACTGAGCTAGACGCATATCCCCTCCCGAGCATTGACTCTATCATAACGCAAGTCGCTAAATATAACGTCTTTAGCGAAATTGACCTCAAAAGTGCCTATCATCAAGTTCCCATTCTCTCTAGAGAAAAGAAATACACCGCCTTTGAAGCATGCGGCAACCTCTATCAATTCACTCGAATATCATTCGGGGTAACAAATGGTGTAGCGGCGTTTCAGCGAACTCTGCAATATATTATTGATTCCGAAAATCTAAAAGGTACGTATGCTTACCTTGATGATGTAACCGTTTGTGGGAAAAATAAGGAAGATCACGACGCAAACCTTCACAAATTCATGGAAGCCGCTAAGAAATACAAACTCACTTTGAATACTAACAAATGCACTTTTGAAACAGACTCGATCAATCTTCTTGGTTACACAATTCATCGTAACATTATAAAACCTGACAAATCTCGTTTGGAACCACTGATGAATCTTCCAATCCCAAACGATACTGCTACTTTGAAAAGATCACTTGGACTATTTGCCCACTATTCAAAGTGGATCTACAACTTTTCTTCCAAAATAAGACCACTGATTGAAGCTACTCTACCGTTAACTGAAGACGCTATCAATTCATTCAATAATCTTAAAACTGATATTTGCGAAGCTGCATTGGCTGGAATAGACGATAAGGAGACATTTTCCGTTGAAACCGACGCTCCGGACTTCGCAATCGCAGCGACATTGTCACAGAAAGGACGTCCTATAGCGTTCTTTTCACGATCTCTTAACGATTCTGAAAAGCGACAACCCACAATTGAAAAGGAGGCAAGCGCAATTGTCGAAGCTTTACGCAAATGGAGACATTTCCTAATCGGAAGACACTTTCTACTAATTACTGACCAACAGTCAGTTGCGTTTATGTTCAACCAAACACATTCAAACAAAATCAAAAATGAAAAAATAGAAAGATGGCGCCTAGAATTGTCATGTTTTAGATATGATATTGTTTATAGACCTGGTAAACAGAACTTAGTTGCTGACGCACTCTCACGAGTCTGTATGCACATAGACACTGCGACCTCTCACTCCAGACTCGTCGAGCTCCATCGTTCTCTCTGCCACCCAGGTATCACCCGTATGGTTCACTGGGTCAGATCGAAAAATTTGCCATACTCGATTGAAGAAGTAAAGAAAATCACGGCAGCATGCCCAATCTGTGCCGAAATTAAACCACGTTATGTTGGTCATCAAGGACATCTCATAAAAGCAACTGCACCATTTGAAAGATTGAACTTAGACTTCAAGGGACCAATCCCTTCTAATACTCAAAACCGATACATCCTCACGATTATCGATGAATATAGCAGATTCCCTTTTGCTTATGCCTGTAAAGATATGACCTCTGGAACAGTAATTAGATGTCTGAAAGACCTATTCTCTACGTTCGGCACTCCAGCTTATGTTCATTCGGATAGAGGGACCTCATTCTTATCTGACGAACTAAGACAATTCTTAATTACACTCGGTACATCTTGCAGTCGCACAACGCCCTACAATCCTCAAGGAAACGGCTTGGTAGAGCGCTTAAATGGTACACTATGGCGCACAATCCAACTATATCTCAGATCCAATAACGAGGATACCGCAAACTGGGAGAAAGCTATACTACCGGCGCTACACTCCATTAGATCTCTTTTGTGTACAGGAACCAATGCGACCCCGCATGAGCGTATGTTCAACCATCCTCGCCGTTCGATAAATGGCCAATCTTTACCATCCTGGCTTCATTCGCCTGGACCTGTTTATATGAAGAAAAACGTAAGGACCTCGAAATACGACCCAGCTGTACAAGAAGTTCAGCTACTACAAAGCAATCCTGAATACTCCTTTGTTCGTTTACCAGATGGGCGTGAAACGACGGTGTCTAATAGGTCTCTGGCACCACTGCCAAGGATCTCAAATGATGATCTGTCGGATGAAGAGGAACCTGAGCAGCCTATTGCAGGTACAGACACGCCTGATAACCCAGAAGCGAGTGGTTCTCAAGTGCGCCACTCCGCACGGGAACGTAGACCTCCAGGCTACCTCAAGGATTACATTTCTTCTTAGGGGGGGTGAATGATATGAACTCCTTGTCCATTTAGAAGATTTTATGATAGATTGTCATACTTTGTTTTTAACCGACTTCTAAAAAAGGAGGAGGTTCTCAATTCGGATGTTTGTATTTTTTTTTTTTTTTTTTTTTTTTTTTTATGTTTGTCCACGCATAACTCCGTCGCTTGCCAACCGATCTGAAAAATTCTTTTTTTGTTGGAAAGGGTATACTTTCCAAATGGTCCCATGAAAATTTTATCGAAATCGGACGAGCCGTTTCTGAAAAATCAAGAAAAGTCAAAAAAAATAATTTACCTTGATGATCTTTTCGTTTACTCTGCATTGCGTTTTTTGTTCGCGCATAACTCCGTCATTTACGAATCGATTTGGAAAATTCACTGACCCACTAAAAAGCGCGAAAATAAAAACTTTTTTGCAAAAAATAAAACCGACTTCCATATCAAAACACTACAAAGCCAAAAATAATTTTAATTTCGGAAGGCGGTGTGAAAAAAAAAGAAAATACAAAACCAATAACACCGACTACCGAAATTAAAATTATTTTTGGCTTTGTAGTGTTTTGATATGGAAGTCGGTTTTATTTTTGCAAAAAAGTTTTTCACTGTCATGTCACTGTCTGTTATTTTCTCATGTTGTATTTTAATGTTGAATAAAACCAATATTCCATAATTGGTTTTGTCTTTTGCATGTATCACCATAGGTCGAATTTAGCCTGATTTATGCGCAAAAGTCATGGAAAATTGGATATCTCGCATGCGCTCCACCCAGAGAAGCCGTGGCGGACACTTGAATGATGTCATATTCCACACATAATGGCATCACTACATCTTTCAAATTAATAAATAATTTCGATAATATCTCACACACACTTTGTTTTATTTAAATTTAAAGATAGAACACGCTTAATGAAAGACCCCGTAGTTACCAATTCACACCAAACATGGTAATTTAAAAAAAAATGAAAAATGAATGCACTGTAAAATTAAACAATATAATTTTTATTATTTATTAGTAATAAAAACTAAACAAAAAATATCTGTCCAATCGGATGGATCGATCGTGGAATATCGTAGGGAACAGTACAAACAAACAAAATAAAAAGACACACTCGCTAAAGTGGTGTTGTTAAGAGACTAGTTGATAACGCAATCACAATAAGCCCGAGCCACATTGTGCAGAATGAAGGAATCATCGCCAAGTAATCATGACTTCAACGTAGTCCTCAATCTAAAATATGCTTTTTAGGAGTCCGTAGCCAAATGGCAAAAAACGGAAACCTTATAGTTTCGATATGTCTGTCCGTCTGTCTGTCTGTCTATCTGTCGGTCTGTCTGTCTGTCGGTCTGTCTGTCTGTCTGTCCGTCCGTATGTCACAGCCATTTTATTCCGAAACTATTAAGACTATACATATGAAACTTATTAGGTAGATGTATTCTGTGAACCGCTTTCCGATTTTAAGAAAAAAAATTAAAAAATATTTAAAATAAAGGGGGGTCCCATCTATCCCATCCCATCATCCCATCATCCCATCCCATACATGGAACTAGAACTGACAATATTTTTTTTTCACGAAAAATATGCGTGTGTGGTATCTATAGACAGGTCTTTAAAAATGATATAAGGGTTTCTATAACCATTTTTTTATAAAGTCAATCGTTTAAAAGATATAAGCTTCCAAAGTGGTAAAATGTGTGTGTGTCCCCCTCTAACTTCTATAATAATGGAATAAAAAATCTAAAATAAATACAAGGTGTCTCAAAAGTAAGTTCACATTTGCTTATCTTATTACGCGAAAGCAACTATTCTGAGGGGCGCGGGGGGTATGTCAGTCGGTAGTCTGGCTCTTGGGAATTTAGTCGCTATGGAGCGTTTCTCTGGTGCGGACCGTGCGTTGTGCGTACGTGAGTTTTACAAAAACGGTAATTCGGCGACTGTAGCGCGTAGAAAATTCTGCAGTATTCGACATATTCGTCACTTAAATGATGCGCCTAGCACTCGTCTCATTGCAAAATGGGTTGAGAAGTTTGAAGAGACTGGGTCAACTCTGGAGAAACCAAAATCTGGGCGACCAAGAACATCAAGAACAGCCGAAAACGTGGACAGTGTTACTCAGTCTATTCGAGATGATCCAAACCTCTCGATTCGGAAGCGTGCTGTTGCTTTAAATGTGCACAGATCTTCATTATGCCGCATTTTACACAAAGATTTAAAGCTGCACCCGTACAAAATTCAGTTAGTGCAAGAACTGAAGCCTCAAGATGCTGGTCAGAGGCTTGCCTTTGTAAATCAGATGATTGAGCGCTTTCCAACGTTCACCAACATCTTGTTTTCCGATGAAGCCCATTTTCACCTGAATGGGCATGTAAACAAGCAAAATTGTCGTTACTGGAGTGCAACCAACCCAAAACAAAATCATCAGAAACCGCTACATTCACCCAAAGTCACCGTATGGGCAGCGATGTCGGCGCGAGGAATTATCGGCCCTTACTTTTTTGAAGATGGAAGGGGACGCACACTCACAGTGAATTCAGAGCGTTATGTGGAGATGTTAGACGAGTTTTTCGTACCCCAACTGCAAAACTTTCCTGGTTACAACCAAAGAACATGGTTCCAGCAGGATGGAGCAACTTCACACACGTCCAACAGATCTCTGCCTCGAGTTCGAGAAATTTTTCCGAACAAATTAATCTTCTGGCGAGGTGACATAAATTGGCCTCCACGGACTCCCGATTTAACGCCTATGGATTTTTTCCTGTGGGGTTATGTCAAATCAAAAGTTTACGCTAATAAACCGACTTCCCTGGCACAATTAAAAGAAAATATCCGTCATGAAATGGCAGCCATCACGGAGACTACCTGCCGAGCTGTCATAGGCAATTTTAGTGCCCGACTAAATGAATGCCGAGAGCGCAACGGTTTACATTTGGACGATGTTATTTTTAAAAAATAAATTCCCAAACAGTGTACTTCAATATAAAATAAACATTTTTTCAATAAAGCTAAGACTTTTCTTTTAAAAAAAGATTTAAATGTGAACTTTCTTTTGAGACACCTTGTATATGTCTTAATGTAAGCTTTTAACCAAAATTGGTTTGAACGAAATCGGGTCAGCAGTTTTTGAGATACAGCATATTTTCTAGAACCGCAAATATAACTTTGTAATTCATACAAACATTATGATAAACAAAGTTATTTAGCGTAGTTGTAAAAATGTAAATAAGCTAGTTTGAAGAAATTTTTAAGGTTTTTTTTATTCGTCAAATAAATATACATATTATATTATATTATTATACGGAACCCTTCATGGGCGAGTCTGACTCGCACTTGACCAATTTTTTGATAAAGGTTTTAAATTTTCACACAGACACAGAGTTTGGTAACTTGTTATAAAAGCGTATGCTATTTATGAAGAATAACTTGCTAGTCTTGGCTAGTCTGCATTTGGGTATAACAATTTCACGCTTATTGCGTATATTTATTGTGTGAAGATCGCTTCTAATCTGAAAAAGTCCTAAGTTTATGCGTATAAATAATATACTTTCTAATAAATAAAGTGAGTGCCATCCATTCTTTCCTAGTATCGAAAACCTTTTACATTAATTTGCATGGGACATGTTTTTTTTTATTAAGCTTGTTTATGACAGACAGATTGAATACACTTTATTGTACACCAATAATTGAAACACACTTAAATAGCAATATTGCTAACAATTTAGTTACAATGACGGTCTTATCGCTGAGAGCGATATCTTCCACTTTCCAGACAACCTTGAACCTGAACTGAAGTAGCCTAAAAGGCGACCGGTCGCCTTTCATGTTTTTCGTCACCGATTCTCTTCGTGAGTAGCCTAAATGGCGAAAAATCGCCTATGTTGGCAACATTGCTCACAGACAGGGGGAGGCGGAGGTCCCTTTTGGGTATAGTCAAAGAGTAAAGCAGTGTTACCAACTTAGTGGATTTTCCACTAAAACTGGTGGTTTCGACCCCCCTTTTAGAGGCGAAATATTGCTTTTAGTGGCTGGTGGTTTTTTCTAGTGGTCAAGTAGAATTCAGGTTCAATTACTGAAAGTGCTATTACTCAACTACTAAGCCACTAAAACTTTACGAAATATATTATTTTTACTTCATTAATGTACTTAATTTACTTTTACTGCGTAGCCGTAGGCACAATAAAAGTGCAGAACTTATGGCAAGAGTTGATGATCTATGGTGACAAATTCATTTGCAGAAATGGAACGAGAGCAAAGATACAAAAAAAAATTGGAATGAAGTATTGCATTTCAAAGATGCTCAACGGGGAATCTAGATTTGAGGAATTAGCGACTTTTGCGATTAAAAACACGCCGTGGTTTAAGATTGGGAGAAAAATGCTGCAATGATTATGAAATTCCAAAAAAAGTTATAAAACAAATTGGTAGCAAAGCATCATATAAATGTGAAACCGACGATGATGGTGCAGACAAAAGTTTTTTATGTTGATTTACTGATTTAAAATATTTTATTACGTCATATTAAAGAACATTTTTAACACGCTTTTATTAGGTCGACCTGTATGTAACTAACTATGTAATCGAATGTAATGTAACTAATTTAACCATCTTCCAAGGTTCGTAGCGTAATAAAAATTGGCAGCTGTATGTAGTTCTGATGACAATACAATAATATGGTACTGTCGAACTGATCTGATGATGGAGCCGGAAGATATGAAATGGAACTTCATGATGGAAAATCGTATCATAGCTGTTTTGGATTTCTTAGAAAAGTCCTTGTAATGACCTTTGACCACGATTAGGTTTCAAGGTCTGATGATGAAGCCGGAAGATAGGCACTGGCATTTCATGATGGAATATCGTATCATAGTCGTGTTTGCACTTGTGACAAAAGCTACGTAATGGACTTTGAACACGATCAGGTTTCAAGGTTATAACAAACCTAAAGAAAATCCGTTATCGGTTTTCTTAAACTTTTTGAATTACCGCGTAATCCATAGATTTATTTTTTTATAGATGTCACTTTCAAATCCTTTAGGTTCATAACGACAACTACCCATAACGTTCACTCTCCCAAAATGTCCACTTCCCACCTCTGGGGGGATCGACCGTTTAATATGGTCACTACTCGTGGGAATAATATGGCAAAAACTACAAAAAAAAGTAACATCAACACAAAGAAAACGGAAACTACAAAAAAAGGAAAAGCGCGAACAAAAAAACTTAAAACTCAGTGAAATTTTTTATTTTTACGTGTATTTATAAAAGCGTGTTTTTTAAATTATTAATATACTTACTAATACAAGTAATAATAAATAAATACGGTTTTCTTTCGTAAAAACGTGTGAAAAAACAAAAAAATTGTGTAAATTTTAGCGATTTTTAGAGTAGGGCCGATTTTTGTTAGTGGTTTTTTGGTGGTTTTAGTAGTTGGATCTGGTGGAGAGCTAGTTGAACTGTTGGCAACACTGGAGTAAAGTAATATACACGGTATAGTTCTGTGGGGAGGACAATCCGTACATTTTGACAGCGAAGTAAAGAAAGAGTTGCCATCTATAAATTGGCCCCAGTACTATTTACTGCCTACCGCACGGAACAGAAAATACAGTGGAAGTGCGATGCGACAACATTACTACGGGAACCGCTCTCACCGAACTCACACAAATAAAACGGTAATCACATAATGCACTACAAATAAACAATTATTTTGATTTGTCATTTTAATTAGTCAAAACCAACATAGTCACAAATCCTACTTCTGGAAATAAACCTTGACGCTCTACAGGTAGGATTTGTTTTGCTTATGTGCAGAAAATCTTTACGACGTTTTATAATCTTATGTCAATTGACGAGTAAATTCCGCTACCGACCATAGATGGCGTTATTTTCAGTGGAAGCGATTATATATTTTATTTTCTTAGAAATAAGGTTGACAGTCGCGTCACATGTCAATATTTATTGCTACTCAATAAGTGCAGCACATTGTACACACATCAAAAGTGTCTAGGGATCAACATATATTTTTGCAATAACTTTTCTCCTGATTGATATTAATTAAAATTTTCTTTAAGGATTCATCAAATAAAGTGTTTTCGTTTGTCACAGTAACGATAAACCAAGTCACCTTTGCATTAATAAAGAAATTTGCCATTTTCCTAATAAAGGGATTTTTGACATTTGAACCACTAACATTAAAGTTCGAAAAAAAGACTGAAATAACAGTTTTCTTTAAAATTTTATTGGGTAACTTAAACAATTAATAATCCGTGTTTCTACCGCGAACACTAACAACACAAGAACATCGGTTTGGCATACTCAAAATGAGTTCATCCAAATCACGCTGTGGAATGGCCGCCCATGTTCGTTGCAACAACAAAAAAAGGTCTTCTTGCGACTGGATACCCTCCATATTCGGCAGAGCTCTTCTCTGTATCATATCCCATGCATGCTCAATCGGGTTCAAGTCTGGCGACTGAGCAGGCCAGAGCAGGACATTGATGTTAGCTGCGGCGAGAGTCTGTCTTACAACTCTTGCGGTGTGCGGTCGTGCATTATCATGCATTAACTGAAATAAGGGACCGATTTGCACTTGTAGAGGAACGATGACGTCAGATACAATCGTCTCAGCATAAATTTGAGCGTTGAGGTTGCCTCTGATCCAAATCAACTCAGTTCTTCCGCCGATCCAAATACCCGCCCATACCATGATGGTTCCACCACTATAAGGATGGACTTCCCGGCAGGATTTTAATCGCTGTTGGCGTCCAGGGGTTCTCCAGTGTCGTATACGTCTTGTATCCGGTCTCATACCAAAACGAGACTCATCAGAAAAGCACATGAAACGCCATTGTTCTTCTGCCCAATTTCTGTGTTCAAGAGCCCATTGATATCGAATCCTACGATTGTGCATTGCTATAGGTGGTACCCGTAGCGGTCTTCGGGAATGAAGGTTCACTTCATGCAAGCGGTTTCTGACTGTTTGGTCGCTAATTAAGTTCCCTGAAGAGTGATGAAGCCTCACGGCTAACATCATGGCGGTTATTGTTGGAGCTCTTCGAGTTAAGATTTGAATGTATCGGTCTTGTCTCCGTGTGGTGCAGCGATACCGTCCTCTATGGCGCTCAGCCACGGTACCAGTGCTTCGGTAACGTGTCCAAAGTCGACTGATAACACTCTGACTTGTATTCAGAGCTAAAGCCACAGTACGTTGCCGGGAACCAGCTTCTATCATTCCCACGGCTCTGAGCATTTCTTCCCTGCTTAAATGACGTCGCCGCTCCATAATAACGTTGGTTTTAATCAGTAGTAGGGAAACAGTAGCACTAATAATGTCTTCAATGCGTTGTATGTTTTTATAGGGAAAATATTGACAGCTGATTTTCATCTTTTACTCGAATTTGATTAACAGTTCCTGTTTCAAATTATGAAATGCACCAAAAAGGATCCATATAAATTTATAAAATCATAAATTTATTACAAAGCCACATCTCAATCTCAAGAAATCCGCATAAAAATGCTTGATCCCTAGACACTTTTGATGTGTGTATTTTTGATTACATTATCGGTATCGATAGATATCCGATTTCTTGTTTATTTCGAATATAAACATTAAGTGGTGGGTAGGTGGAATATTAGATAACAACAGGGTCTGGAACTTGCATTATATACATAAATGTACATATTTTACATAAATTAATAAATCCCAAATAAATAAATACTTATACCTGCTGAATATTTTCAAAATAATCTCAATTCTCGGGTGATAATAATTAAATGCGCAATATTAACTAAATTGTGAAAATTATCGTAAAATCGGATTAAAATAATATATATAGTAATCTTACCTTTCATTTAGTGCCCTTGAAATAAAAGGTATTTCGTAAGAAACTGGTGTTTCGAAAGTCTGAAAGGAAAGAACTAGTGTTCCGAGCATATCGTGCTTGATATGGATGGCATTCAATTAACTCTACCCATTACATCTATTCATTCTTTGACGCTACCGTCTTTGGGAAACCTATCATTATTTTAAATGATGATTAGGAACCTACTGATATCCGTTTAGGGATTTCATGACAGTGCTTGGCAGACAATAATTTTAATATTAATCATTAATGCAATGCAGCATAGCTAAATTTATATGGTAATATTTGTCTTTATATGTTTATGGCCCTTACAACACACAAATATTTCAATAGGTGACAAAGATGCCATACAAAGGGAAAATCCTCAAATTGTACTCATCTTTATAAATAAAATTAATTTGAAATTTTTTACTATAAATGTTAATGTTTATTTTGTATTATTTTTAGCATGGTGCACATTCCACCCATACGTACTAAACGTATATACGAAACGGAATACTTTCATTGTGCGTGCGGCTAAGGAGTGGAATTCCCTGCCGGAGTCTGTTTCCCGATAGCTATAACCCCTAGGTTATAGCTATCGGGAAACCCCCCCGGGAGACCCCTAGGTCTGTAAGTCAAGAGTGAATAGGTTACTTTTAGGTAAGCGTGCTCCATCCTCGACCACATTAACACTTACTACCAGGTGAGATGGTGGTCAAACGCGAACCTATTATCAATAAAAAACCCCATTATGCTAGTTTCAACGTAATATGTATTAATGTCATTGAGGCGGGAACAACCATGGTGGTGCACAAGCTTTTATAAAGGATCTTACACACTGAAATGACCGGTTCGTCAATGTTATGCAATGTCACAAGCATTATAAAATTACAATAATTAAAAATAATAAGTTAAAGTTAATAAATAAGTTTGCTTACATTTTTGCTTTAAAGCATATTATGTACAACCTAATACACCTCTTAAAACATTTTTTGAGTATGAATGTTAGGAAATCTGTTATTTTTTATCGATATCTATCGATAAAACCAATATCCGACCCAACTACGTCACTAATTGAGTAGCGAAGAACTTTCTAGAACGAAATAGTGAATACAATCAATCCAAAATAAACTGTATTTCAATCACAATAGGTTGATTTTGATAAGACTCTCTATTAAATGATTAGTAAATTGAAATTATCTAAGACTTTATTAGAAAACAAATAAAATCGTACTTAGCGATGGTATGAACCACCTCCATTTTTAAGATTTTTTCTCTTACTATCATTTTTGCACTCCAAAATGGAACCATACGGCATAGCTGCGGAAAATTAAATTCGTCGCGAGACTAGCAACTCAACGCGATGTTAGTACAAGTTCCTTGGTTAGAACACGACCATAGATGATACATATATTTATTGAAACACGACCGCGCGTAATTTTGACACGCCTGCCACGCCTACTTTGCACTTCCACTGTATTTTCTGTTCTGTGGACGTGGTCTACCGGGTACGTTAAATTGTCAATAGATGGCGATATATCATGATCAAAAATATTTATATGAAATAAAATTATTGATGTAATATTAATTGGAGATAAGTTTGACAAAAATATTAGAATCTTCTTACGAATTCAAATAGACACATAAATGAAATACAATTTGATAAAGCACAAATATCAACCTTATTTAAAAAGACCTGGTGCCAGATTCTACTTAGGATTTATAAAGTGACAGTTCTTGAACTGACAAATGAAATTTGAAAATAAACAATCACAAATTGCCACCAAAGACCTTCTATATATTTCTATACTCTAAGGTTGCCACCCGTACTTTATAATAAAGTATTGTACGTTATTTCAGGTAATTGTACTCTATACTTTATGAGAACACTAAAGTACACGAAAATACTTTATTTCGCATGATTTGATTTCTTTGGGATTTTGAAAACTTTAATCGTAATAAACAAAGCGTCTTTGAATTTGATAAAAAATGAATTACTTATTTACTTTAATTTAAACATAGACTGTAAAGATGCTGTGCAATTGTTTAGTAGACATACTAATTTGATACAAACTGCAAAAAGTAATACGAAATATGTTTTTAAACATAACTAGGTGCCCACCCCGGCTTCGCTCGGGTGCAATTTTTTTTCGGTATCATACAGTTTTCTCTCCAAACCCTATCCAGACAATTATTACGAACACAACAAAAAAATAATTAGTCAAATAAATACAGCTGTTCTGAACTAATGCGCATTGGCGTATCTAGAGATATTTCCCAGGGGGGGCCTGGCCCCCAGTAGTAGAAGCGATTGGCCAGATTTTTAAATTTTTCAGCCATAATTGTTTGTTAGTAAAAATTCTCGGGTGGGCACCAGACCATTCTGGGGTGGGCACGGCCCACCCGGCTCCCCCCCTTCCTACGCCTATGCTAATGCGCTTACGTACATATATATTCCTTCAATTAGGCTCAAGAAAATTAGGGGCTCATTTAGATGTCAGTGTATACGCTTTTACAAAAATTGGCCAAGTGCGAGTCAGACTCGCCCATGAAGGGTTCCGTAATAACTATAATAAATAAAATTTAATACATTTACATGAAAAAAAAAAAAAATTCTTATAACTAGTTTATTTACAATTTTTATAACTACGCCAAATAACTTTGTTTTCCATAGTGTTTGTATGAATTATAAAGTTATATTTGCGGTTTTAGAAAATATGCTGTATCTTAAAACTGCAGACCCGATCTCGTTCAAACTAATTTTGGTTGAAAGATTACATTAAGATCTATAGCATATATATTTTAGATTTTTCACTCCATAATTATAGAAGTTAGGGGGGGGACACATTTTACCACTTTAGAAGCTTATGTCTTTTAAACGATTAACTTTATGAAAAAGAAGTTTTAGAAACCTCAATGTCATTTTTGAAGACCTGTCTATACACACGCATAGGTTTGCCTTTGCAACGATCACCGAAGAAGAATGGAGAAAAGAATGTGAGCACGTGAAAAAAGTGGAAGAAAAATATTACGCCGATGGTCCTGCTATTGATAGTGAGATGGACAGGTTTATAATTGAAGTGGGAGACGATAGCGACACTTGTGATGACGATGATGATATGGAAGATGACAATCTCTCGGGTATAAGTCCGTTGGATGAGCATAATTACTCCAAACACAATTAATTATGATCAGACAAAAAATGCACATTCAGTGCATTCATAATATAATATTATAATAAAAATTATTTAATTATTTATGCTTTTTACTACTGTCCTGATTTTTAAAATGATATCGAATCAATCGAATAATCTTAAATATGTATATAAGAATTTAACAAAAAAATATCCTTTAAATCATCCGTACTTTGCGGTAGGTTATTATAGGTAATATGGCAACACTGAAAAATATTGCTGCCAACATAACGCCATAGGAACTATTCGGTGAAACGCACTATACGTACAGATCGAGACTGGCGGGGAAAATCGTCGCAATCGCAATTATTGCCGATAAAAAAAAAAGTTTCATAAATATGCAAACAAATACAGCCTTTAAATAACTAAGCAAAGAGTCTTCATTCAAGTACAAGATCTAGGTACGCGTTAGATTGTTGGGGAATTCCCCGAAACTCAAACATGCCAGTGGAGCACGTTCGTTTCAGTATGAAATGTTGCCAGGTATGTAAAAATCGTACATTTTCCGTACGATCCTGGTCTAGCGATCGTACATGGTTAAAAATGCCAAAAAATCGTAGTAGTACGATTAAAATCGTACATCTGGCAGCCCTGCGAGGGCATGAAGGTATAGATAAAGGACGAGAGAGATAACGTCACAGAATCACAGATAACTTTAAATAAATGTTTTATTTATTCTGTTCTCAGCAGTGTTACCAACAACGCGGGGGCCAATGTCGCAAATTTTTCACAGTTTCAGTCACAGATAACTTTAAATAAGTCAGGTTTCAGTAGCCTAATCAGAGCCGGATTAACCCTGTCATCTGCCCTAAGGCAATGGCATTCTCGGCGCCACTTTTCTTACTATGACTGATCAAATTGTGTGTGAACTGAGGAAACGCACATTAAGGGCTGTGGTTTTTAATATATTTGTTTACTTATTCCCAGATTTGTTTTAAATTTTTTTTAATTCTACTACTAAATGTAACGATTTGTATTTTGTGAGATAACTGTGAGGTCCCTAAGTTGAGACGTACATCAAATTCTCGTTCGAAGAAACATGTTTTCTTGGTGCGTGCACTGGTCCTGGGCCCCTAGTTGATGCGAGGCCCCTAGGCAGTTGCCTACTCCGCCTAATGGTTAATCCGGCCCTGAGCCTAATGTAGACGAATTTCAGTCTAAAATAGTAAAAACGAAGTTAAAATCCATTTATTTTTGCCTACTTTAAATGCTGGCATTTTATCCACTCATCGCGCATAATGTTTATGTGTGTACCAATCATTATTCGTCAAACATACGTCTTGTGATACAAATAATGCTGTATGAACCGAAATAAAAATGACAAATAATAACTGGAATTGGCTCAAACTATTCATTCAGTTTTATAAGATAACTAGTATTTGCGTGTTGCGTGAGGTGCAAGCACCTCGCGTGCTTGTGGTGGTGGATTGTTCACTTTTAAAACCCCTAAATGTAGTAAAATGTCAAACATAACCCTAACAGAGCAGCAGCTCCAAATTAAATTGATTAAACTCCAAACAAAGCCCAGTAGGGCAATTACGTATCTCTGTTGACAGCTCGAAATGATAGTAACAGTAGTGCTATTACGTATCTCTGTTGACAGCTCGAAATGATAGTAACTGGTCTCAGTGTCCATCAATTAACTGTCAAAAGGTTAATTTCGTATTATGTTACGCTACGGATGTTTCACTCCACTCGGTCTCGCAGGTTCGCTCCACTCAGGCCCTACGTCCCAACTAGCACAAATGGACTGCATTAGAGCTTTGGAGCGTATCCGATTATTACTTATGGTAATAGACGTAAGCGCTAGAGCGTCTACTGCAGACTTAAAGCAGCCGCTTTAGCGCTATTTGGGCGCCATTTTATGCAACCTAAAGTTCCATTTAACCTGCACAACGGTTGCATAAAGGTTCCTTAATAGCTATAACGATTTATTAACGCTATACTAAAGCTCTCTTAGCGCTACTTTTGAATGATTTTGAACTACTTTGAACGAATGAATTGATTATAGTTCTTTATTGTATATCTTCAGTTGACATTGTTTGTAATATTTTGGTAAAGTGTTTTCGTCGCCATCATGAAAATAAAACATAAAGAAGTAAATGTAAAATTCTGTATTAGCAAGATATACAAAGATACTTAAAACGCTGTCCAGTTTACTGTAGATATATAAGATAATTTTCGAGTAATTTTAACGCGCTTTTATGATATTTAAAAAATTAACAAAAGATATGTGATATTTTTTATTTGTTATACAGAATAAATTTTATTTCCGTATTTTTACGTGTCGATAACTTACTATTCGCAAGTGGCCGATTGTTTACCGCTACATTTAATGCACATTTAACTGAAAAACCAATGTGTATCAACTCAATTTTGCAAGTGAATTATAAGTTTTCTTAAAAAATCATGGCATCATTGTACTGTAGTCATAACCTGCAGTTTGAGCTCTAATAACTCCCTTTTGAGAATCATAGTGCTAATTTTCACCCTTCTAACGCTTCCAGTGATTTTTGTTCCTCTAGTGCAACTCACAGCCACAAAAAGCTCCTATTTTCCTGTTTTTGAGGTTATAAGATTAATTATTTGTATCCTTAAGTGTATTGTAAGGTGTATAATAAAGTATATAATAAATAAATAAGATCTAGTTACGTACTTATTCGTTTAGCATCCATTTTATTAAATGTTTTATAATAGTTTATGAGGGGAGGTCTCAGGGTAACTGGAATGATGAACACTGTCTCATATGATTATCGTTTACTTAGTTAAAACACGTTCACAAACATGGGATTCGGACTTAGTTTTTCGTATACAAAAGATCACAAAATAAACACATTAGGGCACCACATATGAGGAATAAAAGTACACGTTGGTTGCCACATGTGAGCACGTGGTTTCGGATAGGTAATTATTACGTACGACGAGTCTACAACTTGCGCGCGGGCGGCGGACTGGCGCCGCGCGCACCCCGCTCGTGAAGCGAGCGATGCGCGAGAAAGAGAAAGACATAGCTACGATATACTCGCACTTATTCGGTATACCGTAGTGGCACGCGGTTACGGGATTCCCTGACTGGCCTCGAGTGGGTTGCTACATACTCCCCCTCCAGTTCTGGAGAACGCCCTCGCTCCTGGACTGGTACACTATTAACCTCAGCATTAGCTGGACGTCCGCGTTTCCTTTTAGGATTAACGGGTTTTGGTAAGGAGTCATAGCTGCCTCGGTATCGCGTGAGGTCTTCGGAATGGTATTTACCTAAATCTACATTTGGCTGTTCTGTGCTCGCGATGGTGTACGTCGTTGGGCTTACCTTTTTTATGATCTGGTAGGGGCCATCGCGGCGCGGTAAGAACTTGGAAGTAAGGTCTTTTGATCCTTTACTCAGCAAATGTGATTTCAACATGACTAAATCACCTACCTCGAATGAGTCAGATGGTCGGCGGGAAAAGTCGGCATACTGCTTTGTCTTGTCCTGTTGGATCTCGACGCGTTCTCGAACATCTGACAGTGAATGTAGAAAGTTTTCAAGGTAAGGGGTAACTTGAGGGACAAAATTCTCTTTGGCTCTGATTGTGCGAAGATCGTGAACGACTTCTGTGGGTGACCGCATCTCTCTACCAAAGGTCAAATAAGCCGGTGACTTGCCTGTTGTGCGACATTTTACACTATTGAGAGCAAAACGGATCACTGGTAACTTCTTTGGCCAGGATGTGTGGTCGTCTTCCACGAGATGGGCTAGCATTGCCTTCAGATCGCGGTTTTTGCGCTCAGCAGGATTAGCTTGTGGATGATACAGCGGGACAAAATTTTGTTTGATGTCTAGAACTGACATACACTCTCGCATTACTGCGGAAACAAATTGAACACCATTGTCCGAAATAATCCTACGAGGTAAACCGAACCTCATGAAATATTCTTCAATGAGAACATGAGCACAGGCCTCTGCTGTTGCTTCTTTTAGAGCAAATAGCTCCGTCCATCGGGTAGCAGTGTCTTCAATGAGAAAGATCCAACGCTCCCCCTGGTCTCCTTCCGGGAGTGGGCCGAAAAGGTCCATGGCCAGGACTTCGTTTCGCTGGCTCATGACTGGAGTCTGGAGCAGGCCTGGTGGTTTGGTATTGTTGGCTTTATAGCGCTGGCAGTGGATGCAGGCTAAGACATAATCGGTGATTATTCTCCGCATCCCTGTGAAATAATATAGCTGAGCTTCCTGATTGCCGTCACCCTGCATTAAAACTGCGCCTAAGGCGTAGTTACTTGCGTCAGTTCGCAGAATGAAGGGGCGACTGAAGCGACTGAAATCGGCTTGAACCAGTATTGGAGCTGAGGTCAGTAGTTTCTTCAGCTCATTAAATGCTTGGGTCTGCTGCGTGCCCCAAGACCAAACTTGACTTTTCCTGGTCAAGCGAGTCAATGGTTCGGCAACTTTTGAGAAGTTGGGAATAAATTTTCTGAACCATGAACATGTTTGCAAAAAGGTTCTCAGGTGCTTTAGGTTACCTGGTACCTTCATCTCGAGGACAGCGCTCACCTTCTCTGGGTCGGTGGAAACACCTTCTTGTGTTATAACGTGACCGAGGTATTTAACGCTTTCACGAGCAAAAGCGCACTTCTCCCTATTTACGTGGAGGTTAAACTCAGCCAAACGTTTAAAAACTGCCTCGAGGTCTTGCAGATGCTGTTGGTATCCCTGAGATATTATCAACAGATCATCGTAATACGCTATTAAAGTTACATTTTGTAAAGCAGAGCTGGATCGGAGACGATCGATTGTGCTCTGAAGTAACTCGTCGATGCGTGGCATCGGATATGTGTCAGCTTTGGTGACTGCATTCAAACGCCTGTAGTCGACGCAGAAGCGAATACCTCCATGGGGCTTCGGCACCATCAGCGCCGGTGAACACCAAGCTGATTCACACTCTTCTATAATGTCATCTTGTAACATCTTACCTATTTCAGTTTTCATGAGCTCCTTCTTCGAAGGGTTAAGCCGGTAAGGAGGAACAGCAATTGGGGGATGCTCACCTGTATCAATGCGATGCTCTGCATATGGTGTTGGACCTCCCCCTGCTTTAAAGACGTGTGCGTGCCTGGTAAGGACGGCAGCAAGCGCTTGTCGCTCAGCTGGTTTAAGGTGAGTACCTTCATCATCCCTGAGTATATCTGTGGAGGCGCAGGCTACGTCACGCGAGGTAGGTTCGAAGCACAGGGTATATTTTACTGTATCAAGGTTACTGAAATACCAGACTTCCTTGCAAAAATCTATAACTACTCCCGCGGCGGTTATAAAATCAATACCTAACAACGTCTCGTTTTCTGTCGAGTCCGGAAAAATTAAGAAAGGAATTGTGATAACTACTTTTTCTAAGCACACCTCTAACGTGGTGGTAAGTACATCCATCGTACGGACTACACCGTCAGCAAGCTTAACTTCGCGTGTCGAAGAGCTGAGAGGGTGACCTTGACGTAGAAGGAGAGTATATAGCGTATAACCCGCAATGCAATGTTTGGCGGCGGTATCTATCAACGCGGTACCGGAAAATCCTAAAATTGAAATATTAAAAATCGGTCGTAAGTCGCGACCAATAGGGGGTCCCGTACGATCATTATACAAACATACATCGGTTAAACATAAATACGCATTATCCTTTACATTACTACAAAATAATTGACCATTCTCCTTTACATCATTATTACATAAATGTGCATTCTCCTTTATATTACTGTTACATAAATGTTCATTCTCCTTTACATTGCTATTACATAAATGTGTATTCTCCTTTATATTACTGTTACATAAATGTGTATTCTCCTTTATATTATTTAGGTTATCATTACAATTATTTAAATTGTCGAACACATTTTGAGAATTATTATTACAATTATTATGCATCATATTATAAGTCAAAGGTTTTGGGAGAATATTAGCTCTTTGCTTATTTAAAATATTGCACACATTTTCTTGTGGAATTAAAATGTTTTTAACATGGCGACCCGAAATACGACAAGACACAACACCGTTATCACTATTATTATCACAAGAGTCAGACGTACGAGATTGAACTGAATAGAACGATTTAATAATATAATTGTCAGTCTCACCTGGCTGTCGCACTTGCAACTTACGACAATTGACTTTGGCGTGTCCGAATTTCTTACAATACTCGCAGATGGGCCGTCGCTTATTCCCGGAGTCCTGTAATGGTGCAGGCGGCGCGGGCGGCGCAGGCGGGGCGTGCGTCGCAGTCGGAGCGGGCGCGGCTAGCGCGGCCCGAGGAGGCGCGTACTGCGGCGCGGCGCTGGGGGCGCCGGCGAGGCGAGGTCCGTAGGCATGCGAGCGTTTTGGCGGGAAAACGCGTGTGTTATCACTATCACGGCCGGCGGGACTATCACGCGCGGCTGTGCACGTTGTCGAAGTTGTTGGCGTTTCTGTTCGCAGTTCACTCGTCGTAGGTGTCACGAGATTAGTCTCGTGGAAAGAGTCTTCAACGTTTCGTGCGAGACGAAGTAATTCAAAGAAGTTATGGCACTCTTCTCTACGTATTCTTTGTCTGATTCTACTGTGCAGGAGTCCGTAGGTCATATCTATTTGTGCGGACTCTGTTACGTCACCCTTAGGCAAACGTGCAAAAAGGGCGCGAATACGCGCGACGAATATGTCGGTGTTTTCTTTGTCTTGCGGCGTCGCAAATATTTCCAGGTAAATACGATGAGGCGGCCGGCGATCACCATAGGCACATAATAAGTTATGTTTAGCTTCTTCCCATGACGACACTCAATATTTTATGCCTTGCCACCACGTGGCAGCTTCGTCTTTGAAGAGATATGCCAAACCGCGTAATATATTTGAGTCCGATACCTGGGCGCAGTCACTATATGCCTCTATAGCGTCAATAAACGCCTCGGCTGACTCCTTCGGTCGGCCGGAAAAGGTTGCTTTGCAGCGGGCTAGGGTATTGTTTCTTAGAAGCGCGAGTGATTCCGGGGTGGATGCATTCACACGCGACACCGAGTTGAACAGCTCCCTGAAGGCTTCTGTTTGAGAGCGTTGCAGAGAAGCGATTATGGCCGCGACGTGCTCACTGGAGAACGTTGCGTTTGCGTCGGGGCGCGGTGAAGAAAACGTGTCCTCGCCATCTTGGTTAGCGGTCGACACGGGCGGCGTGTCTGATCTCGAGAGGCCGGGGAATGCTTCGTTTGCATCTTCTCTCCGAGTCAAACTAGCCGCTCTGCTCCTGGTCACTGGCATTTTTAACTCGTCACTGCAAAACGTTTATCGAGTAGACACTGTCTATGCACTATATTTTGCACGAAGACACACGTGAGGCGTCATAGATTTGGGAAAGTACCTACGCTATTGTGACATGAAAAAACTCGTTGAGCGTCACCTAAATGAGGTTTTTGCACTCTACTGTCACATGGAAAGGCACTACTTATGACGAAAGACACTATTGTACACGAAAAAATACTTTGGGCGCCACATATGAGGGGAGGTCTCAGGGTAACTGGAATGATGAACACTGTCTCATATGATTATCGTTTACTTAGTTAAAACACGTTCACAAACATGGGATTCGGACTTAGTTTTTCGTATACAAAAGATCACAAAATAAACACATTAGGGCACCACATATGAGGAATAAAAGTACACGTTGGTTGCCACATGTGAGCACGTGGTTTCGGATAGGTAATTATTACGTACGACGAGTCTACAACTTGCGCGCGGGCGGCGGACTGGCGCCGCGCGCACCCCGCTCGTGAAGCGAGCGATGCGCGAGAAAGAGAAAGACATAGCTACGATATACTCGCACTTATTCGGTATACCGTAGTGGCACGCGGTTACGGGATTCCCTGACTGGCCTCGAGTGGGTTGCTACAAGTTACAAAAGTGGCTGTAAAATGGCGAATGGATTGAGCCTGCAAGGAATGACTATTGCTACTAAAGGCCTTAGTTACACTGATGATTTTTTTGTAACTATAGTATTCATAAGAATTTCTATTATTTCTGTAATGAAACTTATAGTAGTATAATAGTGGTTACTATAACTATAACCTATACAAGTTACAATGGAAACTACTATGCAGCTGTGAGTGGCAGAATGACCTTCGTAACTCTCATATAAAGGTGTAAGTGGTAAATGAGTTCTACCGTGGACTACTGTGAAGGCTAGGGTAGTATTTGATTCAGCTTATAGCACCTTAAGTAACTTTTATAGCTATAGACGTTTACGGATGCAGATATGCAACTCTGAACTGCTTTTTGAACCCTTAAAGCGCTATTTTACAGCCCAAAGTAACAAAATAGGCTGCTATTTCCACTAATGTGCTCGTTGGGGTACCACCGGACAGGTTTCGACGCCTACTATAATATTTGTTCAAACACCTAATGGCTATCTCTAACCGTTATGAAGTTACAGCCTTTTCAATTTTAGGGGAGGTTGGGGAGGGGAGGGCATGTCATAAAAAATTTGAAAGCCCGTTTATACTTAAAAGTATGAATCAACAGTTTTCAGTAGTATAAATCAAAATAGGGGGGGGGGGGGGATGGCGGGAAGATGGGGGGGGGGGGGGTTGCACAATTATTTTGACTAAAGCATTGCCCCTCTAAAAGAATCTGAAAAAAAAAATGTTCCAAGTCTCTTAATTGCCGAGATCCGCCTAAAGGGGGTGAGAAGGGTGGCAAGGGGGGCGACTTTGAAAAATAGGTTTTACTTTAACGAGCCTCCTCAATACGAATCCGTAAAAAAAAATACGGGTCTCGTAGTTTCCGAGATACGTAGGGAGGGGGGAGAAGGGGGGTGAAAAGGGGAGGTTTGGCACTTTTCCCGTGGGTTTGAGAGTTACTTGTTTACGAATCTGTCAAAATATACCCACCTCCCCATCCACCATCTGGGAGAACAATTATGTCAATGAGTGAGTGAGTCAGTCAGTCAGTGGTAATTTAGCTTTATGTAATAGAATTGCGGTAGTCGTTTATACCAAAATTGATACTTATCACTATATTGCATCCTGAATTTGGTTACATATAAGATAAATTCAGAGTATTCCCCGAAGCTAACCAGCCATAAACAAAAAAGGTGGCCTAAACTCAACTCAACATATTTTTTTTAACATAGGCACTTATAAAATGACAGAAGCTAGTGCAGGGTATGAAATTGGTCGTTTCCTATGGAGAAGATTTCCTATCATTAATTTTTATATTGTTTCCATAATACGGGTTGAATAGGTATGAGAGTTACCAATTAACACAGCACAATGTAATTACAAATATAATATTGAAAACAATTCTAATAGTCCTATAGACTAAGATTCTATCTTCTCCCATTCACCAAAAAAGCTTTATAAAATACTAGCAGTTGCTTGTGACTTCTGTCGCGTGGGAAGTTTTTTCCGTGTAAATCCAGATCCCGTGGGAATTTTGCAAAATCCCGTCTTAGCGAGCATCTACGTACTAAAAGGAACCCCCATGCAAAAATTAAGAGCCCTTGTACTATTTGTAGTTTCCGAGATTTCGTGATTAATCAAAAGCGAAATTCCATCGCTTTTATATACCGACGGATTAAAATAAATATGACTAGCGACAACATTAGACTGCACAAACGAAGGAAACTAAGCCATTGTAAAATTAATAATAAAAATTAAACAAATAAGAAAATCTGTCAAATTGGGTGGATTATCGTAGGGAAAAGTGAAAAACAAACAAGCAATCATGACTTCAACTTAGTCCTTAATCTAATAATATCCTTTTTTGATAAGGGTTTTAAATTTTCCCTCGTTAAGTTCTGTAACAGACTTTGGCAAGTTGTTATAAAAGCTTATACTGTTTATGAGGAATGACTGTCTTGGCTAATCTCAATTTTGGTATAATAATTTCACGTGGTTATTGCGAATATTTATTGTGTCTTCATACATCACTTTTAATCTTAAAAAGTCTCAGTTTTTATGTACAAAAATGCTTTCTAGTATAATTATAAATTGAGGGCCATTCTTTCTTTCCTAGTATCGCAACCTTTTACATTAATTTGCGTGAGAGATTTTTTTTCTAAAGTTTCTAATGATTCAGTTACATAAACATAATATAAATAGAATAGTCGTCCCTGAACTAAAGTAGCCTAAAAGGCGACGGGTCGCCTTTCTTTTTTTTCGTCACCGATTCTCTTCGTGAGTATAATTATAGCGAGTAGCTTATGTGGCGAAAAATCACCTACCAGTGTTGCCAACTGCTATTGTAAGAAATGCACTAAACAAACCCTGAAACGCACTAGGTTTGTGTTAATTTTGATAAAAGAGCACCAAATAAATAAAATCAATCAAAATATATAAAAAAATAGTTTTTATTGAGAATAATTAAATTATTATTATTATTTCATTTATTACACTTTACAAACATATTATTTACTTACATGTTTAAATATTCCTATAAAAACAAAAAACATTTAAAAATATAAAAAACAGTAGCCCACCGGTATCGGGAACAGGGTCCAAGCTACCAGTGGTCAGGGCTCTTGAGAGAGGAACCTCCTAACAATTCGCGCCGTGTCCAGAAGTACTGCTTTCTGGATCAAGCCCTTGATCCAGCTGTCCAACGAGAGCCTCTTAAGATGTTTGTCGAGGCTCTTGGCTATTATGCCATTGGCCGAGACGACTATCGGCACTAGGGCTTTCAGTCTCGATGCATTACTGAGTCCCGGGAAAAAAAAAACGAGACTAGGTGTGGTCTCGAAATTCCCGGGAAAAACGAGACTTTCAAGACTGTTTCAAAACTAGGTTTCTTATTTATAAGCTATGCAATTAGAGAGTCAAATCAAGATATTTTAATCAAGTAGTTACTTTCATAAACAAACGCAAATTAAAAACACATTTGTTACAGTTTTTTTTTTATCATATTTGTAGTGGGCACGTAAAAAACAAAGGGCATTTAACACTAATTTTGTTACAAAAGTAACCCGCATTAGAAAAAGCTCTTTCTGCCTGTACGCTAGAGGGATACTACTTAGTACCACTACGCGCTTTCACAATGAAAAGGGATAGAACCTATCTGGCATATGACGTCACCATTTTGTTTTTTTTTATCGTGGTGCATGATGAAAGTGTGGTATGCATGGCTAGAGGAACAAAAAATGTCCAGTAATACGGTACCCCAAAGTGTCACGTAAACGTTTGAAGGTAAACATCGACATATAACTTCAACGAAAATCATTGAAAATAGACTCATTACGCGGACGCGTATGGACATACGCTTATTAGTATTTTGCTTATTAGTCTAGCAGTATGACAAAACCGCTACTGTAATTAAATATTTGCCTACTAAATCGCATCGCATCGTAATAAAACGCAAGTCAAACAATACCACACGCGCGTGTTGGCTGTCTTTCCGTATTATAAAATGAACAATAAGTGTTTTGGTACATGGATTAGGCTCGTCATCAAGAACCGCTATCCGACCTCCTGCTGAATTTATGGATTATGTAGTATAGTAAGTAGTATTTATGATTCGTGTTAGATATATTATAAATATTTTAAAATGTCACATCTTAGTATTAATATTCACTTATGTTTGATATTATACTTACAGTTATAAATAAATGTTACCGTAAATGACATAACTTTTGCCTTTTGTTTAACTACTGCTTAAAACCGTTTTCGAGTTGAGAAACATGTCACATGATGCGCCACGCGATAGTGACATGTGTACTGCGTTTCATTGCGATGCGATTTAGTGGATAAATAATTATTTGTAGTAGTATTCTCGTGCTCCTAGTAGTGTGTAATGTACCTACTCTCTTTCAATAAACATTAGTAATCATAATCAACCTGGGGACGATTATTTAAATACAATCTGATGCCTATAGATACGTAATAAGTCTACTTTTAATGATTGTCGTTGTAGTCATCTGTCGATGTTTACCTTCAAATATGAGACATGCCTTTTAAGTTCTGTCGTTTCCATATTTCCCGGCAATTTTGAATTTGGAAATGTTCTATATTCGAATGTGTTTAAATTTTGAAACTCAAAACAGTTGAAAGTATTAAGATTAATGCTATTGTTTAGTCACAGCGTCGATTGGAATCTGTCAGGTTACGTACGAAAATTTATCTTTCTAAGGAAAATGGTCGTGCAATAATTTTCTACAACTAGAAGAGGCCTGACACGGCTTCAGTGTTTTGAAGAGTTAACATCTGTGTTCAGTGATGAAGCCCCATGTCTGCGGACTGTTGAACGCTGGTATTTAGAATTCCAGCGTGGACATACTAGTGTTAGTGACAAATCTCGCGAAGGACGCCCAAAATCCGCCTTCGCTGAAGATAACATCATTGCATTGAGACAACTAATTCTCGAAGATCATCGTGTGATGTATCGAGAGATAGAAGCTCTATTAGGCATCTCAGGGACAACCATTCAGAAAATCTTGCATGAAGCGCTTGGTGTGAGAAAGCTAGTTTGCCGTTGAATACCGCATCTGCTTTCCGACGATCACAAGGTGGCCCGCGTCAGTTGGTGTAAGAAAACTCTGCAAAGGTTCAACCGAGGAGAGTCAAATCACGGCTACGACATCATCAGTGGTGGCGAATCCTGGATCTATGCCTACAATCCTGATTCCAAACAACAATCTACAATCTGGGTCTTTCAAGACGAGCCAAAGCCGACTAAAGTTGTTCGTTCTCGAAGCACTTCAAAGGAGATGGTGGCCACGTTCGTTGGAAAAACCGGCCATGTTGCGACTATTGCACTTGAAGATCGTAGAATGGTTAACGCAGAGTGGTATACCACAGTTTGTTTACCACAAGTCATCGCCGAACTTCTAAAATTTAACTATATATATAAAATTTATCTAACTGGTTTGAGCGAATGGAAAAGTGTATTAAGCTACGTGGTGAATACTTTGAAAAACAATAAAAAGTACTATAAGGTTCTAGTTGTGTTTTTTTCTTCTAACGACAAAACTTAAAAGGCATGCCTCGTATCTCGGTAATGTGACATTTTGGGGTAGCATGTTACTGATATTTTTTTTACATACATGCCATTTTCAGCATGCGCCAAAATTTCTAAAAAAAAAAGGCGGTGGGTCGACATGCCAGTCTTCATACAAAAAAGTTCGAACCCCTTTCAATTTTATTATATTTTTTTTATTACTGATGGGCCCACTCTTGACCAATTGATTTAATCAGAATAGTTCCGTAATTCAATCTTTATTGCAGTCATAATTATGTGTTAACAAGATCTTAATATAACTAGTAGCTCACATGGACCCTTTCGGGCACAGCAATTTACATTTATTATAATATGTAGATAAAATCTGTGTTATTTGTGAATAAGGTTATTCAGCCTCTACAGATAATACTAAGCTTTACTCTATACTCGACCGTGCTGCCATTGCCATAATATCCATAATAAAAATTACTGTTGGTTTAATAAATTATTAATTTACAGTTTTTGTGTTACTGAAGTCTCAAAAGTCTCGTTATTCCCATGACCGAAAATGTTAGTCTCGAGTCTCGAAAATACTAAAAAATCGTCGAGACTCTCGAAATTTTCGAGACCGAGATTCCCGGGATGAAACCCCTAATCGGCACAATGATTGCTGTATCCACATCCCACATGTCGACAACCTCGCGAGCCAGATCAAGATACTTAAATTGCTTATCTTTCTCTGCTTTCACGAGGTTTTCGTCATGAGGGACCACTATATCAACAATCATTGTGCGACGCTCTAATCGGTCTATCACCACTATGTCAGTCTTATTGGCAACAATAGTCCTGTCAGTGATGATAGACCGATCCCAGTACAATGTAATATTGCGATTTTCGAGAACTGGGTCGGGCACATACCTATAGTACGGTACTTCTGATTCCACAAGATTGTATTTAAGAGCAAGTTGCTGGTGAATAATCCTGGCTACAAGGTTGTGTCTATGCAAATAGTCTCCGTTAGCCAGACGAGAACAACCGGAGATAATGTGACGAATGGATTCTCCCGGTTTGTGACATGCCCGACATGTGTCTACTATTATTATTATTTATTTTATTATTTAAAAGATAGAAGGTATTTTTATAATTTACAACAATGTCCCACAAAACTGAACAGACAGTTTGACTGTGGGATCAATTTATAATCTATTTTTAACTTATGTATATAATTAATAAATCTATACTATAATATTATAAAGCGGAAAAGTTTGTTTGTTTGTTTGCTTGAACGCGCTAATCTTCGAAATTACTGGGTGGATTTGGATGAAATTTGGTATGGAAGTAGCTTTTAACTTTTTACGCGACTGCAAAAAAGGAGAGTTATGTTTTACCGTGATAGAATCCACGGGAGCGTAGCCCCGCGTGAGTACTAGTATATTATATAACTAATTAACTTAAAAATACTAATAACATTAAGGTAGGGTGCTAAGTAAATAGTTTTTCAATTTAGATTTGAATTTTTTAACATTATTTAATATTATTAATAATAAATTAATTAAAATTAAATCATCGTCCGAATCATTTCAATTCCAACTCGGAATTATTGTCAGTAGTAGTGATTTGCCGGTTCTGGCGCACCAATCCCGTGGCTCACCGGTTCTGGCGCACCACCGCTTCTGGCGCAATCGCGGTCCAGGGCGTTTCAAACCTAAAAAAAAAAAAAAAAAAAAAAAAAAAAAAAAAAGGTTTTGGGGTCCGCTGATCACGTTTCTGCAATCCGTTTTCGCGTATCTACAAAATATGAGCGGAACATCTCATCCACTAAAATATCGTTGTACAGTGTGTTCCCTGTAAATATGTTTGTAAAACTATGCATTGAACATCCCTGAAACTTATATAGCAAATACATTAAGCAATATTCACCACAAACTGAAGTCCAATCATTCTGAATCCTATCAATACTCCAGCCCCATCTTTTACAATTCCTTTTCAAAAACTCGAGATGATATCGCGCAGGTGTTCGCCCATAAGAATCAAAATATTGACCGATGCCATTCGTATCGATATGTACAGCTACCCAGTGTGAACCTGGCTTATCATCCGCATCCAAATTGCATATTATATACGTTGGTGCATGGGTATACATAGGGAGTCTATTAGCAGCATAAACATTATTTTCTAGACTGGGATGAATCTTTTTCAGATGTTTTTGTACTTCTAGTGTATCCATGATATAGCATATTATTACACTACCAATCTATTCAATGGTTGTCATAGGAATGTTCAATTATAGTGATTTGTAAATATTAAATCGCATTATTTTGTAGCACTCACAAAACAGGTTGATGCCAGCAATGTGAGATAAGTTTGTTGACTCATAGAGTTACTATCAGTTTCCGGAGGAACGTGAGATAATTTTGGTGATTCATAGAGTTACAATCAGTTTCGTTGTATTTAGGAATTTGTTTTAGATAAGAATGGTGCTATATAAGATCCTACCATTGCAGTCATGCAGTCAGTCTATGGTCGTTTGACCGCAGTGGATTGTATACGTCTACCAATACTACGTTTGTGTTACTTCAACGCATCAATGGCCATGGAGGTAAGTGTTTATTCTATTGACAAACTTACTTGTATTCTTGTTGTTTTTTCCTAACGTGTGTGATTAAGTGTAAACAAATTGATATTAACATGATAACTGTCTTGTTGCAGAAATCATTCAACTTCGATGAAAATACCTATAAACAGTATTACTACTCACCGCTCTCCCCTCAACATGAAGAAGAGAACGATGACATCGTTATTAATAACACATGTGATGGTGGAAAAAGGAAATCACAACCGATTGATCATTTTTTTGAAGTGGCACCAAAAATAAAAAAGAAGAAACTGTTATCGTCAACCGTGGCACGAGCCGCTAGAGATGGTGTATCATACATTTCTAGTAATTCTGACGACGGAGACCAAGCGACGCATCTCATTAAAATTGAAATGTACGATATGAAGAAGCTATGTAAGATTCCAACTACTGATCATTGGAAACACGCTACCACGAGGATTAAATATTATGTAAAGAATAATAAGGATAGCATCTACGACAGCACAAACGGGCTCGTATACAACATTACAAAGACAATAGCAGAAAGTGAAAAAGTTAAAAAATACTTTTTTAACAATGACACCCATTAGTTGATTAGTGAATGTGATTCTGTTTACTTAAATTACTTCTGTGTACTCATTAGATTCTACCTGACTTTCTAATCCTTTGCTAGACTCTATGTAATGAACATTATTTGAAATTGGGTATCGGTTTGTCTACCAACACTTAACTGTTACTTACTGTGCTACCTAATTTCTTCTTTGCTATAAAGATGGAAAACTTCAGTGAAGTGTGTACCAGTGCTTTCTTTTCCGCACCCATGGAAGAGAATATGGAACTATTCATCAACGAATTCGATCAGGAGCTGCCTAAAGTTTGTGATGAAATGGAGAAGTGTGAACTGTTTGATTCATCGTATGATGATGAGTTGTATAATCACTGTGCGATGGTTGAAACAGCGTTGATGTAAGTATTAGAAGTACAAACTCAATAAGAAAGATTATTGTTGTATTGTTTTATTTTAAGATTTGTCTAATAATTTTCTTGCTGTTTTGTTACAGTCAACCACAAGTTGGAAGAGGTATCAAACGAGGTATCACTACTGACGAAAATAAGGTTCCCAAGAAAGCAAAATTTGATGAAGGAGCTTCTACATCATCGACTGAAACAAATAACGTGGACAACAATAAGGTGGAATGTGACACATGTCATGTTTTTATTAATAAAAGGTATCTAAATAACCATTTAAAAAGCAATGTTCACAAAAATAATCTTTTAAAATCACATAATTCACTAGCAAATGTTACAGTTGTTGAAACCGCTTTTGGCAACCGAATTTTAACATATAGAATTAATAGTAAAACAATTCAATCGGGGCAATATTTTGAAACACCGGAATCGTTTTTAAATTCATTAAAAATTGATATCTTATTTTTAATCAATGAATGTATTCAACAACATACAATTTTTAAAATAAACTTCATATTGCATGCTGATTTCATACAACAAACTAAAGATATTAAAAATACATTTGATTTTCAAACGTTTAATTATATAATTTGTCAGGGTGATGACTTAAATATATTTTTTTCATCATTAATAGACACTGTTGTTGGTAAAATTTGTCAATTTGAAAAAAAAGATAGTGGTTGGAGTCTTAATCAAATTAAATACATAGATATGAATGTTAACAAATTCAACCCCTTACGTGGTAGTTCATATATCGATCTTCCTCAGGATATTAAATTAAAAAAAGCTGTAATCAATGTTAAAAATAATGATAATATGTGTTTCAAATGGGCATTACTCTCCGGTTTATATCCTGTATGTAAAAGTGTAGATCGCGTAACATCATACGCAATTCATGAAAATAAACTAAAATTTACTGGTATTTCTTTTCCGGTTAAAATTGTAGATATATCAAAAGTAGAGAAATTAAACAATATTAGTATAAATGTTTTTGGTTTAGAGTATAATAAAGAAAAAAAGTGTAATTCAGTTGTAGGTCCTTTATATTTAACAAAATGTCGTACACCTAATCATATCAACCTACTATATTTATCGAATGGTACTAACAATCATTACTGTTATATTAAAAAGTTATCGCGGTTAGTTAGCTCACAAATCTCAAGTAATCATCACGCAGTTTATATATGCGATTCATGTTTACTTCATTTCCCATCAGAGGAAAGACTTAATAACCATCAACAATATGATTGCGCTCACATTTGTACGGAATTACCAAACGGTAAGGATTCCAAAAAGGATTGGTTCGGTAAAGCAACATCAAATAATAAAATAAAATTTGATAAATTCGTGAAAAAGTTGGAAATGCCTTTTGTGGTTTATGCAGACTTTGAAGCATTTTTGAACCCAATAGAATCATGTAGTAACGATCCATCCAAGCCTAGTACAATTAATATTCAAAAACATGAAGTGTATAGTTTCGGATATTACATTAAATGTTCATATGATGACAGATTATCAAAATATGAGACGTATAGTGGGCCAAACTGTGCACAAGTGTTTATGAATCGCCTTTGTGAAGATGTGAAAACAATAGTTAAAAAAAATTGTTTCCAAAAATGTCCCGTTCCATTATCAGATGAAGATAAAATTAAAATTTCAAATTCAAACATTTGTCATATTTGTGAAACTCAGTTAAATGAAGATCCTTTTTACGATTTTGATTGGTACACTGGCAGTTTTAGGGGTGTTGCGCATCAAGTGTGTAGTTCTAAGTACAGAACCCCTCGTTATGTTCCAATATTTTTACATAACCTCGGTCACTACGATGCTCATTTTATTGTCCATGCATTAAACCTCGATGATGGCAAAGTTGAAGTTATTCCACAAAATAAAGAACGATACATATCATTTTCAAAACAGTTAACAATAAATAATCAACCTGTAAGTTTAAGATTCGTAGATTCATTGAAATTTTTATCATGTAGTTTAGATCAGCTAGCTAAAAATCTTAATGACGATCAGTTTAAAGAACTAAAAAGAAACTATCCTATTAATGAAGATTTTTTACGTTTAAGACGGAAAGGTATTTATCCTTATGAATTTATGCGTAATAGTGATTGCTTGAAACATCCGTCACTTCCTGATCAACACCAGTTTTATAGTTCACTCACAGATTCAAATATTTCAAACGATGATTATAATCATGCAAAAGATATTTGGCAACATTTTAAGTGTAGTAGTATGTCTGATTATTCCGATTTGTATTTAAAAACTGATGTTTTACTTTTGACCGATATATTCGAAAACTTCAGAAAGCTTTGTATTAAAACTTATGGATTAGATCCTGCCCATTACTATACTGCTCCAGGTTTAAGTTGGGATGCAATGTTAAAATTTACGAAAATAGAATTAGAATTGTTAACGGACTATGACAAAATTGCTTTTTTTAAAGCTTGTATTAGAGGGGGTGTATCTCAGTGTAGCAATCGTTTTGCTAGAGCAAATAATAAATTCATGGAGGATTATGATGGTGAAAAACCTAATTCATATCTAACATATTTTGATGCGAATAATTTATATGGTTGGGCAATGTCCCAATCCCTTCCTGTTGGTGGTTTCGAATGGATAAATTGTAATACAGATTATAATGTGATGGATACGTCTGATTTTGGTTATGTTTTAGAAGTTGATTTGGAATATCCTGATGAACTTCATAATTTGCATTCTGACTTTCCATTATGTCCTGAAAACATATGTGTGGGTAATACTAAAGAAACTAAATTAGTTCCTAATTTAAATAATAAAAATAAATACATCATTCACTACAGGAATTTAAAACAATGCATTGAAATGGGAATTAAATTAATTAAAGTACATAGAATTTTAAAATTTAAACAGAGTTCTTGGCTAAAGAAATACATAGACTTAAATACTAGTTTGAGAACGTTAGCTAAATCAAACTTTGAAAAAGACTTTTTTAAATTAATGAACAATTCTGTCTTCGGTAAGACAATGGAAAATATTGAAAAAAGAGTAAACGTTAAACTACTAACTCACTGGGATAATCGTGGTAAAGTTTTAGGTGCTCAGGAATTGATTGCAAAACCAGAATTCCATAGTTTATCAATATTTTCAGAACATTTAGTCGCAATACAATTACGAAAAACAAAATTGATTTATGATAAGCCAATTTATTTAGGATTTTGTATTTTAGATATATCTAAGACCCTTATGTACGAATTTCATTATAACTACATGGTTAAAAAGTTTAATAACAAAATTAAGTTATTGTACACCGATACCGATAGTTTGATATATCAAATTTTTACAGATAATTTGTATGAGGATATAAAACCTGACCTACTTCACTATTTTGATACATCAGACTATCCAGAAAATAATATTTATGATTATCCAAAATTAAATAAAAAGAAGTTAGGTTTTTTTAAAGACGAGAATAATGGTAAAGTGTTGAAGGAATTTGTAGGGTTGCGATCAAAAATGTATGCCTTGGAAGTAGAAGATAAATTTATAGCAAAGGCAAAAGGGGTTAACAAAAGTGTTACCAAAAAAATGAATATGGAAAATTACAAATCGTGTTTGTTTAATAAAAATGTGCAATATTGTAGTATGCTTCGGTTTAAGTCAATCAAACACACCATTTTTACACAAAAAATAAATAAAGCATCTTTATCATATAATGATAGCAAACGATGTATTATGGACAACAACATTGATACATTGGCTTGGGGACATTATAAATTACGTTAAGTGTTGATACTTTTTACTTTTACTTCTGTACCTATACGAAATTTATATTGATTGTAAAATTATGATATTACTATAATGTTATATAATAGTTTATTACATATTTAAAATGTATTGTTTGATTGTAAATAATGTAAGAAAATTGTGGTTTTTATTTGTAGGTTTAAATTTGAGATTGTAAAATTCTGATGTACTAATTGTGTTAGTTTTAATTATTCGATTGTAAATAATGATATCTAAGTAATAATAAAACGGTGAACATACATTTGAGAAGATTGTAAAGTTCTGATAAGTAATAATTTTAGCAATATATATATATTTAATTTTTACAACATAATTTTCATTTTTTATTTCCTCCCTTTGAACTCTAGACGTGTGAAATGTTTCACTTTATCCATCCGTTTACTGCTATTGTGGCAGGACCAAGTGGATGTGGGAAGTCAAATTTTGTAACAAATTTCATAAAATCAGTTAAAGAAATATGTAATTGTGATTTTAATCAGATCACATGGTGCTTTGATGAAATGCAACCTTTATATAATTTACCAAATGTTAACTATCATCAAGGAATTCCAAATCTTAATATGTTTGATGGTGAAAACCCACATCTTGTTATTATTGATGATCTAATGAGAGAGTCTGATGGAAGAATTGTGGATATATTTACAAAAGGTAGTCATCACAGGAATCTGAGTGTATTTTATTTAACACAAAATTTATTTCATCAGGGTAAAGGTCAAAGAGACATTTCTTTAAACTCAAGTTATATAATATATTTTAAAAACCCTCGAGATAAAACTCAAATAAGATATTTAGCACGACAAGTGTCACCAGACAACCCAAAATTCATTGAAGATGCCTATAGGGATGCAACTTTAGAAGCGCATGGATATTTAATGGTTGATTTAAAACAGAATACCAATGATTTTTGTCGTATCAAGACAAATGTCTTCCCATTTAATGGACACTGTACAGTCTACGTCCCCACAAAAGAGTTTAAATACACCAAGAATCAAACAATTCAAATCATTTCTAAATGATGCATCGTCGACTCACAACGCATAAACATTTGCTAAGCGCTTTGCATACGCTTAAACCAAAATATCAAAGAGCGTTACTTAAAACATGTGATGAAGAAGAAATAAACTGTATTTGTGAATGTATTCATAACGTTTTACAAGGAAAGGTACCTCTTAAAGATCAAGATAAACAAAAATTGAATAAACACAAAAATATACTCCGTAAACTGGTGCATAAGTGTAAACATAAACTAAGAAAAAATATAATCATACAAAAAGGAGGGGCTTTCTTACCAATAATATTAGGTGCAATATTGAGTGGATTAGTAAGTGGACTAGCCAGTTAACATGGAAAATGCAAAGAAAATGATACTTATTGAACCTGGATTGATTGAAAAATTAAAACAAGAAAATAAGGTTAATAGTAATTTGTCTCGATTAGATATTGAAATGCAAAATATTATGAATAGTAAGACGGAAGACCGCAAGAAGTGGATGTTATATTTACAAACACTACAAAGATACCTTCACTTTACCGAAGAGGATCGTCAACCACTCAGATTACCAATTTATTCTGATACATCTAATGAAGATTCAAATGAATCTAAAATTGGTTTTAAAAATAAAGATAGAGATCTAAAAAGTTCAGTTGATGCTGAATCTTTGTTGGATGAGAAAGGATCCATTAAAAGTAAAGAAAATGACACAAATCCACTTTACACACCAACTCAAATACTCAGTTTAATACCAAAAACATATAATAAAAAAGGTGAGTCATTATTAAACTTAATTGGAACAAGTAAAAGTAAAATACATTGGGATAATGAAGGCACAGTCATAATTGATAATGAAAAAATTCCTGGAAGTAATATTGTTGATTTAATAAATGATTCACTAAGACCCTTAAAAAGAAGTGATCCGATAGGGTGGGATAGATTTGCTAAAGCATTAAAAGATATTAAAGTACCACTTACTTATATTGGAAATCCAAAGAGATGTGAGTTTATTAACCAACTTCAAGCAAAAGATCTGAACAAAACCTCTGAGATTGAAGTTCAAGAGTTTTCTACACCGAGCAGTGGAGATAAAAGATCTATAACTAAAATACGTAAAAAGCTCGATTGGGAAAAATGGACCCCGTACTAGAAGAAATTAACAGGATTTATTATGATCCATCTAACCCCGCTGGTTTTGGTAGTATTGATAAACTATCAAAAGCCATGAAGGGTAAAATGGATAAAAAGCAAGTAAAGGAATGGTTACAATCACAAGAAACATATACATTACATAAACCCAGTCGGAAAAAAATTCCACGTAATGGTACATTCTATCAAATATTAATGAACTGTGGCAAGCTGATTTAAGTGATATGCGAACTTATTCTCAATATAATGATGGTTTCAACTATATACTTTGTGTTATTGATGTATTTAGTAAATATGCTTTTGCAAGACCAATGAAAAAGAAAAACTCAGAAACTACTAAAGAATGTTTTGAAAGTATATTTACTGAAAGTAATTCCACACCTACTCACATACAATCTGATAAAGGTACAGAATTTGTTTCAAAAGATGTACAAAAATACTTTAAATCCAAAAAGATAAATTACTATACCACTAACAATCCTGATATTAAGGCTAGTATTGTTGAACGATTTCAAAGAACTCTAAAAATGAAAATGTGGCGTTATTTCACTCATAACAATACTTATAGATACATAGATGTTTTACAGGATTTAATATACTCTTATAATCACAGCATTCACTCTAGTATTAAGATGTGCCCATGTGATGTAAGTTCCGCCAATATTATGACAGTTTGGACTAATCTTTATAATAGAGGATCAAACAAACTTTCTTTAGAAAATCCAAAACCAAATTTCAATGTGGGTGATTATGTTCGAATAACTAAATATAAACATGTTTTCCAAAAAGGATATGAATCAAATTGGAGTGATGAAATATTTATTATATCTTCAATAATTGATAGATCTCCATGGGTTGTTTATACAATAACAGATTTACAAGATGAAGCAATAGTTGGTACTTTTTATGAAAGAGAATTACAGAAGGTCACTTACAACCCCACCTCACAATATAAAATAGATAAAATAATTGGTACTCGTTATTCGGGTAACAGAAAAGAAGTATTAGTGAAGTGGAAAGGTTATCCAGATAAATTTAACAGTTGGATTTTAGCTTCTAGTTTAAAAGAAATATGAATAAAGAAAGTTTTTATTTAACTTTGCTCAGCAATAGTTCAATGGAATACTTTCCTGATAACAAGACCACAAATTTTTCAACAAAATTACCAAAAGCTATGAAATTAGAAGGTGAATGGTCGGTTGGAGTTGTCGAGTTTCAATATCCATGCACCATGTTTACTGTTCAAGATCATGAAAATGTTGTGTACATTACAAAAACCATGTTAATGCCTAATGAAGATAAACCATCAACAGTGTACTACAAAAAACATATTCCGGCTACCAACTATGATAACGTTGAACATATTTTAAGAGCGTTAAATGGTATCAGAGAGAACTTGAAATTTCGTTATGATGAAATAACAAAATTTGTGTCTATTTCTGTTTTGGATAAAAATATAACATCCGTAACATTATCACCCAAATTAAGTTTACAACTGGGTTATGAACCAAATACAAATCTTCTAGACAGAAATTTTGGGAAGTGTCCTGCTAATTTACACTTAGGGTTACCATCTCAACTATTTCTATATTGTGACATTATCGATCCTCAGATTGTGGGTGATGTTATGACTCCGCTATTAAGAGTCATTTCATTAGATCCTTCAAAATACATTTATGGTGCGAATAAAATGCACGTTTTCTCTCCACCTCACTACTTACCTGTAATGCGAAGAGAGTTCGATACGCTGGAAATAGATATAAGATCGAGCACAGGACAAAAAATACCATTCCAGTTTGGAAGCGTGTGTATTAAACTACATTTCCACAAATTATAATAATGTATTCTCCTCATGATCATCATAAATGTCCATATGAAAATTATTATTCACATCAAGCTGGATCAGGAGTTGGTGTAATTTATAAGGGTTCACCATACCAACGCGGTCATGGTATTGGGAGCTTCTTAGGAGGGTTATTTAGATCAGTTTTACCTTTACTTTCAAGTGGTGTTCGAGTGGTTGGTAAGGAGGCATTAAACGCTGGAGTAGGACTTTTATCGGATATGGTTCAAGCGCGTCCTATGGAAGCCTCAATAAAAGATCGTCTTAAACAAGTTAGTACGAACTTAAAACGAAAGGCTGATAACAAAATTGATCGATTTAACATGACAGGATCTGGATATATAACTAAAAGAAAACGATTGGCATCGTTCATTCCACCACTAACTGCTAAAGTGAAAGCTACGAAAAAACTTGGTCTAAAACCAAAAAACATCGAAGATATATTTTCAAATTAAATATGTCTTTCCTTCATAATCATTCTTGTGAGTGCGTTAAGTCAGAATTAGATTTATTTGCATTACCGTCTACACAAACAAGCATTGAAAATGGATTGTGGATTCACTATAAACCAATTTCGTCTCTTGCTGATGATGGACCTATCGAGTTTCAAGTTCCTGGAACAGGCGATGACTACATAGATTTGTCTCATACATTACTCCAGATAAAGGCAAAAGTATTAAATCAAGATTCATCAAACTTGATATCAGCTACCGCAGTAGCACCTGTAAATAATTGGCTGCATTCACTTTTTAGTCAACTTGATGTTTATTTAAACCAAAAACTTGTATCACCACCTAATAATACCTATGCCTATCGAGCATACATGGAAACTCTTTTAAACTATGCTCCTGCTGCTAAACAATCTCATCTTACTTGTAGCCTTTGGTATGAGGATACAGCAGGAAAAATGGATTCCACAGATGGTAAAAACATAGGATTTGTTAAAAGACAGGAATTAGTTAATGAAAGTAGGGAAATAGAAATGATTGGTCATCTTCATGGTGACATTTTCAATCAAGATAAATTTTTAATGAATGGCGTTGAAATGAGTGTAAAATTAGTTCGATCAAGAGAGAGTTTTAATTTAATTGCTGGGTCAAATGATGTAAAGTTTAAAGTTTGCATTACAGACGCAACTCTTATTGTTCGAAGAGCACGAATTAATCCAAGTGTATTACTCGCACATCAGAAAGTTTTAGCTTCTACCACTGCTAAATATCCTATTACTCGTGCTGAAGTTAAAGTTTTAACAATTCCATCAGGTGTTCAAGGAAAAACTCTTGATAATATATTCTTAGGACAGGTACCCAAAAGATGTATTATTGGATTTGTAAACAATTCTGCATTTAATGGTTCGCTTACTAAAAATCCATTTAACTTTGAAAACTATGGTATTAACTCTTTCAGCTTATATATTGATGGTCAACAAATACCTTCAAAAGCTTTGCAACCATCTTTTAATAATAATATATTTACATCAGCATATCATACTCTATTCTCGGGGACTGGTATTCACTTTCTAAATGAAGGAAATGCAATCTCTCGTGAACAGTATGCTAAAGGTTACTGTCTTTTAGCATTTGATTTAACTCCTGATTTATCAGCTAACTCATCAGCTCATTGGAATCTCATAAAGCATGGTAGTGTAAGATTAGAAGTACGATTTGAATCCTCACTAATACAAACAATTAACTGTATTGTTTATGCTGAGTTTGATAATATTATTGAAATAGATAAAAATAGAAATGTTACTGTAGACTATAGTAGTTAAGGTTATGTGTATGTAACTAAAGGAAACATTATAAAATTAAATAAAACAAATTATATGCAATATACTATTTTTTTATTTCATTATAAACACCCTATTCAATCTTATACAGAACACTGATCGAGTTTAAACTTTACATAAGCACACTGACTAAACCACTGAACATGCTGCTGCCAAGGATCATCATCATCTTCCCAATCTTTTAAACCGCCACCACAATGGAAACACTTGGTCCTGTCTTCATGACCAGTATAAAAGAAACCGGCTTCTGCAAGATCTTCAGGCTTCTGTTTCATAACGAGTGGCCAGTCTCCGAAACTGAACAACCGTCTAGATTTTGAACTGAAAAATGGATATTCAGCTCTTGGGTACTGCATATTCTTCACTTTTTCTTCTCCAATCAGTTTTGTAGTTTTGCTTTTCAATGAAGTGATCTGTTCACGTATGCCACACTCATCTCTTCCTTCTAATCTTGTTTTTCTCTCAGCACCACAAGACGACACCTCCTTGGATCTAATGAATACACAGAAGTAATTTAAGTAAACAGAATCACATTCACTAATCGATTAATGAGTGTCATTGTTAAAAAAGTATTTTTTAACTTATTCACTTTTTGCTATTGTCTTTGTAATATTGTATACGAGGCTGTTTGTGCTGTCATAGATGCTATCCTTATTATTCTTTACATAATATTTAATCCTCGTGGTAGCGTGTTTCCAATGATCAGTAGTTGGAATCTTACATAGCTTCTTCATATCGTACATTTCAATTTTTATGAGATGCGACGCTTGGTCTCCGTAGTCAGAATTAGTAGAAATGTATGATACACCATCTCTAGCGGCTTGTGCCAAGGTTGACGATAACAGTTTCTTCTTATTTATTTTTTGGTGCCACTTCAAAAAAAAAATTATCAATCGGTTGTGATTTCCTTTTTCCACCATCGCATGTGTTATTAATGACGAGTCAGGTAGAATCTAATGAGTACACAGAAGTAATTTAAGTAAACAGAATCACATTCACTAATCAACTAATGGGTGTCATTGTTAAAAAAGTATTTTTTAACTTTTTCACTTTCTGCTATTGTCTTTGTAATGTTGTATACGAGCCCGTTTGTGCTGTCGTAGATGCTATCCTTATTATTCTTTACATAATATTTAATCCTCGTGGTAGCGTGTTTCCAATGATCAGTAGTTGGAATCTTACATAGCTTCTTCATATCGTACATTTCAATTTTAATGAGATGCGTCGCTTGGTCTCCGTCGTCAGAATTACTAGAAATGTATGATACACCATCTCTAGCGGCTCGTGCCACGGTTGACGATAACAGTTTCTTCTTTTTTATTTTTGGTGCCACTTCAAAAAAATGATCAATCGGTTGTGATTTCCTTTTTCCACCATCACATGTGTTATTAATAACGATGTCATCGTTCTCTTCTTCATGTTGAGGGGAGAGCGGTGAGTAGTAATACTGTTTATAGGTATTTTCATCGAAGTTGAATGATTTCTGCAACAAGACAGTTATCATGTTAATATCAATTTGTTTACACTTAATCACACACGTTAGGAAACAACAACAAGAATACAAGTAAGTTTGTCAATAGAATAAACACTTACCTCCATGGCCATTGATGCGTTGAAGTAACACAAACGTAGTATTGGTAGACGTATACAATCCACTGCGGTCAAACGACCATAGACTGACTGCATGACTGCAATGGTAGGATCTTATATAGCACCATTCTTATCTAAAACAAATTCCTAAATACAACGAAACTGATTGTAACTCTATGAATCACCAAAATTATCTCACGTTCCTCCGGAAACTGATAGTAACTCTATGAGTCAACAAACTTATCTCACATTGCTGGCATCAACCTGTTTTGTGAGTGCTACAAAATAATGCGATTTAATATTTACAAATCACTATAATTGAACATTCCTATGACAACCATTGAATAGATTGGTAGTGTAATAATATGCTATATCATGGATACACTAGAAGTACAAAAACATCTGAAAAAGATTCATCCCAGTCTAGAAAATAATGTTTATGCTGCTAATAGACTCCCTATGTATACCCATGCACCAACGTATATAATATGCAATTTGGATGCGGATGATAAGCCAGGTTCACACTGGGTAGCTGTACATATCGATACGAATGGCATCGGTCAATATTTTGATTCTTATGGGCGAACACCTGCGCGATATCATCTCGAGTTTTTGAAAAGGAATTGTAAAAGATGGGGCTGGAGTATTGATAGGATTCAGAATGATTGGACTTCAGTTTGTGGTGAATATTGCTTAATGTATTTGCTATATAAGTTTCAGGGATGTTCAATGCATAGTTTTACAAACATATTTACAGGGAACACACTGTACAACGATATTTTAGTGGATGAGATGTTCCGCTCATATTTTGTAGATAAAAATAAAATTTGTTAATGACGCATGTGTTTTATTGATTCCGTTTTGATGACCCCGAATAGCAAAGTAAGCAATGGTTTATGAACAATAAAAGTATACAATAGCAGTAGCAGTAACAATGAGTAATACATGCATACGTCAATGCAATCCTAATGAGGGTGAGCGGCCGGACGCACGGACAATAGATAAGAAAAGGCGAACAATGAAAGTCGATAATGAGGGTTTCGGGTCACCGGAAATGAAACAGATTGTTGTTAATTGATTTCTGTATCTCCGGAACCATGCATCTTACGCGAAAACGGATTGCAGAAACGTGATCAGCGGACCCCAAAACCTTTTTTTTTTTTTTTTTTTTTTTTTTTTTTTTTTAGGTTTGAAACGCCCTGGACCGCGATTGCGCCAGAAGCGGTGGTGCGCCAGAACCGGTGAGCCACGGGATTGGTGCGCCAGAACCGGCAAATCACTACTACTATTGTCTGAATTTACGGTTGCTGTGGTGGCTGTATTGAGAAGTTGAGGCAAAGAGAATGGAATACACTATGTTTTAAGAGTCGGGACTTTAGATGCCTCCTTAAATCTCATCCTCATAAAACTAGCTACTACTCTTATTCCTTCTCTGTCCATGCTGTAAGATTGTGGAACTCACTTCCGCCTAGCATTCGTGATTTAAAAACAATATCTCTATTCAAATGTCGATTAAAAGAGCATTACCTTTCCTCTTAAATGTGTTAATTATTTATATATAATATATTTATATTATATGTTTATAATTATATATTCTAACATTATGTATTTATTTAAGTACATTTTATTTTTATTGCATTATAGGTATATTTAATATTTTAGTTTTAGACTTCACATAGGTATTCATATTTATTTCTTTTCTTGTTCTCACACACTATTGTCTACATTTCTTTTTCACTTCTCCTTTCGCAGGTCTGCTGGAATAAATTTCTTAAGAAATAAGTAGTACCTTTGTACTCAAATATTATAACTATGCTTATACTAATGTATTTTACTGTGGTGCTAATCAGGTGACATTAAATTGGTGGTAAGTTAAAACTGCAGGCTTGTGACCACCCACAGGGCAAAGACGTACCGCCAAACGGCCTAGCTGTGTTCCGGTATGATGCCCTGTGTAGCCTTTCAAGGAGTTGGGTCGAAGTAGTTGCTTCACTGCTGAAAGACTAATCTGGCTCGCACTGGTGTGGACTTATCGGGAGACTAGTCGCGGAGGGTAGCGGGATCCGAGGCACGGTGCACCGCTGGCCGACCGCAGGTAGATGGTGGCCCAAGTAGTGTGCCAGCCACGCATGAAAGGCTGCGAAAAATCCCGGAATGTACCATCGTGCTGGTTGGCGACTAGATGAGAGGGCCCGATGGACATTCCCGGGGGTCTCGGGCGTACCCGCAGTCTCCAGACTAGTCCCCCAATCGATACCATCTGTCAAGTGCGGGTCTGGGGGTTAACAGCGTGAAGCCTCACTTCACTTCCTTCTCTTCTCCTCTTCACTCGTTGCAGTACACCACCACCTCGAGACTGATAAACCTGCTCTGCTGTTTCTTTCGGAGACGCAGATCAGATGTCCGTTAGACGTGTCGTATCTTTCATACCCAGGGTTTATCTTGGAGCACAACTTTAAACCACGTGCGGGTGTATGTATGTACGCCCGCGACGACATCTGCTATTGGCGTCTCCGGAACCTTGAGGACTCCAGGTTCTCTACGCTTTGGGCTCTTGTGGACACGGGCATAGACAAAATTATTTATGCCTGTGTCTACCGCTCGCTCAGTGGAGATCATGAGACAACCAGGCTCACACAGTACATCAGTGAGGCGGCAGATGCGGCCCAGCAGCGGTACTCTTCAGCTTAGCTCGTGTTACTGGGGGACTTTAATGCCCATCACCAGGAGTGGCTCTTCCCATACCAGAGCACGGACCATGCTGGGCGAGAAATGCACAATCTTGCACTTGCATTAAATCTCACTCAGCTGGTCCAGGGAGCAACGAGGGTGCCGGATGTTGAGTCACACACAGCCAATTGCTTGGACCTTCTGCTGACTACAGATCCAGACCGCTACTCGGTAACGATATCTTCACCGTTAGGTAGTTCCAACCACTGTCTGGTGAAGTCTGTATCCGTCTACTCTCCGCCCAATCTCAGCCTTAAAGGCACTCGGCGGGTTTGGCGATACAAGTCAGCGGATTGGGATGGCATGCGATCTTTCTTTGCATGTTACCCTTGGCAGCCTACTTGCCTTTCTTCAAATAATCCATCGCCGTGCGCAGACGCCGTGGCAGATGTTTTGCGACAGGGGATGGAGTACTACATTCCGTTCTCTGACCTAACAATGTCCGGCAAAGCTCGACCTTGGTTTGGCGCCGAATGTGATCGCGCTGAAGCGCTTAAACACGCGGCGTATCTAGCATGGGTCGATGCTCGAAACTGCAAAGCAAATGACGTGGATCAGAAAAAGAGAGCCTTCAACAGGGCTGCCAAGTCCAGCAAGAAGGTTTTGCGGAGGGCTCGGTTCGACCACGTTAGCCGAATTGGGAACAAACTCACTTCATACCCTGCTGGAAGCAAAGCGTTTTGATCCCTGGCAAAGTCGGTCGAATCGAACTTTTGTCGCCCCTCAGTACCACCACTGCTCAAACTTGACGGGTCTCTGGCTCTCTCCGCTGAGGAAAAAGCAAACTTGTTTGCCGCTCTCTTCGCGGAGTCTTCACGTCTGGATAGTAGTGGCGCTCACCCTCCTGATGCTCCTATTGGATACGAGACGTGTATGTCGGACATTCGCATCCATCAGAAGGACGTCCTTAGAGTGCTGCGTAATCTTGATGTGAACAAAGCTAGTGGCCCCGACGGGATACCAGCAATTGTTCTTGGAACTTGTGCGCCTGAATTGTCTCCAATCTTGACACGCCTGTTTCGCCTTTCGCTAGAGACTGGAAAGGTGCCGAAAGCATGGAAGCTGGCTAACGTACAGCCTGTACCCAAAAAGGGCAGTCGTGCTGACCCGGCCAACTACAGGCCTATTTCAGTCACGTCCATACTCTGTAAGAGTATGCAAAGAGAATGTAATACACTATAAGAGTATGGAGCGTGTACTTAATAGTAAGCTCCTGGCATAACTAGAAGCCAACGACATCCTCAGTGACCGGCAATATGGCTTTCGCAAAAACCGGTCAACTACATGTTGCAAAAAATCAACGTCGTACTCAGTCATTTTTTTTACATTAAAGTATACGTCTTGCCCACACGCTTTCTCAGAGCCGACCACAGATAACTTTAAATAAAGCCGACTGCTGATGTGTGCTGATGAAGCATAGATGACACACACATACATGACTGAAGTGTTGTCAACAAGTTTGACGTAACATCGCAGGAATGCGCGCGATACGCGATGCGAATCAATTCGCAAATGCTTGCGACGCGACGTGTAAGCTCGCAGGTTTTTGCCAAGCATCGTCGCATCGCATTTTTATGTACAAGCCCTTTACCCTACAATCAATAATATAGGTAAAAATATTCGTCAAATCTCAATAACGATCCAACCGTTTTAGAACGCAAATTCTTGCATGGGTACTTCAATAAACAACGAAACAAAGCTCTTTCATTACGTATTTTACAAAGTTATGCATTTTTATACGCACGATTCTTACTGATATTAAAGTAGAGAATTTTAATAGAAATAGTCGATAAAATCACTTTAGTTGACATTGAAACGTTACTTTTTGCAATTTGCCAATTTATTTTCAGAATACCTGCGGGTGTAAGATTAGCCTAATGAACGTAGACTCGGAACCCGGGCTGATAACTAACTGAATTTGACCGAATCAGACTAGGGCAACTCGCCATTGTCCGGATTAGCTCGGCACACGCGTTTGTCACGGACAATTAAAGGATTAGTAATTGCATAAAACCATTAGTTGTCTATTTCATCCATAATCCGGTACGGGCTTTAATACGCGTGGTCATTCCATTAAAGAGCAGCCAAAGAGTCCATCACACATGGATCTGCTGTCATTTGTTTATGTTGTTCAGATCGTAATTTAACAGAGTATTATGATCTACTTACGTAGGTACTTAATTATATTTGGTGCATTATCTGAAAAACTATTTATGCAAAATTCTGTCGGATTCAAGCTATCTATGAAAAGATCCGGCAGTCAACATAAACTCATTCTAAACTAGATAAAATAATAATATTTATTTATTTCTATATATAATTTTTTACCATTGCCACTCGAAAAAGGGCACTTTATTCATCGATAACAGTGAATAAAACGCTCTTTTACTCACTGAGTGAATAAAGACTTTTTGAATTTGGAACAAGCACGAATTATGTAAAAAAAAATTTGAAACGTGCTGAAAGTACCTACTGGCTGGCTAAATGGATCTATTCCATAGAGCTATACGATAATATTAAAAAAAAAAAACCGCCAATTTTAAGTTCTTTTCTCTCTGTTATCGTGGTTGTTTTGTGTCATTGGAAAATTTATTAACATAATAACTGAAACAAAATGAGTTCTTCCGATGACGAAAATGAGACACTGACTCCGGAATCATTTCGTACTAACGCAGCAGTTATAGTAGATGATTTGTTGCCGCCAAAATCTCGGGATTTGTATCTGAAAACATACAATTTGTTCTGCGACTGGAAAACCACGAATGGCGCCAATTCCTTCTCAGAATGCGTATTTCTTAACTATTTCAACGAATTAACCAAGACGAAGAAGGCGTCGACACTTTGGAGCATATATTCTATGCTAAAATCAACAGTGAGAATAAAACACAACATTGATATTTCAAACTATTCAAAGTTAGTGACATGACAACGGCTGTCTGAGGGTGATAAGCCAAAGAAATCTAGAGTGCTAACCTCCCAAAACATTGAACGTTTTCTAAATGATGCACCTGACCACAGTTTTCTGGCCGTAAAAGTAAGTACCTACTTAAAACATATTTATTTACAAACCTACTGAACTTTTAAAGTTTTCCTGTAAATACATATTTTTTTAATTATTGTTCACAGGTTGTGCTAATTTTTGGCGTGAATGGGGCCTGTCGCAGTAACGAATTATTAAAAATAACTATGAACGACATCCAAAAACACTCGGAAAATTTATTACTGGTTTAACTGATACAAAAACTAAAATTGATAGAACGTTCGTAATACGGCAGGAATACGTTAAAATCGTCGAAAAATATCAAGCTATAAGGCCAACTAATACAAAAACCGATAGGTTTTTCTTACAATACCATGGCGGAAAATGTACTCGGCAACCTATTGGAATTAACAAAATAGGTGCGATGCCAAAAGAGATTGCCACATTCTTAAATCTACCAAATCCCGAAAAGTACACAGGACATTGTTTCCGTAGAAGCTCTGCCACCCTTTTAGCAAATTCAGGTGCTGATCTTACAGAACTGAAACGCCACGGAGGGTGGAGGTCCAGCACAGTAGCAGAAAGCTATATCGAGGATTCGATCGAAAACAAATCCAAAAGATGCAGCCGAATAATTGACAGTATAAATCTAAAACCGTCTGCTGTTGACCCTTCTGCGCCACTATCTCCGGCGCGCCCTTCAACATCGAAAGGAAAACCTTGTAAAACAACTACATTACAGCTTTCTCAGCAACAGCAACCACAAAATACGGCGACTTTGCCAAATACCCAAGTCTTATCTAATACGACAGTTTCAAAACCAAACAAGAATATAACACTGAATTTTGAAAACTGTTCTAATTTCACTATAAATTTTTAATGTTTATATTTAATCCTTTGTTCTTTTATTACTGATTATATAATAAAATTCTATGAATATAAATATTAGACTCCTATTTATTTTCTCACAGTCAATGGTAAAAAGTAGAGTACACAACTCGTGAAAAAAAAATTTATCTCGGTCCTTGTATCCCTCGCTCCGCTCAGGATTCTAATCTAGAATCCCTCGCTACGCTCGGGATTCTACTCTAGAATCCTTCGCTGCTCTCGGGATCCAACTTCGTACCTCGAATTAAATTCCCTTTTTTTTCACTTGTTGTATAATCTACTATTAAACAGGACTGTTTCGTCCAAATAGTAATTTTATGCAAAGTTAAGAACAGCGGCAAGACAAGGGACAGACAGACAGGCTGCTTCTTTTTAAAATTACGCGCCAGACACGCAGCACTGCTTTGGCATTCAAAGCAATGCTGCCTGTGTCAAAAAATGGTGCATGTAAAATCAATAAATTCCACAGTATAGCCTTGATCGTGTATATTTAATAAACAATGAATTTAAATAGGACCAATTAAAACAGCGAAGTGCTAATTTAATATTTTGATTGAGTCTGGCTATGTTAGGTGAAAACATAAATAAATCTACTTTGTTTTTAAACACTGCTTGAACAAAAAATAAATGAATTGCTATCATAATCATTACATTGAATTTGAAAAGCAATGTTAAAATATTGATTTATGATGATAAATGGATCTAAAATATAAAATTTGGCAATAGCAATGGGCAGAGTAAAATGAAAACATTGTTGAATAAAAACTCTTTCCATTTGCAAAACAAAAACAACATTTTTGGAACAGGTTGCTATTGTTTACCACAGTAAAAAAAAATTACGCTATATTTATACACACAAAAGCAAGTTCATTACCTCGCGAAGATCATAATATTAAACGTTAGATCGGTATATATAAGAGCATTATTTCTTTCAGATTTTTAATTTAAATTTCCCGCCTAACCTAAGTAGCGTACGTGAAATGTTTTTTTCATTTTTCGATTTAATTATGGCGGACCGCAGTTGGTGGGTGAACGAAGTTCATAATCATTTAGTGTGAGTGCATATAAGTTGTTTAATGTTCATGTGATAGTTAAAATTCATCCGCACCGCAAGGGTGTATGCCTAGGTGGGCGGAAACAAGATATGGCGGAGAATAGAGGTTCGGACAACGTCGTTATGCCGGACATTACCGAAGTTTCCGAAGCCGATCCCCTGTCGGCGGGGGCCGAGCACGACGCCGACCGATCTGATGGCGGGGCAGTTTTATCGACTGCAATCAAAAATACAAGATTGTCTAGTGATTCTAATGGCGTGGTCACGGTGCCAGTGTCCCTGCCGGTCGGCACACTTATTACTGGGACGACATTTAACGTGATAACGTCAGATCAGCTGCCACACTTCAAGCCAATGATATGTGTTGATAATGGGTTTATATCAGGGGGGCCAGTGACGGATGACATAAAGCCGACTCATATTGTGATACAAAACCCTCCATCGCCTGCAAGTCGACAGGACGATAACGGCTCCAGTGCTCCCAGTGCGCGAAACTCGACTGCGCGCTCATGGGCGGAGACGGCCAGTATGCCCATACTACCCATTCGTTGCAAGAATACGCCGGCAGAACTACATAAACAGAGGTTTGGCTCAGGAGGCAGGGGAAGATGTATAAAGTATGGCATGGAATGGTACACACCAAGTGAATTTGAGGCATTATGTGGAAGGGCTTCAAGCAAAGACTGGAAGAGGTCTATTAGATTTGGAGGGCGAAGTATCCAGGCCCTAATAGATGAAGGGATACTGACCCCCCATGCCACAAGCTGTACCTGTGGGGCATGCTGTGATGATCAGTCAGGTGGGGCCTGTGACAGTACTTTATTATGATACAGTAAGTCAGTAACTAGCCAGGCAAACATACCAAGTACATTACTAATCAATAAAGTAGGCAATAGACATGATAACATTTAACAGGTTATTTGGTTAAACATGCATTCTTGTTTTATATCAATATCAAAACAGTACACATTGGCACCTATAAATATAATAAAAAGCAAGAATAAGCAGCGGTAACTCATAAATTACCCAAATCTCCTATACAATAGTGGTAAAGGCAATATAAAAAAGGTAGAAAATAACATGTTATAATTATGATAATACACAAAAAAATCAAAACAAGCAGTGAAAGAAGTGGTATATTGTCAACCAACAAGCATTCAATGATACAATGGTAAAATACAGATTTAGCACTGTAATGTATTGATCAAGGAATAGCTCCAACAATTAGAAATAGTATGTAAACAAGATATTTATAAAAATATCACAAAAGAGTGTTAAACTACATCAGAAATTCAGAATAGATGGTATGAAACTGGCATAATTTTTAATGAGCTGAAATAAGTACTTAACTAAATAAAGAGTGCAAAAAAAAAAACACTGATTAAATGGAATTTCATTTCATAACTTTGGAAGTTTAAGTTTTCATCGCTATTCCTTCAACTTACACATGGAAAGAATAATTTATTGTTACTATTGGGCAATTGATTGCAAATAACAATCTACAACAAGTGCTTCCTAGTTATTTAAACAACATTAAAATGCAGACAAACTTTTGTATCAAAATTGTCTGTCTGTCTTTTAATTTTTCCGTACTAATCTCTGGAATGGCTGAAACAATATTAATGGGACTTAATTTTTTGAAGATAGAGGAGGTTATAAGGCACAACAAATAGGCTACTTTTTATCCCAAAATTCTAAACAAAGACATGGCGAGTGCAGCTAGTTTATAAATATACATAATTCTGAATAATGAAAACACATTATACTACCTGAATGAGTGTATCAAATTAAAATAAAGACACCTATTGAAAGTGTATAGCTCTATAGTTATATATAAATATGATAATAGTTCCAAATTACTAATATTCTGTTATTTTCCCACAGTAAAATATCATAGATGTGTGGGTTACTGTACAAGATGGTTAGTCAGGGAATTTATAATTGTTTTTTATTTTAATGATTTGTTTATCTATTTGATAAATAGTTACAATTAATTTATTTGCTAAACATAATAGCAGGTACATATGTCCATTTTCATTATTTATCATTTCAGTATATTTGGAATAGTTTTCATGTGGCATGGCAGAATACTTTATGTGGCCTACATAAATGTCATTACTAGGGTATTGTTTGACAATCACTGACCCTAAATATTTGGGATAGATTTCATGTGGCATGCCAAAATACTCTATCTGGCCTACATAAATGTCATTACTAGGGTATTGTTTGACAATCACTGACCCTAAATATTTGGGATAGATTTCATGTGGCATGCCAAAATACTCTATCTGGCCTACATAAATGTCATTACTAGGGTATTGTTTGACAATCACTGTCTTTAACATTTTATATTGGTCTACCTACCCAATAACTGACAAATGCTTGCACTGTTTGGATAGGTCCATTTAAATCTCTGTATTTCTTCCCACAAAAGATCACTTCAGACATTACCTTCATGGTTCTTATATGATTTGACTACAATGGAGTGTATGGACTTAAAAGTAGACCTGACTTTGACCTCTGAGTTTGTTTTGGTCTGTCTTCTCAGGGAAGTCGTACGGTGTTGCTACACCAGCGTCATTTATATTTTATTATTATATTAGCCTGTAGTGTCCCACTGCTGGGCAAAGGCCCTCCCCCCATTTCTTCCAGCGGTCATGATCTGTGCCTCATCCTTTCAATTACCGCCATCTCCTTCATAGTCTAATTTACGAAAAAAATGTATGTGTGAAAGCGTTATTTAATGACCAATTTGCAACTTAAATATAATTTATTTCGTCAAGCTTTTTTTTTTTCATTTCATTCAATTTTTTTATTGAAAAGCTCATCTCTATTTAAATTGGTGTTACATACTGCACACAATCTATTAAATAATAGAGTATGTAACACCAAATTAAACAACATATCTATTCTCACCTTTCAGCTATGGGCCCTGTGCGGTTATTCACACCCTACAAGAGAAGGAGACGTCACAACCAAGAAGGAGAAGAGAAGAAGCCAAAATTAAAAAGAGAGTCCAACATAGGTGATGGTGATGTGGATAACATACACCAGAGCAGTAACAATAGCAATAACTCCAAGGAAGCATGGCAAACTATTGCCGAAGGCTTGGACACCAATGCTGACTACCATTTACTTGAGAACCCAGATACAAATACAGAATCAATTTCAGGTAAGCTTTATTCATATATAAAATGACTAGAGAGGTTATAAAAAAAGCTGATGGATTAAAGTCTTTATGCACTGTGATATAAAGACTGGTGTTGGTTAGACTAGACATTATACTTTTCTAAAGATTCCCTTGAAATTATAAACTGAATAAAGGAATTTACATAGGAATATATAACTAAAAGTTCTATTAATTATAGACTGTCTAGTAGCATGAAGACCTATGTTGGCAGATTAACTAGTGGTATAAATAATGTTTCAAAGGGTGGTAGTCTGTAGGGTAGCCAAGAGGACCTTATAACTAATTATCTTTAGTCCATCAGTCTGTTAGTGGTTTGTATCTTATGAATCATAATAAGTAAATAAAAAAAAATTTTAATACACACTTTTGTTAAAAAAAATTTTTTTAACAAAAGTGTGTATTTGCTCCTTTTTTATTTAAAGAAAGACTTCGAATATAACTATCGATCATGGGTTCATTTAAAAATATTTAAATTCACATTCATAAACACTCAGATAGGCAATACAATCATTTGTTTCACAGTGGGATTGAACCCGTGCCACGCAGCACAGCAGCTAATCCCTTAAACGCTGCGCCAGACGTGTCGTCAACGGCGTGTTGTATAACAAAAATATTACTATAAAAATTAAATGTGGCTTCAAGAAACGAGATTGTTGAATTCAACTCTGAATGCCAAGCCAAAGGATAAATATATCAGGTCAAAATCACTATCAGGCTAATCGTGATGGCAACCAGAATGCTGCGTCATATTAATTAGCACTCGCTTGCATCCTACTTGATAATAATAATAATATCTTTATTACCAATTAGTATACAATTTGTGACCTTTTTTTTGGGTTTCCACAAATAATATATATAAAAAGGCATCCATGGCCGTACTAGGCTGATTATTGAAAATTTAGATGGCCTAGGATCAAAATAAAAACTAAAAGAACGATAACTTAAAAGGTAAAAAAAAACGGACGTACAGTGCTTGAGTGCGTATGTACAGTCGGCCAAGAAAGTGGTGTACCACCCTAAGGTTGAATATCGCTTGCAGATTCATAGGTGATAAAGATTAGTTTCGCTTGCAGATCGATCTGACAACTTCTATTGCTGTCTTTATCTGATTATTGATAACGACTATTACTGTTTGTAACGTGACAGCTGTTCTTAGTTTGAACTTGATGGAACCAATGACGTCGTAAAATCAACGGCGGGGGGCTGTAGATTTTGATGACAAAATTGTATCTACAAATTCAGAATTGTAATCAACAAGTTACATAAAATTGTAAAGGCACAAGGCGAGTCCACAAACCTACAATTTCTGTAAACTTGTAATTACAATATCAATAAAAAACAAGCTAAAAATAGATTTATCCTTTTATTAAATTTCTACAATCAATTTTAAAATACTTATAACAAACAAAAACATAGCATATATAGTAATATTTAGAAGATATTGAAAATTTTTAAAAATTAGAAACGGGTGTAACCGCCGTTGGCCTCTATAACCTCTAAAAGACGAGACCTCATTGAACCAACAAGCCGTGAGCAAATATCGGTTCCCCGCATTTCCTCCCAGATATAATTACAGTGACTAATAAGAGCTTGTTTGGTTCTTTCATTTTGATGCGACCATCGTTGGACCATAAGGCCCCAAAGATTTTCTATCGGGTTGAGGTCCGGCGATCTTGAGGGCCACTGAATTACCCTTACGTCAGTGTGTGAACGAAACCAGGCTCTTACGATCCTCGCATTATGAATTGAACAATTATCTTGAACAAAATCAAATTGTGGCACTTCGTTCTCCGGGTAAACATTACGGACTGTCGGTAGCATTGCATTCTGAAGCACGTCGATATAATTTACAGCCGTCGCTCGAGGAGGTAGAGAACACAATTCTCCTACACCATCCGTACTCATCCAGCCCCAAATATTTACGGAAATTCGACCTGATTCTCTATTTGGGATTACATGATCATCTTTATACCGTGTTGAATTATATCGCCAAAGGTGAAGACGTCCATGCTGACTGGATTTAAACGTTTTTTCATCACAAAACACTGTATTAGACCAATCAAACTCTAAGTGCTCTCTGGCGAAGTTCAGACGAGCAAGTCTGTGAGCATCCGTCAAATATATTTTCTTGGCGTAATGCCTGTGGTGCAACCCCATGTAATGTAGATGATTCCTTATTGTTTGGGCACTCACATCGAACATCTCCGCAAAATGTTTTGTGGGCTTAAAACCATTGATTTCATATTCCCGTCTCATGAATTCTCTATCGTTATTGGAGAGTGCAGGCCGGCGACCACTTCTTCTGTGATCCAACAAACTTCCCTCCTCTCCTTCACGACGAATCCAAAAGCGGACAGAACGCCTCGATATATTCAAATTCCGGGATATCGCACTGATACTGCTTCCCTCATTAAATTGGGCAATTATTTGTGCTCTTTCGGCAATGGTCAAGTTGGCAGGCATTGAGATGATTTTATATGCAGTTGATTGAAAAATAACACGGAAAATATATCGATTTTTTGCATATATTTGACAAAATGTCAATTGTCAGTTTTCTTTTTCAAATGGAATTCGGTTGTCTAAATAGTTTTTATTACTTTTGTTTGGAAACATTTCAATTGCTTTGTAGAAACTAATGTCCTTTTCATTTATACTAAAGGTTAAAATGTCATGTACTTATATGTGACATATGACGTATGAATACTAAATACATAGGTTTACGTCATGATAATGTTGTCTCTTTCAGTAATATCTTTTTATAACGAACCTTGTTGTAATTTTCGATGACCGGGAAACTAAATCAAAACTGGTACACCACTTTCTTGGCCGACCGTACCTCTCTTTGCGTTAAAAAAATTGTTAAGTTAATTGTTTTTTGTCTGTGGCCTGTCGCAGTTTTACAGGACTTGCTTGTGGCTGCCTTAATTAATTATAGTTAAAGCCTCCAGCCAGGGCTTATTAAAAAACGTGCAAACTAGGCGACTACACGCTAAGGGCACCCCCTATGGGGTACGGACCTTGACTTATGGCGACGCAGCGAGAGGGCAGCTAGTCAACACCAGTATTTATATGTAGGCAGGGTATGATCTAGTCTGCTCCTTTTCTCTCCTAGCCTAGAGGAAATGGAATGAATTGATATTGCGGTTATGTAGAGGCAACCCTACTCATAAAAAATAGTTAAAGTTTTCGTTACATTTACATTAATTCAATTATATTAATGGTGTGTTTCTATATGCCACTGCATTTCTACTCACCCCATTTTGTGGTACTAAGTATATTATTATTCAATATATTATTTTGTTTAGTGTATGTATGTATGTATGGTCAGTAACAGAAGTAAGTTGATACAGAACTGAGTAATATTTTAAAAGCTTTTTAAATAATGAGAGCATTTGACTTGCTCCTACGCTCTTGTAGACATGCGCGGTGTGACAATGCAATAATGCAACACTGTATTTTCAATAATTTCTATTGCTGACTACACAAATTCCAATTTCCAAATGAATCCTCCCATTTGTCAAACATCAGTTAAATGTATGTATGACAAGGCGCTAGAATAAAAGGGTCCATCATGTAGAAAAATATATTCCCTTCCTTCTATATAAGGATTATTTAAATACCTTATAGGGTCTGATTGAAAGTAAGGATGTACTATTTTTCGTTGCTATCTCATAAGAGGAGAATAGGCATATTTGTAGTCAGTTAAACTAGTCAATAAAAATATCGGGGGATGAAGGATATTTGGCGTTTTTGCGAATGTTGTTTACATACCACTGGAAAAGGGATAAGAACATAAATGTATCGTGAGATTTAACTTACATAGAAAATTTATACTCAAGGCTCAATACTCATAAAAAGCACATCAATGAATAGAAAACAGCTGTTGCGTTTTTAATCTCATTGCATTTGTAGAATTTTATTAATTTAATAATGCTTCACATATATTATATCACATATATATTGCTTGTCTTAAATTCGATGCGAAAATGAGTTTTATAGTGACATTCTTAGTGAATAAGCAAAGCGAAATGTCTAAAGCTGTCTATGCCGTGGCCATATAATACAATCAAAAAGAATATTTTGTTTATAGAATATAAGAAAATTAAGAATAAATAGAGTTAAGAATTAATATTAATATGCACATATACATAAACCATTCTGAATTTCCTCCACAAATTCAAAGATGTAAGTTCTTCTCTTAATTTTTTTTACTTACCTGTGCTCTTGCTACGGAGGAGGTTATGGCTAAATAATAACAGCCGCACGGGTCGATGTTCAAAGTTAAGCAGCGCTTGGGTGACCATCATAACAAATCCAGATTCCTCCGTGCCTCAGAAGACACGCTAAACTCTAGGTCCCAGCTGTCATTTAAATATCTTTGACAGTCCTAACGGGCGTCAGAAGTCAGATAATCTGACACTGGTCTTGCTTAAGGGTATCGTGTTACCCAGCCACTGGGTTTTGGAGGTCAGGGAGGCAGCGATATACCTTCCTCTCGTCGTTACCTGAGAATACATGACAGAAGAACCTATGTCGTTAATTTGATTAGTGATTTTCAAATGTTAAGTTGAAAAATTATTAAACGGAAAGATCTGACTTGTTAATACGTTCGCTGACAGTACGTCGTTAGGCGGGAAATTAAAATAGTGCGTTATGACAGTACGTCGAGGGACGGGCCACTTATTTTTAAGAGTACGTTGTGGAAAATTCTGCTGTCGTAATGTGGTGTCAGGGTAAGTGCTCACCGTCAGCGAACGTGTTAAGGTATGCAATGGTTGGTCTATTGCCCCCTGCATTGTACGACTAACAATTATATTCTATTAATAATCTATGCTGGAAAACATTTACACAATAGATATTCCTATTAATGTCTACTTAATATTATGAACTCTTTAAAACCTAAACCACTTTACCGTTGTTGATTAAATGTGGCACACAGATAGATTAGACAAGGAGAAGGACAAAGATTACTTTGTTTTCGCTGAAATAAAAACTTCACGCTAGGAAAGCCGTGGGCAGAATTTAGTATTATAATGGTGAAGTTGGGATATTTGTGTTTCAATCACACAAGAAAGTCAAAACGCATGTGGATGAAACTTGCACAAATGAGGACTTACAATTGCATTTTGTGTGTTTATTAGCTGTAAGTCGTCCATAAGTTAAATAAATGAAGAATTGTAGTTTACAAACCGGAATAAAAACTACCGGGAAAATGAGCGAAAGTACCAAGCGAACGAAGTCGCAGGCAACAGCTTGTCAATAAGGAAAAAATTAGATCGTACTATATCAAATGCAGTGCGCATGTCATAATATTTTCTATTTCTGTGTATTTGTTCCTTGACATTTTAATAAGGAAATTTGGCTTTACCTAGCGACTGTCATTACTTTAACTGCATCTAAATTAATAACAATTAATTTAATATGTATTTTTTTGTATGGGGCTAATTTGCCTGAAATAAATTGATGATTATTACGGTTTTACGCTTTCGTTTTCTCAGGTTAATACCTGGTATTTTTAGAATATCGCGGGTGTGGACCAAGGCGACATTCTAGTTCTCTGGTTGTGAAGCAAAATTATTATGTACTGCAGTAAAATTGTAATCTGAATCTAGTTGTAAAAATTTTCTAACTATTCGGCAAGTGTTTAGTATGGCGGCTTTTTGTAGTGTCAGATATGTGTATTTAGATAGGTTGAGTGCATTAAGACTATTAAATATTTGTTTTGGTATAACACCTGTTGTTGATATAACAATTGGGACTATTATTATTATAACCTCTGCTATGCGTGTTTGTTCTTTTGTTTATGATGGACCCTTTTATTAATTGGATTATTGGATATGTGGAATTTTTTTTAATGTATTAATCGCTCCTTATTGTATGGATACATGCTCGATTGTGATGTTGCTGGCCACAGGAGAGATGATAAAAGAGGAACAATACATAGTTTATATTGACGATAGGTTCGCGTTTGATCACCATCACACCTGAGGGCAAGTGATGATGTGATCGAAGATGAAGCATGCTTACCTAAAAGAAACCTATTCCCTCTTAACTTAAATACCCTCTCGTTATAGCTTTAAAACACACAGTTTCCGACAGACAATGTGGAATTCTCTGTCGAAAACTGTATCCTTAGCTGTATGCACAATGAAAGTATTGCCATAAAGTTTTGTGCGTATGGTTGGGATGTCTACCATGTAGCGATTGCGTATCGATCGTCTTGTGGTCCGATGATGGAACGGGCTACCGGAATTAGATTGTGCAATTTCATCGTACGCTCCCCGAAATGTAACGGATCGTTTTCAACTATTGAAGTCAGAAATTCAATCAAGGAGACAGATATAGGCTTAATGGCTTTCTCACCACCTAGCACTTAGGGTGCGTTTCCACCAGAGATGTGCGATGGAAATGTGTCGTGCGAGGATGTCTAGCTGTGCTGTGAAAATGTGTGGGTGTTTCCACCAAAGCTGTGCGATGATAATGTGCCTACGAGGATGTGTAGCAGAGCTGTGAAAATGCGCATTAATGTGTGGTGCGAGGATGCGCAAACCTCGCAACACATCCTTCTCAACACACATTCCTCGCAACACATCCCTCGCAAGGCATCTCTCGCGCACATCCCTCGCACACATCCCTCGCTTGTTTTGTATGCGCAAAAATCTAGCTCCGCTGAGCCGTTTCCACCAGAGCTGTGCTGACCGAGGCGAGGTAAATGAAGCGATTCTATTGGTTCTTTACAAACACATCCCTCGCTACGCATCCTCGCACATCTCTGGTGGAAATGCAGCCTTATCCATAAATGATTGTTTTGAAATGACCTTTTGAATGTATATTGTTGTGAACACGTGATTTCGAGCACTGGGCGAACATGGCCTTAATTTCGGTTCAAGTGAACAACCATTCGTCTCGTTTACGTCTATAATTGGTCATTCGGACTACAATGAAGTCTTGGAAATGAACGCAACTCCTACGATTTAACTGTAACGTCAGAGTGCTGCATATTTAAGACAAATTTTCCCATCCTGTCCTAAACGTTTCGTCTCGTGTACTCAGTTTATTATCTTCACTTTTTATATAACCCTTGCGCTATTTGCTTGTGTTACTACTGAATCTTTGATTTTAAATTCACTCTTTATTATATAATCAGCCTATAAGGTTTCCACTGTTGGGAGACAGGCCTCCTTCCTATGAAAGCCGATCTACCACGAGGGCCAGTGCGGGTTGGTTATAAAAATACAATGATTTTAAAATTACATTTTTTTTTTTTATAAAAAGAAACTTATAACATTCAAAATATGTTCATAGTCTCATCAATCATTTATAATTAAAAATTATCCCATGGACCATCGTACGTTGTGTGCATGTTCTTACGCCAATATAATTGGTCTGATTTAAGTGGCGAAAATTTAAAATCGTTTCAACTGTCAACATCAATCGTCACAACTGTCTACCAGAGTAGACAGGTGTGGCTATCACAAGCACAGGGTGGTCGAGATCAGGATCTCGACCACTCTGTGCTTGCACCCTTATGTGTCTGCAAAAAGTAAATTATTTATTCCACCCCCTTGCAGACAGGGGGTGATTTCATCCTGTTTCAAGGTTAATAAAGTTGCCACGTGTAAGCAAGATAACGTACCAATGTTTTTCCCCCTAGCGTTTCTTCTATACGTCTTTATTTTGGTATTATAATAGCTCAAGTATGATTTTCGCATTTGTGTATAAGGCTTCGATCATTTGTTAATTGAAACGGACGTATGCAAATTAGGAGACTTCTTTTGTTGCAAATCTTTTGTTGGTAATTATTGGGTATTGGTTACAAATACATACATAACATATTCCTCCTATATCTTTCCTATTCCTGGGACAGAGGCTCCCTTTCTATGAGAGGAAATTCGCCGTAATACACCACGAGGGCCCATTGCGTGTTTGTGGATACTGCACACGTTCCTTCACGATGTTTCTCTTTACTGTTTAAAGAGTACTGATGGTAATAAAAACTACACAATCTAACGTGCCTGGCTTAATTGAAACCCACGACCTACAACATTTAATTCGTGCTTGTAACCTTTGCTACAATACAATACATATTCTGTCATCTTAAAGACCTACGTTATTTAAGTTGTTCTAGGATAGTACAGTACAGCATAATAATTATACACATTGTAATTATACGATGTCTATTTGATCTTCATTTTACAGTACCTACAGCTTATAGTATACAGCACGAGATTATATACGAAGTCTATTAATTGATATTAATTTTCGCCCAAAGTCGAGATAAATAGGCATCAATTACAACATCAATTTACGAAATAATAACATCCATGTTAATCTAAACCATTTTCTTTTTTTTATTAATAATAGGCTCGCGTTTGACCACCATCTCACCTGATGGGATGTCCACCATGTAACGATGGCGCATCGCCGTTTGTCTTGTAGTCCGATGATGGAACGGGCTTGGCGGAATTAGATTGTGTAATTCCATCGTATGTGTAAAACCTTGGGGGAGGGTGGATGATTCCTCGTGTGTCGGGTCTTGGCTGTCATTTGAACATCTTTGCAAATCGTTACGGATAGTCAGGAGTCCGTCCCCGGTCTATCTAAGGGTTATCATGTTAACCAGCTTCTGCAGTTGCTCCTTGCAAACCCGCCGATCACAGCTGGCCATGTATTACTCGCCAGGTGTTCCGTAACTTCTTTTCTAGAAATTGTCGCGATTCATTGCTACGGCGTTTTTTTTTTATGGTCGCATGTACGTTGCGAGGTCCACGTTATAACAAGATGTTTGATGGTGTTTTGCATGAATTTTCCCTTATGAATAAACATAATCGTAATGCCTCACCTAAAATCGCTAGTTACTGATTTTCACTAACTGTTCACGTTTTTGTTTAGATAATAATTTTTAATAAAAAATTTTGTTTGCTGTTTCACTGAAGTTGCCATTTGTTTGTATAATACCTTCTTACATATTTAGTAGTTCATAACTGATTGTTAGGTTAACGTAGGTACCATGTTCTTTTGTTAATATTTTCGTATTTCGATACCCTCAAAGGAAGATTTTGTCTAATGACGCACGACAATACAAATAGGAAAATGAATAAAAAAATAACAATATGCCAATCCCTCGGTTAGAAGGAAAAATTACAAGCTACGTAAGTTTTCAACAGAAGGCCTATAAAGAAATGTTTCGAAACAAAAACAGAAAAGAAACAAGTTACAATAGATGTTTATTTCCTACTCAAACAATGACCTTTAAGGGGGCCTTTTTGAAGAAAACATAAAAAGAAAAAGTTCTTCTGGTGATATACACAGGTAGGTAAGGTATACTGTCGTTGTTTGAAAGACCTATAAATTAAGCTCCAATTCCACTTTTTGATTAGTTGAGAGCTTCGTTTTGACGAGGTCTCACGTGCGCAGGTTTCTTTCTAATTTGGTTTAATCTGTAAAAGTTGCCATGCTACCATGCATCATCCATATTATCCGACGCATCATCGCCGCATACCATCACTGCACCCACACGGTATACCATTGCCGAACCCTCACCAATTATTGACACCGAACGTTCTCCGCATACCATCACTGAACCCTCATCGAATACCATCTCCAGGTAAGATAGTGGTCGAACTAGACCCTAACAATTTTATGCTATGCGGCTAAGATATTTTATAGACTGTGTTTAGTAGTCATGTCTGTAAGTTTTGAGAAAAGAATAAATAAATGCTATTGTGAGAAAGCGTCTAGTTGCCCATAGGTTTCATTTTGTTACCTCTATGAGGGCGGAACAGTAACGTTTACTGGAAAGCTCATCAGCATCTTCGTGCCCTTATCTCATTTATTTGGGATTGGCCCAATACGTTTTCTTCTTCCATTCTTGCCTGTCAGACTCCACAGGATCATTTAGTCTTTTTTGAACAGCTCGTATAATAATAATTTAGCCTAGAGTGGTAATGTCTCCCGCTACCAGACCTGGAGATGACAGCAAGTACATACGTAAAATTTGCACAAGGATTAGAAGAGAATTTGAAATATAGTCAATTTGTATATACATAGGTACATAATATCTATATCTTAGTACATGAAGCAAAAAATTTATACCCCTTTTTACGAAAATTGTGCAGTCGGAACAGTAAAAAAATTGGCATAGTTAAAGCTAATACTTTATAATAACGTTCGTTTTATTTATTTTTTATCATTGTTAAACTTCGAGTTTTTTTCATAACACATCTTAATCGGAAAATGATCAAATCTAGACCGCAAGCCGTATAAAGTAATCCCACCAAAAACATTTTCCTGTAAACTGTTACTACGAGAGACCATATAGTTCGCCCTCTCAAATAGTTACCAGATCTCGTGTAGAGCCAAGCTTCTAACTCTTCGGGGCCTAACTTCACAAACTCTGTCTACATATCTTAGTCAAAATATGTGTGGCTGTGGCATGGCGGTGTAGTTACTATAAGTCATAACTCGGAGATGGCTGGACCGATTTGAAAAATTCTTTTTGCGTTTGAATAGGTATACTTTCTAGTTGGTCCCATTGTAACGAAATCAGGATCTGATGATGGGATCCTGGAGAAATCGAGGGAACTCTTCAAATATTATAGGCACACCTATAGCGTTTTGGGTATTTCTTACAGTACTTTGAGCAGTTGTTTCCGAAAAGTACCATTTGGGGAAGTTGAACTGATGATGAAGACCACAGATGGTCACTGAAACTTCTCAATAATAAGTATTTCGTGGATTGCGATTCGATTACTTGAGTACGGATGTTAAACACTTTATGCTCGTCATAATACGTATGGTGATGTAGAGCTGATGGTCAAGTACCAGGAGAACTCCTCAAAAATTAACGGCTATGCATCGGGAAAAGAAATATATTGTAAAAGGTGATACGTTGTTGACATTTTGGCTTTTGTAACTAGATAAATTACAAACCGACCCACAAAAAGCGTGAAAAAAAATTTTTGGGTTTGTAGTGTTTTGATATGAAAGTCGGTTCTGTTTTTTGCTAAAAAATTTTTTTTTACTCTGTGTGCTATAAATTGTGTACTTTTTTTTTGTATAGTACCTAAAGTTCTATAATTATAATACAAGCTTCTGCCCGCGACTTCGTTCGCGTGGGAGGCTTTTCCCGCATAAATCCCGATCCCGTTGGAATTTGGGGATAAAAAGTAGCTTTTGGGTTATTCCAGGATGTCAACAATCTAACGGGTTTTCCAATAAGAGGTGTCATTTTGATATTCAAAGAAAAATGCCATTTTTTAATATAAATGATCGGATGTTTATTTCATTATAAAGAGGAAGGTATGCCGTTAATAGTGGAAAATAAAATCAGGCAAATGACCACCACGACCACACTTACAGGGCCATATCCTTTTCATGAAATTTTCCATAACCAAATCGCAGTGGCTGCCCTATGTCCTTGATAGCCTCACGAATTCCATCTTTTAGGTCTTGAATCGACGCTGGGCTGTTGGCGTAGAACTTCTCTTTCACGTGGTCCTAAAGGAAGAAGTCACAAGGTGTTAAATCACAAGATCTCGGTGGCCAATTGTGATCACCTCTTCGAGAGATAACATGGTCCGGAAACTTTTCCCGTAAAAGATCAATGGTTTCGTTGCTTGTATGGCACGTAGCGCCGTCTTGTTGAAAGTAAACGTTGTCCAGATCAATACCATCCAATTCCGGCCATAAAAATTCATTAATCATCTCTCGATAGCGCAATCCATTCACCGTAACATGCTCCAGCCTCATTTTTGATAAAGTAAGGTCCAATGACTACGCCGGACCATAAACTGCACCAAACAGTCACACGTTGAGGATAGAGGCTTTTCAACAATAACTCTTGGGTTTTCCGAGCCCCAGATGCGACAATTTTGCTTGTTGACGAAGCCACCGAGGTGGAAATGGGCCTCATCACTCAAGATGATTTTTCGATGGAATTCCGGATCATTTTTATGTATTTCAACGACCCAATCCGCAAAGATACGACGTTGTTGATGATCGGCCGGCTTGAGTTCTTGTGTTAACTTAACTTTATAAGCCTTAAGACCCAAACCTTTATGTAAAATACGGTGCAATGACGTTTGTGGAATGCATAATTCCAAAGAACGACGAGGAATGGACAAATCTGGGTTTTCTTCAACACTTTCGGCTACAGCAGCAATATTCTCGACTGTTCTTGAGCGACGTGCACGGGTTTTATTCTTTACATCACTAAGTTGTCCCAACGGCTCGAATTTTTACACCAATTTCTGTATTACGGTCCGATAAGGTGCTTCACGACGACCCAAAAATGTTCGAGTTTTACGAACCGTCTCTACCAAATTTTCACCGTTTTTATAGTGAATTTTAATAATTTCAATGCGATGTTTTAACAACGCATTGAAATTATTTTAATTAAATTTCCCATTTTTATTAATGGCGTAGTTTCTACTTGTCAAATGTCAAAAATTACAGCTTCAAAAGTTACATCTACCGAAATAGCGGGCTATTCAAAATGACACCTCTTATTGGGAAACCCTGTACTTTTCAAATATTATACATCCATTCAGTAGTTTTTGCGTGAAAGAGTAACAAACATCCTTAAATCTATGCATCCATTCTCACAAACTTTCGCATTTAGTAAGATTGTATGGCTATTATTAATCGTGCGCGTGGCAACGCCGGCCAAAACGTAGCGGTCTGAGCTGATCCTTAGTATTGTTACGCCAGTCGCTTAGTGAAGTACGTCGAGAAACTTCGACATAAAAATCTAGAATGTTCGAGACACTAACGCCATCTAGCGGCGAGTAGCAGTACTAAGTATATCTAGTCGAGATACTAACGCCATCTAGCGGCGAATAGAGGTACTGTGTATCTCGAGTAGCTTCCTGGAATATTCTGGGCAGTATATACAGTGAGTCGATTTTATAAGAATGTTCTAGAATTCGTAGACCGGGGTATAAATAGATCGCAAAGGAACGCGGACAGTGTTATTAGAAGATCCGAGGCGATACAATCGAAGCCATAGATGATACATATAAATACTGAGAATCGAAGCTATACGAGTGAATTTCAGTGCGATTTAAGTGTTAGGTAAGTGACAAGTGTTGTGGCACGAATAATTGTGTTAAATTTTTATTTTGTGTTTAATTAATTAAAGTGTTAATTTTGGTTTAATTGGCGTTAATTATTTCTATCCCGAACCCCAGCTCGTAACAGTATGTTCGAAAATTACCATTGTCTGAAATGATGAGCTGACGTGATAGGACGTCAGCTGGTCACGCTAGCCGTTCTAGTGACCGAGGGCGAGAAACTGATTGAATTATTTTGATAAAAAACTCTTAGTCTGTTTAATTTTGTGTTTGTTTCTTTTAGTTCGCATATAAATACCTGCATACATATGTGCGTTTAATATATCACCTGTGCGTTTAATATATCACCTCGCACAAAACGTTTTGGGAATACTTTCATTGCGCGTACGGCTAAGGAGTGGAATTCCCTGTCAGAGTCTGTGTTTCCTGATCGCTATAACCTGGGAGTCTTTAAGTCAAGAGTGAATAGGTTACTAGAAGTAACCTAAGCAACCTAGAGCAAGCGTGCTCCATCTACGACCACATCATCACTTACCATCAGGTGAAATGGTGGTCAAACGCGAGCCTATTATCAATAATTTTTATCTTTAATCTAAACAAAAATGTAGGATTCTTAAAGCGAACAAAGGTGCTTCGAGAAACGGATGGTACGGCGTACTTTTCAACCGAAGACAAAAAGAGGAGGTTATCAATTCGACGCGTATATTTTTTTTTTTTTTTTTAATGTATGATCATCGAGTACTCGAAGACGGCTGAACCGATTTGGAAAATTCTTTTTTTGTTCGAATGGGTATACTTCGAAATTGGTACCATTATCACCAAAGTCAGGATCTGATGACAGGATCCTGGAGAAATCGAGGGAACTCTTCAAATATTATAGGCACACCTATGGCGTTTTGGGTATTTCTTATAGTAACTTGTGCAGTTGCTCTCAAAAAGTACCATTTGGGGAAGTTGAACTGATGATGAAGACCACAGATGGCCGCCGAAACTACTCAATAATAAGTATTGAGTGGATTGCGATTCGATTACTTGAATATGGATGTTAAGCACTTTATGCTCGTCACAATGCATATGGTGATGTAGAGCTGATGGTGAAGTACCAGGAGAACTCCTCAATAATTAACGGCCCAGCATTGGGAAAAGCAATATTTTGTAAAAGGTTATAAGTAGTTGACATTTAGGCTCTTGAAACTAGGTAAATTAAAAACCATCCAACTAAAAAGAGTGAAATAAAAACTTTTTAACAAAAAATTAAACCGACTCCAAAAAAACACTGCAAAGTGAAAAATAACTTTAATTTCGGAAGTCGGTGACAAAAACGAAAAAACAAAACTAAAGACACCGACTACCGAAATTAAAGTTATTTTTCACTTTGCAGTGTTTTTTTGGAGTCGGTTTAATTTTTTGTTAAAAAGTTTTTTACTGCCTTTTGCTCGGCTGGGTCACTGCCGCGCTCTCAGATTAGGTTTTGCCAAAAATAGTTCTTAGAAATAGTATTCATTCACAGTCTAGTGTAGATTGAAGGGGCAGATCGATATGACATCGTCTAGGAAGGGAGGTCCAAATATGGATTAATTTTTTTATTGGCAATAGGCTCGTGTTTTACCACCATCTCACTTAATTGTAATCGATTAAGTGATAGAAGATGAACGCTTACCTAGATTAACCTTGTCATGATTGGTTTTGTCCATCAGGAATTTTTAAGTAGAGGAGCTCAGACGCTCGATTGGAACTCGGTTTATAGCCACAGATGATTACTGTAAATAAAATTAATTCTCTTTCCAAATATAATTTTATAACTATTATTTTATCTAAAACGTTGTAATTGCTTTGTACTAATTTTATGTATTGTAGCCGGAATTTTATTGAAAAACTAGCTTCTGCACGCGACATCGTCCGTGTGAGAGGGTTTTCCCACGTTAATTCTGATATGGGAATTCCGGGATAAAAATTAGCCTATGTGTTATTCTAGGATATCAACTATCTACTTACCGAATTTCATTCAGATCCGTTCAGTAGTTTTGGGGTGATTGAGTAACAAACATTTAAGCTTCAATAGCCTAATTGATAAGGTGTCGGAATTGTGATGAAGAGGTCCCGAATTCCACCCATTACACTATATTCGTGAACCCACTTCAGACACAAGCATATTTAGCTTAGTTGGAGGGGTTAACAAGATTGCTAGTAATGTGAATTCTACCCACATTGCTAACCTATTAAAAATGATAAAAAAAACTTCCATCCATACATGCATCCATCCAAACATCCAAACTTTCGCATTTATTATAATATTATAGATTAAAAATAATAATAAAGATGGTTTACAAACATTAATAGAACAAGGTTATATTAAGTTATAATAAGGAATAGATTTAAAAATATGTCCGTCTGTTTATCTATTTACAAATAGATAAACAGACGGACATATTTTTAAATCTATTGCTATATATATTTTTAAACATATTTTTAAGTTTAGTAGTTCCGGAGTACACTCCGGACTTACTAGACGGATTTTAATTAAACTTTTTTATAGAGCTATTAAGTCTGGGTAGCACATAGACTATAACTAATTTCAGAAACCAATTCATGATGCAGATCTTTACACGCGAGCGAAGCCGCAGATATAAGCTAGTTAAACATAACTGGTCCCATGTAAATCTATACAGCGTGAAATTTAAATGGTTGTTTTCCCACGGCAGGACGGTTACTCATCAGTAGTAGTATCAAACATAAAGTTAAACTTAAAAAAAGAATGTTTTTTTTCAAATTATTAAAAAAATATTCATAAACTCGAAAGTGCGAGAATCATTGGTAGTTCAGTAGACGTAACGTAGGTACCTACACGAAAAAAGTGATTAATAAATGTTCAGAGCAAAATAAGCTCTCACGCATGGTGATAATGCATTAACTACACTGTGCCATTTTTTGTTTCTAATATTTTATTTGTTTATAAAACGATTGTATTACGAAGACAAAGCCATTTCACTCCGGGAAAACAACCATTACAATTTCAAGGTGTATATATAAAAGCGAAATACCATCCACTGATTATTCACGAAATCTCAGAAACTACAAGTAGTAGGACTCTCAAATTTTGCATAGGGGTTCCTTTTAGTACGTAGGTGGTAGCTAAGAAGGGATTTTGCGAAATTCCCATGGGATCGGGATTTACACGGGAAAAACATCCCACGCGAACGAAGTCGCGAGCAACTGCTAGTGTAAGTGCAGCTGCGCGTATTCTTGAGTTTTGGCGTGACGCAAGTTAATTAAGATTCAGAAATTTCTCACATTCGGCAGTAGATTTTGTGGTCCACAAACCCGCGCCTCCTCAGTAATGCCGAAGTTTCATCACAATCTGTTCAATGTTTTAAGAACGCATACAGGACAAACATACAGGCTTTTATTTTTAATTATATAGATCGGAAGCTGCTGGGCTCTGCCCGGGCGAGCTAGCATATATGCACTTTTATGAACGTTGCTTAGAGTAGCAGGAGTAGGGGGTAAACACATCCCACGCGTTCCTCATTCCACTTTTGACCACCTCCCTCAGGGTGGCTGCAATCTCCGCTGTTTCGAGAATATTCCATGTTACATCATGTACCCCCGCGCTGCATCCTTCTTGCACCGCTTTCGCCTGATAGATGTGCCTAATAATATGTACTGGAATTCTATAACATAAATTCTTTGTTTGCGCAATTCCTTGTGATTTTTCGAACTCAGTAATATCCTCATGATGTTAGTAAAGCATCTACCTAAAACAGGGTGTAAAAAGATTTACCAATATTCTTAAAAAAAAAATGATAATGAAATATGAAAACATGAAACAAATATGTGAGAACTTAAAAATAACAACATTAACAATAAGTCCTTTGTTTAAAAGATAGCAATTAACAATGAAGCAAGTTTTTCTAATTATGAATAATAGACGGCGCACGGGGTTTCGCTCCCGTGGTTTTTATCACGATAACAACATAACCTCCTTCTTTTGCTGTCGGGTAAAAAGTAGCCTATAACCTTCCTCAAGCTTCAAGTTCCTCCCGTACCGAATTTGATCCAAGTCCATCCAGTATTTTCGAAGATTAGCGCGTTTAACAAACAAACAAATTTATTATATGTATAGATAAATGATTTGTTTAACTTACATATTATATTCATTTCGTCTCGTTTTCATGTTATTGTAGTGGGGTAATCTAATGTTGGTCAGTCTAAATAACAAAAATAAAACCTATATTCTAATAAAACTTTAAAACATACCTACGTTGCGACATCTTAATTTGCCATTTGAGCCAACGTATTATATATACATATATTGCCTACAGAGTTTTATCATGTTCAAGGTTCTTTGTTCTTTCAACCCAAGTAGGGGTGCATAGCCAGGTAATAGATTTACATATTATACGATTATTCTAAACATACTGAACTCCCCGTGTGCCCTAGAACTTGGCTCAGTTGGCAACACGCCAATGATCCTTGTGCATCGGGGTGGACTTTACTTTCGCTGTAAAAACAAATACACACACTGTAGCGTCGGTTGGGAAATGAAAGTGCAGGTATCTAGTCACTAGCTCCTGCTCTTCGCGGGCGTGATTTGGTATTTTTCCGGCTAAATTAAAGTAACCTATGTGACGTATAGACCTTCAACTAGATTCATACCCAAAAGCATATCGAAACGTTGCTTCGTTATACAGCCGAATAATAGCCGTGTGTCGACCTTCAAGGTTTAGCAACGCGTGCCGAGGTTAGCCCATGGTTGCGTGACCTTCTTCATCAATAAGTTTTTCAAACAAAAGTACAGCCTTGCTCATTGTAGCTTTATATTGGTGAATGAATTTTAGAAATCGGTCCATTAGTATTTATCCATACAAAAATCAGAAAATTATCAAAACCTTTGGTCTTTATAATGGAGATATTTATTGTGCCGAAAATCCTGGACGATATTTTAGTAACTCTGTAACGGGTCAGATTGAAGGCGTAATGGTACGTTGCGGTTTCTAAAATCCTATGTCTGGATAATGAAAATAGTAGATATTATTTTGACTTCAACTTGAAAGCGACTAGACCTAAAAACGGCTGAGGCTGGGACTTAATAATTTCTGCGCGTTCGGAAGTGAAAATCAAATCCTATTAGTACATACCTACCTATGCATAGATTAAAAAGTTTAGTCTTGTGCTGATGCCCGGGCAAGGGTGGGTGAGCGAACGTAATAATATGCAGCTCTATGTGCACGGATGCTGCCCCCTCGTACGCCATACCTCTCGTACCTCATACCTTCGTACCCCATATCCCTCGTATCCTATACTCCTCGTACCCCATACCCCGCGTACCCCATACCCCTCGTACCCCATACCCCTCGTACCCCGTACCTCTAGTACCCCATACCCCTCGTACCTCATACCCCTCGTACCTCATACCCTCGTGCCACACCTCTCGTAGCCTCGAGGACAGTTAGTGGTAGGGGCAGGGTGGCAGTATCATATTGCGTTCTGTTGCTACTTCCTCGAACTGAATCGACGCAGTTTGATGCAGCTCTCCGCGCCTCACTCTGCACCCCCTCTGAAAATAGCATTACGCAATCTCTTTGTTTACCTAGGTATGCTTTAATTAATTCTTAATTTGCTATTTTACGAAGACAACAAAGATGACAGAGTCATCTTTGTCTTAATGATTCTTATCGCCTATATAATAAATTATATTAACATTATTTATGAAATCCCAAAATTCTTTTTTTTTCTGTGGGAAAATCATTAAGACTCCTCTCTAGGTGGAAGCGAGTGTCACTCTCCTACTGATTAAAAACTGTTCCTTCAGTTCCCAATGCTTGTCGGGGCCGTGGTATCTCGTTAGACAATTCCCGAAATCACAGCAGGCTCCCACAATTCAGATAGGCAACCTCAAACATTCCTAATGTATATACGTTTAAAGTCAAGCTTGTGCATGGCACACCCCCCGCGTAATGGTGCTCCAGAACTTGGCCCAATTGGCAACTCGCCAGTTTTGCTGGCAGCACAGTTGACGGGGATGAAACTTACTTTCACTTTCACATAAGGTCAAAATTTAAAACTTACATATCACTGTAAAATAAAAAACATTTTAGCAATAAAAAAAAGTAATTAATAAAATTAAAAAACCCGACTGCAACCTTATACTAAATCTAACTGAAAAGCTAATAAAAACAAGCCCATTTTAAATTAAATAAAAGTTGGAAGCAGGCGGGGCCCATACTATTATTATAGTTTCAAACTCAAATAGGTTTGATGAAAATTTTAATCTTTATTTTCTTCCACAAATAACACTTAAAGTAGGTAAAAGTAAATGAAATAATAATGTTTATTTGTGGGTGACCAGTGTCCTAAAATACAAGGCACAGATAAGTTTAGCCGTGCCTTGTATTTAAGGACACCATGGTCCCTCCTTCATAAATAGGAAATAATTAATTCAAATATATGCAAAACTACATATTATGTTAGAAAAACGCTATGATAATCTTGTCCTCGTCCCTGTGTTTGACGCTAAATTTATTCTTTTATGGTATTATTTAATTTATTACATTTTATATATACATATTATTTACAATTTTAAATATTCATATAAAAAAATATTTAAAAATATAAAAATGCTATATTATGCTATTTATTATTGTTAGTTTTCTTAGTAGCACTATCTCGATAGGTCCGCTCTATATTCTTAATCGGTAACCTACCGATCCCCAAATGATTGAACTCTATTTCATCATCATCATCTGCTTAGCCTTTTTCCAACTATGTTGGGTCAGCATCCAGTCTAACTGAATGCAGCTGAGTACCCTTGGCCAGGCCAGTAACAGATTTTATGGCTTCCGAATACCCTTAACTACTGTTAATGGACCAACGGCTAAGCGTGTTTTCCGTGGCACAGGTGTATCACACCGCCAGCTTCCAAATTACAGGCTACTACTAACAAATTCCAGGCTACTACTAACAAATTCCAGGCTACTACTAACAAATTCCAGGCTACTACTAACAAATTTTCGTATAGAAAAACCCAATAGCACTTTTGGCCCTACCCGGTCATCGCACCTGAGACCTCATGCTCATGCAGTCGCGCTTGCGCTAACTCTATTTACGAAATAAATATTATTGACCACGATACGGCCCTCGGAATGGCCATTCCGAAATGGTTGAATATTTTGCGTTGGGCCGGAGTTCCAAAACAATGGTAAGAAAAAATAGTGTTTTGAAAGAATGACCAGTAACATTGTCTGACTATGCAGTAAAAATATTTATTGCATAAAATATTAAATGGAATTCCATTTAATATTTTATGCAATAAATATTTTGTTCGCCAAATATAAAACTTTAAAATAAATTTGCAAAAAATAGAACCGACTTCTATATAAAAACACTACAAAGGCAAAAATAACTTTAATTTCGGAAAGCGATGTCAAAAAAAAAAGGAAATACAAAACAAATGACACCGATTACCGAAATTAAAGTTATTTTTGCCTTTGTAGTGTTTTTATATAGAAGTCGGTTCTATGTTTTAAAAAAAAGTTTTTTGTAGCATTATAATTGTAGATCTACAATTTTCTAGTATATTACTTTAATGTATCTCTGCTGGTCAACGCGGCGTATGCGAGTAAATCTTTCAGGAGGAGGCAAAATATTTTGCGACCTCTTCAACAATAATCGTTATATTTCAATCAATTTACATAAAATATTAATGAATTATACTTAAACCTTCCTCAGGAATCTATCACTATCTATTCGTGAAAACGGTACAAAAATCCGTTTTTTTTTAAATTAAAAATACGTTCGCGTTTGACCACCATCTCACCTGATGGTAAGTGATGATGTACTCGAAGATGGAGCACGCTTACCTAAAAGTAACTTATTCACTCTTGACTTAAAGACTCTTAAGGGCCGCACAGATTAACAGTTCGCCGGACGATATCAGTCTGTCAGTTAATCGCAATAGGTCACACACTAACAGTTCCGTTTAAGATTTCGGACTGTCGACTTATACAAACTGACAGTGTGTGACCGCTTGACGATTCCAGTCAGCGTTGATAGACATCGGCCGGACAGTTCAAAGCCTTGAGGCAAAATAAACACACATTAGCAGGCACCTTCAGTTTTATATTTTTCGACTTGTTTAATATTTTTTTTCGATAAAATGGACAACAAACCTCAATTTGCCTCAGTTTGCGGAATTCACTGGCTTTGTGGGCAACCAAAGCAACAACGCAGAGTTGCCAAAGTTGCCATGGCAACGAATTTAGTAGCACGTGGTAGCACTAACCAAAGCCTGTTGCTCGGCGCACAAGCGAGACAGAAACATTACGAGCTCGCAATAATGGGTAAAGTTACCTACTATCTGTTTCTAATCACCCCAGGGGAAAGAGTTACAGGCCCATTACTCACTGTTAAACCTAGAATGAGCACATTGCTAAGCATGCGCACTACTAGCACACATCGTCCATGAATGAGCCGGTTGCCGGCGGCACAGCGGTTTGTTGTGACTGAAAAAACGATGGCGTCAGCAGCGTTTCAGTTCGTTTCCCCTAGACACGAACCCTGACCTACGTAGAGTGACGTCATAGATGACGTAGTCGACGGCACTTGTTGCCATAGGTACAAGGTCAAGTTTTTGTCCCCCTTAGGCCCCAGGAGCGGTGGAAACCGCGGTGGCATCGCCAGAAATAGGGAGGAATCGTTTTGAATGACTTTTAGCACGTGCGCTAAATGACGTCTTGCTGAAAACTTGTTGATTCTGCGGGGAGTTTGTGCTTAGGGATGGGGAGGATGAACATTTATACTGGGCGTGGTGAGGGGTGCAAAATTTATCAATTTCATTGATGTTTATGAGTGTGACATGGGGCAAGTTGCCTGAAAAGGGTTGCCTTGTGTTGCAGTTGTGCAGTTTAGATCGATATTTGTTGTGTCTACACTTTATGCATTTGAAATTTTATTAAATTTCGCTCGTTTCGCTAGGCGTATAGGATTTAAAATGTGATATTGTACGTCGTTTGTTAATTATGTTACTTATCTGAATTATTTATTCAAAGTTCATTAAATCAACAGAAATAACTACATGAGCATAGTATAAATGAAGAGAATTAGGTACATATTCTTTCACAATATTGCACAAGTACGCTTACTGATTCACGCGTCGTGTCTAGATAAACTAGGCCGTAGATACCTGTCTGAATTTGTGCCCATACCCTTGGCAGTAAGGGCCGGTATAGTACATTTTGATACAAGTGGAGAAAGTTTTTTATTGCGGCCGAGGCGGAGTTACGCCCGAGACGCAAGGCGAGGGTGTTAGTGTGAGTGAGTGTGAGCCGAGTACTGCAGTAACAAATGTCCACGTGTATCAAATGACATTTTTCAATACACTTTTGAAGAAAAATACTTGCTCCAAAAATGACGACGCAGTTTTATTTGTTTTCCATTGAAGAAAATTATGCAAAGTTGCCATATATTTTAGCTTCGATTTATATGGCAACAGGCTATCGTAAGCATTTTGAGCCTCAATCACAATATCTGGCGGCGTAGCATCTAAAGTGTTCTCACCAAAACTTAAATTCGACATACTCTCGCAAGAAACACAAAAATTAATAAAATTTAATTTATTTTTCCCAGCGCTTTACCTTCGCGGGTTACAGGAGAAGCAAAGATATGAAGCCGCAAAACAGCCGGATATTAAAATATTTTTTTATTTTTATTTAGGACACATAAATATTAATTTGTTGATAAAAGCAAAATTATATTATAAAAATAATGTTTATTTCTAATATTCTGTTCATAAACACAGTTTTAATTTTCATTAAATATAAGGCCTTAAAAACATGCGCCTCTTTGCTGTGAAGAAAAAAAAAACCGCCGAATATAGGGAATTGAATAGTTGTTTAACCTCTAGAGCCTCAGCGGCACAAAAATGTGCCAGTAAACAAGTATTAGTTGAGCCCCGCTGGCACAAATTTATGCCACCAAACCCCGACCGATTTAAAACTGTATTTGTAGTAAAGATAAGTTTTAAAATCGTTTGTGACCGGGGTCAGATTACGCTTACGATAAGAGCCCGCCCACGGTGCTTGACGGTTGGTTGACGTAAATAATGGCGGTCCTTGAAAGGTTAATGTTATCTGTGGCAAAATCTGGAATGAAAAAAAAAAAAACTCGTGTGTGGAACATGAAAAAATCCACGAGTGTGAAATACATTGCATGTTGAACCTAATCGTAGTGCGATAAGAGCCAGTTTTCGAGGAAGAGTATTGAAATAGTTATTTGTTATACAAGATTGCAAAGTTGCGTTTTAACCGCGTGCTCAATTTTGATGACCGAGCAAGCGAAGGATTCTAAAATTGAATCACCGAGTGCAGCAAGTGATTCAAATATTAGAATCCTGAGCGTTAGCGAGGGAATCAAAAGAGCACGAGGTGAAAAATCTTTGCACTCGAGTGCAACACGTAACTTTTCATCACACCTCAGCGAAAAATTAACTAAATAAAAAAGACCATTTACATTCACAAGATACTTTTATTTAAATTTAGGTATTAATCACTACATTATGCTAAGTAAGTATTACAGAATAATCTTTAAATTATAATAAATAATACTTAGGTATAATTAAGAAAAATTGAAAGTAACGTTGCTACAGTTACTTACAGTGTAATATGTAATATTTTGTTAGGTACTGTAAATTCAATTTACTTTATCCTCTAGCGGATAAAAACGGCTTTTGCACTCAGATATCGAAGAGCAAAAATACTCTTTCCGAGATGGGGGGATGAAAAATATATTTGTTTATACTTCATGCGCATAGGTACAAAAATGGACTTAATGCCGTATACATTCTCTACCATTCAACCAAATGGTAACTATATATTTTTTTAAAGCCTATGCCAGGCAGCTGAGTAGACTAAGTTGAGTAGGTCAAGTTTACTAATATTAAATGTGAAAGTTTTTATGTTTGTATTTCCCTCAAACAAAAATGCTTTGAAGAGTTTGAAAGAAATGAGCACACATATAAACTTGAAATAAATAACATTAATTAAATTAATAACATTAATAAATACAATTAATTGGCAAAAAAATACTATACAACATTGATAAACACCGATTCGCCGTGGAACGTATTCTCTTGAGAGAAAGAGAGCATGTTGATTATTGAGATAAATCTGTAATCTGGAAAAAATACTTGCTTACTTATATCTGAAAAATATTGTCTTCAATTATAATTAAAAACTATAGTTTTACTATGTCGTATCCATATAAATATAAATGAATCGCTGAAACGTTTGTACCTACATTGTAAGCGCGTAACTTTCGAAAGACTTCACCAAATTGGATAATTGAAAAAAAAATGGGTTTGATTTTAATTGATTCCATTATTGTTCAACACTGGCAAAAGTGGCATTAGAGGCCAATCATAAAATGGGGTTTCTTCTTTTCATTGGTCAAGTCCAAATATCAACACCATTTTATTCCGAAAATATTGGGACTACACACGTGAAACTTGCAGCTGCTTTCGGTGAAGCATTCCGATCCTATAGATAAGAATGAAAAAAATAAGGAGGGAAACAATTTTTTTTTTTTGAAACTTGTACGTGACAATAGACAAGTCTTTAAAAAACGACATTGAATTCTAGTCGTTCCTCAACCCATTTTTTTACTCAAAATTTGTCATTTCGAGGTATCTATTTTTCAAAGTCCTTTAAAATAATAGTGAATTAAATACAAGAAAGTTTTCATTAAGATGTAGATCTTCATGAAAAATTATATATGTCAAATATAATTTTTCATGAAGATCAACATCTTAATGAAAACTTTCTACGAAAATTGATTAGAACGAGATAAAGTCGTCAGTTTTCGAGATATATAATTTTTTACGAAAACTGAGTTATTATACTAAAATTGTGAAAGATAAAATTATTTGGCGTAGTCAGACTCGCCGATGAAGGATTCCGTAGTATCTATCCTTCATGGGCGAGTCTGACTCTCACTTGGCCAATTATTTCAATCTAAGATGATTTTTAATTTGGTTATTATACTTATTACTTATAATATTATAAACATGTAAAATTTGTTTATGTGTAGGGGTTGGTAATGAACCAATTCTAAAAATTATTTTCTTATGTAGTACTACACGCGGAAGAATCGCGGGTGCAGTGCTAGTTCTAATATAGAAATATAACAACTCAGAGTTTTGTCAGTATATTTCTTTCTAGTTTGTGAATTGTATTACTACTAAATAAGGAATATTTTACATAGTTTTCATTTACCCAACTTGCAAAAAATAATCTTACAAATATCCCAAGACTATATTTTTTCAGTCTTATATCACACTTATAGACACATAAGTGTGGATTTGGGCGCACTTTATAAGTATATTCACCCTAACAATTGCCTTGTAATAATCTCGTGAAGTGTATTTGAAAACTTACAAAACTCTTGCTGATACTTTTATAATGAAATACAAACTTACAAGTGACTTACATGGGCATGCTTTAAGTGCAAATAACCTTAAAATCTTCTTACTAATGCTATTTTAAGTGTAATATCGCTAGTAGTAAATAGTACGTAACTAGTAGGAAATAGTAGTAAAATAATAAAAATTCTCGTAAAAACTTAAGTATTATATTTTATTTCATTTTCCTACTAAATGCTAGTGTGTAAGCTAAGTTTGTCACGCAATTTATGCGATTATTAGGTTGCGAAGTAGTTTTTCTCGATTATTTTGAAATTGAATATTTTCACGGGCCTTTTCAAAAATTTGTGAAATAATATCAAAATGACATTACGACCAACCACGAATCATAAGTGCTTTATCAGATAAGTCCAGTATTCTAGGGTTTTTTTTTTTTTTTCTTTTTAGATTAGTTTCGCGTTTGACCACCATCTCACCTGATGGTAAGCGATGATGTGGTCGAAGATGGAGCACGCTTACCTAAAAGTAACCTATTCACTCTTGACTTAAAGACTCCTAGGTTATAGCTATCGGGAAACACAGACTCCGGCAGGGAATTCCACTCCTTAGCCGTACGCCCAATGAAGGTATTCCCAAAACGTTTGGTGCGTATGGGTGGGATGTCCACCATGTAACGATGGCGCTTCGCCGTTTGTCTCGTAGTCCGATGATGGAACGGGCTTGGTGGAATTAGATTGTGTAATTCCATCGCACACTCCCCAAAAGTAAAGTGTAAGGTTGATATTGCACTGGTAAAAGTCAAATTAAACCTAAAACCATTGTCTACACGGCCATACCATGCTGCTCATAATTTTAGGGTTCCTTAATAAGTAAAAGCAAGCCAAACAACGAACTCATTATAGGTACAAGTAAATAATTAATGAATAACTTTAATTCGATGTACCTGATTTTATAACAATTTCTAATGTCAGACACAACAAGGAAAATAATAGAGAATTGTTCAAGACACTTGTAGGACTTTTAAAGTGCTTCTACTCTTTAATATGTCTTAGGTGAGATAAATCACACTTTTGAAACACTCGTTTTACAGAAGTCTAATAAAACACTTAGTATAGTAATTTCTAAGATTGAATGTACTTATAAAATGTATTTATGAGTTTTAATTAAGAATCAAAGACTTGTAAAAGGCGCTTATAATGCCACTGCTTTTATTAATATTATATAACGTTTTCTTATATACGCCTATAAGAATTTACAAGTATGAATGCTCTTAAAACTTAAATAGACTTATAAAATAACACTGTTAGAGTTTCTGGCTTAATCAGAATACATATAAACCTTATATGAAGCCATAGCTCTAACAAGCTTTTGTTTGTAAGAGTATTAAGGGTTTCTGGCTTAATCAGAACACATACAAACCTGGTATGAAACCATAGCTCTTACAAGCTTTTGTTTGTAAGGGTATTTTGCTAGTTGGGTAGTATACTTTCGAAAGACTGATACGTCTATGGAGTAAACTAAAACTCTATTTTTAAGTCTTTTAAGACTTCGACAACTACAAACATGTTGAAAACGAAAAAAAGAACCATCTAAATAAATATCAAAAAAATTAATGCAAAAATCATTGAAGATTCATTCAATATTTTTTGTATGTCACTAATTAGGAAAACAAATAAAAAAAGCGTCTCAATCATACATCCAAAACTTCACCATTAGAGTCATTATAAACATAATAAATGAAAACTCGTGACTCTTTGTTGTTTGAGCTAAATATATACCTGAGCTGTAGCCCGGATACCCGGGACGGATCGATAAATGCAGCTCTATAGAAAATTCTGGAATATAGTTCGAGGTTTTAAACCTTCCTCCCCATTCCAAAATGCATTTATAGGGATGGGAAGCGCAACCCTCTCGTCAGCTCTTGGTTCCGGGCGATATCTAGGCAACAATCCTGCTAGATGTGGTCGATAAATGCACCCACACAGGGGGGAGAGGGGAGTTCATGAGAACCGCGCCCACGTCAATCCTGCACGCTATTTATTGCGAAAATATAATACACTAGCTTCGACCCGTGACTTCGCTCGAGTGAGTTTTTTTTTTAAATTGATAATAGGTTCGCGTTTGACCACCATCTCACCTGATGGAAGAAGTAATGATGTGGTCGACGATGGAGCACGTTTTTAATTAAAGTAGCATAATCAAAACAAATCGAACCGTTGCTCCGTTTTGACGAGAAAGAAGGACAAACAAACACAAGTATAATATAAGTAATTAAGTATCATGAAACCCAAAGTAATTTAACGTCCCCGTCTAAGATTTCATGAACTAATCTTCACGGTTAAGCATCGTCCGTCCAAAGATGAGTGACCATCTCAACAATTTTTTTTTTTCAAAATACTAAAAAGTCGTCGGTGTCTTTAGTTTTGTATTTTCATTTTTGGCACCGACTTCCGAAATTAAAGTTATTTTTCACTTTGCAGTGTTTTTTGGGAGTCGGTTTAATTTTTTGGTAAAAAGTTTTTATTTCACACTTTTTAGGTGGTCTATTTTTAATTTACCTAGTTACAAGAGCCTAAATGTCAACTACTTATAACCTTTTACAAAATATTGCTTTTCCCAATGCTGGGCCGTTAATTGTTGAGGAGTTCTCCTGGTACTTCACCATCAGCTCTACATCACCATATGCATTGTGACGAGCATAAAGTGCTTAACATCCATATTCAAGTAATCGAATCGCAATCCACTCAATACTTATTATTGAGTAGTTTCGGCGGCCATCTGTGGTCTTCGTCATCAGTTCCACTTCCTCAAATGGTACTTTTTGAGAGCAACTGCACAAGTTACTATAATAAATACCCAAAACGTCATAGGTGTGCCTATAATATTTGAAGAGTTCCCTCGATTTCTCCAGGATCCCATCATCAGATCCTAACTTTTATGAAAATGGGACCAATTTCAAAGTATACCCTTTCAATCAAAAAAAGAATTTACCAAATCGGTTCAGCCGTCTTCGAGTAATCGGTGATTAAACATAAAAACAAATAAAAAAAATATACGCGTCGAATTGATAACCTCCTCTTTTTGTCGTCGGTTGAAAATACAGCCAATGTTACTTACTGATAATAATGCCTTTATATTGTTGAAATTTTTGAAATCCAATAGATTTTGTAGTTTATTTATTTATTATATAAGTACTTTATTGTACACCTTCAAATTACTAAATGCGAAGTAAAATACAAACTGAATGTTACTTCCTGTTAATGAGCTTTATATTTTTCAGTTTCAGTCATTTTAGTTTATCCATTACTTTTGAAAGTATGTCTTTCATACTTTTTACGCTAAATTTATTTTGATGAAAGTCACTGAGACAATTTTAGACTCGAGATCCAACATAGGGTTATATTTTATCAAAAATCGATCCCTAAGGGGCTGAAATAGGAAATGACAAAACTTTTAAACAAAAAATAAAACAAATACTAAAAAAGAAATCACTGTAAAATTAAAAATAACTTTAATTTCAGAAGTCGGTTTTTGGTGTTGTATTTTTTTTTTGACACCGACTTCCGAGATACAAACTTTTTATTTCTCGGTTTTTAGTGGGTCGGTTTGTAATTTGCCTAGTTACAAAAGTATGTCAACTTATATAATATATACCTATAAAATACCAAATCAATATAGATGTGCCTACAATATTTGAAGAGTCCATCGATTTCTCTAGGATCCGATCATCAGATACTGACTTGATGATAATGGGACCATCTGTAAATTATACCCTTTCAAACAAGAAAATAATTTTAGTTCAGCAGTCTTCGAGTACCTAATAAGTGATCAATTGATCATACATAAAAAAAATATACGTGATAAATTGCTAACCGCTTACTTTTTAGAAATCGGTTAAAAAGCTACAAATCATTTTTCACGCGAATAAAATCGCGTGCAATAGGTACTATTGAATAAAAAATGTTATTATTAAAATGAATCTTAACAAACACGTCACGATTATTATAATAAGTCTTGGAAACTCCAATGAATTCCAATGACCTTAGGGTAAATCCGAATAACTTAAGGAATGTTTTACGCAGCATTCCTTTCGTTATCCGGACCTTCCCTACGTTTCGTGAGAGGTCGAGTTCGCGATTAGTGACTGAATTTTGAAGACACTTGGTAAACGGAAAAAGCTGTTGTCGCGGTCAGTCTACACTAATATGATAAAGAGGAAATATATATTATTTTTTTGTTTGTATGTAATGGATAAAAAATACAGTCGAAAACCTCCTCCTGTTTTTGAAGTCAATTAAAAACAATAAAAAGCGAGGACTATTTACTATTATAAAATTATTCGATCAATATAAAGATATAATCATCAGTGATTAACGAAGGCAACTTTCATTTCGCTTAAAAAGCTTTTTTGATATATGCAACACGGCGGGCAGTAGGTAGTAATAATAAACTATTGTTGATAATATAATACGATAACGCCTTGTTAACTAGGTATTCGTAATCGTGTCGTAACTTAAGTTTTATTCTAGAAATATTACCTTCCTGCACACGTCTATATAAAATTTATCTGTGGCATTTTCATACTCTAACGTGCAAGTAATTTTAAAATAAACTATTAAATTTACTTGAAATATTTTTGCATATATATGTTATTCCTGATAATCCATCAGACTTTATAGTCTTTGATCAGACCACACTGAGCCCGCGTGGTGAATCAGTGAAAAATGAAGTAGAAGAGTTTTGCGTCCTACAAAGGAAACGTTATAGGCTGATAATAATTTATTACAGATTAAAAAAACCCTTAGGAATATAAATAAACTTCATCACGCTTTGCCCCTTTATACTTACTCTTAGTAGAGAAGTTAGTAGGTACATCAACATGCCTTTGATAACTATTGGGGAAGATCCCATATGAGTAACTAAGGGAAATCCTATTAACTACTCTGCGTTGATACTCTGTTTTTTTCTGTTGGGTAATAATACCCGTTGTCCGAACTGTTCTGATACCTCGACCACGACCGACTTCGGCTTTTTAGGGTTCCGTGGCCGAATGGCAAAAAACGGAACCCTTATAGTTTCGATATGTCTGTCCGTCTGTCTGTCTGTCTGTCTGTCCGTCCGTCCGTATGTCACAGCCATTTTATTCCGAAACTATTAAGATTATACATGTGAAACTTAGTAGGTAGATGTATTCTGTGAACAGATTTCCGATTTTAAGAAAAAAATTAAAAAATATTTAAAATAAAGGGAACATACATGGAACTAGAACTGATTTTTTTTTCATGAAACCTATGCGTGTGTGGTATCTATAGACAGGTCTTAAATGATGTAAGGGTTTCTAAAACCACTTTTTCATAAAGTCAATCGTTTAAAAGATATAAGCTTCCAAAGTGGTAAAATGTGTGTGTCCCCCCCTCTAACTTCTATAATAATGGAGTGAAAAATCTAAAAAATATGTCTGTAGATCTTAATGTAAACTTTCAACCAAAATTGGTTTGATCGAAATCGGGTCAGCAGTTTTTGAGATACAGCATATTTTCTAAAACCGCAAATATAACTTTGTAATTCATACAAACACTATGAAAAACGAAAGTTATTTAGCGTAGTTGTAAAAATTTAAATAAGCTAGTTTTAAGAAATTTTTAAGGTTTTTTTTATTCGTCAAATAAATGTACATATTATATTACTTATATTATTATAGTTCCTACTTCCGTAGTTCTACTCCCTTCGTGGGCGAGTCTGACTGGCACTTGGCCATACATTCATAAGTAAATTGACATAAAAATTGATATAATTGTCTGTATGTCTAAGCTTAATTAAAATGTGACGCTGACCTACATTACACGATTGTTTGTAAACAGAGAGGATTTCGGGTTCCAAGATGTCTTAAAACTTGAAAGCCATTGTCCTTTGTTTCGAAACTGCGTAGGTTCGTCCCGGGCAGAACTAGTTGAGCTGTATCGATCGGCCTTCCGGCATGTCCTAAATGCGAATTACAGGATGAAAACGACTGAATCTAGGTTTGCTAGGGTCCCTTTTTGGCTGAATCAAGACCTAATGGCAGTGCGCCTGCGCGCTAGACTGGAGCCCGTCCTTAAGCTTTCCAGAGCGTTCAGCGGCACGGCAATTGGGTTCGTTCAGTTATTTAGTTCGGTCGTGTCTAAATTTTTAATTCTTTTATGTGATCACTTTTTACCTTCTGGTGTTTCAGATCAGCATTTAGTTTCTTATTTCGCGTTATTATGGTGTTAGATTCGGGAGTGTCGCGTTGTATTTAAAATTTTATTGAAATTCAAATTATTTTCAATGGGTCACGTTTCGTATAAAGAGTACCTTGAACATGTTCGTTTTAACCGAACTCTTCTTTTCGTACGCAATCAATTAGTTCGTTACCGTATTTTGTCTCCTGAAGATGCACTTCAAGTTTCGTTTGATCCGTCTATGTAAGTACAGCGCACCCGCAAACATTATCCTTTGCAAGCTCCCCACCGGCTCCTAATTATCATCCTATGCACTGGTAATCCTCACCCCATCGCCCACCAGCCCACACCCCCACGCCCACTCACCCACACCCCCACACCCCCACGCCCACTCACCCACACCCCCACGCCCACTGACCCACACCCCACCACATAATAACCAAGCTCACCACCCAATTACTTACTCCCTACCACACACCGCCCACCGTTCACTGATACATGGTAACCCACCCCTCGCCGACTGCTACCACCTTCCACCGACGATCACCCACCGCCTACCCATCTGCACCCACGCACCCACCACCTACCCACTTGCACCCACCGCCTCCCGACCTGCACCTACCACCACCGCCTCTTCCCCACCCTACAGCGCATTGGTTAGGTTCTCTAGGTCCAGTGGGTTGCGTTCATTTCCGAGTCAGACGTCGCCGCGATCAGTCGTGTCATATTACGGCCATCTGCGGCCCTAGCTGGCCGTAGATGGCCGTATAGAGTTGGGGATTTCTGCGTATAGACAATAGTAGCATTAGTTACAAAATTTCGCGATTGACTTACAAATTTTCCCAAATAAAATTAATTTGAAATCGGTACTTATTTTCTAAAAAAATATTGTGTTTTTAGGGCTTCCCGATATGAGTGGCGTTCTCAAAAGACTGGACGACATAGGTCAATCCCTCGTGAGGCTAGCCAGCGATTTAAAACAATGCGTTGAAGACGTCCGCGTAGTTAATGCTCGGCAGCTCGAGCGCCTAGAGCAGGAGCGAGCTACCGCGTTGCTTGCCGCGAGTGTAGACGCGCACGTGGACGCCGAGCAAGTGTCTCTTCATAACGTGGACGACACAGATTCCAAAAAGGTCAGTGTAGAATTAAGCTTTCATAGGTGCTGGTTTCCTACACGCTTACTTACATCGGGGATCGGAATTTTTATAAAAATTTTTGCTATGTCATCTAATTTTAATAGGTGCTGCATTTGTTGATGCACTGCGCTTTATTCAACTTAGAGATTATACTTGTACGACGCCATTTAACTTCATCCGCCATTTGGTGATGCGTTGCCAAACAGCGCGTGCGCGCGCCATCTTGTAAGCTTAGGTGACGCCAGATTTATGCCACCATGCTGACACTGCGCATGAGTGACGCCATCTTGTAAGCTCGCAGTGCGCATGGGTGACGCCATGTTTATGTCGCCATACTGTCACTGCGCATGACTGACGCCATCTTGTAAGCTCGCAGTGCGCATGGGTGACGCTATGTTTATGCCGCCATGCTGTCACTGCGCATAACTGACGCCATCTTGTAAGCTGTGCAATGCGCATGGTCTACGCCATTACACCACGTGGAACGCCGCCTTCTTGAGTTCAGAGTGACACCTTTTAATGTGGAGCCATATTATCTTCTGAGTAATTATATTTGGTGTAGTTTAAGAGCGCATGCCTACCGCCATTGAATGCTTGCTGACGTTATATGCAAGTGTGGCCATATTTTTGCAGCTATGAGGCACGTGCTGAAATTTAAACTTTCACAATTTTGCTTGCGAGACAAAATTATTTAAATAATACGTTTGAGGGAGCTTAGATTCTAATGTCACTAACCAAGATAATTAGAAATAGTCTTCTTAGACAAACAAGTATTCGCAGTTAAAAATATAGAGGTAGGGGCATACCTAATGCAAATCAACAAGCATGCTGACACAGGCTGCCATACCGCCACATGAAATAGTGGTATAAGGCAATATATATGAATATATAGGTATACTCAGAGACATACACTCCCTGACATACATTTACTGACATAAATTACCTGACACACACTCAGTGACACACTCTCACTGAGATATACTGAGGTTCATGCATTTAGTAAAACTCATTCGCATACACTATGGCAATACACAAAAGCAAACACTATGATATACTTTCAGTAACGTACATTCAGTGAAATATACTCAGTGAGCTACAGTCAGTTACATATAATTCACTAACATCCACTCATTAAAATACACTTACCGATATACACTTATTACTTACATTCTGTGACAAACACTCTACTACACTCAGTGACAATCACACTGTGAGATACACTCAGTGACATACACCCATTGACATGCACTCACCAATATACACTTACTGACTGAGTCTGTGATATACACTCACTGACAAACAGTGACATGACTTTGTGATAAACACTCATTAACATACACCTGTTGATATAAAGTTGGTTAATGCATACAGGGCTAGCGTTAATCAGCTCACATTACCAAGCAGTTTTATTAATTTTTAGATCTTCGCAACCGCACTACCACTAAGCATTTCATATTATGTCTAATTTTCACTAAAAATTATACGATCATAATGTATTTATCAAATAGTGCTCTTATACAATAACTATACATGTATATAATATTTGCGCTGTCGAATTTTCAATTCTCGCCTCTTTGCTGAATGTTGAAAATCCAACATCGCGCTTTCATAGCTTTTACTTGGTGTCACTTAGTGTTATTACCGGTACAGGTGTGTTACTAACGTGCGGGTATTTCTAATGTATAAAAACACTTTGTGTCGTTATTTTCCTTAAAAAATATTTTTTTGTTGTTAGGTAATTCAGTAGTTTCTTAAAACTTTGTCTTTATAATTGGTTTTATCAACTTTCATTCATTTCATTAATAGTCTATTAGTACTAGTCGCAGCAAAAAGTTTTAGCCAAAAGCGTTCAAAACTACGAGTTCTTGACAAGAGAAAGAGAGAATATGAACAAGCAAAACTTGCCCTGTTTGATTGCTAAAGCTTTGCTCTGTGCCGAGATTTAGCAAAACAAATTTTTGACCAGCAATATCTCCGTCACCGGAGGTTCCTAGGTAGGTTCAAAAAATCACTATGTGAGAAAGAGAAAGTTACCTGCAGCTATATTAGAAAATGTCTTTCTCTAAAAGGTTGTGTAGCACATTATATGATAAAAGATTACCTTACAAATAGAAAATATAGAGTCTTGATACGGGAGAATGTGAGCGAAGAGGATACAGTCTTCTACGGTGTGCCTCAAGGGAGCGTCTTAGGTCCATCCTTTTTCAGCTCTACATTAATGATCTCTGCACAATGCCTCTTCCCAATACTCACATGTTTACTTATGCAGACGACACTGCTATCTTTGTTTGGGGCACAAATTGGTATACTATCAAAGGAAGAGCTGAATTATCTATTACCAAAATTAAAGCCTGGCTTACTCATAGCTTACTAACATTGAAACTTTCCATAACACAATATCTGCCCTTCTCAGTAAGTCTAAAAATCACCTCAGGACTTCTCTACTATAGCTCACTCATGCCTTTCTCGTGATGACTGCACATGTAAAGAACTATCACGCGCAGAATGCGTGAAGTACTTAAGTACTTAGGTGGAAGAAAGAGGCGCCTAATCAATATATGTATATAAGACAATGAAAGATAGTGCAGCTTTCGATGAGATAAAACTTCTCTACTTGGCCCTTGCACAGTCCATTATACAGTAATGCATCCCAGTATGGAGCGGAGCTGCTTAGTGTCATCTCCTTAGATTGGAGAGATCGCAGAGGGCTGTGCTCAAGGTGATGACGAGAAACCCCAATAGGATCCCCACAACAGAACTATATTCAGATTGCCAGGTACTTGCAATTTGTCAGCTCTTTGTGCTCAAAACTATCCTGAGATATTTAATACTATGTATAAGCTGCAAGTTTAACAATACCATCCATAAAGAACTGTACATTGCAAGATGCAGTAAACAAGACCGAAAAAAGAAAGTCACTGTATGGCTTCAGGGACTCGATTATCAGAATACTGAAGACTTTCTGACATATATAGTGTAGCATTAAGCTAACCAAACCACAATACTCATCTCACACTCACACACACACACACATACAGAATACAAACACATACTATTCCGTTCCATCGCACTACATTACATTACTTCTCATACACTCCTCCACTAGTTACATACAAATAAAGACCTTACCAGTACTTATATTGTAAAAAATATTAATTTTTAAACTTAATATTATTATTTACAGTCCATGTAAACCGCAGTGGACATTTAATTCTGTATTCATTTTATATCATATTATTATGTAATGACTGCAATACTCCCAAACTAGCCTAACCACCTAAACAAGGTCTAGCTTAGTTTGGGAATCAGCATCAGTATTTTGAATTTATACATTGAATGAGCCAATTCACTTAGGTACATTAAGACTGAATGTATTTACATGTGCCAATAAACAATTTTTATTTATAATAACACTTGTTTACAATATATTTGTCCCGGGAATGTTAGTATCGTTTCTAGAGGAATTATACATATGTGCTGAATTAAATCCTGATATTAAAAAAAAAATCCAGCGTATCAGGCTTCTTTGATAATTTAGCTCGAAGTAGTCAAATCTCCAGTTTTAAAGCATCGCTATACCATGATATAAATAAGCTCCGTGAAAATTGGTCACGTTTTCACTTCCCTCATTATAATCCAGTATAATATAACAAATCATAATGAAAGTTAGTACGGAAAAATGTCCTGTTATTGATTTCGTTGCAAAAAATGATAATGTCCTTCTGGTAATTTACGTAATGCATATTAGTACTTCTAGATCCCATGTCAAGTTTTTGAAACAATAATTACCTCATGTACAGGGATATCTTCAAAATTAAGTTCTTGGTACTATTTGCCTATTGAGAATTTTTTTATTAAAGTTAGAAAAGTTCTGACGTCTGATTTGAATTCAGCGCATTCGATATAGTTGTCAATGAACCTAAAATCAAAGAAATATTTGTAAACTATGTAAAGAGAACCAGAGCAACAAACTGTCGTGAGAGACAGAGAGAGAACGCGGTGAGAAATGTCAAAAAAATATGAAAATGTTGACAAATCGTCTGTAGATATAAAAAATAATTTACATGGCATTATCAATATCGCCCGCCGTGTCACCATCCTGCCTGACATCTGTCCCTCTCTCTCTCTCTCTCACACACACACACACACACTCACACGTACACCGCACACACGGTAGTTGTAGTTATTGAATTAATTAATATATATTTTTTTAAATGATCATTCATTTGTTGGCATATCTGAATCATTTTACGTAGAACACACACACTGGTTCCTGTAATCCAGTCTATACTAGCACAAGCACAAAGTTATAAATTTGTTAGCGTAGTTTTAGGTCAATATAGATATTTATGTATTTTTATTTTATTACTTATCTCTTACGACACGTTAAGCCACATATTTATAATAATTCGATGCAAGGCAACACGACAGAACATCTATGATTTAGAAGTTTGTAGAAGTACCAACACTGTTTTCTTAAACATTGTGGTTTGCTGGCAGAAATTAGTTCTATTTTAACAATCTATTTATTAGCTTTTCAACGCGATTGTTGGCCCCTATGATTGGCCACTTTGGCTTAACTCACTAGTTGAATCTACTTAAACGGAACTGTAGTGGTGATTTTATTTTTATTTTATTTAATTATTTGCACAGATGTAGTAAGTTATTTATTAATAGTAATAAATAATAACAAAATACATATTGCTAGTACTTATATGAATCAGGCGACTCCCCCTTTTTTATTTGCTTATCCAAATATTTCGTATAGAAAAATAAAGCATATCACACAATTCACAAATGAGTTGCAAAGCACGTACATACAATAGCAAAATCAGTTTTCGAAATTCCGCTCGATGGTAGAATAGGTACCCATTTATGATTATAAGTCTTTCAGAAATATAGTAAAATATTTTAAGAGCATACTTGTGTAGGTAATTGTTTGGTAACGTAACACACTTTATTCAGAAAAAATAACTCAACATTTTTGTCACGACCCTAATACAAATATATTATAACGTGGATCCGCGTAATATATTTTTGTATTTTTTTTTAAATTACAATTTATTACTTTATTTATTGTGATTATATAGTTCATACAAAATGTTATAGTTTGTTAATTCGTTGTACATAAAATAAGCGATATTCTGTTAATGAGTAGGTTCTTATATTTATTAAATGTTACTTACAACAATGACGTATTTATTAAAAACTAAACAAAATACTTGGGCTTTGCTACTTTGTAAGGCCTTTGACCTAGATAATTATACAAAAACGTGTATAACCAAATCGTTACATAATTTGATTCCATCTACAGAACAAAATAATGTTGCTAGCTTTTATTCTCATCACTCTGAGCTATTGCGAGTACAATAAGCGACTGTTTCTAGATCTAGCCTACCGAATTGCCTCTTAAAATATTTTACCGTATTTTCTTTTAGACCTTATACGAAAATAGAAAAATATTAAAAGGGAACTTAAGGAGTATTTAAGTGTAATTTCTATACCAAAGAGTTTGTCCATATAGTGTGCGAATTGCAACCGGGAAGCTTCAGCGGAGTGCTCTCTCTGTCGACGCACACCGTACTGCTCGACGTACTGTCAGAAGAAGGACTGGGCCGCCCATCAAATCGAGTGCTTGCGCTCCGTGCCTACCATCCATGCGGACCCTCAACAACACCAATCCATCATGCTGATAGTCGAAAGCCAACATCAATAGCTGGGTCAGTATTAACCTCAACTAAGTGTACATATCTTGCTATCGAACTCCCACTGTATCTGCGAACCCTATGCCAAGCTAATGTCATAAATGTGTATATTATTTGTGTTTGCATTTATAAACTGCCATTGCTAATTTCATTATGCATTTTGTTACTAAATGTCGGTCCTATAATAACGTATTTTTCTTTTTTTTTTCAGGAATATAACACCTTTGGCCTATTAAGATCAAGCCTCAGACGTCTATACACAGAAGACATTCTCAATACCTCTTGTTGCAATATATAGTTTATTATTGTATAATTTATGTAGGTGTAATGTACTGTAAATATAGTTTTGATGTTAGGCTAATCTTCTATGTGTATTACAAAGTAAAGTATAGACCCTCAGTCAGGCTGCGCTGTTCATTGCGCTCGTGACTTGTGTCCGTTTTGGCTGTAAATGTCAATTCAGGCTGTTCTGTCATTTGCAGCTTAACCGTTTCTTTTTAATGTAACGCATTTCAAGTGTTGAGGTACCGCATACGGCCGATATCAGTGTAAATGTTAATGAGATCGGAGAACGTGGATCAACGCCCCCCGAACGAACAACTCTTGCTGACCCGATCAGATTGTTATCGGCTGTATGTGCAAGACAAGAACTGAGGAACAAGTGAACACACTTAGCGTCTGAGATAAAACGACCCCTTTCAGTTGGTTGTCGATTTCATTGACCTAAGGCTGTGTTCTAATGGTAGCGAGAGCGGAGCGGGGATCGGCAGAGGATGCCAGGTCTTCCTCGGTCCCCCATATCACATTTTAACACACCGGCGACGTATAATAGCGTCTACTGCACGACTTGTGCTTCTTACTTCTCAAGTCACTTTTATCGCATGTTATTGGCTGCAGCATTAAGTCATACCACCGCAACCGACAGAAACTGATCGTTATTTATTCGACCTCAACTAGTTCTTGTGCGTTTTAGTAAAGGCTATATTATTTTTCTTCTAGAATAATAATCGCAATAAGAATGTAGTACGTCATTAACGATCTTAGAAATAATCGCATTATTCCCTAGATCATTGTGAACGTTTTTTGTAATGTATCGTTATCTATAATATACGATAGGCGTTGCAACTGTTTTATTTTGGCGTTCAAAATCTTTGGGGTCGAACTCTATCTAAATATTAAGGCCGCTATCCCACTGGCGTTTTACAAAGCGTTGGCGTCTCTCGAACGCGACGACGCGACGTCGACGTTGCGCAGACGTTCGAGAGACGCCAACGCTCGTAAAACGCCAGTGGGATAGCGGCCTAATATCAGCATACACAATAGCGGCTACAGACGGAGGAGCTGCAAACTTTGTAATCATATATGTTATGCGTGTTTAATATGGGACACCGCGTTTCATGAGACTGTCGATGATTTTGAACGCTCGTTAATTTGATAAAAACTGTTAGCCGATTTATTTGGATAGCGGTTTTATATCTTAACCACATTGTATCTTCATGTCCTGGGTCCCACTGCGCCGGCGTAACTGGTAAGGCGAAGGGCCACTTGGCTTTTGCTGCCAAACTGAAGGTGATTTAATTCTTGAAACAACATAAATAAATACACCTCCCATAGTCCGCAATGAAAAAAAATGTCCCCTTTTGCATCTCGGACCAGGGGTGGTTGATTTATTTTAATGTTGTGCGCCTAGAGCGAGATGCAGAATCCGATCCCGTTTGCATCTCGAACTCATCATCCGCTCCACTTTGAATATCAGATTTGTTTATATTTCAAGTTAATCTCAATCAGCTTGTCAACGGAGATCGCGTGGCGCTGCGTCTCACCAGCAAGTGCGCCTGCCCAGCAAGAAATCACGAACGTGTAGATACAATCCCCTTTATTCAAAGAGCGTCCAGGTCGAGCGTACCAAATCACTAATATTTCTGTCCCAGCGATAATGAACAGAATGGTAATCTAAAACATACGTTTGTTACCGTATGTTTTGGACGGCGCTGTCTTCGGCAAGGACTCTGGCAGAGTATGCAGGCCAAGATTGAGATAATCGTTATCGGTAAATGCTATGAACGTATTTCTAGGGTCGGTCTCATTTGGGCCTGATCAGTCGCGACGCGGTTACGCGCTTGTCCTCAATCAGGGTCGAGTGGAAACACGCATCGTGCCTGGCATTTATTCCCTTTGTTATAAAAGCGGACAAAGGGCATAAATTCGCATATATTTAGTGTGCTTGCCTTAAAAGTGCTCTACTTGCACTGTGCTTGAGGAGTTCGAGTTCTATCTATCGAGCTCGGTTTTTCATTTGCATTTGGTTGACCTCTTGTTTATTCGGCAAGCTATAGTTCGAGTATGTTTTTGTTTTGTGACCGGCGACTCACAGAACACACTTATATTCGTACATTTTGAGTTTTTCCTGGTCCAGCCAGGAAGTGCTCATCATGCACCCTGGCAGTGATAGCCCTGCATATTCGTCCCCGAGTATGTGAGGCTATCGCTCCAGAAGGCCTTGGTCGGGATTGACAACCCGTAATAGGGTACATGCCTCCAGAGTCTCTGCACTGAGACGGTTAGAATGGTGGCCTTCCTCTTTTCTCGACGATATTTTAGGAGATATGTGGATCGTCACGGTAGCGTACATAATACGGCAAGATTGTTGAGATTGATGTTTCATAGATGGGGGGGGGGGGGGGGGAGGGGTTATTGGCTAAAATTAGTAACTCGGTACATGTATTCTGTTTTTGTTGACGCTGCCTTTGATGATGAAAGTAAGATTCCATCGATTCCATAGCCTGGTAGAGTTTTTTATCACAAGGGGTTTCTAACATGAGTGTTCTTGCGGATTCTGTTTCGTTAGTCGTCTGTTATTTTACCAGTTGCAATCTTATTTAGTTTTAAATTTAGCGTTAAGATTTGGATGTATTTTTTCATGTAATTCTTCAAGTTTCTTTTAGTCGCTCTGCCTCAGTTCACGACCGTGAGGCTAGAGCGGCCCAGGGACAGTCGAAGGCGAGTATTTTTGTAAATAACGGCATCTATCAACGCAGTGCCCCGCAACGTGTTGATAGATAATCGTATCGAAATCCATAAAATTAGCCGCTGCGCTGTACTGGCAGTTTTCTGTCATCTTCGTATATTGCGCCACGCATATTTATATTAATTGGCTAGTCTATAATCAATATTATATGACTTAGTAGTACCTAATAAAATATTAAATATCAAAACAAGAACCTAACTAGATATGGACGTCTGCGTCTTATGTATAATTTTATTTCATTCCTTAGTATAGGTTCTACGGTTATTTTTACGGCAGTAATTGGTGTTTTTATTCTGAATAGGTCGGGTGGGGTTAATTAGACTGTAAGGTGATTCTAACCAGGTTGGAATTATCGGGTAGTCGAAATATGCCCGCTTGAGTATACTCATCTATGAGCACACCGGTCTTGCGCGAGAGACGCTTTTGCTCAGTGAACTGGCGATGGACTCGGCTGCAGCCGGTCCGCAATGAAGTATTCGCTCGTTGATACGGCACATCTAGTTTCAGAACTATCCGCCCTGTAGAGCATCGGCTTAATGCTGTCGCACTGTATTGAGTGAACAGAGACTTCTCTCTACCGAAAGATATATTCTGAAGCGAGGGCACCCCTAATTTTAAGAACGATCACAGTCTAATGTCAGCTTTAATTACGTTGAAGATGTACCAATAAGCACTGGCTTACAATTATAATTTTCGGTGACATGAGATTGCGGCAGTTTGATCATTTAATTATGGGAAATTGTCTTCTGATGTGCGATATGAACGGCTGGGTACTGCACAGCATGCGTAAGTCGTTGTCGTCCTCACAGATGTAAGATTGCAGCAAGCAGACTAAGAAACGCAAGCGCGGGGACTCTGCTTCCATGCAGTATTAATGGATCCCTTTTTATTAAAATTTTATTAATTGGCATTTTAAACTAAACTTTGACTCTACGATCACTACCTAGGTTACCTAAAGTTAACTATCTTTCTTTCTTTTTTATAAAATAGAGCTAGCAATGCTAGCCACATGCTAGCATTGCTAGTTCTCTTTTGGTCTTTTCTCTAGTCTGTGGATTTGATTAATTTTCGATGGTCGTTCTTTCTTAATCTCTTCGTGAAGTGTCAAAGAATGAATAAAAACGTGTCGTTCATCAGAAATCGATAAAATACCTAGCAACTTCATCTAAATTCTTCATACCTGCAGCGGTGGTTTCTGACGATAGTACCAGAAGCTGTTAGAAGACGGATATAGTGGGATTTCATACTGCCAAAATCTAGGCCGCGGACGCATTTATCACGGTTTGGACGTACCTAGAGCTGATCGCAAGGTCATGCCATCTTTAAAAAACATCGTTACGGACAGTGTCTGCGCTCACGGATTCAGACTTCTTCCTTAAACGGAATTCCATTATTGTCTATATTTACGCCTTCTTTCATTCATCATTAATATCTTCACTCTTTGCGAGTCCTATTGCGAGTGAAACTTAGGGAAAGCTTCACTCGCAATAGGACTCGCAAAGAGTGAAGATGAAGAATGTGAAGGCTGTGTATTTTGTTCCTCAAGTCGCCATTACACTTATCCTTATATCTTAGTCTCCCTAGCAAGTCGCTGCGTCAAATTTTAGTGATTTTTAGTTACAAAATTCGTTTTTTATATTATTAACTATCTAATAAAATCACAGTTACTGCCTTTAAAAGAACTCAATTTTTAAGAAGATGAAGAATGATTTAATGTACAATATATTTGTGTATTTTAATGCGAATTTGAATGAATTGTTTTATTCTATTTCGATGAAATGTTGTTTCAATGTTATTTAATTGTTACTATCGTTACTAATTAGTTATATAGTTACCAATTACAACTAAAAACGATTTTTAATGTGTTACCAAATATTATTTTATCATTTAGGCTTAGGTTCTGCGTGTACTATTTTGTAAATGATTTTCTAAATGTAAAATGATTACATGTTGTGTTGTTACATTGTTAATTGTATACGTGGTATGATTTACAGTTTTAATTTATTTAAAGGACGTTGATAACTCTGCGGACGGATAAGAACCTATTAACCAAGATCGTCCTTTTGAAAAGGTGGGATTCAAAATGTACGTGTAACAAAAAGTGTATGTCTCTTATCTGTCCACCGAGCTATTGTACCATATCTAAGTTATGATATAATAACCAACATAATAAGTATGTACGTATTAGCTCTGCTTCTTTTGATATAAGTATTCTATACAAAACATCCCTGTGATTTTTCTCGAAAATGAGTTCCTTATTCAACAGACTTCTATTGCAACTAAGCCTTCAGGAATTTCCTTACATCGGCACTTACAAAGAACTTACGCCAAGTCCCTCTTATGGCTGTCTAATAACTATCAACAGAGCTACCACATTACCTCAGGCTGCTAAATCAAAATTACCCTACCAATTTCATCTCAGCACTGGCACCACGCACCGTGTCTGTTCGTAGGCACCTAACCCTACATGTACCCTACATGTTTACTTGGTTTCGGAGAGTCAAACTAAATCAAGTAAAACAGATCATCTTCACGTCCCCAAATATTCTTAACACTCCGAATATAAGCTGTCTTCATCCCACCAACACTGGTTAGTGTTGGTGAAGACAAATACTTAAAATCTTGTTACTGTTTTTTGAGATAAATATTCTGTCTACAAAAGCCTTCACTACTTCGAATATTGGGCATCCCTTTCTCACCAACTTTTGCTTTCAGTAAACCCACTTGAAAACTAGTAGTAAAGACTTCCTTTTCACCGTATGCTGTCCAAATGTTCTGGATGGCATGTCCTAATTATCATCATCTTGCACAGAAGCTGCCACACTGTGCCGTTGTTCAGCGTCAATCATCATCACATCTATTCCCCATCATACCTTGTTCTAGGACAACTTGTACCCTTGAATATTTCAAAGTGCCTGTATTGCACTTTCTTTTCAGTCTTCAATCTAAAGTGTATCCCTGTCTTTTCCAACGACACACGAGAAATCTGTTTTTCTATTACTTATTGTACACGTGTAACTCGTATTATATTACCTGTTCCGCTCACGTTGTCTTCCCTCGTTATTCCTACCATCCTTCGATATTTCCCTTTTTCCTTCTCCCATTCTTTTTATTTCCCTTTCTCTACGTTATGGATGACTTTCCTATTGCCTTTTATCTCCATTTGTCTTGCGTATGTTCCTTCTCCATTCCCCTGCGTTTTAACAAGTTTAACAACTAAGAGTTGTCTCTTCTAAAATGGAAGTATTACATCTTAAAACTGCGTTGAAGGAATGTTTCTCTCATTATGCGCACCACTCCTTCAGACTTCTTTTGTTGAGATGGTCCACTCCCTGTCTAAGTCTTCCCAAATTGTGTGTTTCTATCTACGAACGTCTCTCTAGACTATGAAATTATTTCTATCCCAAAATGTATATATCTTACGTGCTACGAAGTATAAGGATATAAACCTATATGCTGAAAAATCAATCTACTAACCCTAAACTAACCTTACTCCTGCACACCTTTATCGTTATGTCAATCGGTATTCAAAAACATCTTATGATCAGGTCAAGCCATACAAGATGAAAAATTTTGCTCCCTGCAACCATTTTAAGATGTCAATATTAAATAATAGATGGACAGAAGATAAAATCTTTTGCTAGCTAACATGTACATACTTACAATGTTTGCACTATCATCACCATAAATGAATAATCAGCACGAATTAATTACAGCATAATAAATGTAATAAAACTACTTTTTTTATTATTTATTCGTGTCTATTACCCTCTCACAGAGATGAGACCAGTGTCCCAGCGGTGGTAACAATTATAGTGTGAGTAAGTTATTTTTATTTTGATTATTTATTATACACCACATTATACAGCATGATTACTTGAGAACTGGTCAGGCCATCGTCGTCAAATTCAAAGATTACAAAAGCCAAGTAAATTATTGACGTATCACAATGAACCACCCTGTTGACCAACCACATTCTACTTCAAAAGTTTATTCTGAAAATATGGAAAGCTACGTTACAAATTTGCTGAAGTAAATATATTTTGTAGTGTCCTCTTAGATTGAATCCAGAGGGTTTATATTAATTAAACCTGCATATTTTAATCCTGTGTAACTGGGCTATATTTAATAATGGTAACAGCAGGTCACTACAAGACAAAAGAAGGTTACGGAAGACTACGCTTATTTGCACAGCCATAAGCACTAGATCAATCTATACAATATAGGTATAAAAGACATGTTTATGCTGTGAAGCTGGCAGGGTGTTCTGCGGACATGCGAGTGGGTTTATAGATGAAAAACTCCAGTGTAGAAAAGGAGTCATTTTGATTTGGGTGGTTTATAGAATCACTTTACTACTTTAGGTACGTGGCATTGCAAAACATGCCATGTTGCATACAGTTATGATATGATATCGTCGTGGATAGTGCAATACCGCGTAACTAACATTTTCAATAAGAGCGAATTTTTAGCGAGCCTTATTGTAAATATTAGTAACGCGGTATTGCACTATCCCCGACGATATGTGCATCTTGATTGCGAAAGCTGTACTCATGTACAGCATGACTTGGATCTTCGTGGATGCAGACTTGCTGGTGGGGACTAATATATAGCTAAGTATACAATAATAATTATATAATTAAATTATAAACGTTGGTTATGGAGACGAGCCATACTAATTAAGGTTTGCTATACAATGCTTGCCTCTGGTCGCAAGCACGAATCAAGAGCATGAAGTCCCGGGTCGGGCCAGCCCGGAGTTTGAAAGATTGCGTTGTGATACCCCCGTGCTTCGGGTAGCACGTTAACGCGTTGGACCCGGCTGCCATTTGTACATCTTTGTCAGTCGGTTAGACTGAAAGCCGCACACAGCATAATTGGGAAAAGGCTGAGCCGATGATAGTGATACAATAGGAGAATGAATTCAGAGTTAAGAGCATCCAAGGTGTTTTTGGGGCGAACGGGTCTGTCATACTCTTAACTGACTGAACCATACTTGCGCCGCGCGCCGGAGGCTGCGGAACAGCAGTCATGTTAGGTATCTAATGATGACATGTCCCAGCGGGCTATGAGATACAGATCTAAAAACGTTAAATATCAACCTTCCATATGGACTGTATGGCTTAGAGGGTAATGCGGTCCAGTTGGATGGTTGGAAGGTTTCTGACATCTGTCAAATTGACGCCAATGTCGTACTTACGTTCTATTCTATTCTATTTTTTGTTAATGGCAAGTGGAGCCGATGTCGACTACCTCCTGCATACCACCTGCCGTCAAAAAATACCGCCTAAAGACGTCGCCTCAGTGGCGATATCTACTGTTGTGAATTTTTCTGACAGCCCTCGTTTCGGCTTCAGCGATTGCGTTCCTTTACTACTAAATGTGGCTCAGAGCGAAGATTTAGTGCTAGTGCTTAGTTGACATAGCTCGCGTTGTACCTACAACTATTTAAATATTAAATTTAGCCCCGATTATTTTTAATTCTAAGCTACAAACTAAAGAATTTAAGGTAAGTGTGCTCTTGGCACTCTGCTCAGCACTGCTGAGCGACTGAATGATATGAAGAATATTGGAATATGAGTAACCGAGAGAAACTTGTTGCATTGGAGATTGTTGCGCCACTAATGTTATACGTCTTACTATGCATACATTACATATAAACCATGAAATAGAATAAGTTAGGCGATTTGGAGGGCGTCCATTTAACTCTGAAAATGGAAACTATGTTTTCCTTGATCAACTGCTGTATTTTTTCTGGTTAATATCGGTATGGGGTCCAAGACAGTTGAATCGTTTCTGCCTTATACCATATAGACCTATCTTTAACGGCGTTTATCTGGTGTTTATAGCTACAGGGTTTGGAGATATTGTAGTGGGCTTGAATTGGAAAAGGTGTACATGATCGAGTCTATTAACGTAAGATTCTTACGATTTATTCTAAGACCTATCGGTTACGTGAAGGGCAAATTAATTGTAATGCGATGGAATAGCTTAATCTTACAGCTAAGGGGTGGAATTCCGTGTTTCCTGAAGTATAAACCTATAACCTGTGGGACTTTAGGTCAAGAAGGGAAAAGGTTACTTCTAGGTAAGCGTGCTTCATGTTCGACCACATCATTGTTGCCATCAGCTGAGATCGTGGTCAAACGCGAGCCAATCATCAATAAAAATTATAGATAAGTAGATAGATATATTCTTTACCATAACAGAAAAACAAATAAGGTTTACCAACTAAAAAGGGTGATACAATGGGCTTATCGCTAAAAGCGATCTTTTACAGACAACCTTGGATGGATAAAATGACACGATAATAAAAAAATGACACGAAATGTAGGTACCTCGTAAACAATCTTGCAGTACGATGAGCGCACTTCATGGGAATTGGTTAGTATCTATAATTAACTATCTATAAAAATATATACCTAGGTACGATAGTGACTGTCTCGTTAAACTAGTTACGTGTTTCAAGCGATACTGCAATACATGAGGCCCTAGGTTCAATTCCTGGGCAAATGATTAGCTATTGTGATTTTCAACAAACAAAACTAGATGACGTCATATACGGCTCTAAAAGAGACACCGAAATAAGGTCAGAGGTTAGTCTCTTAAAGCCTAAATATTATCAAAGTTTGATTTATCAGAATGACTATGTTGATTAGAGAAATGGAAAATAAAACACATTTACCTATGTAGATTGTTTTGAAATAGTCAGCAGCAGTCAGTGCACGTATTCAGATTATGTAGGTTTACGTAAACCACAGCGTAACTCAGTATAAAAGTAGTTTTTGAGGTATCGTGCGTGTCACCAAACATGTGAAACGATCATCTATAGAAAAGTCGTTGGTGTGTCTATAATAATATAGATCTAACTACACGTCTTTACATTGTTATCCAATGCGAATGTGACAGTGTGGAAATATAAATAACTAGCTTCTGCCCGCGACTTCGTACGCGTGGGAAGGTTTTCCTGTGCAAATCCTGATCCCGTGGGAATTTCGGGATAAAACGTAGCCTATGTGTTATTCCAGAATGTCAACTATCTACTTACCAAATATCATTCAGATCCGTTCAGTAGTTTTTGCGTGAAAGAGTAACAAACATCCATCCATCCTCACAAACTTTCGCATTTATAATATTAGTAGGATAGTAGGATTAGTAGGATAGGATAGGACAATACAATAACTCTTTTCGATTAGTTGGATTATTAAAATTCAATACAATACATCAACACAGTAAATAAGAAGACAAGACAATAATTGTCTTTATTTACTGTGTTAAAAAAGTGTGACTCGTGCCTTTTTCGAAATGACGGGTTCAATTTATAAATGAGTCTACGTGAATTGCGGCTAGTTCTGTACAATTAGACGCACGCCATCTGTTGGCGTTTTAATGCGTTAGTATGAGCCAAACGTAAGCGACGATCGTGTTTGCGCGATGTTTTCTGTTAATAGCTTAGTCTAACAGACAATAAACACAGTAAATCAATCAAGACAATTCAATTTAATTAAGTTAATTAATAGATATCATTAACAAAATCTTGGCGCTGTCCCCCGTGAAGGGCGGCTAGTTCGGTAAAATTTGAATGCACGCCATCTGTCGGTGCTTTGATGCGTTCCTATGAGCCAAACTAAGTCGTGTATTCGTGCGATGAGTGTTTTCTGATAACAGCGTAGTCTAACAGACAGTAGTATTAGATGGCACCAATAGGTGGCGGAGTCTACGCCGGTGCGTACAGTATACAGTAGGTACTTCTCTTCACAGAATACCTTTTTATAAAGTGAGACTTCTCTTCAAATTACTGTCGTTGCCGGAGTTGCAGGAATGTTCAAACGAGCGGCCCCGGACGCAAAGGAAAATGAAAGTGGGTTTTTTTGTCGTACTCATTGTTCCACATCTTTCCAGCTAAGTGGTGACGGGTGCTGACTCTTAGCATAATAATAAAAATATTTAGGCCAGTATATACTCACCCATGAAAGGTTCCGTATCCGAAATTTAGAGGTATAGAGATTCCAAAAAATTACTTTGTTTTTCATGCATTACGAAGTTTGTTCGTCAATTGTTTGTATAAATGACCAAGTTATATTTGCGGTTTTTTATAATGTTCTATAGGTATCACATGAACTGGCAACATAAGCTGGCAGTGTCTACCTCGTTCAAAGTAATTTTCGTTGTAAGTTTTCATTAAGGCCGGCTTGTCCCGAGCACCGTAGGTATTCGACGCTTACCCCAGCCCCCGCAACGAATAGCAAAACGTAACAAATTACGACGCGCGGGAGACGCGCGCGCCAAGCGCATCGCTCATGAGTTCACGAACTCAAGTAGGTACGAAGATGCGTCACAGAATAGAGCAATTCAGTAGATCAACTTGAATTGATTAGTTTATGTTTATTTTGTTTTGTTTTAATAGTAAGTATTTTCAAGTTTATAGATAGAATAGGTACGTATTGTATAAACTTGAACCTAATTGGTAATAATTAAAAGTAAGTATATTTATTTATTTTTGTGAATAAGGTGTATAAAAAATCTGACTGACACGTAGATCATGAATACGGGTATGATTCAAAATTACACGCCGCGCGCTATTCGACTTTCCCAAAGGGTGCGAAATCTTCATGGCACAGTATAAAAAATCAAGTATTAGGTAGGCACACTTACATTAGGAGAATTGTATTACAATTCAATTGTTATATTGAAAGAGGGCTTAGACGTATTCTGTGTGAAATATTATGTTTAAAAAATAATAAATATAAATATTTTTCAATTAAATAGTTATACCAATAAAAGCAACACACAAACACTTTTTGGAACGTATTTATTTTACGCGGCTTCTAAACTGGCAGAAATTGTAACGCAAAAGTGTTAATACTTACGACTGTCTTCTGACGAGAGAGACGACGAGGGTCAACCGCACACTTTTTTTTCTCTAAAAACTACAATCATTTATGCACAACTGGCTAATGCCGTGATTCGACTTCAACTTCAACTCTTGCGGCTTTTGTGGAGGACCCACCACAATTTCATAAACGCTGGAGGTTGTTTGGTAAAGTATTTTGGATGATGAAAAGTATTAAAATTGAAGTAAAAAAAAAAAACAAAATTATTTTGTACGCAAACATGACATGACAGCTTTTGCAATGTCAAATGTGTTATCACTCAATGTTTTACCAGTTTACCAGTGGCTAGAGAAAATTAGAAATATGGCATAGAAATGTTAAAACGATAATACAGTACGCTACAGCTTTATTTTATTTATCTCAATGAACCTACATAGATCATAAACAAATCGAGTAAATACAAGAGGGATAAGGCATTTAATGGAGATTGGACGGGGAACATTAGGGGGTGCGCGTGATTTGAAATGCAGTAAAAAGCCATAGATGACATCCTGACACGATATGTCACATTTTTGACATTTTACAACATATTATCTGTTTCCCTTTGGTACATGAATACTTTATTGGAAAACTTAAAAAAGTAGACATACACAAAGATGTGAAACTTTTTCTGATTAATCATTTTCATGAAAAAGAAATGTAAGCACTTTTCTCAAGACCATCTATGCTCGTTGTTGGTGTTGTTTACTGATTGCACAACGGTGAACAGGAGACGACTAGGCTCTTCGACCACCTTACGGAGGCAGCTGCATGAGCTGAAATGGCCCAGCACAAATATCCGATGGCAAAGCTTGTTTTTCTAAGAGATTTTAATGCCCACCATAAAGAATGGTTGTTCCCGTACCAACAAACAGAGCACGCTGGTAGAGGCCCGCAGGTTTTTTTATCGCTAGATCTCGACCAGCTGGTTCACCAAGCAACCTGCATTCCAGAAGTCGACGGCCACACGCCCAATGACTTGGACCTAGTGGTGAAAACGGTATCTACCTTTTCTCCTCCAGATACATGCCCCAGGGTCATATGGCGAGTATGGAAGTATGGGTTTGCAGACTCCGAAACTGCGAAGTGAAACTCGAACTTTTACCGTCCTTCGCTGCCTCCTAGTTATGATAAAACTGAATGGAACACTGGCTCACACCGCACAAGAAAAAGCAAATTTAAATGCCTCCGTCTTTGCGGTAAGTTAACGTCTCGACACGGCGTCTAACTTACCACATAAAATACCTCACTTTGGCTCCGTAATGCTGGAAAATGCATTTCATGTTAAGGAAGTCCGCAAAGCCCTTTCCAGTCAAAACCAAACCAAACTTTGCCAGCCAAGCAGAGTCAAGATGCAAACCGAGATCTTTAATTGAAAATGATAGGAAGGAGTGAACTAGTTGCCACTCTAATGATCATACGTGAGCTTCTGATCACAATGGCCTGACACTTTGAGGGGCTTACAGTCACCCCAAATCAATCAGACCAGTTTTATAGCATCTAAATCTCGGTTTACATCTCCTATAGCGTCTGACAAACTTTCCACCCGCGTAGATGCATACAACTGCAGATCATCAGCGTAAAGTTGATACGAACACCGAAGACAGAGAGTTATAAAGTTTACCGAAGTTTACCGAAAATAATAAATGATATTTTCGTAGGAAATGGTCATGTTGTATATTTCTACACTATGGCACGAGTGTGCTGCGTGTAATAAATATTGTTGACTTGTGACAACCCTGGCCGTTGCGATACTGTCTAGAGCTAGACGTTGTCGGCATTTTCCACAAGATCAAAGGCGTCGACCTACTGTATGATCTTTATACTGTGGTCATAGCGACGAATGATCGACTGTACCATTTATCCATTATTACATTTACGAAAATAAAACCTAATACAGTCGAATACGGTCAGTTATTTCAACCGTAGTTACTGACGTTCTGTTAGCGCGTTTAGTAAAGAATCGGTTTGATAACCGTCAGTATTCTGGATCAAACCCAGGCTTTAATCATATCTTTTTGTGATTTCTTTTTATTGAAAGTACTTTTATATTATATTTAGATATTTTTGGAAATATTTTTTTGAATAAAATAAGAAACATTTTCATTTTTTTATAGGAGAAAGAAAGTCAACAATGTTTTTGTTTTACACACATGTTTGCGGTTTGTAAATCTATTCTGCGTAGGTACTTATCTACTTAGTAAAGTAAAATATTAATTTGTATAATTATAGGTACCTATAATAATATTGTCAAAGTTTCCTTTGAGTCTGACATTTGAAAAGAGCATTATAACATTTGCGCACGTGGCGGCTTTATATGCTTTGACATAGGGTTCAAATTCAATTGTTTCACACACTTTTTGCGGTTGGCAAATCTATTCCGCGAGAAAAATAAACTATTACAGCTTTTGCGCGCGTGGCGTGTTTATTTACACATAGTCACATATATTATTTTGTGGTTTCGAAATCTATTCCGCGTAGCTAAGTAGGTACCTCAGAATACAAAAAGAACCTAGTTAGTAAAGAAAAATATTTATGTATATACCTAGGTCTAAATATTTATATATTCTCAAAGCCTTCTTACTTTTTTTGTTTATTCAGCCTTCGTAGAGCCAGCGATGACCACTTCTTTTTGTTAATTTTTACTGACCAAAATTATTACTAAAGTACCTAATAAAAACAATTTATATTACAACTATTTAAAACTAAACGATAGGAATTATTATTTTATAATGATTTATTGGCTCGACCGGAACCAAACTTAGCGGGGGTGGCAGGTTCGCTAAAAATTGGCATACGTCCGACCTCCAACACGTTCCGCTCGGGACTAAAGGACGCGGGGCGCGTGGCCGCGCGCATCAAAATAATAGGAAAACACTTATTTTTGAAATTAGTGGTATAAATATTTTCAAATTTCACATTATGACGACAGACGTATATGACATTTTTTACGATCTTTATTATGGTATAAGTTTTATTATTCAAAGCTTAATACAACTCAAATAAAATAAGAATAAGACTGTAATTTAGACTTGTCTTTGCGATTTAATTAGTTGCAGTGAAATGCAAGTAATCGTGTATCGGATGACCGAAATAGAAAGATCAAAGTATGAATTATGTAATATGTTTTTTTCAAAATTTAAATCCGTTTTATCTACGAATAAGACACAATTGAAAACGACGTTTTTTCGAATAACCTCGCCTTAAGCATGTACTTTTTTAGATTTTGCTCTCTCTTGTTTTAAAAGTTAGAGTCCCTCTCTAACTTTTTACCAGTTTGGAAGTCTATATGTTTCAAACGATTAACTTTATGAAGAAATCGTTTTAGAAACCTCGTTCCTTAGCTTTTCATTTTATTAATTTTTGTATAAAAATCGTAAACCGATCCACAGAATACATCTACCAAGATTCAACTATGTAGAAACTTGAAACTCTTTATTATTTATACTTTATATTTTTTCTTTATTTATACTTTCGGAATAAAGTACAATTTGTAGCTGGGAAGCGTGGCCGTCTTTGACAAACCTGGCGTCGCGCGTCGCACCGTGGTGGCAGAAGCGGCGAGCATCGGGATGACGTGGGGTGAAGTGAAGTGGGAAGCTTAAGACCGATCGCGATGCAGGACTACTAACTGTGGACGCCCTCTGCCCCATTTATTGGTCATAGGAAATGAGTAGGAAATGATGTCCAGTAAGACGAGTAGCCGAATGGCAAAAAAACGAACCCTTAAAAATTCGTGATGTCTGTCCATCCGTATGTAACACACACAGTTAAATCTTGGTAGGTAGATGTATTCTGAGAACCACTTTACGAGTTTATACAAAAATAAAAAAGGAGCGAGGGCCCCCAATTCATGCAGCTGAAAAAAAATATTTTTCAAAACTATAATAAAATAAGTGAAAAATCTGTAGATAACATAGAGTAGATCTCAATGAACACTTTCAACAAAAATGAGTTTGAACAAGTTATAGCCACAGATTTTGAGAGATATACGAGTACTCGTAACGACCATTTTCCAAAAACCGCAAATATTACTTGGTCATTTACACAAACACCCTTCGTGGGCGAGTCTGACTCGCAATTGGCCACTTTATAGGGTTGCGTAGGCAAATGTCACAAAACAGAACCCTTAAGGATTCGTCATGGCTATTTGTCTGTTCGTCCATATGTCACAGCCACTTTATTCCGAAATTATTAAGACTACAGAGTTGAAACTATTAAGACTACAGAGTTGAAACTATTAAGACTACAGAGTTGAAACTTGTTATAAATCAATGGGGTGCTTCGGATACACGGAAGTCATCATCTGCCTAGTCTTTTCTCAATTATGTTGGGATCAGCTTCCAGTCTAACCATGCAACCGAGTATTCATGATCATTCATGGTGCGACTGCCTTTCTGACCTCTACAACCCAGTAGCTGGGTATCACGATACCCTTGGCTAGAACACTGTCAGATTTTACTGGCTTCTGACTACCCGTAACGAACGGGCGCCCCTCCATAGACTAGTTAAGACATACAAAACTGCCTTAAACAAAATAAATTAACTGCTTTAAATCCTAGTTCTTTTTTTTTATTGAAAATAGGCTCGCGCTTGACCACCATCTCACCTGATGGTAAGTGATGATGTGGTCGAAGATGGAGCACGCAAAAGTAACCTATTCACTCTTGACTTAAAGACTCCTAGGTTATAGCTATCGGCAAACACAGACTCCGGCAGGGAATTCCACTCCTTAGTCGTACGCACAATGAAGATATTCCCAAAACGTTTAGTGCGTATAGGTGGGATGTCCACCATGTAACGATGGCGCATCGCCGTTTGTCTTGTAGTCCGATGATGGAACGGGCTCGACGGAATTAGACTATGTAATTCCATCGCACACTCCCCGAAATGTAACCGATAGAAAACCGATAAACTAGCAACTCTTCGTCGACGTTCAAGGCTCTGGAGCTTTGATTCGACCAGGTATCGTTGCCAATGAGTCTTTTGGCCCGTTTCTCAATAGACTCAAGCGCGTCCATTTGGTACTTGGCAGATCCACCCCAAAGATGAGAGCAGTACTCCATACACGACCGAACCTGGGCTTGATAGAGATTGAGCAGCTGTCCGGGTGTGAAGTACCGTCTCACCTTTGCTAGGATTCCCAACATTTTTGATGCTACTTGAGCCTTAGCCTCGATAAACGGTCCAAAATTGAGGGTAGAAGTTAGTGTTACCCCCAGAAGCTCGATACGATCGGTTATCGGCACGGTTACACCTCGCAAAGTAGGAGCCGGTTCGATTTGACTCCTTTCCTTTCTTAAATCGAAATGTTTAAATACTTATTTATTAGATTAGAAAATACGAGTACCTAGTTGTACCACCGCTGTATCAACTAGTCTCTATTGTTATCTGTGGAAACGTTATTGATTGTACATTGACCTTATTTTAGTTGTTAGACAAAGTGTACAATTGTTTGTTGTCCCAATAAAATAAAGAAATAAAACAATTTTCAAAGATAACCAAATGACAGCCAGGACTAAAGGCTTAACGTGCTTTCAACTTCCAAACTCCGGGCTTCCACTGGGAAAATAACCCAGAGCACTTCGTGCCCGACCCGGTAATAGAACCCGAGACGCGTGCTATATAGTCACGCCTAATAAAAAAGCAAACTAAAAAAATTAATGCAATAAATATAGTTTGTTTGTGTCATTAAACATTAAACCTATTTGTGTTGGGTCAATAGATCATATAGGTCTTTAAAAATGACAATGTGGTATCTTATTTTTCTGATAGACTCTTCCAAAGTGTTAAAATGTGTGGCCCCACACGTATCTTTATAAAAAGAGTAAGGTATATATATTATGTTTTTAAAAAGAGCATGAATGTTTTTTGAATGTTTACTACATTCAAAAAAACATGCATGCATGATCTTAATGAAAATTTTCAATGCAAAAAAGTTTGAACACATTTTCAAAAACCGCAATTAATAGGGGTTAAAGCTGGGTTAAAGTATAAAAGGAGATTCTGAAAGCCGATCCGAGTCAAAGTACCCAGGAATTGGCGGCATGGTTAAACGTTACAGTACTTTTTTTCTTTTTTTTTTTCGTGGTAAAATCATCAGATGAGTCCTCCCGCCCCGGGCAGGGACTGTCAGACTTGTACTGACTAAAATAGAATATTAACTCATTTGCATGAAATCAATAAGATAAAAAATATGAAAAATTACGAATATTAGGTAGAATGGTGACATGTGATGAAAAGTGTATTATTTACGAAAACTTAAAGCAAAAACTGCAATGGTTGACCCCAGGTCAAACGCAGCAACAGTTCCTTAAGGCAAAGCTTACGAATAATAAGGTAATGGTAACTGTTTGGTAGTCTATTCGTGGTGTTATTTACTACAGTCAAGTTTAATCTGGCAATAATGGCAGATGTTTAGTGCCCAAGCTTCAGACAAAAATGGCGAGACTAGCAGTGAAACAGCCCCGACTCGTGAATCGAACTCAACAATTAAGTGCCCAAATTTCAGACAAGGATGGCGAGACTAGCAGTGAAACAGCCCCGACTCGTGAATCGAACTCAACAATTAAGTGCCCAAGTTTCAGACAAGGATGGTGAGACTAGCAGTGAAACAGCCCCGACTCGTGAATCGAACTCAACAATTAAGTGCCCAAGTTTCAGACAAGGATGGCGAGACGAGCAGTGAAACAGCCCCGCCCAAGTTTCAGACAAGGATGGCGAGACTAGCAGTGAAACAGCCCCGACTCGTGAATCGAACTCATCAATTAAGTGCCCAAGTTTCAGACAAGGATGGCGAGACTAGCCGTGAAACAGCCCCGACTCGTGAATTGAACTCAACAATTATCGAAGACAATACATCGCACGAGAAACTGTTGTAACTATGCAGAAGCTGCGGTTAGGAACCATAGGAGATCCTACGTACCTACCTGCCAAACCGAGAGCTTACTTACCTTATTCCAAAGGACGTCATTTTTAAGGTTCCGTACTCAAAGGTTAAAACGGGACCCTATTACTAAGACTCCGCTGTCCAACCGTCCGTCACCAGGCTGTATCTCATGAACCGTGATAGTTAGACAGTTGAAATTTACACAGATGATGTATTTCTGTTGCCGCTATACTAAAAAACAGAATAAAATAATTATTTAAGGGGCTCCCATACAACAAACGTGATTTTTTTTGCTCGTTTTTGCTCGATATTGATTACGGCAACAGGTAGACGCTTGAAATATTAACATAATTTATTTAGTTATATATTAAAACTAGTATTTGCGTGTTGCGTGAGGTGCAAGCACCTCGCGTCCTTGTGAAAAAAAAAAGGGGGGGGGGGGGTGATGGGGGGAGATGGGGGGGGTTTAGTATTTGCGTGTTGCGCGAGGTGCAAGCACCTCGCGTGCTTGTGAAAAAATTAAAGAAAAATGGGGGGGGGGGGGTTTGCACAATTATTTCGACTAAAGCATTGCCCCTCTAAATGAATCTGAAAAAAAAAAATTCGAAAAAAGTCTCTTAATTTCCGAGATCCGCCTAAAGGGGTGAGAAGGGGGGCAAGGGGGGCGACTTTGAAAAATGATATTTACTTTACCGAGCCTTCTCTATACGAATCCGTAAAAAAAAAGAATACCGGTCTCGTAGTTTCCGAGATACGATAGGGAGGGGGGAGAAGGGGGGTGAAAAGGGGAGGGTTGGCACTTTTCCCGTAGGTTTGATAGTTAGTTGTTTACGAATCTGTCAAAATATACCCACCTCCCCATCCACCATCTGGGAGAACAATTATGTCAGTGAGTGAGTGAGTGGTAATTTAGCTTTATATAGTATAAAGACTATTATTATTATTACCTCCGCTCGATAGGCCTTTAACAATGACATTGAGGTATCTAAAACCTTTTTTCTCAAAATCTACCGTTTCATGGACTTCCAAAGTAGCAAAACGTGTGCTACCCCCTGTATCTATAAGAGAATACAAATTAAAAAAAAATATGCTATGGATCTTAAGAAAAACCTTCAACGAAAATTTGTAGAAGTTTAAGGTTTGAGCAAGACATTGTCAGCAGTTTTTGAGATATACCTATACCCTGTTTTTTAATCTCAGAGACAGAATTGACACATGCAAATGTCAATTTTGGAAATAATGTTGCCCGCTCTTTTGTGTACGATACCGGTTTGTTAAATCGTAACTTTTTACCCGATTGCTCGACGCAAAGGAGGGTAATGTGTTTCACAGTCTGTGTAAGTATGTATGATTGTACCTATGTGTTAGGGTATCGTTGAATAGTTCTTTTTTTTAAATAGAACTAGCAACGTGGATATAATACACATTACTAGCAATCTTGTTAACCGCTCCAACTAAGCTAAATATGCTTGTCTGATGTGGGTCCACGGCAATAGTGTAAGGGAGGGCTTTGAACCCACGACCTCTCGATCACAATTCCGATACCTTAGCCATTGTTAGGTTTTATTATCTATTCTTCATTTAAAGCAATCGCTTAGGATATATAAGTTTTAAAACGGATCAGTGCCATATTCAGGGTGCAGTTTTTTTTTCTTTCAAACCCATCGAGTGGGGTATCAAAATAAAAGGGTTTACGAGAGAATAATTAATAAATATGTGATTTATTTGTATTAAACTAAATAAAAATTAAAAATCATATAAGAAGATTGAAAACTCGTAATACCAAAGAAAGGATAAAGTTGGAATTATTCCTTCTTTGACTTATAATATTGTTACTTATTTGATAACTTTATAGGCCAGCTAAAGATGGAATACCTTCACTTGGTGAAGGTGGTGATGATTTTATTGGCTTGACCCTGTGATGATGCCGCCGCTTATCTATATTGTGCTGGGCAGTAACAATATATTGGGCGTTTCTTCATTGGTCGGCCCGACCCGGCACCGATACCGACATCGACATCGGTGGACGCTTGATTCTATGAAATTGTAGGGAGTATTGTCTCATTGACCCAGCCCGACACCAATATTAACTGCAAGGGACGACCTTAGCTGTGATGTATTTAACTTCTAATTTATTTACAAAAGGTCCATATTGTATTGAGCAGAGTAAGGCCACTAGAAGGCTGTATTTGTGCAGTTGATCCGAATAAACTTCTATATACGCTTCGAAACCACAATTCCTAGCAAGAGTTAAATAATCTGTGAAATCTTTAAGATATTTAAACAAAAAAGCTAAAAATAAAAAGGTAATAAAAAAAAAACTAAAAATCCTGACTGCTCAACTAAAAGGAAAGAAACGCACATTTTTATTTAAAAAAGTGACAAGAAGGCGGAACCCATCCCATTTTTGTAATATGTATATGTTCGATTAGGTCCCGCCTGCTTGTACACAATAAATACCGAGTTAATGTGTGTGTTATAATCAGTGATCGGAATAGGTAGAGCTATTTAGGTTCATTGACCGTAAACATTGATGTTAATATGGATATTCCACGGGATTCCGACTGATACTACGGGATTTTATTGAATTTCATTATTTTTGTCAATATGTATAAAATGTGAATATGTTTATGTAAGCCAATAGGCGCATGAGCGACGTTGTAAATTTTACAACTGTAAATGTTTTTGTACAACTTCAGAATAAAAATGTTTAAATGATTGTTGATTCTTGAATAAGAAATTGTTACGTAAAAAAATATATGTGGTTAATGAATGAAGTTTATCTATTTATTATACTATCCTTAATCCCGTCCTTCTTATATTTTACCTGTCAGAAAGGAAGTGCAATTTTTCATTAGTCCCGAAGGCGAGAATAGATTTTTTTATAATATTACTACTTACAAACCAAATCCCGGGACTCGGGGAATATCCATATTATTCTAACCTATGGCAATAGTACATAAAACAGCTCTACCTATTCTGATCTCTGGTTATAATCGATAGTATATAGCATAGATAAAATAAACAAGTATGTTGTATTTTATATTTCTATGGTATACAACGTGTAATTTAAAGGGTATATACATACAAAGTGCATGGCTTCTTTTTTGTAATCCTAAGTCTACGTGTGTAGAACTTATTACAAATTCCAATACACAATACCAGAGACCGAATTTTTCAAATTAAGAAGAACGAAAAGAATTATCGTGTTATTGGCAAGTGACGTGGAAAGTTATTGACCCTCGTAGTGCTGTGACACGTTTGTTATTACTGGTATTCAAGAAACATATGAAACTAATAATTTGGGGTCAATTCTGTGAGTCACTTATTTTGAGCTGAAACTTTACATAGAGACTCCATACCAGATGTTGTCTTCAGTCCTTTTGGATAGATATGGGGTTTCCGTTACACGTTGTATAGTATTAGACTATAATAGTCGACGACATTACTGTTAGGTTTATGATAGTAATAGGTGGCGATTCTGATAATTCAGAATATTCCCAATTTATGGAGTCATTATTTAAATCTGATTAACGAATTCCTGTAATTAATTATGTTATTAAAAAATATAGATATCTTACATTATTAATTTTGTATTTCTACGTTTTAAATTAGCACCTACACATTATTTCAGAATAACGTGTTATAAAAAACCGATAGATACTTGATTTTATTAACGTTAAATTTCGATAGTGCAAAAAACTGGCAACCGTCGTAATGTCAACTTTGTCTCCGAGATTAAAAACAGGGTATAACACATTTTCTTAAACCGCAAATGTATCTTTGTATTTTATACAAACACTATGAAAAATAAAGATATTTTCGCAAGCTTGGTTAGGCGGCCCGTTCATAGGTAAACAAGCAGAAAAGGTAGACAGAAACATAACTTACTTTGTTAAACTCGAAGTACTGATTTTTATAAAATGTTATCTATACATATAATAAAACTGTAGAAGAAGTGAATTCTGTACATTGAATATAAACTAAGAAATTACGTCTAGGGTACTTTATACAAATAGCAGAAGCCAACAATATAATTTTTGAAATGTTTGTCTGTCTGTCTTTTGTGCGTCTTTCGCGCAAAAACTACTGGACGGATTTTGATTAAACTTTTTTTGTTTGTGGAGAGAATTACCGAAAATCGCTAAATTATCTATACCGGGTATTTTTGAATGTTGTGCCATAGAACTTGTAAATTATAAAATCGTTATTGTGTGTATATATAGAGTACCGAACCCAAGAAATTTAGATGAATTTATGAGTAGATTAGAGATATTGTTACGTGTCCTGATAAAAAAACCATTTAAAAATATTGTACTGGCGGGTGATTTCAATATAGATATATTGAAGAAAAACAAACAGACTCTAGAATTTGAAAATCTATTATTAAATTTTAATTTAAAATTATCCGTACGTCAACCTACTCGTTTAAAGAGCAAGACGTGCATCGACAATTTTGCGCATAACTTTAATGGATGCCGTGAAGCTATTGTTTTGGAACTGGCTTTGTCTGACCATACGGCACAACTACTTAATTGTCCGATTAGCACCGCAAGCACAAAAAATCATTGGCGGATCACTAGACGGGACTATAGTAAAGAAAACATAGATAAATTCAAATCCTACCTGAATAACCTAACGTTTGCTGAGGTATATGAAGCGAAAGACCCAAACATTGCTTACAACGCTTTTATAGAAATATTTTCTTTTTTATATACGCAGTGCTTCCCTGAAACTCTTATATCTGTAAAATTTAAGAAGAGGCCTAGTTGGGTGTCTCGTGGAATTAAAATATGTAGTAAAAAGAAGCGTCAATTATTATGGCAATATAGACATAAACCGACCGAAATGAATAAAAATAAATTCCAGAGCTATTCAAAATTGCTTAAAAAGATTATTTGTTTAACTCAACGAGCACAAAATATATACAAAATTAAACATTCTAATAATAAATCTAAGACTACTTGGGAAATAATAAATCAAACAAAACTTAACATACCAAAAAACACTATAGACAAAATTAGATATAATAATGAAACTGTAACTGACCCAAAAATTATTGCAAATATATTTAACGATTACTTTATAGATAAAATTAAACCTATGACTAACTCCGGAACCTCAGTTACTAAACATATTTTAGCCAGAAAAGACTCAATGTTCATGGCGCCAAGTGTACCGCCTGATATAGTAAAAATTATCGCAACCTTAAAAAATACAGACAGTGTAGGATACGACGGCATATGTACAAAGATTGTTAAGACTGTAGCATATGAAATATGTGGCCCCTTAAGCTTCATTATTAATTTAAGCATAAGTGAGGGTATATTTCCAAAGGCGTTAAAAACTTCTATTGTAAAGCCGCTATTTAAAAAACAAAATAGGGAGCTAATGGAATTTTATAGGCCAATATCTTTAATACCAATAATTTCAAAAATTATCGAAAAATACATATATAGGGAACTTAATAACTATATTGAAAAGAATCATATACTCTGTGAAGAACAGAAAGGATTTAGAGAAAATAAAACAATTAACATGGCCATATACAACTTCTTGTATACTGTTATGACAAACGTGGACAAAAAAACACCAGTTTGTGCCATTTTCTGCGACATGACACAGGCCTTTGATTATGTCCAGCATAATATATTATTAAGTAAACTCGATGCATATGGTATAAGAGGGAACATATTTAGTCTAATACGATCATACCTATATGACAGAAAACAAGTAACGCAAATTAGTAGAATAAATATGAGCTCCAAACGTGAAGAGATTTTCACGTCATGCGAGCGTACCGTCCCACATGGAGTTCCGCAAGGAAGTGTAATCGGACCACCGCTGTTTATACTCTATATTAATGACTTCCCTAAATCCATTAAATATCCCATGACACTGTTTGCGGATGACAGTACGATAACGATACCATGCACTAATAAAAATACATATGAAATGGACATAAAAACTACATTAAATGAAGCAGTAACGTGGCTGAATAATAATAATTTAAAAATTAATATAAATAAAACTTTGATTATGCACTTTAGCCAACGATCGTCATTTAGTCTTGACATTGAATATAATAATAGTAAAATACAAACAGCTGATACCACAAAATTTTTAGGCCTAACAATTGACAGAAACTTAAATTGGAAAGTGCATATTGAGACTCTAGCCAATAGAATAAGCAGTTCTGCATATGCGTTATATAAACTATCTCGTACTCTAAATACAGAAGCGCTATTAACAGCTTACTATGGCTTAGTTGAATCTATAATTAGATATGGTGTTATCTTCTGGGGTAATTCCACCAATAAGGATATCATCTTTAAAAGACAGAAGCGTTGTTTAAGATCTATGTTTAATCTAAAAACTACTGATAGCTGTAAAAATTACTTCACTAAATATAAAATATTAACGTTACCTTCTCTCTATACACTACTAATTTTTAATTAGTACAAAAAAAAATGGGGCTCTATCCGTACCCTTTACTGATCATATTTATGTAGTCAAAAGTAAAAAAAACGAAACCCCAAAATTGTCTACGAAAATTTGTCATAACTGGTAAACTCATAATTGAATCAATCATTCATAACAATTGCTACTAGAAAATACTACGCGCAGTGCTAGTCCAGTTAGATCGTCATTCATAAATCCCGGCAAACTCGCGTCTAAGCTCAAGCCACGCCCCCTCTGGCCAGCGGTCCTTTTTACAACGAGTGAACGAACAAACAGTGCCAATTTGTTAGCGGAAGTGTGCGCGTGCTTTTTAAACATAAGTTGTTACGTTTTTACTGTCGCGATGGCTTACCAGTTTTCATCTCGAGAGTACGTGGCTATGTTGCGTGTGTACTTTTGGTCTGGTGGCCGCTGTTCGTATGTACAGGGAAGAGTACCCAAATGCTCGCTAGCCAAAGGTTCGGACTGTGGTAAATGTTTACCAACGTTTACTCGACCATTGATCATTCCGCGCAACGGCCCATCGCCAAGGACATGGAAGACCGGCCCAAAACCTTTACGACGATGTAGTGGACTACTTTGAAGATCCCCGGCGAAGTACGAATGACGCAGCTTGTCATTTTAATATCAGCCAGTACTGTGCATAGACGATCATTAGTTCGTCTGGATTTCACCCATACCACTAAAGAAAGGGTCAAGAATTGACTACTGTGGATAATGAACCAAGGATGGAGTTCTGCAGGTGGATACTGAACAACACAAGCAAATGGCCCAATTAAAGTAGGTATGTAGGTAAAGTTTGAATTTAATAAGTGCCTATTATTTTTCGTGAACCTTTTATTTTACTATTTTTTAATTCGTAAAGCTTAAAGATGCGTCTAAGCTACCTACAATTACGATAACAGCTGTTGGAGGCGGGGCAAGTTTGAGCGAGACCGCGTGACCGCGACATCACGATTAATGAATACATGAATGGCCTGTACAATATGTCCGTAAATTGAGTGACATTTTGGGATATAAACAAACGCTAATAACTTTGCTATTTATCAATATTATATAGTGAGACTTTACATATATAATAACAAGACCTTTTCTAATAAGCCCTTTAAGTATTTGTACTAATTAAAAATTAGTAGTGTATATTGGAAATAGCAATGTTCGTAAAAACTAATCCACATTTGTTTCCTCGTATGGCAGACAAATTTCCAAGAAATAGACGTGACGATAGCCTACTATGTGTTCCTACATCAAAAACTACACTAATGCGCAAGAGTGTTTTTTGCATGGCACCAATTGTCTACAACAAATTGCCCAAAAGTTGGAAAGAAAAAACAGTACCTATGTTTAAACAAACGCTGAAATTATTTTTGGCACAAAAAGCCTATTATAGCATTGCAGATTTTTTAAAGGACTCATGTAAATAATAAATTAATTAGTAAAATTGGATTATGTTATGATTTGTTTTGTTTAAGGATTTGTTTGTTTTAAATGATTTAATTTATGAAATTTATATTGTAAGTGTAGAATTTAAAAAATGTTATGATTTGTTTTGTTTTATGATTTATTTGTGTAAAATGATTTAATTTATGAAATTTATATTGTAAAATTGTGTGTAGAATTAAAATAATCATTATGTACCTGTATGTAAACATATTTGCACGCCATGAGAAATGGCAGACATGTCGTGAACCAATCAATTTTTAAGATCTTGCATGCATGTATTATATTAAATTCTGTATGTGTACACATGTTTGAGCTAATAAAACTTCTATTCTATTCTATTCTATTCTATTTGTATAGCTATTAGTCCTCGCAAATATATAGGCTATAATTTATTTTGAAGATCTGAATATTAGACGTGGTACCTTAGCAGTCCGGCTAATCTATAAGAGATATTAATATACCGCTTAAGGAAAACTTGGTCAATATGATACCTAAGTATTTTCTGTCGACATAAAAGAAATGAAAGTCTACAGCACCTGATGTGGAACCCACACAAAATAAAGCATTATAAAATTGAAGCATCAACGAGATGCTTAAACTTTATGTGGGCAGTGGGTTCCAGATCAGGTGCCCTAGACTTTCATTTTTTTTTATGAATGCCATATTTTGGTACAAAAGTGCAAATGGCGCTGGCTGTATTCTACATTGCGCTATCAAAATGTTTAAACAATTAAATAACGTAAGCTATGCAACTTTTGAGTGACCTTTCATTTATCATTACATTATCAACTAATGGACTAATCATAAATTTGTCAATTGAAGTTTCGTATAACAATTGTTTTTGAACAGAACAGAACAGAGAAACAGTTGTTATAAATTCAACGATTTTCCCAACCATCAAGGTATCCCCACTGTGTAGTGTTAAACCAACAGCATGCCCTGGAGGCCCGCGATCTTTCGTTTATTTAGACAAGCATTAGTGCAGGGCTTAGCTCCCGTTGCTTTTATCACGATAAGAACTTATCCCTTCTTTTTTACAGTCTTCCTCAAGTTTCAAGCTACTTTTATAACAATTTCATCTAAATCCACCCAGTACGGTCGAAGATTAGCACGTTCAAACAAACACACAAACTTTTTCTCTTTATAATATAAGTATAGATTATCACCTAATATTGTTAAACGTTCTACAAGTTTCGTATCAAGAAATCCATACCAAGTTTCACATGTGTAGTTTTAATGGTTTCGGAATAAAATGGACTTACAGACGGACAGACAGTCAGACAAGACGAAACTAAGGGTTCCGTTTTTGCCATTCGGAACGGAACGGAACTCTAAAAAGTAAGTTTATACTTACTGATGAACATCACAAAACAAGTAAAGATGTTTAAATTCTTTAAGTGTTACCTACACGGACAAAATCTTTTCGTGGAATTCTTCATGTATGATGAGTACCTAGATACATTAGTGAGTTTGTGTACTTATATTTAATATCAAAATTCCTTCCTAAATACGAAAAGTAGGGGTGAACTAAGTCGCGGGCACAGCTAGTACGGAATATTATTCAAAATAAATATTTTATAATTCCAGACCTTTTCTATGGGCGGTAATATCCCCCAGACGCTTTAATACTCATAAAAAAATACGAAACTTATCTCATATTCGAAGTCTTCTGAAACTTAACACTAAACTACATATATGTACTTAAATCTGTTTTTGTCTTTTTTCTAAAAGGTTTTCCTCACTCATCTGGAATAGGATATAGAATAATTTTTATTTAGGAAGTTGGTTGCCTTTGGATAATTTTGTATTTCCCTACGGGCAGAAGTTAGTAACAAATATATTATACAACGTTGATAAAAGCGATTGGCAATAAATTAAACCACATATACATACTATAGACGTGCTTACGGTATATCCGAAGCTATTATAAAAAGTTTCCAAAAAAAAAATCGAATAACCTTTTTTCAAAGAACTTAAATACGTACACAGCTCAATAATGAAACTAGTCAATCAAAGGCTCTCAGTATTTATATGTATCATCTATGATCAAAGGCCTTTGTAAAAACGTATGATGCAGAGCGGCGTCGTATCGTGAATTTTGTCGTTTTAAGGTGTACGACCCCAGATACCTATGCGTACCTAAGTAGTTAGCCTGCAGTTGCTCGGAAAGATACATCGTGTTTTAACTAACAAAACTTCCTCTGACTAACCTGTACCTACTATCTATTGATCAAATTTTTGGTGTGTAGCATGAAAATAATACATACCTAGTAAATGAGGTTTCATTTAATGTCTCTCGCTTTTATCAACGTTTTATATATAGGAAGGTGTAAAGATAATTCTATTGACAAAATACTATGGTGATGTAAATGTATATGTCGCAGGTTTTTCATAAAATTAGGTTTTTGATCAAAAACCTAGGTTTTTGGTGAAAAACCGGAAGATGACACATTTTAAACTCAATTTCATCATAAACCTGTAACAATCCAGATTTTTGATAAAAAACCTGAACTAGTCTGGGTTTATGATAAAGTTCTTGTCAAAATCACGGGTCTGCTTTGTTTTATGACAAATAAATCAATTTAAATGAAATAAATAAAACATTCCATCATCATTTGCAACTTAATAGAAAGAAAACAATTATTTATTTATCAAAATTTTACATCTATGATCCAATTAATATTCTCCTCCTTCAATCCAATTATGAAATGAAATGTTCCAAGTTCACGTACCTATATTAATCTGATTTTGATAAGCCGCGAAACTGAAATTTCGTTACTATCTTGACTCGATCGAACGCAGAGCTAAAAGGCTCATAGGTGACGAGGTTCTGGCAGGCAAGCTTCACAGCCTGGCTCACCGGCGCAACGCTTGCCTGTCTATCTTCTACAGATTGTACTTCGGAGAGTGTGCGCAGGAGCTCCACGATCTGATCCCTTCATTCCCCTTTTACTACCGGTCTACCAGACGTACCGCAGGATACCATCCACACTTGGTCGATATACCGTCTTGTCGTACTAAGCGCTTTTCTTCAACATTCATTGTGCGCATAGCCAAGGTGTGGAACTCTCTGCCGGCTTCTTTGTTCCCTACCACATATGAAACGTCAGCCTTTAAAGCAAGAGTGAATAGGCATTTTCTGAGCTCGCTCGTTCGATCGTAGACCTCATCTTACACTCACCAGGTGTGATCGAGGTTAAGAGCGGGCTCATTCGTAATAAAAAAAAAAAACTATTAAATAGGACTAAAGAAACGTTTACCACGTGCTTGCTTTTTATAAATCTGCTAGTATGCTTTATTTATTATAACAGTTTGTTGACTTGTGACATCTAGAGTTGCATAAAACATTTTTTTTTGCATGCACATCGATTTGTCTTGCAGCGTACTTTAGATTTATCGCACGAGCATTTCTTAAAACCTTGGCCTCCAAATAAAGACATCTTTGAAGTAATTTCACGCAAACTCAGTTCATTTGACGATACAGGTTTGTTAAAGGCAGTAGTTGATATTTGAATAGATGTTTCGAGGCAGCCAGTCTTTTAGAAATAATAAATTAATAGTTTAAAAAACCAAAAACACGCATTTAAGACTAATGTAATGAGCAGAAATTAGAAATGTTTACTAATGGGCAGTCCAAGGTTCCATCAGCCACCTTCCAATTCCATCGTCAGACCAGCTCGATGGTACCATCATATTGTATTGTCGTCTAATCTACACATAATTGCCAAGTTTCATGATGATACAACAATTAGAAGTACGTTTAATTCAGATTCTTAGATTTTATAAATTTATGGATTACGCGGTAATTCAAAAAGGTTAAGAAAACCGATAACGGATTTTCTTTAGGTTTGTTATAACCTTGAAACCTGATCGTGTTCAAAAACCATTACGTGGCCTTTCTCACAAGTGCAAACACGACTATGATACGATATTCGATCATGGAATACCAGTGCCTATCTTCCGGCTTCATCATCAGGCCTTGAAACCTAATCGTGGTCAAAGTTCATTACAAGACTTTTCTAAGAAATCCAAAACAGCTATGATACGATTTTCCATCATGAAGTTCAAATTCAAAATTCAAAAATTCAAAATTCAAAATTCATTTATTTTGTGAACACAGGGTACAATGATCTTATGTATATGTGTATAGTGTTTGGTCCAACCTATGTTCCGCCGACAGGCATACAAAATAGTGATGCTAGGATCAAAATTAAATAAAATAAAAATAAAAAAACAATGTCAGCAAATAAAATTGACAAAAGTTAAATAAAACAGTACAAAAAGATAAAGCAATGTCAACAATATTATAGTCGTCAAAATTAATTAAATTAAAATAGTCTAAATGTCATAAAAAAATACAATGTCAGCAGAGATTAGAATTGTCAAAACTTACAATTGCATTATAATAAAATAAAATTAAATAATAACAAAATAATAATTCCAAAATTATGATTAATTAAATTTATCATTCAGAAACTGGTCTAATGTGTAATAGGATTTTTCAAGTAGCAGCTTCTGTTGAGTGTTTCTTAATTTTTGTAATGGCATACATTTAATTGCATCGGGAACTTTATTAAAAACTTGGGGTGCAATACCAAAGAAACTTTTCTTCATCAGTGCAGTTTTACATTTAACATGGCATAATGTGTTCATATATTGAGCACGTATGGGTAATTTCTTGACTGTGGCCATTTTTTTAAATAAGTGGGGATTATTTTTTACAAACAAACAAGTTTCCAAGATGTACAAAGCAGGAAAAGTTAAAATATTATATTTTTTAAAATACGGGATGCAACTGTCAGTCCTTCTTAAACCAAACATCGACCGTATGCATCTCTTTTGAATTTTAAAAACAAGTTCTCGGTTTGTTGACTGTCCCCAAAAAACAACACCGTAACGCAAAATCGAAGCTACCAATCCATGATAAGCCGTTAAGAGTGTTTCAGAGCTAACTTTTTTTGACAGTTGAAACAGAAGATATGCTGATCTGCTTAATCGTTTGCAAACTTCTTCCAAATGTGGTTTCCAGGTTAGTTTGCAGTCTATAGAGATACCCAAGAATTTTGCAATGCTAGCCTCTTCAATCTAGACTGATTATAGGTGACATTAACTGGAGTATTTACAAGCCGTTGGTGGAAATGCATAATTTTGGTTTTATTTAGATTTATTACAAGATTATTCTTTAAGTTCCAATTCATATCTTCCGGCTTCATCATCAGATCAGTTTGACAGTACCATATTATTGTGTTGTCATCAGCTGCCAATTTTTATTACGCTACGACCCTTGGAAGATGGTTAAATTAGTTACCTTAGATTCCATTACATAGTTAGTTACATACAGGTCAAAAAGCTAAAAATGTGTAGTTTACATTTTAGGGAGAGTTTGCTGTGTGCATTCAGCATGCAGTGTAACCTACCGAGAGCGAAAGCGGCTCGCGAGCGAACCAACTTTATATGCTCTTTTAAATTGATTTATTTGTCATAAAACAAAGCAACCTCGTGATTTTGACAAGAACTTTATCATAAACCTAAACTAGTTCAGGCTTTTGATCAAAAATCTGGATTGTTACAGGTTTATGATGAAACTGAGTTTAAAATTTGTCATCTTCCGGTTTTTCATCAAAAACCTAGGTTTTTGATCAAAAACCTAATGTTATGAAAAACCTGCGACATATATAAAGACAAATTTCTTAAGTTTTCTCAAGCAGATATTCAAGATCTTCGGCGCGGCGAAGTATGCAGGGGTCATTGTGCGTAGTCTGGAATCATGTGGTTGCAACTAACTTAATATAAAAGAATATACTAATTAATTAGTACTCTGAGGAGTTCGTAACTAAATAATAACACCCGTATGAGTCGTGTGTTGCGACGCAGCCCGACCACAGTCGATTTCGTAATTTATAGACGTATGTAAGCGTTTCTCTTAGTATATTTCATTGGAAAAAAATAAAGCACGCAAATGGAACATTTATTTGGTTTATATTTTAGAACATACTGAGCATCTTATCAGAAAATATACACGTGGCCGGGCTGTACCGTATACGGTACTGCCCGGCCACAAACAAATGCTTTTTAACAAGATATATTTGTGTGTACATTTAATCTATTAATTGGTATTGCAAGAACAATTTAAGAACATTTAATTGATACGTCTATAAATTACGAAATCGGCTGTGGCCGGGCTGCGTCGCAACACTCGTATGAGTCGATCCTCACGCTTTAAGTCCACGCTTGACGAGGTAGGTTTGTGACTGAGAGGTCATCTTAACATACACATTAAGATTCCTCCATGCCTCGGGAAATTCGTTCAGTCGTTGGTCCCGCGGCTGTCATTCGTACACCTTTGGCAGTCGCTACTGGTAGTCAGAGACCAGTCAATCCATATCATGTTACCCAGACACTGGATTGTGGAGGTCATGCAGAAGCCAGTCGCTCCATGTAAAACACTAGCACTCAGCTGCACCCAGTTAGACTGAAAGCCGATCTAATAATTTCCTTATAATTTATAAATATCTCCCCAAATTAAAAACATAATGGCAGACGCAGCCGTCGAAAAGAAGGACATCGTAGCTGAAGAGGTCACCTCAACTGAGGTAAAAGAATCGCCAGTGAAGAAGTCTCCCGCCAAAAAAGTTGCAGAAGCCCCGAGAGCAACGGCAACGGCAAGGAGGAGAATCAGTTGGGAAAAAGGTAAAGCAGATAATGACTCTGGAGAAATTTAACTCATATAGCTAACTTTTTACTATATATTGTTAACTAGGCCTTTGTTTAGCAATAATGCTGGGTAAGGATTAAGTAATATAGCTGTGTATTTGCTTTGAAAATTGTAGTTGAAATGTACCAAATTATGTCATTTTCTCCCATTATTTTTGAACGACCTATCCAACGATACCTCACACTATGAGGTAGACGAGATAAACAAAATCATATCAAAACATCGTAGAAAACAAGGATATGTAACCGGTTGGAATAGGCATGTAGCTGATGTTCACAGGATGGCCAGGCTTAAATTTCAAATGTGGATTCTAGCAGGAAAACCGCGTCATTTTTGATGAAATGTCTGAATCACGTAAAATATTCAAGGCTAAATTAAAATGGTGTCAAGACAGACAAGAGCAATTAAAAATGGATTTAATTGCTTCGGATCACTCCTCTGGGAACTTTAAATCTTTTTGGAAAAACACCAACAAACTAAATGTGAGAGCTGGCTTACTTGTGAGCGTTGATAGCGTTCATGAGCATAAAATGATAGCTAATTTGTTTATGAAACAGTTTACTGCGCAGTCAAGCTTGGATCCAACGTTGTATGCTGACGATGCTGAGACTGTCGTGAATGAGCGTAAGGTTTATTTTTCAGCAAAAAGCGTCTCAAAAATAATAATAATAGAGCTGGTTTGTCGACGGAAAGTGCCATATTATGCATGAAGCACACTGTCAGGTACTACACGGCGAGAAGAACTCCGGTACACGCGTGCTTTCTTGACTTATCGAAAGCTTTTGATCTTGTAGCCTATGATCGCCTATGGGATAAGCTGAGAGGTGCGGGTGTGCCGGCTGAGAGTGTCTCACTCCTCAAATTCTGGTACGCCCATCAGAAAAATCAAGTGAGATGGGCCGGTACCTTGTCGGATGAATACAAACTTGAATGTGGCGTAAGGCAAGGAGGATTAAGGTCGCCTTTATTATTTAATTTGTATATGAATGACCTGATCGAGAGGCTCAGTAGCACACATGTCGGCTGTCATATTGATAACATTTGTTTCAACAATATTAGTTATGCAGATGACATGGTGCTGCTGAGCCCCTCGATCAGAGGTTTGAGGATATTGCTGTCTTTGTGTGAGTCATATGCGGAGCTACATGGGCTAAAATACAACACAGATAAGAGCGTAACGCTAACATTCAAAGCGAATAAATATCAGCCCATCCATGTGCCTCCTGTCATGCTCAATGGTGTGGCACTGAATGTAGTTCATAAATTTAAGTATCTAGGCCACATGGTCGCTAGTGATTTAAGGGATAATGAGGATATAGAGCGGGAGCGCAGGGCTTTGGCAGTGAGAGGCAATATGCTTGTTCGCAGATTTTTCCGATGCTCTAGGGAAGTGAAAATAACGTCTTTAGGAGGCTGTTGGGGCTGCCGTGGCGCTGCAGTGCGTCTGGCATGTTTGCAGAAGCACATACTCTATACAACGGCTTTCAGGCCATAATTCGTAAAACAGCAGCTTCACTGCTGCAGCGCTTACGAAGCAGCGGCAACAGCCTCCTCAGGACAATCGCGGCGAGATTTGACTGCCCTATTCAGCGACACTGGATAGAGGTAGCGATAGGTTTAAGTTGAATGTATGTTTTTTTTTATTTTTATTCTTATTATTTTAGTTATCTTTGTCTTTTTTGTACTAACATAGCATAAGGTTAAATTGTTACTAACACTCTATGGACTAAGTCTGAAATAAATGATTATTTATTTATTTACGTTTAGGGAAACCTAAAGAAAATATTTTTTCATTATTTTATTTTACTACTTTGTCGGCGTGATTAATATGTACATCCATGCCAAAGGGAAACGTCTATTCTTGGCCATGTTTTGCCCATCAATGTGATAAATACAAAAAAAAAATACCCATTTAGTAACTAAAATATTGCTATTATTTATTGGTAATAAAAACTCCGGAATTAAAAGCCGATTTATTCAAGAAACTCAATCGTTTATTGCCTTATTTACGCTTCCGGTCGCTGGTCAATCCTGTCAAAGTAAGGATGGAAAATTTTACTGAAACAAAAAAAACGATACATTAATACCGGTTACCAAAAATCAATTTATGAAAAATCTATTTTTATTATGTACACTTGAGAGCAATAAAATCGCACACCTTGACTTTTTTTGTTAAGGCAGTTTTATTCATGAATCTGAATAAATATTTTAAAAAACACACACAAATTGAAAGTCTACCTCATTACCTTTCTAATGATATAAAAATACAGTGTAAAAAATACCCATAAGAGGTTTTACGGCACAAAACCCAACAAACGGGTAAAATTACCCAATTTCGCCTAAGAAATAATGAAAATCAAACTCAAAATTCTTGATCAAATTATTTATTAATAAGGTGTATTCCCTCCCCTAGCCTTAATTACAGCTCTTAATCGGTTTTTCATGGACCGTATTAATATTACCATGAAATCTTGTGGTATAGCGTTCCACTCCTCTTCAATGGCAAGTTGAAGCTCTCGGAGGCGCGTAGGAGCAAGGCTTCTTGCTCAAACTCTTCTTTTTAGCTCATCTCAGACATGCTCAATCGGATTGAGATAAGGACTACGAGCTGGCCACTCCATCGCGGTGATTCCAACGTCTTCCATGTAGTCGCAAACTATTCTAGCGACATGCGGTCTCGCGTTGTCGTGCATTAGGAGAAAATCTTCTCCCATAAGCCACGCAAGCGGCCTCACATATCCTTCGAGCACTTGTTCGACGTATCGTGCAGCCGTCAAACCTCTCGATCTCGGGCCGGTATTCGCTCCAGTGATGAATACAATGTCAGTTTTAGTGTCCAACATTATGCCACCCCAAAATATACACGATCCACTGCCAAAAGCCACACGTTCGCTTATGCAGCATTGTGAAAATCGCTCTGATGACCTTCTGTATACCCTAGAGCGTCCATCATGACCATGTAATGTCATTTTGCACTCATCAGAGAACATAACAGACCGCCTTTGGTCATACGTCCAATTTAAATATTCCCTGGCAAATTGTAGTCGGGCTTGTCGGTGAGCTGTGGTCAATTTGGGACCATTTGCTGGGCGATGTGAAGTCAGTCCTGCTTCACCAAGTCATCTTCTGACTGTCCACCGACTTATACTGACATTGCGAACTTCTCGAAGCTCTTGTCCCAGTTGAACCGCATTCAGTTGCCGATTTCTTAAAGACCTCGACACAAGAAAGCGGTCATCACGCTCTGATGTTCTTCGTCGCTGGCCAGATCCTGGTCGCCGAATGAAGCCACTGGTCTCTTGAAACCTCTGGTACACACGACGAACAGAGTAGCGGCTCAAATTTAGTCGTCGAGCAACTTCACTTTGGTTACGGCCTACTTCGAACAAGGCAATAACTTGAGCGGCTTCTGCGGGCGTGGTATCCATATTTTTCCGTATGCTTTCAGTAGAGATGTTATCACGTTGACCTTCGGTATGCAACTGATTAGATTTCCAAAAAAACCGACCGTATATACCTGCGGGTAAGGGGTGCAAGTAGTGACAATGCTAACGGGTGAATTTGGGGAATTTGGTGTACGGCTGGTTTCTGTAAGTTACGTGAAGGTCAATGATTTTAATTTTGTGTTTTTTTTAAAGCTAAGCTTGTATTCTTTATTTTGCCTAATGATTTGTACCCAATATCTTTAGATTTAAGAAATAAAAACAGTTATAAACCAAATTACAAGAGGTGTGCGATTTTATTGCTCTCAAGTGTAGTTGTTTCGCTTTTATTATTTTATTTAGAGCCAAAAAAAGGTTTGTCCATTATCGAGCTTCTAAATATGAACCATTTAGGCCTGCCGCAGACGTCCGGTTTCCTGATCAGGTTTCCTGATCAGGAATTGAGATTCGGAATTCCGTGAGACTAGCGCATACGTCCGGTTTTTTTCATTCGGAATTTTACGTATAGAGACCAGTGTTACCAACTTAGTTCGACCCCCCTTTTAGTGGCGAAATGATGCTTTTAGTGGCTGGTGGTTTTTTCTAGTGGTCAAGTAGAATTCAGTTTCAATTACTGAAAGTGCTATTACTCAACTACTAAGCCACTAAAACTTTACGAAATATATTATTTTTACTTCATTAATGTACTTAATTTACTTTTACTGCGTAGGCACAATAAAAGTGCAGAACTTAAGGCAAGAGTTGATGATCTATGGCGACAAATCTGTTCACTCTCAAGTTTTTATCGGTATAACATGATGAAAATCTGTATGGATACCGAGAAATCTGTCTGGCAACACTAATCTGAAATGAAATTTCCGTGCGTGTGCGGCGGCCGAACCAAAATGTACGCCAGCGCTGCGTTCGGAATGACGTCATCAGGTTTTTTCCGTTCTTACATTCCGGAACGCATCGAACCGAACGTCAGGTTTTTTCCGTCCGGAAAAAAATAAGAATAGTGTGCGCCTTGTTGAACATTTTGTATGTAAGTAGAGCATTCAGGTTTCCTGATCAGGAAACCTGATCAGGAAACCGGACGTCTGCGGCCTGCCTTAACCGATTCCGTGTTCCCAGTTTCTCAAAATATAGATTTTTCGATAAATTGATTTCCTAGCCTCAACCCTACGTCAAAAAAATCGTAATTGACAACTGACTGACATTGAACATTTTGTTTAGTTCTGTTTCTTTGTGAACCGTGATTTCTTTTCTACTGCGTTTTTCTATTTGATATTCTGACGACTTTGATTACGATTATGGACCCTGTAATCGTTCCCGATGATGACCTTGGCTTTACATTGGGTTCTGTAACCGCCTTCTACGACGACACCGGCCTGCCAATGCAGACCGTACCTGTTTTTCACGAAGGATTTGACACGATTATGAAACCTGATTTACACAAACTTCCCAGTTTACCACGGAGTCATCTCTGTGTCAATTGTGGCGTGGATACACGAAGACTTAAGAGATTTACCTTGAGCAATGTATATTTATTTATTTATGTGGAAGTTCGGTCTATATTTCAGCAATGGATTGCACCACAGCAAGTAAGTTAATTATAAAAACATACAAGTTACATACTCAACAACTTATATTGCATAGTGTAATGTTTCTTTTTTATAGGGCATTTTAACATCATTATTAGTTTAGAATTTCATAATATGCTGATATTAAGCTATTTTTATGCAATACTTTGTTTGTTTACGTTTCTGTAAAATCTTTAGTGACAGGACTAGTTTTTCTTCTTAATTCATTGCTGGAGCTAGGTTAGGTCGCATATGTAACTGATATTGTACCTCGTGATAAATTACTTTTATTTTTCTTTTCATTCTAGAACCTCATTCAAATGCGTACAAGTCGATTTAACTAGAGAGATTACTGGGGAGAGGACTCTACGCCTGGAGCTCAAACAGAGAAGAAGTCAGCAAGAATACTGTTAATAGCGTGGCCTGGATTTATACAATCCGTGGCCCGGACCTCCAGACATGCTGACTTACTCCGAATTCTCCACCATCACCATCCGACTGCTACATCGACGGAGCCTGATCATTACATTTCCATCTACCCAGGGAAACTGTAACGTTACATTAGCTACTAAAATCTATAAAAATGTTTTTTTTTTGTTAAAATTGATTTTTTATATTATGATTTATAAAAGTCCAACCGAGTTCTATGTAAAAATAGTCTTTGTTTCTTTATCTATGATGTCAACCCTTATGCTTAGCCCTAATGCTTTCCGGGTGTTATTGGGGCTTCCGCGGTTTTGTAGCGCGTCAGGCATGTTTGCTGAGGCAGGCACAGATAGTTTTGAGGCTATCATGCGTAAGAGAACGGCATCCTTGATGCGTAGGATACGTGGAAGCTCCAATAGCATCCTGAAGGTAATAGTTGAGAAACCAGACTGTCCTTTCCTGATGCACTGGTCCCGCAGGTATGCCTGCGGGCCTGGTGCTGAGGGAAAATATTTGAATTAAGAGGGGACGATATTTTAAAGTTAATTTATTTTGTTTGATTAATTTTTTTTTTTTTTACTAATATAGTTGTTTAAGTATTTCTGTTACTAACACATTATGGATTTTCTGTATCCGAAATAAAGTATATATTATTATTATTATTATGCCTGCAATTTGTTTCTTTCGTGGGCGTCACTTGGCCAAAACTTCTTTATCAAATAGACATTTCCCTTTCAGCGTTCTAGTACCAACCGTTTCTGAGCTTAGGATGGACAGACGGACGAACAGACGGATATGGCGAAGCTATAATGTTTGTGTAAGCGATTTCTTTGATTGACAAGTGTTTGATTCAATCGTCCGAGTTCGGGCGTCGCCGCACGAGCAAACTTCAGCCGATGATGGATTAGGTGTACGCGAGCCGTAAGAGGTCGACGACAGTAATCTGGTGGGAGAGCATCTCACGGAATTGAAGATATTCCGTGAGTGCCTATAGCGGGTGGTGCTCTACAGGGCCGTGCGATGGTGGAGCGCGGCCTCTTTCCAGCTAGGAAAGCCAGTAGGGAACGTGCCCATATACCTACATACTTTACCTTCGGTCTATTTTTATTCCCAGGAACAGCAGATATTCAATATTTATTCTAGAATAAAGGTAAGTATACAACACGGAAGAATGTCTAATTGTATAATTGAACTATAGTAGCGGTTCAAAGATGGACTTTATAATACAACAATGCTTTTCGTAATCGTCAAACTATGTTTAAAATAGTGGGTTGTAAGTACTCTTTAATATGGTTATTTAATACTCATCATATTTTTATATAATTTATTATACACCTCATAATATTACAGAAGAACTTAGCTTACTTACAATGGCCGGTAATTTGGTAATTTTGCACAGGGCAATCTTTCACAGACAACCTTTGGATGGACAGAATATATGTAGATGTTAGGGTACATGCATCATAAAAATATTAGTGAACATTATAATCTAAAATACATACATTCTTCACGAATTATTATATATATTGACATGTTGTCGAACTCTATGGCTGGTAGAAGACCAGTGTGTCTAGAGGATTTAAGAAGTCGAGCTGTTCCATTGAAAGTTCTTTTTGGTGCTGCATTCTGGACTTTTTACGTACAGGAACACTCACCTCGCACGCGAACGAAGTTCCGGTTACACCTAGTCTATACTTATAATAAATCTGTAGAGAGGTCAATTCTGTACATTAAATATATTTACAAAATAACTATCAGGGGGTGATTAGGGATCGATACTGATGCCAAAAATGCAATCAGTAAAATTTTTGTCTGTCTGTCTGTCTGTATAACCGTTATAGAAATAAAAACTAGTCGACGGATTTTAACGAAACTTGGTACAATTATTTTATATACTCCTGAGCTGGTTGTAGTATACTTTTCATCACGCTACAATCAATAGGAGCAGAGCAGTGAAGGGAAATGTTGGAAAAACGGGAGAAGTTACTCCATTTTTTAATCTTCCATCGCGAGTGCAACCTTAATGGTTAAAGTTACACAGAAATCATTTATGACGGAAATGTTCTCCTTAAAATTATATAAAAATTATCCCACGACAGCATATATCTATCTTTTATGGTTGACTCACAATAACACGTGTAACTCCGGATAGCTTAGCAGTTCGAAGCTTTCTGATTATTATTCTGCTCCGAAATTTAAAACCACCACAACTTTGCAATGGAACTCGGCTAAAAGTAACCCAGTTGCAACAAAATATAATCGAGGCTCAAATTTTAACAGGTTGCGGTGCAGGAGAAACCGTCTTTATTCCCAGAATTCCCATAATACCAAATAATTTTCCATTCCAATTTAAAAGAACGCATTTCCCAGTATCGATGTGTTTTGCAATGACAATTAATAAGGCTCAAGGGCAGACTTTTCGTGTTGCTGGAGTAGACCTCAGTGTCAGTTGTTTCTCGCATGGTCAGTTGTACGTCGCTCTTTCCCGGGTTAGCAGTTCTAGAAATCTTTATGTTCACGTGCCGGACGGGTCAACTTTCAACATAGTTTACCCGGAAGCTTTGCGCTGAAGAATTTTCGTTCTATATGTACTTAAGCCTCATGTGAACGTGATCTAAACAAAATTACCGATACATTAACTTAATAACACACAAGGAGTTACACGGTGACGGAGTCGCGGGCACAGCTATTAACAATAATATTGTGCGGTTCGGTATTGCGATATTTTTCAACAGTATTATAGATTGACATATTATATTTCCCTACTAAATTACGAAAGTTAATCTGTCTGTTACATCAAAATCACTGAACCGTGAGAAAGGACATAGGCTACTTTTATTTTACGAAAAACGACGGAAACGTGGACGTAGTCGCGGGCAACAGCTATCTATACTAATAATATAAGGCTGAAGAGTTTGTTTGTTTGTTTGAACGCGATAATCTCAGGAACTACTGGTTCGAATTGAAAACTTGTTTTTTAATTAAATAGGCAATTTATAGAGAAAGGTTATATGAAGAAGGCTTCAAAATCGGGGTTAAATTTAACGTTAGCCCAAAGTAACTATTCCACGCGGACGAAGTCGCGGGTAAAAGCTAGTATCAAATAAAAGAAAGTCAATTATAGAGACGTGTTGTAGGTAGCTGCGGCTGGAAACTTTGGGTCAGGTCTCCGGGGCACGGGTGCTCAGAGTGAGGAGGCTGTTCCCAATCGAGAGATCCGAGGGAAAACGCTGGCACAGTGATCACGTGCCACATTGCACAGTGAGGCTCAGGGGAGACCGCTTAACAGTCTCCTCAGGGATGAGACTTAACGGGCGTTGAACAGAGGGGGCTTTGGAGTGGTCTCTTAAGAGGTAATGGGGCCCCTTCTGTGTTGGTTGAATGTGATCACTGGGATGGATATAGTGAATCAAGCTCAGGCACATTTGAAAAAAAAAGGTACGGCTGGGAATGCGCAGGTGTTGAGGTCTCTTTTGAAACTGCTAATTTGCTAACTATATTTTTTCATTGTTTTTTTTCTTTGTTTCATTTGTTTCATTCAGTAGTCTCGCGTCGCGTTTAGCCCCCGTCTAAACTAATGGAAAGCGATGATAACGCACGCTTACTTATAAGTAACATATTTACTCTTGACTAATTCAGACTCCGGCAGGTAATTTCACTCCTTAACTGTAATTATTGCATTAACATACTTTAGTCTGGAGGAATTGAACAAATATATTCATATGAGTTCAATCCCTCCAGACTGACGTATGTTAATGCATAGGCCTATGATTATCCACTAGAATGTTTTCGTTTTGTGAAAATGGTGGTCAAGAATTACGTAATATAGCCAGAGAACTTATTGCAGTTACAGCTAGTAGGAAATAAAAGAAAGTCACTTATAGAGACGTGTAGTAGTTAGGTACGGCTGGAAATCCTCAGGAAGACAAAAAATTGGTATACATACTCCTTGTTACAAATATATTCGCACCCTTAGTAATATAAGGGCACAACTCAAAAAAGTAGATTTTTGAGAAATCGCGTTTCTAGATTCTGGATTCCTACATTACAGATATTTTTTCATATAACATGCTTATTATTTAAGTTAGCCAACCGGTATAGTTAGTTAACCGGTAGCGAATTTCATTTTGTGCCCTAAGCATTTAAAACCTCAGTTTGCAAAAATTTTGACTGGATTCCTCATATACTGCCTCGTTAGTCTATTGGTCGCAAGCGCGACTGCTGAACATGAGGACTTAGGATCGTTTCCTGGGTAGGGCAAAAAGTGCTGTTGAATTTTTCTATAAAGCATTTCTCAGTAGTAGCCCTTTTTTCTCGAATGCCTTCTCACGCTTTGGGTTAAGCGGAAGGATGTGTAAGACTTCTACTGGCTAAAAACCCACTCTGTTCCTTCAGCTGTCCTTAAGTTACGGGGCCGCGGTATCTCGTTAGAATATTCCCGCAACCCCGGCAGGTGTCAGTAGTAGTCCTGAGTTTGGAAGTAGGCGGTGTAATACAACCGTGCCTAGGAAAGCACTAAGCTATTGGTTCCGGTTTTCATTTGGACATTTTTGACAGTCATTACGGTAGTTAGAAGCCAGTAAATCTGACACTGGTCTAGCCTGGGGGTATCGTGTTACCCAGTTACTGGGTTGTGGAGGTCAGATAGGCAGTCGGCACATGTAAGATATTAATACTCAGCTTCAGGGCCGGATTAACCATTAGGCGGAATAGGCAAATGCCTAGGGGCCCCGCATCAACTAGGGGCCCAGGCCCAGCGCACGCACCAAGAAAACATGATTCTTCGAACGAGAATTTGTTGTGCGTGTGAACTTAGGGACCTCACTGTTATCTCACAAAATACAAATCGTTAAATTAAGTAGTAGAATTAAAACAATTTTAGAACAAATCTGGGAATAAGTAAACTAATATATTAAAAACCACAGCCCTTAATGTGCGTTTTCTCAGTTCACACACGATTTGGTTAGTCAAAGTAAGAAAAGGGGCCCCGAGAAAACCATTGCCTTAGGGCCTCTGACAGGGTTAATCCGGCTCGGCTCAGCTTCGCAGCTCCGGTTAGACAGGAAGCCGACTCTAAGATACATTGTAGGAAAAAAAAAGAGAAGCATTCTAAGCAGATAATGATGCCTCCTTCTTATTAATGAGAAATACAAAACAAAATTATTGTCATAAGCAACTTACAACAAGAAATGAAATCCCACCCATTTTCATGTAAAACTTTGCCGACAAGAGACTTAGGTCGCACTGCCAAAAAGTTATCAGATCTCATGTAGAGCCAAGCGTAGAGCTTGAGAGGCGTCATTAGATTCGTCTCGATAGATGAAATGATTAGCAATCTGGTGGGAGAGTATCTCACGGAATTGAAGATATTCCGTGAGTGCCTATAGCGGGTGGTGCTCTACAGGGCCGTGCGATGGTGGAGCGCGGCCTCTTTCCAGCTAAGAAAGCCAGTAGGGAACGTGCCCATATACATACTTTACCTTCAGTCTACTTTTATTCCCAGGAATAGCAGATATTATACATTTATTCTAGAGAAAAGGTAAGTATACAAAACATACCGAAAGTTTGAAATGTCAAATGGATATGTTATCTACTGAAGCTCATAAAGCTAAAACTTGAAATTCCTATGTGCAAAGTTCCTTAAATTAGTTTACCTCACCTTTAATTGACCAAAATGAAATACACCGATCTAAGTATCTATGTAAAAAAGTTCCAAATAGCTTAAGTATCCTAAATCCTAACCCTTCACGGCCCACGTCAGTGGCACCCCGAAGTTCGGTTTGGTTAGGTTCCTTTAAACTTTTGAAATAGGAGCCCCGCGCAGCGGGGCTTCGCCGACAATTTGGTGGAGTTTGACCTCATCTACTCGTAAACCAAATGATTCATCAATAATAGAGGGGATGTGGCGCTCTACGGTCGCTGCCACGGCACGCTCGCTTCACTAGCTCGCCTTCGTGCTAGGGATGTAACGATACCATCTAGGTATCGATACTTTTACTCGATACCGTAGCGGTCATGAGGTATCGATACCTACTCGGTATCGAATAAAAAGTATCGATACCTACTTGTATCGGTCAATTTTTTTGTCGGAACTCGTATATAAGAGGCAAATAACAACTGCAGTTTTAGTACATGGTATAGTCTTAACTATTTATTAAAATTAAATACACAAAATATTAAAGAAAAAAAATTGTAATCGACGTGCTCCCTAGAAACAATAATTTAATTTTAATTTTAACTTTACGTCTTTGAAGCATTTCTAAATTTCCATTTTTCCACAAATTTCACATTCCACACCTCAGACTTGTGTGGTCCTATTACCACTGATTTTGCTAAATATTGCTATTACAAATTAAATTCAGTTAAGTTTTAATTTAATAAAAACAAATGAACAACCGCCACGTGATGAAGGAATGTAGTGACAGACCGACCGTCTGAATGAATAAGTGACGGAAAACCTTCGAAAACACAGATTGTACTTACTGTACGCAAGGCTGCCAACTGAGCAGTATTTATTTTTATTGCCGATGAGCCTGCTTTTGACCTAGATCTCGCCTGATAGTAAGCGATAGATAAAGTCCACGATGTGACGAGCGAGCCCAGAAAATGCCTATTTACTCTTACTTTAAAGGCCGAAAGGTCATAAGTGGCAGGGAACACAGAAGCCGGCAGAGAATTCCACAACTTGGCTGTGCGCACAATAAATGTGGAGGAGAAGCGCTTCGTATGACAAGACGGTATATCAGCCAAGTGTGGGTGGTACCCAGCCGTGCGTCTGGTGGTAGAAAAGATGCGTTCGCGAAACAAAAATTAAATCAGTGAGTGAGTGATCGACCGACCGACCGAGTACCTATCGATACAAGTACTTACTTCCCGATACTACTTGTTACTAGGTTTTCAAGTATCGAGTACAAAAGTACTTGGTATCGATAGAAAAGTATCGAGTAGTTACTTGTATTTACTCGTATCATTAAATCCCTACTTCGCGCGTTAATGTACACTGTTCTAACCTAACCTAGAACATTCGATACTCTGTACTTCGATATTCAGGTCTTTCGATATCACTTTTGTAGATAATACTTAGGTGTAATAACTGTTGATATTTTAAACGTTAGATATTTAGTCCAATCAGTTTTTTAAACTTAGGTAATTCGTAGGATCTTAGTTGGTTGGGTATTTAAAAACATTATATATTTAGATTTTATGGATTTTGAACATAGGTTAATTTACGTTAGTTCTTTTAATTATACTTAGATATTGCAATACGTACCCAGCGAACAGGAAGTCAGTTACCAGTGCTATTAAATAAAATATTTGCAAATACATATCTGTTCCCACTAACCGTGCCAGCCACAGCCCGCCTTCTCATTGCACCGCCAGCTTTACGGAAAGTTCTCACTTGTCAGCCACTAAGTATACGATTTCCAATAGGAACTCATACTTTAACTCATAATTATACCACTCATTGCACTGCCAGCTTCATAGGACAAGTTCTTTCACTTGCTAATCACTATACGACTTCCAATAGCATATCATACAATTATTCAAATTCATACCCTAATTCATAATTACATCACTTATTGCACTGCCAGATTCACTTGACAAGCTCTCTCACTTGTCAGCCTTCATACGACTTCTAATAAGCAACTTATACAATCATTCATACTTTAATTCCTAATTACAACACTCAATGCACCACCAGCTTCACAGGACAAGTTCTCTCACTTGCCAGCCATTGTACTTATTCCAGTTGCAACTTATACAATTATTCATACTCTAACTCATAATTACGTTACTGATGAGGTCCACACAGCTGATCAGCTAGCATTTTCGAGTTTTATTTACATTGCTGTTTTAAGTGAAACAAGTGAATTTACTGTTTCTTTTTTGTTGCATCGGCTTTTTCTTAATTTTATTAAGTTAAGAAAAAGCCGACGAAAATTTTCAACGTAATCATGTACTAAATCCATGGTAAGCGGTTGCTCGTCGATGCCCCTGCCACCCTGTAGAAAGGTCTTTAAAAATGACACCACTTTTTCAAAGAGCCAATCGTTTAAAAGATATATGCTTCAAGTAGTGGAAGGAGGAGAAGGAGTTCCTTATAGTGGTAAAATGTGTGTCCCCCCTCCTAACTTCTATAATAATTCAATTCAATTATTTATTTCAAATAGTGCTTACATAATTTTTCTATCTTTGACAAACAGATAATTTCTTTCTTAACATATAAATTAAGCACAGATAGAGTAAACGAGGGTGTCTGAGCTAGTATTAACTGTGTGACAGACACCGGCGCCTTCCTCCTACACAAGTACCTACAGAATAATCTATACTTATAATAAATCTGTAGAGAGGTCAATTCTGTACATGAAATATATTTACAAAATAACTATCAGGGGGTGATTAGGGATCGATACTGATGCCAAAAATGCAATCAGTAAAATTTTTGTCTGTCTGTCTGTCTGTCTGTCTGTCTGTCTGTCTGTCTGTATAACCATTATAGAAACAAAAACTACTCGACGGATTTTAACGAAACTTGGTACAATTATTTTTCATACTCCTGAGCGGGTTATAGTATACTTTTCATCACGCTACAATCAATAGGAGCAGAGCAGTGAAGGGAAATGTTGGGAAAACGGGAGAAGTTACTCCATTTTTTAAGCTTCCGTCGCGTGTGCAACCTTAATGGTTAAAGCTACACAGAAATCATTTATGACGGAAATGTTCTCCTTAAAATTATATAACAAATATCCCACGACAGCATATATCTATCTTTTATGGTTGACTCACAATAACACGTGTAACTCCCGATAGCTTAGCAGTTCGAAGCTTTCTGATTATTATTCTGCTCCGAAATTTAAAACCACCACAACTTTACACTGGAACTTGGCTAAAAGTAACCCAGTTGCAACAAAATATAATCGAGGCTCAAATTTTAACAGGTTGCGGTGCAGGAGAAGCCGTCTTTATTCCCAGAATTCCCATAATACCAAATAATTTTCCATTCCACTTTACTAGAACGCGATTCCCAGTATCGGTGTGTTATTCAATGACAATTAATAAGGCTCAAGGGTAGACTTTTCGTGTTGCTGGAGTAGATCTCGGTGTCAGTTGTTTCTCGCATGGTCAGTTGTACGTCGCTCTTTCCCGGGTTAGCAGTTCTAGAAATCTTTATGTTCACGTGCCGGACGGGTCAACTTTCAACATAGTTTACCCGGAAGCTTTGCGCTGAAGTATTGTCGTTCTATAGGTACTTAAGCCTCATGTGAACGTGATCTAAACAATATTACCAATACATTAACTTAATAACACACAAGGAGTTACACGCTGACGGAGACGCGGGCACAGCTATTACCAATAATATGGTGAGGTTCCGTATTGCGATATTTTTCGACAGTATTATAGATTGACATATTATATTTCCCTACTAAATTACGAAAGTTAATCTGTGTGTTACATCAAAATCACTGAACCGTGAGGAAGGACATAGGTTACTTTTTTTACGAAAAACGACGGAAACGTGGACGAAGTCGCGGGCAACAGCTATCTATGCTAATAATATAAGGCTGAAGAGTTTGTTTGTTTGTTTGAACGCGATAATCTCAGGAACTACTGGTTCGAATTGAAAAAATATTTTAAATTAAATAGTCAATTTATAGAGAAAGGCTATAGGCTATATATCATTACGCTAAGGCCAATAGGAGCGGAGCACCAATGAAGAATGCTTAAAAATCGGAGTTAAATTTAACGTTAGCCCAAAGTAACTATTCTACGCGGACGAAGTCGCGGGCAAAAGCTAGTATTTGATAAATTATGTGCTTGAGATCTGTTGAAGTATTATAATACAGGATAAACTATGTGAGTATATACACTTCAAATTGTAATAATATAAAAAGAAAACGTGTGGTAATATATGTGTGTGAGTGTGGGTGGGTGTCATATTGTGTCTGTATTTGTAGTGGGAGAATTAAGATAATCTCGTGAACAAGCCTTTAGTCTCATCATAAGATAAATCTGTAAAAATTTTGTTACTTCACATATACATTTACGTTTGTTTAAATGGAACACATTACAGATCTCATTAATTTTATTATAAAGAAAAGGGCCTAGCGTGAAGTATTGACGTCTTGCCAAAGCTGTTTTGCATTGGACGCTTCAGTAGCCGTTCCGGATCATAGTGCAGTGATGAGTGCGTACATAAAATGTATGTGGAGCACACTGAGTTATCTCATTGTTAGAACGGGAATATCTTTGTTATGGCTAGTATGATGATAGCGATATGGTTTGTTAATCATCACTTCCTAGACAGCTCTTTGCACTCTCTCGAGGCGAAGCATGGAATTCTTAAAAGTGCCACCCCAAACCGCTATGCCATAGACTGGACAAGTGCAAAGTATATAGTTTTTAAAAGCGGTAGGTCTACCACCCTCCACAGTTTCTTCATCGGAAACATGAGCTTACGAACACGCGATACAGTTTTATCAATAATATGCTCGCGCCAGCTCAAGTTATTATCAATATAAATTCCCAAGTATCTAACGCAAGACGTTTTTAGGGTTCCGTAGCCGAATGGCAAAAAACGGAACCCTTATAGTTTCGACATGTCTGTCCGTCTGTCTGTCTGTCCGTCCGTCCGTATGTCACAGCCATTTTATTCCGAAACTATTAGGACTATACATGTAAAACTTGATAGGTAGACGTATTCTGTGAACTGCTTTCCGATTTTAAGAGAAAATTTAAATAATATTTAAAATAAAGGGGGCCCATACATGGAACTGAAACCGAAAATATTTTTTTTCATGAAAACTATACGTGTGTGGTATCTATAGACAGGTCTTTAAAAATGACATTATGATTTCTAAAATGACTTTTTCATAAAGTTGATCGTTTAAAAGATATACGCTTCCAAAGTGGTAAAATGTGTGTCCCCCCTTCTAACTTCTATAATAATGAAGTGAAAAATCTAAAAAACCATATCTTGTAGATCTTAATGTAAACTTTCAACCAAAATTGGTTTGAACGAGATCGAGTCAGCAGTTTTTGAGATACAGTATATTTTCGAAAACCGCAAATATAACTTTGTAATTCATACAAATACTATGAAAAACAAAGTTATATGGCGTAGTTGTAAAAATTTTAAATACGCTAGTTTTAAGAAAGTTGTATGGTTTTTGTTTTTTTTTTCAAATAAATATATTAAGTATGTTATATTTATTATAGTTACTACGGAACCCTTCATGGGCGAGTCCGACTCGCACTTGGCCAATTTTTTTGTATATGAGGGCAGTGGCAGGAATCGCGTGGAGCGAAGTTACAGCTCAGCTGTAGCTATGTACCCTGATATTAATAATGGAGGGAAAAATCTGAAACAAATATATGCTGTAGATCTAAATGTAAACTTTCAACGAAAATTGGTTTAAACGAGATCAGGTCAGCAGTTTTTGAGATATAGCATATTTTATAAAACCGCAAATATAACTTTGTAATTCATACAAATACTATGAAAAACAAAGTTATTTGGTGTAGTTACTACGGAACCCTTCATGGGCGAGTCTAATTCGCCACTGCCCAATCTTTTATTTCTATTTCTAACAGACTTTTATATTTCTTCATTGTATAATAATTATATATGTATTAATCCTACACATTTGTTTCAATCACAAATTACTCCAACTTCATTAACTTGATCAAAATTGTTCATAACTATTTAGAACCTGACCTCAACTCAATAATATGTGTGCCCATCCATGGCTGCGTCGGATCCGTCGCGCAAATATTACTATACAGACTTTTGCTAACGTTAGTACCTATTTAACTAAAACATTCGAGATTCTTTATGGTCCTGTATATGTACAGAATCTTTTCTATTAAATTTTATATTGAATAGTTTTAAAATAATTAATTTATTTTAAAACCAACAGGGGTTCTGACATAGCAAATTACCGAACTCAAAATGACAATACAAGACTCTACTTCTATGGGAACTACTTCTTTTGCCGATATGGTGAAAAGGGGAACAAACAAATCATTACGTGCGTCCTGAAAATGTAAGCTCGGTAGCTATTTATCCCAATGATGAAATTAAAACAAGCGACGAAATTAAAAAGTTAGTTCGAAAAATCATACGGCCCGAACAAATGAAGTTACATGTACGCGGAATCCGGAAAACTAAGAAAGGAGGCGTAATTATCAGCACGGAGACGAAAGATGACGCTGTAAAACTAAAGTACGCAGTTCAGCACTCCACATCTGGACTTGTCGTCGACGAACCCAACACGCAAACCTCGGATAGTCATTGTAGGTGTGCCGACTTCCTTAGCAGAAAATGAGGTCTTGGTGCATTTTCGAGCAAAACGTAACAGGTAAATTACGAGGCATGTCCAGATACCTTCTTCACCTTGGTTAAACTAAGCCACAAATCTGGGAAACGTGACGCTACAACCTGTAACTACATTATTGAAGTATCAGCCAACATACGTAAAAGCCTTATGCCTCTTTCAAGGATTTTTATAAATTGGTCGTCTTGTCCTGTTAGGGACTTTACTTTGGTTACTAGGTGTTACAATTGTCATCTTCATGGTCATGCAGCAAAAACTTGCAGAGAGCTCAATTCTTCATGTGGCCACTGTAGTGAAGTAGGACATAAGACAACTGAAAAATTGCTGAACTGCGATACATTAAATCCGTTGATTATGTGGGCGCCTAGTGCGTCATACGCATACCTAAGACCTGAACATTGGTACCGTTTATTGCTGACTCAAGAATATTGCGCTAACAAACTGTCATTTACATTTGTTAAATAAATTATCGATCGCATATTTAATTGCCTATTTATGTAATAACACTCTACACGAAATGATGACACAATCATAACAACAACGAGCTATTTCAGTGTGTAATTACAGCCTTTAACTAAATTAGGTTTAGAATAATAAATTTGTATTTTAAGTCTTTTAAAAATTATAAAAGTATTGTTAAGAAATCTGTTGACCAATTGGAAATAGAACCCATATCGCCTGTGAAAAAAATACACTCAGATTTGCATATTTTGAATTTGATTTGTGTACTTAACTGCATGCCAGACTCTTACGGGGTTAGCAGAGTGGATGGATCGTAACTTTTTCCTATTTGTATTATTATTATTAAACATATCATTCAAAAGTTCAATATGTAGAGTCGCAAATAGGGACATGAGTAAAAAGTTGCAGGTATCCGATTTCGATGAAGCTTATAACAATAAAATCTACACATTAAGTGCTATTTAACAGTCGGTTATTCATTGTTTTATAATCGTCAATAGAATCATAATCCGACCTTAGACCAAAACCACTCAATTCTTTGCATTACTGTTATAACCTATTTTCAACCGACGAAAAAAACGGAGGAGGTTATCAATTCGACGCGTATATATATCTTTTTCTTTTTTTTTTCCTTGTATGATCACCAATTACTCGAAGACGGCTGAACCGATTTGGAAAATTCTTTTTTTGTTTGAAAGGGTATACTTCGCAATTGGTCCCATTGTCACCAAGTCAGGATCTGATGATGGGATTTGGAGAAATCGAGGGAACTCTTCAAATATTATAGGCACACCTATGGTGATTTGAGTATATTTTATAGTAACTTGTGTAGTTGCAATCGAAAAGTACCATTTGTGAAGTGGACCTGATGATGAAGACCACAGATGGCCACTGGAACTACTCAATACATAAGTAGGAATAATAAGTATTTCATGGGTTCCGCTTCGATTACGTGAATATGGTTATTAAGCACAATATGCTCGTCACAATGCATATGGTGAAGTGAAGCTGATGGTGAAGTACCATGAGAACTCTTCAACAATTAACGGCTCAGCATTGGGAAAAGCAATATTTTGTAAAAGGTTATAAGTAGTTGAGATTTAGGCTTTTGTAACTAGGTAAATTATGAATCGACCAACTAAAAAGAGTGAAATAAAAACTTTTTATCAAAAAATTAAACCGACTTCCAAAAAATACTGCAAAGTGAAAAATAACTTTAATTTCGGAAGTCGGTGCCGAAAACGAAAATACAAAACTACAGACACACACTACTGATAGTAAAATTATTTTTCACTATGCAGTGTTTTTAGGAAGTTGGTTTAATTTTTCGGTAATAAGTTTTTTAAAGGCCCTAACTACAGCAAATGCTTCCGAGCGCATCTGAGGGTCATTAAAACTTAGTGGAGGTATGTATATCTCAACCGTTTTCCTTTATCTTATATACCCCTTGTTTAATCCAATATCGATAATTGAACAGCCTACCTAGCATAAATATCGCGGGGACGTTTAAGTATCTAAATCTGTATATTGCTACTCTTTGAACTTTTCATTTAAGTAACAAAGCGTCATAATTACGAGTATTATCAGAAGCAACAACGCGATTTAAATTGTTTCTATTCTGGTCAGGAAAATTCAATAGCTTTAAGTCTTCCAACCTATTAACCGTGGCTAGGCAGATCAGATCAGCCACAGATATAAGCATATTCAGCAACTTTAGTAAGCTAGATATCTATTCTTTGATTTGTCCACGCGATATAATTTTGGAATTACATTTTTATCACACCTTCAAAGCAAAATTATTCTGAAAAAAAAAATATCCTGCAACTCGAAAGATCTTGGCGTTGTGTCTCGTTCTTATAATCTACTACTCACATTGGTTCAGGAACAAATCGGCTATCTTCCACGGCGACAGAAGCAGCACTCCCTAGTATTCCCATTGGAATTACACATGACCCCACTTCCTTGAGGGTATTTTTTCTTGGATTTCCACTTCACGAACAGTCATTTCAAGTGTATAAATACGTATCCCACACCGTACAGTTTTCAATAATGTATATATTTAACTTCGATGAAAAACACAACAAACAAAAAGGAACTATGACGATAATATAATTCACTTGCACTTTCCGGTTGAGTAGTGACCAGCCTTAGTGTGCTGAACTACGAGGGGCCCTACCTAATAAAAACTTGCACTTTTATACACAGTTTTAGGTATTATGCCACTTCTGATATAGGAAATCAGGACGGTTCAAACAACATTAAAAGAACAGAATAACGACATCGTTCTATATTGTGTATCAAACTGATTTAAAAATGCACTCCCACTTGCTTTTATAGCTTAAACATTTCAGAATGGCGCGCCGATAAAAAGGCGTCTAATTTCAAAAGCCACTAAAACGTTGTTTTTTACCCGTAAACAATCAAAAACTTGTGACGCATTGCTGAGTCAACAAACGCATTCAAATCAGGTATTAAAATCATCGTTAAAGGTTAGGAAATCAGAATGGAACATATCTATAGACACTACAATCTTTAATAAAAAGTTATTGACCAAAATAAAATGATTATAGAGTAATTTGAAACCAACACGTAGTTTTAGACTTTTAGAGGGTTATGATTCTGACGATTAGTATTTTAGCGGGTTTTGCATTGAACATTATTGAAACCGACTTTGAAGAGTGGATGGTGTTATGCTACTACATCTTGTTTTTTTATCTTAGAAATTATGATTTAATACTACATGAAATAAAAATAAATGTTTTGTTGAGTAATTTATTTAAAAAAGAATGAATAAAGTAACTTCTAGAATTTCACATCGTTCATTACACTAATTTACACTTGCAAACTGAACTCTTCAAATCCATCCTCGCACAGATCACATGCATCTTCCGAATCTCCATCATCGTCATAAAAATTGTTAATGTCCTGAGTCTGCGCTCTTTGTTCAATTTCCTTATAAAATTTTTAAATTTCAGTGCCTTCCAGTTGTTGCCAAAGTGAGTCGTTAAAAGCCTGACAACATCTTATAGTTTTGTCCGTTTTGGTATAATTGTGTTGGGTTGAATCAGCCCAGGTTGTATCATGGTAATTTTTTATTCTTCGTAATTATTCTTTTTACGTTTAATTCACTATTATAGTGTTTTTCACCTTGCACTAAAATATTATTTGTCTTTTTCCGGGTTATGAAAAAACGTTTGCTTTTCATGAACGGAAAATGCCAACTGGTGGTTGGTTTTATTATTGTTTCGTAGCTTTTTTTCCAGTCGTATACTGGAATTGATGCCAGACTTCTGCATGTCGCGTTTTCTTCCAATACAGATACATAATCTAAATGTGAGGTAATAACCTAGTTAGTCTTAAGAGTTTTCTTAATTTTCGCAAATACCCGATCAGGAGTAATAAACGAGTGGCCGACGACAGGGAATATTAATTCCACTTTTTTTACATGTCTTGGAGCCTCCGTGTAAAGCCACTATCCGAGCATAGCAACCATCCCCGTGTTTTTATTCTGACCGGAACACCCATCAGATATTATTCTCAAAATTTTAACTGTTTCATTTACTTTCTTTTACCTTTTCATTTACGTTGCTATTTTTTTTTTAATGTATGGTCACTCGTAGATCAGCTCACTAAGGCTGTGCATCTACTTAACCGGTCTATCCTGTGGTGACCTCTAATAAATTAAAGGTGCCCCCAGCCAGGGCTTACAAACTAAAATACAAATTACAGCTAATGACCGCACGCTAAGGGCACTCCCTGTGGAGTACGGGCCTCGGCATAGCTGAGTCATTTGGGGAGGGCAGCAAAGGGATAGGCTGGGTCATATTATTATTCAAGGGAGTATTTATTGCTACCGGCTCAGCATCGCGGGTTGGCTCGTTTGGCAAAGGTCGGGGAGGATTTCTGTTACAAGTACGCGGACGTCGCGATGGGCCTCGTCGGCGAGGCCGGAATACGGAACGCGTTTTGTGTGTGTGTTTTCTCAGAGTGCTAGTTTCCCTACTGCTCTCTTGTCGGATGGTGGTGGGGTCGTCGGGCTCGTCTAGGACGTTACGCGGGCGACGAACCCGAGAAATTTTGGAGGGTCTGTATCGGGCGGCCGATACGATCAGGCGGTTTGTGTGGGTATCAGCAGAGGTGAAGTAACGCAGTGACATGCGTTTCAACACTTACTTTATAGTCGGGATTTCAGTTGCTGTAAAAAGTTATAGACTGCGCTTATTATCTCATTATTTCCCTTAGCATGCGTTGTTTCATCTTAGTAGTATGAGTGAACGTTTTCTCTTGTAGGTTTTGCTTTCGAATTCATCAATACAATAGCAAAGTGATAAAAGCTGAATTGCCGGCTATAATATGCTGATTGGTCAGATAATTTCGGCAATGCCTGGTTTTATTGACAGTCAAATGTGATGATTTGAATATGTTCGCTGTCATCCTGAAAAAGTTTGTAAAATGCTTTATACTTTAGGCGATGAATTCTTTTCTCAATCATCAACTCATTTCTTTTAGACGTGTCAGACTCAGATTTTAAACGCTCATCTATTGCAATGCACGTCGAGCACAAATCAGTTTTTCAAAATTTTAAGCCCAGTCGCGAATTTTCACTTTGGACCCCAAAAAGAGACCTAATTTTTAAAATGTATTTTTGTGCCACTGTCGCCTTTGAGACACAGAAATGCATATGTGTATCAAATTTGAACTGAATCGGTACAGTAGATTTGGAGATACTCGGCTGTGTCAGACGGACAGACAGACAGACTGACAGACAGAAACACGAGTGATCCTGTAAGGGTTCCGTTTTGCCTTGTAGAGGACTAGAGGTTCGGAACCCTAAAAACGTAGAAAACAATAATTACCTACAGAAATAAAATATTAATAATATCTTAATCCACCAGCTTCTAAAAAGTTGAGACTTCAAAGAAAACAATAATATTCTAAGTATTTGACTTTCATCCCATTTTATTTTCTTCTTGCAGCATGTTGCATAAAACTTATTTCAACGGTTTTTATACTAAGATTAGGTAAACTTTTTACTCACCGTTTCTCACGAGCCACTTCACGTTTCCACAAAGCTTTATTAACTCTTTGTTTTCTTGTGTGTTTAGGATCACATTTTGTTACTAACTGCGTCAATTCATCCATTAATATTTTAATAAAACGGTCATTCTCCAATTCGGCGTTCTTTGCCTAATTACCGTAACCTTTTTTATTTTTCACTGATTTGACTTAAACACATTAAAATATGAAACACATCAAAGATACGAATTCAATCATTAATGAGGCATGTAACAATTAATGATGGTTTTCGAGTTAATGAGACTTAAAAATTTTAAGAGTATGGTAATTATAAAAATGTAATATTTAATGCAACGGTAATTAGAAAATATAATCAAGTCTATGTAAAATATGATATAATGAAATGATAATAACACACATTAATAATTTGTACACATATAATTTAATTAAAGCGATAGAATTAACTATGTCTCTCACAACTATAACCATTTTATCATTTATTTTATTTTATAATTTTTAATAGTAAAAAAAACACTTTATCATTGCTAGTTATAATTTATTAAAAATTAGACACTTTTAATGAAAATCAGATAAGAAAAAACTAAATAAAACAAATATTGTCTTAATTGGTATTTTTTTAGTTTGATAAAACGATATTTATTAAAAAGGAAAGTAGGATGGAACTTAAAAGAATATTATTTTAAATCTTCTTGGATATAAGGATAGATCTAGTTTAAAACTACTCAAAGCTCTTTTAATTTAAATATTTGTTTATATTAATATCACTGAGTACTTATACCTACTCTATAAAGAATCATCATGTCATACATTTGAATCAGTCTTGTTTTTATATTAATTTTCTATTTAAAATAACAAGCAATCAAAAAAACAATATAAAAAACAGGATATAAAAATCAATATTTAAAAAAATGATTCATCAGAATTAGATAAATCGAAAAATAGACCTGTAGTCTTCTTATCCTTAATACTATTATTCGGAACATTTTTCATTATTTTGAAGGAAGGCATTGTAAGACTAAAATCAACAGGAGATACAGGAGCCCAAACACCGTCTGTGTCTGATACATTTAAGCTACTTTCCGCTTCTTTGAACTCCTTAAATGCCTTAACCATATCATGTTTGGAAATAAAAGACTTCGAAGACCCAGGAAATACATAAGCGGGCTTCACTAGCCGATTAGATCAAAATTTGAGGTTTGTCTGAAGATTTCTTAGCACTAATAGACCGTGATGTATCGCAATTATATTTGTTTTCGGAAGGTGCGGATATAATGAATCTGAAAGGCGGGGAAAGTTCAGCCTCTTCTGCCTTTTCTAGATTCAACGAGTAAAATCCATGATGTCTACCATGTTCACATTCAATAGCTTGATACATACACTGTTGCGCATTACAACTTTTGCATTGCAGGTAGGTTCGGTTTTAATGAACTCCAAATGACATGATTGACTTTCATTGTTCCCTTATACTCCCGTATCTCTTTAGGGATCAGCAGATCTTTTTGAAGAATATCTACTTCTTGTACTATATCTGTAATGACTCTCTTGACATTGGCATTGGTGAGCCTTCTCTTTTCTTTAATTTCCTCTTTGGTCTTTTTAGGTTTTCGCATCCTATAAATTAAATAACTTGATGAATGGTCAGCATATAATATAGACATATTTACGGACAATGATAATGATAATCTACGAAAACCGAAAAACTTCCAAAAAACTTTCCATTGGTACGACAGCGCGGCTACAGTTAGTAAACAAGTATTAATAATTTTCATACAACGGTAATTATAAACATATGGTAATTAGTATAAGGTAATTAGAAAACTATAGATTTTCTTAAAAATTACAAAAACCGATACAGTATGCAAATACTAGCTTATTACATCGTACGGAGGCCAAAGTACTGTCTCCATTTACATGATCAATTTGGGTCTAACTTAAAAAATCAAGTATTAAAATAAGTACAACGGCAATTAGAATTTTTTTTAACCAAGGCTACGGTAATTATATACTCACGTGCTTCATTGGTGGTACACTAACGTTAGAGACGTTCAACTGCTGATGGGCCACGGCACACACTGAGTAGACGTGACGGGTACTGTACTGATGTGCCAAATACTGTTATTTAGGGATGTGCACCCAAGAACAGAAAATGTCACGGCAATTATAACATTCGATTGGACATGCGGTTACTTAATGATAATTATTTATAGACTGGTTCTATTGAGTCGATATTTTGGTATGCGATACACGTGGCTTAATACCGTTTAAAACGTTGAATGGATCAAAGTAAATCTGTACGTTATAAAAATTACAAGCAAGTTTTAACATTAAGTTGGTGTGCGGACACGCCACGGTAATTAGAGAACAGAGGTTATTTGAACATAAATTAAATTAATTTAGTCTTAACTACTTAAAACAGAAGCCTATGTTTTTGTTTACAGCTAGATACGGATGCTATCTAACATATAAAAAAAATTGGATGATTGAATATGATAATATTACGGATTATGTAAGCCCGGACACGTAAAACTTGCTAATCGGAGAATGGCCGAAAACATAATCGCATTCCTTCACTGCAAAACACAAGACGCTTTATTATCCGCCATACAGGGGCCATACCATGACGTATTAAAACGTGAGTCGTTCGAGCGAGAAAGAGGGATGAAGCTATGCACGCTATATGGCTCCATCACTCTTTCTCGCTCGAGCGACTCACTTTTTAACACTTCATGGTATGTTCCGTTTGAAGAGTTGCGTCGTGCGAATCAAGTGCGGTCAATTCTGTTATAGAGGAATTTGAATTTCACTTATACCATTTTAGCGGGTTTTGTTCCCAAGCATAGGGTTGAAGGCACAATTTAGGACTGTTATAGAGATTTATGATCGGAAATGAGTTGCTCACTTTGTAGAGAATTGAAAGAGCTTTCAGAAGGCAAAAAAAGACAATTTCTGTGGAATATTGTTATAGCGGGTTTTGAAATTAGACGCCTCAAATAGCAAAAACTTCCGTTTAGAATAAACAATATTTTGAGAACAGGAAATCAGTTACCATTCCTTAAAAATTTCGTTAGATAACGCGCCAAGCAACTGACAAGTTAGCAACTGACTTCCGTTTAGAATTAATAATATTTTTAGAACCGGAACTCAGTTACCAGTGCTATTAAATGAAATGTTTACAAATACATATCTATTCCCACTAAACGGTAATACTATATGGCGTTATAATTATATAAAGCTAACACGTGGTTGATGCAATAATTTTGCATGGAAAGCGATAAATAAACAATAATAAAAAATTGGTCAAGTGCGAGTCAGACTCGCCCATGAAGGGTTCCGTAGTAACTACGCCAAATATCTTTGTTTTTCATAGTGTTTGTATGAATTAAAAAGTTTATTTGCGGTTTTAGAAAATATGCTGTATCTTAAAAACTGCTGACCCGATCTCGTTCAAACCAATTTTGGTTGAAAGTTTACATTAAGATATATAGCATATATTTTTTAGATTTTTCAATCCATTATTATAGAAGTTAGAGGGGGACACACATTTTACCACTTTGGAAGCGTATATCTTTTAAACGATTAACTTTATAATGAAAAAGTGGTTTTAGAAACCTCAATGTCATTTTTAAAGACCTGTCTATTATTATTAATCTCTTTATTTCTCCTCACAAAAATAACAAAAATAAGCAGTACCTTTGTACTCTAATATTATAATTATGCTTATCCTAATGTATTTTACTGTGTACATAAATAATAATAATAAAAAAAACAAAACTAATTACAATTAAAAGCTATACATCCCTTAATTTGTGAGCAGCTAGTGTTTGAATTGGGCAAAAAATTGCCTGTAACACAAATCACCAGGTCTCCACCCAAGGAAAGAAATCAGCAGCTTCTTCTTATAATATACTTATTAAATATTATTGTAGAAATGTACACTAGTTGTAAAATAAAAATAATCCTAGTTAAACATAATTTATAAAATATAACCCTTCCTTTGCAGTCGGGTAAAAATTACGCCATACCTTTGTGCATTTATGCTAAGTGTGTGTGTATTTATTTGTGTGTGTGTATTTATTTGTGTGTGTGAGTTGTGTTTGCGTCTGGGTGCGCGAGTGCATGTATATGAGTATGAGTGTATGCATGTTATGATTATTTACATGTATTTTTGATAAGGTCTTCTGTAAGATTATAATCTAAGCCACGCAACCACTTAATGACAGATGATTTGCATTTAGATTTAGTTAATGCATAAATAGATAAATCACGATTTAATTTATTATACAAATAAAAACTATGGTAACAAAAAAATTGTTGAGCAAGCTTTGTATTAAAGGGGTTAGTTTGGGGATATGCGGAACAGCGTGTTAAGTCCCGCAATCTCATTGATAAGGGAGGATCCATCGACCAGACAGGTGTTTTGTCTGGTGGGCAACTGTCCAATGTTTGTGATCGGGTGATTAGTATGCAGGCTAGTTGTGCGGTAAACTTTGCTTGCGCGATTCAGGATTTCTATCGTTTAGTTTGTATGTTGCGAGATAGATGTCGTTACATCACTCCCCTCTGAGACCGGAGGTCGTAGCAGGATGAGTCGTCCATACATCTTGTGATGCTTGCCGGGCCAGTGGAAGGTAGGTTCCAGTGAGTCGGAACCGGAAGTCGCATAGTTCGCGGTGAGTCGGAACTGTCTGCGGTGCTGCCCTCTTTGAGTCGGGGTGATATACCAGTGAGTCGGGATGATACTCCAGTGGGTCGGAGTGATGCTGCATAATCTCCAGTGGGTTGGAGTGGTGCAGTACTGCGTAGTGGTTTGCGCTGCGTCGACCAGGAGAGAAGTGCGTCTCTGTATGCTGACCGGCCGAAGTGCAGTGTGCTGTGCCAAGGTTGCTGAAAAGGCTGAGGGTGATGACCAGGTATACACGTCCACTGCATGCTGGTGGTCAGGATACCCGTAGAAGCCGAGGGTACTGGCTGGCTGTATGACTCGCTGCTCGAAAGCTTGAAGGAAGTGATGATGACGTCACGCTGAACTAGCTCTGCACGAAAGCTGCGTTGATGTTCATGACCGGGGTCGCCAGTTTGGGGATATGCGGAACAGGGTATTAGGCCCCGCATTCCCTATGGTGAGAAGAGTCCGGCTTGTCGTTAGTTAAAATAGAGAAATTAATATAATGGGTTTTTGCAACATTCAGCGTTAAAACGTTCTTGCGTAGTCAATTTGTGACATTATTCATCCCCGTCTGTACATTTGAAAAAGTCTCATCCCACGAACTATCATAGCATCTATATATCACACACGCATAGGTTTCATGAAAAAAAAATATGGTTCAGTTTCCGTTCCATGTTTCCCTTTATTTTAAATATTTTATAATTTTTTTCTTAAAATTGGAAAGCGGTTCACAGAATACGTAATTGTTAATTAATTAATTTTAATTATTAATTATAATTTTATTCTAATTATAATTGTTATTATTATTACTTTATGTCATATTATTCCCATGAGTAGTAAACAATTAAACGGTCGATCTCCCCAGAGGATTTGAAAGTGACATCTATAAAAATATTAATCTAGGAGAGTCGGTTTTCTCCTTATGTTTCCCTTCATCACTTTAAGAATAATGGTGATTATGGAAATTACACAAAGTAATGTGACTGTGCTCAAACTTACGATCTACAACTCGTAAATCGTGCTTGTTTCTACTGTTCCACCACCGCTCTTAGTTAAAATTATCTGCTGCTCTATTTAAATTAATAGTTTAAAAAAACACTAGAAAAATACGCTTTTGTAAATGCACGTAATAACAAAAAAAAAAAAAGAAAACCGGTAACGGATTTTTTTATGTTTGTTATAACATTGAAACCTGATCGTGTTCAAAGTCCATTACTTGGCCTTTCTCACAAGTGCAAACACGACTATGATTCGATATTCCATCATAGAATGCTAGTGCCTATCTTCCGGCTTCATCATCAGACCTTGAAACCTAATCGTGGTCAAGATTCATTACAAGAACTTTGTATGAAATCCAAAACAGCTATGATACGATTTTCCATCATGAAGTTCCAGTTCATATCTTCCGGCTCCATCATCAGATCAGTGTGACAGTACCATATTATTGTATTGTCATCAGAATTACATACAGTTGCCAATTTTCATTACGCTACGGCCCTTGAAAGATGGTTAAATTAGTTACCTTAGATTCCATTACATAGATAGTTACATACAGGTCGACCTAATAAAAGAAAAATGCCTTAATTGTTTACCTACCAAGTTTCACGTGTAAAATCTTAATAGTTTTGGAATAAAATGGCTGTGACATACGGACAGACAGATAGACAGACAGACATGACGAAACTATAAGGGTTCTGTTTTTTGCCATTCGGCTATGGAACCCTAAAAAAAACTAGAGAAACTCTAAAACATACAGTTTTAATGTTTGAATTTTGGTAGCCCTAGACCTGTCTGGTTGCGATCAGTCCATTGGAAGATTGTCTGTAAGGGATTGGTATTTCTTTGAACGGGAGTGTAAGACGTCTACTGACTAAATCCAAACACCCTGTGCCTCCCTTTGCCCTTGCGTTTCGGGGCCGCGGGATGGCGTTAGAAACTCCCGCAGTCCGTAAAAGATTATCCTGTGCTTATTAATAGGCGTTGCATATCAATGTCTATACTTATAATAAAACAGTAAAAAAAGTGTGTCTGTACATTTAAATTTTATACAAAAATATAATTGAGGTGGGTTAAGAAAGGGTAAGGCTGCGTTTCCGCCAGAGATGTGCGAGGATGCGTAGCGAGGGATGTGTTTGTAAAGAACCAATAGAATCGCTTCATTTACCTCGCCTCGGTCAGCACAGCTCTGGTGGAAACGGCTCAGCGGAGCTAGATTTTTGCGCATACAAAACCGGCGAGGGATGTGTGCGAGGGATGTGTGCGAGAGATGTGTTGCGAGGGATGCGTTGCGAGGAATGTGTGTTGAGAAGGATGTGTTGCGAGGTTTGCGCATCCTCGCACCACACATTAATGTGCATTTTCACAGCTCCGCTAGACATCCTCGCACGATACATTTCCATCGCACATCTCTGGTGGAAACGCAGCCTAACACGGCAAAAAAAAATTGTCTGTTTGTACACGCTAATCTCCGGACCTACTGGATGGAGTTTAATGAAATTTATTAAGTAGATAGTTGACATCCTGGAATAACATATAAGGATCGGAATGTACGCGGGAAATCCTCCCACGCGAACGACGTTGCGGATAAATAATATCTGTCTGATGATGTCACATGACGGTCCTGACATCACGAACATTTTAACTATAGAGGAAAATGATTAAATTTAATAAAAAGCTTCATAACTTCTAAATAGGATTAAAGTAACTGTACCAGATGAACTTAGGTACAAACGCCAGCACATCAAGCTACAACAACCTGTCAAATTTATTTAATAGATTTTCAACTTTATTGTTAAAGAAATAAGGTTCAAGGTTGATTGCGAAAATTTGACAGTTTCGGGTAGTTTCATGTGCTGGCGTCTGTACATGAAAAATGACAGCCGACATCTTAGTGTGCTTTCTGGGGCACAGAGGAGTCTTTGTATATGTTACAGTTAACACCCGTTTTTCGTTAGACCTCGTTTTCCCTAGTTAAAATTAGTTTTTACTAAAGGCCTTTGTTAAAACTAGAAATACCTTAAAAGTAAACCAGACAAGTCAACAGAATGCAATCATAAAATTTCAAAAAGAATCATTGTTAAGGAAAATTGGTTAAAATGCAAGAAAAAAAAATCTAAATACCTTAAAATTAAAAAAGAAGGAGGTCTTGCGAACAATCAGAATAAGGTACGATGAACTTTAATATCGGTCGGAACAGTTTTAACAAAGGTATTTAGTAAAAACTAGTTCTAACTAGGGAAAACACTTTCTTTCTAAAAACTGGTTGTAACTGTAACATATACAAATTATACAATGGATGGCCGGACGCGGATTGGTATACACAGACCGACCTCTGCAAACGATGCTTAGCCTAGCAGCTGTTTTTATTATTAATAATTAATTATATTTGATTAATTCCAGTGATTAAAGACTTACATACGTGTTGAACAGACAATTTTATAATGGACTTGTACAATTTAGCTGCGACAGTTGTGATCGTGTTGCTGTCACTAACAGTAGTATTTGTGCTCATGCGGTTGAAATCAAACTGTAACATAATATGTCGCAACACTAGGCTGGTGCGAGAGCGTCAACAACAAAGGCAGTTGGATTCGTCTGAAACGGTATGGATAGGGACGTCCCTACATCTAATTAATCAACCTATGAGTAAGAATTACCCATTTATTTATTTTGCAGGATACTCCAAAAGAGAAGTAAAATATATGAGGAAATCATTTTAAGTTCATGAAAATTATTCCATTGTTTAATCTAAAATATAATAATAGATACAACAAGACATTTGAAAACTGTTACTTCTAAAACAAATAGTGTACACAAAAAACATTCACTATGGAATCAAACGACTACATGATAGAAGCAGTATCCGTTGTACTTTTCATAACTTTGGTTGGGATTATTGCCTTGATTGTGATGAAGTGTTGGAATATAAGGTTTTTGGAGCGTAATAATAGGCTTGTGCCCGAAATGAGACAATTGCAGTTTACTTCTCAAAAGGTGCGTCTGTCTGTATATCCCTTTTTATTTAAATGTGTTCGAATTTACATATATTTTTTATTTTTTTTTAAAATTCACCGTTTTGCCGTGTTTTATTTTTTGACAGGAGGTAGTTTGACTGCATAAGTGTTTTTTAGTTTTCCGAACTCCTGCTTTTTTATTTTTTATTATTTATCGGTACGGCAATGGTGGTGGTGGTGTTGTCATTTACATACGTGCTGATATACCACACAAAATTGTGAGCTCGTCTCCATCCCAGTACTCTGGGTCGGCTGAATTTTTATTCCTTGAGATTACTTTAAATCCTACCAAAGTTCTACTCGCGGTATTCTACTCTCCTAATTTACATATTAACTACTTTGACTCCTTAGAATCATCTCTTAATGAACTTTGCCCTGCGTACGAGCACGTTATTTTAATGGGTGACTTTAATACATGCTTACTTAAAGACGACACTCGCTCTCGCAAACTTCGTACTCTCTTATCCTGCTTTAATCTTGAAATTTTACCTCCATCTGCGACCCATAATTTTCCCAACTGCACGCCTTCTCTATTGGACCTAATGATTGTTTCTTCACCTAGCAAAGTTGCTGAGTTTGGGCAGCTCACTGCAACCTTTTCTTACCACGACCTCATCTTTCTGTCCTATCGTATCCGATCTCCCAAACGTAAACCTAGCTTCTGCTATTTACGTAATTACAATGGCCTAGATCTTGCTGAGTTAGCAAGTGATGCAGGTGATATCGACTGGACCTCCGTAGTCGAAAGCTCCAGTATTGACGAGAAAGTCAGCTGTTTCAATTTCGAGCTATTGCGTCTTTATGACAAACTAGTACTCACGCGGGGCTTCGCTCCCGTGGATTCTATCACGGTAAAAACATAACTCTCCTTTTTTGCAGTTGCGTAAAAAGTAGCCTATAACCTTCCTCAAGCTTCAAGCTACTTCCATACCAAATTGCATCCGAATCCACCCAGTACTTTCGAAGATTAGCGCGTTCAAGCAAACAAACAAACCTTTCCGCTTTATAATATTAGTATAGATATGCGCCGCGTCGGCGAATCAAAGTAAAGCATAATCCTGCTCCTTGGATTACTGCTGAAAACAAAGATGCTATTGTTAGTAAGGATAAAGCGAAGAGTAGGTACAGACGTAGATCCACGGAGCAGAATTTTGATTACTTTAAAGCTATGCGTAATCGCTGCAATCGTATGTGTTGAGATGCTAAAAGACTCTATTTCCACGAATCTCTTATTGATCGAAAGTCCTCTAATGTCTGGAAATTTCTAAAGTCAGTTGGCATCGGCAAATCACCCACTAATACTTGTGCAGATGTTGACATATGTGTTCTTAATAGACACTTTTCTCTTCCTCCTGTTTCTGTTGAACCTAATGTCAAAATTTCAACTTTGCAAGAGCTCACTGATTTGCCTTTACCAAATTGCCCAACTTTTAATTTGACTTCTGTTTCTGAAGACGATGTTAAAACATCTTTACTTTCTATTTCCTCTTCGGCTGTTGGTCATGACAATGTGTGTTCGAGGAAGATAATACCTATTCTACCTCAATTGCTCCCCATTCTAACTCACATTGCTAACTAGTCCTTATTTTTTAGCTCATTTCCTAGTGCCTGGAAACAGGCACATATAATACCTGTTCGCAAAATAAACAATCCATCGTCCTTATCCCACTTCAGACCCATCTCCATTTTACCTTTCCTTTCTAAAGTTCTCGAACATATTGTTCATGGCCAAGTTTCTAGATACCTTACAGCACACAATCTAATTTCCCCTTTCCAATTTGGATTTCGTACTGGTCACAGCACAGTAACTGCATTTCTGAAAGTCATCGACGATATCCGCTGGGCTATGGACAATAAATCACTCACCGTATTAGTCCTACTTGACTTCAGTTGCGCGTTCAACTCAGTAGATTTTGACGTACTTCTTGGAGTCCTTCGTTCATTTAACTTCTCTCCTTCTTCACTATCCTTAATAGTTAGTAATTAGTATTTATACACACTGTGTCTATCATCTCCTCTTCAAGTTTCCTGTCGCAGGTCTGCTGGAAGAAATTTCTTAGGAAATAAGCAGCACCTTTGTGCTCTTTTGTCTGTATTTAAATTTTTTCCTTTGTAAGTATCATGTGTGTATCATAAATAAATAAATAAATAAGTAGTTATATACGTTATATGAGTTATATTTAGCTTTGCTTTTTGTGTTTCCTAATTCAAGTTTTATGTGTATATCTGTGTTCTTTGTTGCAGGAGTCATAAATTAAAAAGTAAAGTATCGTTAAGTATTTTTGAAGAAAATCAGTTTTCAGTTTAGCAAACGGACCTTTTCCAACAAAATATTGATTGAACAGTTCTGGATCTCGAAACGAATGGTGAATATATCACTTTAATTATTATTGTCGTATGTATACTATAGTGGGTAAGTTACTAGAGACTTATGGAAAGTTGACATCCGAATCAGGAATTAAGGTAACAGCAATTTTTTTTTTCTCCATTTTCTCCTCCTAGCTCATTACACTTTTCACATTGGCCTCGTAACGATTATATATCAAAAAACAAAAATCTTTCCAGACGTCTCTGGTACACGAATGTAGGCGCATTGTAGTAGGTACATATGGCAGGTACTCAAACAGTTAAATGTTAATAATAAATGAAATAATAAATAATAAATGTGCAAATGCTAATAATATTATGCTGTTTCCTTTTAATATTTTGCATACATAACATAACTTCACATTCTCAGAACTTATTACTTATAATGAATGTAGTTAACGACCAATCTTTTTAATGTAAATCTGACCATTTCTTAACGATCTCCACCCTCGTAGTTTTACTTAGCCATTCTTAAATTAAAGTAAAAAAGAATCTAAACTGTTGATGATAATATGTAGGTAATTAAAATTGGAATTAAAATCCAAGTTTTAATATCGTGCGCGTGCGCTGATGTATTTGTATACCAGTTAAAACAAAATAAGGGCCAACAGCTACTTTCGTTGTACAAAAAAAAAACATTATCACTTACTGGTGGACATGGATGTTTTTTTCAGAAGAGTTTGATACTTCAGTTGCCTAAAGGATACGGTGTTGAGACTTTGAGACTACTTGAGACTTGTCATCGCGAGGTTATGGGTTCGAATCCCACCAATTAAACTATTGCCATGAGTCCACTCCAAACACCAACTTATTTAGCGTAGTTGGAGGGATAACAAGATTGGTAGCAATGAGAATTTGAACCACATTGCTAATTCTCTTTAAAAAGAATCGTTGCAAGAAAACAACATTTTGAAGGTACTTTTGGGTTTTTTAATGAAGGTGATGTCTTCTCCTGTTACATTCCACTCTGTATGCCTGTAAATACGTTTCACCATCAGTAGCTGAGTAGCCAGCGTCAACAACTGGTAAGTTGTCCGGGAGTGTTGAGAATACGTAAGAGTTGTTTTTCTCACATTTAAAACCTTCCTTACATACCATAAACATAACACAAAAAGAATGAAAGAAATGGTCCAGCCGTTCTCGATTTTAACGAGACTAACGATATGACGAAGATTAGGTTGGGTTTTTTAATTTGTGTTGTGTACTCTGGTGTTGGTCAGAAATAAATAGTGCTTGACTGCATAGTTGGTCAAGTGGTCACAAGCGCGACTACGGAGCACGAGCTCTCGGGTTCAATTCCCGGCTCGGGTAAAAAGTGCTATTGGGTTTAGACCTAATTTATTATGAATGGACCCCGGAGCAAGGGATTCAGGCAAAGTCATTGTGACGTTAGCTAGTCTTCCGATATCCATATTATTGATATTTCCGTCACCAAACAGCGCTGCCGTGGTCAGTCATACACGATTTTATTTTGCAAGCCGTCACTGTTTGTCCTGGGCGTGTATTTAGCAGGCTGTACCAAATTATTAGGTCTTGCAACACTGCCTGTTATACAGAAGTAAGTGGGCAGGTCATCGTAAAAACTCCAGGTACGAATCTAAAGATCGCAACGGATTGCCGCTCCAAATCGTTTTAACAGTTTGTTTGGTGAGATCGTGTCTTGTTTGCGGTATATTCAGGTAAGACGTTTCTTATTGGCAAAATACAAAGAAGATAATCGAAGAAAACTTCAAGAGTAAAGCAAAATGGCAAGAAAAAGGATTATAATTTTATTAAAATTATGCCAGCGTAAGTTACCACCTATACTACCACACCAAAGATAATACAGTAAAAAATATACGATTGGCCTTTTTTCTGTTTTGAGTGGTATATTTCTGAAGGATACAATAACACTATGACTAAACTTAAAAAATACTAGGTACATATTCTACACATACATAAATATACTTTAAAACAAAAGTATTAGCTTACATTACCTAGAATGACGACACAGTTGGCGCAGTGGTTGAACTATGGCGGTGATAAGCTGCTGCACTGAGTCTCGTGGGTTCGATTCACCCACGGAACTAAGGGTGATAATCCATTCTGTCTGTCGTTTGCAAAAATGCACACACGATACAGGAGAAATTCCTAGTGTGGGGCAACGTATATTAAAAAAATTGGGTCCGTATGTACCATTCTTTTTTGTCACATAACTACCTATCAAGAGTCTGTAAGGCTCCAGCGTAATAAGCTGTAGAAAAAATATCATTATCATAGTCAGTAATTATTTCTTATTTATGCAAAAATAAAAGAATATCAAAATTTTAAACAAATTAAAAGAAGAGAAAATCAAGGACGTTTGAAAATGTATTCAATTGATTGGAAATTTGAAAGAATCATAAATAAGGGTTAAGCTTAGTTCTCGTCAGTTATTTATTTTAGTTAAATATTCAACATAACGCACACATATATATATATTTCGTTAAATCCATCAAAATACGCTTTTTCCCTAAAATTGCAAGAATTCAGTTTTATTTGTGTTTGTGAACTGTTTTAGTACAAAATTAGATTAACATTACGTTTTAAATTATGTTCTACATCACTTCTTTTTTTTTCAGTTTGTAGATTATATTTTTGTAAAAAGCAAAAACAAAAATCAATCATTATATTTTGAGATTTGTAGGTGGCGGCTGAACAGGCGGCAGACCTAGCACGGGCAAAATGTAAATATGAATTCACAAAATTATGCATTAATATAATATTGTTGGGGTCTGTAAGACCGATGGTGGGTGGTTTCGGGCTGGACTATAAAAATGACATTGTCATGTTATTATACATGCTGTCGCCAACTTGGATTTTAATTTCGAGCTTATTTTCGTTATTAAGAGTGAAATTCATAGTTTTACTTTAAATTTTGTCTATAATAAATATACTACTACATTTGGGAATATGTTTCATAAATAAACGACTCTAAAAAAAATATCACTTAACGTTAAAATATTTCGCGAATGTAGTGCTAAATTGAAGATCAACCTGTGATAATTATCCTAACCTGTTTATTTATTATTATTAGTATATAGTAGACATTTAGTACTTATATATATTAAATATATAAGTACTAAATGTTTACTATATGTCAGGTTTAGAAGCGCAAAAAAAGGATGAGAACTGTGCCAAATTATCTACAGCTTCCCAGCGTTCAGTTACTTCAAGTATTTTTCGTACTGATGTGTAAAATATAGTAATAGTACCATTTGTACATATATTCAAAATTCAAAAGATCTCAATTTATGGGACACTTAGTTTAGTTCAATTTTTGAATAAGCTTCATGTGTTGCTAAATTCAAAGACAAAAAAATAAAAAGGTAGGTAATTAAGGTGGTAAGTTCACTGTCATCAGAGATGTCAGGCAAAAGTTTTGCCGTCAGGTGGCGCGCCGAATGCTGGCGATCGTGCGACTGTGTGACGACTGCGATGCGCCTAACATGCGTATCAATTCATCACGGGCGGCTATCTCGTGTGGCACGCTAAGTATAATCTAGACAAAACGTGACTGTACGTATTATGGCAAAACTACATGTATGCTCTTTAAATTATACTGAGCGCAATCCTTAACTATCACCTTTTCATAGAGGCTTATCCGCGGTCCTTTAGCAGCCCGACTACGTGCCTGTCTTCAGCCTGTCTTCATCCCGTCTGAAGTCCGTCTGCAAGTCTGCAGAAGACTTCGACACCATTAAGTCGTGCGGCACACTTTACGTCAATCCAAGTTTGAAGAGTACCACGGTAAAGAGGTCTTTACTAATATTTGTGTTCGCAGATATTTCATTCGCTGTGAGAATCCATCACCGTCTTATATCTGTCTGTCTGTCGGTGGCATACTCCGTCTGGAATCTAAAGTTCTACTACGTAGTTTAAACGTACGGCAGTAATCAAACTGTAAAAAAAGTCTAAAGGTATGCCTTTAGACGTACTATAAAAATAAATCGTTATTGAACTATGCTGTCTGCAATCTCGTTCGCAGATACATTCGCCGCTATATGGTCGGTGCGGTGGGTTCAGTTTGCGGTCCATATTCCACCTGCCTTCAACCTAGCTACGACCATACCTCAGTCCAGCTCAGTCACATTAAAAGTCAAAAAGTGACTGTACTACTGTATAAATAACTTTCAATTCAATTCAATTAATTTTCTAGTAACCATACACACAACTTAGTCTATTTTAGAAAATAATTATAAAAAATTAGCTCGTTGCTTTCCAACTGCTGGTATCTACACAAGTCGAACCAATCTACGTGTGTTTCAGGAAACATTGTCGATACGCTGTAAAAGCGCGGAAGCCGCAACATCGTTCTGAACCCATTGTTGAACTTCACTCGAAGGACTACGGTCTTGAATAAACAGATTTCTGTCATCGTTTTCTATCACTATTCTACAGGGGTTTAGCGGCCTGAGGTCTGCTAGCAGTCGGCCTTCGGTCCACCTTCGGCCACACCCTCAGTCTGCGTTCGTGTCTACGGGTCACTTCAGCACGTATGAAGCAGTGACCTTGAGCGAGAATCTTGGAGTCAACTAAAAACATAGGGTGGGTGTGCCTTTGTAACGGTTACTACGTGTATACTGTTACAATAACATTCCCTCGTATAACCACTGTCATCAAAGATGAAGAAACAGAAGAACAAAAAAAAAAAATACATGTTACAGGTATTTAATTCATTGATTTGGATTGATCATATTTTCATATAATATGTTATCTAATTAGGTGACAAAAACTGTAATATGTATTTTTTATAAAGTGCTCGAGTAAGTATGTAGCTTTAAAGGAAGTTAGCATCAAACTTCATGGTAGCTTTGAAGTATGCTACTCGATACACAGTACTACTCTTCCAAAGCTTACCCTTGAATTTATTACTAAACAGTGACTCATGTGTAAGCCGCCATAAAGTTTGCATTACATTGTATAATTATGCTGAAACAAAACTGGTCTATTCTACCCTTATAACGTTAAGGTAAAAGTAATTGTATGTCATCATATGCCTAACCGGATGCAGCTGAGTACAATGACGTATTAAGAGCGCGTATAAAGCAAAATTACCAATTTTCTATTTGATTTTACATGAAAAATTCCAGACCAAATCTTAAAATAAAAATATATGAATAACTACATCATATTTTCAAGGGCTCTCTCTGATCAAAAACATAAAATAATAACATTTCCTTGGTAGAAAAAAATCACGAAATAACCTCTAATTCTCATGTTTTTCCGTTTTGTACTCGATATGGTAATGCCTATTGCGACAAAAATTTGATAAATAATTATATTTAAACAAAAGTAAAGGCTTTGCTTAGGCATTTTATGTAATTCCTTTTAGTTTTGGATTTATTACGATAAAACACTTTTGGCGCATACTACGTTTTTATTCCGCGCAAGAAGTCATCTTCCGTCGCTCGTTGCGGGAGCTTCAAGCATATTTCTATTTCACACATCAGTCGCTACCGCTCTGTTGAGACGAGAGGACTACGCTCAAGTGTTTTAGCTGCGCCGAGTTATAATCATTTCAATCGTAATTGTTGTTGTTGTTCGAACTAAATAGTGAAATGGGAAACAAAAAAAAACATTGAAAAGAGAACTAAAAAATTTACAAATTGACAGGATGGCTAATTGTCGAAGGTAAGTTTGTGAGTTACTTGTTTGTTATATACTGAAAAAATAAAAATACATTTTATACTTTCGAGAAAGTTTATGCAGGTGATTTTAGATTTTATTTTGAGAGACACAAGATCTAAATTCGTTTACCTACGCACTTTCGTGGGCCGAGTAGGTAACTAGACATAATAATATGTAGGGACATTTCACACACGGCTATCTGACCCCAAACTAGGAAGACCCTGTACTATGGGTGTCAGACAGCTGATATACATAGACAAATACATGTTTAAATACATACATAATATAGATAAACAACACCCAGACACGACGATATCAAAAATTCGTGGTAGGTACTTTATTAGATTATTAGGATAATAGGTAATAAATTACATTCATAATAGGTAGCTATTTACTTTTGCTATTTTGTTATGTTATTCAAAAATCTAGATACACGGATGGACAACAATAATGATCTTGCGAGTATCCTATATAAAAAAAAAGTTATCTACCTATACCACTTCTTATTTAATATTTCTATGGTCACTCGTAGTCGTAGGTAACGCGGGCAGAATAGTATATGCAAAATAAACACAAGCTTTTAGTTGGTATCCGTGTTTGTTCGATGAAATATATTTATATCGATTACGAACCTATTTAAGTATGCCCATTAGGTATTTAAACCCTATTTTTGTAGATCAATTTATTGTGGACGTGATTGTATAACAAGGAATTTGTTTTGAAATAATATTTTATTTTCAGAATGTGGCCACCTCGCTCGCCAGATTTAAACCCATTGGACTTTTTTACTGGGGCTGTTTAAAGGAGGTAGTTTATAAAGAAGAAATCACTTCAGTTGAACAGCTGCGACAACGCATACGTTCGGCTGCTGACGAAATATCGTCGGCAGGATTTGCGCGCCGATTGAGACGGTCCTTCATAAGAAGGTGTAGAGCGTGTATAGCAGCTGAAGGAGCCCACTTCGAACATCTTGTATATTTTCTTTTTCAATAAATTTGTTTAATTACTAATGTCTTTTATGGTGTCAACAAACCCATAGTGATCAAATTTTAAGGAAATTCTCATTCTCTTTGAGTCTAAAATTAGTAACAGCAGTGTTAAAGTAATTTAATTTTGAAATCAAATTTGTATAAAAATTCTCCTTTAAGATTCGAACAGCAATAACTTTTTACTTTATCAAGATACTGGTTATTATTATACCATTTTAGAATTTGCATTAAATAGGCAATTATCTATACTTATAATAAATCTGTAGAGAGGTCAATTCTGTACATGAAATATATTTACAAAATAACTATCAGAGGGTGATTAGGGATCGATACTGATGCCAAAAATGCAATCAGTAAAATTTTTGTCTGTCTGTCTGTCTGTCTGTCTGTATAACCGTTATAGAAACAAAAACTACTCGACGGATTTTAACGAAACCTGGTACAAATATTTTTCATACTCCTGAGCTGGTTATTACTTTTCATCACGCTACAATCAATAGGAGCAGAGCAGTGAAGGGAAATGTTGGGAAAACGGGAGAAGTTACTCCATTTTTAAGCTTCCGTCGCGTGTGCAACCTTAATGGTTAAAGCTACACAGAAATCATTTATGACGGAAATGTTCTCCATAAAATTATATAAAAAATATCCCACGACAACATATATCTATCTTTTATGGTTGACTCACAATAACACGTGTAACTCCCGATAGCTTAGCAGTTCGAAGCTTTCTGATTATTATTCTGCTCCGAAATTTAAAACCACCACAACTTTGCAATGGAACTCGGCTAAAAGTAACCCAGTTGCAACAAAATATAATCGAGGCTCAAATTTTAACAGGTTGCGGTGCAGGAGAAACCGTCTTTATTCCCAGAATTCCCATAATACCAAATAATTTTCCATTCTAATATAAAAGAACGCGATTCCCAGTATCGGTGTGTTATGCAATGACAATTAATAAGACTCAAGGGCAGACTTTTCGTGTTGCTGGAGTAGATCTCGGTGTCAGTTGTTTCTCGCATGGTCAGTTGTACGTCGCGCTTTCCCGGGTTAGCAGTTCTAGAAATCTTTATGTTCACGTGCCGGCCGGGTCAACTTTCAACATAGTTTACCCGGAAGCTTTGCGCTGAAGTATTGTCGTTCTATAGGTACTTAAGCCTCATGTGAACGTGATCTGAACAATATTACCAATACATTAACTTAATAACACACAAGGAGTTACACGCTGACGGAGTCGCGGGCACAGCTATTAACAATAATATTGTGCGGTTCGGTATTGCGATATTTTTCAGTATTATAGCTATTATAACAGTATTATTTTACTATTTTAACAGTATTATAGATTGACATATTATATTTCCCTACTAAATTACGAAAGTTAATCTGTGTGTTACATCTAAATCACTGAACCGTAAGGAAGGACATAGGCTACTTTTTTTTTACGAAAAACGACGGATACGTGGACGAAGTCGCGGGCAACAGCTATCTATGCTAATATATAAGGCTGAAGAGTTTGTTTGTTTGTTTGAACGCGATAATCTAAGGAACTACCGGTTCGAATTGAAAAAAATATCTTTAATTAAATAGTCAATTTATAGAGAAAGGCTATAGGCTATAGCCTATAGGCTATATATATTATTACGTTAAGGCCAATAGGAGCGGAGCACCAATGAAGAATGCTTCAAAATCGGGCTTAAATTTAACGTTAGCCCAAAGTAACTATTCCACGCGGACGAAGTCGCGGGCAAAAGCTAGTCTAAAATAATGAGCCACCGCAGTGTAGTACATTTTTTTCGATATAGTCTGGCGGGAATAATTCCGAATCATTCCCGTCGTATACTTCGGAAGTATTCCGAAATATTCCGAAACTTTGGGAATATTTCAACTGCCAAAAGAAACCAGGAAAATCGACCTTTGAAGTCAGTTAATATACCAAAACCTGCTCCTACCTAAGTATAACAAATACTTTTCTAAAAACCGCATCAAAACGTGTTTGCTTGCAAGGTTTGCCTTTAATTGTTTTTATTGGCTGGGCTATTATACGCGTTAAGTAGGTAGGTAATGATTAATACCTACCTATGCGACTCGCGAATACTCGCGATGCGTACAGAGCTACATACAAACTAACCAAAAACATAGGTAGCCCTTTTTCAAAAAACAAATAAAATATGCTAGGCCTGGTTTTTTATTCAACTACTGACATTTATAAAAATAGCATTCAATTTCGAAATAAGTAGAGTACCTACCTAGAAACAAAAGAATAATAAAAACTTTTTACCAAAAAATTAAACCGACTCCCAAAAAACACTGCAAAGTGAAAAATAACCTTAATTTCGGTAGTCGGTGTCTTTAGTTTTGTTTTTTCGTTTTTGGCACCGACTTCCGAAATTAAGGTTATTTTTCACTTTGCAGTGTTTTTTGGGAGTCGGTTTAATTTTTTGGTAAAAAGTTTTTATTTCACTCTTTTTAGTTGGATGATTTTTAATTTACCTAGTTACAAGAGCCTAAATGTCAACTACTTATAACCTTTTACAAAATATTGCTTTTCCCAATGCTGGGCCGTTAATTGTTGAGGAGTTCTCCTGGTACTTCACCATCAGCTCTACATCACCATATGCATTATTACGAGCATAAAGTGCTTAACATCCATATTCAAGTAATCGAATCGCAATCCACGAAATACTTATTATTGAGTAGTTTCGGCGGCCATCTGTGGTCTTCATCATCAGTTCCACTTCCCCAAATGGTACTTTTTGAGAGCAACTGCACAAGTTACTATAAGAAATACCCAAAACGCCATAGGTGTGCCTATAATATTTGAAGAGTTCCCTCGATTTCTCCAAGATCCCATCATCAGATCCTGACTTTGGTGATAATGGTACCAATTTCGAAGTATACCCATTCGAACAAAAAAAGAATTTTCCAAATCGGTTCAGCCGTCTTCGAGTACTCGATGATCATACATAAAAAAAAAAAAAAAAAAAAAATATACGCGTCGAATTGATAACCTCCTCTTTTGGTCGTCGGTTGAAAATCCTGTTAATCGCAGGCTAACATATCTACTTATAAAAATATCAACATATACTTAATCAATCCCATTTATAATAAAACTAGTACTCACGCGGGGCTTCGCTCCCGTGGATTCTATCACGGCAAAAACATAACTCTCCTTTTTTGCAGTCGCGTAAAAAGTAGCCTATAACCTTCCTCAAGCTTCAAGCTATTTCCATACCAAATTTCATCCAAATCCACCCAGTACTTTCGAAGATTAGCGCGTTCAAGCAAACAAACAAACAAACTTTTCCGCTTTATAATATTAGTATACGATACAAGAGTAAAATATAAACATTTATATTTTACTCTTGTATCGTACGTAGTCTCGCACTGAACAATAATTAACCCACCCACCACACAACAAACAAACACGTTAATTTCGATTGAATTATTCGGGCGAAATATTCGGAAACATTCGATTGCGGGGTACGAATCTTTCTCGCGGTGGGAAAACTTCTCAGGGGAGCATCTCCCCTCTTACCGCACCCCGCACTGCCATCGCAGCGCGGCGGCAGCGGCCGGCGCACAGAGGGCTTTATTTAAATTCATTTTGAATAATTCTGATTTAAAGAAACTTTCCCAGAAGTATTCCGGAATTATTCCGAATTTTTCAGAAGTTTTGCAACTATAGATACACGGGCCCAAAATTGCGTAATTCCGTAGAAAAAAATGTTAAAATTTAAGAATAAGTATTTTTTTCAATATTGATTTAGAATGTAATAAAAAATCTTGATACTGATCTGATAATACAAATATTCAGGACTGATATAAAAAAAAAACAAAATGAAAAAAATATCACCAATTTTAGAAATGGTACCTAATTTTGTAAAAGTAAGTACGATTTTTATTTAAAATATTAAAAATATCAATAATTTGGTCATCCATGGGCATATGACGATATAAGTTTATCATTATTTACGCCACACCAAAATCACGCGCCAAAATAATATTATATTATACATAATATAACATTACCTTTTGTTATTGATTTTATATTGATTCGTGTTCAGTATCAGTGGTATAGTCACCTCCTACTAACTTACTATTTACGTATTATTCGCGTACACATAATAACATTTCGTAATATTGTATAACGCAGTCATACTTTGAATACAGTTGTTTCATCTGAATATTATACGTATACTTACTACAGAAGATACGCGTCGAGCGAGCGCGTAGGTACACGCGCGATCGTATTCGATGTGAGGAGCGGATAGGAGAGTGGGGGTGAATTCTAAAATTTTGCTGGCTTTAGGCGCGCTCTTAAAATAGACGCGTCATATTCCCACAAAACACCTCTCAAAAACGGCACGAAACACACACATAGAGAATTACTATCTAATACGTGTAAAGAAAGGGACAGAAAATAAATGCCATCTTTAGGTACACCTGATGTTAGAGGGAGATGAATATACATCTTTAGTTAACAACCTCCCCTAACGTCACGTGACTGACTTCATTCATACGCTAGCCGCCATTAGCCGTGTAGAAAAATTAAAATAAAAAATGTATTTCTGTTGATATTTACCTATGAAATGACACATTTTGACCTCTCACGGAAGCAGTATAATTAGTGCAACGTCTGAAAACACACAAAGGCATGCTTTTTCTTAATTTTCTTTTAAAACACATTTTTTCTTAAGATGTGTAGTGTAGCGATCGCGACACAGGTTCGTGTGTAACTAAACAGACACGAGGCATTTACCTTGATTTCAACTTGCCATTTTAGAGCGCGGACAACGTATCTATAGTTTATTATATATCTTTGGCTGAGTACTATTCTTTTACCTGGAGTGACTGCCTGTCTCCCCTCCACAATCAAGCAGCTGGTAGCAGGATACTTCATGGGAAGATTAGTATCGGATGACACCAACAAACAAGGAACTTTATCAATTAACATGTTTTCCGAGGCATGGAGATATTTCGATATGTTTTGTTAGTAAAATTAAAAAACGTTAGTAAAAGTAATTGTAATTTGTATGTGCTAGGTATATTTTTCTGCCAAGAAAGTACCGGAAAACGATCGTATATAAAATACTAGTTATTCACCAAAAGTTATTTTATTCAGAGCGACGTAAATCTGCCATCACATCTCAACCACTTTTAAACGCTTTGTCACTAATAAGCACCTGTTTTTGATAAAATCGATGCATCATGAGCATTCTGTAACATTTTCTGGGACTCCGAATATGAGATTCCATTGGCGATGCAAAGTTTAAGACAAACTCTTTGTTCGATTTATTTTGTCCATCATGAAATTCGCAATACGCACTAGATATGATCTAACTAAAAACAGCAATGTAATATATTTAATCTAAATAACAGATACCACTCACACTTTGCGCCAAAATGTAAAATAGTTGTGCCAATCTAACAACAACAAAAAAAAATATGTTTAACCATAAATATGTCATCCTTTCCCGATACTTTTTTGACTGAATGTAGGTATACAGTATGTTAACTAACAGAGGGCGTTCCCGTTAACCCAATAATTTTTTTAAATTGATACGTAATAGAAACACTCTGTACACGCACTCATGTACGCATTCATAAATAAATTGCGACGTTGCCGTGCTTCAAGTACGCGTGTTACATTTCTAGTGAATTATATTTAAAAAAAAAACATTTTGTTTTCGAATGGTAATATTTTTTTAGCATATATGTATGCTATACTATTGCGGGTTAACGGTAACGCCCTCTGTTAGTTAACATACTGTATATAATGGTACACTCACTGTCATCAGAGATGACAAGTACTAGTTTTGCTATAGGGTATTAAGCGGTGGAGACAACACTACGTCCCGGCACCCCAGCAGATCGGCTGAGAAGCAGTCGGACATTCGAAGTTTTACACTAGGAACGTTGACGACAGTTTCATCTCACTTAACTATAGGTGAGAATAATAAGCAGCATTACCTAGCTAACATTACCTAGCTAACAGCCAAGAACAGGTTAGCGAGTGTTCCGTATAATCATTAATCATATATGTAAGTTCAATAGTTAGGATTTACAACATATTATGTATTTACGGTTGTAAGACATTATTACTTTTAGCCAAATATCATGATTTTCGGACAACGGAGTCCTTTGTAAACCTAGCGTCTTAAAATTGGACAAGAATTAATCTACTCTAAAGTCTTGCAGCCTTAGTTCTCTTAGCAGCTCTTAGAGAGAGACCCCGTTGGGCCCCCCACATTGGGTAAGAAGTAATGTCTTACAGAACCGTTGACTTTGCGCGTCTCCTCGTTTCTGAAAAAAACAGGATCTAGATAAACAGACGTACGGACGAACAGATGGACAACAAAGTGATCCTATAAGAATTCTGATCACAGATACGGAACCATGAAAATCAAGTAGAAAACGTACAACATAAATATGAAATCCTCAATTTCACAAGCACCATTTGCCTGTTGCAGGATCAAAGATCCTAAGAGGCGTTGCTCACACATTTCAAAAGAGTCAGCAGCCCGGCGCGGTAGGTTTCGATTAAAGAGAGACAGAAAGAAGAAGCATAAGCAGATTATGCTTTCTCTCTCTTGAGTCGAACGTCACCCACGCTTCGACGCAAAATGGATCGGTTGATGTGTGAAGAACATCTCTTACAGTAATGCAAAGTGAAGCAGGCTACATCAGAAGCGAGAGAAAACTTGTCTGCAACATGGGTTCACCTAAAGAGTCAAGACGTGTATCCAGAGTGCTTGACTCCAAAAGCAGAAGTGAGTAACTGATACTGCATCGGAGTTTTTTTAGTGTAATTTTAGATGGGAATGTGCAGTTTATTTTGTTTTAGTGGTTTGGGTGGCATTAGGCTCACTGCTGGGCCTGCCTCATAGCCGACCATCAGGGAAGGCATCGAGCAGTTTATCGACAGTTCCGGCAATCGCCGACCTCATATATCCCTTGCCAATAGGCGAGAAGAACGAGCTCATCATGCATTGGAACTAAACACTCCTCATTAAAATGTAAGCTACAATTTGTACGCGAGAGACAATTTTTCAATAATTTCTTTTCACAAAACCTGCAAGAATATATTAAACCAAAAAATATCTTGTTGCAGGGCAATGAGTACTACTCCTCGGTGTAAAAGAGTATATGTATAAGAAAAAAAATATATAATTTGATTACATAACATTAAGGCTAGCATGCATTGAGAAGACTGTGAGAGTAGAGCAGTTTATGGTAATGTAGGGAGATAAAATGGTGTTTTTTTCGCGTATGCTAGCCTTCTTGGACTGCCAACGAAATGTGTATTATTTACTGCCCCTCACCACTATAGCAAAAATTATCTATTACTTAAACCGTAAAATATTTACATGTGGTTCTCTTTTTCAGATTACTTTTTGATTGATCATGACTATGTCATCAGCAACTACTTTTATACACATGTAATCAAAGACGATGGCCCCTTACCTCTCAAGGCTACCCAAAAAATGGAATCTGGACAATTAGTTAGTCCTCTTAAGCTTTGTTGACGCTCGCTAAATACTCAAGCAGATAATATTACTGTTAAATTACTCGACTAAATGTTAAAGAAATAATATTGTACGTCATACAAGAACTGTTGTAATTTCTGTCCACTTATAGTGTTATCAATCTAATAAGTCGGATTTGACGTTTCTCATTTGACATGCCGCGTTAACTTTGTATGAACGTCTATGTAAGAAATTGAAAAATAAAATTCATAATCCTATTTAATTACTATGTTACCCATACACTATCACAACGCGTATCATTCGTAAGCATCAAATTTAACTTTATATTGAAAATATGCACTAAAAAAACACGAATTAATCGTTGATTAATATTCTGACAGGACGTTAGTACAATGTCATGTCTTCGGGTTGGTTGCCGCAGTGTTGTGACCGTTAAAAGCCGTTTTTTGATCGACTAAAATCGATTTTCTGAAAAATTGTTTAGATTTAAAAAAGATAAATGTGTAATTATTATATTATTTAATATTTTAACATATAAAAACGAAATCTGATTACATATGTATATTTTTAGCTTTATTTTGATATTTAATATGATTTTTAGATATTATACGAAATGATTTGGTTATAAAGCCCGGAGTCCACCCCATGATATTGAAAAAAAATTATTTATCCTCCATTTTCTGTCTCAAACGTCATTGATTCGACAATGCTCCGCTTATTCTCACGCTATCTTTGAAGTTCTTGTGTTATTGTTATATTTTTACACTCGGCTATTTCTTTTAGACTAGTTAAAGGATAAGTTATAAATTCAATAAATTACATTAAAAGCCATAATTATCTTTTTCCAAAATTTCTTTAGTTAGTACGAAATTCTGAACGTGTATGTCTTTGAGGTCGAATTCAAAATCGGAACTTCGAAAGGGCTGGTCTTTGTCTCTCTCTCTTTCTAATGGAGGGAAAGAGATAGAGTGTGAATGTTTCGAATTGTATGATTAACCCAAGGCTGAATAAGATATTCGTGGGTTTCTGCAAACAAAAATTAAAGAGTTACTTTGTCTGATTCAGTGAGCAAAATCGCATTTTGCTCACTGATTTCAGGCAGCAAAACCTACATGTTTGCTATATATTTTCTGGACCAAGTGACGAAAGTGAATAAAAATGTTAAAAATTTAGTTAATTCATTTATTTACCTGACCCGCACACTTATTTATTCTTGACTAGCGACTAATCCACCCAGGCTTCACACGGGTACATGATATCAGTGGCTTGCCCCAATCTTGCGTCTAGTTAGCCACTGATGCATAACATACAATGTATTATTATTTAATATACATAAACCTTCCGGAAGAAATCAGTATGTCGGGTTTTAGTTTATTTATTTATTTGCATAAAAACATGGTATACAAAGATGTTACATGAGTTAGGGATGAGATCATACATGTTTTGCTTAAGATTAAAGCATGCAAAATGGTTAACACAACTTATGTTCAAAGTATTCCTTAATGCTATAAAAATTATTATCATTTAGCCATTTATACAAGTGAATTTTAAACAGTCTGCTATTTAGTAGTTTAAGTTTACATGGTAATTTATTGTATATACGCACAGCCATAGCTAAACAGCTTTTACTATATTTTGTTAATCGGGGGATTACATCTAAAACAAGTCTAAATTTGTCACGCCGATTCCTAGAGCTTACATCTGCTGCTGTTCTGAATAGATCTCTGTGTTTCCGTACAAACATACATGTTTCATATAGATATAGTGAGGGTAGTGGTAGCAGGCCAAGTTTTTTAAATATTGGACGACAAGATACGTCCGGTGGAATGCCCTGAATCGCTCGAACACATTTCTTTTGAGCGATGAAAGCTCTGTTATGGTCGGTACTATTGCCCCATACAATCAGCCCATACCGCAGAGAGGACTCAACATATGCACGATAGGACATTATAGCTGTTTTCATGTTTGTAACATTTTTAATCCGTCTGAGAGCGTATACGAATTTATTGATTTTATTACATACACTATCGATTTGAGCTTTCCAGTCTAGATGTTCGTCTATGATCGTTCCCAAAAACTTAGTTTGAGCTACTTGTTGAAGTTTTGATATATTCATTGTAAAATTAAATTTGTTATTATAGGATTTATTAAATTGTACATATACTGATTTATTAAGGTTAATAGATAAATTATTTTTATTAAGCCAACTTATAAGATTTTCTATTGTATTATTAATATCTGTTTTTTGATCAATTATTGATTTACTTTTTTTATCCGTAGAAACAATTATCGAAATGTCATCAGCAAACAGATAGCATTTATGATTAGTCATGTCAACAATATCGTTCACATATAGGAGAAACAAAATCGGGCCCAATATACTGCCCTGAGGAACGCCTCGGTTGGTGTTTTTAAATTCAGAGCGGGATGAAACCATATCCTTATTGGCATTAATATTAGTGATAGTAACACACTGCTGTCTGCCTGATATGTATGACGATATCCACTGCAGTGGAGGGCCCCTAATTCCTATAGACTCTAGTTTCTGAATAAGTATGTTATGCGAGACCAGGTCGAACGCCTTAGATAAATCAAAAAATAAGCCCGTCGTTAGTTGATTATTATTAATGTTAGTCAGTACTGCTTTCAAGAGTGAAAAGATAGCTAAAGTTGTTGATTTATCTTTTTGGAAACCGAATTGCTCTTTCTTTATAATATGGAATTTCTCGCAGTAATTAATAAGCCTTTTATACAGAGAGGTAGAGTGAGAGTACTGTTGTAGATGCATCTGGGATATTGCTCAATATGTGATCAATACAAGAGGCTTTACGAGTAGCTTCATCAATATGAATTTTTAAATTATAGTTTTGTGCTAGGTCTAGGAATTCGTTAGTGATTTTACCTTTTTTAAGCGTGTTTATGTTAAAATCTCCTGTTAGAACTATGCGTGTTGAAGGTTTGAATTTTTTGACAATATCATGTAAGAGACTATCTAGATTAGATAAAAATAGGTTGGGGTCGGACTGGGGTGTTCTGTATATGCATATTATCAACAGTTTCTCGTTTGTTAACTCAATGCCACAAATTTCGAATGTATTTACTGATGCATATTTTTTAACCATTGATAATTCATTGTAAATGAGATCTTTTTTAACTAGGATGCAAGTTCCACCTCGATTTTTTTCCCTACAAAAATTGGCTGCCATTATGTAATCTGATATCTTAAGATAGCTCTCATAGCCTTTCTTAATAAATGTTTCAGAAAGGCAGATTACATGTGGGTCATTATGTGTATCTCGCATCTCTTGTAATGTAATTTCTAATAATTCTTGTTTAGATAGAATGCTTGCGATGTTTTGATGTAATATCCTAAAGTGGTGAAACGAAGATTTGTTAAGTGACTTATTCTTAAGATCGAAATAAATTGTTAGACTTTTTTATAGGGAAAAAGTAATATGGTATGGTACCCTTTTTTATGTGTTCAATTTTTTCAGTTCTTTCAGCGGGAGCACAAGTATCTGTAATTTCCAATTCTTTATTTGCGGAACTTTTGAAATAAAAGTCTTATGTCTTGGTTTAGCTTTGAATCTCGCCCAAATTTTAACTTCGTTGGAATTTATGTATTAACTGTTAAATGTTACAAACCCATGCGTGTAATAAAACTATCGATTAAAAACTCTAATTATTTTAAATCGATATGTCTCAAGAATCGGTTTTTAAAGCATCCGATTATTTTTTCCCTTCACTACACAAAATATTTTTATAGCTGTCAAATCCGACTTCTTAGATTGCGACTGGGGTAAAGTCCATTTCCAAAAAAGTCCCTACGACGAAAATAAAATGTGGTAATTTAGTATTCGTAATGTAATGACTTGTCTTTGAAATGAAAGTTATTTAAATAATAACTCGTATTTATAAACATAGTCTATTTAAACATTGAATCCATTAAAACTTTGCTATCCAGTGTTTTTTCAGCTCTATCTTAATGATAATTGTTAATTGTAGCAGTAATAGAATCTGAATGTGACAAATATGCAATCTAATTTTTCCGAGGCTTATGATGTTGTATTGTATTTTATGAATAGGTACTTGTATTTATAAGTATTTTTATTAATTAAAATTAGTTTACTAAGCGGGACAGTAAGGACTCCTTAAGAATATGGAACGCTCACCGCTCATCGGATTCGATATTAACATAAAAGTTCAAGTTGCTGTCTGGCCTGTGTGGTTTAGTGGCACTTGCGTAAGTGTCACTTGCGTCTGTAGCACTCGCGTATAGGTCACTTGCGGGAGTGGCGCCTGCGTCTAAATCACGTATGTACGTCAGGGGTCCTCGAGTCTGTAACGGCTACATACAGGCGTTACCTTCAAGAATCGCAATACCGCTTTGACTTGCAGCTTAAACGCATTTCGGCTGCGCGACTCCCGTCGCGATCGGTCCCAATGCGCTTCAGCCGATGGCGGAATGCGTTTCGGTTAGTGGTGAGACAGCGCTTCGGCCGACGGGACCAATGCGCTCCGTTCGAGGGCGAAAATTCGCTCCGATCGAGGGCGAAAATCCGCTTTGGCAGAGATGTGTGCGGATAAGGCGGTGCGTCGCAGTTGGTGCACGCAACTGCGATGTGGCTGGCAGTTGCGTGCTATTGTTGAAGATATAACATTCGAATCTCAAGTATAAGCTAAGGTATGCTAACACATCGCTGATGGTTTCATAAATCATTTTGCTGAGACCCAAAAATTCAGTCAACTTTGATCATTATATCTTTCTTCAGGTTGCCTTCTTTAAAACTCTGACAGGATCGGCACTAGTGTGGTAGCAATAGCATTAATCTCAGGCATGCAGGTAATTGAAAATAACATATTATTTAAAGATTGTCACATTATAACAGTATGTAAGAGTAAGACACATGTAACATAGTTTAATTATAATACATATTTCGTTTGCAGAGAGAGTGAAGTACGTCCAACTTTGAAGGGATAGAAATAAATTCTAGAGCTATGGCAAGATTTGGCAGGTAACGTTAAATTAATGCTTGTACATAGTTGACTAGCAGTATCAAGTCTACATGTACTTTGTCATAACTCATTTAATTATAATATTTCGTTTGCAGAGAGAGTGAAGTACGTCCAATTTTGAAGGAATATAAAAAAATTCAAGAACTACGGAAAGATTTGGCAGGTAACGTTAAATTTATAGTTGTACATAGTTGACTAGCAGCGTAAAGTGGGTCAGGCCGTTACGCCCTCATTCCGGCACGCCCTTCTGCATATACTTTGACAAACTCATTTGTTTTCCGATCAATAATTCTATTTTCACTTCTAACATTATAATTTGAGCATGCATATTTCTGTAGTTTGGTTAGAAAAAATATCGTGCCCATTCTCTATCACTATAGCCCTTAATCAATGGTAATTCCTACATATGACAGTTCTGGATATTAAAACTATTTTGTCTAAAATAATAGGAGGAGCTTGTGGCACAATAATAACCGCCATACAGGTCGATCCTGTTTTTTATATTTTTATGGGTCGATCTTACCAGTTTACTGTTAGTCTGCCATTATGTTACCCAGCTACTGGGCTATCGGGCGAGATTTTATGTGCCCAGCCGTTGAACATTCTTTGTGCACATTTATTGGTTAACACATCGAAGTCAATAGCCAAGTCACATAAAATGTAACTATATTAATAATGAAATCGCAGTAAAGAACCTTAGACTGGGCTTGGCTTTGCTTAGAGATTTCGTTACATTTTTAACCGACTTCTGAAAAAGGAGGAGGTTCTCAATTCGGATGTTTGTTTGTTTTTTTTTTTTTTTTTTTTTTTTTTTTTTATGTTTGTTCGGGCATAGCTCCGTCGCTCGCCAACCGATTTGAAAAATTCTTTTTTTGTTGGAAAGGGTATACTTTCCAAATGGTCCCATGAAAATTTTATCGACATCGAACAAGCCGTTTCTGAAAAATCAACAAAAGTCTAAAAAAAATATTTACATTGATGACCTTTTCGGTTACTCTATATTGTGTTTTTTGTTCGCGCGTTTTTAGTTTTTTGTAGTTGACATTTTGGCTTTTATAACTAGATTAATTACAAATTGACCCACTAAAAAGCGCGAAAATAAAAACTTTTTTGCAAAAAAATAAAACCGACTTCCATATCAAAACACTACAAAGCCAAAAATAATTTTAATTTCGGAAGGCGGTGTGAAAAAAAAGAAAATACAAAACCAATAACACCGACTACCGAAATTAAAATTATTTTTGGCTTTGTAGTGTTTTGATATGGAAGTCGGTTTTATTTTTTTGCAAAAAAGTTTTTTATACAGAAACAAATAGCTCCATCGAGACTTGGCTAGTTTTTTACAGGATGTTTTTGGTAGGATTAGTGTTTTATATGTAGCGACTGCCTATCTGACCTCCACAACCCAGCAGCTGGGTGACACGATACTCTTTGGCCAGACCAGTGTCATATTTTCATGGGTGACACGATACTCTTTGGCCAGACCAGTGTCATATTTTCATGGGTGACACGATACTCTTTGGCCAGACCAGTGTCATATTTTCATGGGTGACACGATACTCTTTGGCCAGACCAGTGTCATATTTTCATGGGTGACACGATACTCTTTGGCCAGACCAGTGTCATATTTTCATGGGTGACACGATACTCTTTGGCCAGACCAGTGTCATATTTTCATGGGTGACACGATACTCTTTGGCCAGACCAGTGTCATATTTTCATGGGTGACACGATACTCTTTGGCCAGACCAGTGACATATTTTCATGGGTGACACGATACTCTTTGGCCAGACCAGTGTCATATTTTCATGGGTGACACGATACTCTTTGGCCAGACCAGTGTCATATTTTCATGGGTGATACGATACTCTTTGGCCAGACCAGTGTCATATTTTCATGGGTGACACGATACTCTTTGGCCAGACCAGTGTCATATTTTCATGGGTGATACGATACTCTTTGGCCAGATCAGTGTCATATTTTCTGGCTTCTGAAGTGACTACCTTTATTGACTGTCAAAGATGTCCAAATGACAGCCGAGAACAACGGCTTAAAGTGTTTTTCGAGACACAGAAGAATCACGATATTGAGAGTTCGTCACCCATTCACAGACCAACCACGGCATGCGTTGATTTACCTTAAAGATCAACTCATGCGGCTGTTCTTCTTCTTGGTCTGGTTTCCGCACTTTGTCTCTGTACGAGACCATTGTGCGTGAGCCATGTCGGCCGTCACTCCATCCAGCCAACTTCCCTCCAGAAGCAGATCAGGTCTCTCAGTCTTTTCAGGATGTCTGTAAGAGAATTCAATGACCCAAGGGTTTGTTTCCGTATGTCGGTGATTTCCGTGCACTCTAGAAGCACGTGTTGGGACTCGTGCTTCTAGAGTGCACGGGTGCTCAGCATGGGGACGGAGGAAACGGTGGGCCGTTTCCTACGTCCCATGCATGCCCTGCACAGAGGACTGTCCGTTGTACCTATTGCGTGGTAGTGTTTGTTCAGTGAGCAGTGCCCGGTGATGGTCCCCGCCACCATTCGCAGGCTTCTTCTGTCCATATGTAGGAGGCGCCTGGTTAGTTTTTTATCTAGGTTTGGCATCGCCTTGGACTGCCTGCAGCCTGGTGCCGAGGACTACCATTTCTGGACTTGATCGTGTGTGTTCTTTTAGCCATGTGCGCAGCTGGGTGGAGGGGAGCGGCACGATGGGCTCGGGTCCGAAAACCGTTGTGCCGGACCTCCTGGCCAGTTCGTCCGCCACATCATTGCGAGTCATGCGGTTGTTATTATTAATAATGTTGGGTATTTTGTTCGCAGGTGGCGTTTTCACTTGAAACGTTGAGGACGTTGTTTTTTATCACAGCGAGATCGGTGGGACTGTGGGAGTGGTGGATACTCACTGTGCGAACGTTGCCGACATGGTATAAAGCCAGGGTACTGTTACTGATAATGCAGAACAGAACAGAGTTAGAAGAAGAGCCTGTTAGGCATTTACTACTACTTGAATTGTATAATTCCCTTTTATTAACATATGAAATTGAATCGTGTATGCACTATTTACTGATTTTCAGAAGTAAGATAATTTATTCATATTGTAACATGTTTTCAACCATTTATTGATTATAATCAGATTTAATCTTCTACCATAGTCTTTCTTTGTATCATCCAAAGGTGTATTTAAGTAATTTCTTCTGATGGCTAGAAATATCTGAATCACTAATTTCTTTAGCTGTGTTATCTTTCGAAAAAACAGCCTTTATGTTGCCATATAACCTCCTCTGTCGGCCAGCGATAGTCCCATTAAAATCGGCTCAGCCGTTCCAGAGATCAGCCTTGACAAACATACAGACAGACAAAAACAGGGGCAGGAGTCGTGCGGATTTTCGCTTGCGTGGACTTTATCATGATAAAAATATAACTCTCATTCATTTGCAGTCGGAAAAAATTGGCCAAGTGCGAGTCGGACTCGCCCATGAAGGGTTCCGTAGTAACTATAATAAATATAATATAGGTACTTAATATATTTGAAAAGAAAAAAACAAAAAACCTTACAAATTTCTTAAAACTTGCTTATTTACAATTTTTACAACTACGCCAAATAACTTTGTTTTTCATAGTATTTGTATGAATTACAAAGTTATATTTGCGGTTTTAGAAAATATACTGTACTCAAAAACTGCTGACTCGATCTCGTCTAAACCAATTTTGGTTGAAAGTTTACATTAATATCTACAACATGTTTTTTTTAGATTTTTCACTTCATTATTATAGCAGTTAGAGGGGGGGGGACACACATTTTACCACTTTGGAAGCGTATATCTTTTAAACGATTAACTTTATGATAAAGTCGTTTTAAAACCTTAATGTCATTTTTAAAGACCTATCTATAGATACCACACACGTATAGGTTTCATGAAAGAAAATATTTTCAGTTTCAGTTCCATGTATGGGGAGCCCCCTTTATTTTAAATATTTTTTAAATTTTCTCTTGAAATCGGAAAGCGGTTCACAGAATACATCTACCTACCAAGTTTTACATGTATAGTCCTAATAGTTTCGGAATAAAATGGCTGTGACATACGGACGGACGGACAGACAGACAGACGGACAGACATGTCGAAACTATAAGGGTTTCGTTTTTTGCCATTCGGCTACGGAACCCTAAAAAGTATCCAATAACCTTCCTCAAGCTTTAACCTACTTTGTCATGAACTCATAAACTCGAAAGGAATAGTTAATATTATTTCAGTTCACAATCGTAAAATGTTCATATAAATCTTTCTTTAAACTTCCTCAATAATGTTAATAATTTAATAATTTTTTATTCAAGTACGAGTAACATGTTTACAGAAAAGTACATATAGTTCAGAATATAAATATATATAATCGTTCTTAAAGGGTAAATTTAAGTGCTTGAAAAACATTGGTAAAATGGTGATTTATCTTAAGTTCAATAGCGGTCAAATATACTGCTTACTATAATGTAGCGACCTGCCTGATGTAGATTTGTAAAAATACCTGTGTTTCAGGCCATCATAATTGTTCTTAAAACTTTAGTTACTACCGTACATCATTTCTTTGGCAATACTGTCAAATACTTAAAAATTTTGCTATGTACCTACTAAATTTTTATTCACTATTAGTTAGCCCAAAATTATTATTTTTTTACTTTGCAATCGCACATGCTGAGTTTACCTATAAGTGATTGTTATACTGTTACCTTTTCTTAAGTAAAAACTATTTTAGGTAAACCTAATAAATAAATAAAATAAAATAACACTTTCGCACACACCTAGCACTTTCGAAGATTTGCGCGTTTCAACAAACTTTTCCACTTTATAATATAAGTATATGTATATAAATATAAATATTACGGTGGGAGGGCGAGCACGGATCTTCGTGAAAGTCCGAAAACTATGGGCGGAGGCGCTCTACAGGGCCGTGCGGTGGTGGAGCGCGGCCCCTTCCCTTAGGGGAAGCCTACCAACGATAGTTGAAAGTCCATAGTATATAGGATCATCGAACTATACATTATGGAAATTCAACTATCGCTATCACTGATTTTGTTCTTCAACAAAAAAATTTAAAAAAAAATATATACATTGGACGCTCAATACAGCGCTGAAACCTCTAAAACGGTAAAGGTAATAATAAAACTTTAAAATAAAATAAAAACTCTTTCTTTAGTAGGTATCTCAGCAATTCTTAAAACCAGTTTACGTTTTAGTTTACTTTTGACGGTTTACAGCCACTAGCTTGGTACTTAACATCAGGTAAGCAAATGGTAAAGGTAACAAATATGAGGGTAATGTGTGTGTATGAAAAGGTATCTGTTCCTCTATTTTCCTTGTTTTCAGTGGTCTATTCGACCCTACAGACAGGCTGCGGAACCAAATAGGCCTCAATCAAGATTTATACAGGTCACCGAAGGTCAAGAACGGCTGGAAAATGCTTCTATTGAATTATCTACCATGTTAGCACAGTTGGGACGAAATCCTTTGAACCCTCTATAGGATTTCAGCCCAACTGCTTACCGTGTTGGTACGTACCTACCTTACTCTTAATTTTCATTCTTTCCAGCGCTAGGCATATAATCATATTAATCGCACAGTTTTAACGTTCGGCTAAAAGTGGTATACTAAATATTGAAAATGTCATACATAGGTTAAGGCTTCCCAAACATATTTTAATTGTGACACCCTTAGGAAGTTGCCATATTTTTGCGACGCCCTGGCATTCATGCCATACATTTACCTACTAGTTGTAGTTCTAGCTTAATAACAATTTGTCAGAAAGACTCCAAATAGCATCCTAAGTTTTTATTAGAAAATAAAGAATAAAAAATATAAACAAAACATTAAGATCAACTCACGACGCTCTGGGATAATACCGCGGAGCCCCAGAGCGTCGCGACGCACAGTTAGGGAAGCCTTGTCATAGGGACTATTTTCTTCTACTTCGAACTTGAATTTTTTGGGTTTCCTGAAGAATACGTAGGAAAAAATTAATATTATATGAGTAAGTAGATTACCGTACTGTCTGGCAGTATTCGTCCAAGAGTCATGTTGAAGTCAATCATGATGACGATGATGATGTATGATGAGTACCACAGACATAAACCCACATGGTTCTGGTATCATTTGATCAGTACAGACTGTATAGACTTCAAAAAAGACAACCTGTGTGTTTCTTTCGGTAATTCTTCTCCAGGTCAGCTAGGAAAAATTTATTTCCTAAATACGTTTAAAATAATTGTTATTTATAACCAATTTGAAAATTTTGCCAAGTATCTGAAATAAAGAATTGGAATCTGAAAATAAATGTATCATCTTATTAGTATTTAAATTACTTTGTTTGTTCAGGTTAAAATGTAACGTCGTGCCTGGTCACAATAAGCCCATCATCGGTCGTCAGCATCATCAAGCGTGCCGGCATGCCCTCACCTCACCACATGTTTAACTCTGCACCGCGAAGAGCCTGCGATTTAGCACCTATACGGCAACGTGCTATCACAGGCTCTTTACAGCGCATCGCATGTCTTCCCGGGGTCTACAAACCGCCACTGACATTTGCCATTGTGCCATTCAGGGTCGCCTTGCGCTTGTCTCCACAGAACAGCGCCGCGCCGCCGCGCCGCCCCTTCAGCTGCGAGCCGTCCCCAGGGCTCTAGATGACTGACTGGCCGCTAACGAATCTCGTCCAGGGTAAAAGCGTGATGACTAAGGTAGGAGCAGGCTTTTCAGAGGTTTTTGTCATAGAGCAGAACAGCTCGAAGAAAGGAGTGGTGTTTTTTTTTATAATTTGTAGATAGGTAATTTGAGAATCTCTTCCAATATATATGTAAGTGTATGATAAGTGCAAGATTAATAATAGTTACGGTGTTTTATTTTGTTTGGTATTGCGAACCCGCAAACCCCAGTGCTCTTTTTTTATAACTCAAACAGCTAAAACGTTCTATGCAATGCTATACCTATAAAAGTATGTCTTTTCGGATTTGGAAGTTAAATTTATAAACCGAAATGGTCTTTCATTTTGCACAAAAAAGGTTTTAATTATTTATTTTATTAAGGTTGGGTTGTTAAATTAGTAGAAAAAGGCCAGAAAAAGCAATGACACCATTTTATGTATTCATTTGGCCTTTATTAGTAATACTAAACATAATTTATTTGTGCACTTTTTAATTAATTTGTGACAAATCTATTGAAAATTTTAAATTTGTGCATATATACTAAAGTAAATGGCACCTTAATCTGCTGGTTGCGAGCGCGACTGCTGAGCTGACGGTCTCAGGTTCGATTCCGGGTATTTTTGGGCTTAATGGTCTGCGTGTCCTGTGACACTTAGTTGACTTCAAGCTGCTTCCATTTTTCTTCTTATGGCACTCCTTTACCAGATTGTCCCACCGATATTCTTTATGCCGTTTTTTCACCTTTCAGCCTGGCGATCAGAAAAAAATTTTTCTTTAGTCATTTCAACACTAAGATTTTTCTTGTATCCTGGGTGCATTTTTATAAACACTCGGACCCAAGAACCACAATTTATAGGCCATGTAAACAATGACCCGGTGCGGGAAACGAACTCGTTAAACGCAGCGCAACAGTCTCAACCATTACGCCTACCGTGTTGTAACTTAGGGATGGATATCTGAGATCGATTAACCGAAGAATAAATTTTTCAGGTCAACATTTGATCAACTGATTTTACTTGCAAGATATTGTTTATATTTCTTGGTATCTTTTTATTGGTATCTTTCTTGTTTTTCATAAAATGGATTTATATTTACATTGTTAATGTTCTTATAAATCGGTCTTTTTGACCTCGATTTCTTTGTGAATCGATACATCAAGTTACGATTCGAATAGATTTAAAAATCGATCTTTTTCGAAAATTTTCGCCATTCCTAGGTAAATTAAACGAGATTTTTCGAGAAAACGACATTCATATAAAATTAAATTAATTATTACCTCTTTTTCTTGTCCCGTTTCGTGGCTCCCATTCCGTTATAACTTTCGGCCATTCCATTTTATCATTTTGATGGCCTTGTTTTGTTATTATGTCTTCTTCCTTAGTTGTACCTCTGATATCTGCTCTTTTGCGATTTTTTAGCGGCAAGAATCATTCGCAGATGTTTCTGGGTCAGGGTCAAAGTTTGGTATTCATAACAATTACACTTACTATTGCATAAAATATGTTGAATATCAAGAATGTATTGGTTTAGGTTCGGATGGTGAAGAAAAAGGCGAAAATTCAGGTTCGAATGTTGAAGAAGAAGACCAATATTCTGTATCGAATTTTATAGCAAACAAACAATATTCTGCTTCCGATGTCGAAGTTGAAGACCAATATTCTGCTTCACACGTTAAAGTAAAACAACAATATCCTGTTTCTGATGTTGAAGAAGACGAGCAATATTCTTTTTCCGATGTCGAAGACCAATATTCTGCTTCCAATGTTAAAGTGAAATACCAATATTTTATTTCTGATGTTGAAGAAGAAGGGGAAGAAGATAAATATTCTGTTTCGAATGTTGAAGAAGAAGACCAATATTCAGCTTCGAATGTTGAAGAAGAAGACAAACGTTCATCTTCGAATGTTGAAGAAGATGTCCAATATTCGGCTTCGAATGTTGAAGAAGACCGCAAATATTCAAATCGGAACGTTGAATTACATTTCAAATATTCTGTTTCCGATATGGAATTAGAAGATCTATATTCAGCTTCTGATATCGAAGAAAGAGGAAAAGTTAAACATGAAGATGATGACAGCATTGATAGTTACTTGGGTCCGAAATATCTTTATTATTAATATAATATAAAATATTACGCAAGTACGGTATAATCAATTCAGTTTTATAATAAATTATTATAATATCAATAGATTTGATTTACTTTCATGATCAGTTTAACGTCAGGCTGTCGCCTATTTACTTATTGAAATATCTTTTTTATTTTAGGTCTCTTGATGCTGGTATATCGAGATCCGAAGAAGAGAGAACATCCGAGTAAAATCAGAGTCACAATTCAACGCACTCACTAGAAAACTGAATCACCTTATTTTAGGCGTGTCACTTTTTATTGCGATATAATTTTGCGATAGCAATGTTGTATTTATTTATAATATCGGACAGGACCGCTTGCATCGAAAACGAGCGCAGCGCACGGATCAAAAACGCAAGCACACTAAATATTTTGTTTTTGTTTAACCTATCTAGACAGTGTGCGCTTCTTCTCTCTCGGTAATTTCTCTACATCATACACACATATATCATAATTGAAGTGTCGGTCTATGTGTGTAATTATTAATTGTGTGTGTCTTCTCCAGTGCTATAGAGTCCTATATACGACACTAAAACAACTGAAGAAGATATTGATTATTTTGCTCTCTGGTTTCTGATTCTTGGGTATTCCCAGAATTCGGCTTCGTAATGTACGCGAAAATCGAGTTCTGCGAGTACAGCTATTTTATAAATATAACTAGCAGAAGCGCGGGGCTTCGCTCCCGTGGACTTTATTAAAATAAAAACATCATCTCCTTTCGTTTGCAGTCGGGTAAAAAGTAATCTACAACCTTCCGCAAGCATCAGCTTTTTCTATACCAATTTCATCCAAATCCACCCAGTACGTTCAAGGATTCGTTACAGGTTACAGAAGCCAGAAAATCGGATATCAGTATTACCCAAGGTATCGCCAGCTTTGGGTTGTGGAGGTCAGGTAGGTGGCCGCTCCATGTAAAACACTAGTGCTGGAAGCCGACCCCGACAAAGTTAGCAAAAGGCTAAGCAAATAATGATTCGAAGAGGTTTAAAAAGGCAAAATGACGCAGTGCTCTTAGAAGAATAACGCATAGAAAGGGTGTCTAGTCTAGAACAAAACACGAGCGATTTGTGTGTCCACTTTATTTTCTTTGTGTGCGTGAGCCAAATGTGTCTACGTTCCTCAAACGCACACAAATATAGCTTTCAGTGATACCATTACCAGACCATTACCCACAAAAATGGGGAAACGCACTATTATGTTGCTGGATCAAATCAAATATTTTATGTTATGAAACTGGATAAGATGATGTTTTTTCATGTAATATGATTTATATGACATATTTTTTACGGAAGGTAAACGAAATGGGATATCATTCATTGCGTCTAGAATGTTTGATGTGTGATGTGTTATAATAATATTATAGACATATATTAACTGCTTGAAAGATCTTGTTTGATATCAATTACTTAAAAGTATGTGTTACATTTATGAAATAGAAAAATATGATTGAGAACATTACTTAAATGAAATAAAACTTAATCAATAAAATTGTTATCTTTATCATGCCACTCTTCGAACTAAGAGTAATTTTTAGTTTTAAAACACTGTAGGTAGTAGCTGTAAATAAATATAGTTTAGTTCGACGCACACATAATGGCCGCCTAAACTATATTTTTTAAAACAAATATAAGCACAAAAGAAAGCAATATGGGTATTTTTTCCTCACTGATAGCAATATTGAATTGTGATAAGTTATTAGAATTTTTGTTTGATGATCGATTTACGTAAAAATAATGTATAAAATGTAAGTAATTACTTGTAAAATGTAATTTGATTACACGTTTTTTGTTTTCCTGAAGGACTATGACATTCATTTACGCTACAAACGGTCGTTTTAAATTATTTACTTGCGAGCTCTGTTGCGCGGAATGTGACCTTGAGTACTGAAGGCTCGCCGAGAAAAGTTAGCCATAATGGCTAAGTTCTAGTTGCCTCACGATTTGCACTCGTACTAGGTTTCTATGCGTTATTTTTCTAAGGCAGTGCTCTTCGGGCACGCCGCAATTGCGGCGGTAAGACCCCTCTTTCCGCCTGACGCAGGTGCTGACCGGACATGGCTGTTTCGGGAGGTACCTGTTTCGGATTCAGCGGGAGGACACGCCCGGGTGTCGTCATTGTGAGGACCGCCAGGAGGACACGGTGGAGCATACGGTGGAGGTGTGCCCTGCTTGTGCGGAGCACCGCCGTGTCCTGGTGGAGGCGGTCGGCGGCGGCGACCTCTCGCGCCCTGCTCTGGTTCAGACTATGGTGCGGAGCAAGAGGGAATGGGATGCGGTCACCTCCTTCTGCGAAGCAGTCATGCTAGCGAAGGAGGAGGCCGAACGCGCGAGGGAGAGGCAACTCTCTTCCTCGTGCCCCAGCCGCCGCGGGAGACGCCCCGGGCGTCGGGGATTACGAGCCGATTTCCGGCCACCGTAGGCGCGGGCCTGCGGACGGCGAGCAGGGGTCGCTCACCGCCCGGTAAGGACCAGGTCCGGGTCGGCGGCGCGTCGTGTTCCACGCGCGCCTCAAGGAGCTGTCAACACCAGTGACGGGGCCTCATAGGGCCATTGCCTGCCGGGGTTTGCGGGAAAGTTCTACCGAGTTACCGCGGCCCCGGAAATTTAGGGCAGCCGAACGAACAGGGTGGGTTTTTAGTCAGTAGAAATCTGACACACCCTTCCGCTTGACCCAGAGCGGAAGAAGTAATTCGATGATTTTCCCACCCCAAAAGAAAAAAAAGGCTGTGCTCTTATCTTCTAACTTGAAATACCTATAGGTACAATTCGCTATGAGTTGTGCAAAGTAAGAACTAACCCGAAAATACTACAAACCGTACAAAACAAAATCATGAAAACACCATTTAGATCTAACCACTTAACTGCTACAGATAAAATCTACAAAGATACACAACTTATGAACCTACATCAAATAATGAACCTACATCAAATATATAAGTACAATACATGCATACTTTTCAGAAAAATTCTAACTAAACACCACTCTCAGATAATATTTACAAAAAGAGCACGAACTTTTAACAAGACAAGCTAATGTCATCTGCTTAACCCAACCCAGTTTAATACTATATGAAGTGGCCAACTACCTAATAATATAAAAGAATTCAAATCTTTACACATTTACAAGAAATCTTTAAAAATACATAGGTATATACTAAAAGATCTTTCCCTACATTTTCATAAAACATTGGAGCAATACTAAACATAATATCAAATCACATACACAAATACATGTAACACGTGTACATTAAAAATAAAATCTGCACTATGACATAGGTCTTAATGAACACGCAACAAGCACCCTACCTGCATCGTTCAAAATGATTTGTTTTCTTGTTACGCCAAATATGAGTATGTTCTAAGTCAAAGCATCATTTGTAAAACTAACATTAGTTAGTTTTAAGATACGCTTACATACGGGAGAGAAATAAAATAACAAGGCTTTCTATCTATGAGAGGGGGGAATGGGCCAAAATAAATACATATTTTAAGATTAAAATATACATTTAAAAAAATATTAAGTAGTATTTATTAAGTCGCTAGACGAGACCCCTAAATCTTTTGATATTTTAGTGTATTTATAAAATATGTCAGATGCATTCGAATGTAAGAGCAACAAAAATCCCAAATAGGGGGTTGACATAGTTTATCCAGTAGTGCGAGTCATTTAGTATATTGTAAGTGTGTACGTATTAAGTGTAACTCCTGTAATAAAAATAAAAAAATGTTTGTGCATATTATGTATTCTATAGAATATCTCAAAAATGTATTCAAAATTGTGATTGTACTCAGTAGTATATTACATGTAAATAATAAATACAAAATGAATTCAAAGGTTGCTATTACTGTACATAAAGTTGTGGTTAAATGTTTTTTTAATTTACCACGCGGGCCTAGTGTCTGTAAGTTGGTGGATGTCACATGTCTTGAATTTTAAAATATAAAATTCGAATTTGTAAATATCGTGACGATACGCTCGTGATATTTTCCTTCAAGGTTTGAAAGCAGTGGTGATGATGAAAATTACACAAGATAATGTGCCTGACTGGGTTCGACATCGTTCACGTAAGGCGGGAAGCCTAACCACCCCGCCACCACTGCCCCTTGTAGGGAGAGATGAATGTACTTTTCTCTCACAACACTACTTTTTGAAGACTCAGCCTAAAATAGCCATTTTTATGTTAAGTGGCTTTAATTCTAAGAGTGATACATACAAATAACTTTACCCGATCATAAAATATACAAAGTCCAGATGTTATGTAACTGTGTTACTATTTATACCTATGGTAGAAGCACGTGAGTTGATACAACCAGCATAAACTGAACTTAGGGATGAAACGATACGAGTAAATACAACAAGTAACTACTCGATACTTTTCTTTCGATACCAAGTACTTTTGTACTCGATACTTGACAACCGAGTAACAAGTAGTATCGGGAAGTAAGTACTTATATCGATAGGTACTCGGTCGGTCGGTCACACACTCACTGATTTAATTTTTGTTTTGCGAACGCATCTTTTCTACTGCTCAGTTGGCAGTTTTGCGTATAGAATCTGCGTTTTTCATCATTTATTTTATTCATTCATTTATTTATGTATAAGTTCTGTGATTCAGACGGTCGGTCTGTCACTACATTCCTTCGTCGCGTGGTGGTTGTTCATTTGTTTTAATTAAATCAAAACTTAACTGAATTTAATTTGTAATAGCAATATTTAGCAAAATCAGTGATAATAGGACCACAAAAGTCTGAGGTGTGGAATGTGAAATTTGTGGAAAACAGAAAATTAAGAAATACTCCAAAGACGTAAAGTATTGTGGCAATACTTTCACCAGAAATCGATTAATCGGAAAACATCTAGAAAAATTATTGTTTCTAGGAATACCGTCGATTAAAGATTTTTTCATTAATAATTTGTGTATTTTATTTTACTAAATACTTAAGACTATACCATCTACTGACACTGCTGTTCTTATTTGCCTCTTATACTTCCGACGGAAAAATTGACCGATACAAGTAGGTATCGATACTTTTCATTCGATACCGATTAGGTATCGATACCACGTCACTTGCCAATAAAACGATAATTTTCTTCGTTCTTCTTAATTTGAAAAATTCTGTCTCTGGTATCAATGTATTGAAATTTCTAATATGCTCCACACTTGTAGACATAGGATTACAAAACCCTTGCTATATCGTTTGTTATCATCCAAAGAAGCCGTGCACTCGGTATGTATATACCCTTTAAATTACACGTTGTATATTGAAAGCTGGTGGCACGTGAGGGGACATATAGGTATGTATACTTGTTAAAATTACAACCCGATTGTCTCCTACGTAGAACTTTCGTTATTATAATAATTCTGGGAATGGGCCGTAATCAACATCGCAAACTAATGTGCCTGGCTGGGTTCGAGCCCACCACCTGCAACTAGCAAGTCGGCCGCGTAGCTGGTACACCACTAGTCTTACTTAACACGTTATACTTACTTATATCTTAAAATAAGTATTTTTGTGACCGACACATCGCACTGAGATCTAATAAACTGAAGTAGGAACAAAAAGATCCCAAATTCAGAGATGACTCTGTTGACATCCAGCAGTGCGGTCATTTAGAACCTATATGTAGTATGTACCTACGTATTAAGTGTGCTGTAGACTACTTTAATAAAAATATACTGTTGTGTGGCATATAATTGTTTAGAATATCTACTCAAAAATGTATTCAAAATTGTGATTGTTGTATAACTAAATATAATTAATCTGTGGAATAATAAAAAATGTATTTAAATGTTGATAAAAAAGTTGAGGTTCAAATTTGTATTATTAGTGGGAGAGTGAAGACAAAATAGAGCCATGCTCGGAGGCACTCTACAAGGCCGTGCGTCGGCGGAGCACGGCCTCTTCCCGTAAGGGAAGCTTGTTCTCATTAAAGCTAGGATAATTAAATGGTTTACACTAACTATTCATTTGGAGGGTCTAGGTGCAAGAAATAACAGTAATGGATGGTGGATGGATGACGTTCCAAAACATACCGATTCGTACATGCCATTTGAAAATGTTTGACAGCCTTTAGGAATAGCCGGAAGCTTGAAATTCTAATACCAGCCTTGCCAAGCCGTTGCAATATGTAAGTCGTTTAATGGGTTGTGGCTATTCCATGAGTCAATTAGGCAGTTTCATGATGTCCGTTTGCCCAGCAAGGCCCCCGCGAATTTGCGTTTCAGGTGTGCACCAGTTGCTTAAACTCAAGGAATGTGCTCTATTAACACGTTACATGTGCATTCGTAAACATATATTGTGAATTCGTAATAACAAATAATATATCGATGGGGATAGAGGGCAGAGATGCGTTCTGTAAGGCAGAGTAGGTTACGCCTAGACATAGATTCATTAAAGAAAAAGGTATACAGGGAATGATCTATACGGCCAGGAAACAGGGTGTACATCAACAGGGGTTGGGAAAGTGGGAGGCACACTTCAAAGCCAGGTAATTAGAGAATTTCTCTTCATGTGCAGGTAATAAGTGGGTTCCCTTGCAGGGCCAGGTAGATAGGGAAGCGCTATTCAAGGCTCAAACTCATCACTAAGATCTGGATTGTAGCATTCAACTCGGCCAGTTTAAAGGGAACTGAATGATATATCACACACCACCTGTGAAATAGTCGTATATTATGTATTGTACATTTTGTTTCCTGTAACAGTCAACAATAATCATAGTATCGTATCGTTCGAAGAATAGCTACATAAATGTTATTATACATCTACGTATGTATGCATATGTAGGTATATAAACACTAACTTGTTAGAATTTGTTTTATTTTTATATGCATTATGTGTATTATTATTATTTCTGGATAGCTAATTGTTATGGTATGGACGACCATACCAGCAGCCCCCGCTGGTTCCTAACTTAGCCCAACGTAGCTTTAGCAAACGTTTGGATGGCTTTATGGATTACCCATGCCATTTTAACCTGTAACCATAATTATAACCGTTTCTTAGTTTAAAATATGTCAATATTATCAATGTTATGACTCCTTTTAGTTCGAGAAGGCAATTCAAATTCTCAGTGTAATTTGTGTTTTTTCCATAACTTAAGGTTCCCGTCTTACCCCACTTTAGCCTGCACAATGACTTAGTCCTTTTTTACTTTTTTTACATTAACTAAGTCCTATCACTTTACATGTCTTCTGTTTACCTTTTTTTTTTTTTAACGTGGTAAAATTATCAAATAAGTCCTCCCACTCCGGGCAGGGTGGGAGGGACTGTCAGACTTTTACTGACTAAAATCCACGGTGTTCCTTCAATAACCCTTTACGTACCGGGGCCACGGTAACGGGATGAGTCCCACGACCCCGGCAGGCTTCGGCCCTCTGCAGAGGGGGCCTCGTCATGTTGCTGACGCTCTTTGAGGCGCGCGTGGAACACGACGCGCCGTCGACCCGGGCATGGTCCATGGTCGGACAGCGAGTTGCCCTTTACTCGCTGTCCGCATGCCCGCGCCTACGGTGGCCGGAGATCGTCGGTCGACGTCCGACGCCGTGGGCGTCTACCACTGCGGCTGGGCTGGAGGGAGGACGCCATCCTCTCCCTCACGCGGCCCGCCTCCTCCTTTGGAAGCATGACTGCTTCGCAGAAGGAGGCGACCGCTTCCCACTCCCTCTCGCCCCGCAGCATGGCCTCGACCAATACCGGGCGCGAGAGGTCTCCGCCTATTGCCGCCGTGAGGACACGTCGGTGCTCTGCCCAGGCGGGGCAGTCTTGCACCGTGTGCTCTACGGTATCCTCAGGGCGACCCTCACAGTGGTGACACCCAGGCGTTTCCTCCTTTCCCATCAGACACAGGTACCTCCCGAAACTTCCGTGTCCGGTGAGGACCTGCGTCATGCGGTAGGTCAGGACGCCGTGACGCCGATCTAGCCACTCCTCAAAGAGGGGTCTTACCGCCGCAATTGCGGCGTGCCCGTTCTGTTTACCCTAGTGATAAAATGGTGCGATGTTTTGTATGTGTGTACGTACCTATATATACAACGTGTCTAATATTCACCATTTATTTACAGTGAAAAAGTTATTTATGTTATTCAAAGATTTATTTATTTATACTGGAAAATGCAAAAGGAACTCATAGTGACGCTAAATACAATCCTCGAAATACTGTGGGCTCGGACTGAGTTTGTCGATACCAAAGAAATGTATAATTTCCAGGGATGGGCCGAAATTCGGTTCACATTCGGTTCAACCGAATTTCGGCAGCTTGAACCGAACTTCGGCATGCGGCCGAAATTCGGTTCAGATGCCGAACATTCGGCACAAGAAAAATAATAATTACTTGCACTATTTTGACTTAAATTTTATAGAATTAGAATAGCATTACTGTTATAAAATGTCTTTTACTCACTCATGATCATTTATTTTAGTTACGAACATTGTAAATGTAAATCTTAAATTAAATCGGTTCTTCTTATTAGTCTTGATAATCTCTGTCTAATTAATTTGATATAATAATTAGACATACTATTACAAAAATTGAATAAAAAAATCACGTTAATGATTCACAAACTAAACATTCATTAACTAAAGGGTACTTATTTTTAAAATTAACTATCTTTTCTCATCTATCTAGTCACTCATATTTAAAATTTACTAGAGGCAGGCTATGGTGCAAAAACACCAAAAACTCTGCCTTATCTGGCAGAAGTTTGTTACGTTTTTTTTTCCGTATACGTTTCCTGCCTCCGATAAAAGTTGCTTAGAACATACAGTGTGCTTAGTATGAGTTTGAAATACTTTTGTCGTTTTCGAAAACTATCGCTTTGTCTCTTTCACACGTACTAGATTAGTGTGAAAGAGACAAAGCTATAGTTTTCGAACACGATAATAGTATCGCAAACTCATACTAAGGCCGCAGAGCTTCCAGGAGACGATAAATATATTCGAGATTGAAGTAAATGCGTAAACAAGTCACGACGTGTCGCTCTCGAGAAAGCGCGTGAAATTGATGTTTTCATTTTGACCGAATGTTCGGCCGAAGTTCGGATTCGGTTCAAACCACATTCGGCCCATCTCTAATAATTTCTTTGTTGTTGATAGAGTCAGTCGGACTCTACAGGACTGTTAACTGAATGCTCAAAAGACAGAAATTGCCAAACCATTGCTGATAATGGTACATGGAATTCTACCGCGAGGCTGTAACGGGCTGTGAGAGTAATGGGATCTTCAATAAAAGCGACTCTCTTGAAAACATACCACTGTATGCGCTCGAGAATGCCGATGGTAAGAGCTATTTCATTTTACATATTCTTTGTACCCACAGCCTTTTAAAATTCATAACGTATATGCAGCCCAGATTTAATAGCTATATAAAAAAAATCATTCAAGTCCGTTAAGTTGTTCCGGAAACTTTTTTTTCTCTATTACTGTTTCTAATCCTTTAATTGTTTTTTGTAAATAGATTGATCGTACATACATACTTTTTACAGTTTTATTATATGTAATTGATATCTATACCTACTTATCTTTTTTACAGTGGATAGACTGTAAGACACAATATTAAAGGAAGAAAAATACAGTAGAGCTGAATGCGAAGATGAATATATCTGGGAGCACGGCAGTGCCCCCGCCAAGTCGAGCAAAAAAGCGGCACGGCCGTACCATTCTTTTCTCGAAGCAACTCAGGCCATTTTCGACCCCCTATAACTTCGTTGTGGATAAAACTAGAAGCCTGAATTTTCAGTAACCAAACAGGCATTGTATAAACACGGTATATTTCAAATTTCATTCAATTTGAACCAGTAGTTTAAGAATTATAACGAGTCAAAGTTCCTTAATTTTGTAAATTTTGTCACTCACTGACTGACCGATCATCAAAAGTCTAAAGCACTTCTAGCAGACATAGAAGCTTCAAATTTAGAATACAATTAGTTTTTAGTATATGAATCAAGGAAAAACTATAATATTTTTCAATTTCGTTCCAGTTTTCTAGATACATCAACTGCATAAATAACTTTGTAATCCCATATAAATATATAGGATTACAAAGTTACATTTGCAGTTAATTAATCAGTGTACCTGTATAATATAATGAAATAATAGATGTAGATGGGCACTTTTTTTTTTGGTGAAAAATATCATCGAATGACTTCTTCCGCTCGGGTGTATCAGAATTCTACTGACTAAAAACCCACGCTGTTCCTTCGTAAGCCCTAAAGTTCCGGGGCCGCGGTATCTCGATGGAACTTTCCCATAAACCCCGACAGGCAATGGCCCTATGAGGCCCCGTCACTGGTATTAACAGCTTTTTGAGGCGCGCGTGGAACACAACACGCCGCCGACCCGGGCCTGGTCCTTACCGGACGGTGAGCGACCCCTGCTCGCCATCCGCAGGCCCGCGCCTATGGTGGCCCGAAATCGACTCGCGATCCAGGACGCCCGAGGCGTCTCCCCCGGCGGCTGGGGCGCGAGGAAGAGAGTTGCCTCTCCCTCGCACGTTAGGCCTCCTCCTTCGCTAGCATGACTGCTTCGCAGCAGGAGGTGACTGCATCCCATTCCCTCTCGCTTCGCACCATGGTCTAAACCAGAGCAGGGCGCGAGAAGTCGTCGCCGCCGATCGCCTCTATGAGGATACGACGGTGCTCCACCCATGCAGGGCACACCTGGAAAAATAAAAGTAAGTAAATAGATTGACTTGGCAATCACAATAAACCATTTAATTTATATATGTATTACTTGTGGGATATATTGTGTTTTCATGCGATGGCCGAGTCAATCTATTTATTTAAAACGGTAAAGATTTTTAATATTGATATGGTCACTATAAGATGTCGTTAGGTTAGATAATTACGTAACAACTTAAGACAGAAGGTCCCTTAAGTAGGGACTGAATAAATTAATAACCGACTTGGTATTACATGGATCTCACAACTTTTTACGTTAGAACAACTAAGTTGCGAGACTTCTCCCTGAAACTTCTCGATGAAATCCTTCCTATCCTTACCTATATCCTTAACTATTCTATTTCCAATGGTGTCTTTCCATCGGTATGGAAAGAGGCCAAAATTATTCCTCTACCCAAAAAATTGAATCCTACATCTTTTTCAGAATATCGACCTATTTCCATCTTGCCTTTTTTATCTAAAGTCCTTGAACGCCTTGTCCACAATCAGCTTAGCTCTTTTCTTTGCAAGAATAGTCTGCTGAATCCTTTCCAATCCGGCTTTCGTCCTGGTCATAGTACCACTTCCGCCTTAGTAAGCGTTACGGATGAGATAAGGTTGGGCATGGATAAAGGAAATATGACGATTCTTTGCTTGCTAGATTTTAGCAACACTTTTAATACCGTTGATTTCGAAATCATGCTCAACATACTTCGCTCTATTAACATATCTCCAACAGCGATTGACTGGTTTCGTAGTTACCTGTTTGGCCGCCGGCAACGTATTTGCATAGATGAGTCCTGCTCTTCTTGGTGTAGTACTTCAGCCGGTGTTCCTCAGGGTGGCGTTTTATCTCCTTTACTCTTCGCAATATTCATAAATTCTATTTCTAAAACACTTCAGTCCTCCTACCATCTTTATGTTGATGATTTGCAAATTTACAGACAAACTCCCTATACAGATTTGCATACTGCTATTGATATCATGAACCAGGACTTGGCTTCTGTTTGCGAATGGAGTGAAGCACATGGTTTGCAGGTTAACCCGTCAAAGACCCAGGTCATTGTGGTTGGTAGTTCCAGGTTGGCGGCTAAGGTAAAATGGACGCAGCTTCCTCAGGTTATTTTCAACGGCACAGCTATTCCATTAAGCGAGAAAGTTAAGAACCTTGGGGTTTGGGTTGACAAACATCTTTCTTGGGGTCCTCAATTACAAGAAGTCAGTCGCAAATTATTTGCTTCTGTCCATTCCCTAAGACGATTGCGTAACTTTCTGCTAACTGCTACTAAAATTGCGCTAGCACAGTCTCTTTTACTTCCCATCCTAGACTACGCTGATGTCAGTTATCTTGATCTTACTGAGGCACAATTTGATAAACTTGAGCGACTCCAAAATGTTTGCATTAGATTTATATTTGGCTTGCGCAAATATGATCACGTATCCGAATTTCGTACGAAACTCAAGTGGCTTCCAATACGTCTTCGCCGGAACTTACACATTTTGTCTCTGCTTTACAGTGTGCTGTTTAATCCTAAAACCCCCACTTATCTTAAAGAACGATTTAAGTTCCTTCATGACACACATGCAAAATCTCTGAGGTCATCAGAAAATTTAAGGCTTGCGGTACCGAGTCACGCCACCAATTTCTATAGTAAGTCGTTCGCAGCTCAAGCAGTACGGCTGTGGAATGCTCTACCCGTGTCAGTAAGACAAGCACAAACCCTATCTTCTTTCAAAAACTTAGTAAAAGATCTTTATCTCTCTTCTTAAATTGGTGTTATTATGTATGTCTTTGTTTCTTTCTTTTTTTTTTAAATATTTATATGTATATATATGTTTTGAGAACGTTATTTATTGTTTTGTATTTTATATAGATAAACAGTACACCGTGGACTACCCGCGTATTTATTTTCTCTTTCTGAGTCAAATCCATCCAAAGGTTGTCTGTAAAAGATCGCTTTTAGCGATAAGACCGCCCCTTGTATCACCCTTTTTAATTGTTAAGTCCATAATTTAATTTTACTGTTATGGTGTACAATAAAGAATATATCTATCTATCTATCTATCTTGGGTTTTTGACAAGTATTGTTTTTTATGGGATCTTTTTTACAGTGGATAGACTGTAAGACACAATATTAAAGGAAGAAAAATACAGTAGAGCTGAATGCGACGATGAATATAATAAATAAATAAATAAATAAATAAAATCTTTATTGAACTAAAGCTTTAAAAACTATTCAATTGGTATAGTAGAAGTACATACATTGAGGGGCTTATACTAGGTAATAATACATTGAAACCCTGACCTCTAAACTATGTTAGAACCTGTATCTTAGAAGATCAGTGTCCCTCCGCAACAATTTTACTAGCCAAAAATTTTTACAGGTCTAGAACAATTACTTAATATCCTAAAATAAAATAAAAATGAAGGTTATACTTTTACAAATCAAAATTATGTTCGAACTGCTGAAACTCTGGTAGGAGCCGGCTGATCACCTGGAAACAATGAAACGCTAGTAATTTCGTTGTTACTAATGGAGTAAGTCGGATCCTACAGAAATGGCAGCTGAAAACAAGAAGCGAAGAAGAAACTGGTGGCGAGCTCATTGGAAGGTGGCAAATGAAGGTGTCATGAAGATGACGGTGACTTGTCTGCACATTTGGGATGCCAAAGGTAGGAGACGCATGGATATTTTACTCATTTTCCCGCGATAATATATACCTATACATATGTATAGTTAATTCTGAAGCGCGCTGAACTTTGTCGATTTATCAGGCATTATAGTACTTAGTACTTTGCAGTAATGCTTAGACATGTCTATCAGTGATAGTTGTGATAATAAACGTAATATTCACCATTCCATGTAACCTGCTCATGTGTTTGCACTATCTAACATTATACGACCTTAGAGGCGATGACGCTGGCCCGTAGGTTTGCATGGTGTACAGACCTAATGAAAATTACTCTTTTTAAGGCTTATTGCCAGAGTCTGTACACGGGTAATCTATGGGTCAGTTACGCCAAACGGTCGCTAGATGTGCTCCGCGTCCAGTATAATAACGCTTTCAGGATGCGCTTGCGACTGCCTCGTTGCTGTAGTGCCTCAGAAATGTTTGCACAAGCTCATACGGACACGTTTCATGCGGTTATGCGAAAGAAAACGGCTTCGCTTCTGAGAAGAGTATAGGACAGTCGTAACAGCATCTTGAGAGCGGTGACGGAGAGTGTGTCTTCTTCTATTATGAAACTGTGCGGAGGGTGATGGGTACTAACACTAGATAATAAGCTATTAGGTAGTAATAGGTAGTAATAAGTTACTAACATTTTATGAAATTATGGTCCGAAATAAAAAGATTGTATTATATTATATCAAAAGGCCATACAAACACAAGAAGTATTTCATTAGTGTTGTTATTTCTTTACAGAGAGACGGACTGATTGACGCAAGTGTGTAGTAAAAGGTCGCCAGTATTGCGACGAAGCCTGGTTCAATACCCTCCCTGAAAAGAGAACAAGACGCCACCAAGGCGCATTAGCTTCAACTTGATCGAACTGCTCTTGTCAGGCCTGTGGCAAGTCATGCCACTCACTCATCGGTTTATATATAGTGTTGCCCAAACGAGAGTCTTGCAAGAGTCTTGCAATTAGCGATTATCCTATTGCTATTTATTAAACGGTAGACGGAAGACTCTCGTTTGGGCAACACTATTTATATAGCCATCCAAAAGCCATGTCATAGACATTGACGTAAATCCGTGTGTGATAGACGTTCAGACTCTGTAGAGAGAAGAAGATATAAAAGATCTCCTAGCCGAATTCAGTCACGGCGGTCAATCTCATCAATGATTAGCTCTGCGCAGGAGATACTATAGAGCACAGTATGTGGAGGTACAGGTACAGGTACAGGTACATGGGATGGCAATCTGACACGACTAGGTCGACCCGGGAAACGAACCCGAGACCTCATGTTTAACAGTCGCGCTGGCGACCACTGGACCCCTGAAGCAGTTGAAGGGAGAAGAAGATTAGAGAGACAGTGAACATATAGAACTAAGGATACAACGAATGGAATTGGGTAGTGACTTGGTTAAGTATCTAGGTAGGCCAATGTAGCAAAGAAATAGGGCCAGCCCGAAAAGAAAAAAAAAAGCCAATTTAAAATATTGTAAGTGGAAAGACCAATGTTGAAGAAGAAGAAGAACAATAATGAAGATCATCAGAGATCATAGTTAATGGTTATTACGCTGAGGAAGTTACGAGTTGTACTTAATTGAAGTAGCGGCGAAACTCTTGAAGTTTCCATTCTACGCATTAAAGGATGCCGAAGGTGTGTTACTGATCTTAATCTATATTTATTTATACAGATTTTATGTAATTGCTAATAAATATGAGCTAATACTACATATTGTGTGCAGCATGCTATAACCAAAACATAAAATATAAATGTGTACATTGCACAAATGAACGTATGAATATACCTCCATCTTTAGAACTTAACTAGTATTTGCGTGTTGCGCGAGGTGCAAGCACATCGCGTGTTCAATTTAAAAAAATGGGGGGGGGGGGGGGTGATGGAGGGGGTTGCACAATTATTTCGACTAAAGCATTGCCCCTCTGAACGAATCTGAAAAAAAAATTTTCCAAGTCTCTTAATTTCCGAGAGCCGCCTAAAGGGGGTGAGAAGGGGGGCAAGGGGGGCGACTTTGAAAAATGGTTTTTACTTTACCGAGCCTCCTCTATACGAATCAATAAAAAGAAAAAAATACGGGTCTCGTAGTTTCCGAGATACGATAGGGAGGGGGGAGAAGGGGGGTGAAAAGGGGAGGTTTGGCACTTTTCCCGTAGGTTTTAGAGTTACTTGTTTACAAATCTGTCAAAATATACCCACCTCCCCATCCACCATCTGGGAGAACAATTATGTCAATGAGTCAGTCAGTGAGTGGTAATTTAGCTTTATATAATCGAACTAGTATTTGCGTGTTGCGCGAGGTGCAAGCACCTCGCGTGCTTTCATTAAAACAAAAAAAAAGGGGGGCTGATGGGGGGGGGGGGGTTGCACAATTATTTCGACTAAAGCGTTGCCCCTCTAAATGAATCTGAAAAAAAAAAAAATGTTCCAAGTCTCTTAATTTCTGAGATCCGCCTAAAGGGGGTGAGAAGGGGGGCAAGGGGGGCGACTTTGAAAAATGGTTTTTACTTTACCGAGCCTCCTCTATACGAATCCGTAACAAAAAAAAAATACGGGTCTCGTAGTTTCCGAGATACGATAGGGAGGGGGGAGAAGGGGGGTGAAAAGGGGAGGTTTGGCACTTTCCCGTAGGTTTGAGATTTGCGTGTTGCGCGAGGTGCAAGAACCACGCGCGCTTGTGAAAAAAAAAATGGGGGGGTGATGGGGGGGTTGCACAATTATTTCGACTAAAGCATTGCCCTTCTAAATGAAACTGAAAAAAAAAATGTTCCAAGTCTCTTAATTTCCGAGATCCGCCTAAAGGGGGTGAGAAGAGGGGCAAGGGGGGCGACTTTGAAAAATGGTTTTTACTTTACCGAGCCTCCTCTATACGAATCCGTAACAAAAAAAAAAAAAAACGGGTCTCGTAGTTTCCGAGATACGATATGGAGGGGGGAGAAGGGGGGTGAAAAGGGGAGGTTTGGCACTTTTCCCGTAGGTTTGAGAGTTACTTGTTTACGAATCTGTCAAAATATACCCACCTCCCCATCCACCATCTGGGAGAACAATTATGTCAATGAGTGAGTGAGTGAGTCAGTGAGTGGTAATTTAGCTTTATATAGTATAATACTAACTTATATATACTTATACTAACTTAGTACTTATATTTCGCAAAAATATGAATTCATACATTCAATGCTTGTTATTTGCAGTACCTACAAATTTTGCATTCACGTGTCTTAACACCGCAAACAAAAAGAAAGTATACCTGTACTTTATTTCTATTTATATATATTTGTTTAAAGTGATAAACAAACTTTTTTTTACAGTTAACAGCGAAAATATTAATGGAAAGGTAAAAGAAACTGATAAAGAATCTAAATAAAATAATTTTCTAAGACATGATATAAGAAGAGATATAGCGCCAATACCAACAACACAACATAAGAATACAAGACCAATACAAGAGATGTGCGTCTCAAAGTGAAGAATAATACAAGAATTAAACTGTCATTAAAGCACAATAAAGATGACCTTAGTATTTTGTATATCAAATTACAGCTAGAAAGACATGGGTTATGGGATGAAGGGATAATTACCGAAAATAAGAAGCAAGGTAACAGGAAAGGTTCTGTATAACCGAGGACCATCATTAATAACAACGCACAATTTCATTGACTAACTGGTAAATACTCTCCCTTACTCACTGTCAAGTACAATTACTTGTTTTGGTACAATCAAATAGCCCACACATGTAAAGGCTTAAACCTTACACGTGATTACCGAGGCTTCCTACCCCTCATCTAAACCCCGAAGTCATTTTTCTCTTAACTTGGTAGTTCAATAAATAACTCACTGTTTTTCGTAAGCCCTAGACTTTTAACTCTTCAGATAATGTCCTGAGTGTCCTTCGTGTAGCCTGTGGCATTCCTCCGCATTTCCTTTTCTATGTCAGCTCGACGTCTCCATATATGTAGAATATCGTAGTCTGTCCTTCCTGATCTCATTATCCATCCGTTTCTGGTGGCAACTCTTGTAGATTCTGAACACACCATAAAAAACGCCAACGACACTATAAGGAATACCACGATTAAGATGATGTTGGTCGTGCTGGCATGCACCGTCAGCTGCCTGATATCAACGATGTTACTTCCACCTGATGCGTTTTGTGGAATTATAATTTCTTCTTTCGAGTTAGTTGTACCCATTTTGAGATTGTAGTGCAAAATATTACCAAAATGAAATAGTGATCGCGCTAAGCCCCGGTAGAAGGTCGGTCTCGTTACAATACATTGTGACACCACTTGTCCCATTTTGGTCAAAGAATTGTAAAACATACGCCACTCGCGTTTATTTTACTGTCACGGTCGCCATGTACGGATGAGCGATATTAGTAAATAACACAACGAATATTGATACAATACTGAGTTTTATTATAAAAGAACATAAGTTTATATGGTGACATTGATATCTCCCTCTCAACCACAGGGAACGAGTCTTCATCGATCAAGCCAAGAAACGGTTAAGTACAAGTCTGGAACTGAAATTCTGCGCTTCAGCAACATTGAGACTTGGAAACATGACAACAATAGGCATGATGGCATGGAAGATGAAGAAGCAGAAGTATTACAAACAAATAAAGTGCCAGTTGATAGAAAGAAATACGATAATTATTAATAAATTTGTTTAATGAGTAAGATAGACCGTTAAGTTCCTTGTTCTAAGTTGAGCTATACGTCACCTGAAATAGCTTGCACTGTATGGACAGGCAGACTCAAATCTGTGAGCACCTTTCCTCAAAAGATTGCCTCAGACGGTAACCTACAAGGTCCCCATACAATTTAACCAGTATAGATTTTATTGTCTTTAAAAGAGACGGACCCCTGAGTTTGTTTCGGCGTTTCAACCATACATACTGTTAGAACTTGTTGGGATTTGTGCCTTTCAACTCATAAATATTATTATTAATTTACTTTATAATATCTCTTATGCCCCACAAAATCGTATTCACGGTTTGTCTGTGAATACAGATATTCAATTATAATATTGAAACATATATCCGACATATTATTGGATTAAAAATATTATTGAATAAATACATAAGCAAATAATAAACGGCAAATAGAATACATAATAAAAATTGAGAGAGAGATACATATAAGCATAGAGAGAATTACATTTAAATTTCATGTTACGGTTTAAAAACAGGGTAATAAACACTATACCAAAGTAACTGTTGTTTCTTATTGCTTATAATAATGTTCACCTTTGCAAAGCCCGAGGACTCCAGGTAAGAATAATTTCTACTGATTTTAACTTGGTATGTCTCATACTAATCCGTTATTTAATTTTCAGGTTGGACAGCTCAGTAATCCTCTTCAGTGGGAACTGCACTAAGTCCCAGAGAGATGGCAGAAGTTTGGTGAGTTTTTTTTAAACGTTGTACCATACTAGTAATTTCTCTAGTATCGTGAGTAAATGTATTACAAACACCCAGACTTGGAAGAACTATGTATTAATGTATAGGTCATACCAACATTTGTTTTTGTGCGAGAATCGAACCCGAGTCACGCAGCGCAGCAGCCAATCGTCGAAACACCACATCTGATGCTTGCCAAGCAGACTCTTGAAAGCTGAAAGTAGCACTTCAATACCTTCCTTAAATTGGCCAAAAAATATCCATAACTTATCTTCTATAAAATTTTTTTTTTGCAAAAAATAGAACCGACTTCCATATAAAAACACTACAAAGGAAAAATAACTTTAATTTCCGTAGTCGGTGTCATTTGTTTTGTATTTTCTTTTATTTTTTTGACAACGCCTTCCGAAATTAAAGTTATATTTGCCTTTGTAGTGTTTTTATATGAAAGTCGGTTCTATTTATTTGCCAAAATTTTTTTTCACGCTTTTTAGTGGGTCAGTTTGTAATTTATCTAGTTACAAAAGCCAAAATGTCAACTACTTATCACCTTTTACAAAATATTGCTTTTCCTGGTCCAGAGCCTTTAATTTTTGAGGAGTTCTCCTGGTAGATCACCATCAGCTCTACTTCACCATATGCATTGTGACGAGCATAAAGTGCATTTAAGTAATCTAATCGCAATCAACGAACTACTTATTATTGAGTAGTTTCGGTGGCCATCTGGGGTCTTCATCATCAGTTCCACTTCCTCAAATGGTGATTTTCAAGAGCAACTGCACAAGGTACTATAACAAATACCCAAAACGCTATAGGTGTGCCTATAATATTTGAAGAGTTCCCTCGATTTCTCCATGATCCCATCATCAGATCCAAACGTGACGACAATGGGACCAACTAGAAAGAATACCCTTTCAAACAAAAAAATAATTTTCCAAATCGGTCTAGCCACCTCCGAGTAGGTAACGAGCTAACATACATAAAAAAAAAAAGTTCAAGACGAATTGAGAAACTCCTCCTTTTTTTTGAAGTCGGTTAATACATGGAAACTAATGTTTAGTATTTTTGTTATGTTTGTCCTGTATGCGTTTCAAGAGTGTGATGAAACTTTGGCAGGGTATTCTGAAGACGCGCGAGAGGGTTTCTGTACCAAAAAATCCGGCTGGCCAAATGGCAATTCATGCCGGGGTCCCACAGGGGTCAGTTCTCTCAGCAACTTTATTCATGCTGTACATTAATGATCTGCTTATGGCCGGTACCTTTGGGTATGCAGATGACAGCACAGTTGCTGAGAGATATGAATCCAGCGCACGTGCTGGTGAGTCACTGATCCAGTCTCTTCGTGAGGACAAGGTTGGGCGCTTGAACTTGTCCTTGAAGGCTGTCTCTGAATGGGGCAATGCCAACTTGATCAAGTTTGATGCAGCTAAGACCCAGGCGTGTCTCTTCTCCACAAAAAGGAGCCAATTCCAACCGGCTCCTACTTTCCATGGTGTAACCGTGCCTATAACCGATCGAATTGAGCTCCTTGGGGTTATACTATACTTCCACCTTCAATTTTGGTCCGTTCATAGACGCTAAGGCTCAACTAACAGCAAAAAACTTGCGAATCCTAGCAAAGGTGAGACGGTACTTCAAACCGGAACAGCTGCTTAATCTGTATCATGCCCAGGTTCGGTCGTGTACATGCTCTCATCTTCGACCACATCATCACTTACCATCAGGTGAGACGGTGCTCAAACGAGAGCCTAAAAACGCGACAATAAAAAAAATAAAAAAAGTACTAACTGGAAGCGCTTGAGTCTATCGAGAAGAAACGAGCCAAAAGACTCATTGGCAACGATGCACTGGTCGAGTCAAATCTCCACAGCCTTGAACATCGATGACGAGTTGCTAGTCTATCGGTTTTCTATCGGTTACATTTCGGGGAGTGTGCGATGGAATTACACAATCTAATTCCGCGAAGCCCGTTCCATCATCGGACTTCAAGACAAACGGCGTCACGCTATCGTTACATGGTGGACATACCACCCATACGCACAAAAGGTTTTGGGAATACCTTGATTGTGCATACGGCTAAGGAGTGGAATTACTTGCCGAAGTCTGTATTTCCAGATAGCTGCAACCTAGCTTAATCTCTTAAAATCCATCTCCATCTTCGACCACATTATCGCTTACTATCAGGTGAGATGGGTGTCAAACGCGAGCCTATTCTGAATAAAAATTATAAAAATGCAGTAAAAAAAGAGCGGAATGAACACATTTTCATTTTGTTTGATGATGATAAATCAAACACTTTATTACTTAACGTAGCATTGAAACGCACAGCTAGTAACTATTCAGGATGACAGCCTGATAGGACATCGTAACGCAAACTTCGTGAATAGTTGATACAAATTCCTTAAAAATATTTACGTACCTAAGTCATAAATCCAGTAATTACTGTATTGAAAGCATCGCGATGTCAACGCTTCGCAATTATTATACGCATAGTGTAGCTCTTTAGTTTCCTTCTTTTTCTAATTCATTCGGATTTTATTTACATTGCAAATTGTGAAAGTAGTCAATTCATTACTTTTTAAGTGAAAATACATTCTATAATACTGTATCCATGGTATCCGTTTTAGGCATTAATGTATCCGTTTTTGTTTTTCATATACTTAATGGTTTTGACCTACACGATTCTATAAAATATATTATATGGTCGTGTCATTATCGGTAACAGCACTTTCTCTATATTTCCGGTCGGGTGGCGCGCCGGCCCTGCACCTTAAACTACTGACTTCTGGCGAAGACTGGCTGGCGAGGCTGCACGTCAGATATTCAATTTTGGAACTGGTAACTATAACGGATGAGTAGGGTTGAATCGAAGTTTAAACGCAATGAATAAAACTGGCAATCAAATTAAATAAAAAATAATTTATTTCACATTTATGATTACTTATAAAATGTCAAAAGTCACGGTTCTGGTCGTTTCTTATTAGAAACTCCACGGTTACTCTTCACAAAAAAAAAAAATTAGCTTCGCAATGTTTCCATAATACACTTTCTATATGTATGAGAGGACGGTGTAGACCAATTAACATAGTATGTACAATTTAGTTTTGACTGCCTGTTTGCGGGAATGTTCTAACGGGATGCTCCGGCCTCGGAATGCAAGGGCAGCTGAAGGAACAGAGTGGGTTTTTAGTCAGTAGAATTTTGACACTCCCTTCCTCTCCATCCCGAGCGGATGAGTGTGATAGTGATTTTCCCACCCAGAAAAAAAAGTACAATTTTGTTACAAATCAGAAACGAGAACACTGACAGTAGGCGTTTAGCTATAGTGTTCTGTAATTTACATTAAAAATTAGCTTCCCAAAATGAAATCATTAGACTTCACTAAAGAACGATTAAAACTAAAACAATGTACGTACATTAAAAAAATTCACGTTTCACCAAAAAATGCTTATTAACGTGAGTTGTAAAAATAATCTAAAGATCTGGTAGGAGTGAAAAAGGATGTACACCTAGAGACCTAAGCTGCATCCATCCTTTAATTGATATTTCAGATTCTATTCATCTGGCTTTGAGTCTTTGGAAAAATGCGCAATGGACCAGCGGAGACCATTTTTCTCCAGCTCTAGGTTGAGCGGAAAGGTAGTGTCAGGCTTCCATTAACTATTAACCCACCATTTTCCTTCTATTGGCCTTGCTATCTCGTTAGAACAATCCGCAAACAACGGAAACAGATGCTTATGGTAATGGGGAAGATAGGGCAGACATTTATAAGGAAGATTATCAACGGAACCACTGGTGAGTGAAGAGATGTTGAGACAAGCAGAGGGGCTGAGATCGGATGTGTTCGTCATTGGAATTTCCTTCTTCGTCTTCCTACATTAGCACGACGAAGAAGAAAATTCTAGTGACGAATGTTATCTTACTGGCTGCCATCACTGACATCTTCTGCTTCTTTGTGTGTTCTTATAAGTCTGATAAGTAAGTTCTTATACATTGTGTAAGTTACAACGTCACCACTTCTCGCAAAACAGTGAAGGAGAAAAAAGCGGAAAAGTGGAAAGCGACGATTGAAAAATATGGAGACATGCGAAATCCATCAACCCGTACTAGGCCCGCGTGGTGGATGTCAAAATAACTATATTCTCAAGTGCTGTATACATACACTTCTCATCAGAAAAATCGAAACACCTTGCAAGTTTATGTTTTGTAAGGATTATCAGAAAAATATGTATATTTAAGAATATATGTCAAATGTCGTTTAATGGTGAATAATATGAGGTTTTCAAATCCTAATGTTAATGTTCTAAATTCAAATTAAATTTTCATAGGTTTCTTATTTTCTTTTTTTTCTTATAAGTAATTTTTACCCTGTATGGAGTATGAAGGAAATTGATTAAACAACACACGTAAATGAAAAAAGCTAAGAAACGTTTATTTAATAACTTGTATTCTCTCCCCGAGCTCTTATTACTGCTTCCATACGGTTCTTCATCGATCGGATGAAAGTCACGATCAAATGTTGTGGCATTCCATTCCATTCCTCTTGGATTGCATTTTGCAGCTGTCTAAGTGTTTCTGCAGCAGGATCTCTTGCACGAATTCATCTCTTTAATTCATCCCATAGATGTTCAATCGAATTTATGTCCGGGCTTTTTGCTGGCCATCCATACTGGAGATACCGACTTCGGTAACATAATCTCGTACGACGCTCACCGTGTGAGCCCTAGCATTGTCGTGCATGAATATGAAACCGTTGCCAATAAAATGTGCATAGGGAATCACGTGAGGCTTAAAATAGTGTTCAATGTACCGATGACTGTTTAGTGCAGGCAGACGTGGCCCAGACACAAAGGCAAGCTCTGTCTTAACGTCGGCGTTGATTCCTCTCCAAACGGTCCACCAACCGCCACCATAGCTGACCTTTTCTTCAATGCAGCATTGTGTAAACCGTTCTCCATTTCTTCTGTAGTCCTTGTTCCTTCCGTCATTACCATACATCATAATTTTACACTCATAAAAAAAGAAGACTTTGTTCCACTGGAGGTATGACCAATTTAGGTGCTCACGTGCAAAGTTAAGGCACGCTCTTCGATGGTCTGCAGTTAATTTCGGCCCATTTGCTGGCTTGTACGGTACCAGTCCACGTTCCTTCAACCTTATTCTAATTGTAGAGTCACTTACAGCCACTGAGCCACCCTACGTATAACATGAAGCTGCTGCTGCAGTTGAAAAGTATTAAGGCGTCGATTTCGTAAAGAAGTTGTTACAATAAATCGATCATCTCGCTCAGAAGTGACCCGATTCCTGCCAGATCCTGAATGGCGCGTGAACAAACCAGTCTCTCGATAGCGTTTGTAGACTCTATGAACAGACGACAGGCTTAGATGCAATCTTTCAGCCGCAACACGCTGACTAAGTCCAGAATCCAGAAATGCCACCACGGCGGTTTTTGCGGGCGAAGTATTCACAAGTTTTAGAAAAAAAAAAACATTTTCAGACGTCCCAAAGTCACAGTAAATAAATAAAGAACAAAAAGTGTTAAGATAAGCGTTAATTTTTAGATTTCAAAGGTGAAATGTACTCCAACTCTAAACACACATTTTTTTCAAAACAGTGATCATTTCATTTATGGGATAAACAAATAAAATTCTAATTTTGTATTTTGAATCATACGATTTTTTTCATGGAATGAAAACTCTTTTGTGTTAAATTAGGACAGAAACCGTAAAAACGGAAGTGTTTCGATTTTTCTGAAAAGAAGTGTATATAAATAGAATAAAAGAATCTGTCTGTGATACCAAACAGTAATTATTAAAAACTGTGTTTTATCAAATGCTTACTTTTAGGGTTCCGTATAGAGTTGTAAAAAAACGGTTTTTTTTCTGAGATGAAAAAAAAAACGTTTAAAAAAAACATGAAAAGAAACAGTTTTTTTTTCTGGAGTAGGTTTTTTTTCATGAGTAGAAAAATAAAAATATGGTAAGGCGGTTGTCTTATGTGAGTTGATATTATTTTTTTTTGTTCAATAAGAAAATACCATTTGTTTTTTTTTTTAAATAATACATGTCTTACTTAACATAATTGGCAACACCAAGTGTAAACTACATTTACGGACGGGGATTTCCCTAATCCTCGTTTGGTTTATGTTTTGGTTGATTTGCGTGCAGACTGAAGAAACATTTAGTACGTACAGCGACATTCATACCAAGAAACGTAATAGACTGACAAATGACAGGGCTAGGAAAATAGTGTACATTGTGCAATCAGTACAATCATCAACAATATTAACACAAGCAGAATGTAATAGAGTCTCTGATAGTATAGTCGTTGATTCAGAATCAGATGAAACAAATACAGACACAGAACATTATTCCGAAGCTGATAAAACAAGCGTAGCCACAGCTACTGATACTGATACAGACGATTGTAACACATTAAGTATTTTTTAAGTTCATAATAATAGTTACCCATTGATTTAAACATTATTTGATTTTAATAAAAACAAAACAATCAAATTTAGTGTCTTATTCCACTTTAGTTATAGAGTTTCACTTTTTCTGAAAAAAAACCAAATGCAGAAAAAAAACAACGGTGCCAAGATTTTTTTCATGTTTTTTTTTCAAGATTGTGAAAAAAACATTTTGTTTTTTTTTTCAATTTACATCTCTAGTTCCGTGGCCGAATGGCAAAAAATGGAACCCTTATAGATTCATCATGTCTGTCTGTATGTCTATCCGTCCGTATGCCATTTTATTCCGAAACTATTAGGACTACACATGTGAAATTTGTTAGGCAGATGTATTCTGTGAACCACTTTTCGATTTTTATACAAAACATACTACTCCTACATGGAACTGAAACTAAAAATATTTATTTTTCATCAAACCTTCACAGACTGACAGACAGGTCTTTAAAAATGATATTAAGATTTCTGAAATTTCTTCCAAAGTGGTAAAATGTTCCCTTCTCATTTCATTCTATTTGTATAATAATAAAGTGAAAAATAAAACAAAAATGTTCTACATCCTAATGAAAGCTTTCAACGAAAATTGGCTTAAACGAGATAGTCACCAGTTTTTGAGACAAAGAACATTTTCTAAAAGCGCGAATGTAACTTTGTATTTCATACCTCCTCCTTGCATCGTTGTGCTCTTTGATGTTGGGGGTCGTGACCTCCCTTTTGCATTATTTTCTCCCGAACTATTTTTCTTCAGTGCTTTCTGTCTCAGGCGGAGTGGAAGGTGTTGTGAACTGTAGAGTCGAGAGCGGTGCGCCCTTAGCCATGCCAATCTATACATTGTTGCCATCCAAATAGAAAGGTATTTAAGCATGCTTTAACACGTGTTTCTTTATGCAGATCAGTCAAGTAATGAGACATCCATTTTTCATCTTTGTAAAGTTATTTATTTGATGCAAATAGTTTAACGTTAAACCATGCCCCTAATTTCTGGGTAGCTTGACTCGGATCGGTTTCCACCATCTTCATCAATTCAGCGTTATAGATTACTCAGATCTTTGATGGATTCAACTTTCACGTCTAAGCCGAGTAAAAAAACAGTTGAAAGTCTAAAATCAAATGATCATTTTTTAAAACAAGAACCTCAAAGGTATTGTGTGAAAAAAGTTTCAGGGTTTATGTCAATTCAAAGTATCTATTACTATAAAATGGTAATTTCATACTTTAAGCTTTTTTTTTTATTGATAATAGGCTCGCGTTTGACCACAATCTCACCTGATGGTAAGTGATGATGTGGTCGAAGATGGAGCACGCTTGCCTAGAAGTAACCTATTCACTCTTGACTTAAATACTCCCAGGTTATAGCGATCAGGTAAAACAGACTCCGGCAGGGAATTCCACTCCTTAGCCGTACGCACAATGAAAGTATTCCCAAAACGTTTTGTGTGTATGGGTGGGATGTCCACCATGTAACGATGGCGCATCGCCGTTTGTATTGTAGTTCGATAATGGAACGGGCTTGGCGGAATTAGATTGTTTAATTCCATCGCACACTCCCCGAAACGTAACCGACAGAAAACCGATAGACTTGCAACTCGTCGTTGATGTTCAAGGCTCTGGAGCTTTGATTCGACCAGTGAATCGTTGCCAATGAGTCTATTGGCCCTTTTCTCGATAGTCTCAAGCGCGTTCAGTTAGTATTTGGCGGATCCATCCCAAAGATGAGAGCAGTACTCAATACACGACCGAACCTGGGCTTGATAGATATTGAGCATCTGTTTGAACCACCAAAATTGAGGGTGGAAGTTAGTGTTACCCCAAGAAGCTCAATACGATCGGTTATCGGCACAGTTACATCGCGGTAAGTAGGAGCCGGTCGGATTTGGCTTCTTTTTGCGGAGAAAAGACACGCCTGGGTCTTAGCTGCATTAAACTTGACAAAGTTGGCATCACTTCCTTTGGAGACAGCCTTCAAGGACAAGTTCAAGCGCTCAACCATGTCCTCACGGAGAGACTGGATCTGTGACCCAATTGCACGGGCGCTGGACACATATTTCTCAGCAACTGTGGTGTCGTCTGCATACCCAAAGGTACAGGGTATAAGCAGATCATTAATGTGCAGCAAGAATAAAGTTGCTAAGAGCACTGTCCCTGAGGGACCCCGGCATTAATTGCCAATTGGCCAGACGAGCAGCTGTCAATAACCACTCGAATGGATCGATCTCTCAAGAAGTCTTTAATCCAAACGCAAAGTTGAGTGGGTAACCCGAAAGAAGGAAGCAATAAGGCTGTCGTGCCAGACCCTATCGAAGGCCTTGGGGATGTCAAGGGAAACAGCAAGTGCTTCCCCGTGCTTCTCGATGGCCTCACTCCAGATGTGAAATAAGAGCCGTTAATTTTTGAGGAGTTCTCCTGGTACTTCACCATCAGATCTACTTCACCATATGCATTGTGACGAGCATAAAGAGCTTAACATCCATATTCAAGTAACCGAATCGCAATCCACGAAATACTTATCATTGAGTAGTTTCGGTGGCCATCAGTGCCAAATTTGTGCCAAATAGACGTAGTGGACGCATTACGATCGGGTTTTGGGGGTGAAAAAATTCGGGCGGACCCATAGAATTTTGCGAAATATCTGGCCGAATGTGGAGTGATGCCTATTTTGATATTAAAGACGTATTTTTATCAAGTGTATAAGTTATCTATCCTGATAATTACCGAATTACTTTGATACGGAATAATAGGTCCGTACATAATGCCAAAATTGGATAGCTGAACAAGTAGACTTAGAAATAATACATTTTCCATCAAAAACCCAGACCTTAATCGCATACAAAAGCTATGGGCGTTCATGGTACATAATTGGGACTGTAACGAGGCTCGCATGGAATAGAATTAAAATGTCTTTTATAACTTACTAGTACTCACGCGGGGCTTCGCTCCCGTAGATTCTATCACGATAAAAACATAACTCTCCTTTTTTTGCAGTCGGGTAAAAAGTAGCCTATAACCTTCCTCAAGCTTCAAGCTACTTCCATACCAAATTTCATCCAAATCCACCCTGTACTTTCGAAGATTAGCGCGTTCAAGCAAACAAACAAACAAACAAACTTTTCCGCTTTATAATATTAGTATAGATTCTAAGACCCCCAGGCCCCAAGCTGCTTTTTTCCAAATGCGTGCAATGCACAGACACGCCGAACTTACATTCTTATTATATTGTATAGGTAAATGGCAAGTGGCATTTTTTTTTAATACTTTAACGACCAATCTGTACGAAAATATACGATATTTTAATTAAATTAAAAAGCATTTGTTTTAAAGAATTAAAAAGCAAACATGATGAATACAATTGAAACTACTGTCATTTCTATAACAATATAAACTAGATTTTATTTCGTCTAACAAATAATTGACTTTCCCATGCATGAGGACATATTAAGAAGGTAAGCTTCTGCTGCCTGCTTAGATATTATTTCAATTCACTGTTCATATGAGGACATATCTTTGATCTATAGGTTCTATGGAATTTATTGGACTTTCCAACGCTCACGACATTTCGAATTCTTGACAGTGCCAATATATTATTAGTAACTAGCTTTTGCCCGCGACTTCGTCCGCTTGGAATAGTTACTTGGGGCTAACGTTAAATTTAACCCCGATTTTGAAGCATTCTTCATTGGTGCTCCGCTCCTATTAGCCTTAGCGTAATGATATATAGCCTTTCTCTATAAATTGACTATTTAATTAAAATATATTTTTTCAATTCGAACCAGTAGTTCCTGAGATTATCGCGTTCAAACAAACAAACAAACTCTTCAGCCTTCAATTACATGACGCGCAGTTTGGTTTTAGAGCCGGTTTGTCTACTGAAAGTGCAATCCTGTGCCTCAAACAGACTGTGCAGTACTACACTGACCGGAAGACACCAGTGTATGGCTGCTTTCTGGACCTGTCAAAAGCTTTTGACCTGGTAAACTATGACATTTTGTGGCAGAAATTATCGGATGATACCGAGCTACCTGCAGAGTTCATTGACATATTTCAATATTGGTATAAAAATCAAAAGAATTATGTCAGGTGGGCTGATGCTCATTCTGAGTTTTACAGGCTAGATTGTGGCGTAAGGCAGGGAGGGTTAACTTCACCCAGTCTTTTTAACCTATATATGGATCGGCTGGTTGGTGAGTTGAGCGGCACCATGGTCGGATGCTCTATTGATGGAAGAATGATCAACAACATAAGTTATGCTGATGACATGGTGTTGCTCAGTCCATCAATCTGTGGCTTAAGGAAATTGTTGGCCGTCTGTGTGAGTTATGCGGAGGCTCATGTCTTGAGGTATAATGAAACTAAAAGCAAAGTAATCGTTTTTAAAGTGCGCAATAAGGCGTAGGCATGTGCGCACAGGCGTGCATGTCGCCAATTAAATTGATGGTATGTTTTAATTTATTGTACTAACAATAGGTTAAGTTTTTTACTAACACTCTATGGATCAATGGTCTGAGACAAATAAATAAATAAATTAAATTATATTATTAGCATAGATAGCTGTTGCCCGCGACTTCGTCCACGTTTCCGTCGTTTTCCGTAAAAAAAGTAGCCTATGTCCTTCCTCACGGTTCAGTGATTTTGATGTAACAGACAGATTAACTTTCGTAATTTAGTAGGGAAATATAATATGTCAATCTATAATACTGTTGAAAAATATCGCAATACCGAACCGCACAATATTATTGTTAATAGCTGTGCCCGCGACTCCGTCAGCGTGTAACTCCTTGTGTGTTATTAAGTTAATGTATTAGTAATATTGTTTTATTCGGACATTGTAAAATTCGGATATTATTTAATTTCATACGACTATATTGACGTTTGTGTGAAAGAATACAATTTTAATTTAAATAAAAACCCTAAACTACATATACACACCTAAAAATAAACTAAAATATTGCATCCAGAAATTCGTGCGCATCGCTGTCCACTGGCAATGTGCCCAAAAGACTGGCGGCATTGCCACGTTGTATGGCAATGCTTAACCTCTGTCCAAGGTAAAAGCCAGCCCTTGGGTCACGCGAAGTGTCAACTAGGCGTCTGGACAGATCTTTAAATAATTTGTGAGCACTCGGACCCCACGACCCCAAGGTTTCAACCCCAAACGGCTCGAAAATATAACTACCAACAAGGTTATTATATTTCCGCCGCTTGAGGTTCTCAGCAGCCGCAGCGGCAGCGCCAGCGCAACAAGATGAGCTAGGAAGATGGGATGGCGCAAGAGTATCGACACAAGTTGCGTCCCACACTAAAGGCCTACCCATCTTCCAAGGAAATAAAGACATACCGTCCGGTCTTTTGCCATCGTCGCGTGCCAGGCCATTTGGTTCTAAAACAGCTGGAACGCCGACAGTGACAAGAGCTCGTCGGATAATGTCGTTAATATTCGCGTGCCGTGCTATGCGACCCGCGCTGCGGCCGCATGAAAGGCCGTGGTGACCGAGGCTGTTGACAACTTCGCCACAGTGACAGCGATGAGCAGAACAGCAGGGAGCACCTAATCGAAGGCAAGCAGCGAGGCGGAAAGTAGTATCATCGAACAAGGTGCCTATGTTCGATGACGGAAGTGCATGGAGCCAGAGACCCGACTCCCATTCACCCACAGCCAGCAGGCGCGCACGCTCTGCAGCCGAAGCAGATGTGGCAATAAGGTCACTCTGAACTGCTTTACAGAGCGGCTCATCCCACCGCCTCTGAGATGATGGATTGTCGGGTGGATTTAGGTTCGGGCAAGCGAGTCTCCAGGTATCTATAGCCTCGGTGAAATACGGCACATTGAAATCAACCAGTGATGGAGCTAGGATATTCCTGATTAATTTCTCAGTGCCGTGTACCGAGGATACAAAAGCCGGTAGACTGATACTAGTAATTTTGCGGACGCCGAGACCACCCATACGAATGGGAAGAGTAGCTTGTGCCCAAGCTCGGTCGTCCATAGCCACATTTAAAATTCCTGTCAGAGTTTGACGAATAATTTGGTCCATTTTTTCCAAAAGGTGAGGATGATGCCATAGATGTGAAGAACGAAGAAAATACATTAATTTGGGTCCAAAACAACAGTAACGAATTAAGGTGATGGCCGAATGCATATTAATTTGGTATATCCTGTCCAAGATGTTATTAAAATTTTGTATTTTTTCCTCGACAAAATCGGGAAAGGAATTCTCATAAATTGGAGACCCAAGAAGACGAAGAGAACTTTTTTCCACAATTTGGATATCTGGGGCTATTGCGTTGAATTTTGAAAGTGTCAGTTGTCTGTCAGTACTGTCGGATATAAATAGTTCACACTTCGAAAGGTTGAGGTCCAATCCTATGGAATGGAATTGATTTATTAAAAACTGTAGATCATCTAATACCGTGTCTACATCGCCTCCCAGGGTTCCATCATCGAGATACCACACATTAAATTTCGAATTTAACTGTCGAATGATTGGGTTAATGGCTAAACTGAAGATCGCTGGCCCGAGGGGATCACCTTGTTGACAGCCAACAGCTGATTCCAAAAGGTTTTCCTTATAAAGTAATTTAGTCGGATGTCTGTAACATTGCCAAAGAAAACTAAAAATTTGTGGTACTTCTTTTTTAGTTTCTGCCAACAAAGTGTCCCTATTGACTGAATTAAAAGCATTTTTAATGTCAACCTTCAAGATGACCTCTCCTTTACCTGAATTTAAATAGGTCGTCAAGGCATGTACGGCAGCCTCACAACCCCCTTTGGAACCGTAACCCAGTTGCAGGGGTTGAAATTTGGTCGAAATATCCTCACCATAAAATTTAGAGCAAATCTTGGCTGCCATACGACGGTAGGTAGTTCCCACGGCAATGGGACGAATGCCGCCATCCCTCTTGCGTAGGGCACATAGATTGGCCCCGTACAAGATATCGGTGACGGTTTCGTTCACCTGGCCTGAGAGCATAAGATTAATCAGAGCCGTTAGCTCCTTCAAAAGCAACTCACCAGCCTCTCCGGCGCCTGAGCTGAGTAGGTCCTTCAGGTGCTGCGGACTCAGCCCATCGAGGCCGCCAGCAGAGCCGCTTCGGAAGGAACAAACGGCTGTGATCACCTCTTGACCTGTAACGGTGAGGGTGTTTATGTCCTGATCGGGGGGGTCGGGAAAGGAAAGACCATCCGCTGGGGCAGGGTGTTTGCTCTCCAGAGCTGCGAGAGTATCTGGAGAGTATGGGGCCACCACATCACTACTAAAAAGTATCCTGGCAGCTCCGCTAATGTCACCTTCCCCTAATTTAGATTCGACTAGGCGGGATATACTTCTTGTGGAAGTAACCCTCTGTGTCGGTAATTTTGCATCCTGAATATGGGCCGAAATAGTACAATTTTCTTTAATTTGTGAAGTTAAAGTTTTTTTGGTTGCCAAATTTTTTCGAACATGTAGTATCCTATACGGGAAGGTAAGCAGATGTTCCCAGGCACTTTGAGAATTCTCGCGAGCGGCAAGGCGAACGCATCCTGCTAGGTTTTGCGCCACTACAGGTCTAGCGCCGCGGGGAATTCGCTTTAAAACCGGAACAGAGTTTTTGAATTTTGAAAGGGTTTTCCAAAACGGATCCAAATTGGAAAATGATGTAGGTGTTAAAGAAATGACGGGGTCTGAAGTAGATACATTGGGTGGTTTGTGTACCTTCCCAATATGTACTTTCAGACCCCGCTTACCTTTAAAAAACCGTGCCTGGGTGCACAGAGGACACCTCTCCAGAATATTTAGTGATGTTGAAGGTTGATCAGCACTATTACACAAATATATTAATATATAGTAATATTGTTTAGATCACGTTCACATGAGGCTTAAGTACCTATAGAACGAAAATACTTCAGCGCAAAGCTTCCGGGTAAACTATGTTGAAAGTTGACCCGTCCGGCACGTGAACATAAAGATTTCCAGAACTGCTAACCCGGGAAAGAGCGACGTACAACTGACCATGCGAGAAACAACTGACACCGAGATCTACTCCAGCAACACGAAAAGTCTGCCCTTGAGCCTTATTAATTGTCATTGCATAACACACCGATACTTGGAATCGCGTTCTTTTAAATTGGAATGGAAAATTATTTGGTATTATGGGAATTCTGGGAATAAAGACGGTTTCTCCTGCACCGCAACTTGTTAAAATTTGAGCCTCGATTACATTTTGTTGCAACGGGGTTACTTTTAGCCGAGTTCCATTGCAAAGTTGTGGTGGTTTTAAATTTCGGAGCAGAATAATAATCAGAAAGCTTCGAACTGCTAAGCTATCGGGAGTTACACGTGTTATTGTGAGTTAACCATAAAAGATAGATATATGCTGTCGTGGGATATTTTTTATATAATTTTAAGGAGAACATTTCCGTCATAAATGATTTCTGTGTAGCTTTAACCATTAAGGTTGCACACGCGACGGAAGCTTAAAAAATGGAGTAACTTCTCCCGTTTTCCCAACATTTCCCTTCACTGCTCTGCTCCTATTGATTGTAGCGTGATGAAAAGTATACTATAACCAGCTCAGGAGTATGAAAAATAATTGTGCCAATTTTCGTTAAAATCCGTCGAGTAGTTTTTGTTTCTATAACGGTTATACAGACAGACATACAGACAGACAGACAGACAGACAGACAGATAGACAGACAAGAATTGCGATTGCATTTTTGGCATCAGTATCGATCCCTAATCACCCCCTGATAGTTATTTTATAAATATATTTCATGTACAGAATTGACCTCTCTACAGATTTATTATAAGTATAGATGAACTCGACTGTACCAATAGGTAGATACTATAGAATACACTTCATTGTACAGTAAAATTTGAATATACCTTTTTAACCATATTGATCTATGGTAACAATGGCAGTCTTAAGGCTGAAAGCGATATCTTTCAGACAACCTTTAGAAAGACTTCACAAACTTTAATTAGATTGTAGTCTGTTTGCTAACCTCAAGGACTTCAGGTAAGAATAATTCCTATTCATTTTAACTTGGTTTGTCTCATAATAATCAATTATTTAACTTGCAGGTTGGACAGCTCAGCAATCCTGTTTACTGAGAACTGCACAATGGGTCTGACAAGCTGAGGAATGCCATGTAGGTGACCGGGTGGTATCATGTATCATGTTAGCGTTTAAACATAGCTGCAAACTGCAAGCTATGCTAATTTAGTTAAACCTGTTTTGCATACGACGCTTGTATAGTGATATATTGACTCTGACAAACAGGTTTCTCATGATGTTTTCCTTGATGATAGGTGATGGTATAAATTATACAAAGTAATGTGCCTGACTGGGTTCGAACTCACGACTTGCAACTCACAAGTCTAGCCCGTAATCACTGGACCTCTACAAAGGTTAAAATATCGTGAGGAAACCGACATGGTCTAGGACTAACAACTCGATGATAAGTTAACTGGGCCCGTATTATGGTGTATTATGGAAATATGGCCAATTCTCTCTCATGGAGGCAGCATGAGTTCCCAGCAGTTGGAACGTAAAAAGCTGAATTGTTATATTATCCATACCTACTATCAGCTACAAACGTGGTGAGAGCAATTATTGCATCCTCAGTCGACATACCCTGCCTAAATACAAATTGTGATCTGCTTAATATTTTTTTCTGTTTGTGGTGTTAAAAAAATGTAGTTGAAGCTACGGATTAGTGTTGCCCAAACGAGAGTCTCGCAAGAGTCTTGCAATTAGCGATTATCCTATTGCTATTTATTAAACGGTAGTTGAGATCTCAGAACAATGTAACAGACTCTGTTACATTGTTCTGAGATCTCAACTACCGTTTACTACGGATGCGTGTGTTTACGTGCGTGTTTGTGTAGCTGTGTGTGTGTGTGTGTGAGTGCGCGTGCGTATGTGTGTATGCGAGTGTGAATTTGGGTATGCGTGTGTTTAAGCGTGTGCGTAGGTATACGTACATATTGCCGGGGTTGCGGGAATGTTCTAACGAGATAACGCGGCCCCGGAACTTAAGGGCAGCTGAAGGAATAGGGTGGGTTTTTAGTCAGTAGAAGTCTGAAACTCCCTTCTGCTCTACCCAGAGCGGGAGAAGTCATCATCAATGATTTTCCCACCCGGAATAAAAGTACAGGTACGTACATATAAGGCAAATTGTGTCAACGGTTTGGTTACTATGGAGTACCTGCCTGTTGATCTACCTTTTAGAAACCTAAGGCTTACTATGTGATTTTGTTCCTTCATTATGACGGTGTCCCTGCCCACAAGGTTTAGGCAGTGAGGGTTTTATAAAATAACGTTCACCAGATCGCAGCACTAAGGCGTCAGGTAAGGACACCTGCCAAAGTTTTTTGACATTAACAAATTGACGATAGACGTCAAAAAACATAGGTATCAAATAAACTACACAATACACTAGTTGCCTCAGTGATGCCAATTGGTCGTGATAATTCTCCTGGAAATCCTCAACGGGTCGAACGGGTCAAGATAGGATTGGCTGCCTGACTCGCCCCATGGCATCTGCCTGCAAATTGCTCTCCTCTATGACGTCCAGTCCCCTGCATAGTACCACCGCCTCTTTGCAGGTAGAGGCGACGGAACAGTGCAGGGTAATAGTACAGGTAGATTTTCAAACATAACGATTCTCTCAATAATATCACAACTCAAGGCCTTTCCGGAGAGGCAGTCAATTTGTAAGCAAGTGAAACAGCTAACTTGCTTTAGTCATTGGAGCTGTAAATTGCAGTCACCTGGTCAATGACTGTTACTTATTTCCATGCACTAAAGACCGGCAGAAAGTGACATTGCTCTTGACTGTTCCACTGCCTCTATCTGCAGAGAGGCGGTGTAACAGTTCAAGATATTTGAGAAGTGAAATTTTAAGAAAATGGTTTTAATTTAGAAAATCTACCTGGAAACCCTTCCTGAACCATTCATCCGCTTCTAGTTTCAAGAGGCAGCTTATTGATTCAGGGGTTGTCAGAAGGGTGGACAGCTTCCAAGTGAGAGACGTTGTAGGTTTCGGGGTATTGGCTTTATGCCTTACTCACCGCAGCGCATCCACTTATCTACCCTTGTGATGAATACCCTGCCCGTTCTGCCGCCTCTTTGCAGGTAGAGGCGACCGAACGGTGCAGGGTAATAGTGCAGGTGGACTTTCAAATAGTTTAGCGAATCTCTCGTAAATATTTCTAATCCGGGCCATTTCGGTGAGGCGGACATATTGCAAGCGAGAGACAAGAACCGGCTCGGAAGAAGAAAGAGCCTTTAACTCGCTTTTACATCTATTGCACATAGCGCGCTTTTATGACCTTCACTGAGTTGAGATGCTGACAGAAAGTGTCATTATCCTAATCCGTCCCGCCACCTTCTCCTGCAAAGAGGTTGCGAGACAGTTCAGGATGACGGAGATAGAAATTTTGAGAGAATGATTAAACTCTTTGGTAGTCCACCTGGTCCTGGACCGTTCCACTGCCTCTTGCTCGAAGAGGCAGCGGATAGGTTCAGAGTGAAGTCTAGGGATGGACACTTTGTAAACGTAAGGACTCAGTTTCGCTGCGGCCTCCGCTTGCAAATAGTTCGTCTCTAAAGACTTTCTGTAGAAGTAACTAGGTTATAGTTGTGATAAGTACTTAACATATAAATTAGTAGGTCTTGCATGTCTTGGGGTCCCTGCTAGGCAGCTGCTGTGAGTGGACCAGCAGAGACTCCTGATTCAATTCTTGGAAATTTTGAATAAACTAAGTAAATTATTAGTACCTAACCTTATTTAGTTTGCTTAACACCCAGAATATATGCACACATCCCACCTACCTTTGTTTATGCCTAGAACCCGAATAACGGGTCTATTTCATATTTTTCTATATAAGTTTCTTATCGAAATTTCTTCGAAGCCCTTCTTGCTCTCTATGTGCCTTGACTAATACCTCCGTCTAATCTTTCTGTTGCTGTCCAGTACAAGTTTTTGAAGCTATTCGCGCTAGTCATCCTTCTTTTCCCCTTTCTAAGTGTTGCTTTCTCTGATATTAATCTATTAAATAGCACCTACGTACCTAGTTTTCCATTACAGCTTGATACTAAATGATGGCAACAGTACAAATTACGAAAAAAGAAACATGTTAGGCCTTTAGATAAGTTAAATTTAAGATTAAATATTTTAGATAATGGTTGGTGTAACTTGTAATGGTAATTTATTTCTAGCAAGTAAAGCGTTCTCAACCACATGAACACGGGCAATCTTAACATAGTTTTTAAATTTCCTATGTCTCAAAACATAACAGTAGATGTGATATATTTATGGTACGTTAAAACATAATCCGTGAAGGATCTTATAATAATTATATATGAAATAATAATAATAATCCAGTCTAAGTCTATACCTTTCCCGTCGCTGGGACACAGGCCACAAATGACTTTATATGTAGCAAGACCTATAAACGTATGTACATAGTTACGTAGAAAGTTTTTTTACTTCAATTGTCTAATACTGACCCTAGATTGGCTAGAGCCAAGGCCATTATCGCAAATACCTACCCATGCGATTACGCACACCTGTTCCTACGAATATTAGGTAGTCACGTCCACGTAAGACAAACTTAAGCTAATTACTGACAATCATCCCACGTGTACTTCTAACTCCCGAGATCAGGTCCATTTCCAACTTGGCACTCAGGCACGTGCCGAGGGTTGGTCTATACCTTTTGATCCTTTGGTTTATGCCAGAAAATATAACTGATGTTTATTTCCGAAAATCGAAACTAGATAATGATTGAGTACCTACTCGCTTAATAGCTTTTTGCGCGAACATGCTCTACTCTCACCCAAAAATTAGGCTTTCTGATTCCATCTAAATAGTGTTCTATCAAATTCATACCTACGAATTCCATTATCCTAGTGTGCCCAGGGCTTCCAAAGCATCGCTGCCCCGTGGAACAACCATTTGGTTCAACTGGTTGTACTACGGGGATTTCTTTTCCTGGTGGACCAACCGTTCAATGGTTCAACTAAAATTATTCCCCATGGTACAACTAGCATTCAAAAGGATAATGTGGATACGAACTGGTTGTACCACGGCATTTTTTTGTTCCGGTGGACTAACCGTTCGATGCTATTTACAAGGAATAGGAATAGGAAATAAAAAAATAAAGATATTAAAAGAGATCTGTAAGATAAAGCCCTGTGCGATATGACCGCCCATTGTACACTAGTTTTACTTTTTCATAGAAATATTGTAAGGTGTACATACAATAAAGTATGTACCTATATAATAAATAAATAAAACTCTATAATACAGTCTTAGACACTAGAGTTAATTCGCAACTTGTAATTTCAAAAATCTTATGACTTATCAATAACTTTGATAACCTTTAAATTCAGTACTAGATAGAATGGTTGTACTACAGGGATTAATTTTAGTTGTACCATCGAATAGTTGGTCCACCGGCAAAAATAAATCTCCGTGGTCCAACCAGTTGAACCAAGTGGTTGTTCCATGGGGCAACGATGTTCCAAAGGGTTAAAAATGCATGCAGCATGAGATCTGGGTGTTAGTAGGTATTTTGCTTCAGTATGACCAGAGCTAAGTGACAAATAAATAAATGTAACCCCAACAACAGTGTCTAACCAGTTGGCTATAGTTTTGAGATGAATGAAAATTGTCTCATCTACTATCCCTATCTAACTTTGTACAAACGATCGTAAGCTTAGATTGTTGAGGCCATTAACCTTAACTTCTTCATATTTTTTTATTAAATACTGTGAATGTATGGTGTCTAAATATTGTGATGTATTTTTTAATATAATCCTAGGTTAAGTATGCGTATTTGCATATATTACCAATGTATATAAATCTCCATTGCTCTTGGAGTTTTATATCTTAGGTAAAGGTCTATCTCTACAATCTCTATACTACCACAAAACTAATATTATAAAAAAACCTTTACACGTATATTACAATAGTTGTTTTGTAGGATAACGAAATATCGATAAATTGGACTACTTACAATACAATAGTTTGAAGATTTATTAATAGATGTATTTAAGCCATTTTTGAAAGAAGAAGTTGTTTAGAAGTTCTGGTATAGGAATACATTTTTTGTCATAATTATAAAAGGAACTATGTACTTACTATATTACTGTAATATCAGTAGGTTCTTTGCAAATCGCTTACCAGTGGTGGTCAAACGCGAGCCTATTATCAATAAAAAAATAACTAAAAGCACAATACAAGAAGTTTGCAACTCTAATAAGACCTACTACATGCTACGTACACAGTCGAGGCGCTTTTAAAGAAGATGGCTGAAAGACCTATGGATGGTTCTTGTGTCGCAATTCCAGCAGGCTTTTGCACAGATGATGTCGTTCAGCAACTACACAGTGATGTGTGCACAGTCAAGGCGTTATGTATGAAGATCCCATTAAGATGAAATAACCCAGCTGCAAAACCATCTATGGGTGATTAACGGAGCACAATTTTCAATAAAGTTCAGCAATTACACAGTGATATGTGCACAGTCGAGGTGAATATGTATGAAGAACCCATTAAGAAGAAATAGTCCAAGTTGCAAGCCAGCAATAGCTGTGCTATTGCACAGCAAGAACATTGCAACTTAAGACGGAAGAGCCCAGATCCAAGAAGCCAACCTTTTTATTTAACACGTTTACAGTCAAGGCGTGCTTAAATAAATCACACTGTGATGACAGCGCAGCTTCGAAAACGCCCTCGACTGGTTTTGGTAGCACAATTATACAACAAACTATGCAGAAATGTGGCTCAACAGTGCCATTATAATGTATGTATAGACGAGGAGCTATGCATCAATGACCCCAACAGGACCTGTTTGGTTTTTGGGGCGCAATTTTAGAAGGACCTATTTACTGTTGGTATCTCACCAAAGTAAATTAAGAGAAAAACAGTTAAAGGTAAATTATATATATATTTTTAATATGTTCTTTAAATATACAATTACAGTTAATATCAGTAGCTGGCTTCAATTATTTTCTATGTAGAGAAGTTAATACAAAGGATTTTGTTCAAAATTACTTAAGTCTGAGGAGCATTTTTCGTACTTCTAAGGAACATTCTTAATATTTTGATAAGTTATTGACATTGTGGCTGATATGACATTACGACTTGAATTTAAGTACGATAATTATCCTATCGGACTCCTAAATGGAGCCATTCGCATGATTTACGATCATGCTGCAAAGATGACAGGAAAAACATATTATTCAATAAAGATACTTTTTCTGATTGACATCATTCAATTGTTTTCTTGAGAGTCATTTTAGGAGACTGTAATTACATATACAAAAGCTTCCAATAGGCACTTGTACATAAATATGAACTCATACATAAATATAAACTTTTCATTTTACACCCATAGAAGTAAAAGTGCAAACATTTCCCAAATATACTGCTGCTTCACATACTGTATAAAATTGAGATTCGCTTATAAAATTTGTCTTTGGATTAATAAGACTATTGTTGTTACAGTGCTTCGACAACTTTTGGCGCATTAATGATAAAAGGCGGCAGGTTGAAAAACAAGATGGCGGCCAAGTATGGTTGCGTGCCAAAAGAAGCTTGTACAACTAATAGGTGGGTTTATTTCGCTATTAGTCTACAGGACAAACACCGACATGTGTGTTTCTGTAGGCAGCCGTGATGGGTATTTTGACGGGTGATTCTCCAATGATGATGTTCTTGATGCAGCCGGTGAAGCCTCGCTGCGAGCGCTTGGCCGGCATCTTGCTGAGATGGCGGATGTGTCCTCCTCCGATGAAGAGCGCAGACTGGGTTTGTGTTGTGGAGCCGCGCCCCAGCCCCGGCTTCGAGAAGTGCCCGTCAACGCCAACAGACACTACATACAGTGATTTCACCACTGGAATGACAAAAATATAGAATAAGATATTAATTTAAAGACAGTTTTGTGCTGTAGTATCTCCCTAGCCTCACAACATAAAGGCATAAGTTTTTAAATATGTTAAGAAAATGCAGTAACAGATTAATTGTAGTAACCGTTTAAATGCTGTAGTGTAAGCACCGCGTACGAGAAGCAATATAACCAAAAACTATAGTCATTTTAAAATATATCATAGTTCTTGTTAAATTATTTGTGTGTTTTCGGCAATAGGTTATGTTGTATCAGCACACTGTATGAAACTCTTTTGGAAAGTTAGTTAAAGTTGGGAAATTTATTGTTTACTACTATACTATGAATTGTTTGACTTGGAGAGGAGCTCGGTGATACTATTATTAGTTTTTCAGGATCTTATCAGTCAGTTGTCACACATACTAATTAAATAGACCTACATAAGTGGTCATCAAGCGGCAGCTGCGTTGTTTGTTTCATAAAATTCAAGAATGTGTAGAATAGACAAATGCTTTTGAAATGACACGTGATCAATACACCGTGAAATTTTAATGGTTGTTTTCCCACAGCGAAATGGCTCTGTCTTGGTAATACAACCGTTTTATAAACAAATAAAATATTAGAAACAAAAAGAAATGGCGCAGTGTAGTTAATGCATTATCACCATGCGTGAGAGCTTATTTTGCTCTGAACATTTATTAATCACTTTTTCCTTTGTTGGCAGCGCGCGGCGGTGCATGTTTCATCTAGGTACCTACGTTAGTCTACTGAACTACTAATGATTCTCGCGCTTTCGAGTTTATGAATATTTTTTTAATAATTTGAAGAAAAAAAAAACATTGTTTTTTTAAGTTTAACTGCATGTTTCAATACTACTACTAACTACTACTACTAAACGTCCTGCCTCGGGAAAACAACCATTGAAATTTCACGCTGTATATGTTGGTATTTTGTTACGGAAACTCATGGCTAAATAATAACTAATCGTGGCAGATAATGATGATGATGATGATGATTCAACCTTTAGTTGGCAAACAATTAGTTTCCCCAAGTTTCCATAATATCTTTCCCCATCTTTTTTCTGACATATAATTCATCATTTTATAACATAGCATTAGCAATCCCTATGATACGCCATGGCCAGCCTACAGTAATATGGCGTACCATATACTTTGCTAATATTAATAAAACATATCGTTTAGTTAAGAATTGACCTTGATAATACTCCATTATTGCTTTTATATAAACAATTTTTACTAAACTTTTTGTATTCTATGAATTCGTATAGGTTATTGATTTTGTTTAATTGCACGCGTCACTTTTGGCGTATTAAATTATTTCTTTCTTTCTTCAAAATTGGAAAATATAATTTGTATATTTCATCCATGCAATTTTTAAAATTAATAATTGTGCAAAGCTTTTAACGTGTTGTTAATTAACATGATAATCAATTTAAATGTAATATTATAATCACTGAGTGTCTATCTATGTAGTACTTTCATAAAATAAGGATTAAATAAGGATATTAATTGCGACAAAAATGTAGTAATTGTAATCATTGAATAAACTATGAAAATAAAGATGTGATTGTAGCTGAATTTAATTTAAAATATTAATACAATTCATGTTTTGGGTGTTGTATGAAATCAGTGTGTCAGTTTAAAATATTTAATCAATTTGTGATCTCAATTACACTAGTTCTTTCTTGTGTTTTATTTCAATTTACCCTTTACTTAAGTAAACATGTGGGTACCTAGCAACAATAAACACAAGTAATAACAAAATTTCAAATCCATTCTAAGCAAGACCTGTTATTAATATATTATTATTAATGAACAAACAAAAATCAACTCAGAATGTATACCGCTAAAATTGGTAATTGAATACACATAATACGTCGACACCGAAGAATCTTAATATGTTAGGATGGTTATGTATCCATTGATTGACTTTGTCAGTCGTGACGGCAAGCAGAAGCCAAAACATCTAACACTATTCTTGAAAAAGGTTACCGGGCTGCATCCGGTTAGACTGGAAACTGATCCTGATGGGTGGGAGTTGGTTAAGCAAATGATGATCGAAAGCCCTGTAAGTATATACTTAGTAAGTCAGCTTATAGCTCACCGTGTATCTTGTGCCAGCGGCCATCACAGAGCGCGAACTTGTTGTTTCCAAGAGAGTAACTCGCGCGGAAGGCTCCGTGCCCGTTGTCGACGGTAGCTACCACCTCGTTCTCCAGCAGTTCGAGCACCAGATAGTCTCTCTTGCCAGACACGCTGAGCAACAAGCCTGTGCTGTTCCGAGGACGGATCTCCATCGATATTGAAACTTCTGCGCCCACATTGAATTTCTCAAGGAGCTGTAAACAAATTGTGTGTTTTACAATTAAGAAAGACAATTGCTTGAATGACAATTATCGCAATATCCATATAAAAAAATAAACTTTAGAAAACTTTAAATATATTTTAGATGTGAATGTTGGGCAATCCAACAAAATTCACACCACCAGTTGGCGCCACTGGGGCAAGATGTCTTAAAACGTAATCATAACATAATATTTAATATACATTTAAAAACCTACATACAAATGTCTAAAAATAATTTCAAATATGGCGTCCATAAATTCGTAAGTAGATAGATATACTCTTTATTGTACACCATAACAGAATTAAATGAGGCCTTAAAAAATAAAATACAAAGGGTGTTACAATGGGCGGTCAACTGATGTCAATATGACAGATGTCGAAAAATTTAAGCATATGAGCCAGGACATACGGATGGAGGAAGCCGGGACGTGACCGTCATTTCAAAATACCCTCATATAAAAGGTCGTTCCTTAGGACATTTTTCGGGAAAAGGGCGTACAGTCGGCCAAGAAAGTGGTGTACCACCCTAAGGTTGAATATCGCTTGCAGATTCATAGGTGATAAAGATTAGTTTCGCTTGCAGATCGATCTGACAACTTCTATTGCTGTCTTTATCTGATTATTGATAACGACTATTACTGTTTGTAACGTGACAGCTGTTCTTAGTTTGAACTTGATGGAACCAATGACGTCGTAAAATCAACGGCGGGGGGCTGTAGATTTTGATGACAAAATTGTATCTACAAATTCAGGATTGTAATCAACAAGTTACATAAAATTGTAAAGGCACAAGGCGAGTCCACAAACCTACAATTTCTGTAAACTTGTAATTACAATATCAATAAAAAACAAGCTAAAAATAGATTTATCCTTTTATTAAATTTCTACAATCAATTTTAAAATACTTATAACAAACAAAAACATAGCATATATAGTAATATTTAGAAGATATTGAAAATTTTTAAAAAATAGAAACGGGTGTAACCGCCGTTGGCCTCTATAACCTCTAAAAGACGAGACCTCATTGAACCAACAAGCCGTGAGCAAATATCGGTTCCCCGCATTTCCTCCCAGATATAATTACAGTGACTAATAAGAGCTTGTTTGGTTCTTTCATTTTGATGCGACCATCGTTGGACCATAAGGCCCCAAAGATTTTCTATCGGGTTGAGGTCCGGCGATCTTGAGGGCCACTGAATTACCCTTACGTCAGTGTGTGAACGAAACCAGGCTCTTACGATCCTCGCATTATGAATTGAACAATTATCTTGAACAAAATCAAATTGTGGCACTTCGTTCTCCGGGTAAACATTACGGACTGTCGGTAGCATTGCATTCTGAAGCACGTCGATATAATTTACAGCCGTCGTTCGAGGAGGTAGAGAACACAATTCTCCTACACCATCCGTACTCATCCAGCCCCAAATATTTACGGAAATTCGACCTGATTCTCTATTTGGGATTACATGATCATCTTTATACCGTGTTGAATTATATCGCCAAAGGTGAAGACGTCCATGCTGACTGGATTTAAACGTTTTTTCATCACAAAACACTGTATTAGACCAATCAAACTCTAAGTGCTCTCTGGCGAAGTTCAGACGAGCAAGTCTGTGAGCATCCGTCAAATATATTTTCTTGGCGTAATGCCTGTGGTGCAACCCCATGTAATGTAGATGATTCCTTATTGTTTGGGCACTCACATCGAACATCTCCGCAAAATGTTTTGTGGGCTTAAAACCATTGATTTCATATTCCCGTCTCATGAATTCTCTATCGTTATTGGAGAGTGCAGGCCGGCGACCACTTCTTCTGTGATCCAACAAACTTCCCTCCTCTCCTTCACGACGAATCCAAAAGCGGACAGAACGCCTCGATATATTCAAATTCCGGGATATCGCACTGATACTGCTTCCCTCATTAAATTGGGCAATTATTTGTGCTCTTTCGGCAATGGTCAAGTTGGCAGGCATTGAGATGATTTTATATGCAGTTGATTGAAAAATAACACGGAAAATATATCGATTTTTTGCATATATTTGACAAAATGTCAATTGTCAGTTTTCTTTTTCAAATGGAATTCGGTTGTCTAAATAGTTTTTATTACTTTTGTTTGGAAACATTTCAATTGCTTTGTAGAAACTAATGTCCTTTTCATTTATACTAAAGGTTAAAATGTCATGTACTTATATGTGACATATGACGTATGAATACTAAATACATAGGTTTACGTCATGATAATGTTGTCTCTTTCAGTAATATCTTTTTATAACGAACCTTGTTGTAATTTTCGATGACCGGGAAACTAAATCAAAACTGGTACACCACTTTCTTGGCCGACCGTACCAGAAAGTTCACGGACCTTCTTTGCACAGTTTGCTTTTAATTTAACAGAGCATAATTACAAAGTAATGGTTACATCTATTTGACGTTTTCATCTGAAATTATAATCAGTATTATATATTTTCGACTGTAGGTACATTACCCTGAAATCAGTGGTGGCTCAGGGCTGACGGATTCTATTTACTGAGTACATACCAGGTTGTGAGTTTAAACCCAGTCAAACACATACTCTTTGCTAATTTCAAAGCGGTGAAGGATACCGGCTTGACCTAGGACCGAAAATCTGAAGATGTACGATCCCCCAAACCCACACTGGGCCCGTGTGGTGGATTACAGCCCATTTTCTCTGAGAGGGGGGGGGGGGGGGGCTGTGTATTAGCAGTGTGGATGTATTAGGCTGATTATAATATTTTTTCTTTGTATTTTGTATATATTACCTTCAAGTAGTTGCTGTCGTTGAGACTGGTGGAGGGTCCGAAGTAGACGCCCTCCTCAACGTTGTCGGAACAGCGCAGAGAGTTGACGCGGTACGCTGCCACGTCCGACACTTGCTGTCCGTTCATCTGTAGCCCCTTGAGGCATCCCTTGAACGGCTGGTAGAAGCCCTGCGGACGAACGTGTTCAATATAAGAACTAGAGGATAACTGAACAACAACAACTCCTAATCTTACAAGGCTATACGTATGGAAAGCAATAACAAAAGCTTTTTAGAACTGGATCATTAATTCCGGAAATTACCCCCCACATACAAATTTTACCTCTTTATAATATTAGTATAGATAAGTTTATTGATAGCCAAGATTTAATACAACAAAAATGTGATAAAATTGTACATAAGATGTTGCTGTACATATAGTAATAAAACAAAGAAACAAACACTGAAAATTTAATAGATATCGACTGACAATAGCGGCCATTCTTTAAAGTAAATTCTTATTACCTCTACCTAAATTTTTAAGCTAGTGTTAACTTTACGTCACGTTGGTTTTTTTGTTCACGTTAAAATGTTATTTGCGAATTACTGTATAAAACATTAAGTCAAAAAGTTTTAAATGGATGTCTGCAGTTTTGAAAACGCTCATCAGAGCTGGATATAGCGTCTGATCCGCAAGAACCGACCTAAACCTTCCCACAACTACACCTTCAGCAATGAGGGCCAATTCTATGTGCTACTTGTACCGGGTGTTTAAGACAAAGTTTGGATTTGCCAGCTACATCCGAGCACACGCCAGGAGATAGCCAGAGTCGCCATCTTCAGACACGATGCAGACGACATCAAACACTTCCTCTTACTCAAGTCGGTCCTTCAGTGCTGCGAATCGCGCCCACGACGGAACAACGCTTCCGTTGTAGTCAGAAGAGGATTCTCCATGTACTGAGACAACAGGCTTCTCCACCTACTGAGACAATAAGCTTTTCCATCTACTGAGGCAATAGACTTCTCCATCTACTGAGGCAACAGACTTCTCTATCTACAGAGGCAACAGGCGTCTCCATCTACCGAGGCAACAGGCTTCTCCATCTACCGAGGCAACAGGCTTCTCCATCTACCGAGGCAACAGGCTTCTTCATCTACCGAGGCAACAGGCGTCTCCATCTACTGCGGGAACAGGCGTCTCCATCTACCGAGGCAACAGGCTTCTCCATCTACCGAGGCAACAGGCTTATCCATCTACCAAGGCAACAGGCGTCTCCATCTACTGCGGCAACAGACTTCTCCATCTATTGAGGCAACAGGCTTCTCCATCTATTGAGGCAACAGGCTTCTCCATCAACTGAGGCAACAGGCTTCTCCATCTACCGAGGCAACAGGCTTCTCCATCTACCGAGGCAACAGGCTTCTTCATCTACCGAGGCAACAGGCGTCTCCATCTACTGCGGGAACAGGCGTCTCCATCTACCGAGGCAACAGGCTTCTCCATCTACCGAGGCAACAGGCTTATCCATCTACCAAGGCAACAGGCGTCTCCATCTACTGAGGCAACAGGCTTCTCCATCTACCGAGGCAACAGGCTTCTCCATCTACCGAGGCAACAGGCTTCTTCATCTACCGAGGCAACAGGCGTCTCCATCTACTGCGGGAACAGGCGTCTCCATCTACCGAGGCAACAGGCTTCTCCATCTACCGAGGCAACAGGCTTCTCCATCTACCGAGGCAACAGGCTTCTTCATCTACCGAGGCAACAGGCGTCTCCATCTACTGCGGGAACAGGCGTCTCCATCTACCGAGGCAACAGGCTTCTCCATCTACCGAGGCAACAGGCTTATCCATCTACCAAGGCAACAGGCGTCTCCATCTACTGCGGCAACAGACTTCTCCATCTATTGAGGCAACAGGCTTCTCCATCTATTGAGGCAACAGGCTTCTCCATCAACTGAGGCAACAGGCTTCTTCATCTACTGAAGCAACAGGCTTCTCCATCTACTGAGGCAACAGGATTCTTTAAGCCAAGACTGAATAGGTTACTAATAAGCAAGCGTGCTTCATCTTCGACTACATCATCGCTTACCATCAGGTGAGATAGTGCTCAAACGCGAGCCTATCACAAATAAATAAATAATTTACATTTAAAGTTGTAAACGTGGTTGATAAACTCACAGAGACTCGTTGGCGGTGGTATGGTCTTATTATGCGGCGCGAAAAAGAGCATATGACAAGATACGTCATAGACATAAAAGAACCCAAGCAGCAACCGGAAATAACACAGCTGCGCTCAGAGTAGCGAAGGAAGACTAGGAGGACCAACCCTAAAAGACATGGGAAATAAAAATAAAAAATCCTCCGCGATCGTTTCTTCTGCTACCTACTGGCGTTTCTCATGGGCTCTCATGTGGCTAGCAAAACCGTCTTTGTTCACAAAAATTCTTCAAAACAAGTGAGAGCACCATTGATGTAATTGTAATTAATTGCTGGTCGACAACCGGATTTGAGTCCAAAAAACAGTATTCCCTCTAGTAACAATAATGTTTCTGAAAACAATCCGTTGTCCAGAATGTGTAGTCAATATAATGTAATATGCTCTTAATTTAGATTTGTTTTTGAACAGTTTTAACGAATTTAGAAATTTGCTTTATAAAATGTAATTACAACCATAATTATCATGTAGTAACTTTAAGCTTGATATTAACAGAACCCAACCGTCACTAATGAGGTATATTAAACAAAGAATGCTGTGTACAGTAATAATTGGACCTCAGATTTATGTAATGTATATTGTTATAACTGTACTGTCTGTAGTCTGTAGTCTGTCTCTGTACTAATATATAAAAGAAAATAAAATAAATTACAAGTATTGGGAAATAACGGCACGGACAAAGAAGAAAAAAAATAAGCTTACCTTAAGGTTAGTAGTGATTTGTGGGTTGAGGGCTCGCAGGCCTCCGTAGTAGTAGGGCGCGGCTAGTGGTGCGGGCGCCCCACAGACGGCGCGCGTGGTCCCCACCAGCTCCGAGTCCACCGCCAGCTTGCCGTGCCCCTCGGAGCGCGTGAGCGTGACTGTGTGCCACGCGGTGTCGTTATACGTCTGCGTTGAAGAGATCAGGGCCGTCGCGCCGCCGCAGTTGAACGTGAAGTGCAGCTGGAAAATACAATTGTCACGTTCTTCTTCTTATCGTGTGGGTGGTAAGGTCTAACGATCCCATACACCCTAGTGTCAGTTTCTAGACCGGCTCAAGGGGCCTCTGACGTGGTCTATTTTGACGACCGCCATTTGGCGAACGGGACCACCGGCTTATACGTGCCTTTCGAATCACGGAACCATCTTTTTATCAGACAATCAGGTGATTCATGCCTGCAATGTCCTAGCCAAACTGAAAACAACTTTACAAAGTATGCTTCCCGCGGGAATCGAACCCACGACCACCGGGTCACAAGGCAAACGCCTAAACCACTCGACCACGGAGGCAGTTGTCACATTATTAACTCATAATCCAATTAAAGACGCGCCCACCCCGAACGCAATATGGCAGGAGAAACATAATGTACGAAGGCGTCCAACTTTATAATAATTTACCGGCAGATATCAGGAGCACATCTTCTTTTAATATATTTAAGGCAAAATTCAAACAGTCATTAACAATACTAAACTATTGAGTTAACAAAATACTTTAATGTTACGCACAATAATACGTCGACATCATACCTGCCTACTCTAAGTAAAAATACTGTTAGCTACTGGTCTAAACCTACCTTAATTATGTATTTATTCGCTAAGTGAACAATGTATGTTTCTTTTAGAATAAATATAGAATCTTTAAACCGCTCTTCATAAAGCGTCAATGCACACAAAGTGCTGCTCGCCAGTTCTGTTAGCTTGAACTTGGCTTGACACGCTCCCGCATATCTTGATACTCTCTACGAGATCATAATGATCCAATAGCATTTCTTGGAATTTCATTCATTGGAATTGTGAAGGTTTACATATTTCTTCGTCTAAACGCTAGGTTAACTATATACTGAAATTATTGCATTGGTAAAATTCAGTTAGTGCCCTGTTTACACAGAGACTTACACTCACACATACATACAAGTTAGCTTGCTAGTTTTATTTATATTTTCCTTTAGACTTTTGTTTCTTCTTCTATCTTGCTCAACAGAATTGTTTAAATAATTTAGATTATTATTGCTTCACCTTCTCTCATTGTCTTAGGTACCAGTGGAGTGCGGACCCAGTGACATGAATTACAGGTATGGCAGATCGTGATTTAATATTTATTTATTTTTCTCACCACAATACAGTGTTTTATAATACATTAGGTACATTAGATCTAAGTGTTAAACAAATTTGATACAGTACTGTGTGAGACTGGTGCCTAAACTAGACAGTCTGTGTTGCAGGACACCAGGTCGCCACCCCTCGGACATGTTACTTTTCAATATGACAAATAGAGATAAATATAAAAAATATGTACACAGACACTTTTAACTATGGTATCTTTTTTTAAATATAATTTTATATTATTTTTTAGTATTGATGCGCATGCTTTTGTGTGTGTGTGTGTGTGTGTGTGTGTGTGTGTGTGTGTGTGTGTGTGTGTGTGTGTGTGTGTGTGTGTTGTATGTGCATTGTGAAGTGTGTAACGTGCCCACGTTTATGCGGGTGTGTGTGCTTGTGTATAAATATTTTACATGATAAATGAATGAATATAGCTGTACTGGTTGATCTTAAATGTTTAACAACGTTTACCGGATAGGTGGCCATCATAACGTATCGAGGTACCTCCGTACTTCGGAAAGCAAATTAAAGCCGTTTGTCCTGTCTGTCGTTTGTACATCTTTGACAATCCTTGCGGGTAGTCAGAGGTCAAAAACTCTGACACCGGTCTTGCCATGACTTATCGTGTCACCCATTTTGGTTGTGGAGGTCAGATAGTCAGTCGTCCATGTAAAACACTAGTACACAGCTGCGTGCCGTTATACGGAAAGCCGAGCCGATATAGTTGGAAAAAGCTAAGCACAGGAGCTATATGTAGGCACAAGTTTCTCACAAAGCTAACCTAGCATTGGGGTTCATATCTACTTTATCAGTTCATTAAATGTGAATATGTATTTTATAATTATTTCTGTGTCTCGTCTGCCAAACTTAAGCTTCTGGTCGCGGGAATGTCCTGACGACATATCGTCGTTGCGCATGCAAAAGTCGCTATGTGTTATTTAGTCATTTTCGTTCTTTTATGCAGTTTCAATCGTTATTTTAATACACACATGCTGTAAAAACAGCTATCTGATAAACGCAATATTTAAAGAGTTACCTTTATATTGAAAAGTTTATCAGATAGCTGTTTTTACAGCATGTGTGTTTAAAATAACGATTGAAACTGCATAAAAGAACGAAAATGACTAAATAAGACATAGCGACTTTTGCACGCGCAACGACGATATCGCGGCGCCTGAACGCAATTGCAACTGAAGGCTGACACTCTCCACCTACGAGAGGAGTCATTTGATAATTTTCCCACCCAGAAAAAGGGCTTAATACCTTAGCATCCTTCATGTAGAAGGCGAGGAACTGCGTAGGGTCCTTATCGGCTGCTGCGTAGAACACCAGGCCTCCGTGCTGGTCGAACGTGCGGAACGCGATGGTCAGGTCGAAGCCCTGCATGTGCCGCCCCGGTAGCTTGGAGTACTCTATGCGACTGTCGTTGCGGGTACCTGCGCAAATACAGAGGCACGGAGATAGAAAACATCATATGGAAGAAAGACGAAACATTTGATTGGCTACAGAACATGAAAAAAAAAACAAGAAAAAAATATAGAACATACTTGTGGAGTTCTATCTCATATAACAAAGGGTATATATCGCACTCTTAGAATGAAAGGGACTTAACTCAAAAAATAGTATTTTTTGGATTTGAGCAGAATAAAGCAGCATTAAATAAATTATATTCATATATCTCAAGTGGCAAATATATAAGCTGTCTCTTTATAACTTGTAATTCAGATTCCTGTTTCCACGGCAATTCAGAGTAATGTTTCAGGCCAGTTTACATCAAAATCTGAAATTACACGAATTTAGAGTTAGGTCACTTTCATTCTAAGAGTGCGAATGTGCACGTAAGTAAGTTTATATAATACTTTTGCAATTTTCCAAATGAGCTCGTGGAATCACATCCGATAGGAGCGATCTTAAAGATTAACAAGCGTTTCCCGATGTCAATCTGTGTATGGGTGCCCATCTTAACACACCAAGCTTTCTCCGCGCTTGGGAAAGCACGCAAGTCCCGGCAGTCAATTGTACAACTTTGGCAGTCGTTACAGGTAGCCAGAAGCACGAAATTCTAACATCAGTCTTGATAAGGGGTATCGTGTGACTCAGCTTACTTTTGTTCTCTTTTGTTGAATATTTTTTGACATTTAATATTTTTACTTTTGAGATATATATTTTTGAAATTTATTTTTTTGTTGTTAAAATTTAACAATTTTAATTTGAATATTATAAACATTTGCACGCCATCGTATAGGCAAATATGTCGGAACTTTATTTTAATTTTGATGTGATCTCACATGCGTTTTTATTATGTTTGGAGCAAATAAACAATTCTTTTCTTATCTTATTTTATCAGCTACTGGGTTGTGAAGATCAGATAGGCTTTATCTGGTGAGAATGGAATCAGACCCCAATTATATTGGAAAAATCCTAAGCAGAGAATGGTGTAACTTACCAAATCTGTATCCCACATCGGGGTCTCCTGTTGTGTAGGATGGGTCGTAAGCCAGCGCGCAGCCGGGCTCAGGCTTGGGCGGTGGGCGACGCGTGGTCGTGGTGGCTGGTCGAGACGTGGTCGTGGTCGTGGTTGTGGTCGTACTCGCGGTCGTGGGCGCCACGGTTGTGTCCTCTGACTCCGGTACAGGCAACACGCCGTGGTGGAACACGGGTTGTCCTAATAACAGTGACTTATTTAATATCTCATCACGCATATGACTCAAAGAGTGATGAGTTTGAATGTGTGGTGAATGGAGAAGTAGAGTAAGGCTAAAGAACAGATGGATGGATTGTGTGAGGAGTAAATGATGCTGTGACGTCGGACAGAGGAGAATGCACGAAGAAAACGTGTTGCGCCGACCACAAGTAAATGTGTTAATAAGTAATAGGGGGCAGGAAGATTAATTTTCTCATCAACGAAACAGTAGAGAATCAAGTCGTAATACGTCGGACAAATAACTAATGACCTAAAATTTTATTGCACGGACATATATTTTTTTAAAGAGAATAAGGCAATGTTTTTTTTTATTACTGATTTAGTTTTTCAATACTAGCAATCTTGTTAACACCTACAATTAAACTAAATATTCTTGTGTCTCTAATGGGTTCACGGCAATAGCGAATGGGTGGGGTTGGAACTCGCGACCTCTCGATCACGAGTCCGACATGATCTAGACCAAGACTATAATAGGCCATGTAATATTAGTTAACGTCATCAATGTTGAAGTAGAATTGCTTATAAAAAGTATTCAAATTAATCCGTCTATTCTCTCCATCTTGACCTAGAACGATGAGGCCGTGACCGTTAGAAGAAGTGGAGGGAGGTCTTTACCCACTAGAGGCTAAGGCCGTGCGCGCACTGCCTGCGGTGGCCGCAATTCCGGTAGTTCTACCGCACCGGTAGACTGACCGCAGTGCGCGCACTTCTATGACACTCCATACTTCACAAATTTTGCGGTGCGGTAGAACTACCGGAATTGCGGTACCGCAAAATTTGTGAAGTATGGAGTGTCATAGAAGTACACGCACTGCGGTCAGTCTACCGGTGCGGTAGAACTACCGGAATTGCGGCCACCGCAAGGCAGTGCGCGCACGGCCTAACTGAATTGAGTTATCAAAATACCTTATCTTCTAGCGACATCTAGGTAATAGTATGTTAACTAAACACTTGTAATTCAAATTCAAATTCTTTATATCGGATTAAAAATCCATAGATGTGTTACTATAATGCTTAGGCTAGGGTTAGTACAGAATATATACAAAATTATTTATAACTAGCTTTATGGGAAGGACCATCAATTTATGGGAAACGTTCCCCGGTTGATAGTCATTCCCATAAACTGAATCATGAAAGGAGAGTTTAATCTCTCCGCCACAGTCGACAGAATGCTGTTGTTACTCGCCCGCACTCTGCTGACCAGCGAACAGAGTTAAAAATATATCCATTCTGCATTGAATAGCATTAGTGTTTGTTAAATACAAACGTAATTATGTATTATAAGTAATATGGAACGTACCACTGATTGGTGGCGCTTCGCTGGCGCCGGGTAGTCCGGGCGTCGGCAGGACGTCGGGACGCGGAGTAGCGGCCCACTGCGCTTGATCTGAACGGAACACATTTCCATATACATAACTACAACTGCGATGTGGCATGGAATGTTAGAAAGAATATATCATTGGCATTATGAGCGGAGTTTTCAACGTTTGCAAAATGGCCCAATGGTTACACACACTAATAATTAAGAGCCAATGAGCACATCTCACTAGGGAAACGTTTCACTAGACTAGTTAATTTACATTACAGGCATATTTGCCTGGCACTTGCTGAGCTGGACTCCCATTTGTTGTAAGTCAGATACACCACACCGATATTTCAATTTGTAATGGTTTTTATATTTATTATTAATATATATTTAAAATTTTGTGTTACTGTTATTTTGTGTGTTGTGTCTTCTTTTGTCCAATACATTTTTATCTATCAAATTATCATTAACCCCTCGAATGTCGCATGTTGAATGTACTTTTTGATTTTCGGGTAGGACTTCAGAAAAAATGATAAATCGGCAATTTATGGCCATTATCATGGTATATATTATACCTTCCTGGCTTCATTATGAGTTTATCTAATTATTTGTATCATTCAATAAGCAAATCAAACTGACCTTATCTCGCAGTGATGTGATATGTTTTCACTTTTATAATTTTCGCACACACGAAAAAACACATATTTTCGAAAAAAGATACACAATAAGACAATAATGTATAGGCAATGTTAACACACATTATTCCACTTAGACAAAAAAGTAAAAAGTAATAAAAACTACCTATTTGATAACACAACGAAAAAGTCTGCGGCGCCACAACAAAAACCACAGGTGCATTTTGTAAACATTGTTTTTCGTTCATTTTAGTTCCGTTTAAAATGTTACTAAAACCGGTCAAGTACGAATCGATTAGTCGAATGATACAGCCACATCGTGTTACTTGCAACATAAACGTAAAATACATCGGACATGCGAGCTGTGACGTTATGTACAAACGGTGTACCGTTGACACTTGAGGGGTTAATAGTAAAAAATCCACACCATAACTGTTTCTTGTTACACAATAATTTAAGGGATTTAAGCCACCTGGACTGATTCTTAACTTTTTTTGTAATCGAGGGGAAACCTTCAAAAGACGTCCGAACTTGAACTGAACGTAGTCGACATTCAGTTGATGCAACGGCTGCAAGTGATACATAGATAGCTCACCTGGACTGATACCTCCGCTGGTGGTGGTACTGCCACACCTTCCGAACGTGGTGCTGCTGTTGCTGAAAGGCTCCAACAAGTTGAGGACTCGTCCGTTGATGGTGGCGTCGGCAATGCAGCCGTTGAAGGGTGTCTTGGTGCCAACCTTCCCGCCCACCACGTACCCTGGCTGCACTCCACCGATGAACAGGACGCCGTCCAGGATGTGCAGCGGCGCTGGTGCTGTGTCAGTACTGCGAAGGGATAACACCATAAGATCGGAGATCGACAGCTTTTGTTAAAGGGAACTAAGAATGTTGGGGGAATTCACATCACTAGCAATTCTGTTAACCTCTCCAAGCTCAATAATTAAAATTGTGGATTTGCGACTCAAGATAAAAAAAGACCTGGTCAGTAGGTCTTGAAGACTTGTACTGACTTATAAAAGGTAATTATTGTTGGTCCAGTGGCAAGGTCGTGGGTTCGATTCCCACCCAGGACAAATGTTTGTGTGATGAGCACGATCATTTGTTCTTTGTCTGGGTGTAATTTATCTACAATATGTATGTATTTAGAAATATATATGTATGTTTATCAGTTGTTTAGTACTCATAGCACAAGCTCTGCTTAGTTTGGGACTAGATGGCGTTGTGTGAAAGTTGTGGAATATTATTATTATTGACTTCCTACCCACTAAGACCAACATCCACTGAACAATATTCTTTTAACTATTTACCTTTTTCCGGGTGGGAAAATCATCGAATGACTTCTCCCGCTCGGAGTGGAGCGGAACGGAGTTTCAGACTTCTACTGACCTAAAACCCACCCTGGTCCTTCAACTGCCCTTGCGTTTCGGGGCCACGGTCGTTAGAACATTTCCGCAACCCCGGATTAACTATTTACCAAAGGTAGATACCTGAAGTAGTCAAAGTCGTCGACTACCAGCCGCAGTGCGTTGTTATTGTGTGTGACGGTGACCACGTGCCACTGAGAGTCGTTGTATGTGTTTATACCCGTGTCTAGTTGCTCTCGCTGGCTCATCAGAACTAGTTTACCTGAGAAAGGATAATTAATATTAGTTGTATTGTACATGCTTGTTACTTGAACGAAATTATCTTTGGAACGAGTATCTTACTAATATACACGCCAAAACTACTCAACTGATCTGAATAAAATTTGGTAAGTGGATAGTTGACCTCTTGGAATAACACAAAGGCTACTTACTATCCCGGGTTCGGGATTTACGCGAGAAAAAACTCCCAGGCGAACGAAGTCGCGGGTAGAAGGTAGTTATCTATAGAAAATTTTAATCTATACTAATATTATAAGGCGGAAAAGTTTATTTGATTGTTTAAATGTGCAAATTTTCGAATGTACTGGTTGAAATTTGGTATCGGAGTAGCTTGTAGCTTGAGGTAATAGACTACTTTTAACAGATTGCAAAAATGGCTTATGTTATTATTGTGATAAAGTCTATGGGAGCGAAGCCTCACGCGCCTAGTAATATATATAACTATAACTCCGTCGTGTTGGAACTGAGCCATCAGAAACAGTTCTAATTTTGTTTTTGTTCAGTATAGGTTTAGCTATCATTATAATCTGTGACGTTACGCACCTCTGATGAGCGACAGTGAGATGCTGTCTGACATGGAGGTGGTCTGCGTTCGGCTCACGTACACGAACAGCAGCCCGTCTGGGGCTGACGTTTTGAACTTGAGCGTCAGCTGAAGATTTTCTGTTGTGATGTCTACGTAACGCAGGTAACTGTCCTTGCCCGAAAGGGAAACCAGAGATGCGAACTGAAACAGATGGAAACGAAGACTTACCTAAAGAGCTATAAAAATTAACAAAAGTTCTAATTAAAAATTAACAATTAACTAGCGAGGAGCTTGTGGCTAAGAGATGAATGGATCAATCAATTTATTTATTTGAGACAACTTGGCCCATACGCATAAAATAAATATAAATAAACTAATATACAACTTGTATCGTAATTAACGCACACCCTCGAAAACCCGAATTAGAAAATTATGTTATTATCATAATACATATTCTGAATTTTTAGTTTTAGTTGTTTAAAGAGTTTTTTTAAGACATTAACTTTCTATAAATAAGTTTCATTTTTCTGTAATGTGTACTGAATGACGGAATTTATATAAATCTGCGTTTAAAAAGTTACTACTTTAATTTACGGTCCATAGTTAGTTTGTTTTTACTATACAGTGAAAGTGTAATTTGTAATTTACGTAGATTTAATTGCTTTGGGATAAGAATTACGATATTTTAAAAAATTAAAAACGATAAAAATCGATTCAGGAAACGATTCTGAACAAACTAATTTCAGGATGTGCATTAATTATGTAACATGTCGTATATCAACTAAACCAAAATTTATACTATGTCACACGAGTTATCAGCGTCGTGTGTCACGCGGTCTCTGGTTACCGGCCTCGAAAACGTCGGAACATTACACCTCTCGGCAAAAATTCGGTTCATCTTCAAGGTAAGTAAGTAAGCAATGTTTGGCGAGGTCGGCTCGTAGAGGGATGATCTAGATTTTGTCGTACCTCGGAAGGGGTCATAGGTTAAGCCGCTGAGGTTGCCCGGCGATTTTTACGATGGCACAAGTATAACTATTAGCGATAGTAATGAGTATGTTAATAAAATCAGGGAAGCTATAAGTAATCTCAGACCGAAATCCACTAGTCAAAGGGATTCTCGTACTATTTTTGTTCATACGGATTTGCAATCCTGTTCACATGTTTTTGTACGAGTAGATTTAATAAAAAAATCTTTACAACCACCATATGATGGACCTTATAAGGTCATAGACAGGTGTGAAAAATACTTTCGTATACAAATGGCAGACAGGCAGGTAAAGGTTAGTATAGAAAGACTTAAACCGGCTTATATGTTTAACGAGGGCCCTACCACTCAACAAGAGAATGATAGCTTTTTACAGGATATTAGTAAGAGTAGTAATAACTTAGGCAGTAAGATAAACGATGGTGCAGCGAGCGATAAGCTCACCACCTACACTACACGTAGTGGCAGGGCGATCAAACGCCCGGTAAGATTATGTCAGTGAACTTAGCAGATCATTGTCCAGCAGATCAAGAAAAAAATTGAGTTCTCTTCGCATGCAGCTGAGTTCTATAGTTCCTGATACTTTTCAGGAATAGTTCTGGCGTTTTTACCCTGAAAAAAGTCATATGCCAAAATGCTCTGCTAACTTCCCGTAGCAGATCATTTTCCGGTAGATCAAAAATAAATGTGCAATATTAATGAATACAGCCGAGTTCTACAGTTCCTGATACTTTTCAGCAACAGTTCTGGCGTTTTTTTTTTAATATTAGCACATAGACCAAAGTACTAGAAAAATTGAAAAATTCCATTTCCATCTTTCAAACTATACTCAAATGATAGAACTCTTACTAATATGCCGCATTCGATAAGATACTCTGATCTAGGATAACACCCGAAACCAAAACTCAGGTTTTATTGCCAGCAGAGCACATCTAAGTACTAAGAAAATCAAAAATTCCGATTTATACCCTTAAAACTATACTCAAATGATAGAACTCTTTCTAATATGCCGCATTCGATAAGAAACTGTGATCTAGAATAACAACCGAGATCAAAACTTAGGTTTTATTGCCAGCAGAGCATATCTAAGTACTAGGAAAATTGAAAATTTTCATTTCCAACTTTCAAACTATCCTCAAATGACAGAACTCTTTCTTAAATGCCGAACCGGTAAAAACCTGAAATCTAGAACAACACCCGAGTCTAGAACTTAGGTTTCATAGCCAGCAGAGCATATCTAAGTACTAAGAAAATCAAAAAATCCCATTTTTACCGTTAAAACTATACTCAAATGATAGAACTATTTCTAATATACCACATTCGATAATAAACTGTGATCTAGAATAACACCTGAGATCAAAACTTAGGTTCTATTGCAAGCAGAGCATATCTAAGTACTAGGAAAATTGAAAATTTTCATTTCCAGCTTTCAAAGTATACTCAAATGATAGAACTCTTTCTAATATGCCGCATTCGAAAAGAAACTGCGATCTAAAATAACACCCGAGGACAAAACTTATTATTTATTGCCAGCAGAGCATATATCTAAGTACTAGGAAAATTGAACATTTTCTTTTCCAGCTTTCAAAGTATGCTCAAATGATAGAACTCTTTCTAATATACCACATTCGATAAGAAACTGTGATCTAGAATAACAAACGAGATCAAAACTTAGGTTTTATTGCCAGCAGAGCATATCTAAGTACTAGGAAAATTGAAAATTTTCATTTCCAACATTCAAACTATCCTCAAATGATAGAACTCTTTCTTAAATGCCGAACTGGTAAAAACCTGAAATCTAGAACAACACCCGAGTCTAGAACTTAGGTTTCATAACCAGCAGAGCATATCTAAGTACTAAGAAAATCAAAAATTCCCATTTTTACCGTTAAAACTATACTTAAATGATAGAACTATTTCTAATATGCCGCATTCGATAAGATACTGTGATCTAGAATAACACCCGAGATCAAAACTTAGGTTTTATTGCCAGCAGAGCATATCTAAGTACTAGGAAAATTGAAAATTTCCATTTCCATCTTTCAAAGTATGCTCAAATGATAGAACTCTTTCTTAAATGCCGAACTGGTAAAAGAAACTACAATCTACAACAACACCAGAGTCCAGAACTTAGGTTACATAGCCAGCAGAGCAAATCTAAGTACTAAGAAAATCAAAAATTTCCATTTTCACACTTAAAACTATACTCAAATGATAGAACTCTTTCTAACATGCCGCATTCGATAAGAAACTGTGATCTAGAATAACACCCGAGATCAAAACTTAGGTTTTATTGCCAGCAGAGCATATCTAAGTACTAAGAAAATCAAGAATTCCCATTTATACCCTTAAAACTATACTCAAATGATAGAACTCTTTCTAATATGCCGCATTCGAAAAGAAACTGCGATCTAAAATAACACCCGAGGACAAAACTAATGATTTATTGCCAGCAGAGCATATCTAAGTACTAAGAAAATCAAAAATTCCCATTAATACCCTTAAAACTATACTCAAATGATAGAACTCTTTCTAATATGCCGCATTCTAAAAGAAACTGCGATCTAAAATAACACCCGAGGACAAAACTTATGATTTATTGCCAGCAGAGCATATCTAAGTACTAAGAAAATCAATAATTCCCATTTATACCCTTAAAACTATACTCAAATGATAGAACTCTTTCTAATATGCCGCATTCGATAAGAAACTGTGATCTAGAATAACAAACGAGATCAAAACTTAGGTTTTATTGCCAGCAGAGCATATCTAAGTACTAGGAAAATTGAAAACTTCCATTTCCAACTTTCAAAGTATGCTCAAATGATAGAACTCTTTCTTTAATGCCGAACTGGTAAAAGAAACTACAATCTACAACAACACCAGAGTCCAGAACTTAGGTTACATAGCCAGCAGAGCAAATCTAAGTACTAAGAAAATCAAAAATTTCCATTTTCACACTTAAAACTATACTCAAATGATAGAACTCTTTCTAATATGCCGCATTCGATAAGAAACTGTGATCTAGAATAACACCCGAGATCAAAACTTAGGTTTTATTGCCAGCAGAGCATATCTAAATACTAAGAAAATTAAAAATTTTCATTTCCAGCTTTCAAAGTATGCTCAAATGATAGAACTCTTCCTAATATACCACATTCGATAAGAAACTGTGATCTAGAATACCAACCGAGATCAAAACTTAGGTTTTATTGCCAGCAGAGCATATCTAAGTACTAGAAAAATTTAAAATTTTCATTTCCTACATTCAAACTATCCTCAAATGATAGAACTCTTTCTTAAATGCCGAACTGGTAAAAACCTAAAATCTAGAACAACACCCGAGTCTAGAACTTAGGTTTCATAGCCAGCAGAGCATATCTAAGTACTAAGAAAATCAAAAATTTCCATTTTCACCCTTAAAACTGTACTCAAATGATAGAACTCTTTCTAATATACCACATTCGATAAGAAACTGTGATCTAGAATAACAAACGAGATCAAAACTTAGGTTTTATTGCCAGCAGAGCATATCTAAGTACTAGGAAAATTGAAAATTTTCATTTCCAACATTCAAACTATCCTCAAATGATAGAACTCTTTCTTAAATGCCGAACTGGTAAAAACCTGAAATCTAGAACAACACCCGAGTCTAGAACTTAGGTTTCATAGCCAGCAGAGCATATCTAAGTACTAAGAAAATCAAAAATTCCCATTTTTACCGTTAAAACTATACTTGAATGATAGAACTATTTCTAATATGCCGCATTCGATAAGATACTGTGATCTAGAATAACACCCGAGATCAAAACTTAGGTTTTATTGCCAGCAGAGCATATCTAAGTACTAGGAAAATTGAAAACTTCCATTTCCAACTTTCAAAGTATGCTCAAATGATAGAACTCTTTCTTTAATGCCGAACTGGTAAAAGAAACTACAATCTACAACAACACCAGAGTCCAGAAATTAGGTTACATAGCCAGCAGAGCAAATCTAAGTACTAAGAAAATCAAAAATTTCCATTTTCACACTTAAAACTATACTCAAATGATAGAACTCTTTCTAATATGCCGCATTCGATAAGAAACTGTGATCTAGAATAACACCCGAGATCAAAACTTAGGTTTTATTGCCAGCAGAGCATATCTAAATACTAAGAAAATTAAAAATTTTCATTTCCAGCTTTCAAAGTATGCTCAAATGATAGAACTCTTCCTAATATACCACATTCGATAAGAAACTGTGATCTAGAATACCAACCGAGATCAAAACTTAGGTTTTATTGCCAGCAGAGCATATCTAAGTACTAGAAAAATTTAAAATTTTCATTTCCAACATTCAAACTATCCTCAAATGATAGAACTCTTTCTTAAATGCCGAACTGGTAAAAACCTAAAATCTAGAACAACACCCGAGTCTAGAACTTAGGTTTCATAGCCAGCAGAGCATATCTAAGTACTAAGAAAATCAAAAATTCCCATTTTTACCGTTAAAACTATACTTGAATGATAGAACTATTTCTAATATGCCGCATTCGATAAGATACTGTGATCTAGAATAACACCCGAGATCAAAACTTAGGTTTTATTGCCAGCAGAGCATATCTAAGTACTAGGAAAATTGAAAATTTCCATTTCCATCTTTCAAAGTATGCTCAAATGATAGAACTCTTACTTAAATGCCGAACTGGTAAAAACCTAAAATCTAGAACAACACCCGAGTCTAGAACTTAGGTTACATAGCCAGCAGAGCATATCTAAATACTAAGAAAATCAAAAATTCCCATTTTTACCGTTAAAACTATACTCAAATGATAGAACTATTTCTAATATGCCACATTCGATAAGATACTGTGATCTAGAATAACACCCGAGATCAAAACTTAGGTTTTATTGCCAGCAGAGCATATCTAAGTACTAGGAAAATTGAAAATTTCCATTTCCATCTTTCAAAGTATGCTCAAATGATAGAACTCTTTCTTTAATGCCGAACTGGTTTAAGAAACTACAATCTACAACAACACCAGAGTCCAGAACTTAGGTTACATAGCCAGCAGAGCATATTTAAGTACTAAGAAAATCAAAAATTTCCATTTTCTCACTTAAAACTATACTCAAATGATAGAACTCTTTCTAATATGCCGCATTCGATAAGATACTGTGATCTAGAAAAACACCCGAGATCAAAACTTAGATTTTATTGCCAGCAGAGCATATCTAAGTACTAGGAAAATTGAAAATTTCCATTTCCATCTTTCAAAATATGCTCAAATGATAGAACTCTTTCTTTAATGCCGAACTGGTAAAAGAAACTACAATCTACAACAACACCAGAGTCCAGAACTTAGGTTACATAGCCAGCAGAGCAAATCTAAGTACTAAGAAAATCAAAAATTTCCATTTTCACACTAAAAACTATACTCAAATGATAGAACTCTTTCTAATATGCCGCATTCGATAAGAAACTGTGATCTAGAATAACACCCGAGATCAAAACTTAGGTTTTATTGCCAGCAGAGCATATCTAAGTACTAAGAAAATTAAATATTTTCATTTCCAGCTTTCAAAGTATGCTCAAATGATAGAACTCTTTCTAATATACCACATTCGATAAGAAACTGTGATCTAGAATACCAACCGAGATCAAAACTTAGGTTTTATTGCCAGCAGAGCATATCTAATTACTAGAAAAATTGAAAATGTTCATTTCCAACATTCAAACTATCCTCAAATGATAGAACTCTTTCTTAAATATATTAATTATTATTAATTAAAAAACTGGTAAAAACCTAAAATCTAGAACAACACCCGAGTCTAGAACTTAGCTTTCATAGCCAGCAGAGCATATCTAAGTACTAAGAAAATCAAAAATTTCCATTTTCACCCTTAAAACTATACTCAAATGATAGAACTCTTTCTAATATGCCGCATTCAAAAAGATACTGTGATCTAGAATAACACCCGAGATCAAAACTTAGATTTTATTGCCAGCAGAGCATATCTAAGTACTAGGAAAATTGATAATTTCCATTTCCAGCTTTCAAAGTATGCTCAAATGATAGAACTCTTTCTAATATGCCGCATTCGAAAAGAAACTGCGATCAAGAATAACACCCGAGATAAAACTTAGGTTTTATTGCCAGCAGAGCATATCTAAGTACTAAGAAAATTGAAAATTTTCATTTCCAGATTTCAAAGTATGCTCAAATGATAGAACTCTTTCTAATATGCCGCATTCGATAAGATACTGTGATCTAGAATAACACCCGAGATCAAAACTTAGGTTTTATTGCCAGCAGAGCATATCTAAGTACTAAGAAAATTAAAAATTTTCATTTCCAGCTTTCAAAGTATGCTCAAATGATAGAACTCTTTCTAATATACCACATTCGATAAGAAACTGTGATCTAGAATACCAACCGAGATCAAAACTTAGGTTTTATTGCCAGCAGAGCATATCTAAGTACTAAGAAAATTAAAAATTTTCATTTCCAGCTTTCAAAGTATGCTCAAATGATAGAACTCTTTCTAATATACCACATTCGATAAGAAACTGTGATCTAGAATACCAACCAAGATCAAAACTTAGGTTTTATTGCCAGCAGAGCATATCTAAGTACTAGAAAAATTGAAAATTTTCATTTCCAACATTCAAACTATCCTCAAATGATAGAACTCTTTCTTAAATGCCGAACTGGTAAAAACCTAAAATCTAGAACAACACCCGAGTCTAGAACTTAGGTTTCATAGCCAGCAGAGCATATCTAAGTACTAAGATAATCAAAAGTTTCCATTTTCACCCTTAAAACTATACTCAAATGATAGAACTCTTTCTAATATGCCGCATTCAAAAAGATACTGTGATCTAGAATAACACCCGAGATCAAAACTTAGGTTTTATTGCCAGCAGAGCATATCTAAGTACTAAGAAAATTAAAAATTTTCATTTCCAGCTTTCAAAGTATGCTCAAATGATAGAACTCTTTCTAATATACCACATTCGATAAGAAACTGTGATCTAGAATACCAACCGAGATCAAAACTTAGGTTTTATTGCCAGCAGAGCATATCTAAGTACTAAGAAAATTAAAAATTTTCATTTCCAGCTTTCAAAGTATGCTCAAATGATAGAACTCTTTCTAATATACCACATTCGATAAGAAACTGTGATCTAGAATACCAACCAAGATCAAAACTTAGGTTTTATTGCCAGCAGAGCATATCTAAGTACTAGAAAAATTGAAAATTTTCATTTCCAACATTCAAACTATCCTCAAATGATAGAACTCTTTCTTAAATGCCGAACTGGTAAAAACCTAAAATCTAGAACAACACCCGAGTCTAGAACTTAGGTTTCATAGCCAGCAGAGCATATCTAAGTACTAAGATAATCAAAAGTTTCCATTTTCACCCTTAAAACTATACTCAAATGATAGAACTCTTTCTAATATGCCGCATTCAAAAAGATACTGTGATCTAGAATAACACCCGAGATCAAAACTTAGGTTTTATTGACAGCAGAGCATATCTAAGTACTAGGAAAATTGAAAATTTCCATTTCCAGCTTTCAAAGTATGCTCAAATGATAGAACTCTTTCTAATATGCCGCATTCGAAAAGAAACTGCGATCTAGAATAACACCCGAGATAAAAACTTAGGTTTTATTGCCAGCAGAGCATATCTAATTACTAAGAAAATTGAAAATTTTTATTTCCAGCTTTCAAAGTATGCTCAAATGATAGAACTCTTTCTAATATGCCGCATTCGATAAGATACTGTGATCTAGAATAACACCCGAGATCAAAACTTAGGTTTTATTGCCAGCAGAACATATCTAAGTACTAGGAAAATTGAAAATTTCCATTTCCATCTTTCAAAGTATGCTCAAATGATAGAACTCTTTCTTTAATGCCGAACTGGTAAAAGAAACTACAATCTACAACAACACCAGAGTCCAGAACTTAGGTTACATAGCCAGCAGAGCATATTTAAGTACTAAGAAAATTGAAAATTTCCATTTTCACACTTAAAACTGTACTCAAATGATAGAACTCTTTCTAATTTGCCAAATTCGATAAGAAACTGTGATCTAGAATAACACCCGAGATCAAAACTTAGGTTTTATTGCCAGCAGAGCATATCTAAATACTAAGAAAATTAAAAATTTTCATTTCCAGCTTTCAAAGTATGCTCAAATGATAGAACTCTTCCTAATATACCACATTCGATAAGAAACTGTGATCTAGAATACCAACCGAGATCAAAACTTAGGTTTTATTGCCAGCAGAGCATATCTAAGTACTAAGAAAATCAAGAATTCCCATTTATACCCTTAAAACTATACTCAAATGATAGAACTCTTTCTAATATGCCGCATTCGAAAAGAAACTGCGATCTAAAATAACACCCGAGGACAAAACATATGATTTATTGCCAGCAGAGCATATCTAAGTACTAAGAAAATCAAAAATTCCCATTTATACCCTTAAAACTATACTCAAATGATAGAACTCTATCTAATATGCCGCATTCTAAAAGAAACTGCGATCTAAAATAACACCCGAGGACAAAACTTATGATTTATTGCCAGCAGAGCATATCTAAGTACTAAGAAAATCAATAATTCCCATTTATACCCTTAAAACTATACTCAAATGATAGAACTCTTTCTAATATGCCGCATTCGATAAGAAACTGTGATCTAGAATAACATCCGAGATCAAAACTTAGGTTTTATTGCCAGCAGAGCATATCTAAGTACTAGGAAAATTGAAAACTTCCATTTCCAACTTTCAAAGTATGCTCAAATGATAGAACTCTTTCTTTAATGCCGAACTGGTAAAAGAAACTACAATCTACAACAACACCAGAGTCCAGAACTTAGATTACATAGCCAGCAGAGCAAATCTAAGTACTAAGAAAATCAAAAATTTCCATTTTCACACTTAAAACTATACTCAAATGATAGAACTCTTTCTAATATGCCGCATTCGATAAGAAACTGTGATCTAGAATAACACCCGAGATCAAAACTTAGGTTTTATTGCCAGCAGAGCATATCTAAATACTAAGAAAATTAAAAATTTTCATTTCCAGCTTTCAAAGTATGCTCAAATGATAGAACTCTTCCTAATATACCACATTCGATAAGAAACTGTGATCTAGAATACCAACCGAGATCAAAACTTAGGTTTTATTGCCAGCAGAGCATATCTAAGTACTAGAAAAATTTAAAATTTTCATTTCCAACATTCAAACTATCCTCAAATGATAGAACTCTTTCTTAAATGCCGAACTGGTAAAAACCTAAAATCTAGAACAACACCCGAGTCTAGAACTTAGGTTTCATAGCCAGCAGAGCATATCTAAGTACTAAGAAAATCAAAAATTTCCATTTTCACCCTTAAAACTATACTCAAATGATAGAACTCTTTCTAATATACCACATTCGATAAGAAACTGTGATCTAGAATAACAAACGAGATCAAAACTTAGGTTTTATTGCCAGCAGAGCATATCTAAGTACTAGGAAAATTGAAAACTTCCATTTCCAACTTTCAAAGTATGCTCAAATGATAGAACTCTTTCTTTAATGCCGAACTGGTAAAAGAAACTACAATCTACAACAACACCAGAGTCCAGAACTTAGGTTACATAGCCAGCAGAGCAAATCTAAGTACTAAGAAAATCAAAAATTTCCATTTTCACACTTAAAACTATACTCAAATGATAGAACTCTTTCTAATATGCCGCATTCGATAAGAAACTGTGATCTAGAATAACACCCGAGATCAAAACTTAGGTTTTATTGCCAGCAGAGCATATCTAAATACTAAGAAAATTAAAAATTTTCATTTCCAGCTTTCAAAGTATGCTCAAATGATAGAACTCTTCCTAATATACCACATTCGATAAGAAACTGTGATCTAGAATACCAACCGAGATCAAAACTTAGGTTTTATTGCCAGCAGAGCATATCTAAGTACTAGAAAAATTTAAAATTTTCATTTCCAACATTCAAACTATCCTCAAATGATAGAACTCTTTCTTAAATGCCGAACTGGTAAAAACCTAAAATCTAGAACAACACCCGAGTCTAGAACTTAGGTTTCATAGCCAGCAGAGCATATCTAAGTACTAAGAAAATCAAAAATTTCCATTTTCACCCTTAAAACTATACTCAAATGATAGAACTCTTTCTAATATACCACATTCGATAAGAAACTGTGATCTAGAATAACAAACGAGATCAAAACTTAGGTTTTATTGCCAGCAGAGCATATCTAAGTACTAGGAAAATTGAAAATTTTCATTTCCAACATTCAAACTATCCTCAAATGATAGAACTCTTTCTTAAATGCCGAACTGGTAAAAACCTGAAATCTAGAACAACACCCGAGTCTAGAACTTAGGTTTCATAGCCAGCAGAGCATATCTAAGTACTAAGAAAATCAAAAATTCCCATTTTTACCGTTAAAACTATACTTGAATGATAGAACTATTTCTAATATGCCGCATTCGATAAGATACTGTGATCTAGAATAACACCCGAGATCAAAACTTAGGTTTTATTGCCAGCAGAGCATATCTAAGTACTAGGAAAATTGAAAACTTCCATTTCCAACTTTCAAAGTATGCTCAAATGATAGAACTCTTTCTTTAATGCCGAACTGGTAAAAGAAACTACAATCTACAACAACACCAGAGTCCAGAACTTAGGTTACATAGCCAGCAGAGCAAATCTAAGTACTAAGAAAATCAAAAATTTCCATTTTCACACTTAAAACTATACTCAAATGATAGAACTCTTTCTAATATGCCGCATTCGATAAGAAACTGTGATCTAGAATAACACCCGAGATCAAAACTTAGGTTTTATTGCCAGCAGAGCATATCTAAATACTAAGAAAATTAAAAATTTTCATTTCCAGCTTTCAAAGTATGCTCAAATGATAGAACTCTTCCTAATATACCACATTCGATAAGAAACTGTGATCTAGAATACCAACCGAGATCAAAACTTAGGTTTTATTGCCAGCAGAGCATATCTAAGTACTAGAAAAATTTAAAATTTTCATTTCCAACATTCAAACTATCCTCAAATGATAGAACTCTTTCTTAAATGCCGAACTGGTAAAAACCTAAAATCTAGAACAACACCCGAGTCTAGAACTTAGGTTTCATAGCCAGCAGAGCATATCTAAGTACTAAGAAAATCAAAAATTCCCATTTTTACCGTTAAAACTATACTTGAATGATAGAACTATTTCTAATATGCCGCATTCGATAAGATACTGTGATCTAGAATAACACCCGAGATCAAAACTTAGGTTTTATTGCCAGCAGAGCATATCTAAGTACTAGGAAAATTGAAAATTTCCATTTCCATCTTTCAAAGTATGCTCAAATGATAGAACTCTTACTTAAATGCCGAACTGGTAAAAACCTGAAATCTAGAACAACACCCGAGTCTAGAACTTAGGTTACATAGCCAGCAGAGCATATCTAAGTACTAAGAAAATCAAAAATTCCCATTTTTACCGTTAAAACTATACTCAAATGATAGAACTATTTCTAATATGCCACATTCGATAAGATACTGTGATCTAGAATAACACCCGAGATCAAAACTTAGGTTTTATTGCCAGCAGAGCATATCTAAGTACTAGGAAAATTGAAAATTTCCATTTCCATCTTTCAAAGTATGCTCAAATGATAGAACTCTTTCTTTAATGCCGAACTGGTTTAAGAAACTACAATCTACAACAACACCAGAGTCCAGAACTTAGGTTACATAGCCAGCAGAGCATATTTAAGTACTAAGAAAATCAAAAATTTCCATTTTCTCACTTAAAACTATACTCAAATGATAGAACTCTTTCTAATATGCCGCATTCGATAAGATACTGTGATCTAGAAAAACACCCGAGATCAAAACTTAGATTTTATTGCCAGCAGAGCATATCTAAGTACTAGGAAAATTGAAAATTTCCATTTCCATCTTTCAAAATATGCTCAAATGATAGAACTCTTTCTTTAATGCCGAACTGGTAAAAGAAACTACAATCTACAACAACACCAGAGTCCAGAACTTAGGTTACATAGCCAGCAGAGCAAATCTAAGTACTAAGAAAATCAAAAATTTCCATTTTCACACTTAAAACTATACTCAAATGATAGAACTCTTTGTAATATGCCGCATTCGATAAGAAACTGTGATCTAGAATAACACCCGAGATCAAAACTTAGGTTTTATTGCCAGCAGAGCATATCTAAGTACTAAGAAAATTAAATATTTTCATTTCCAGCTTTCAAAGTATGCTCAAATGATAGAACTCTTTCTAATATACCACATTCGATAAGAAACTGTGATCTAGAATACCAACCGAGATCAAAACTTAGGTTTTATTGCCAGCAGAGCATATCTAATTACTAGAAAAATTGAAAATTTTCATTTCCAACATTCAAACTATCCTCAAATGATAGAACTCTTTCTTAAATATATTAATTATTATTAATTAAAAAACTGGTAAAAACCTAAAATCTAGAACAACACCCGAGTCTAGAACTTAGCTTTCATAGCCAGCAGAGCATATCTAAGTACTAAGAAAATCAAAAATTTCCATTTTCACCCTTAAAACTATACTCAAATGATAGAACTCTTTCTAATATGCCGCATTCAAAAAGATACTGTGATCTAGAATAACACCCGAGATCAAAACTTAGATTTTATTGCCAGCAGAGCATATCTAAGTACTAGGAAAATTGATAATTTCCATTTCCAGCTTTCAAAGTATGCTCAAATGATAGAACTCTTTCTAATATGCCGCATTCGAAAAGAAACTGCGATCAAGAATAACACCCGAGATAAAACTTAGGTTTTATTGCCAGCAGAGCATATCTAAGTACTAAGAAAATTGAAAATTTTCATTTCCAGATTTCAAAGTATGCTCAAATGATAGAACTCTTTCTAATATGCCGCATTCGATAAGATACTGTGATCTAGAATAACACCCGAGATCAAAACTTAGGTTTTATTGCCAGCAGAGCATATCTAAGTACTAAGAAAATTAAAAATTTTCATTTCCAGCTTTCAAAGTATGCTCAAATGATAGAACTCTTTCTAATATACCACATTCGATAAGAAACTGTGATCTAGAATACCAACCGAGATCAAAACTTAGGTTTTATTGCCAGCAGAGCATATCTAAGTACTAAGAAAATTAAAAATTTTCATTTCCAGCTTTCAAAGTATGCTCAAATGATAGAACTCTTTCTAATATACCACATTCGATAAGAAACTGTGATCTAGAATACCAACCAAGATCAAAACTTAGGTTTTATTGCCAGCAGAGCATATCTAAGTACTAGAAAAATTGAAAATTTTCATTTCCAACATTCAAACTATCCTCAAATGATAGAACTCTTTCTTAAATGCCGAACTGGTAAAAACCTAAAATCTAGAACAACACCCGAGTCTAGAACTTAGGTTTCATAGCCAGCAGAGCATATCTAAGTACTAAGATAATCAAAAGTTTCCATTTTCACCCTTAAAACTATACTCAAATGATAGAACTCTTTCTAATATGCCGCATTCAAAAAGATACTGTGATCTAGAATAACACCCGAGATCAAAACTTAGGTTTTATTGACAGCAGAGCATATCTAAGTACTAGGAAAATTGAAAATTTCCATTTCCAGCTTTCAAAGTATGCTCAAATGATAGAACTCTTTCTAATATGCCGCATTCGAAAAGAAACTGCGATCTAGAATAACACCCGAGATAAAAACTTAAGTTTTATTGCCAGCAGAGCATATCTAATTACTAAGAAAATTGAAAATTTTTATTTCCAGCTTTCAAAGTATGCTCAAATGATAGAACTCTTTCTAATATGCCGCATTCGATAAGATACTGTGATCTAGAATAACACCCGAGATCAAAACTTAGGTTTTATTGCCAGCAGAACATATCTAAGTACTAGGAAAATTGAAAATTTCCATTTCCATCTTTCAAAGTATGCTCAAATGATAGAACTCTTTCTTTAATGCCGAACTGGTAAAAGAAACTACAATCTACAACAACACCAGAGTCCAGAACTTAGGTTACATAGCCAGCAGAGCATATTTAAGTACTAAGAAAATTGAAAATTTCCATTTTCACACTTAAAACTGTACTCAAATGATAGAACTCTTTCTAATTTGCCAAATTCGATAAGAAACTGTGATCTAGAATAACACCCGAGATCAAAACTTAGGTTTTATTGCCAGCAGAGCATATCTAAATACTAAGAAAATTAAAAATTTTCATTTCCAGCTTTCAAAGTATGCTCAAATGATAGAACTCTTCCTAATATACCACATTCGATAAGAAACTGTGATCTAGAATACCAACCGAGATCAAAACTTAGGTTTTATTGCCAGCAGAGCATATCTAAGTACTAAGAAAATCAAGAATTCCCATTTATACCCTTAAAACTATACTCAAATGATAGAACTCTTTCTAATATGCCGCATTCGAAAAGAAACTGCGATCTAAAATAACACCCGAGGACAAAACATATGATTTATTGCCAGCAGAGCATATCTAAGTACTAAGAAAATCAAAAATTCCCATTTATACCCTTAAAACTATACTCAAATGATAGAACTCTATCTAATATGCCGCATTCTAAAAGAAACTGCGATCTAAAATAACACCCGAGGACAAAACTTATGATTTATTGCCAGCAGAGCATATCTAAGTACTAAGAAAATCAATAATTCCCATTTATACCCTTAAAACTATACTCAAATGATAGAACTCTTTCTAATATGCCGCATTCGATAAGAAACTGTGATCTAGAATAACATCCGAGATCAAAACTTAGGTTTTATTGCCAGCAGAGCATATCTAAGTACTAGGAAAATTGAAAAATTCCATTTCCAACTTTCAAAGTATGCTCAAATGATAGAACTCTTTCTTTAATGCCGAACTGGTAAAAGAAACTATAATCTACAACAACACCAGAGTCCAGAACTTAGATTACATAGCCAGCAGAGCAAATCTAAGTACTAAGAAAATCAAAAATTTCCATTTTCACACTTAAAACTATACTCAAATGATAGAACTCTTTCTAATATGCCGCATTCGATAAGAAACTGTGATCTAGAATAACACCCGAGATCAAAACTTAGGTTTTATTGCCAGCAGAGCATATCTAAATACTAAGAAAATTAAAAATTTTCATTTCCAGCTTTCAAAGTATGCTCAAATGATAGAACTCTTCCTAATATACCACATTCGATAAGAAACTGTGATCTAGAATACCAACCGAGATCAAAACTTAGGTTTTATTGCCAGCAGAGCATATCTAAGTACTAGAAAAATTTAAAATTTTCATTTCCAACATTCAAACTATCCTCAAATGATAGAACTCTTTCTTAAATGCCGAACTGGTAAAAACCTAAAATCTAGAACAACACCCGAGTCTAGAACTTAGGTTTCATAGCCAGCAGAGCATATCTAAGTACTAAGAAAATCAAAAATTTCCATTTTCACCCTTAAAACTATACTCAAATGATAGAACTCTTTCTAATATACCACATTCGATAAGAAACTGTGATCTAGAATAACAAACGAGATCAAAACTTAGGTTTTATTGCCAGCAGAGCATATCTAAGTACTAGGAAAATTGAAAACTTCCATTTCCAACTTTCAAAGTATGCTCAAATGATAGAACTCTTTCTTTAATGCCGAACTGGTAAAAGAAACTACAATCTGCAACAACACCAGAGTCCAGAACTTAGGTTACATAGCCAGCAGAGCAAATCTAAGTACTAAGAAAATCAAAAATTTCCATTTTCACACTTAAAACTATACTCAAATGATAGAACTCTTTCTAATATGCCGCATTCGATAAGAAACTGTGATCTAGAATAACACCCGAGATCAAAACTTAGGTTTTATTGCCAGCAGAGCATATCTAAATACTAAGAAAATTAAAAATTTTCATTTCCAGCTTTGAAAGTATGCTCAAATGATAGAACTCTTCCTAATATACCACATTCGATAAGAAACTGTGATCTAGAATACCAACCGAGATCAAAACTTAGGTTTTATTGCCAGCAGAGCATATCTAAGTACTAGAAAAATTGAAAATTTTCATTTCCAACATTCAAACTATCCTCAAATGATAGAACTCTTTCTTAAATGCCGAACTGGTAAAAACCTAAAATCTAGAACAACACCCGAGTCTAGAACTTAGGTTTCATAGCCAGCAGAGCATATCTAAGTACTAAGATAATCAAAAGTTTCCATTTTCACCCTTAAAACTATACTCAAATGATAGAACTCTTTCTAATATGCCGCATTCAAAAAGATACTGTGATCTAGAATAACACCCGAGATCAAAACTTAGGTTTTATTGCCAGCAGAGCATATCTAAGTACTAAGAAAATTAAAAATTTTCATTTCCAGCTTTCAAAGTATGCTCAAATGATAGAACTCTTTCTAATATACCACATTCGATAAGAAACTGTGATCTAGAATACCAACCGAGATCAAAACTTAGGTTTTATTGCCAGCAGAGCATATCTAAGTACTAAGAAAATTAAAAATTTTCATTTCCAGCTTTCAAAGTATGCTCAAATGATAGAACTCTTTCTAATATACCACATTCGATAAGAAACTGTGATCTAGAATACCAACCAAGATCAAAACTTAGGTTTTATTGCCAGCAGAGCATATCTAAGTACTAGAAAAATTGAAAATTTTCATTTCCAACATTCAAACTATCCTCAAATGATAGAACTCTTTCTTAAATGCCGAACTGGTAAAAACCTAAAATCTAGAACAACACCCGAGTCTAGAACTTAGGTTTCATAGCCAGCAGAGCATATCTAAGTACTAAGATAATCAAAAGTTTCCATTTTCACCCTTAAAACTATACTCAAATGATAGAACTCTTTCTAATATGCCGCATTCAAAAAGATACTGTGATCTAGAATAACACCCGAGATCAAAACTTAGGTTTTATTGACAGCAGAGCATATCTAAGTACTAGGAAAATTGAAAATTTCCATTTCCAGCTTTCAAAGTATGCTCAAATGATAGAACTCTTTCTAATATGCCGCATTCGAAAAGAAACTGCGATCTAGAATAACACCCGAGATAAAAACTTAGGTTTTATTGCCAGCAGAGCATATCTAATTACTAAGAAAATTGAAAATTTTTATTTCCAGCTTTCAAAGTATGCTCAAATGATAGAACTCTTTCTAATATGCCGCATTCGATAAGATACTGTGATCTAGAATAACACCCGAGATCAAAACTTAGGTTTTATTGCCAGCAGAACATATCTAAGTACTAGGAAAATTGAAAATTTCCATTTCCATCTTTCAAAGTATGCTCAAATGATAGAACTCTTTCTTTAATGCCGAACTGGTAAAAGAAACTACAATCTACAACAACACCAGAGTCCAGAACTTAGGTTACATAGCCAGCAGAGCATATTTAAGTACTAAGAAAATTGAAAATTTCCATTTTCACACTTAAAACTGTACTCAAATGATAGAACTCTTTCTAATTTGCCAAATTCGATAAGAAACTGTGATCTAGAATAACACCCGAGATCAAAACTTAGGTTTTATTGCCAGCAGAGCATATCTAAATACTAAGAAAATTAAAAATTTTCATTTCCAGCTTTCAAAGTATGCTCAAATGATAGAACTCTTCCTAATATACCACATTCGATAAGAAACTGTGATCTAGAATACCAACCGAGATCAAAACTTAGGTTTTATTGCCAGCAGAGCATATCTAAGTACTAAGAAAATCAAGAATTCCCATTTATACCCTTAAAACTATACTCAAATGATAGAACTCTTTCTAATATGCCGCATTCGAAAAGAAACTGCGATCTAAAATAACACCCGAGGACAAAACATATGATTTATTGCCAGCAGAGCATATCTAAGTACTAAGAAAATCAAAAATTCCCATTTATACCCTTAAAACTATACTCAAATGATAGAACTCTATCTAATATGCCGCATTCTAAAAGAAACTGCGATCTAAAATAACACCCGAGGACAAAACTTATGATTTATTGCCAGCAGAGCATATCTAAGTACTAAGAAAATCAATAATTCCCATTTATACCCTTAAAACTATACTCAAATGATAGAACTCTTTCTAATATGCCGCATTCGATAAGAAACTGTGATCTAGAATAACATCCGAGATCAAAACTTAGGTTTTATTGCCAGCAGAGCATATCTAAGTACTAGGAAAATTGAAAACTTCCATTTCCAACTTTCAAAGTATGCTCAAATGATAGAACTCTTTCTTTAATGCCGAACTGGTAAAAGAAACTACAATCTACAACAACACCAGAGTCCAGAACTTAGATTACATAGCCAGCAGAGCAAATCTAAGTACTAAGAAAATCAAAAATTTCCATTTTCACACTTAAAACTATACTCAAATGATAGAACTCTTTCTAATATGCCGCATTCGATAAGAAACTGTGATCTAGAATAACACCCGAGATCAAAACTTAGGTTTTATTGCCAGCAGAGCATATCTAAATACTAAGAAAATTAAAAATTTTCATTTCCAGCTTTCAAAGTATGCTCAAATGATAGAACTCTTCCTAATATACCACATTCGATAAGAAACTGTGATCTAGAATACCAACCGAGATCAAAACTTAGGTTTTATTGCCAGCAGAGCATATCTAAGTACTAGAAAAATTTAAAATTTTCATTTCCAACATTCAAACTATCCTCAAATGATAGAACACTTTCTTAAATGCCGAACTGGTAAAAACCTAAAATCTAGAACAACACCCGAGTCTAGAACTTAGGTTTCATAGCCAGCAGAGCATATCTAAGTACTAAGAAAATCAAAAATTTCCATTTTCACCCTTAAAACTATACTCAAACGATAGAACTCTTTCTAATATACCACATTCGATAAGAAACTGTGATCTAGAATAACAAACGAGATCAAAACTTAGGTTTTATTGCCAGCAGAGCATATCTAAGTACTAGGAAAATTGAAAATTTTCATTTCCAACATTCAAACTATCCTCAAATGATAGAACTCTTTCTTAAATGCCGAACTGGTGAAAACCTGAAATCTGAACAACACCCGAGTCTAGAACTTAGGTTTCATAGCCAGCAGAGCATATCTAAGTACTAAGAAAATCAAAAATTCCCATTTTTACCGTTAAAACTATACTTGAATGATAGAACTATTTCTAATATGCCGCATTCGATAAGATACTGTGATCTAGAATAACACCCGAGATCAAAACTTAGGTTTTATTGCCAGCAGAGCATATCTAAGTACTAGGAAAATTGAAAATTTCCATTTCCATCTTTCAAAGTATGCTCAAATGATAGAACTCTTTCTTTAATGCCGAACTGGTAAAAGAAACTACAATCTACAACAACACCAGAGTCCAGAACTTAGGTTACATAGCCAGCAGAGCATATTTAAGTACTAAGAAAATTGAAAATTTCCATTTTCACACTTAAAACTGTACTCAAATGATAGAACTCTTTCTAATTTGCCAAATTCGATAAGAAACTATGATCTAGAATAACACCCGAGATCAAAACTTAGGTTTTATTGCCAGCAGAGCATATCTAAGTACTTAGAAAATCAAGAATTCCCATTTATGCCCTTAAAACTATACTCAAATGATAGAACTCTTTCTAATATGCCGCATTCGAAAAGAAACTGCGATCTAAAATAACACCCGAGGACAAAACTAATGATTTATTGCCAGCAGAGCATATCTAAGTACTAAGAAAATCAAAAATTCCCATTTATACCCTTAAAACTATACTCAAATGACAGAACTCTTTCTAATATGCCGCATTCTAAAAGAAACTGCGATCTAAAATAACACCCGAGGACAAAACTTATGATTTATTGCCAGCAGAGCATATCTAAGTACTAAGAAAATCAATAATTCCCATTTATACCCTTAAAACTATACTCAAATGATAGAACTCTTTCTAATATGCCGCATTCGATAAGAAACTGTGATCTAGAATAACATCCGAGATCAAAACTTAGGTTTTATTGCCAGCAGAGCATATCTAAGTACTAGGAAAATTGAAAATTTCCATTTCCATCTTTCAAAGTATGCTCAAATGATAGCACTCTTTCTTTAATGCCGAACTGGTTTAAGAAACTACAATCTACAACAACACCAGAGTCCAGAACTTAGGTTACATAGCCAGCAGTGCATATTTAAGTACTAAGAAAATCAAAAATTTCCATTTTCTCACTTAAAACTATACTCAAATGATAGAACTCTTTCTAATATGCCGCATTCGATAAGATACTGTGATCTAGAAAAACACCCGAGATCAAAACTTAGATTTTATTGCCAGCAGAGCATATCTAAGTACTAGGAAAATTGAAAATTTCCATTTTCACCCTTAAAACTATACTCAAATGATAGAACTCTTTCTAATATACCACATTCGATAAGAAACTGTGATCTAGAATAACAAACGAGATCAAAACTTAGGTTTTATTGCCAGCAGAGCATATCTAAGTACTAGGAAAATTGAAAATTTTCATTTCCAACATTCAAACTATCCTCAAATGATAGAACTCTTTCTTAAATGCCGAACTGGTAAAAACCTGAAATCTAGAACAACACCCGAGTCTAGAACTTAGGTTTCATAGCCAGCAGAGCATATCTAAGTACTAAGAAAATCAAAAATTCCCATTTTTACCGTTAAAACTATACTTGAATGATAGAACTATTTCTAATATGCCGCATTCGATAAGATACTGTGATCTAGAATAACACCCGAGATCAAAACTTAGGTTTTATTGCCAGCAGAGCATATCTAAGTACTAGGAAAATTGAAAATTTCCATTTCCATCTTTCAAAGTATGCTCAAATGATAGAACTCTTACTTAAATGCCGAACTGGTAAAAACCTGAAATCTAGAACAACACCCGAGTCTAGAACTTAGGTTACATAGCCAGCAGAGCATATCTAAGTACTAAGAAAATCAAAAATTCCCATTTTTACCGTTAAAACTATACTCAAATGATAGAACTCTTTCTAATATACCACATTCGATAAGAAACTGTGATCTAGAATAACAAACGAGATCAAAACTTAGGTTTTATTGCCAGCAGAGCATATCTAAGTACTAGGAAAATTGAAAATTTTCATTTCCAACATTCAAACTATCCTCAAATGATAGAACTCTTTCTTAAATGCCGAACTGGTAAAAACCTGAAATCTAGAACAACACCCGAGTCTAGAACTTAGGTTTCATAGCCAGCAGAGCATATCTAAGTACTAAGAAAATCAAAAATTCCCATTTTTACCGTTAAAACTATACTTGAATGATAGAACTATTTCTAATATGCCACATTCGATAAGATACTGTGATCTAGAATAACACCCGAGATCAAAACTTAGGTTTTATTGCCAGCAGAGCATATCTAAGTACTAGGAAAATTGAAAATTTCCATTTCCATCTTTCAAAGTATGCTCAAATGATAGCACTCTTTCTTTAATGCCGAACTGGTTTAAGAAACTACAATCTACAACAACACCCGAGTCCAGAACTTAGGTTACATAGCCAGCAGAGCAAATCTAAGTACTAAGAAAATCAAAAATTTCCATTTTCACACTTAAAACTATACTCAAATGATAGAACTCTTTCTAATATGCCGCATTCGATAAGAAACTGTGATCTAGAATAACACCCGAGATCAAAACTTAGGTTTTATTGCCAGCAGAGCATATCTAAGTACTAAGAAAATTAAATATTTTCATTTCCAGCTTTCAAAGTATGCTCAAATGATAGAACTCTTTCTAATATACCACATTCGATAAGAAACTGTGATCTAGAATACCAACCGAGATCAAAACTTAGGTTTTATTGCCAGCAGAGCATATCTAAGTACTAGGAAAATTGAAAATTTCCATTTCCATCTTTCAAAATATGCTCAAATGATAGAACTCTTTCTTTAATGCCGAACTGGTAAAAGAAACTACAATCTACAACAACACCAGAGTCCAGAACTTAGGTTACATAGCCAGCAGAGCAAATCTAAGTACTAAGAAAATCAAAAATTTCCATTTTCACCCTTAAAACTATACTCAAATGATAGAACTCTTTCTAATATGCCGCATTCAAAAAGATACTGTGATCTAGAATAACACCCGAGATCAAAACTTAGATTTTATTGCCAGCAGAGCATATCTAAGTACTAGGAAAATTGATAATTTCCATTTCCTGCTTTCAAAGTATGCTCAAATGATAGAACTCTTTCTAGTATGCCGCATTCGATAAGATACTGTGATCTAGAATAACACCCGAGATCAAAACTTAGGTTTTATTGCCAGCAGAGCATATCTAAGTACTAAGAAAATTAAAAATTTTCATTTCCAGCTTTCAAAGTATGCTCAAATGATAGAACTCTTTCTAATATACCACATTCGATAAGAAACTGTGATCTAGAATACCAACCGAGATCAAAACTTAGGTTTTATTGCCAGCAGAGCATATCTAAGTACTAGAAAAATTGAAAATTTTCATTTCCAACATTCAAACTATCCTCAAATGATAGAACTCTTTCTTAAATGCCGAACTGGTAAAAACCTAAAATCTAGAACAACACCCGAGTCTAGAACTTAGGTTTCATAGCCAGCAGAGCATATCTAAGTACTAAGATAATCAAAAATTTCCATTTTCACCCTTAAAACTATACTCAAATGATAGAACTCTTTCTAATATGCCGCATTCAAAAAGATACTGTGATCTAGAATAACACCCGAGATCAAAACTTAGGTTTTATTGACAGCAGAGCATATCTAAGTACAAGAAAAATTGAAAATTTCCATTTCCAGCTTTCAAAGTATGCTCAAATGATAGAACTCTTTCTAATATGCCGCATTCGAAAAGAAACTGCTATCTAGAATAACACCCGAGATAAAAACTTAGGTTTTATTGCCAGCAGAGCATATCTAAGTACTAAGAAAATTGAAAATTTTCATTTCCAGCTTTCAAAGTATGCTCAAATGATAGAACTCTTTCTAATATGCCGCATTCGATAAGATACTGTGATCTAGAATAACACCCGAGATAAAAACTTAGGTTTTATTGCCAGCAGAGCATATCTAATTACTAAGAAAACTGAAAATTTTTATTTCCAGCTTTCAAAGTATGCTCAAATGATAGAACTCTTTCTAATATGCCGCATTCGATAAGATACTGTGATCTAGAATAACACCCGAGATCAAAACTTAGGTTTTATTGCCAGCAGAGCATATCTAAGTACTAGGAAATTTGAAAATTTCCATTTCCATCTTTCAAGGTATGCTCAAATAATAGAACTCTTTCTTTAATGCCAAACTGGTAAAAGAAACTACAATCTACAACAACACCAGAGTCCAGAACTTAGGTTACATAGCCAGCAGAGCATATTTAAGTACTAAGAAAATTGAAAATTTCCATTTTCACACTTAAAACTGTACTCAAATGATAGAACTCTTTCTAATTTGCCAAATTCGATAAGAAACTATGATCTAGAATAACACCCGAGATCAAAACTTAGGTTTTATTGCCAGCAGAGCATATCTAAGTACTAAGAAAATCAAGAATTCCCATTTATACCCTTAAAACTATACTCAAATGATAGAACTCTTTCTAATATGCCGCATTCGAAAAGAAACTGCGATCTAAAATAACACCCGAGGACAAAACTAATGATTTATTGCCAGCAGAGCATATCTAAGTACTAAGAAAATCAAAAATTCCCATTTATACCCTTAAAACTATACTCAAATGATAGAACTCTTTCTAATATGCCGCATTCTAAAAGAAACTGCGATCTAAAATAACACCCGAGGACAAAACTTATGATTTATTGCCAGCAGAGCATATCTAAGTACTAAGAAAATCAATAATTCCCATTTATACCCTTAAAACTATACTCAAATGATAGAACTCTTTCTAATATGCCGCATTCGATAAGAAACTGTGATCTAGAATAACATCCGAGATCAAAACTTAGGTTTTATTGCCAGCAGAGCATATCTAAGTACTAGGAAAATTGAAAACTTCCATTTCCAACTTTCAAAGTATGCTCAAATGATAGAACTCTTTCTTTAATGCCGAACTGGTAAAAGAAACTACAATCTACAACAACACCAGAGTCCAGAACTTAGGTTACATAGCCAGCAGAGCAAATCTAAGTACTAAGAAAATCAAAAATTTCCATTTTCACACTTAAAACTATACTCAAATGATAGAACTCTTTCTAATATGCCGCATTCGATAAGAAACTGTGATCTAGAATAACTCCCGAGATCAAAACTTAGGTTTTATTGCCAGCAGAGCATATCTAAATACGAAGAAAATTAAAAATTTTCATTTCCAGCTTTCAAAGTATGCTCAAATGATAGAACTCTTCCTAATATACCACATTCGATAAGAAACTGTGATCTAGAATACCAACCGAGATCAAAACTTAGGTTTTATTGCCAGCAGAGCATATCTAAGTACTAGAAAAATTTAAAATTTTCATTTCCAACATTCAAACTATCCTCAAATGATAGAACTCTTTCTTAAATGCCGAACTGGTAAAAACCTAAAATCTAGAACAACACCCGAGTCTAGAACTTAGGTTTCATAGCCAGCAGAGCATATCTAAGTACTAAGAAAATCAAAAATTTCCATTGTCACCCTTAAAACTATACTCAAATGATAGAACTCTTTCTAATATACCACATTCGATAAGAAACTGTGATCTAGAATAACAAACGAGATCAAAACTTAGGTTTTATTGCCAGCAGAGCATATCTAAGTACTAGGAAAATTGAAAATTTTCATTTCCAACATTCAAACTATCCTCAAATGATAGATTTCTTTCTTAAATGCCGAACTGGTAAAAACCTGAAATCTAGAACAACACCCGAGTCTAGAACTTAGGTTTCATAGCCAGCAGAGCATATCTAAGTACTAAGAAAATCAAAAATTCCCATTTTTACCGTTAAAACTATACTTAAATGATAGAACTATTTCTAATATGCCGCATTCGATAAGATACTGTGATCTAGAATAACACCCGAGATCAAAACTTAGGTTTTATTGCCAGCAGAGCATATCTAAGTACTAGGAAAATTGAAAATTTCCATTTCCATCTTTCAAAGTATGCTCAAATGATAGAACTCTTACTTAAATGCCGAACTGGTAAAAACCTGAAATCTAGAACAACACCCGAGTCTAGAACTTAGGTTACATAGCCAGCAGAGCATATCTAAGTACTAAGAAAATCAAAAATTTCCATTTTCACCCTTAAAACTATACTCAAATGATAGAACTCTTTCTAATATGCCGCATTCAAAAAGATACTGTGATCTAGAATAACACCCGAGATCAAAACTTAGATTTTATTGCCAGCAGAGCATATCTAAGTACTAGGAAAATTGATAATTTCCATTTCCAGCTTTCAAAGTATGCTCAAATGATAGAACTCTTTCTAATATGCCGCATTCGAAAAGAAACTGCGATCAAGAATAACACCCGAGATAAAACTTAGGTTTTATTGCCAGCAGAGCATATCTAAGTACTAAGAAAATTGAAAATTTTCATTTCCAGATTTCAAAGTATGCTCAAATGATAGAACTCTTTCTAATATGCCGCATTCGATAAGATACTGTGATCTAGAATAACACCCGAGATCAAAACTTAGGTTTTATTGCCAGCAGAGCATATCTAAGTACTAAGAAAATTAAAAATTTTCATTTCCAGCTTTCAAAGTATGCTCAAATGATAGAACTCTTTCTTATATACCACATTCGATAAGAAACTGTGATCTAGAATACCAACCGAGATCAAAACTTAGGTTTTATTGCCAGCAGAGCATATCTAAGTACTAAGAAAATCAAAAAATCCGATTTATACCCTTAAAACTATACTCAAATGATAGAACTCTTTCTCATATGCCGCATTCGATAAGAAACTGTGATCTAGAATAACACCCGAGATCAAAACTAAGGTTTTATTGCCAGCAGAGAATATCTAAGTACTAGGAAAATTGAAAATTTCCATTTCCAACTTTCAAAGTATGCTCAAATGATAGAACTCTTTCTTTAATGCCGAACTGGTAAAAGAAACTACAATCTATAACAACACCAGAGTCCAGAACTTAGGTTACATAGCCAGCAGAGCATATTTAAGTACTAAGAAAATCAAAAATTTCCATTTTCACACTTAAAACTATACTCAAATGATAGAACTCTTTCTCATATGCCGCATTCGATAAGAAACTGTGATCTAGAATAACACCCGAGATCAAAACTAAGGTTTTATTGCCAGCAGAGCATATCTAAGTACTAGGAAAATTGAAAATTTCCATTTCCATCTTTCAAAGTATGCTCAAATGATAGAACTCTTTCTAATATGCACGATTGGTAAAAGAAATGCCATCTAGAACAAGATCCCAGTCCAGAATTGTTGTTTTATTGAAGAGATAAAATGGCAGGTGCTTAAATATATACAACGTGTAATTTAAAGGGTATATACATACCGAGTGCACGGCTTTTTTGTATGATAACAAACGATATAGCAAGGGTTTTGTTTTCCTATGTCTACATGTGTGGAGCTTATTAGAAATTTCAATACATTGATACCAGAGTCCGAATTTTTCAAATTAACACGAGCGAAGAGAATTATTTTTTATTGGCAAGTGACGTGGAAAGTGAAACATATGAAACCGATAATTTGGGGTTAATTCTGTGAGTCACTTATTTTGAGCTGAAACTTTGCATAGAGACTCCATACCAGATGTTGTCTTCAGTCCTTTTGGATAGATATGGGGTTTCCGTTACACGTTGTATTTATAAAAAGTTATCAACTCTTCTATTTCACGAACATTTGGAACGATTTGAAAAATTATCGTATCGTCATAATTAGTTTCATTATCATTGTTTTAATGTATATATATATATATCTCGACGGTTAAAAGGAAATAGGGTATAAGCGACAGCAAAAATAAATGTTCAGGAGAAATTTTTTATTAAAACATTGTGAAAACTAAAACAGTTTTTAATTTTCCCATCGGAAAATATGACAAAATAAAAGTTAATAGAACACAAGAAACAGTCGGCTTTCAAAACAATACCAGTCCAAAATGTCGCTTATAACCTATTTCCTTTTCACCGTCGATATATAATATGTCGGAGTTGGTTGTCAATTACAATTAGTTATTGTGGGTATTCATCATATTTTGTTAAGTTTGTTAATCAATTATTGTCTGATAAATCGAAACATAATTTATTAAGTACTAGTTAAGTACTTAGTGTACGTACTAATTGATTTTTGGCAACTTATTTCGATAAGTGTGACCGATAGTTTTGATCAAAACAATGGATGACATGTACCTTTAATTTAAACTTTGTGAAATCACCATTGTTTATTAACGATAATTACTCTTGTATTATTTGATTATTTTATAATAGTCTTATTAGATTTAGCACGTTTTGTATCAAGTAAACACGTGACGCACTTCCTCGCGCCAATGGACAGAGTTGTGCAGGGATTGCAAAGTGGGGGTATCGTCTTATAAAAGACCGTGCACTCGGTGAGCTCGTTAGCACAGACCGGTTAAGTAGTACATTAGCCGTATAGAGCTAAACTACGAGTGGCCCTACATAAAAAAAAAAAAAAAAAAAAAAAAAAAAAAAAGTGAGCTCGTTAGTCTGTCTTCGGATTTGACTCAATAAAGAGCTCCTCTGCTCCCGACAGAGCTGTCGGTTTATTTAGTACAACGCTGCTGTATATTTACAATACCTGTATAACCCTGCTAATAGCGAGCGGATACACTTTGTAATTGGGTGGCTTGACCACTATACGAACTGTGACCTTAAAAGAGTCTGTTCGGCTAACTGTATACTTTGTAATTGCGTGGCTTGGCCACTATACGAACTGTGACCTTAAAATGGTCCGTTCGCCTAACTGTATTCTTTCTTTGTAATTTGCTTTATCTTTTACGTGATTACTATTTTGTATTGTTTGTTTATTACACGACTACATGGCTATCATAATTATGATTTGATCACTACAGATTGTATGGACTTTAAAAGAGACGTTGACCTCTGAGCTTGTTTCAGTGTTTTTTCTCAGAATAGTCAGTTAGGAAACACTGGCCTCATCTAGTTTACATTTTTTGCAAAATAAACATCATTATTACTAAACTCAGTAAATAAATATCAGATTCTGCTTATACCAGTTTCTTTATCCCAATAAAATGGGGACTCCAAACCCTGATGCTGTACCTCTCGGCACTCCTCGTGATTTCCTACATATATATATACATTAAGATTCCGATTTATTGTTTTCCAACGGTGGAAAATGCGGCCTCATCCGTTACCTCACACGTTAGTAAAAATGTTTTCATCCCCCCATCTCGGAATGAGTATATTTGCTCTTCGATATCTGAGTGCAAAAGCCGTTTTTATTCGCTAGAGGATAAATTAAATTGAATTTACAATACCTAACAAAATATTACATATTACACTTAATTTAAGTGACTGTAGCAACGTTAATTTCAATTTTCTTAATAATACCCAAGTATTATTTGTTATAATTTAAAGATTATTCTGTAATACTTACTTAGCATAATGTAGTAGTTAATACCTAAACTGAAATAAAAGTATCTTGTGAATGTAAATGTTTTTTTTTGCATTTAGTCATTTCCTCGCTGAGGTGGGATGAAAAGTTACGTGGTGCACTCGAGTGCAAAGATTTTTCACCTTGTGCTCTTTTTATTCCCTCGCTTACGCTCAGGATTCTAATGTTTGAATCACTCGCTGCACTCGTGATTCAATTTTAGAATCCTTCGCTTGCTCGGTCATCAAAATTGAGCACGCGGTTAAAAAGCAACTTTGCTATCTTGTATAACAAATAACGTCGTTACCTAAAGCTAACGACGGGGACGTGTTGAGAACTGGATTCAAGGATTTTTGGTTAATTTACATTTTTTTTTAGTTTTTTTTTTTAGTTTATTTTGATGATTACATATGTGTGGTATTTATGCAAGTGGCACTAATACCAGATGCATGTTATCAAAATTAATTTAATCAATGTTGAAATTCTTTTAAAATGTGCTTCGTTTATTTATTTTTTTTAATTTCTGTTTTTTTTTAGTTTTTTTAAGTTTGTGCTGATGATGAGATCAATTTTAATTTCATGCGTGTCGTGTGAGGGTCATTTTGTTTAAACTATTTTAAAATGTGCTTAGGGAATTAGTAAAAATTTTCAAAGTATTGTGAAAGCTGGAATCTGATTATGTGAAAATGAAATATGCGCATTATGATATGTAGTGTTTGGCCATCAGTTAAATTCAGAACCACTTATCAGAAAAAGTCTTAATGCCAAAATCTAAGCTTACAAAAAACATTTTGTGGACACAAAATTTTAGCGCAACTATTAAATATTACTGTCCAACTTTGTTACACATATCTTCACTCAAAATGGGTCCTCATCTCTAATACTTACTCATAAAAGTTTATTACGTAAATGAAATGAATCCATTAACCTCCTTGTTTCTTTTTGGAATACTATATGCTGCTAAATTATGAAAATGGGAATTGAGGGCCCGTTTTGAATAAAGATAATTGTTTGTAGTACAACGTTGGATTTGTTGTAACATAGTTGCTATAATATCTTGTTTTCTCAAAATGTTTGGCACTAGCTTAGATTTTTGTGTCAAGACTTTTTATGAAGCGGCTATAGTTTATCCGATACAAATGGGCCTGAATTGAACTGTGGGCCCACTTTACATTCCATTACTTGCTTGTTTGAGTTTCACAAAATCTGATTCCAACTTTCACAATCGTTTGGAGATATTCACTAGGCACATTTAAGAGTTTTAACTAAGTGGCCGTTCCACTACATGCATATAATTAAATTAGGTTTCTGCATGAGCACAATTTTTTTTTTACTTAGCGTGTATGCGTTATTTTGCACTTTTAATCCTTAGTTATTACTGCATATTGCGTATAAAATCAGATGGGGAGTTATTATTGTTCTTGGGGTCACTGACGTACTTTTTTTTAACAACCCGTCATATTTCTGCCAGAACTCACCCGTTAACCCATACGTGACGTAATGATTCAATTTTTTACTGTAATCAACGACAGCAACTACCATATAGGTTTTGCCACCAACTTCAATGACTTTTTTTAACGAATCTAACCGGGGAACAACTATGTTTTCTTTATTAGGATAACCGGGATCGCTAATAACTGTCGTATCAATAACCAGGTGTGAGCCATACTCATTTACACAAGGTATTTTTGTTTTGCAACTGTAGCAAGTTTTTTCTAGCATTGTGCAATCTTCTATTGCTTCCTCCACTAGATGGAGGCCGTGGCACAGAAGTATGTCAACGTTAACACTTATGAATGTATACTTCTGCTTGTTTTTATAGCCGCAGGAACAATCAACACCTGAGGTATAGCTTGGATCGTTTTCCAAGAGATATTGTGCTAAATGGGCTGCATTGCATTCTACATCCAAATGCATTAAGTTTTTTGTATACTTTGTGACCGTATCTCGAAACATAGAAATGCTTTTTAATATTGTGGCACGTTGGGTATAATGTTCTCGCGATATTTTCTTTTTGTCGTTGACATTCTGTGCCAAATTAATTACAGGAGATCCAGAAGATTTTAAATTCTCGGAGTAGGTTTGATTAGCCAACAATCCGCTAAGAACAGCCTGGAAAATCGAATCAAATGCACATGTTGAAGTAACATTCATAATTTGATTATTTACACGCACAGACCCCGCAATATTTCCATTTAAAAGGATCGGTGCGTGTGCAGTTCTTGCATTTTTTATGAAATCCCACTCAGGACAATTATCCAAACATGTTGGCTTATTTCGTTTTTTAGTTTGTGAATCATCTTTTTCATATTTTCGTTTTGCGTCTTTATTCAAACCTCTCCAATTCTCACAAACGTTCCAATCGTTCTGTGCTACAGAATTTTTGTTTTGGCAAAATGGGGTGGTTTTAAAACCAGCATTATCTAGGATCCTAGAAGAATCGATAGTATTTTCGATCACTGTCGCTGCACATTGAAACGGTGGTATATTTACTTTTGACTCACAACGAGACACTGGAGACTGGATAGTGGAGACGGCGATGTTTTTCTTAACGTTGTTTGGAGTGCTGTTTATATTAGGTGCGGCCATCTCAAACGAACTTTCGTCACGTTCAATCGTTGTGCAGTGATCATCGGCCTCCATGCTACTTAGCGAATTTTCAGTTTTGTAAATACATTTCTTGAAGTCAGTGTCGGCAAAAGTTTTGGGCAACTCGTTTTGATTTTGTAAGGAACCATCCGATACCTTGCAACGCTCCTTTATCTTGTCGTTGATTCGCTCAAGATGTTGCATGACGAATCTGTCTATGCGCATCGGAATTTCGCCCCTAAATTCACGATGTTTCATATCTGCGAATTCTGATTCGACTGCAGCAGAGGTGGCGGTTACGGAGCCCCTTCCAAAGATGGGCACCATAATTGCTGTCCACAAAGGTACGTATGGAAGGAGGTACCTTTTCAGCCTTTTTGCAAAATCAATGTTGTAGCATGCGTTTATAGTGTCCCCGTCCGACGACTGTTCACCAATTTCAACTGCAGTATCATATAATTTATCACGCCAAAATTTCCATCCTTGTTGTTCTTCTTGTCCGACTCCATTCTGTTCCGGATTTGAAGGATATTCCTCGTCAATATTGCCATCAGCATTTTCGTCGCTGTTGTCCTCTATAAAGCTATCATTATAATGTTTGTCATTGACTTCGTAAGTCGTTTCAAGTCCTTTTATTTTATTATTCAGGAACCATAAGCGTTCAACCGATGGTAGGGACTTATTGTCTGGTCCGGACCCAATGCATTTGCTCAGCGCAACAATTAAAACCGATTCAAGGAAGTACGATAAGTCTTCTAAATTTGAGATTTGGCAAGCTTTCCCAATACATCGTTTATAAAATCGCCGCACCAAAGACTTATCGTTTCCTTTCAAACTGGGCCATCGTGTAATCATTGAGGATAAATGACATACGTCTAATCGCATAAAGGTTGATGGCAGCCTTTTCGATCCATTAACAACAGCGTTATAACATTTTTGCAAATAATCGTTAAAACTTGCGCACTGGCCAAATATTCGCGCTATCGCAATTAAAAGAGACCATCCGAAATCGGTTACGACAATCGGCGGAATAGGAGCATTCGCAGCAAGAATGTGGCTTAGAAAACCAGCGACTATTATGGATCTTTGATCAGCTGAAACCATCTGAAAGGTGGGTACGCTGCCGTCTTTTGTCACGAGCACACATTGGTATAAAAAAATATGCGGTTTCTGTACATTATCTCGCTTAGAAATACCACCCGTGGCATCAATTGCTAAAGTTGCGTTAGGGTCATTTCGACAACGGGAGATATATATTTGAAGTTGTTCGGGCAGCCAATAGAGACAGTTGAATCGATATAACCCAACAGAGTGTATGCAGCCAACGAACTTGCCGTATTCGGCACTTTTTAGTAAATTCAATGCAGGATTTCCGAATTGCAATCCATATTTATTTAACAATCGCTGCTCTTTGGCCTTTCGAACAACTTCATTACTGGGCAAGATCGGCGGATTTTGTCCTCCAAATTCTTTTATTCGCCCAGCTTCTTTACGTCGCCATGTTACTGCGTCTTTACCTCCATCGATTAAATAATCTGCGACTGCATGGCGACGAGTACCTCTCAACTGTCTTTTTTTTTTCCCCGAATGCGAATCTGGCCTCATGCCATCAACATTGCATTGTAGAACAACATCGACTCCATTCATTGGCTCTTTTAACAGTGTGCAATATATTTTTGCTTTGCATTCACTACAGGATCCTTCAATAGTTAAAAAAAATTTGGATGTGGCACGTTTGTATATATTATGATTTTTAAATACAAATACACATACTAAGTGGTGCTGAACCCATAAAGCTTCAGCTACCACGTCTGCCCACCCTTGACGCAACTTCCAATATAGGCGCTTACCATACATTTTTTCTTGGGGCTTCATATTATGCCATTTTGCCTCAGAAATTACCAGATTGACCTTTATTGATGTTAAACTAGTTTGCACATCGTTTGTGGCCTGATCTTCAGAATTTTCGAGACTGTAATTGCTATCCTCTACGTTGATGCTTGATTCTCGCTTTTGGATACCGAAAACTTCCATAATTAGATCTTTAAACCCAGCACGATTATTGTTAATGATTGTATAAACGTGCTTGGGTGTGATCACCGAACCCTTATCGGCCATGAAATTTGAAATTCTTCGATACACATCATGCGAGGGTGGAAGGACACGTCCGTCAGCATCAATGGCACGGCAATCACCATCTGATAGAATTTGCCGCAATGCAATTTTGTCGTACGCGGGCATTATTTTATCCTGCCTGTAACTTTGTTTTAATAAAAGCTATTCTATAGTGCAGAAGATTTAGAAATAATAAGGAATCTAAAAATATTTACTTGGAAAGATCTCAATAACAAATAAAATATGTTGAGAATGTGTACTTACATCGAACTTATGATAATTCAAAAAGTATTTGAAGACGAATCGATGATTTAAAAGCAGAAGCCAAATTTAATAAGATTTTAAATACTAACATAAATATATAAGCGAAGTCAGCAGAGCGCTTGGAATGAAATTATCTGTATATATCTATATAAAAATCCCAACTAATATGCGGAATTTCACTCCCGGTACATACATATATCCACCGAGCGATACACGCATTCGGAAGCTACGTGTTGGGACACGAATGACGAATCGGTGAGACGAAAATGGCCTTCAGATCCAAAAATCGCAAGACGTATATAAATTATCGTACTAAACCCATCACTAGTCCAACGCTAGCCTCATAGCACAACTCGTGACGCGGGCGATCGGCGTTGGAGTGCCAGCGGTTACGCGCGAAGAGTTAAGTATTGGATTAAACAAGACACAAAACCTAACCTAGAAAAATGTAAAACTAAAAAAATCGCTAGGTACTATATACCTATACTATAAAGATAAGTAAGTGTGTAAAGACACGACTCAATTCTTCTTATTTATTAAAGAAACCCAATCGTTAATGATTTTTTATTATTGTTTTTTAATTCCAAATACCAATACCCAATAAACACACGACTCAAATAAGATACAAAACCTAAACTAGAAAATATTAAACCTAAAAGAATCGTTTGGTACCCTATACCTAATAAATAAATAACTTAGTAAATAAATTGTTTATTGTTCCAAAACCTACTACCTATACTATAAAGACGACTTAATTCTTCTTATTTATTAAAGAAACCTAATCTATAGAATAATAATCGCTAATTATTTATTATTGTTAATTACTTCCAAATACTAATTAATTTATGCTACAAAAATAATCTACAAAAAGCTGAAAACTCGTCACCTCCTACAATAAAGATCAATAATTATGCGTGAAAAGTACCCAATAAACACACGATTCAATTCTTACGACCGCATTAAAACCATACATAACATAATATATTCGCTCTGAAAATTTTAACAACTTGATATCTATCAAGCGTAAACTGCATGCGTCCGTCCGCCACGAATTTCTGATATTTACTAAGGAAAATTCGCGGTTTTATTTTTTTAGGTAGGGCCACTTGTAGATCAGCACACTAAGGCTGTGAGTCTACTTAACCGAAAATTCGCGGATCACAGCGCGCTTTATATAGCCGTGCGCGGCCGTTCCGTGATACGATCACTGTTCTGTCAGTATTTAGCTAGTAAACTAATATGTAAGGCTCAAAATTGTCATACAATAGAGGTACAAATAAGATCTCACAGAAATATTTGATTTTACTGAAGAATTTATGTAAGTCTACATCATTTGGTAAGGTTTTCTCAACGATGATTAATTGATAACCATATTCTTATAATGTTCATTAGTATGTTCTAGCATAAGAGCACTCAATAATAATAGTTGATTTCAATTTGTAAATATTTAAGAAAGATTCATGTCTGAAATGTTTTTACGTAATTGTATTTTGTAAATATAACTTTTCATTTCACAAGTAATAAGATGGAATTTGGTGCAATTAGTTAGGTTCTATAGATAGTTATGATAATAATAGTTGAAAAATGAAGTGATATTTTTGTATGTGTAAATATAATTAAACTAACATTTTGCAAATTCTTTGTTCTAGAAAAAACTACTGACCCAATCTCGTTCAAACCAATTTTCGTCGAAAGCTTATATACAGCATATATTTTTTTTAGATTTTTCACTCCATTATTATAGAAGTTAGAGGGACACACACATTTTACCATTTGACTTTAAAAAAAGTGGTTTTAAACCTCAATATCATTTTAAAAGACCTGTCTATAGATACCACACACGTATAGGTTTAATGAAAATAAATATTTTCACTTTCATTTCCATGTATGGGAAGCCCCCCTTAATTTTATTCACTTTTTTATTTTTGTCTTAAAATCGGAAAGCGGTTCACAGAATACATCTACCTACTAAGTTTCACATGACTGTGTAGTGCTAATATTTTGGGAATAAAACGGCTGTGACATACGGACGGACGAACGACGAATACGAACAATAAGGCAACGTACATATGAAAATCGGATTGACCATTCAGATGTCTCTACATATGTAGTGCTAAGCCCGCTGCATTACAGAGGTTCCGTCCGCTACAGATCAAAGAAATCTCTTTTATTAATTAGAAGAAACTACTGGCCGTAAGAAGCAGAAATATGGCAGTTATGTTCCTTGAGGAGTGTAGGGGAGCACTAAGAGAGAATTTTAGGAAATTGCGCACGTAAAAAAGGAGGTAGAAATGAGCATTAAGACAGAATATTATGTAGCCTGAGAGGAAATAAAAACGGGGTTCGACTTTAAATGAAGTTTCTCTCATGGTCAACTTACAGACTTGCTCGCGAAACAAGTCCCCTCTAGCTCTCTATACTGGCGATTAATAATAAAACTACCAAGTACTTTAAATAAAAGAAACCGCCTTCAAAATAAATAATACTAAATAATAACAAAATAAATATAACTATTTGCAAATGCACACTCTCACAATCACGCACGCAAACAAGCACAATTACTCATAAACACTTACATACACTTATTACATAATATTTATTTATTAATGTTATTAAAAATATGATAATCTGGAAAAGTCGAATACTTTCTATTAATTTGAGCGTTGATAGCTTCGCTGCAGTACTATTATACATTTGCATTTAATCTAATTTTAATTAAATCGGACATCAGTAGCTATGACACATTAACAAGCAGTAGATTTAAGAATATATTACGCAACTAGCTTTTGCCCGCGACTTCGTCCGCGTGGAATAGTTACTTTGGGCTAACGTTAAATTTAACCCCGATTTTGAAGCATTCTTCATTGGCGCTCCGCTCCTATTGGCTTTAGCGTAATGATATATAGCCTTTCTCTATAAATTGACTATTTAATTAAAAAATATGTTTTCAATTCGAACCAGTAGTTCCTGAGATTATCGAGTTCAACCAAACAAACAAACTGTTCAGCCTTATATTATTAGTATAGATAGCTGTTGCCCGCGACTTCGTCCGCGTTTCCGTCGTTTTTCGTAAAAAAAAAAGTAGCCTATGTCCTTCCTCACGGTTCAGTGATTGTGATATTACTGTTGAAAAATATCGCAATGCGGAACCGCACAATATTATTGTTAATAGCTGTGCTCGCGACTCCGTCAGCGTGTAACTCCTTGTGTGTTATTAAGTTAATGTATTGATAATATTGTTTAGGTCACGTTCACATGAGGCTTAAGTACCTATAGAACGAAAATACTTCAACGCAAAGCTTCCGGGTAAACTATGTTGAAAGTTGACCCGTCCGGCACGTGAACATAAAGATTTCTAGAACTGCTAACCCGGGAAAGAGCGACGTACAACTGACCATGCGAGAAACAACTGACACTGAGATCTACTCCAGCAACACGAAAAGTTTTTTTTTTTTTTTTTGTGTGGCATCTCGCAGGTCAACCTCTGAGGTTGTCGGCTGCTTAACCGGGCTTGCCTGTGGTTGCCTTAATTAATAAATTAATTAAAGCCTCCAGCCAGGGCTTATTAGAAAACTTACAAACTAGGCGACTACACGCTAAGGGCACCCCCTGTGGGGTACGGACCTCGGCTTAGGGCGTCGCAGTGGGAGGGCAGCTAGGGACAGGCTGGATCATATCATTTTTATTATTAATAAAGGAATTTAAAGCTACTGGCTCAGCGTCGCGGGCTGGCTCTGGCAAGGGTCGGGGCGGACTATTACGGGGACGTCGCGGCGGGCCTCGGCGGCGAGGACGGAAGGACGGTCGGTTTTTGTTTTTGTGTGCCACTGTACTTGTTTCCCTACGGCTCTCTTGGAGCAGGGTGATTGCGTCATCGGGAGTGACAAGGGTATGCCTTGGTCGGCGAATCTTAGAGATACGCGAGGGTTCGTATTGGGTGGCCGATACGATAAGGGGATTCCTATGTTGGATTGCAGTATCAAAGAAACGCTTGGAGACACGTTTCATGAACTGCTGGATGGTGGGCATCTTGAGGTCTACGTGAAGAAGCTCATTTCGAACATAAAAGGGGGCTCCCGTGACTCTACGGAGGAATCGGTTTTGAAGGGTCTGCATCTTGTGGAGGAGGTAGGGCTTTGCGTGTGCGAAAACAACGCAGGCGTAGGTCATGATGGGACGGATGACCGCGGTGAAAATACGCAGCTTGCACCTGAGTGATAACTTGCTGCGGGAGCTAAGAATGAAGTGGAGCCTACCTAGAGCGAAAGCGGCGCGCGAACGTGCCTGCTTTATGTGCTCAGCGAAGGAAAGGTGTTTATCGAGGACCACGCCTAAGTATTTGGCTTGCTTTTCCCAGGGGATCGGCTTGCCGTACATGGTAATCGGACGGGGAACACGAAAAGTCTGCCCTTGAACCTTATTAATTGTCATTGCATAACACACCGATACTGGGAATTGCGTTCTTTTAAATTCGAATGGAAAATTATTTGGTATTATGGGAATTCTGGGAATAAAGACGGTTTCTCCTGCACCGCAACCTGTTAAAATTTGAGCCTCGATTATATTTTGTTACAACTGGGTGAAAGTATTGGCTAATTTACGTTCACTTTTTTATATTAGTTATATAAAAAAGTGAACGTAAATTAGCCAATACTTACCTATCGGTATACTAAAATAACTAATACCTATTTTATAAAATAACAACAAAAGGAATCTAAAAATAAATTATCAACGACTAAAAGTCGCGCTGATAAGCACGGTTTGTTAATATCAATTAAGTATTGTCTGTCAATAAGGTCGAACGCTCTGAACCTCTATTCGGATCAACAGGCAAAAATTGTATGAAGCCTGCACTTTTTTTTTAGGTAGGGCCTCTCGTAGTTCAGCACACTAAGGCTGGTCACTACTCAACCGCGAACCTCGCGCTCGGACGCCCCGCCTTTTTAGGGTTCCGTAGCCAAATGGCAAAACACGGAACCCTTAAAGTTTCGATATGTCTGTCCGTCTGTCTGTCTGTCTGTCTGTCTGTCTGTCTGTCCGTCCGTCCGTATGTCACAGCCATTTTGTTCCGAAACTACTAAGACTATACATGTGAAACTTAGTAGGTAGATGTATTCTATGAACCGCTTTCCGATTTTAAGAAAAAGATTAAAAAGTATTTAAAATAAAGAGGGATCCCCATACATGGAACTAAAACTGAAAATATTTTTTTTCATGAAACCTATGCGTGTGTGGTACTTATAGACAGGTCTTTAAAAATGATATAAGGGTTTCTAAAACCACTTTTTCATAAAGTCAATCGTTTAAAAGATATAAGCTTCCAAAGTGGTAAAATGTCCCCCCCTCCCTCTAACTTCTATAATAATGGAGTGAAAAATCTAAAAAAAATATATGTCTGTAGATCTTAATGTAAACTTTCAACCAAAATTAGTTTGAACGAAATCGGGTAAGCAGTTTTGAGATACAGCATATTTTATAAATCCGCAAATATAACTTTGTTATTCATACAAACACTATGAAAAACAAAGTTATCTAGCGTAGTTTTAAAAATGTAAATAAGCTGGTTTCTAGAAATTTTAAAGGTTTTTAGGAACCCTTCATGGGCGAGTCTGGCTCGCACTTGGCCAATCGAGGCGCGTCGAGTGCGGTGACCGATTCTCAAAAATAATCCTTATAGCATGATTCAGTATTCACGCACCATGGCTTATTATTAGCGTATTTCATGTATAACTTTGGTGTTTCTATACCGATTTATATGATTCTTTTTTATGGAACAGTTAATAATGTTAACTTTTTCAATTAGGGGTGACTGAGAGTGTTATAAACGTAAGAGTAGACAAATATTATAATCAGAAAGCTTCGAACTGCTAAGCTATCGGGAGTTACACGTGTTATTGTGAGTCAACCATAAAAGATAGACATATGCTGTCGTGGGATATTTTTTATATAATTTTAAGGAGAACATTTCCGTCATGATATGATTTCTGTGTAGCTTTAACCATTAAGGTTGCACACGCGACGGAAGCTTAAAAAATGGAGTAACTTCTCCCGTTTTCCCAACATTTCCCTTCACTGCTCTGCTCCTATTGACTTTAGCGTAACGAAAAGTATACTATAACCTGCTCAGGAGTATGAGAAATAATTGTACCAAGTTTCGTTAAAATCCGTCGAGTAGTTTTTGTTTCTATAACGGTTAAACAGACAGACAGACAGACAAAAATTTTACTGATTGCATTTTTGGCATCAGTATCGATCCCTAATCACGCCCTGATAGTTATTTTGGAAATATATTTCATGTACAGAATTGACCTCTCTACAGATTTATTATAAGTATAGATAAATCATCCCACACTAAAGTGTATAGCAACAGTATATTTTACATGGCCATAAAGATATATAATAAGTTACTCATACAAATTAAGTCAAATTCAATTAGTACTTTTAAAAAACTTTTTATCAAAAAATAGAACCTGACTTCCTTTTTAACGGACTTCAAAAAAAGGAGGTTTACAATTCGTCTTGAACTTTTTTTTATTTTTTATGTATGTTACCTCATACCTCGGAGATGGCTGGACCGATTTGGAAAATTCTTTTTTTGTTTGAAAGAGTATACATTCTAGTTGGTCCCGTTGTCGTCACGTTTGGATCTGATGAAGGGATCTTGGAGAAATCGAGGGAACTCTTCAAATATTATAGGTACACCTATGGTGTTTTGGGTATTTCTTATAGTAACTTGTGCAGTTGCTCTCAAAAAATACCATTTGGGGAAGTGGAACTGATGATGAAGACCACATATGGCCGCCGAACCTACTCAATAATAAGTATTTTAAATAAAATGTTTTATTATATGCTTTTCGTTTAAATGCCCATCTTTACGGCTGAGTGACAAAAAGTCACCAGTGAGTGGACTCTCATAGTAATGTACAGGGCGAGTGACAGTCACGTCACTCCGGTACTGCCTGTCGCTGCAACTTTTTGTCACCGTCTTATCAAGTAACCATAATGAGCGCACTCAGTATAGTTTTCATAGCACTTGACTAAGTGACAAAAAGTCACGGTGACAAAAAGTTGCAATGAGCGGCGGGTCTAAGTTCTAAGAACCTCCCTATTGTTAACAACTTCAAAAATATATTGTACACGTAGTTTGCAATAAAGAATTTGAATTGTCATAAAGATATATAATAAGTTACTCATAGAAATTAAGTCAAATTAAATTAGTACTTTTAAAAGGAAGCTAAAAGACTACCTCATTATAAAAGCATATTATTCCATAAAAGAATTCCTTGAAGAAAAATAATAATTTATAAAATTAAAAATTAAGTGACATAAATACTGTGATATAATAAAAAAATAATGATAATTAGTAATTAATATAACTGTAAGATAGACTATAAGATAAACATAAATTGCAACGCCTCAAGAGTCAACTAAGTTCTAAGAACCTTCCTATTGTTAACCTTTTACCTACGGGTGTCAACTATTGTTGATTTAGCGATGTCATTTCTGAATACGGGAGGCAACTATAGATGATTTGCGAAAGGGTCTGTTTTAAACCTTTATATTGACAAAACTAGACTGTATTTCCTTGAGATAAAGATCACTATGTGGAGTCGATAAAATTATGATTCTGTTGAAAAAGTTCCCATATATGTATACATAGATGGCAATAAAAATAAATCATAAACAAAAAACTAGGTTTTTATTCTGGCCAACCAAAGGTGGCCAGAATAAAATAATGATAAAATTATGATTCTGTTGAAAAAGTTCCCATATATTTACATAGATGGCAATAAAAATAAATCATAAACAAAAAACTAGGTTTTTATTCTGGCCACCTTTGGTTATCGGAAAGACTAGTTTATTTTGAATAATTATGGTTAAGTTCAGTGTTTTTGTTAAGTAATATGTTAAATATACTATTAACCTCATATTGAATGTAAATAAAATAAAATTCTGATAAAAAACAACTGATGTTTCGCCGAATACAGTGATTGATTCTGATGCTTAATTTTTTGGCAATTACGTAAAATTTTGTGACTAAACTATAAAATCTATAACATTTCTCAAAGGTAAGTGAAATAATAAATCAGTGTGTGAAATTTGAAGTACCAAGGTATTGTGCTTCAAAAAATGTAGACAAATAAATACATAAATGACTGCGCAGTTGCGCGCCAAAAAGTACCCGTATTGGGTGATGACATCGCTTTTGAAGTCCCGTAGGTAAAAGGTTAACATCTTCAAAAATATTTTGTATACGTAGTTTGCAATAAAGAATTTGAATCTATATTTATAATATATTATGTTATCCATCGTTGAAGTATTATAAAAATATGTAAATCTAAATAGTGCTAGTATTTTGGTTTGCTCTGCTGGCAAATTAAACTTGGTTCTGAACCTGGATAATCTTTTAGGTTGCAGTTCTCTTACCAATCAAGAATATAAGAAAGAGATTTATCATTTGAGCATACTTTGAAAGATGGAAATGGAAATATTCAATATTCCTAGTACTTAGATATGCTCTGCTGGCAATAAAACCTAAGTTTTGGTCTCAGGTGTTATTTTAGATCGCAGTTTCTTATCGAATGCGGCATATTAGAAAGAGTTCTATCATTTGAGTATAGTTTTAAGGGTATAAATGGGAATTTTTGATTTTCTTAGTACTTAGATATGCTCTGCTGGCAATAAATCATAAGTTTTGATCTCGGGTGTTATTCTAGATCACAATTTCTTATCGAATGCGGCATATTAGAAAGAGTTCTATCATTTGAGTATAGTTTTAAGGGTGAAAATGGAAATTTATGATTTTCTTAGTACTTAGATATGCTCTGCTGGCTATGAAACCTAAGTTCTGGACTCTGGTGTTGTTGTAGATTGTAGTTTCTTTAACCAATTCGGCATTAAAGAAACAGTTCTATCATTTGAGCATACTTTGAAAGATGGAAATGGAAATTTTCAATTTTCCTAGTACTTAGATATGCTCTGCTGGCAATAAAACCTAAGTTTTGATCTGGGTTGTTATTCTAGATCACAGTTTCTTATCGAATGCGGCATATTAGAAAGATTTCTATCATTTGAGTATAGTTTTAAGTGTTAAAAACGAAATTTTTGATTTTCTTCGTGCTTAAATATGCTCTGCTGGCTATGTAACCTAAGTTCTGGACTCTGGTGTTGTTGTAGATTGTAGTTTCTTTTACCAGTTCGGCAATAAAGCAAGAGTTATATCATTTGAGCATACTTTGAAAGATGGAAATGGAAATTTTCAATTTTCCTAGTACTTAGATAATATATGCTCTGCTGGCAATAAATCATAAGTTTCGATCTCGGGTGTTATTCTAGATCACAGTTTCTTATCGAATGCGGCATATTAGAAAGAGTTCTATCATTTGAGTATAGTTTTAAGTGTGAAAATGGAAATTTTTGATTTTCTTAGTACTTAAATATGCTCTGCAGGCTATGTAACCTAAGTTCTGGACTCTGGTGTTGTTGTAGATTGTAGTTTTTTTTACCAGTTCGGCATTAAATAAAGAGTTCTATCATTTGAGCACACTTTGAAAGATGGAAATGGAAATTTTCAATTTTCCTAGTACTTAGATATGCTCTGCTGGCAATAAAACCTAAGTTTTGATCTCGGATGTAATTCTAGATCACAGTATCTTTTCGAATGCGGCATATTAGAAAGAGTTCTATCATTTGAGTATAGTTTTAAGGGTATAAATGGGAATTTTTGATTTTCTTAGTACTTAGATATGCTCTGCTGGCAATAAATCATAAGTTTTGTCCTCGGGTGTTATTTTAGGTCGCAGTTTCTTTTCGAATGCAGCATATTAGAAAGAGTTCTATCATTTGAGTTTAGTTTTAAGGGTATAAATGGGAATTTTTGATTTTCTTAGTACTTAGATATGCTCTGCTGGCAATAAATCATAAGTTTTGTCCTCGGGTGTTATTTTAGATCGCAGTTTCTTTTCGAATACGGCATATTAGAAAGAGTTCTATCATTTGAGCATACTTTAAAAGCTGGAAATGAAAATTTTCAATTTTCTTAGTACTTAGATATGCTCTGCTGGCAATAAATCATAAGTTTTGTCCTCGGGTGTTATTTTAGATCGCAGTTTCTTTTCGAATACGGCATATTAGAAAGAGTTCTATCATTTGAGCATACTTTGAAAGCTGGAAATGAAAATTTTCAATTTTCTTAGTACTTAGACATATATAGGTTTTGTTGCCAGCAGAGCATACTCTGCTGGCAATAAAACCTAAGTTTTGATCTCGGGTGTTATTCTGGATCACAGTTTCTTATCGAATGCGGCATATTAGAAAGAGTTCTATCATTTGAGTATAGTTTTAAGTGTGAAAATGGAAATTTTTGATTTTCTTAGTACTTAAATATGCTCTGCTGGCTATGTAACCTAAGTTCTGGACTCTGGTGTTGTTGTAGATTGTAGTTTTTTTTACCAGTTCGGCATTAAAGAAAGAGTTCTATCATTTGAGCATACTTTGAAAGATGGAAATGGAAATTTTCAATTTTCCTAGTACTTAGATATGCTCTGCTGGCAATAAAACCTAAGTTTTGATCTCGGATGTAATTCTAGATCACAGTATCTTTTCGAATGCGGCATATTAGAAAGAGTTCTATCATTTGAGTATAGTTTTAAGGGTATAAATGGGAATTTTTGATTTTCTTAGTACTTAGATATGCTCTGCTGGCAATAAATCATAAGTTTTGTCCTCGGGTGTTATTTTAGATCGCAGTTTCTTTTCGAATGCGGCATATTAGAAAGAGTTCTATCATTTGAGTATAGTTTTAAGGGTATAAATGGGAATTTTTGATTTTCTTAGTACTTAGATATGCTCTGCTGGCAATAAATCATAAGTTTTGATCTCGGGTGTTATTCTAGATCACAATTTCTTATCGAATGCGGCATATTAGAAAGAGTTCTATCATTTGAGTATAGTTTTAAGGGTGAAAATGGAAATTTATGATTTTCTTAGTACTTAGATATGCTCTGCTGGCTATGAAACCTAAGTTCTGGACTCTGGTGTTGTTGTAGATTGTAGTTTCTTTAACCAATTCGGCATTAAAGAAACAGTTCTATCATTTGAGCATACTTTGAAAGATGGAAATCGAAATTTTCAATTTTCCTAGTACTTAGATATGCTCTGCTGGCAATAAAACCTAAGTTTTGATCTGGGTTGTTATTCTAGATCACAGTTTCTTATCGAATGCGGCATATTAGAAAGATTTCTATCATTTGAGTATAGTTTTAAGTGTTAAAAACGAAATTTTTGATTTTCTTAGTGCTTAAATATGCTCTGCTGGCTATGTAACCTAAGTTCTGGACTCTGGTGTTGTTGTAGATTGTAGTTTCTTTTACCAGTTCGGCAATAAAGCAAGAGTTATATCATTTGAGCATACTTTGAAAGATGGAAATGGAAATTTTCAATTTTCCTAGTACTTAGATAATATATGCTCTGCTGGCAATAAATCATAAGTTTCGATCTCGGGTGTTATTCTAGATCACAGTTTCTTATCGAATGCGGCATATTAGAAAGAGTTCTATCATTTGAGTATAGTTTTAAGTGTGAAAATGGAAATTTTTGATTTTCTTAGTACTTAAATATGCTCTGCTGGCTATGTAACCTAAGTTCTGGACTCTGGTGTTGTTGTAGATTGTAGTTTTTTTTACCAGTTCGGCATTAAATAAAGAGTTCTATCATTTGAGCACACTTTGAAAGATGGAAATGGAAATTTTCAATTTTCCTAGTACTTAGATATGCTCTGCTGGCAATAAAACCTAAGTTTTGATCTCGGATGTAATTCTAGATCACAGTATCTTTTCGAATGCGGCATATTAGAAAGAGTTCTATCATTTGAGTATAGTTTTAAGGGTATAAATGGGAATTTTTGATTTTCTTAGTACTTAGATATGCTCTGCTGGCAATAAATCATAAGTTTTGTCCTCGGGTGTTATTTTAGATCGCAGTTTCTTTTCGAATGCGGCATATTAGAAAGAGTTCTATCATTTGAGTATAGTTTTAAGGGTATAAATGGGAATTTTTGATTTTCTTAGTACTTAGATATGCTCTGCTGGCAATAAATCATAAGTTTTGATCTCGGGTGTTATTCTAGATCACAATTTCTTATCGGATGCGGCATATTAGAAAGAGTTCTATCATTTGAGTATAGTTTTAAGGGTGAAAATGGAAATTTATGATTTTCTTAGTACTTAGATATGCTCTGCTGGCTATGAAACCTAAGTTCTAGACTCGGGTGTTGTTCTAGATTTCAGGTTTTTACCAGTTCGGCATTTAAGAAAGAGTTCTATCATTTGAGGATAGTTTGAAAGTTGGAAATGAAAATTTTCAATTTTCCTAGTACTTAGATATGCTCTGCTGGCAATAAAACCTAAGTTTTGATCTGGGTTGTACTTCTAGATCACAGTTTCTTATCGAATGCGGCATATTAGAAAGATTTCTATCATTTGAGTATAGTTTTAAGTGTTAAAAACGAAATTTTTGATTTTCTTAGTGCTTAAATATGCTCTGCTGGCTATGTAACCTAAGTTCTGGACTCTGGTGTTGTTGTAGATTGTAGTTTCTTTTACCAGTTCGGCAATAAAGCAAGAGTTATATCATTTGAGCATACTTTGAAAGATGGAAATGGAAATTTTCAATTTTCCTAGTACTTAGATAATATATGCTCTGCTGGCAATAAATCATAAGTTTCGATCTCGGGTGTTATTCTTGATCACAGTTTCTTATCGAATGCGGCATATTAGAAAGAGTTCTATCATTTGAGTATAGTTTTAAGTGTGAAAATGGAAATTTTTGATTTTCTTAGTACTTAAATATGCTCTGCTGGCTATGTAACCTAAGTTCTGGACTCTGGTGTTGTTGTAGATTGTAGTTTCTTTTACCAGTTCGGCAATAAAGCAAGAGTTCTATCATTTGAGCATACTTTGAATGATGGAAATGGAAATTTTCAATTTTCCTAGTACTTAGATATGCTCTGCTGGCAATAAAACCTAAGTTTTGATCTCGGGTGTTATTCTAGATCACAGTATCTTATCGAATACGGCATATTAGAAAGAGTTCTATCATTTGAGCATACTATGAAAGCTGGAAATAAAAATTTTCAATTTTCTTAGTACTTAGATATGCTCTGCTGGCAATAAAACCTAAGTTTTTATCTTGAGTGTTATTCTAGTTTATATTTTCTTATCGAATGTGGTATATTAGAAATAGTTCTATCATTTGCGTATAGTTTTAACGGTAAAAATGGGAATTTTTGATTTTCTTAGTATTTAGATATGCTCTGCTGGCTATGAAACCTAAGTTCTAGACTTGGGTGTTGTTCTTGATTTCTTGTTTTTTCCATTTCGGTATTTTAGTATGAATTCTATCATTTGAGGATAGTTTGAAAGTTGGAAATGAAAATTTTCAATTTTCCTTGTTCTTAGATATGCTCTGCTGGCAATAAAACCTAAGTTTTGATCTTGGTTGTTATTCTAGATCACAGTTTCTTATCGAATGCAACATATTAGAAAGAGTTCTATCATTTGAGTATAGTTTTAAGTGTGAAAATGGAAATTTTTGATTTTCTTAGTACTTAAATATGCTCTGCTGGCTATGTAACCTAAGTTCTGGACTCTGGTGTTGTTGTAGATTGTAGTTTTTTTACCAGTTCGGCATTAAAGAAAGAGTTCTATCATTTGAGCATACTTTGAAAGATGGAAATGGAAATTTTCAATTTTCCTAGTACTTAGATATGCTCTGCTGGCAATAAAACCTAAGTTTTGATCTCGGATGTAATTCTAGATCACAGTATCTTTTCGAATGCGGCATATTAGAAAGAGTTCTATCATTTGAGTAGAGTTTTAAGGGTGAAAATGGAAATTTATGATTTTCTTAGTACTTAGATATGCTCTGCTGGCTATGAAACCTAAGTTCTAGACTCGGGTGTTATTCTAGATTTCAGGTTTTTACCAGTTCGGCATTTAAGAAAGAGTTCTATGATTTGAGTATAGTTTTAAGTGTGAAAATGGGAATTTTTGATTTTCTTAGTACTTAGATATGCTCTGCTGGCAATAAATCATAAGTTTTGTCCTCGGGTGTTATTTTAGATCGCAGTTTCTTTTCGAATGCGGCATATTAGAAAGAGTTCTATCATTTGAGTATAGTTTCAGGGTATAAATGGGAATTTTTGATTTTCTTAGTACTTAGATATGCTCTGCTGGCAATAAATCATAAGTTTTGATCTCGGGTGTTATTCTAGATCACAATTTCTTATCGAATGCGGCATATTAGAAAGAGTTCTATCATTTGAGTATAGTTTTAAGGGTGAAAATGGAAATTTATGATTTTCTTAGTACTTAGATATGCTCTGCTGGCTATGAAACCTAAGTTCTAGACTCGGGTGTTGTTCTAGATTTCAGGTTTTTACCAGTTCGGCATGTAAGAAAGAGTTCTATCATTTGAGGATAGGTTGAAAGTTGGAAATGAAAATTTTCAATTTTCCTAGTACTTAGATATGCTCTGCTGGCAATAAAACCTAAGTTTTGATCTGGGTTGTTATTCTAGATCACAGTTTCTTATCGAATGCGGCATATTAGAAAGAGTTCTATCATTTGAGTAGAGTTTTAAGGGTGAAAATGGAAATTTATGATTTTCTTAGTACTTAGATATGCTCTGCTGGCTATGAAACCTAAGTTCTAGACTCGAGTGTTATTCTAGATTTCAGGTTTTTACCAGTTCGGCATTTAAGAAAGAGTTCTATCATTTGAGTATAGTTTTAAGTGTGAAAATGGAATTTTTTTATTTTCTTAGTACTTAAATATGCTCTGCTGGCTATGTAACCTAAGTTCTGGACTCTGGAGTTGTTGTAGATTGTAGTTTCTTTTACCAATTCGGCATTAAAGAAACAGTTCTATCATTTGAGCATACTTTGAAAGATGGAAATGGAAATTTTAAATTTTCCTAGTGCTTAGATATGCTCTGCTGGCAATAAAACCTAAGTTTTGATCTTGGTTGTTATTCTAGATCACAGTTTCTTATCGAATGCGGCATATAAGAAAGAGTTCTATCATTAGAGTATAGTTTTAAGTGTGAAAATGGAAATTTTTGATTTTCTTAGTACTTAAATATGCTCTGCTGGCAATAAAACCTAAGTTTTAATCTCGGGTGTTATTCTAGATTACATTTTCTTATCGAATGTGGTATATTAGAAATAGTTCTATCATTTGAGTACAGTTTTAACGGTAAAAATGGGAATTTTTGATTTTCTTAGTATTTAGATATGCTCTGCTGGCTATGAAACCTAAGTTCTAGACTTGGGTGTTGTTCTAGATTTCAGGTTTTTACCAGTTCGGCATTTAAGAAAGAGTTCTATCATTTGAGGATAGTTTGAAAGTTGGAAATGAAAATTTTCAATTTTCCTAGTACTTAGATATGCTCTGCTGGCAATAAAACCTAAGTTTTGATCTTGGTTGTTATTCTAGATCACAGTTTCTTATCGAATGCGGCATATTAGAAAGAGTTCTATCATTTGAGTATAGTTTTAAGTGTGAAAATGGAAATTTTTGATTTTCTTAGTACTTAAATATGCTCTGCTGGCTATGTAACCTAAGTTCTGGACTCTGGTGTTGTTGTAGATTGTAGTTTTTTTTACCAGTTCGGCATTAAAGAAAGAGTTCTATCATTTGAGCATACTTTGAAAGATGGAAATGGAAATTTTCAATTTTCCTAGTACTTAGATATGCTCTGCTGGCAAAAAACCTAAGTTTTGATCTCGGATGTAATTCTAGATCACAGTATCTTTTCGAATGCGGCATATTAGAAAGAGTTCTATCATTTGAGTATAGTTTTAAGGGTATAAATGGGAATTTTGGATTTTCTTAGTACTTAGATCTGCTCTGCTGGCAATAAATCATAAGTTTTGTCCTCGGGTGTTATTTTAGATCGCAGTTTCTTTTCGAATGCGGCATATTAGAAAGAGTTCTATCATTTGAGCATACTTTGAAAGCTGGAAATGAAAATTTTTAATTTTCTTAGTACTTAGATATGCTCTGCTGGCAATAAAACCTATGTTTTGATCTCGGGTGTTATTCTAGATCACAATTTCTTATCGAATGCGGCATATTAGAAAGAGTTCTATCATTTGAGTATAGTTTTAAGGGTGAAAATGGAAATTTATGATTTTCTTAGTACTTAGATATGCTCTGCTGGCTATGAAACCTAAGTTCTAGACTCGGGTGTTATTCTAGATTTCAGGTTTTTACCAGTTCGGCATTTAAGAAAGAGTTCTATCATTTGAGTATAGTTTTAAGTGTAAAAATGGATTTTTTTATTTTCTTAGTACTTAAATATGCTCTGCTGGCTATGTAACCTAAGTTTTGGACTCTGGTGTTGTTGTAGATTGTAGTTTCTTTTACCAATTCGGCATTAAAGAAACAGTTCTATCATTTGAGCATACTTTGAAAGATGGAAATGGAAATTTTCAATTTTCCTAGTACTTAGATATGCTCTGCTGGCAATAAAATCTAAGTTTTGATCTTGGTTGTTATTCTAGATCACAGTTTCTTATCGAATGCGGCATATTAGAAAGAGTTCTATCATTTGAGTATAGTTTTAAGTGTGAAAATGGAAATTTTTGATTTTCTTAGTACTTAAATATGCTCTGCTGGCTATGTAACCTAAGTTCTGGACTCTGGTGTTGTTGTAGATTGTAGTTTTTTTTACCAGTTCGGCATTAAATAAAGAGTTCTATCATTTGAGCACACTTCGAAAGATGGAAATGGAAATTTTCAATTTTCCTAGTACTTAGATATGCTCTGCTGGCAATAAAACCTAAGTTTTGATCTCGGATGTAATTCTAGATCACAGTATCTTTTCGAATGCGGCATATTAGAAAGAGTTCTATCATTTGAGTATAGTTTTAAGGGTATAAATGGGAATTTTTGATTTTCTTAGTACTTAGATATGCTCTGCTGGCCATAAATCATAAGTTTTGTCCTCGGGTGTTATTTTAGATCGCAGTTTCTTTTCGAATGCGGCATATTAGAAAGAGTTCTATCATTTGAGTATAGTTTTAAGGGTATAAATGGGAATTTTTGATTTTCTTAGTACTTAGATATGCTCTGCTGGCAATAAATCATAAGTTTTGATCTCGGGTGTTATTCTAGATCACAATTTCTTATCGAATGCGGCATATTAGAAAGAGTTCTATCATTTGAGTATAGTTTTAAGGGTGAAAATGGAAATTTATGATTTTCTTAGTACTTAGATATGCTCTGCTGGCTATGAAACCTAAGTTCTGGACTCTGGTGTTGTTGTAGATTGTAGTTTCTTTAACCAATTCGGCATTAAAGAAACAGTTCTATCATTTGAGCATACTTTGAAAGATGGAAATCGAAATTTTCAATTTTCCTAGTACTTAGATATGCTCTGCTGGCAATAAAACCTAAGTTTTGATCTGGGTTGTTATTCTAGATCACAGTTTCTTATCGAATGCGGCATATTAGAAAGATTTCTATCATTTGAGTATAGTTTTAAGTGTTAAAAACGAAATTTTTGATTTTCTTAGTGCTTAAATATGCTCTGCTGGCTATGTAACCTAAGTTCTGGACTCTGGTGTTGTTGTAGATTGTAGTTTCTTTTACCAGTTCGGCAATAAAGCAAGAGTTATATCATTTGAGCATACTTTGAAAGATGGAAATGGAAATTTTCAATTTTCCTAGTACTTAGATAATATATGCTCTGCTGGCAATAAATCATAAGTTTCGATCTCGGGTGTTATTCTAGATCACAGTTTCTTATCGAATGCGGCATATTAGAAAGAGTTCTATCATTTGAGTATAGTTTTAAGTGTGAAAATGGAAATTTTTGATTTTCTTAGTACTTAAATATGCTCTGCTGGCTATGTAACCTAAGTTCTGGACTCTGGTGTTGTTGTAGATTGTAGTTTTTTTTACCAGTTCGGCATTAAATAAAGAGTTCTATCATTTGAGCACACTTTGAAAGATGGAAATGGAAATTTTCAATTTTCCTAGTACTTAGATATGCTCTGCTGGCAATAAAACCTAAGTTTTGATCTCGGATGTAATTCTAGATCACAGTATCTTTTCGAATGCGGCATATTAGAAAGAGTTCTATCATTTGAGTATAGTTTTAAGGGTATAAATGGGAATTTTTGATTTTCTTAGTACTTAGATATGCTCTGCTGGCAATAAATCATAAGTTTTGTCCTCGGGTGTTATTTTAGATCGCAGTTTCTTTTCGAATGCGGCATATTAGAAAGAGTTCTATCATTTGAGTATAGTTTTAAGGGTATAAATGGGAATTTTTGATTTTCTTAGTACTTAGATATGCTCTGCTGGCAATAAATCATAAGTTTTGATCTCGGGTGTTATTCTAGATCACAATTTCTTATCGGATGCGGCATATTAGAAAGAGTTCTATCATTTGAGTATAGTTTTAAGGGTGAAAATGGAAATTTATGATTTTCTTAGTACTTAGATATGCTCTGCTGGCTATGAAACCTAAGTTCTAGACTCGGGTGTTGTTCTAGATTTCAGGTTTTTACCAGTTCGGCATTTAAGAAAGAGTTCTATCATTTGAGGATAGTTTGAAAGTTGGAAATGAAAATTTTCAATTTTCCTAGTACTTAGATATGCTCTGCTGGCAATAAAACCTAAGTTTTGATCTGGGTTGTTATTCTAGATCACAGTTTCTTATCGAATGCGGCATATTAGAAAGATTTCTATCATTTGAGTATAGTTTTAAGTGTTAAAAACGAAATTTTTGATTTTCTTAGTGCTTAAATATGCTCTGCTGGCTATGTAACCTAAGTTCTGGACTCTGGTGTTGTTGTAGATTGTAGTTTCTTTTACCAGTTCGGCAATAAAGCAAGAGTTATATCATTTGAGCATACTTTGAAAGATGGAAATGGAAATTTTCAATTTTCCTAGTACTTAGATAATATATGCTCTGCTGGCAATAAATCATAAGTTTCGATCTCGGGTGTTATTCTTGATCACAGTTTCTTATCAAATGCGGCATATTAGAAAGAGTTCTATCATTTGAGTATAGTTTTAAGTGTGAAAATGGAAATTTTTGATTTTCTTAGTACTTAAATATGCTCTGCTGGCTATGTAACCTAAGTTCTGGACTCTGGTGTTGTTGTAGATTGTAGTTTTTTTTACCAGTTCGGCATTAAAGAAACAGTTCTATCATTTGAGCATACTTTGAAAGATGGAAATGGAAATTTTCAATTTTCCTAGTACTTAGATATGCTCTGCTGGCAATAAAATCTAAGTTTTGATCTTGGTTGTTATTCTAGATCACAGTTTCTTATCGAATGCGGCATATTAGAAAGAGTTCTATCATTTGAGTATAGTTTTAAGTGTGAAAATGGAAATTTTTGATTTTCTTAGTACTTAAATATGCTCTGCTGGCTATGTAACCTAAGTTCTGGACTCTGGTGTTGTTGTAGATTGTAGTTTTTTTTACCAGTTCGGCATTAAATAAAGAGTTCTATCATTTGAGCACACTTCGAAAGATGGAAATGGAAATTTTCAATTTTCCTAGTACTTAGATATGCTCTGCTGGCAATAAAACCTAAGTTTTGATCTCGGATGTAATTCTAGATCACAGTATCTTTTCGAATGCGGCATATTAGAAAGAGTTCTATCATTTGAGTATAGTTTTAAGGGTATAAATGGGAATTTTTGATTTTCTTAGTACTTAGATATGCTCTGCTGGCCATAAATCATAAGTTTTGTCCTCGGGTGTTATTTTAGATCGCAGTTTCTTTTCGAATGCGGCATATTAGAAAGAGTTCTATCATTTGAGTATAGTTTTAAGGGTATAAATGGGAATTTTTGATTTTCTTAGTACTTAGATATGCTCTGCTGGCAATAAATCATAAGTTTTGATCTCGGGTGTTATTCTAGATCACAATTTCTTATCGAATGCGGCATATTAGAAAGAGTTCTATCATTTGAGTATAGTTTTAACGGTAAAAATGGGAATTTTTGATTTTCTTAGTATTTAGATATGCTCTGCTGGCTATGAAACCTAAGTTCTAGACTTGGGTGTTGTTCTTGATTTCTTGTTTTTTCCATTTCGGTATTTTAGTATGAATTCTATCATTTGAGGATAGTTTGAAAGTTGGAAATGAAAATTTTCAATTTTCCTTGTTCTTAGATATGCTCTGCTGGCAATAAAACCTTTTTTTTTTTTTTTTTTTTTTTCTGGTTGGGAAAATCATCGAATAACTTCTCCCGCTCTGGGTTAAGCGGGAGGGAGTGTCAGACTTCTACTGACTAAAAACCCACCCTGTCCCTTCAGCTGCCCGTAAGTTCCGGAGCCGCGGTATCTTTTTACTATATTTCCGCGACCCCGGCAGGCTATGGCTTTATGAGGCCCCGTCACCAATGCTGACGGCTCCTTGAGGCGCACGTGGAACACGACGCGCCGCCGACCCGGGCCTGGTCTTTGCCGGACGGTGAGCTACCCCTGCTCGCCGTCCGCAAGCCCGCGCCTACGGTGGCCGGAAATTGGCTCGCGATCCCCGACGCCCGGGGCGTCTACCACGACGGCTGGGGCGCGAGGAAGAGAGTTGCCTCTCCCTCGCGCGTTCGGCCTCCTCCTTCGCTAGCATGACTGCTTCGCAGAAGGAGGCGACCGCATCCCATTCCCTCTCGCTCCGCACCATGGTCTGAACCAGAGCAGGGCGCGAGAGGTCGCCGCCGCCGACCGCCTCTACGAGGACACGGCGGTGCTCCGCCCAAGCAGGGCATACCTCGACCGTATGCTCCACCGTGTCCTCCAGGTGGTCCTCACAATGACGACACCCGGGCGTGTCCTCCCGCTGAATCCGAAACAGGTACCTACCAAAACAACCATGTCCGGTCAGCACCTGCGTCAGGTGGAAGGTGAGGACGCCGTGGCCTCTCTCCAGCCACTCCTCAAAGAGGGGACTTATCGCCGCGATTGCGGCGTGCCCAGCCTTCGGTTGCGACAGCCGCTCTTTCCATACTGCCGTGAGATCGCGCCGGAGTTCTATCCGCTGAGCCGCGACTTGCCGCGGTAGCGGAGTTTCACCCCGGCTTAGCACCTCCGCGCGCCAATTGTGCACGCGCGCGAGGGCTACCGCCTCCAGATCCCACGGCAGCAATCCGGCAAGGAGGTTCGCCGCCTCCCCAGAGATCGTGCGGTATCCCCGGATCATCCGGATAGCCATGACCCTCTGAGACGCGACCAGCTGGCGAGCTGGTCGCCGCTGTAGATTCAGCGCCCACACAGGGGCCCCATAGAGGGCCATGGACCGCACAATCTCCGCGTATAGCCTCCGGCAGGAGGCGTTTGGCCCCCCTAGATTTGGTAGGAGCCGCTTGAGTGCAGCCCCCGCCCGGTCCAGTCTTGGAGCCAAACGTCGGAAATGTTCGACGAAGTTCCACCGGCTGTCGAGGACAAGTCCCAGGTACTTCATCGTCGTCTCGACGCCGATGTGAACCCCTCCCACCGTTACTTGGGAACCCGAAGGTGGCGCGTTCCGACGGCCATGAAAACACATGGCCTCGGACTTGTGCAAAGCCACCTCGAGTCCCAGTTGCCGGATCCTTTCTACGACTATCGCAACCCCTCGCATCGCCAGTTCGGCCGCCGCCTGGTGCGACCTCCCATGCGCCAAGACCAGCGTGTCGTCAGCGTAGCAGACTACGCTGACGCCTGTAGGGAGGTCGGCGCGCAACACCCAGTCGTAACCGATGTTCCACAGGGGTGGTCCCAGAACTGATCCCTGTGGGACACCGCACGTCATCTCTCGCCGATTCCACTCTCCCTGGTGACCAGGGTAAATGACGGCTCTGTCCGTCAGGTAGGCCTCAACCACACGACAGAGGTAGGTCGGCATCCGGTGATACCGGAGTGCTTCCCTTATGCAACTCCAGGGCAGGGTATTAAAGGCATTAGCGATGTCGAGAGACACCGCCAAGACGACCCCACCCCGGGACAACGCAGCCTCTGTCGAGAGAGCTCTTACACGCATGATGGCATCCACCGTCGAGCGCCCCTTGCGGAAACCAAATTGGCTATCCGCAAGATCCGGCCCTACCCTCTCCAGGTGCCCGGCGAGGCGGTTTGCAATAAGTCTTTCAAAGATTTTGCCCACCTCGTCGAGCAGCACAATAGGCCGGTATGCGGACGGAGTGTCCGCAGGGCGCCCCGGTTTCTTGATAAGGACCAGTTTTCCTGTCTTCCAGCGAAGCGGAAACTGGCCCCTCTCCAAACATGCGTTAAAGAGCCCTATAAGTCGAGGCCCGAGAGCCTCCGAGGCCAGGACCCAGGCTTTGCCAGGTAAGCCGTCGGGTCCCGGGGCGGTATTTCTGGCATTCAGCCTGAGTACCGCCACTCTCAGTTCTACCTCGGTCACCTCTGGAATATTGTCGTCGTCGTCGCTGTGGCCCGCGTCGGGCACCGCAGGTGGCGGAGCCATGGGCGGGGGAGTATGCTCCCCTCGCGAGGGGAACAGAGCGCTCACCACGTCCTCAACTAGCTGGGGCCGGAGACTCTGTGTCAGCGGGGGAGCCCAGGGGCGAAGTTTGTCTCGCACCATTTTGTATGGGCGTCCCCACGGATCCCGATTGAGAGTCTCCAGCATCTCCTTGCGGGCCAGATCTTTAGCCCGCCGGATTTCCACTTTGAGGACGGTCTTCGCTGCTCTGTACTCCTCGTATAGCTCCGCCTCTCTGGCCTCCGCATTTATAGGGCGAATGCGTAGCCTGCGGTGTCTAGCGTACTGGCGTCGTGCCACAACACAGGCTTTGCGAAGTGCGGATAGCTCCTGCGACCACCAGTACACTTGGCGCCGGGCACGTACTGGCTGGACCCGAGGCATTGCCACGTCACATATTTCGGACATGGCCTCCTGGAACCATTCCGCCTCATTGTTGATGTCGGCAGGCCTGTCCGGTGATGCCACCCAGGCCTGCACGATCGAAGCTTCCAGGAGAAGCTCCCGGTCCAGCTGCCTCAGCGCCCAGCGCGGGCCACTCGGGGCCTGTCTGACCGGCGCATCCGGGGTCTGGGCGGAGACGTCAAACCGGATATATCGGTGATCAGAGTACGTCTCCACCCCCTCCAAGACGTGCCAGTCGACGACACGTGGTGACAGAGCAGAGCTGGCGAACGTAATATCCACCACGGACTCACCCTGCATCCGCACGCACGTGGGGACAGATCCCCGGTTCAGGACAACTAGGCCTGTCTCCAGAGCCCAGTCCTCCACCATCCTTCCCCGTGTGTCCGTATACCGGGAACCCCAAACCAAATTCTTGGCATTGAAGTCCCCGAGGACAATCACAGGAAGCGAACGGAACCCAGCAACGACGACACTCAACTCCATGAGGGAGTTGTGAAATTCGGCGAGAGTTCGGTTCGGAGAGAAGTACACGCCCGCTACGGCAATCTCTCCGAACCGGGCTGCCACGCAACCTCGGCCTCTCCTGACATCCTCAAGAGTCGGGGTACCGGCGGCGGCCGACGAAATTACGGCCACCGAGCCGCTCAGGTCCTCCACCCAGTCATCCCTGGGCGGGACAAAGTACGGCTCGGCGACCACGGCGATATTGATCGACCACTGCGCCACGCTCTGGAGCAAAAGATCTTGAGCAGCGGCGCAGTGGTTGATGTTCGCTTGGAGGAGGCGTAATGGGGCCGTTATTGACAGTCCATTACAGCCCCCTCCCCTGAGCCCTCGGACGGGCCCGCCGCATTATCTGCGACGGCGGCAGCAACGGTGGCAGCGGCGGCCACGGGGGCGGCGGCTGCAGCGGAGACGGCGGTGGCGGTGCGCTTACCTTTGCCCCTGACCTTGGCTGGGGGAGCACAGGCCTTGCTCCCAACCCGGTGTTCGGCTGGCTTGCCAGCTGCCGCACATATGACACAGTGCGGTGTGGCGTTGCACGAGCCGGCCTTGTGACCGGGCTGACAACATCGGAAGCACAAATCGCTACGGTCCACCTCCGAGGTGCAGTGAACTCCCACGTGGTTGCCAACGAGGCATCGGAAGCACCTCAGGGGCCTGGGTTCCAAAATTTTCACCTGTGCGGAAACCCAGCCCACCAGGAGCCTTTGGCCCTCTATTTTCTTGGCCGCAGAGACGGGACAGCTCACCGTAATGGCTCGCAACCCTGTAGTCTCCGGATGTATGGTGCCTACCTTGACTTGTTCGGCAGGGCACCCTCCGGTTCTGATAACTGCGGCCACCACCTCCTCCTCCGTAGTGGAGTCGTCCAGGCCCTTAATATGCATCGTAACACACTTGGTAGGCCTGGACACTCTGACCTCCTCCGCATTTAGGGACGCCCTGAGCTTCTCTGCCAGAGCGTCAGCGGTTGAGCCGCTGGCCGCACCGGGGACCTCCAGCATCCGGGCCCCTGTAGCTGTGACCTTAACCCGAAGCCCGCCGGAGACGCCAAGCTCCTCGAGGTTCACCGCCTTCTTCGCCTTGGCGAGGACGTCGCGGTAAGTCACCCCCTTCTTCTCCGCGTCCGGCTGTATTGTGATCACCACAGCCGCGGTTTTTGGGGCGCGAAGCCTGGCCGCGGCATTACGCTCTTTTCGTCGCTGCCGTTTCCTTGCCGCCCTGGCTGCCTTGCCCGCCTTCTTTTTCTCCCCAGCCACCTGCCATTCGGCGTTTGTTGCAGGAGAACTTGCAGGGTGAGGCGTGGGCGGCCGGCTTGCCGCCTGTGTCCCCGCCTTGGCTCCATCAGATTGGCGCTTGCCCGTCTTCGCTTGTGGCATCTTCGTCGGGGGCTCCTTCGCCGGAGATGTCTTCACCGGAGGCGCCTTTGCTGGAGGCACCTTTGCCGGAGGTGCCTTTACCGGACGCGCATTCGTCGTCATCAGCCCGGCGGGCCCAACCGCGGCAGCCGCAGCGGCTGCATATGTGTCCTTCCGGGTTGATGATTGAGCCGGCTTGCTCACTCCTAACGGAGGGCGCAGAACAATGCCTTCCAGTACGGAGAACCGTGACTGGAAGGCAGCCAGCTCTTTCCGGATCAGGTGGAGATCTTGATTCTCCACCGATTTGAGCTGGTCTTGCCCCTTTTCGGGCGCCTCCTCAGGGCGGGCTCCTCGGAGTGCCACCAGGTCTGCACGGAGCTTCTCGTTCTCCTGTTGGAGAAGCTCCATGGCACCTGCCATTCGGGCAACTTCTTCCCGCGACTTAGTTACTTCGTCCGAAGCCAGCGGGCTCGAAGCGAAGCCGGCGGCCTTTGCTACCGCCAATACGGAGGCCCTGGCTTCTGATATGGCCCTTTTTTTGGAAGACTTCAGCTTCTTCAGGGCCACCTTCCTCAGTGCTGTAGTTACGGCCTCCTCCAGCTTGCCGAGCGCTCCCACCTCGGGATTGACCTCTTCCAGCTCGCTGGTCGAGGGAGACCCGGAGACGACCAGTTCCGGTTGCCGCCCCGCCACGGTGAGTCTCCCCGCTTGCTCAGCCGCCTTCTGGGTGATGAGCCCCCTGCCTCTGCTGTTGTCGTCTCGGCCCTTACCCCGCTTGCTTGTCGGGATCTTTCGAGCCGAGACAACGTCTTCGCCCGAGGATGACCCCTGGCCTTCCTCCCTACGGGGGCGCTTGCGGAAGAACTTACTGATCTTCGCACCTCCCATCAACCTGTCGCGCCCGGAGCCCTCAGGGCTCCCCACACTCAGCGCCTCAGATGCGGAGTCCGAATCCGACCCCACATCTCTCCTCCCTTCGTCAAGTTTTTTGTTTTTAGTTAATGCATCCATAATTGTTCCCACGAGTATAAAAATGTTCCAACCAACCAACCAAGAAAAAAGTGGTTCGCACTAATGACTCCCCCTTAACCCACCCCTGTAGCTACCCATGAGCCAAGCTACCAACCTCCCTCGCCATGCGCCGCTGCTTGGAGGTTTGGGGTAATTTTTTATAGAGGTTTTCTTCCTCGCGGTCCGGGCAATTAAGCCAAGACCCTCGTTTCCCGTCAAAAGTCACGAGACATGACCGCGACAATCAACGGGGCTACGAGACTAGCGGTGGCAGAAGCAGAGCTTCTGCCTGCCCGGCGGCAGGGTTAGTGCACGTCGAGCCCGCTCTACCTCCAACGCTGAGCCCCTCTGCTGCACAGAGGGACACACGTAGAAGGGATCCACCTTCTCCTTTGGCCGCCTCTGGGCCCCTCCAGACAGAATATTAGCATACGGACAACAAGACCCCTTAGGTAAATGATTCCTAAGAAGGAGTTGTTGCCCGTATCCCAGGGTGCACCGGCCCGGAAAACTAGTCTTCCTCCCGGACGTGTCCGCAAAGGAATTCCAGCTCTCGGGCACACGGGGAGGTTTTCTGTCCAGCACCCCGGCAATAAAACCTAAGTTTTGATCTTGGTTGTTATTCTAGATCACAGTTTCTTATCGAATGCAACATATTAGAAAGAGTTCTATCATTTGAGTATAGTTTTAAGTGTGAAAATGGAAATTTTTGATTTTCTTAGTACTTAAATATGCTCTGCTGGCTATGTAACCTAAGTTCTGGACTCTGGTGTTGTTGTAGATTGTAGTTTTTTTACCAGTTCGGCATTAAAGAAAGAGTTCTATCATTTGAGCATACTTTGAAAGATGGAAATGGAAATTTTCAATTTTCCTAGTACTTAGATATGCTCTGCTGGCAATAAAACCTAAGTTTTGATCTCGGATGTAATTCTAGATCACAGTATCTTTTCGAATGCGGCATATTAGAAAGAGTTCTATCATTTGAGTATAGTTTTAAGGGTATAAATGGGAATTTTTGATTTTCTTAGTACTTAGATATGCTCTGCTGGCCATAAATCATAAGTTTTGTCCTCGGGTGTTATTTTAGATCGCAGTTTCTTTTCGAATGCGGCATATTAGAAAGAGTTCTATCATTTGAGTATAGTTTTAAGGGTATAAATGGGAATTTTTGATTTTCTTAGTACTTAGATATGCTCTGCTGGCAATAAATCATAAGTTTTGATCTCGGGTGTTATTCTAGATCACAATTTCTTATCGAATGCGGCATATTAGAAAGAGTTCTATCATTTGAGTATAGTTTTAAGGGTGAAAATGGAAATTTATGATTTTCTTAGTACTTAGATATGCTCTGCTGGCTATGAAACCTAAGTTCTAGACTCGGGTGTTGTTCTAGATTTCAGGTTTTTACCAGTTCGGCATTTAAGAAAGAGTTCTATCATTTGAGGATAGTTTGAAAGTTGGAAATGAAAATTTTCAATTTTCCTAGTACTTAGATATGCTCTGCTGGCAATAAAACCTAAGTTTTGATCTGGGTTGTTATTCTAGATCACAGTTTCTTATCGAATGCGGCATATTAGAAAGATTTCTTTCATTTGAGTATAGTTTTAAGTGTTAAAAACGAAATTTTTGATTTTCTTAGTGCTTAAATATGCTCTGCTGGCTATGTAACCTAAGTTCTGGACTCTGGTGTTGTTGTAGATTGTAGTTTCTTTTACCAGTTCGGCAATAAAGCAAGAGTTATATCATTTGAGCATACTTTGAAAGATGGAAATGGAAATTTTCAATTTTCCTAGTACTTAGATAATATATGCTCTGCTGGCAATAAATCATAAGTTTCGATCTCGGGTGTTATTCTTGATCACAGTTTCTTATCGAATGCGGCATATTAGAAAGAGTTCTATCATTTGAGTATAGTTTTAAGGGTATAAATGGGAATTTTGGATTTTCTTAGTACTTAGATATGCTCTGCTGGCAATAAATCATAAGTTTTGTCCTCGGGTGTTATTTTAGATAGCAGTTTCTTTTCGAATGCGGCATATTAGAAAGAGTTCTATCATTTGAGCATACTTTGAAAGCTGGAAATGAAAATTTTTAATTTTCTTAGTACTTAGATATGCTCTGCTGGCAATAAAACCTATGTTTTGATCTCGGGTGTTATTCTAGATCACAATTTCTTATCGAATGCGGCATATTAGAAAGAGTTCTATCATTTGAGTATAGTTTTAAGGGTGAAAATGGAAATTTATGATTTTCTTAGTACTTAGATATGCTCTGCTGGCTATGAAACCTAAGTTCTAGACTCGGGTGTTATTCTAGATTTCAGGTTTTTACCAGTTCGGCATTTAAGAAAGAGTTCTATCATTTGAGTATAGTTTTAAGTGTAAAAATGGATTTTTTTATTTTCTTAGTACTTAAATATGCTCTGCTGGCTATGTAACCTAAGTTTTGGACTCTGGTGTTGTTGTAGATTGTAGTTTCTTTTACCAATTCGGCATTAAAGAAACAGTTCTATCATTTGAGCATACTTTGAAAGATGGAAATGGAAATTTTCAATTTTCCTAATACTTAGATATGCTCTGCTGGCAATAAAACCTAAGTTTTGATCTTGGTTGTTATTCTAGATCACAGTTTCTTATCGAATGCGGCATATTAGAAAGAGTTCTATCATTTGAGTATAGTTTTAAGTGTGAAAATGGAAATTTTTGATTTTCTTAGTACTTAAATATGCTCTGCTGGCTATGTAACCTAAGTTCTGGACTCTGGTGTTGTTGTAGATTGTAGTTTTTTTTACCAGTTCGGCATTAAATAAAGAGTTCTATCATTTGAGCACACTTCGAAAGATGGAAATGGAAATTTTCAATTTTCCTAGTACTTAGATATGCTCTGCTGGCAATAAAACCTAAGTTTTGATCTCGGATGTAATTCTAGATCACAGTATCTTTTCGAATGCGGCATATTAGAAAGAGTTCTATCATTTGAGTATAGTTTTAAGGGTATAAATGGGAATTTTTGATTTTCTTAGTACTTAGATATGCTCTGCTGGCAATAAATCATAAGTTTTGTCCTCGGGTGTTATTTTAGATCGCAGTTTCTTTTCGAATGCGGCATATTAGAAAGAGTTCTATCATTTGAGTATAGTTTTAAGGGTATAAATGGGAATTTTTGATTTTCTTAGTACTTAGATATGCTCTGCTGGCAATAAATCATAAGTTTTGTCCTCGGGTGTTATTTTAGATCGCAGTTTCTTTTCGAATACGGCATATTAGAAAGAGTTCTATCATTTGAGCATACTTTGAAAGCTGCAAATGAAAATTTTCAATTTTCTTAGTATTTAGATATGCTCTGCTGGCAATAAATCATAAGTTTTGTCCTCGGGTGTTATTTTAGATCGCAGTTTCTTTTCGAATACGGCATATTAGAAAGAGTTCTATCATTTGAGCATACTTTGAAAGCTGGAAATGAAAATTTTCAATTTTCTTAGTACTTAGACATATATAGGTTTTGTTGCCAGCAGAGCATACTCTGCTGGCAATAAAACCTAAGTTTTGATCTCGGGTGTTATTCTGGATCACAGTTTCTTATCGAATGCGGCATATTAGAAAGAGTTCTATCATTTGAGTATAGTTTTAAGTGTGAAAATGGAAATTTTTGATTTTCTTAGTACTTAAATATGCTCTGCTGGCTATGTAACCTAAGTTCTGGACTCTGGTGTTGTTGTAGATTGTAGTTTTTTTTACCAGTTCGGCATTAAAGAAAGAGTTCTATCATTTGAGCATACTTTGAAAGATGGAAATGGAAATTTTCAATTTTCCTAGTACTTAGATATGCTCTGCTGGCAATAAAACCTAAGTTTTGATCTCGGATGTAATTCTAGATCACAGTATCTTTTCGAATGCGGCATATTAGAAAGAGTTCTATCATTTGAGTATAGTTTTAAGGGTATAAATGGGAATTTTTGATTTTCTTAGTACTTAGATATGCTCTGCTGGCAATAAATCATAAGTTTTGTCCTCGGGTGTTATTTTAGATCGCAGTTTCTTTTTGAATGCGGCATATTAGAAAGAGTTCTATCATTTGAGTATAGTTTTAAGGGTATAAATGGGAATTTTTGATTTTCTTAGTACTTAGATATGCTCTGCTGGCAATAAATCATAAGTTTTGATCTCGGGTGTTATTCTAGATCACAATTTCTTATCGAATGCGGCATATTAGAAAGAGTTCTATCATTTGAGTATAGTTTTAAGGGTGAAAATGGAAATTTATGATTTTCTTAGTACTTAGATATGCTCTGCTGGCTTTGAAACCTAAGTTCTGGACTCTGGTGTTGTTGTAGATTGTAGTTTCTTTAACCAATTCGGCATTAAAGAAACAGTTCTATCATTTGAGCATACTTTGAAAGATGGAAATCGAAATTTTCAATTTTCCTAGTACTTAGATATGCTCTGCTGGCAATAAAACCTAAGTTTTGATCTGGGTTGTTATTCTAGATCACAGTTTCTTATCGAATGCGGCATATTAGAAAGATTTCTATCATTTGAGTATAGTTTTAAGTGTTAAAAACGAAATTTTTGATTTTCTTAGTGCTTAAATATGCTCTGCTGGCTATGTAACCTAAGTTCTGGACTCTGGTGTTGTTGTAGATTGTAGTTTCTTTTACCAGTTCGGCAATAAAGCAAGAGTTATATCATTTGAGCATACTTTGAAAGATGGAAATGGAAATTTTCAATTTTCCTAGTACTTAGATAATATATGCTCTGCTGGCAATAAATCATAAGTTTCGATCTCGGGTGTTATTCTAGATCACAGTTTCTTATCGAATGCGGCATATTAGAAAGAGTTCTATCATTTGAGTATAGTTTTAAGTGTGAAAATGGAAATTTTTGATTTTCTTAGTACTTAAATATGCTCTGCTGGCTATGTAACCTAAGTTCTGGACTCTGGTGTTGTTGTAGATTGTAGTTTTTTTTACCAGTTCGGCATTAAATAAAGAGTTCTATCATTTGAGCACACTTTGAAAGATGGAAATGGAAATTTTCAATTTTCCTAGTACTTAGATATGCTCTGCTGGCAATAAAACCTAAGTTTTGATCTCGGATGTAATTCTAGATCACAGTATCTTTTCGAATGCGGCATATTAGAAAGAGTTCTATCATTTGAGTATAGTTTTAAGGGTATAAATGGGAATTTTTGATTTTCTTAGTACTTAGATATGCTCTGCTGGCAATAAATCATAAGTTTTGTCCTCGGGTGTTATTTTAGATCGCAGTTTCTTTTCGAATGCGGCATATTAGAAAGAGTTCTATCATTTGAGTATAGTTTTAAGGGTATAAATGGGAATTTTTGATTTTCTTAGTACTTAGATATGCTCTGCTGGCAATAAATCATAAGTTTTGATCTCGGGTGTTATTCTAGATCACAATTTCTTATCGGATGCGGCATATTAGAAAGAGTTCTATCATTTGAGTATAGTTTTAAGGGTGAAAATGGAAATTTATGATTTTCTTAGTACTTAGATATGCTCTGCGGGCTATGAAACCTAAGTTCTAGACTCGGGTGTTGTTCTAGATTTCAGGTTTTTACCAGTTCGGCATTTAAGAAAGAGTTCTATCATTTGAGGATAGTTTGAAAGTTGGAAATGAAAATTTTCAATTTTCCTAGTACTTAGATATGCTCTGCTGGCAATAAAACCTAAGTTTTGATCTGGGTTGTTATTCTAGATCACAGTTTCTTATCGAATGCGGCATATTAGAAAGATTTCTATCATTTGAGTATAGTTTTAAGTGTTAAAAACGAAATTTTTGATTTTCTTAGTGCTTAAATATGCTCTGCTGGCTATGTAACCTAAGTTCTGGACTCTGGTGTTGTTGTAGATTGTAGTTTCTTTTACCAGTTCGGCAATAAAGCAAGAGTTATATCATTTGAGCATACTTTGAAAGATGGAAATGGAAATTTTCAATTTTCCTAGTACTTAGATAATATATGCTCTGCTGGCAATAAATCATAAGTTTCGATCTCGGGTGTTATTCTTGATCACAGTTTCTTATCAAATGCGGCATATTAGAAAGAGTTCTATCATTTGAGTATAGTTTTAAGTGTGAAAATGGAAATTTTTGATTTTCTTAGTACTTAAATATGCTCTGCTGGCTATGTAACCTAAGTTCTGGACTCTGGTGTTGTTGTAGATTGTAGTTTTTTTTACCAGTTCGGCATTAAAGAAAGAGTTCTATCATTTGAGCATACTTTGAAAGATGGAAATGGAAATTTTCAATTTTCCTAGTACTTAGATATGCTCTGCTGGCAATTAAACCTAAGTTTTGATCTCGGATGTAATTCTAGATCACAGTATCTTTTTGAATGCGGCATATTAGAAAGAGTTCTATCATTTGAGTATAGTTTTAAGGGTATAAATGGGAATTTTTGATTTTCTTAGTACTTAGATATGCTCTGCTGGCAATAAATCATAAGTTTTGTCCTCGGGTGTTATTTTAGATCGCAGTTTCTTTTCGAATACGGCATATTAGAAAGAGTTCTATCATTTGAGCATACTTTGAAAGCTGGAAATGAAAATTTTCAATTTTCTTAGTACTTAGACATATATAGGTTTTATTGCCAGCAGAGCATACTCTGCTGGCAATAAAACCTAAGTTTTGATCTCGGGTGTTATTCTGGATCACTGTTTTTTATCGAATGCGGCATATTAGAAAGAGTTCTATCATTTGAGTAGAGTTTTAAGGGTGAAAATGGAAATTTATGATTTTCTTAGTACTTAGATATGCTCTGCTGGCTATGAAACCTAAGTTCTAGACTCGGGTGTTATTCTTGATTTCAGGTTTTTACCAGTTCGGCATTTAAGAAAGAGTTCTATCATTTGAGTATAGTTTTAAGTGTGAAAATGGAAATTTTTTATTTTCTTAGTACTTAAATATGCTCTGCTGGCTATGTAACCTAAGTTCTGGACTCTGGTGTTGTTGTAGATTGTAGTTTCTTTTACCAATTCAGCATTAAAGAAACAGTTCTATCATTTGAGCATACTTTGAAAGATGGAAATGGAAATTTTCAATTTTCCTAGTACTTAGATATGCTCTGCTGGCAATAAAACCTAAGTTTTGATCTTGGTTGTTATACTAGATCACAGTTTCTTATCGAATGCGGCATATTAGAAAGAGTTCTATCATTTGAGTATAGTTTTAAGTGTGAAAATGGAAATTTTTGATTTTCTTAGTACGTAAATATGCTCTGCTGGCAATAAAACCTAAGTTTTAATCTCGGGTGTTATTCTAGATTACATTTTCTTATCGAATGTGGTATATTAGAAATAGTTCTATCATTTGAGTATAGTTTTAACGGTAAAAATGGGAATTTTTGATTTTCTTAGTATTTAGATATGCTCTGCTGGCTATGAAACCTAAGTTCTAGACTTGGGTGTTGTTCTAGATTTCAGGTTTTTACCAGTTCGGCATTTAAGAAAGAGTTCTATCATTTGAGGATAGTTTGAAAGTTGGAAATGAAAATTTTCAATTTTCCTTGTTCTTAGATATGCTCTGCTGGCAATAAAACCTAAGTTTTGATCTTGGTTGTTATTCTAGATCACAGTTTCTTATCGAATGCGGCATATTAGAAAGAGTTCTATCATTTGAGTATAGTTTTAAGTGTGAAAATGGAAATTTTTGATTTTCTTAGTACTTGAATATGCTCTGCTGGCTATGTAACCTAAGTTCTGGAGTCTGGTGTTGTTGTAGATTGTAGTTTTTTTTTACCAGTTCGGCATTAAAGAAAGAGTTCTATCATTTGAGCATACTTTGAAAGATGGAAATGGAAATTTTCAATTTTCCTAGTACTTAGATATGCTCTGCTGGCAATAAAACCTAAGTTTTGATCTCGGATGTAATTCTAGATCACAGTATCTTTTCGAATGCGGAATATTAGAAAGAGTTCTATCATTTGAGTATAGTTTTAAGGGTATAAATGGGAATTTTGGATTTTCTTAGTACTTAGATATGCTCTGCTGGCAATAAATCATAAGTTTTGTCCTCGGTTGTTATTTTAGATCGCAGTTTCTTTTCGAATGCGGCATATTAGAAAGAGTTCTATCATTTGAGTATAGTTTTAAGGGTATAAATGGGAATTTTTGATTTTCTTAGTACTTAGATATGCTCTGCTGGCAATAAATCATAAGTTTTGTCCTCGGGTGTTATTTTAGATCGCAGTTTCTTTTCGAATGCGGCATATTAGAAAGAGTTCTATCATTTGAGTATAGTTTTAAGGGTATAAATGGGAATTTTTGATTTTCTTAGTACTTAGATATGCTCTGCTGGCTATGAAACCTAAGTTCTAGACTCGGGTGTTGTTCTAGATTTCAGGTTTTTACCGGTTCGGCATTTAAGAAAGAGTTCTCTCATTTGAGGATAGTTTGAAAGTTGGAAATGAAAATTTTCAATTTTCCTAGTACTTAGATATGCTCTGCTGGCAATAAAACCTAAGTTTTGATCTCGGTTGTTATTCTAGATCACAGTTTCTTATCGAATGCGGCATATTAGAAAGAGTTCTATCATTTGAGTATAGTTTTAAGGGTATAAATCGGAATTTTTGATTTTCTTAGTACTTAGATATGCTCTGCTGGCAATAAAACCTAAGTTTTGATCTCGGTTGTTATTCTAGATCAGAGTATCTTATCGAATGCGGCATATTAGTTAGAGTTCTATCATTTGAGTATAGTTTGAAAGATGGAAATGGAATTTTTCATTTTTTCTAGTACTTTGGTCTATGTGCTAATATTAAAAAAAAAACGCCAGAACTATTGCTGAAAAGTATCAGGAACTGTAGAACTCGGCTGTATTCATTAATATTGCACATTTATTTTTGATCTACCGGAAAATGATCTGCTACGGGAAGTTAGCAGAGCATTTTGGCATATGACTTTTTTCAGGGTAAAAACGCCAGAACTATTCCTGAAAAGTATCAGGAACTATAGAACTCAGCTGCATGCGAAGAGAACTCAATTTTTTTCTTGATCTGCTGGACAATGATCTGCTAACTTCACTGACATGGTAAGATTTAGGATATGAGACGTTATGTTATGTGTTAATGGTGTGTATATTGCATATTTCATGTCTTAATAATTATGGGTATTAATACACACATTCATACATAGGTCTAGTACTGGGGAGTACACCTTATTTGTAGCATTGTACACATTTTTTTGTTGAAAGAATAGTGCTAAAATATTGAACTAGGGAACTTTAGGTTGTAACTTTAACCACTGAGCTACTCAGGCATAAGTAGGCGATTGTTTTGTAGTATGTAAGCAGAAATGTTATGTCGCAATCTAAATGAACAATGTGTAGAGTAAGGTTACAGTATTTATTATAATTGTGTATTATTTTAATTATTATAATTGCGTAAATTGAAATGTTAGTAGGTATAAAATGTTAAGTCAGTTGTTTTAACGTCGATAAGAAAATTTGTGTGTGACCTTATTACTATTGTACTTAGATTATTATTCATTCTATCTTTAAACTGTGCTCACCGTCAGGGTATCTGAAATATAGTGATGGGTTATAATCAAAGTAAACCCTCGCAAAATAATGTGGCAATTTCTCAAAGTGTGTCCAATGAAGTGATAGGACAAAGATTAAATTGGTTGGAAATTGTGGTTATGGTGGTTGTTATATTATTTGGGCTGATGTGCCTATGGTGGCTAAGAAACCAATGCAGGAAACGGGTGCGAGATTGGTTTCGCAAGGAGGCTACGGTGGCTGGGTGGTCACCTCCGGTGGTCAAAGTACATACTGTGCAACCTCCGTCAACAGAGCACAATGCTGAACGATATTAAGTAGGTGCGAGCATTTAGATTTCGAGCCTATAGTTGTTGTATTTTTTTTGTATTATTGTGCTGTTTTTTTTTGTTATTATATGTAATGTAATGTTTTGTAATGTATTGCAATGTAATGTTTTATACGGAATATAGGGTAACCAGAAATATGGGTTGGTAAAAATAAATATGTATAATTTTTTTTTTTCCTCTTGTGGGAATTTTGTAAAGTGGCTCATTCTCCTTAAGAGAGCTACTGTAGGGACACATGTGTGGTATTAATGACTAAGCATTTGGTATAGTCATAGTGCATTATGTATACGTGTGTGTATGCCTACGCGCGGCTGCGCCCTCGATCTTATGATATATGTTTTTAGTCGCATTAAAGCATTCTACTAGTAACGTCGTTCCGTGTATCATTTGACGCTCCTTACACATACCTAGAACACACATACAGATTCAGTAAGATAGACATTCCTAAAGTTCCTACTGTTAGTTGTATATCATTGATAGTCGTTGCGGGTAGTGACAGTCATTACGAGTAGTCTGAAGCGATAAAATTTTCTACCAGTTTTGCCAAGGTTTCATCACAGTATAAAGATCGTATCTTTAGACTGTGGTTTTATCGTGTTATCCAGCTATTGTGTTAAAGACTAAGGCAGATGATGCACAATTCCGAGCAGGAATATAACCCACAGCTGCAGTCAGATATCCCATGTTATACAGTACAACTTTCTACAAGTTGCTAGAATATTGTGTAGCAGTTGTGTTTAAATTATTGGTGAATTATATTATTATTCCTCCATCTCCCTTTCACTACCGGTCTACCAGACGCACGGCTGGGTACCACCCACACTTGGTTGATATACCGTCTTGTCGTACCAAGCGCTTCTCCTCCACATTTATTGTGCGCACAGCCAAGCTGTGGAATTCTCTGCCGGCTTCTGTGTTCCCTGCCACCTATGACCTGTCAGCCTTTGAAGCACGAGTAAATAGGCATCTTCTGGGCTCGCTCGTCCCATCTTAGACCTCATCTATCGCTTACCATCAGGCGAGATCGAGGTCAAGAGTGGGCCCACCAGTAATAATAAGTTAGTTTTTCTTCTCTGCAGCACGGAACGAGTGCTTTTGTTGCGTTGTCCAATTTTTTACTAGTCTTATTTTATATTTACTGAGCTATAACCTTTTGAATAATTCAAAAATCACAGGAGTGTAAACTTTTTTTAAATATAACACTTTTGATACGTCTAAAGCTTTGTTTTCCTAGGAAAGCGGTGCCGTCATATAGCGGCCGTAATATTACGGACGCAAAAAGACGGCCGTCTTTACGGTGACGACATGTGGAAAGTTCCACGGCCGTTTTATCACACTGTCTGCTGTATCGCTATCTAGTGTATTACATTCTCTTTGGAAACGTTCACGAAACCATCTGACACCGACAAGACGGCCGTCATGCAAATGGCGGCACCGCTTTTTGACGTTACGGTGTCTGTTGCCGCTCTCTAGGAAACCGCGCCATTTTGTTTACATAGACAACCTTCTAGTGACGACATTTACCGCTGTATTACGGCCGCTATTTGACGGCACCGGTATCCTAGGAAACCAAAGCTTTAGATAAGAATTAATAATTATTATTGTAATATCAATGGTAAATGTCATGATGGCCTAGTGGTTAAGAGGAGGCCTACTCTTGTAGGCCTATCAGTAATAAAAAAAATATTCTATGTAATTATCTATGTATCTCACCTGGCAGCCGTACGTGATGCCAATGGACTCTCGCGACTCGCTGAGGTCGATGTTGAGGCCGTCCATGCTGATCTGTCGGATGCAGCCGTCGAAGCCGGCTCGCGTCACTTGCAGGATGCCCTTGTTGTCTCCGCCGAAGTTCATCGTGTCCAGAGCAACTGTTGCAAAACATGTTTTAGAGATAGTCATTATAATTAGAAGCATACATAATGTAAACAGCGTGATTTTGTTTCCTCAATTGCGAACATTTATGAAAACGATACTAAAACATTTAAAAAAATCTGTTTGTTTGGGCTAATCTCAACCTATTTTAATTTAACTTTCACTGGAAGATAGAGGTGGTTATAGGACAAATGGTAAGCTACTTCTCATCCCGGAATTTTCACGGGGTCGGGATTTACGCGGAAAAATACTCCCACTCGAACGAAATCGCGGGCAGAGGCTAGTAATAATTGAAATTACTTATAGAGTCTTCTCTGGAACTGGAGTCCATCTTCAGTATCTCGCGGTCTACCTTCAGCGAGCACTTGGTCTGTATGCGAGCGGCGTCCAGTCTGTGCCACTTGCCGTCGTTGTAAGAGTTCGCTGTGCCGATGATCAGTAGATCTTGCGTGTCTCCAAGGGATACCTATAAAATTACGTTTTGTTCCATTGAAATACGAGTAGCAATCAAATATATAAATGAGAGATAACCCATCTGTTTGCTCCTATCAACTTTAACCAGAATAGAAGACTTAGATTGTTCGATGTAAGGTAATAACATATTTTGATACTATATATAAAACGGTAACAAAACCAACTTTTGTTACCACGGTGAAAACCTTTTTATATACCTTGCCACAAACTAATAATTTCTAACCAACAATTTATTACACACTACGTGGTTAACATTTGCTTATAATCTAGGTATATGTTTAACTAACAACGTTATCCAAACGTTATATATTCTAGTTGAAAATGTGAGCACGAGTACAACATTACATATTAATCATGCAAATTAGTAAGTCTTATTCTTATATCTAATACTAAAATTTATACATCTCTGAAAAAGGGTAATCTTCTGCTTTTTCGATCAATTTAAGTAATTCGATACGAATTTTCTTAGCTGACAAAGAAAATAAATCTAGTTCTGAAAAAAGAGTATTATAATTTCTTGCTACACGTCGTAGAGGTGCGCGGACTCCCACATTGGTTACTACATAACAGGTTGTCTGGAAGATATAGCTCTCAGCGATAAGACCGCCATTGTAACCAATTTTATTTACAATATTGTTATTTAAGTGTGATTCAATTATTGGTGTACAATAAAGTATATTCTATCTATCTATCTATAACACAATTTGTTTGTTAACTCTGAGCAGTCGTACTTGTTTACACAGATCATATATGTACATTCTACATATATATTTTTTTCTGTATTATTATTTTCTTTTTTTGTTTATTTACTTAATTTTATATTACATTGCTAAAGGGATCCATTGAATGTCGTCCTTTGTATGTAGACCACTGTATCGGTTACTCAAGGGAAAGGGCCTTGAGAACCGAAACACAGGCTTTGCCTAGTTCGGCATCAAGTGCTACTGCTTTTGTGTACAATTAACCACTAACATTAGGATCTGTATATCTTAAGAAACAATGTTAATTTATCTAAGAAATAAAATTTGATTTGATTTGATACATCTGAATCAAAATGGTGACGCCTGTCAATATCAGAGGCAAAAACTAAAATATCTCACCTGTAGGTACACTTTTCCATCTTGCATCTGAATGGAGAAGAAGTAGGCACCTTCTCCGACCAGGTATATCAGACCGTCTGGCGCGTAGGTCCTGAAGAATAGTAGGACCTGGTTCTTCTGCGGAGACAGGTACTGTCGGCCGGGCATAGTGACGTGCGCGCGCCCGTTGAAGCGGTACTCCTGAGGTCCTGTGTCCGTTAGGGTGGGGAGGAGCTTGTCTCTGGTTGGGTATAAAGAGATTGAAATGATTATACATCTACTAATATTAAAAATTCGAAAGTTTGTGAGGATGGATCTATGGATGGATGTCTGTTACTCTTTCACGCATAAACTTTTGAATGGCTCTTACTGAAATATGGCATGTAGTCAGTTGGAATCTTAGAACAACACATAGGCTAATTTTAATCCCGCAATTCTCATTTTGAATTAAGGTTGTTGCTAAGTTTTGTATTAACTTAATTTTATTTGTGAAAGTTTGAATAAAGTTTTAAAATTTTTGTTACTAAGACTTTATGTCTATATTTATATTTGAAATAACGGTTCTATTATTATTAGTTATTATCAAACTGATATAAACTCGTGTTATTAAATTGAACACTTAAACCATCCTCAAAACGAATCACTCTATACATTGGTGAAAACCACATGCGAATCTGAAAAGTAGTTTTTAAGTAAATCGCAAACATATAGACGCGGTACAAGCCATTGTTTCATACTAAACTCTGTCCGGAGTCCGTGCTTCCTGATTATATAACCTGGGGGTATTTAAGTCAAGAGTGAAAAAGCTACTTCCAGGCGTGCTTCGTTTTCGACTACATCATTGCTTTTCAACAGGTGGTCAATCGAGCCTATCAAGAAATTATACTATATAAAGCTAAATTACCACTCACTCACTGACTCATTGACAGAATTGTTCTCCCAGATGGTGGATGGGGAGGTGGGTATATTTTGACAGATTCGTAAACAAGTAACTCTCAAACCTACGGGAAAAGTGCCAAACCCCCCCTTTTCCCCCCCCTTCTCCCCCCCCCTATCGTATCTCGGAAACTACGAGACCCGTATTTTTTCTTTTTACGGATTCGTATAGAGGAGGCTCGGTAAAGTAAAAACCATTTTTCAAAGTCCCCCCCCCCCGCCCCCCTTCTCCCCCCCTTTAGGCGGATATCGGAATCTAAGAGACTTGGAACATTTTTTTTTTCAGATTCATTTAGAGGGGCAATGCTTTAGTCGAAATAATTGTGCAACCCCCCCCCCCCATTTCCCCCCCCTTTTTTTTTTTTTTTTTTCACAAGCACGCGAGGTGCTTGCACCTCGCGCAACACGCAAATACTAAACCCCCCCATCACCCCCCCCCCCCCTTTTTTTTTTTTTTTTTTTTTCACAAGCACGCGAGGTGCTTGCACCTCGCGCAACACGCAAATACTTGATTTAGAGGGGCAATGCTTTAGTTTTTTTCACAAGCACGCGAGGTGCTTGCACCTCGCGCAACACGCAAATACTAAGCCCCCCCCCATCTCCCCCATCACCACCGCCCCCTTTTTTTTTTTTTTCACAAGCACGCGAGGTGCTTGCACCTCGCGCAACACGCAAATACTAGTTATACTATATAAACCTAGATTACCACTCACTCATTGACATAATTGTTCTCCCAGATGGTGGATGGGGAGGTGGGTATATTTTGACAGATTCGTAAACAAGTAACTCTCAAACCTACGGGAAAAGTGCCAAACCTCCCCTTTCCCCCCCCCCCCTATCGTATCTTGGAAACTACGAGACCCGTATTTTTTTCTTTTTACGGATTCGTATAGAGGAGGCTCGGTAAAGTATAAACCATTTTTCAAAGTCCACCCCCCCCCCCCGCCCTCCTTCTCACCCCCTTTAGGCGGATCTCGGAATCTAAGAGACTTGGAACATTTTTTTTTTTCAGATTCATTTAGAGGGGCAATGCTTTAGTCAAAATACTTCTGCAACCCCCCCCCATCACCCCCCCCCCCTTATTTTTTTTTTCTCGAGCACGCGAGGTGCTTGCACCTCGCGCAACACGCAAATACTAAACCCCCCCCCATCTTCCCCATCACCCCCCCCATATTTTTTTTTTCTCAAGCACGCGAGGTGCTTGCACCTCGCGCAACACGCAAATACTAGTTGTATTATATAAAGCTAAATTACCACTCACTGACTCACTGACTCATTGACATAATTGTTCTCCCAGATGGTGGATGGGGAGGTGGGTATATTTTGACAGATTCGTAAACAAGTAACTCTCAAACCTACGGGAAAAGTGCCAAACCTCCCCTTTTCCGCCCCCTTCTCCCCCCCTATCGTATCTCGGAAACTACGAGACCCGTATTTTTTTCTTTTTACGGATTCGTATAGAGGAGGCTCGGTAAAGTAAAAACCATTTTTCAAAGTCCCCCCCCCCGCCCCCCTTCTCCCCCCCTTTAGGCGGATCTCGGAATCTAAGAGACTTGGAACATTTTTTTTTTCAGATTCATTTAGAGGGGCAATGCTTTAGTTTTTTTCACAAGCACGCGAGGTGCTTGCACCTCGCGCAACACGCAAATACTAGTAAGTATATAAAGATCTTACCTCTGCCTAGCCCCTTTCAAGTTTTGAGCGCTAGCGAAGTTCCATAAGCCAACAGGCGTATCGCCAATCATCAGCTCTTCAATTTCTCCCACAAAGGCTGGGTAGCTCACCGACTGCAGCTTGGCATCGGAGGGGGCACCTCCCACGTACAACTTGGATTTCTGCCTGTCCAGATTGAAGATTGTATGCTGTCCTGGTAACACAGCCTCTTTGGAGTGCACGTAGTCTGCTGAACCATTGTCGAGAGGCTCCCGGATTGAAAGTTTCACGTTACGTCCGACCCTGTGGATAAAAGGAGTTAATGACATCATCTTTAAAAAAAATGCGAGATGTGTTCGTATAAGATGAGATAAGATTTTATTTTTTCTATACAATACATATTGTTTACATGTTTTTTTAATGGATAAGATAAATAGGTCTAATTTTGTCCATTATGTTCTCACGGCTGGGACTCAGGCATTCTTTCTATAAGAAGAGGGCGTCATCGAACACGCGGGCCCAGTGCGGATTGTTGGCAAGGGCGGATCCAAGGGGTGGTCATGGGGTCATGACCACCCCCCCTGGGCTGGGTCCAGGACCTAGGTGGACTAATTAAAAATTTTAAACATTGTTACTAGATAATACTCTAGTTTCTGTCGTTGTAAACGAATATCGGCAGTGGATGGCCAAGTGGCAGCGGAGTCAGGAAATACAAATTATAATTTCTTGTGTTTTACGTTTCCACGATTATGTGCCCCCCACCCCCCCTGGCACCAAAGCTGGATCCGCCCTTGATTGGTAGATGTCATTTCATTTCGGATTCGTGGTCTTCTTAAGACATACCGGTTTCCTAACGATGTTATCCTTTACCAATTTGAGAGCAGTAGAGTTGATTCAAATTCAAATTTTTGAAAAGAGAAAAGAAAGTTGAAGAGAACGTTGTTTTTTTTATGCAAGTATACACAAAGTAATGAACCCACTACCTGCAACCCGCAAGTCGGACCCGTAACCACTGAGCCACTACTGCTCTCAGTTTTTAATGGATACATTTGATTTACTTTATGTACAGACGCCAGCACATCAAGCTATAACAATCTGTCAAATTTCTTTAATAGATTTTCAACTCTATTGTTAAAGAAATTAGATTCAAGGTTGATTGGGTTTGACAGTTTCGGGTAGCTTCATGTGCTGGCGTCTGTACAATAGCGGTACATGGGCGGACCCAGTGCAACAAGGCATTCTGTACTAGTCAACTTTTGGGTTTTTACCCAATGTTGTAGGTGTACAAGTAAATAAAATGCCATAAATTACCGAAAGAGTATAAAAATAATAAGTATAAAATAAAGGAATGGACTGGTGCCTAAACTAGGCTAGGTAGACCTAGCGTCCTGAAAATATAGGCCGTATTTTCAGAATGTCTTTACTCTGTAAATTTTGTAACTTTGATTAGTGCTTAACAGAAAGTGGTCTAGAAGTATTTAAACATTTTTAATTCGATAATAAAATGAATACAGTGTTAGTAAGGTTAGTTTTGTGTGGTGTTTTTCTTTCACTTCAAAATGGAGCAACGGATCGATGTGGTGAAAATATAGTTTTTTTTTTAAAGAGACCTAGCAACGTGGATAGAATTCACATCACTAGCAATCTTGGGGTTTCGAACCCACGACCTTTCGATCACAAATCCGACACCTTAACCATGCTGTTAAAGCTTCCTTGCTTCTGCGTTGGGACAACGAAACCCCACTTGGCTAGCTAGCTATAACCTAGGGGTCTTTAAGTCAAGAGTGGTTACTTTTAGGTAAGCGTGCTCCATCTTCGACCACATCATCACTTACCATCAGGTGAAATGGTGGTCAAACGCGAGCCTGTTATCAATAAAAAAGTATTTATACTAGACCTGCTCGGAAAGTGCCTTATTACTTTTTAATAAGTTTGACAGAAAGGACGTCATTACTGTAGTACAAATGTGCGTATTGCAAGTGTATGAGAATTCATTACTAGCGTGCTGGAGACACTGGAGAGGGAGGGAAAAGTGTATGAAACACCATTAATAATGCGCTGTTATTTTTTTTAATTTAGACCAATTCAGTAGCATACTTAAAAGTACTTGTAATGCCAAAAGACAAGAGACAGATTATTATTTTCTCTTATTTTCCTCGTAGTTATAGTATAAAGCACTATGTATCACTCGGAAGAAAGTGCGATTTCCAACTCGTATGTACTAAGGCTCAAACTACACCCTCGTTGGTAATCGGTCACTTTCTCCCCTCGATGAACAATGTACTATTACAGCGGCCAACCTGGGCCGGCAATCGGTTAAATGATTTCCAGATTGGCCACTCAACCTAAGTGAATGTAGTGTCAAGCCACGTACCTGTCGACAACGACCTGGTACCAGCGGTTGTCTGCGACGAACTTGTCGCTACCTATCCTGGCTGGCTCCCGACCTGACTCCGCGCTGTCTCCGATGTCCATCTTCAGGTAAGGATAGCCGTTCTCTACACCAATGACCATGAAATCGTCCTGGGAAACAAGTGTAAATTAATCTCTGGTATATGAGCAAACAGGCCGTTGCTAGCGGCTTAGTTCACACGATTTTACATACAAACTTTCATCCACTATTGCAGCCCCTTAGGGGTTGATTTCTGACCCCGAGTTTTTCCTCTTTATGCCAAATTTAATCAAAACCGATTCAGTTGTTTAGATGTGAAAGCATAACAGATAGATGACTTCTTCTATATTTATAATATGTGGATTCTGTAGCAGTCATCACTTGACTAACTATTTTGGCTGTAAATTTTTTATTTTTTCTTAAGTATTAATGTGTTTTATTCTTTTATTTTTTGTTTGAGTTGGGTGGGTATTGGCTTGATTACCCGAACAATACAAATACCATTGGAGAAGGCTATGAACACCATTGGGGAGGGATTGCACTTGCACCCTTTCAGATTACAAAAAAAAAAACAATATAAACTTAACACATTATAAAGGACGAGCTGCAAAAATTTTGCGTTCTTGTGTTCATCTGTTTTAGAAAACATTTTTAGAAAACGTTTTAATAGTAAGCTTCTTTTTTAAAAATAGAATTACTAGCTACTGAATATAAATAACAATTATTACAGACGTGCAGTGCAAGTGAGAGATTCTTCTTCATGGTCAAGAATACGGACGCTGAATACATAAGATATCCGCCGTGTCACCATCATAGATGAATTGTATGTAAATCGAGCAGGAGAGACAGGCCTCCATCTGTCCTTCGAGAAACCTTATCACGGGAATCCTGGCGACGTCCTTATTAAACGGCAAGGTAATCTTCGTATCCGCTTATAGGCGTCCGTATGTTCTGTGTTGTGTTCTTACTTTATCTATAACTAGCAACCCGCCCCGACTTCGCACGGGTGCAATTACAAATTTTTCAATAGTTCGGCTTTTCTCTACTATAATATGCATGTAATAAACACATAAACTTTCCTTTAGATTTACTTTATCTATTGCTGAAAATCCGTTGCATAGTTTAAAAGATCTAAGCGTACAGACAGCAGACTTTGTTATATACTATGTAAAGATGCCTTTATGGTCGTCATCCTTACCGACTTGGTCCTCCTAAGCATGGTGTCCTTAGGGTTGCCGAGGTAGAGTATGAGGCCGTTCGTCTCGTTGGTCTTGAAGTAGACGGAGACGTGTGTGGAGGTGGACATCTCGTCTACCGTGTCGGGCAGGCGCGGCTGCAGTGTGGTGTGGCTATCGAACTGAACCGCTACCTGGATGCGGTTGGCTACTGTGCGGGCCTGAAATACAACACATTTTTTATTTGAACCATTTTCGTACAAAAATTTCCTCTCCTTAGAGTTTTAGAGGAATGTTCAGTGAAATGCCACGGCTTTGGAATGCAAGGGCACCTAAAGGAACAGTATGGGTTTTAGTCAGTCTGATACTAGACGAGTTTATTTTTGGAAAAGAAGTAGCTTATGTCTGGCGACGGGTTATCAATTATCTCCATTCCTGATTTCTTCAAAATTGGATCACCAGTTTAGCTGTGAAAGTGTTACAGACACACAGATGCAATTTTTTATTTACAATATTGATATGGTAAATCGCAAATATTGGCATTAAGCCGCGCGATGCACTAACCAAATTAATTTGACTGTGGGCGGCTCGAGTGTTCCAAGATGAGCGCTAACAGGCAAAAACAGTGCAGATGGTCATAACTGCTACTGCCCTGTGGCAGTAAATCCGTCAGAGAAAACATTCCCGTAACCCTGGCAGACTATGGGCCAATCGGACCACGTTAACCTACAAGGTCTATGTTACACTGATCCTAGAGTACGTAGATATATTACGTTGTGCTATGACCCACCTTTTCGATGAGCTCCTTCAGTTTGAGCAGCTTCTCGTCAGCCTCTTTGCGCCTGTGCTCGAGGTCGTCCTGCCTGATCTTAACGGTGCGGTACTTCTCGGTAATCGTCGGGTTCAGCTGCTCGATGTCTCTCACTAGAGTACAGATAACAGATTATGTACTTATACCCGGACTTTTAATTCGATGCAGTGGATTGACAGTTTTAATGTTGTAAGGTAATGCAACTATGAAATTGTGATGTAACTAAATTAATCGATTCAGGAATAAAATCGAATAACGATGTAAACTATTTTTTTTTAATAATATTGTGTGAAAAAACCAATAAGTTAAATCTGATTATAAAAGGACGTGAAAAATAAAACGAAGAGATTGATAATATTTTTAATTTTTTACAATAAACGCCTGTACCTGTACCCATTCCAACGGGGTTTAGATCGCAGTGTTGCGGGGGCAGTCTTTTTAATAGTAATCTCGCACAATTTATGAAAATATTCTTCACATAAAACAATTTCCAAAAGACTGGCTTTTATCATGACTGGTTAGATATTAATATTTTTATTAAAAATAGATTTATTTATATTAAAATCTAGTAACTACTTCCAAATAAAAGATATATATGTATTATCATTTATTTATATTTCTCACGATTAAAAATTCGCTCATTTATTATTCGATTTATTGAATCCATCTCTATTAGGTTAAATAGGGTATCATTATTTTAGTAAGTGACAGTAGCTTATGTCAACTTACGGCATCGAATTAAAAGTCCGGGTATAGTATACTACACTCTCAATAATCTGCCAACTAAGGGAGTTTAAAAATATCTATAATTAAGATTTTTGTCAATGCCCATAGATTAGCATCAAATTAAGCGACAATAGCCTAATGGCTAAGGTGTCTGCCTTGTGACCGAGAGGTCGCGGGTTCGAACCCCACCAATTTTGTCGTGAACCCACTCCAGACACAAGCAAATTTAGCATAGTTGCCAGGGTTATATTATTATTGACGCTATAATTATATATTTTATTTATTATATTATATATAATTATTATTTTATTAATTATTATGCCCCACTTCAGCTAAAACCGACCTCATCAAATATCTAGGCATCACGATTGACTCAAATTTAAACTTCCGCAAACATATAGATTTATTATGCACTAGAGTGCGTAAACTAATATATATTTTTAAAAATTTACGTGAAGTAGCAGATGTTAAATTAATTAAACAGGTTTACTTAGCTTTGTGTCAATCTATTATTACATACTGTACTGTTACGTCCTGGGGAGGCGCCGGGAAATCTATTTTACTGCAACTTGAACGAGCTCAAAGAGCGGTTTTAAAGGTTGCTACTTTTCGACCATTCAGATTTCCCACACAAGAGCTCTACATGTCTTGTAAAGTGCTAACCGTTCTACAGTTATTTGTTCTAAATATAGTTTTACTCCAACTGAACTTGATTTTAATCCAGTTCCGTCAGATAGAGGGCGAAAAGATCTAGTTTGTCATAACTCTCAGACTAAACATGCTTTTGCTAAACGATTTTATTTATTTTTAGGACCCTATTTGTATAACAAGATTAACAGAGTGCTAACAGTGTATAGTTTAAGTTATAATAGGTGTAATTTAATAGTTTCGGAATATTTGTCAAAACTCAATTATACAGACACGGAAAAACTACTAGAAATCCTGAAATAATTTAGTATTAGTTCCTAATCCATTAGTCACTGTAATTATTGTATCTTCTTTTTAAATCAGCGATTAATTAATATATTGTTTTTGTATATTATCGATGTAAAGTGATGGCTTGAAACACAGGTTTTTTTATAAACCTACATCAGGCAGGTTGCTACATTATAGTAAGCAGTATATTTGACCTCTATTGAAAATAAGATAAATAACCATTTTACCAATGTTTTTCAAGCACTTAAATTTACCCTTTAAGAACTATTATATATATTTATATTCTGGACTATATGTACTTTTCTGTAAACATGTTATTTGAATAAAATTATTATTTTATTATATTATTATGGACGCTATCCTTATTATTATTGACGCTATAATTATTATTATTGACGCTATAATTATTATTACTGACGCTATAATTATTATTATTGATGCTAAATTTATTTTTCTAAATGATTAAAAAACCACCGTGGTCAGAACATTCCAGCAACCGGGGTGTTGTGCAGTCGGCCAAGAAAGTGGTGTACCACCCTAAGGTTGAATATCGCTTGCAGATTCATAGGTGATAAAGATTAGTTTCGCTTGCAGATCGATCTGACAACTTCTATTGCTGTCTTTATCTGATTATTGATAACGACTATTACTGTTTGTAACGTGACAGCTGTTCTTAGTTTGAACTTGATGGAACCAATGACGTCGTAAAATCAACGGCGGGGGGCTGTAGATTTTGATGACAAAATTGTATCTACAAATTCAGAATTGTAATCAACAAGTTACATAAAATTGTAAAGGCACAAGGCGAGTCCACAAACCTACAATTTCTGTAAACTTGTAATTACAATATCAATAAAAAACAAGCTAAAAAAATAGATTTATCATTTTATTAAAAGAGAATGCCCAATGTTCTTCTAACCGTGGTTGCGCATCCAAATATTTTGTATGACATCATAAATTAAATATAAAAGAGGGGTGATGTCGTACTTTCAAAGGAAATAAAAATTATTCTTTTATTTCGTAGGGTTTTTGTTCTTTATAGATTTTCTGTTCAGGTTTGAGGTTAGTTTTGTAACAAACCTTTCACTAAAAAAAATCAGTCCTTTACAACAATATGATTTAAATGCACATAAAACAACAGAAAACGGTTTCAAGAAACCAATTAATGATCCTAAATAATAATAATATTTCATATATGTAGTTATATAGGTTTATAGGTACGTATAAGAAATAGAATAAAAATGCTAGTAAAGTATTCATAAAATATGTCGTCTAAAAACGGAGCCGGCGGCTCAACATACCTAAATCGAGCCCAAATTAGATACTACAAAATGTTCATAATGTAAGCACAGCAGATTACGCACCAAACAATTGTAATAATAACTGGTAATATCAGCCACTGAGTTACTTATAGCCCTATTAACTAAAATGTAGGCGTAGTACACCTTACTGCTAATATTTCGTGACTTAATTCTTCCCCTTACTAAATACTTATCCGTTCCCAATACCAACGGCAATTCATCCTCAATGCTATTTGCTACTTCAATTTCGTATTTTTCGTTCCTACAAACACGCTACCCATAATATGACCGTGCCTGTTTAATCGGATACGACCCTAGAGCTACTGTCATCCTCATTATGTAGTAACAGTTTTGTAAATGTATCTAAATGAGGATGTTTGGCATCTATAGTTAAGAAAATTGCTCTTCTCAAAAATATGAATAGATATTCATATTTTCATGTTAAATGTACTCTCCCAAATATTTTTTTCTTTTTAATCTAGCTTTAGCTATTTCCAGGAACTGTTGAGCATCAGGTCGGTCGTCCACATTTATTGGTGCATGGAACTTATTGAGAAGTGCACATGGTATATTAAAATCTAACATCAGGTGTGTCGATGTACGATTGAAGTATTCTTGGTGAAATAATTTATAAAGGCGTTTTATGCACCCATTTGCAACTTCCACCACCCATCGACACATCATAACAAATCTTGATCGATTAGCCTGCTCTATGGTCAATTACAAAGAGAATGTAATACACTATGTAAAATAAAAACATTTCCAAGTTTAAAATATTTTTTTCAGTTGTGACAGTACACCTATCACATTGGCATTTCGTGATAGTGTTACCAACAAGTAATCTGAATTAGCCTGACTGTAAGTGATTAGTCAACCAAAGAAATATTTAGTTAGTAAAATATTAGATATTATTTAAAGGCGTAATTAACAAAAATACCGTATTTTAATTATAATAAAATACCTACAAAAAAAAATAGTCAAACGGCGCTGCGCCATCGTTACATGGTGGACATCCATCCAGACATCCAACTCATACGCACAAAACGTTTTGGGAATTGTTTTATTATGCGTAGGTACAGCTAAGGAGAAGAATTCTCTGCCGGAGTATGTGTTTCCTGATAGCTATAACCAGGGTCCTGGGGGTCTTTAAGTCAAGAGTGAATAGATTACTTCTAGGTAAGCGTGCCTCATCTTCAACTATATCATCACTTTACATCAGGTGAGATGGCGGTCAAACGCAAGCCTTTGATAGGCTTGCGTTTGACCGCCAGTAAAAAAATATTAAGGAAAAATGTTATAGTTTAAATTATTTTAAGACCAAATATAGGGGAGGTTTTTAAAATTGGCAACACTGCTTTTACAACTATACGCCATTTAAAAAGTATGAAAAAATCCAATAAACAACTAATTAATACAAAATATTAAACCCCACATTCTATTTGAACTAAATGAACTAAGAGAGGCTAAAAAAATATTTTATGATTTGTGAGTATATTTTTATAGCCATAATCTTCTATTTAATGCGATGTTGCTTTTGGTCATTGTCTTTTCTACAATCAATTTTAAAATACTTATAACAAACAAAAACATAGCATATATAGTAATATTTAGAAGATATTGAAAATTTTTAAAAATTAGAAACGGGTGTAACCGCCGTTGGCCTCTATAACCTCTAAAAGACGAGACCTCATTGAACCAACAAGCCGTGAGCAAATATCGGTTCCCCGCATTTCCTCCCAGATATAATTACAGTGACTAATAAGAGCTTGTTTGGTTCTTTCATTTTGATGCGACCATCGTTGGACCATAAGGCCCCAAAGATTTTCTATCGGGTTGAGGTCCGGCGATCTTGAGGGCCACTGAATTACCCTTACGTCAGTGTGTGAACGAAACCAGGCTCTTACGATCCTCGCATTATGAATTGAACAATTATCTTGAACAAAATCAAATTGTGGCACTTCGTTCTCCGGGTAAACATTACGGACTGTCGGTAGCATTGCATTCTGAAGCACGTCGATATAATTTACAGCCGTCGCTCGAGGAGGTAGAGAACACAATTCTCCTACACCATCCGTACTCATCCAGCCCCAAATATTTACGGAAATTCGACCTGATTCTCTATTTGGGATTACATGATCATCTTTATACCGTGTTGAATTATATCGCCAAAGGTGAAGACGTCCATGCTGACTGGATTTAAACGTTTTTTCATCACAAAACACTGTATTAGACCAATCAAACTCTAAGTGCTCTCTGGCGAAGTTCAGACGAGCAAGTCTGTGAGCATCCGTCAAATATATTTTCTTGGCGTAATGCCTGTGGTGCAACCCCATGTAATGTAGATGATTCCTTATTGTTTGGGCACTCATATCGAACATCTCCGCAAAATGTTTTGTGGGCTTAAAACCATTGATTTCATATTCCCGTCTCATGAATTCTCTATCGTTATTGGAGAGTGCAGGCCGGCGACCACTTCTTCTGTGATCCAACAAACTTCCCTCCTCTCCTTCACGACGAATCCAAAAGCGGACAGAACGCCTCGATATATTCAAATTCCGGGATATCGCACTGATACTGCTTCCCTCATTAAATTGGGCAATTATTTGTGCTCTTTCGGCAATGGTCAAGTTGGCAGGCATTGAGATGATTTTATATGCAGTTGATTGAAAAATAACACGGAAAATATATCGATTTTTTGCATATATTTGACAAAATGTCAATTGTCAGTTTTCTTTTTCAAATGGAATTCGGTTGTCTAAATAGTTTTTATTACTTTTGTTTGGAAACATTTCAATTGCTTTGTAGAAACTAATGTCCTTTTCATTTATACTAAAGGTTAAAATGTCATGTACTTATATGTGACATATGACGTATGAATACTAAATACATAGGTTTACGTCATGATAATGTTGTCTCTTTCAGTAATATCTTTTTATAACGAACCTTGTTGTAATTTTCGATGACCGGGAAACTAAATCAAAACTGGTACACCACTTTCTTGGCCGACCGTACAAACCTAAGTTCTCGACATTGGAGGTCATCTTCTGCGCCTCGTCTGCCAGTTTGGGCAGCGTCTGCGCCCGCTCCTTGCTGGCTGCCAGGTCAACGCCGAGCTGTGACATCACGGCCAACGTCTCCTTGACCGGCGCCTCCACCTTGTCAGCTTGCAGCACTTCATCCGCTAACGAGAACGGAGGTGGCGGCTTCGGAAGGGAGCTATAACAACAATTCGGCAATACATTAACAATATTTGTCAACAGTAGACTTTATTTACTAGCTGTACCCCGCGGTTTCACACGCGAAAACAATGCAAACTTTCATCCCCTTATTATATATCCTTATATACCCTTTAGGGGTTGATTGGTTTTTAATAAAGTAGCCTCCGTTTGATCCTCGGTCTCCAACAATTCGCATTCCAAATTCCAAATCGGTGCGGTGATTTAGCCGTGAAACCGTAACAGAAAGACATACAGAGAGACAGACAGGCTTATGCATAAAAATATTAGTAAGAAAGATTTAGTTATCCCAACAAAGAATACATTTACATGCTAAAATATTTTATGAAACTATAACACCTTGTGTTTCTCCAATTATAGTTAAACACATCATGTGATAAAATAAAACTAACAACAAGAAAAAATATTACACTAAAACTTGACATAACAGTCTCTTATAATTATTGTGAAAATCAATTATGTTTTGAAATGAGTAATCATGGCGTTTTTTGCTTGTTTTTTTTCTATGCGAACCAAATTTTAAATCGTGCTTCTGTTGTTTTATAAGTGCCCATGTGGAATAAAATATGTTGGAGTTTGATAACATAATCAGCCTATAATGTTTCCACTCCTGTGACAAATACCTCCTTCTTTGAGCTTCGTTGAGTTGAAAACCAGCTTTGGGCACTAGTTGTCAGGCGCATTTTACTGAACTGGGCCTATTTGGTGCAGCCGTGAGTCACGCAGTAATAGTATTATGTAAATATTCAGTTTTATTTTTTTAATACTCTAAATTTGTTGTTGTTATTATAGTATGTGTTGTAATATTGTGTGTACTTGAGGAATGTGACTATAAACTTTGGTGGATATCGCATGTCTTCGGATATTCGGTCCCAGTTTCCGGGCTTCAAACCCACAATCTACATTTCGCAAGTCGGTCCCATAACCACAGACTACTTACAAGTTAATAGCGTTGTTGTCATCGTCAGCTGATTCCTTCGTCTTCCAGGCTTGTTGTAATTTCAGTTCGGCTCTTGTCAAGTTAGGACTGAGCGCCACTTCCACTATGTTCTGCGCCATAGCGGCTTTATCCAATAGGAGTTGAGATCGGTCGCGAGCTGGTACCACGCGGTTGTTTAGTTCGTTAGTCTGAAATAAGACATTATATGTTGAATGATTTTGGTCTGTGAAAGGCTAATTGAATATATGAAATTAAGGCGACTGTGATGTGAGATCTACGATGAATGAGTGAGCCAAAAAGATGTCTGTTCACTTTTGCAATATCACCATTGCTTTGCTGGTCATAAATGGTAGGGAACACAGAAGTCGATAGATAGTTCCACACCTTGACGTTGCGCACAATAAATGAGGTAAAGAAGCGCTTAGCACGACAAGACGGTTTATCAACCAAGTGTGTTTTAATATAATGTTTAAAGTAATTATTACATTGGTATATATAATTACATACATTGAGGGGATAAGCCTCTCAATCTTAGACATACTAAGACGTCATCTTGACTCATAGTGCATAGTGATATTGTGTACAGAAGAAATTGTATGTACTTTGAGTGATACGTTTAGAAAAATTGCAGACATACCCCCAAACTAGTAGAGGCACGACTGTATGTTAAGAGCTAATAATTAAATTATTCAATTATCCAGATATTCATATTATTATGTCCGGATATTCGATAATCCGAATGCGACAACAATTAGTCCGGTTAATCGAGTCTCCAGTGTACGTATATATTGAACTAGCTTGTGCCAGCGGCTTCGTCCGCGTGGGAAGTTTTTCCCGTGTAAATCCCGATCCCGTGGGAATTTCGCAAAATCCTTTCTTAGCGGATGCCTACGCCATAACATCTACCTGCATGCCAAATTTCAGCCCGATCCGTCCAGTGGTTTGGGCTGTGCGTTGATAGATCACTATGTCAGTCAGTCAGTCAGTCACCTTTGAATTATATATATTTAGATTTTAGGCAAATGATATGATGAGACAAACTTACCTGCTGGGTGATGTTCTTGACGCCCTGTTCTGCATCATCAGCCGCCTTCTTGGCGTCTCCGATCTCCGTCACTATGGAGGAGTACGCCGAGGCCGCGGTGTATGCGTGTTGTGTGCGCGAGTTGTTGTTCTCTCTCTCCGCCAAGTCGCGCAAGTTGTCCGCCTGCACACAACAGAATGATAATAACATAAATAAAGTTTGAAGAGTTAATGGCCTTATGGGTAAAGTGTCAGCAATCGAGAGGTCGAGGGAACCCTATCCATTACACTATTACACAGACACAAGCAATTATTAACTTAATTGGAGGGCTTAACAAGATTGCTAATAATGTGAATTCTTAGAAAGAGCAGAAGCGCGCGTTGTTCTCATCATGTGGGATGTGATTACAGTGATCACTGTCCCGATAGTCGTCACAGCCAATGGCTTAATAGCCAAGATCCTGCTTAAGCAGCTGGAGCAAGAGCTTGCTTCAGAAACCAGTACTCCTGTACACGGCGCGTATCTTTAGGAGGTTTCTCTATTTCGAGCCCTGATCACCGGTAGCTTGGATCCTGTGCCCGATACCGGTGGGCTTTTTTTTTTTTTTTTTTAACGTGGTAAAATTATCAAATAAGTCCTTCCACTCCGGGCAGGGTGGGAGGGACTGTCAGACTTGAATTAGCAGTAACACATTTTTGGGTCTCAATCGAAGTGCGGGGTGCGGGGCGGCGCGTAACCATAACAACGCAGCGACGCGAGCCGCGACGTAGTCTCACTCCGCGCTGTCCGCACACTCTCCGCGCAGCCCTACTGTACAATCGCGCACAAGGTTTTAAAGTTTGTTTCCGTCTAATCTGTGATCATTGAGTTTAATTTCAAGAAAATGAGTCCACACTCCACCACAACGAACTATTAGGAGAGAGGGGAGGAGAATGATATTTGATGTTTACAATTACTTTTTAAAAGAAAATAATATAACTGATTCTCTAAATAAAACTGCGGAAGTTACGAAAAATAGTCTATATCCACAGTTAAAAAAATTTTAAAAGAGGGTCAAAGTTCAGAATTTATTATCGCATTTAGGACCCAGGTAAAAAGAGACTGAATAAAATCAGTGACAGACATTATAAAACGATGCATTCACAATTTTCATATAACTGAAAAAGAATTACCGACAGTTGGTAAACTTCGTGCAAAGTTACGTTCAGATATAAATTATGAAGGTTTTGAAAAAAGCCTTCAACGCATAATCCGAGATTATTTTTAACTTGCGTTTAATTAAATTACTTTAGTTTTTTGAATTTCCCGGACAACTGTGGAGCATGCGTCTAACATTTTTCTCCATACTTGTACCTGCGCGGACGACCGCCATTTTGGTTCAACTTGTTCAGACTTCAAGCCGACCCGAACAAAGCTGGAAAAGGCTTAGCAGACGCAGCATAAGCAACTCACCCTATTCCTCAACATGGACGTGTGCTGATAAGCCACATCAGTCAAGTTCCTCAGTTCAGGCATCTTGGCCTCCAGGTCGGCCAGCCTGTCCACCATGCCCTGGTTAGCTGTTCGGATGTCATCAGCCGTTTTGATGGTGATGTTCTTTACTGCGGCCGTGACTATGTTGAAGAATGTCGTGTTGCCTATGTCGTAGCCGGCGTCGATGAGGTCTGTCATTGCGGCTGTGTTCAGTTTGGTCACTGATGTTACTTTGTTGCCGAATTTTGAGTGTCTGAAAGGGAGTTATATTTTTTTTATTAGAACGTGGATAAGGTGACGTATTTATCATTTTGGGGGTTGGTTATCAGAGATTAGCTGTGCTCGTAACCGAACTCCTTTTGCGTGGAAGGTTTTTCTAGTGTAAATCCCAATAAACTTGGTCCATTCATTCCCGAGATTAGCTCAGCCAAATACACAAATAATATTCAAAAGTTTGTTTGTTTTAGTAATGTGAAAATAACTTTAAGCACTTAAAAGCTCACATTTATTTTAAAACTTTCAATTTTATATTAGCATAATATAGCGTCTACCCGCGGCTTCGCTCGTATCCTAAGATATTGTCACACCTATGATACTCAGTAAAAAAAATCATCTTTCTAATGGTGAGCCAATTTTTTATATCAAACAATCAATTTATTGCAGGCAACTTAGCCCATACTAATAAAATACACCCTGTTACAATACCTATAGATAAAAAAATACATATAGCAAAACCAAAATTAATTATTACTCAACACGAAATGACGACGTCGTTTTAAGCTGCGAGGTTGATTCGTTAAAAACATTCAAACATACAAATCTTTACGTGGAAAGACATTTACGTGGTGAAAACTTCCTATGCGAAAAAGTCGCAGACACAGCTTGTATAAAATATGAATTTTAATAATTCCGTTTCTTTTTTTGTACACCTACCACATTGTGGTCTTTTTAATCCAAAGGTTGACTGGTAGAGAATGCCTTGTTGCATCAAGTACCACCACCTTCTTATTTCATACTAATATTATAAATACGAAAGTTTCTGAGGATGGATGAATAAATGTACCAGCTTCAGCCCGCGACTTCGATCGCGTGGGAGGGTTTTCCCCCGTAAATTTCGATCACGTGGGAATTACCGAATAAAAATAGCCTGGAATGACACATTTCAGGATGTCAACTATCTACTTACCAAATTTCAGTCAGATCCTTTCAGTAGTTTTTGCTTGAAAGAGTAAGAAACATCCATCTACACATCCATACTCAAAAACTTTCGCATATATAATATTAGTACAGTAGTACCCAACTAATATGGCTTACCGATGTACCTGCACAGAACATGAATTTTCACACCACGCTTCGTTTCCTCTACCGTTATTGGTTGACAGCTACACGTGAGTGAGACGGAACTAACAGCTGCAGTGTATTATAAACCTTATAGTAGTGACCTAAGGTTGATTGTAAGTTTTAAGCGTGTTTTCGTTAATCTTCTGGGCTATACTTTCTTTTCTGCGCGAACGAAGATTCACGACGCGCCTTATCAGTTGGGTACTACTGTACGATTGATGTATAGTTGTAGTTGTGGAAGCGAGACAGTACCTGTTCTTGGCGTTAAGCTCCTCGGCTCTGGCGGCAGTGTGTTGAGCCAAGTCCGTGTACTGGAGCATCTCATCCAGTTTGGTTTTCAGGTCGCGAGTGTCATTAACCAGTACGTGGAATTTCTGTAAAACATTGGAAGAGAGTTCTTCTAAAATTAGTGGGTACAGAATACGCTTATAGAGGCCTGTGTACCTAATATAACGTATTTAGGATGCTGTTGGGGCCGCCGTGGTGCTGCAGTGACTCCGGAATGTTTGTGGAAGCACATAAACACCACGATACATGTATTACAATTAGATTTTACACTAATATGCCAATCAGTTATCGTATTGTGGTAGAATGATGCCTAAACTAAGCTAGAAGGTTGTACTTGGACACCAAGACTCCCTTAGTACATTTTGATAACCTATAATAATTGTTTAGTCTTGAAGTGTCAATAGCCTAGTGATCAAGTGGTGGCGGGTTCGAACCCCACCCATTACAATATTGCCGTAAGCCCACTCCAGACTTTTATTTAGCTTATTTGGAGGAGTTCACGAGATTGCTAGTAATGTGAATTCTACCCATTGTTAGAACTCTTTTTGAGAAAAATTGTTTATGTGTATTAAGTTTTGTGCTAAAATAATTTAGAGAAAGCTATGCACGCATGTGTGTGCTTGCATGTATATGCTTGTGTGTGTACTGGTGTGAATTTTGGTGTGCATATGTATAAGCGTATGCGTACGTGTATGTAAATGTCAGATTGGATTTTTAATAATTTTTCAGTGTGTATATACAAATGGCTTTCAAACCATAATGCTTAACAAAGCTGCCTCACTGCTGCAGCGCTTACGAAGCAGAGACAACACTCTCCTCAAGTCGATATGACTGCCCTATCCTGTGATACAGGATAGAGGTCAGTTGAATGCTTACCGCGGTCATTTCGAGGATGGAGAACCATCCAAACATATCGAGATTAATCTGTGCCTCGGCAGCACGTTACATTGTTGATCACAGCTAGGGCTGCCATCCGTCCGAGTTTTCCCGGATTTGTCCTAGTTTGGAGAGCGTCCGGGGCGTCCGGGGGGGATTTTCCCAATAATCGTCCAGGTAAAACCCGGACACACATTGGTCTTACGGGTACTAAAAAGCACGATCTTTATTATTATTTTCCTATGGTATTTCATCTCATTGTTTATGTTACGTTTATTAAATGAAAAGGAAGAGACTGTTATTACAAAAGTTCTAAAGCTCTACAATGTTATCACTTTATCAGTAAATAAAAACCATAATTAAACATCGTTGTTTTTAGTTTTCAAAAATGTATTTTTGTACGGTGTCCGGGGAAAAACTGTGATTTTACCCAAATGTCCGGGGTTTATAAGTCTTTGTCTGGAGCCAGCAAATTTGGTGATGGCAACCCTAATCACAGCTGACATTTGCACATCTTTGACGTCGTTACAGGTACTCGGAAACCAGAAAATCTGACACCAGTTAGCCATCGTGTTACCTGGTTACTGAGTTGTGGAGGTAATACAGGCCCTTCACTCTATGTAAACCACTAGAACTCGGCCGCATCAGGTTCAACTGTATCATTTATGTATTTTATCAATATTACGTTAAGATTTACTATGCGTTTCAAATAAGAATAGGAACGTCAATGACCTCTTTCTGTCAAAAGTCACTAAAATTAATAACGGTTTATTTTACTTTGTTTAACCGAGTCTCACATCAAATCTTTATATAACTAGCTTTTGCCCGCAACTTCGTTCGCGTGGGAGGTAAATCCCGATCCCGTGGGAATTCCGGGATAAAAAATATTCTATGTCCGTCTCCTGGTTCTAAGCTACCTCCCTACCAATTTTCAGCTAAATCGGTTCAGCAGTTCTTGAGTTATAAATAGTGTAACTAACACGACTTTCTTTTATATATATATATAAGATATTTAATTATTTAAAGTATTTTTTTTCCTCTCTTATTATTGTTGGCACCAATTTGCCTGAAAGTAAAGAGAACGCATGGGACAAAGGCTTAGATAGAAGCCATGGCAAAATTTTCGCTCAATATTCGTAAATAAATATTTTAACACATTCTTGTTTTGCTCACTCGACGCTTTGGTTAGATTTGACAGCTGCGACGTCACAATGTGGCGCTAAGTCGTTCCTATTCTTAGTTGAACCTGTATAAACTCTCGTTTACCTTTGCCTGTTCGTTAACGGGTTGAACGAACACGTTCATGCGCTCGATCTGCTTCGTAGCATTAATGAAGGCGCTGTCCGCTTGTTGCTTCTTTGGCGTTAGGTCCTTGGCTGTGGAAGGCAGTAACCATGAGTTAGAGCAACTTATTGTATTAGTTTATGTATATAGTTAGAAACGTGGTCGTGGTGTCGGACTTGTGGTCGAAAGGTCGCGGGTTCGAAACTTACCTATTACACCATTGCCATAAACCCACTCCAAACACAAGCATATTTAGCTTAGTTGGAGGGATTAACATGATTAATAGTAATGTGAATTCTACCCACATTGCTAGTTCTACTTAAAAAATGTTTTAGATATAATACTATACAACGTGTAACGGAAACCCCATATCTATCCAAAAGGGCTGAAGACAACATCTGGTATGGAGTCTCTATGCACAGTTTCAGCACAAAATAACTGACTCAAAGAATTGATACCAAATTATTGGTTTCATATATTTCTTGAATACCAATCATAACAAACGTGTCACAGCACTACGACGGTCAATAACTTTCCACGTCACTTGCCAATAACACGATAATTCTTTTCGTTCTTCTTAATTTGAAAAATTCGGTCTCTGGTATCAGTGTATTGAAATTTCTAATATGCTACACACATGTAGACATAGGATTACAAAACCCTTGCCATATCGTTTGTTATCATCCAAAGAAGCCGTGCACTCGGTATGTATATACCCTTTAAATTACACGTTGTATAGTATGCATGGTCCACATTAAGACAAAAGCCTCCTCCAATAAGTGCCAAAGCTCTTTATTGAATACTAGCAGTTGCTCGCGACTTCGTTCGCGTGGGAAGTCTTTCCCGTGTAAATCCCGATCCCGTGGGAATTTCGCAAAATCCTGTTGAGCATTTACGTACTAAAAGGAACCCCCATGCAAAATTTGAGAGCCCTACTACTTGTAGTTTCTGAGATTTCGTGATTAATCAGTGAGTGGTATTTCGCTTTTATATACAGAGTTGATACGACATTAAATTGCACTACGTATACTATACGTGTTTAGTGTTAATTTGATACAGTTAAAAAATAAAAACAGCAAAAAAAAATATTTTTCAAACAAGCTAAATAGCTTACAAATCAGAGTAAAACGTAACCACCCTTTGTAAATAAATGTGACTGACCTTAAATACCTAGGTAATACAGTGGCAACGTAGCGCGGCGTGTGTTATCTCTTGTCTTGGTCAGATTTATCGCTCCCTAGATAGCTAACGTTCGTCAAAATGACGAGTATCTAATAAATATCTCAATCTCCCTTTCCAATGGTTTTACCTACACATTTGCTGATTTGAGCCAACTTAGTGACCGCTAGACTACGTCGTATGGTGGTCACGTTTAGCCGGTAAGTACTTTTGTTTTTGAGATACTTCCTGTATACTCGTCATTTTGACGAATGGTTAGCTTATGCGTAACTTTTAAACTGTACGTTGTGTTGATTATTGTAATGTTTTTTTTTTATTTACATAGTTAATAGTAAAGAATGGCTGCGAGGTTGATCACAGATGGTGACATAGTTCGTGCGTTAGAGGATGACGATTATGTCAATACAAATTATGTTTTTTTTTATAGTGTAAAAGAGAATGGTTTGTCGGCTGGAAAGTGACTTTAACGATGAACCCTTGGACAAAAATAAGTCCACCTTTAGATATTGAAGAGGAACAAGGAAGTTCACTTCCGATGCTCTTCCTCTCAGATACAATTCTTCATCAGCTTCCAACTCTATTATCCAGTTGACCCAAGCCAATATTCATTTTATGACATGCTCAATATATCGATTATCAACTCTTACGTCCTATATTGCCATAATGTCTTGGTTGCTGGAGGTAAACCACTGTCACCAACAAGCTTTATGAAAAAATTCTATGAACAACTCTTTGAACCATGGCTAAAACGTCGAATACCAACAATGACTTGAAGAATAAAAGACAAAATAAGACATGTATTGGGCTTGAACCATGAGGAACACGCTGAAGGTCAAGGTCAAATTCTTAGGCAATCTGTTTCTGGAAGTCCTCTGATACCTGATAATGCCTAGTAAGGAAAAGGAAAAGCTGCAGTTTGTGTTCCTATAAGAAAAGGCGCATGATAAAGAATCACTGCAATAGTTGCAGCGTTTCCATTTGTGGCAAACATACAATCGATTTTTGCCCAACCTGTGCCAAAAAAGTCTAAGTAATTTGGTACTTATGGTTAATTTTAAGATGTTTGCTTTATTATACCAAAAGAAAAAGAAGGAATTTCTAAAAAATAGTGCCTAATTTAGTAATTGTAAGATTTAGTGCCTTATTGATCTCAAAGAAACATGTGTCATTTAAGATTTGTAATTTAGTACTTAAAAGTTAAATAAATATTCATTTATGTAGAGAAGAGCTCCGGCGCGATCTCAGGGCAGTATGGAGGGAACTACTGTCGCAACCGACGGCCGGGACGCCGCAACTGCGGCGGTAAGACCCCTCTTTGAGGAGTGGCTAGATCGGCGTCACGGCGTCCTGACCTACCGCATGACGCAGGTCCTCACCGGACACGGAAGTTTCGGGAGGTACCTGTGTCTGATGGGTAAGGAAGAGACGCCTGGGTGTCACCACTGCGAGGGTCGCCCTGAGGACACAGTCGAGCACACGGTGCAGGACTGCCCAGCTTGGGCAGAGCACCGACGTGTCCTCACGGCGACAATAGGCGGAGACCTCTCGCGCCCGGCCTTGGTCGAGGCCATGCTGCGGGGCGAGAGGGAGTGGGAAGCGGTCGCCTCTTTCTGCGAAGCAGTCATGCTTCCGAAGGAGGAGGCGGGCCGCGTGAGGGAGAGGATGGCGTCCTCCCTCCAGCCCAGCCGCAGTGGTAGACGCCCACGGCGTCGGACGTCGGCCGACGATCTCCGGCCACCGTAGGCGCGGGCATGCGGACAGCGAGTAAAGGGCAACTCGCTGTCCGACCATGGACCATGCCCGGGTCGACGGCGCGTCGTGTTCCACGCGCGCCTCAAAGAGCGTCAGCAACATGACGAGGCCCCCTCTGCAGAGGGCCGAAGCCCGCCGGGGTCGTGGGACTCATCCCGTTACCGTGGCCCCGGTATGTAAAGGGTTATTGAAGGAACACAGTGGATTTTAGTCAGTAAAAGTCTGACAGTCCCTCCCACCCTGCCCGGAGTGGGAGGACTTATTTGATAATTTTACCACGTAAAAAAGAAAAAAAAAAGTATACGCAGTTTAAAGGAAAGCCCCTCGGTCGTATCAACTCTGTATATAGATTTTAGAAGATATCAAAGATTTGAAAGGTGGAGGTGGGAGTTGCACGGGTCATCTTCAATGGTAAGCAACGCTAGCCGAGGTCTGTCTGTAGATGGGTGTCAATCGTCACGTATCGAGATTCCTTCGTGCCTCTCAAAGCACGTGAATTCGTTGGTCCCAGCTATCATTTGAACATATTTGATAGTCTTTATAGGAGTCAGAAGCCAGAATATCTAACACTGCCAAGTTTTCTGGAGGTCAGAAAAGCAGTAGCATTGTAACATACTTATGACAGGTCTGTTGGTCTAGTGGTCAGTGGCCCTGACTGCTATGCGCAAGGTCGTGGGTTCGATACCCACCTAGGACAACTGTTTGTGTGATGAGCACGATCATTTGTTCTTTGTCTGGGTGTAATTTATCAATAATATGTATGTATTCAGAAATATATATATATATATGCATGTTTATCAGTTGTCTAGTACTCATAGCACAAGCTCCGCTTAGTTTGGGACTAGATGGCGTTGTGTGAAATTTGTGGAATATTATTATTATAATACTACATAGTTGAGAAAAGGCTTAGCAGATGAGATGACCTGAGAGAAAAGGTCGACATGATACTATACACACTGGTTTCTTTTTTTAATTGGACACCACAACTGGAGTTCTCATTTGACCCTTTCAATACCATATCATATTCAGCGCATGATCTGCTGAATGCGGCGATTTAACTGGGCCTTAGTGCTAAGCTTATCTATATATATTCTATTCATATTTCTATTTAGTAATATCTCGTAACTCCTGTTACTTTTCTATTTCTGTCCGTGAGAACCTGTAATTGGCTTTATGTTACGTATACCACTGCAATCAATATAGATTAGCTGTTGGTTCTTCTTTTAATAAATACAATAAAATTAATTGTTGGATATAGTGTGTGTGATTATTATAACGTACCAGCAATATCCTCTTTGATCTGCCTGGCTTCAGCTAGCGCGCTGTCTACCTTCGGCTGCTGGCTCAGCTCCAAGCCCGTGGCCAGTTCAGCAACATGCTTCACTATAGCCTTGGCCTGGTCGCTGCTCTCGCGGACCAAGGCCAGGGTCTTGTCGGCGTCAGCGGCTATGTCTGCCGCCCTGGTGATCTGCTTGTCGGAGTCCGTAGCTGCAAATTCGGCCTGCAAGAAAGGGTGAGTGATCAGCGGCGGCGTCCTCTCGCGCGTGGTCGTGGTTCGGACCATGTTGCGAGGCGAAAGGGTGCAGTTGGCTCCGTGTGCGAAGCAGTCATGCTAGCGAAGGAGGATGCTGAATGCAAGAGGGACAGACAACTCTCTTCCTTACGCCCCGGCCGCCGCGGGAGACGCCTCGGGCGTCGCGAATCGCGTCGGGAACTAATGTTTTACAGTTTCTGCTTAGTACCTCCAAAGTAATAAATTTCCTCCTTCTTCAAGTAGGTGGGAAATAGATGGCTTAAACATTTCGCTAGGTCCAATAGGTAGCACCGCTAGTTGCGGCCTCAGTAGCGTTAAAAAGTGCACGTATTTGAGCATTTTGAACACTCCAGCAGATGGAACATAGTTTTGTCAGGAGCACTGCATTTGCACTAGGTGTCAATGTGGTCTATGATCCTCTATTCCGCTAAATTGTATCTGCTGCGGCCTTCTTGGGTTCATTGATTGATTGCATTCCAAACTGGCCACAGAAGGTGACGTGAAGTAATAATTGGAAAAATATTCATAAAAATATTTTTTTTATTACTTCATATTATCACGTCGTAAGACATGTCTCCGCAGCCTCAGCAATACCAACCACTAAAGACTTGCATTTATCCTACCTCTGTATTGTTACATCCCGGTGTACCTATTATACTTTCTTAAAATTAATATAATAAAAATTATGTAGGTATCAATCTTTATAATAGAGCTCACTCACTTAAAATCATCTCAACACTGCACATGATACATAATTACTCACACACAGTACATACACTTTCACCCAAACATTCACACACACACACCCAGGCAGTGTTTTTATTATTATTGTTATGTCCTTTTAGACTCAATTTAATTTTAATTCGGCATTCCTTAACTCTGCTTTGGCGGCCACAACAAAGGTTTAGCGGCGAATATCACATAATTAGCTGGTCTAAGTGTAGATCAACTTACAGATCTGAGCAGATTCTTCGCGCTGTTCTCCAGCGACTTGACGGAAGCTGTGACTTCAGCAACTTCTACGTTCCGGAGTTCCACGACCCTCGGCTGGAGCAGCTTCGTCTGATTCGCGATGTAGTTCAGGCGCTGGGTTGTGAAGAACGAGTCAGCCTTGTCCTGAAACAGTTACAAGTAAACGGTGAATTAGTAAATTAATAAGAAAATGAAATGGTTGGTCTGATAGATATAATTTGCCAACAAAGTTCATATAAAATCTCTTACAGAAGTCGGCATAGGGAAATATCTATAGTACATAATTAATACATGCATAATTAATATTTGATTTTCATTATTTACTATGACATTTAATCTGGCAGTTTGAGTACTTTCGTGACCTTCTCAAATGTCCCTTGGGCATTGTTCGTCAGGTCGTTGAGCTCCTTAGTAGTCCAAAGTTGAGCTTACAGACTAACTGACAAAGGCTTGCACTGACCGGACGGGTCTACTCCAATCTGTGTGGTTCTTCCTTCAAAAGACCATTTCAGACCAATCTACATAATCCGCATAAACTATTGTGAATACATGAACTATGTAAGTTGTTTTATTTGACATGATTGTCTGGCAGTTTGAGTGCTTTTCACGGCCTACCCAAATGTCCTTACCCTGGTATTATTCGTCAAATCGTTAAGCTCCTTGTTTTAAGTTGAGCTATATGTTATTTGACAAATGCTTACACTGTATGGACAGGCCCACTCAAATCTATGAGCATGTTTCCTCAAAAGTTCGCCTCAGACGGTAATCTACAGGGTTCCCATATATTTTTAACCAGTATATATTGTATGGACTTTAAAAGAGACGGACCCCTGAGTTTTCTTCGGTGTTTCATCTCAGGGTAGTCAGTTAGGAAACACCGGCCTCATCTAGTTTAAATTTACAAAAAAAAAAATGACGTGTAAAAGTGTTATTTAATAACCAATTTGCAAAATAAAGATCATTTATCATTTAATATACTTTTGACACTATTTTCATATAACTCACACCATTTTTATCTAGAATCTAGCAAGCCGAACAATAGTTTGAAAATAAATCTATACTAATATTAGTAAGCGGAATTGTTTGTTTGTTTATAAGCGCGAATCTTCGAAAGTACAGGATGGATTGTGAAGCTTGAAGCTTGAGGAAGGTTATTATAGGCTACTTTTTACCCGACTATAAGACTGCAAAAAAGAGGGTTATTTTTTATCGTAGGGGGGGGGGGGGGAGCGAAGCGACGCGTAAATAAATAAAGTTTGTGTGTAAGTGTTGCGGTACTTACTTTAAAGTCCTTAGTCTCGTTAGCAAGCAGCGCGCTCATGTCCTCGATGGTGAAGAGTAGAGCATCCGTGCAGGAGTCACACTCCAGACAACCCTGGTTTTGTATCAATACCCACCTGAGGACGATCATAAATATCTATCATTTAATTATTATACTTATTTATTTACAGATACAATTCCTTTATTCCCCGACATTTTTTTATTACTGATGGGCCCACACTTGACCTCGATCTCGCCTGATGGTAAGCGATAGCTGAGGTCTACGATGTGACGAGCGAGCCCAGAAGATGCCTGTTTACTCGTGCTTTAAAGGCTGAAAGGTCATAACTGGCAGGGAACACAGAAGCCGGCACAGAATTCCACAACTTGGAAGTGCGCACAATAAATGTGGAGGAGAAGCGCTTGGTACGACAAGACGGTATGTCAACCAAGTGTGGGTGGTACTCAGCCATGCGTCTGGGTACCACCACTGCAAAGGAAGGGTTATTATAAAGAGAACTAGGAATACGGGTAGCATTCACATTACTAGAAATCTTCCAGCCCTTGAACCCGCGACCTCTAGATCACAAGGACGACATCTTAGCCAGTAGGTTATTGACGCTACAAAACGAGGAGCAGACATGGTCGGTTATGGCCCAAGGTCAGCAGTGGCTCAGAACATAGGCTATACAGTCATAAAAGCGCCAAAAATGAGGTGTCAATTCTGCTTACCTTTCTGGGCACCGATCGCACTTCTCTCCGACGACGCCGGGCAGACACTCGCACTGCCCCGTGGCGTTGCACGTGAACCCGAGCGAGTAGCCAGTGTTGCAGTTACAATCTATTACCAACACATATGAAAATTATAAACTGCCTGTCGAACGCAAATCTGGTTTCAGCTTTATGCATAAACTGTCCTAAGACCAAATTTAAAATTAAATTTAACGTGTTTATTTCGATTGAGGAGATTAAACGTGTATCGCAGCGTCAATTGGAGGAAATTCCGAAAAAACCTGAGTATTTCGAGAATAAGAATAACGTTGGCATACTTGGATTGTGTCCGGCGGGAGGAACTTTGAAGGCGGAGAAACAGTTTTAAAGAAGATAATAATTAAAGAAAGAAATAAAAATAAATCGAGCTTATTAATTATCATAATATATCGTAAAGCGAAGCCTTTTATTCTTTTCAAATGAGGACAGCTGGCAGGAAACATAGATTACTACAAAATTTTGAGCAGAAGCGCGGTACCGTCGAGTAAAAATGTGTATTTCTCATCTAGGGTTCCGGAAATATTTTAACGAGATACAAGTCAGGACGAAGAGTAGGGTGGATTTTTAGTCAGCAGTAATTTGACTCTCCCTCCTGATCCACTCGGAGCAGGAGTACATATTCGAAAATTTTAGAAAATAAAGTAAAATAAATGTAAAAATGCTAAACGGAAAGCAGAGCCTAGATTCCACAACGCAGGGAATCCTAGTCCACACTAGGATTCTCTGTGAATATAAAATAAAACTTACTCTATTGGTTGAGACCCAAGATTGTGGGATCTTTTTTTTTAGGCCTCAATGAATAGAGTAAATTTTATTTAAGTCAATAATTTTTTTTTTCATTTATATTTTACCACCCAAAAATGGGGCATTTCTTATATTTCGTCACCGTTAGCTCGTTTTTAATACAACACAGAATAATATTTAGAGATAGTTTAAGTCGTTGTACATATATGTACTTACGGTCGCACCCCTCCTTGGTATAGTTCCAGTATCCCGCCGCGCACTGATCACAATGTTTACCAGTCACGCCCTTGGAGCAACTGGAAATAAATAAAAAAAACACTGAGAGCGGTTAACAGAATACATCTACCTACCAAGTTTCACATCTGTAGTCCTAATAGTTTCGGAATAAAATTGCTGTGACATACGGATGGACGGACAGACAGACAGACAGACATGACGAATCTATAAGGGTTCCGTTTTTTGCCATTCGGCTACGGAACCCTAATAAACATGTTAAATTCATCAAAAAAGGCACTGAAGTGTTTTGATGAAAACCAAAGTATTGCATTTTATATTCTTTATTGAATACCAAATTTAAATATTATGTCGGGAATGATATTTGTACGATATCATAAGTAAAGTAAAAGGTATACACATAATGTATGTAACTTTAAAAATCTTGTAAGTCGTCTTACATAGATTATACTATAAAAATATGATGTATTCATTGTAAATACGTAGTTGGTGTAAATGTAATTGGTATGCTCTAAGACTTTCAAATCTCGTTCTATCCATGTCCTATTTTTTTTGCGTCTTTCTAGAGCCTAGAGGAAGGAAGGAAAGAGAGGCCTGGAGGAACATGTTGGGTTTGTAGTCAGTACAATTCTCACTTTCTTCTGCTCGATCCAGAGCGGACTCATTTGATGATTTTCGGCCCAAAAAACAAAGAATAGAAAAAGCCATGCTGACCTGCACTGTCCGGTGTTATGGTCACATTGGGCGGACTCGGAAGCGATGCCACAGTCACAGGGGGTGCACCCCTGGCCGGAGTTGAGGCCGTAGTGGTTGGGTGCGCACTGATCACAGCGGGCGCCGATCACGCCCGGCCGACATACGCAAGTTCCGGTGGCCGGGTCGCAGCGCTCCATACCGAATTCATCGCAGCTGCAGGCTGGTGGGGCAAGTTATGGTAACAGTAAGTACATTTCATGTAAACAGAGTACCTACTTAAATAAGTAAAAAATGAAATTTATATGGCGGAAATCTAGTGTCTTGAAATATGCCACAAGCCAAACACCAGTCTCCCAAAATATTTACCCTCATATTGTATTAACGTCACCATGTGCTGTATCTGTAATCTGTACGTGTGTGGCGAGAAATAAATTAATCTCAAGCTTCAAGCTACTTTCAAACCATATTTCATCGTAATCCACCCAGTACTTTCGGAGATTACCGGATTTAAACAAACAAACGCTTATAATATTACTAAAGATGTGTTTTTTTTTTCTAATATCAACTAGCTTTAGCTAATACAGCGAAATTTTGTATTATTGCCATCGCGGGTAAATCTTGTATGAGACTGGTGCAAGAACGTGGTGCTTGGCACAAGCGTAACTCCACCACCCTGTATAATTTTCAGTAACAATCATCCTTCGTACTTTCGGGGAGCAGTTTACCTGCATTGATAGAATCTTACCGGTGCAGTTCTTGGAGAAGATGGCGTCTCCGTAGAAGCCGGGCGCGCAGAGGTTGCAGGCGGCGCCGGCGGTGTTGTTGACGCACTTGAGGCAGCCGCCCGTGATGTTACCTGCGCTACCACACAGTGATAGAATCTTACCGGTGCAGTTCTTGGAGATGATGGCGTCTCCGTAGAAGCCGGGCGCGCAGAGGTTGCAGGCGGCGCCGGCGGTGTTGTTGACGCACTTGAGGCAGCCGCCCGTGATGTTACCTGCGCTACCACACAGTGATAGAATCTTACCGGTGCAGTTCTTGGAGATGATGGCGTCTCCGTAGAAGCCGGGCGCGCAGAGGTTGCAGGCGGCGCCGGCGGTGTTGTTGACGCACTTGAGGCAGCCGCCCGTGATGTTACCTGCGCTACCACACAGTGATAGAATCTTACCGGTGCAGTTCTTGGAGAAGATGGCGTCTCCGTAGAAGCCGGGCGCGCAGAGGTTGCAGGCGGCGCCGGCGGTGTTGTTGACGCACTTGAGGCAGCCGCCCGTGATGTTACCTGCGCTACCACACAGTGATAGAATCTTACCGGTGCAGTTCTTGGAGAAGATGGCGTCTCCGTAGAAGCCGGGCGCGCAGAGGTTGCAGGCGGCGCCGGCGGTGTTGTTGACGCACTTGAGGCAGCCGCCCGTGATGCTGTCGCACGAGCCGGGGTCGTTAGGGTTGATGTTGCCCGAGCAGTTGCACGGCTTGCAGTAGTCACCTGGCGAGTTGTACTTCACATCAATATACATACTTGTTTGCACGTTTAAATTAGGTTTCGTAAGGAGAAAAACATGGTTGGATCTGTTTGGGAAAGCGCGGGTGAAACCTGTCCAATTTATTTCGGTTTTTTATCGGATCGTATAACTCAGATGACCCTGCTCTGTTTCTTGATCGATGCTTTCAATATGTTTACAGGTCAAACATCATATAAACATTCATTTTCAGGGCTCCGTACCCAGAAGGTGAAACGGATCCCGTTTTACTAAGACTCCGCTGTCTGTCTGTCCGTCTGTCCATCTGTCACCAGGCTGTATCTCATGGACCATGATAGGTAGACAGTTGAATTTTCACAGATGATGTATTTCTGTTGCGGCTATAACAACAAATACTAAAAACAGATTAAAATAAATATTTAACACTTTTCAGACGGCTTCTTGACGTTATCTTGGTATATCGTTACGTGACAGTACAACTACGGGCGGTGAACTTTATTTCATGTAATTTGGCAAACCAGCGACAGCCGTTGCTTACCCATAATATTCCTAGGAAGCACATGATCTAGTGTCACATCACGCGACTTCATTCGTTTGTGGGCGTCACAGCAAACTCTTTTTGAGTTATTTTTCAACTCACACATACGGAGTGCTTATGCACCGTAACAACACATTAACACCGCCAACAGGCGTAGACTGAGCCATACAACTACAATGATGTTGATATTTAGTGTCATGGCGTGTGCGTTGCAGCCAGTCGGCGAATCTTTGGGTGTGGTTTTTGATTTTTGTCAGCAAAAGCAAGAAAAGTAAAGCTTATTTATATATGCGGATGAAAGCCACCACCTTTTTTGTTATATAAAATAACGAAGATGGAGTAATGGGCTCTCAGGAACCTGAGTCATCTTGCCATTAAATAAATAAATAAATTACCATCAACCTGAAAAAATAGACCGCCCTTAGGTGCTAGCGCCTTACGTTCCACCCATAGAAGTCAACGTCTGTAGACGTATTTTTGTCATATCAAAAAATTAAAAATATATGTATAATGGTAGTACGGCTATAGACGGTATGACAAAATGTATGGGATTTTGAAGTGTCATATCATAAACATTTAAAAATAGTCGAGTGTCCCGGAACGTGTTAAGGGGCTCCCATACAACAGACATGATTTTTTATCTCGTTTTTGCTCGATATTGATATCAGCAACAGATAAACGCTTGAAATAATCACAGACTATTTAGTTACATATTCATTTTAAAAATAAATATATAAATTAAAATAAAACAAATATTTAAGGGGGGCTCCCATACAACAGACATGATTTTTTTGCCAATTTTATAGATAAAGGTACGGAAACCTTCGTGCGGGAGTCCGACTCGCACTTGGCCGATTTTTTATTTATATAGAAGATAAAGAAGACTGCTGTACAATAAAACAACATTTACAAAAATTCTCTTTACGATCAATCACATATTTGTTGCAACCAACTAGATACATGGGAACAATTAAAAGTGAAATGGGACTTATATACAACGTGTAACAGAATAAACACAATTTCTGAAAGTAGTTGGTTCAGAATCGGCTTCTGAATCGATTTCCGTCATAAAAAATAGGTGTTAAATTTTGACGGAAAAATCTTTAATTTAACTTAAAATGGAAACACAGTATCATTTATGTAACAAGAATTTATGTAATAAAATTAATTTAAATTATTTTACACTTCAGATTTATTTAATTTTATAGATATCTTATATATTTAAAAACAAAACCGACTTTCATAATTATAGATAATTTGCTCAAGTCATAAGTATTTTTTTTGTTGAAGGGAAATTATCAATATTTGTATGGGTAGCCTTAACATTTAATATCATGCCAAATGAATACAATCCTTAATTCAAGGAAATGCGCTCGTGTCGTGCCGCTAACATTGCATGAGTGTATGCATCTGCGTAAGGATATTGTATGACACACATCATACGTTTTGCATTTAGTAAGGATAATTATTTTATAAAAAATGTTAGGTTTGGTTTCGATTTATTTAGTTACGGATGATGTTTTAGACTTATAATTTAATATTCTAATTGGGGTGTCTGAGGTAATGCGCATAATCTGTTACCTTGTATTAGTGTGTAGTTTTAATTTTCTTTTTTTCTTTGTATCCAATGAATTATTGTAAGGTGTACAATAAAGTATATAATAATAACAAGTGTGGCTAAGTGGTACTTAGAAACAAGCACATTTTTATTTTAGAAAGTGACAAGCAGACGGGACCCACCTCATTTCATAAAATTAAAATTATATTATGTTCAATTGGGTCCCGCCTGCTTGTCACTTTTAAAATAAAAATGTGCTTGTTTCTCGCATTTCATTCGAACAGTCGGGTTTTTAGATTTTTAAAATATTTTTTTTACTTTTTATTTTCATCTTTTTAGTATTTAATTCCTTTTTAAAACTTTATATTTCCTAACCAGTTGCTTAAAATTAAAAATGGTTAAGGAAAGCTCAAAATCATTTTAAAGATCTATTTAATGTCAAGTCAAGTGGGGTATACTTGACATAGTTTGTTGATCTTACATTTCTTATTTTTAACAATATGGCGTTGTAGTTGTGGTGTTTTTTTTTTATTTTAATGTATCCAGTGACACTCGCGCCATCAAGACAAATCCAACGACGTGTCATTTATCAAAATCCGATCACCGGTTTGATAGTTACGAGGGAACAAAGGAACGGACATACATACATACATACGCGCTAAAAACATAACCCTCCTCCTTGCTTCGCTGCAGTCGGGTAAAAAGGCTGTGGAGCTCTTAGCAGTCGCCACGTCCCCCGTAAGTCGATAGTTATGCGGCGCAACCTCTTTCGTTACGTCTGCTTTCCTGGTGCATCCGACCATGTAAGTATGAGGATCAGGAACACACCAATTTGTTCAGGCACACCATAGTAGCCGGAGGATTTAGCAAAAATCGCTAAATCGACGTACGCTATATATTTTAGTATGGGTACAAATAGTCGGCAAAAAAGGCTGTGGAACTCTTAGCAGTCAATACTTCCCCCATATGACGTTAGTTATGCGGCACAATCACTATAACGTCAGTATGAGGGTGTGGAACTCACCAACTTGTTCGGGCACGCCGTAGTAGCCGGCGGCACAGAACTCGCAGCGAGCGCCTCCGTAGCCGGGCTTGCACTGACAGGAGATCAACGAGCCGTTCTCACTCAGGTCACAGCCGATGGCAAAGCTGGAAATATAATCAATATTATAGTAGTAGCTTTAAATTTTGTAATTATTTTTATTCAAGACTTCTACCGGCGACTTCGTCTGGGTTAGTTTCCGTACAATATTTCTAACATTTTCTAGTACCAATACAACAAAAAAGAATCATCCAATTTGGTGCAGTCGTTCGGAAGTTATGCGCGCATATAAACTTTGGTGATTAATTTTTATTTATATAGGTATTAGATTTGAATATAAATATGTTAAAATAACACTTTCTACGCTCTCTTCTAGTTAATTTACATAAATTATATAAAGTTGTTTGTTATCTAGTTATAAAAGCAACTACTTATCATCACCTATTACAAAATATTGCTTTTCCTGATGCAGGTTCGACAGTTTTTGAGGAGTTCAACTGGTACTACACCACCAGCTCCTCCACCATATTCATTGTGACGTGCATAAACAACCCCACAAACTCCTCCTTTTTTGAAATAGGTTAAAAACAATTTATGTGCCCATTAAATTTGAGGGTTGCCCTCGATTTCCCCGAAATACCACCATCTCCAGATTTTGATTTGGTGACAATGGGAGCAACTCAAAAACAGTCGAATTGAGAACGTCATCCACATTTTGAAGTCAGTTAAAAAAATTGGCCAAGTGCGAGTCAGACTCGCCCATGAAGGGTTCCGCAGTAACTATAATAATATAATATGTATATTTATTTGACAAAAAACCTTAGAAACTTAAAACTAGCTTATTTACATTTTTTACAACTACGCCCAATAACTTTGTTTTTCATAATGTTTGTATGAATAACAAAGTTATATTTGCGGTTTTAGAAAATATGTTGTATCTCAAAAACTGCTGACTCGTTCTCGTTTAAACTAATTTTGGTTGAAAGTTTATATTAAGATCTACAGACGTATATTTTTTTTTAGATTTTTTACTCCATTATTATCGAAGTTAGAGGGAGTTAAGATGAGTAAAGATATACGTTTTCGTCTTTTAAACGATTAACTTTATGAAAAAGTGGTCTTAGAAACCTCGATGTCATTTTTAAAGACCTGTCTATAAATACCACACAGGCATAGGTTTCATGAAAAAAGAATATTTTCAGTTTTAGTTCCATGTATGGGGAGGGCTTTCTTCCCTTTAATTAAATATTTTTTAATTCTTTTTTCAACCGACGACAAAAAGAGGAGGTTATCAATTCGACGCGTATATTTTTTTTTTTTGTTTTAATGTATGATCATCGATTACTCGAAGACGGCTGAACCGATTTAGAAAATTATTTTTTTGATTGAAAGGGTATACTTTGATATTGATCCCATTTTCATAAACGTCAGGATCTGATGATGGAATCCTGGAGAAATCGAGGGAACTCTTCAAATAATATAGGCACACCTATGTCGTTTTGGGTATTTATTATAGTAACTTGTGCAGTTGCTCTCAAAAAGTACCATTTGAGGAAGTGGAACTGATGATGAAGACCACAGATGGCCGCCGAAACTACTCAATAATAAGTATTGAGTGGATTGCGATTCGATTACTTGAATATGGATGTTACGCACTTTATGCTCGTCACAATGCATATGGTGATGTAGAGCTGATGGTGAAGTACCAGGAGAACTCCTCAACAATTAACGGCCCATTATTTTGTAAAAGGTTATAAGTAGTTGATAATTAGGCTCTTGTAACTAGGTTAATTAAAAATAGACCAACTAAAAAGAGTGAAATAAAACCTTTTTACCAAAAAATTAAACCGACTCCCAAAAAACACTGCAAAGTGAAAAATAACTTTAATTTCGGAAGTCGGTGCCAAAAACGAAAATACAAAACTAAAGACACCGACTACCGAAATTAAAGTTATTTTTCACTTTGCAGTGTTTTTTGGGAGTCGGTTTAATTTTTTGGTAAAAAGTTTTTATTAAATCGGAAAGCGGTTTACAGAATACATCTACCTAACAAGTTGTTTCACATGTATAGTCCTAATAGTTTCGGAATAAACTGGCTGTGACATACGGACAGACGGACGGACAGACAGACAGACAGACGGACAGACAGACGGACAGACAGACAAACAGACAGTCAGACAGACGGACGGACAGACAGACAGACAGACAGACAGTCAGACAGACGGACAGACATGACGAAACTATGAGGGTTCCGTTTTTTGCCATTCGGCTACGGAACCCTAAAAAGATGATGATGCTTACTTGTTGGACACGTATGGCATGGGGCATGCGCAGATGAGACAGTCACGCATCGTGCCGACGGTAGCGTCGCCGTGGTAGCCGGGGATGCACTGCTCGCAGTGGTCACCCATCGTGTTGTCGGTGCACTCCTGGACGATGGGAACACGTTGTTGTTATAATAATGTTGTTTATCTTATGACGAAGCAGAAAAAATATTGTGTATCGAAACTTAAATTTATTTATACTCCTATGGAACCATACTCTCATTCACACATATAAGGACACCGTCGCCCGCACACGCAACACACACCCACTCTCACAAACACATACACACACAAACCTTCCAGACACTCATAAACACACACACACACAACCTCCTTCTTTTGCTGTTGACAACAGAAATATTGTAACCGAAATGTCACGATCGTATTATTTATTGCCAATGCCGAAATATCTCCGACTCCTAAGATACAGGTCTGCGTACCTAGTTTAGGTGCCGGAAATCTGACACTAATTTTTAGATTTGCTGTACAACCTACTGTTTTTCTTTTCTCTTATGTATTACGTGTCTTTTCTTATGCAGAAATAAAATTTATCTTATCTTTATCTTATAAGCGGCATTAGCCTAATGGTGAAGGTGTCGGCTTTGTGGTTCACTGGTCGCGCGTTAGACCCCACCCATTCCAGACACAAGCATATTTAGCTTATTTGGAAGGGTTAACAAGATTGCTAGTAATGTGATTTCTGCACACAATGCTAATTGTCTTTTAAAAAAAAGTTTATAGAAAAATTCGATAGCAGATTTGAACAGACCCGGGAATCGAACTAGAGCCCTCATGTGTAGGAGTCGCGCTTGCGACAACTCGACCAACGAGGCAGTTCCTCTCCAACTCAGAGTTTCACGTCTTGGCTGCAAATACCCAGAGAACCAGTCTCCAAAGATTGCTAGCCAAAAAACATGGCACTAAACTCACCACTCAATTCTGAAGAGCGGGGCCTCCTAGCACAGGTGTTTCGTATACTTAAAAGGAGACTCCTGCGTAAGGTGGATTGTTTAAGACAAATGTGACGATGAAATAAACTTCAAATCGATTACGGTGCAAGCTATTCGTTCGTAGAATGCATTGCTGGTGTCAGTAAGACAAGCTCAGTCAATCGCTACTTTTAAAAGTTCGGTTGCTAATCATTTTCTTTAATTATTTTTTTCTTTTTAATTGTTTTGACATAAGACCGCCATTGTAACCATAGGATTATGCAATATTGTTAAATTTATAAATTTTGCTGTACAATAAAGTATATTCTATCTATCTATGTTATTATAAGTAAACTCACCAAGCACACTCCAGTATTGACGTCACACTCTCTGGAGTGTCCGTTGCACTGGCAGGGCACGCAGAACCCGGAGCTGAGCCTGTAGTAGCCCTCAGCACACTGCTCGCAGGACAGGCCGCGATACGCTTTAGGACACTGACATTCCTCCACAGATGAAGCCCTTTTGGAGTATTCGTCGTATTCTTCTACGCCTATGTCTAGTGTCACTGCTATGAGACTGAGGATGACAATAATAATAGCTTTAATTTTTGTTTACTAATACAATTTTTTTTATGTATACTTGGTTTATGGTTTTTATCTATGGGTCTTGTTTACCGGAAAATGAATGGTTCATTTATAATTGTGTGTCATTGTTACGATTATGTAGTTTAATTAAACTATTCTGCACACATACACACATTCAATTGTCACTAAGGTACAGCAATAATAGCCAAATTTTACTTTTTTAATACAATAAAAATTTGAATTGTTGTCAACTACATTTACAATTTTATTTTGATTAACAAAACAAATAAGTTCTTGTGGCAAAAAATTTAGATTTGAAGCTTACCTGGTCTGAATGGACTGATCCCAATACGTGGCTCTGATGTATATGCTGGAGACGTTGACCAGCGTGTTCATGAGCTGTTCCCTGGACGCCGGCGTGCCGTCAGCGTTGCTGAACTCGTCTTCTGCCAGCCTGACCGCGTGCATCCATACCGTCCGCGAAGGTGGCTGCTCCACGCTATTATGCACTAAGTATCTGGAACAAGATAATTTACCAATATACTTAGAATCTTGTCAAAATATCCAAACATCCTATGTCTATATTAACTAGCTTGTACGCAGCGTTATATTTTTTCACCTAGCTCTACGAGGTGTAACAGATTAAGCGCAATACCTCAGACACCCCAATTAGAATATTAAATTATAAGTCTATAACAACATCCGTAACTAAATAAATTGAAACTAAACCTTAGACATTTTTTATAAAATATCTATCCTTACTTAAACCGTATGTGCGTCATACAATATCCTTACGCAGACGCATACTCTCATGCAATGTTAGCGCCCGACACGCACATGAGCGCATTTCCTTGAATTAAGGATTGTATTAATTTGTCATGTAGTCTTGTGTAGTACGTGAACGATGAACGAATAGGAGCCGAATCTTTGCACTGTACTAAAAGAACCGTTTCCGAACGCTGGCTTGTAATCGGTCTAATAGCTCTAATAGCTCTTTTCGTACTCGTACATTCTAAACCGTGCGATCGTAATGTGCGAACGAGAAATGAAATACAGTCACTGATTGGTTGACAGAAACGACAGAAACAGAAACGAATGAGAACCGTTTCAGATTCACATTTCAATGGTAATAAATATCTCTGTTTAAATCTTACTTCTTATCCTATCTTATCTTATCTTACTTCTTACTTCTTACTAATACTATAAATGCGAAAGTTTGTGAGGATGGATGGATGTTTGTTTCTCTTTCACGCAAAAACTACTGAACGGATCTGAATGAAATTTGGTAAGTAGATAGTTGTCATTCTGGAATAGCACATAGGCTACGTTTTATCCCGAAATTCCCACGGGATCGGGATTTGCACGGGAAAACCTTCCCACGCGTACGAAGTTGCGGGCAGAAGCTAGTTATACATAATCCTAATATTATGTCAGCTGTTTACGCTGTGGTAACACAGAGATAAATAAATACGATGTCTTTGATAGTACCTACTTAAAGAGCGTATTTGCTCTGTGGTCCGCGCTGTGCTCTGAGTTAAGGACCGCCGAGAGCGAAGAACGAATAGAGCTATTAGAACTAATAGAGTGAACTAGTTCACTGTCCGAAATGAACTAGTACAGAGCGATCTCCAAAGTGACCGAGCAAGCACAAGACTATTGTCATGATACTGTGTTTCCATTTTAAGTTAAATGAAAGATTTCTCCGTCATTTTTTATGACGAAAATCGAAACACATTTTTGGAACCGTATTATATAATATTGTCTGGGGAGTACATACCCGTCAGATCCACCGATGATGACGTCAGCAGCTGCGATCGCTCTTCCGTTGGCGCCGGTCTCGTAGAATATCGAGTACGTCAGGTAACCACCGTATGACGTAAGACGTTTGCCTGGAGTTTCATAATAATATATTAGTGGGAAGTTCAGATTATAATAAAAACTACACTGTACTAGTAGAAAGATGAAAAAATGCGCATTCAACAAGAAAGGGTCGATCTTCAAGGTAAGCGCCGCTTTCTGAGGTCCAGCGGTGGATGGCTGAGCATCTTAACATATACAGATTCCTCCGAACCTCGGAAAGTGCATCTCGATAAACTTATTTTAGTTTAGTGACCTATATAGTAGATCTATTTAAATATATCGTATTTAATTACAATTTTTATTTTATTATAATAGTACCCGAAAGTCAGATTTCAATGAAATGGACTTTCTATTCTTCTTGTTTGTGGGAGGAAATTACATGTTTTTCTGTGTCTATGAAATATGTAATTTCCGTATAATTATTTGATCAAGTGTTGTAGGGGTCAGGTAGGCAGCCCATATAGCCATTTTTGGTCGCAGATTTGTAAAAGGTGTAACAAGTCGCATTAGTTTCGTAACTGATACGACACCTTGCGACTGTGTGGGGGTTCTCTTTTATGTGTCGTAACGTTACACACTTTGCGTATTGTATGTAACTAGTGTACAATATTGGTAACAATGTGTAGTAACTGAGTGATAACATGTGTAGTAACGTTACGTCAATGTTCCGGAATACTTATACCACTAACTTGGCTAGATGGAAGTCACCAGATCAAGTCATTTTCAAACTATTGTCTTGTCTTAACTGTCGGTTTAACGTTTAATAAAAAAAATGAGTAAACGACCCAAAATATCACGTAGATTCCGATGGACTTCAACATTTTACAGGACAGTAAACGAATTAACAAACCAAAATAATACAAGTACAAGTAAGTTAATCCTATCCTACTTACTAATATTTATAAATGCGAAAAGTTGTCAGGATGGATGTTTGTCGTCACGCAAAAACTACTGAACGGATTTTGATGAAATTTAACAGTAATATAGCTGATACATCAGAATAATACATAGGCTACTTTTCATCCCACTGCTGCAAGATGGACCCATGTCCATCGCAATATATCTAAATCCTACGCGGCCGAAGTCACGGGCACAGCTAGTTATTAATAATATTGTTGGATGTTGTGTTGTTCTTATTGTGACAGATACTTATTCATCATTTTGTTGATTTTTCTAACGTATTCACTACCGAATCCAGAAAATAGTGCTGAAGTATCTCGAACTGAAGTGCTTAGTGCTAATTTTTCGCATATCAATATATTTGCAACATCACTTGATTATGATTCAGAAGAATCAAGAGAATACAATTTGCAAGATGTGAAATGTAAGCTTTTATGTATGCTTTACAACTTCCAAATGGTATTTATTCCTGTATTGGTAACGTTAGGGTTCATAATTAAATGAAAATATAAGAAGAAACGATTTTTATTTCGAAATCACAAAATCATCACTTGCACTATAACTTCACTAGCATTAGCTACTTTGTCTTTTGGGCACATTACCAATGGACAGCGATGCGCACGAATTTCTGGATGCCATATTTTAGTTTATTTTTAGACGTATATATTATGTAGTTTAGGGTTTTTATTTAGTGTTTAAAGTGTTAAAAATTTAATGTTAAAAACTAATAAATATTATGTTCATCAGTTTAATATGCAGTCATATAAAGTGGTATCAAAAATAGTATATTTGTACGTATTGAGTATTGGTTAGTAAACCTAAATAGAGCAATAATAACAACAAAATTTTATAATTTAACATCATATTCACTGTCGTCTCCATCATCTATCAATCATGAAGATAATTTGTCAGCATCTTCGTAGTTGTACTTTTGCTGCACAGTATGTACATTAAAGTTATCAGAACTGATATTCATAGTTTTGGTCTCATGTTTTAAATCCAAAATCTTGTTTTTTATTTTCACATCAGAGAGTAGTCATTAATTTCGATGCTTTGTTGGAATATTTTTTGTGTCTGGCGTACCGTCGTCTGTAAAAGAATTATTAATTTATGTTAAACAATATAATGTATTAATAAAGAATTTTATTGTCTCCCATACAAAGTTAGCAAAGCATTGGATCTCCATACCATACTTCCGTCTAAAATGACTTAGGTGTTTGTGTCTGTGTTGTGTGCGTGTGCACGTGTGTTACATTACATAATGAGCGTATAGAGGAGTGTGCTGTGTGTTTATGTGTAAAAGTAATTAAAATAAATTATATAAGTACCAATATCATTTTCTTTTACATCTAACTGATCCTCTGTTTCAGATTCATATTTTCTTGTGTTCTTTTGCATCTCCAGATTAGTATTTATCATCATCTACTATATTTGGCATTTTCATTTTTATATTCATCACTTTCTCTTTTTCTTGATCTAAACTTTTATTATTTGTAGAAGTATCCTTTCTCGTTTGGCTCCTTTGTGTTCATTTCACCCCTAAAATAAAGCACATTGAATGATTTTAATTTCTATGCATTTTATATACCTAATCGTATTCTATGGTAATTTAAAAGTCTTGAATAGAACAATAAGGTATAGAATAGAACAACATTAGAAAACTAGTAAAAACTGAGTTCTTAGATATTTGTACAGACAACAGCTCTCTCTCACCCACGTACTTGGTACAAGGGATATTAAATTCAGAACAGCCTTCTCTAGTTAAAACAATGCAATATGGCATTTTGCCTAGCAAACTAAAGTTTGGGAAACTGTGATCAAAAAATCAAGGAGTGACCATTTTTAAAATTCAGTTACTTTGTGACGAATTTACGTAACATGTCCACACAATGTCGACACATAATCGTAACTTTGTAACTTGTTGTGACGAAAATATTTATCACATAACAAAGAATATATTTTCATTATTTCTCGATAGTACGGTTTATTACTGCTAAAATAGTTTGTTATTAAGTATTCAACTGTATTACTGCATTCAAATAGAAGCTTTAGATAATAGAAAATTAAAATATCATTAAAATAAAAACAATGTGTATTTTCGCCCGAATGGTTAAATTATGATATTAATGTGGCGCGTTGATACATTTCAACCTATCCCACTAATTTACACGATGAATTTAATTTCCCATTAAGATTTGAGTATTGAAAACCATAATAATCAATGAAAAAAATCTTTGTTTACTTACCTCGGTGACACTGTTATGATGGCGGTTTCTTATTTTTTAATAAGTAATAAATTTCACCGCACTTCACGAGTCAATGTCAACGAATGAGCGGTTATGAGCGATTGAATTAATGATTTGTGGGAACTCTGGTTAAAATATGGTAACAATGTTACTACACAGCGACGTATATTAGAAACCGAATGTTACTGTGTCGACTCTTCCCCAATTTTAGTTGCAGCAACTGCTCTAATACGGAACGGCGACGAGATTATGTGTCGAGAATAAATCAGTGCACACACTAGGTGTCGAAACCGTTACGTCATATTCCCAAAAATGGTTATATGGGAGTTGCACCATAGAAATACTCAGCTAGATCTGGTTAGACTAATGACACAAAAGTAATGTGCCTGAGTGGGTTCGAACCCTCGACCCGCAGCTTGCAAATTAGGCCCATTACCACCGAGCCACCAGTACTCTGTCCACGATTGTTGACGGGCCGAGTTTAGCCGAGGTTGTGTGCATTTTAGCGATAAGACCGCCCAGTGTATCACCCTTTTTTGTTATGGTTTACAATAAAGAGTATATAATATATGTATGTATCTATCTTCTGGGGTTGCGGGAATGTTTTAACGAGATTCCGCGGCCCCGGCCCACAAAGGCATTTGAAGGAACAGGGTGAGTTTTTAGTCAGTACAATTCTGACACTTCCTTCCACTTCACACAGAGTGGGAGGGGTTATATGAAAACGTTCCCACCGTATAAAAAAATTCAATCTGTCTTACCCAGATAATAATCCGGAGCGCCGAAGTACACGACCTTCTGTCCGCTGTCATCACCGACCAGATCGGCGATGATCGTCGATTCGTTCACCATCACCGGAGCGAGCGTGCGCGGGAAGATGTTGAGCGTCCTATTCGCGTCCACGTTCACTAGGTACCAGTCACTCATGCCGTCAATCTAGGGATTAAAAAGATGATTAATAAAAATAACAATAAAATAAAATCTCATGTTACAGGGTTTGTTATCAAACTCGAAACAGCATGACTGATTTTTATGATATTTTACTTTTGTATATTATAACCAGAAACCTATATTAAAACTGGCTGATCCAGCCAGTATATGCCATATACCTACATTAAAAAATAGGGGTTGGTGATAAGAGGGCGAAAATTAAATTAAGAGTTGTATATATTTTTAGCTTAGTCGGAGGGGTTAACAATATTGTTAGTAATGTGAATTCCTTTTTCTGCGATTTCATACAAAGCTTTGAAAATACTTACGCCTGCCCATGAAAGGTAGGAGCTGGCACATCTGGTGGTCTTCCCGAAGCAATAGCACTTGGTACAACCTTCAGGGTTCGAGGGTTGCAGGTTGAAGAACTCGTCCACGCAGGTATCGCAAGCCTGTAGAGTAAATAAAAACTAGTCAGTAACACTTTATCTTCATCTGCTTAATCTTTTTCCAACTATGTTGAGTCCAATGATGTTCAGTCTAGCCAAGTGCAGTTGAATAATAAGGTTTTACAAGCAGTAACTGCCTGTCTGACCTCCACAATCCAATAGCTTGGCAAGACTGGTGTCAGATTCTCTGACTTCTGACTACCAGTAACGACTGTCAAATGATAGCCGGGACCAACAACTTAAGAGGAGGCTCCCTAAATTGTATGTAACTTTGCATTAATATTCTGAAACAATCACGCATACAATCAAAATGGAACTTCACTATAATATGATTTATTGGATACTTTTCTTTACATGTCTAAGACCAGTTACGTAACTGGAATATTTTCGCTCGATTCATTTTTTAATACAAAATCACGTCTTTTTTAAAGGTTATTCGAAATTTAATGAAGATTATTCGACTTGTATGTCTAAAATTAGTATTGACAGTAAGAAAATATAGTTTATTATCCAAATATAAGATATTTTTTCTCTAGATTAATTATTGCTTTAGTTATAAACGAAATAAGAATTGAGACTTACGGCATTTAGTTTCGAACCCAAACATGGTGAAAGAACGCACATGATATTCAACTTTATTACTGCTTTAGCGCTTAGCACACAACGGCCTAACCGGAGGTGCATGGGGGCGGAGATTGCGTGAAAATTATTTTAGAGCGCCTGGTCTTAACGTGCTCGCATTATATCGAAATGATCTTTATTTTGCAAGTTGGTTATTAAAAGCACTTTTACACATTTTTTCCAGTCCGTAAATTTTAATTAGACTCGTGTTTGACTGACTACCCTGAGAAGAAACGAAACAAATTCAGAGGTCAAAATCTCTTTTGAAGTTCATACATAAGTAATTGTCAAATCATACGAAAATCTTGTAGGTTAATGCTTGATCTTTTGAGGGATGCACACAGATTGGAGAGGACCTGTCCAGACAGTGCAAGCATTTGTCAGATAACGTATAGATAGATAATTATACTCTTTATTGTACACCATAACAGAAAACAAATAAGGAATTAACAACTAAAAAAGGGTAAAACAATGGGCGGTCTTATCGCAGCAAGCGAGCTTTTACAGACAATCTTTGGCTGGATTTGACACAGAAAGAGAAAATAAATGTCCACGATGTACTACTTTTTTATTTTATTTACGGTATCTATTTTGAGTGTGTTGTTTTTTTGCAAAGTTGGAACTTTAAGGAGCTTACTATGAACACTTACCTGTCCAGTAACATATTTCTTGCAGTAGCACTGCGCGGTGCCTTGGTCGCACACGTCGTCGGTAGTGCCGTCTCGCTCGCACGTGCACGGCACGCACTCGGGGAACGCGTAGTGTCCGGGCACGCAGTGGTCGCACGTACGTCCAATCACGTTCGGCCGGCAACTAGAAGGGATGGAATAACATTTACATATAAATAAATAGCAGTCGCCCGGACCTTCGCTCCCGTTCCAAGATTCACTCACCCTGCTCCCAAGAGAGCCGTAAGGAAACAAGCACAGTGTACAAACACAAAAACCGACCGTCTTTCCGTCCTCGCCGCCGAGGTCCGCCGCACACTTTCAAATTTATAATATTGGCATTGACATATATATTACTTCGTAAGGACTGGGCGGACGGCATGTTATAATGACGCCTCGAACTTGGTCCCAAAGTGGTCTAATCTTTATCGAAGTGAACTAGAACGCGATCGGCTATCTTCGGGAGGGGTCGTCAGTTTTACAAGCAAAAATGCCAAATTGTGTCGTGAAGGGTTGCGTGAACTACGACATAAAGCACAATAAAAAAAATATAACTATTCATATCACCGGTAAGTTAAAAATATGTCATTAAATGAACTTCTAACATTATTTAAAACAATTTTCTTTCTTGCATGTCTCAATCTCAACCTTTAGCATAGACAACGCGAAGCCGCGTAAAAGTGCGACATAACTTTGCTGCGGCGCGCGATGCAGCCGATGAAATAAAAAGATTTAATAATATTACTATAAGATAAAATTATGTACAAAATTAATTTTTAGTGTTTATTAAAAGCAAATTAAAATGTATTTTTATGTACAACAAATATAAAATTCAAAAACTAAAAGGTTTTTTTTTATTTCTTTGTACCTCGAAAAATACCACACCCCGCTCTTACAAGGCTACGTCTAGGAGGAGACCACGCCGATTGACATCTTAGTTATAATAGATGGCGCTAGTGTGTTTTGTAGGGCGACCGCGTCCGTCAAATGTTGTGACGACCGTATCTTTACTATTTAAATCAATGAATATTGGTAAAAAGTTGTACAAGTGAAGATATCGGGTAAGTACTGACGCGCAGTTGCCGCTGTCAGCTTCGCACTGCAGCCGGTTGTCGATAACTCCGAGCGGGTTGCAGTTGCAGTCGTCGCAGCCGCGCTGCACGTCGAAATTGAACGTGTACGGCTTGCAGCGGTCGCAGTTCTCACCTTCCACGTTCTTCGGGCAGATGCACATACCTGCACACCGGGGACAAACATATCTATTAAACGTGTATATATATTTTTTTTATTAGGGATAAAAAACAACAGAGTATTTAAAAATTAACAAAGAAGCTTAAGAGTTAGGTGTAACAAATACACTGCTCACAACGTTATCCACAAAGCACCGTGTCTATTAGTTTTTCATTTTAGCGTATATGTATATTTTATTAGTAATATTATATATTAGTATTATACTTATTAGTATTAAATATATTCTTTCATTCCATTTTCTCGTACACCTATCACAATGTGTTTTTATTAACCCAAAGGTTGACTGGTAGAGAATACCTTGCTGCATTAAGTCCGCCCATGTAACACAATTGTACATAAAGTTTAAATAAATAAACACAATCCCATACGTTATAGAGTAAGCTAATAATGCATCATTAACTATTGGCTTGCTTATGTTTTAGGATGTGTACATATTTGTTTTTTGAAAACATTTTTACTCAGACACATAAATGACCACTGAATCAAATTGTTTATTATACCTATGTGTCAACTGAACGGAACAGTGGTGAGCGCGCGCCAGAGTTAGTTCGACAGAAATTGGTAGCAAATAGACGAGTTGAGCGCACCTCACGTCGTACGAGGAACCAGGTAGCATATTACAGAACAAAACGTTAATATAGCCTTTGACACGTAACGTAATATAGCTATTTCCTGCTTAACTTCAGTTGTCGACATCGGTTTGAGGAATATAGAGCCAACAATTATATTATTGATAGGTTTGACCTTTGACGCCCAGGGGCATTGATTTGTTAGTTGAATCGATGTAATGGTTATTAAAGGCAGATGCTATATCTACTGGATTGGAAATTAGTGTGTTGTTATATTTGATATTAGCTTTTGCCCGCGACTTCGTTCGCGTGTAAGGGATTTCCCGTGTAAATCCCGATCCCGTGGGAATTTCGGGCTAAACACTATTCTGCGTTCTTCCCAGGGTCCTAAACTATTCCCTTGCCAAATTTCATCTAAATCATTTCAGCAGTAGGCGTAAAAAAGGTAACAGACAGACGGAAAGACAGACAGACAGAGTTACTCTCGCATTTATAATATTAATATGGATATGGAAGTTCTTGTATGGATTTATAATATTAGTATTAAAGTATGGATAGCTTTTGCCCGCGACTTCGTTCTCGTGGGAGGTTTTTTCCCAAGTAAATCCCGATCCCGTGGGAATTCCGGGATAAAAAGAAGCTTATGTGTTTTTCCAGAATGTCAACTGTCTCCTTACCAAATTTCATTGAGATCCGTTCAGTAGTTTTTGCGTGAAAGAGCAAGAAAGATACAATTTGAAAACTATCCCACGGGAACTTTATATCGGGATAAAAACTATCCTATTTCCTTCCCAGGGTCCTAAACTATTCCCTTGCCAAATTTTATGTAAATCGGTTCAGCAGTTAAAGGGTGAAAAGGTAACAGACAGACAGACAAACAGACAGACAGAAAGACAGACAGACAGACAGAGTTATTTTCGCATTTATAATATTAGTATGGATATGGATATGGATTTTCTATATTATGTCTGGAGTTTACATTATTCAGCTCGTCTTTTCTCCACATAACTTACAATCATGAAGACTCTATTATCGTCAATTAGAACTGGATACAGCTGAATATTAGTGTTTACATGGAGCGACTGACCGACCTTCCAAGCTGGCAAGACTGTCAGATTTTCAGGCATGTGACTACACGCATCACTGTCAAAGATGACTGCCGGGACCACACCTTACTATGTTTTTCAAGGCACGAAGGAATCTCGATATGTCGAAATGGTCACCCATTCAACTCGGCAAGCGTTGTTTAACCTTAAAGAACGACCCGTGTGGCTATTATTATTTTGTTACGAACTTATAGTATACACACAACATATCTTAAATCGAAAAGATTCTATGTTTATGGCCCCAAGTTTACCAGGCGACGTATTCAAAATTATATTGACTCTTAATAATACAAATAGTGTAGGTTACGATGGTATTTGTACAAAAGTATTGAAAGCAGTTGCTGGGGTTATTTGTTTCCCTTTGAGTTATAAGCGAAGGTGTTTTCCCAGATGCACTGAAAAAATCAGTAATTAAGCCCTTATTTAAAAAACAAGATAGAGAGTTAATGGAATACTACAGACCAATTTCTTTGATACCTATATTCTCTAAAATAATTGAAAAATATATTTATAAAGAACTGAACTCATATCTAGAAGCTAAAAGTATTCTTTGTAATGAGCAGAAGGGGTTTAGAAAAAATAAATCAATAAACGTGGCCATTTATGACTTTTTGCATACTGTGATGACAAATATGGATAAAAACAATCCAGTGTGCGCAATATTTTGAGACATGACTCAAGCGTTTGATTATGTCCAACATAATATTTTACTGAAAAAGCTTGAGGCTTACGGTATAAGAGGTAATATCCTTGAACTCCTAAAATCATACCTACATGATAGGAAACAGACAACAGAAATTAAAAGAATAAATATTAACACCAAAAGAGAAGAAATTTTTCTATCAGAGGAACGTAACGTTATTTACGGAGTTCCGCAAGGAAGTATACTAGGAGCACCGCTTTTTACATTATACATTAATGATTTTCCAAGGGCAATAAAATATCCTATGACACTGTTTGCTGATGACAGTACGATAACTATTCCTTGTAATCAAAGAAGTTTATATAAAGAAGAGATAAATAATACATTAAAGGACACTATTATGTGGTTAGACAATAATAATTTAAAAATAAACTTACAAAAGACTGTAATTATGCATTTTAGCCAGCGTGCATTGACATTTCCCAATCTTGACATAACATATAATAATATCAAAATTGACACAGTTAATACCACTAAGTTTTTAGGAGTAACAATAGACCAGAGCTTAAATTGGAAGGCGCATGTAGAGGCTCTGACTAAAAGAGTAAGTAGTAGTGCATATGCCTTGTACATATTGTCACGTAAGGTTAAAATAGATGCTTTATTAACTGCCTACTACGGACTAACTGAATCGGTTCTTAGATACGGAATTATATTTTGGGGTAACTCAACTAACAAAGAGGATGCTTTTAAGGCACAGAAGAGATGTCTCAGAGCCATGTTTAATTTGAGTACCACTACTAGTTGTAAGCCTTATTTCATACAATATAAAATACTGACACTAACTTCCCTGTACATTCTGGAAACAGTCATGTTCATCAGAAATAATAACGCCTTATTTTCGCGAATGGCAGAAAAATTTCCCAGAAATAGGCGTGATCAAAATCAGCTCTGTCAGCATAGGAGTAGGACTGCACTTATGCGCAAAAGTGTTTTCTGCATGGCTCCCGTGATTTATAATAAGTTACCTAAAAGTTGGAGGGAGCTTAATAATAATGAACTGAAAAAACAACTTAAAACATTCCTAACCGATAAAGCTTATTATCATATTAATGAATATCTTGCAGAACAATTTACTGTGACATAGATTTATTGAATCAATATTGTATGTTATTAATCTTGACATGTATACTTCTGATATTAAAATTTTTATTTTTAGTTTTGACATGTACAATTTGACTTTATTTTATTTTTTACTTTTGACATATGATATTTTTTTTACTTTGTTTCGTTTTGTTATGTATAATTTGACATTTAATATTTTTATTTTTGTGATGTATAGTTTTGAAATTTATTTTTTTAATTATTGCTAATCTGTATCAATTTATATTATTGGGTTTAAATTAAAATTGACATATTAATTAATTAAAACATTTGCACGCCATCGTATAGGCAAACATGTCTGAACTTTATTTTCATTTTTATGTTATCTCACATGCATTTTTATTCTGTATGTGTACACATGTTTGGAGCAAATAAAGAAATCTTATCTTATCTTATCTTATAGTATAAATGTCATAAAGCGTATATCTATCCATCTAGTTGACGTTAGACAAATTCTAGACTTACCGTTATCATCACAAATGGCAGTTGAGGGACAATGGCAGGGTCTACAGTTGGGGAAGCCGTAGTAGCCGGTGCGGCAGGCGGTGCAGGAGCGCCCGATCACGTTGGGCTTGCAGGGGCACTGCCCCCCGGAGGTGTTGCACTCCAGCTCCGTGGAGCCCATGAAGTCGCACACGCAGGACAGGGCTCCGCTGTTGTACTCCGCCGTGATCGAGAACATGGCGTCGCGGCAGAAACCTGTGATCGAGACATGTGGTTACAATAACGATTACTTTAATAAAAGACCTTTTCAGACTAGAAATACGTTTAAGTTTTTCGGTTCTCTTGTTCCGGGACGACGGGAATATTCCCACATCCCTGACTGGAAGTTACCTAGTTCTGGATGATAATATTAAGCCTATATTAATGGAGACATAACAATACATTTTATTATTACTGTTATTTTCCCATAGCTGGAAGAAGACTGTACCTTCATACCAAATTTCATCCAAATCTACCCAGTATTTTCAACGATTACCGCATTTAAACAAACACACATATTTTTCCGCTTTATAATATAGATAACAAATCCTTCAAACATAACACAAAACAAACCACCTAAGACAATAAAATTAATCATCAACATATCTTGGCGGCTACCATGGTAGAATGGGAAAATAAAAACGCTTGAACAGCGGTGTGAACAGAACAGTTAGAGGTTATTACAGACCTACTAAGACCGCCCTTGTAATCATAGAATAAGCAATATTGTTAAATAGGTGTGTTTAAGCTTTGGTGTACAATAAAGTATATTCTATCTATCAAAGTAATACTGACCGGTCTCGTTGGATTGTATGTGGAAATGGTTGTTGGCGCACTTGTCAATGAACTCGCGCGTGTAGTCGATCATGTTGGCTTCAGTAAGCGCTGTGTCCACGAAGTCCGGCGCGGCGATGATAAGCACGTAGTCTATCCACAAACCCCTGCTGTTGTTGCCCTGTTCAAATAAAACATTTTGGTTGAAATTAAATGAAATAATTATTTTGTAAATGGTTATAAATAACTTTTATACGAGAAAAATACCAATTTCGAAACACAGCACTAGTTTCTGTGTGAAATAAAATATTATGTTTGAGTTTTTGAGTTTACACTAATAATAGGATAAGGCTTTCGCAAAATATTTTATTTAGCCCGTTACTTAGGATTACCAAAAAAAATTGATTTAATAATTTGAAATTTTTATCGTTCTATGGCGACCTACACGTTTTCTGACAAATGCTTGCACTGTCTGGACCAGGCTCATTAAAATCTATGTGCATCTTACCTCAAAAGATCGCCTCAGACATCAACCTACAAGGTTCTCATATAATTTAACAAGTACAGATTGTATGGACGTCAAAAGACACCTTGACCTCCGAGTTCATTTCGGTGTTTCTTCACAGTTAGGAAACACCGACTTCATCGAGTTTAAATTTACGGAATTTAAATATTGATTTGAAAAGGCATAAATACGTGTACATTATAAGCAGCTAAAAGAGTAATCATTTTGAAACTCAGGAAACTACCTTATTCACTTTCTAGGAAACATTTAGCACTCTGGCTGCTGCTTAATGATCTCTAGGATTCCAATTCAACAAGCGATCTGTTTGCGGATGAATGGAAGAAGATTTTATTGGCATGCCAGGAGTACTGTGTGAGGGATTTTATAAAAGTGTCGTCGATATTTTTTTACATAAATTGTTATTTGTTTTGTTTTTATGCTGTTCACTCAATGCTGATTACATTAAGTTTCTCTTTTTATATCTGTAGTACTTTACTTGTCTATAAATACGTTTTATTTGAAACTTGTTTTGTCATCGTCACTTTACCCGAAAGGTTCATTGGAAGATCAGCTTTAGAGAGTATTCTTTTTTATAGTTGATAGCTTGCGTTTGAGCACCATCTCGGCTGATGTTAAGCGATGCTGTGGTCGAAGATGAAGCACGCTTGCCTAGAAGTAACCTATTCACTCTTGACTTAAAGACTCCAGGTTATAGCTATCAGGGAACAAAGACTCCGGCAGGGAATTGCACTCCTTAGCTGTACGCACAATGAAAGTATTCCCGTTTTGTGCGTATGGGTGGGATGTCCACCATGTAACGTTAGCGCATCGCCGTTTGTATTGTTGTCCGATGATGGAAAGGGCTTGGTGGAATTAGATTGTGGAAACTCCATTGTCGTAATTTACCAGGAAAGTGATGGTAACGTTGTCGGCGACGGGGAAGCGGCTCGTGCCGTCTGCGAGCTGGAGCAGCGAGCGGCAGCCGGTGACGGAGGGGCAGTGCTGCACTCGCATACCCGTGTCCAACTGTTGTGTGTCCGTCTTTATCACTGCGTCCAGGCTGCTTTCTAGATAACACAAACATTTTAATCATCATCAGACATGCTTAACGTTTTTTTTTTCTTTTTATAATACATGTAATTTTGTATTGTATGTTGTTGTGTGTGTCTCCATCCGAATAAATGTTTTTCAATTTCAATTACCATTTTCATATACCATAACACATACATTTTGAAAGTTTCCTCAATGAAGAGTTTTGACCGAAGGTTGTCGTGTTTTGACGTTTTCGATGGATACCACGTAGCCCCAGACCACGCCACCGCTGCGTCGCTTTCACAAATTATTTGCATGTATTAATTTATTCCTAAGATTCTGTATATGTTTCTTATTTTTATGGGCCTAGTTGCTCGAAATCAGTCTAGAAAGAGACAGTAACAGCTCAATAAGACAATAAACTAAGGCAAAAGACGTAATCAAACAAATACTTAGGCTAAAATGGAAATGGGCTGGACATTTACAAAGAGCGACCGATAGTAGATGGACCAAGATCATAACAAACTGGTATCCCATAAACAAAAAGAGAAGACGAGTAGACCTAATAAGAGGTGGAGTGACGACATAGCAGGCTTAATAGGCAAAACATGGAGTAGACTGGCTAGGGACAGAACAAAATGGAAGCAGATGGAGGAGGCTTTTACCGCACTAGGCGGTCCTTATAACTAATTTATAAAATATATATCAATTTACGAGGCCAAATTAATCTAATTTATTGTATAATTTGAATTTTAACTTTAACTTAGATTGTAATATTGTATTATTTTGATATTATTTTGGATGTTTATTATTTAGTTTTAAGAATTTTTAATTATTTGGGCTATTTTTATTGTATATAATATTAATCTAAAGTTGTATCATTCATTGAGTGTGTGTAATTTTATTTTAATTTTATTGGCATGGTATATTCTTTTTAATGTATTAATTGTACTTACTACTTATAAGGAATGAATAAAGCTTAGAAGAGTTGCTCGAAATACAGGATTCTTTATTATTATTTTTCTTTATCCTTTGTATTTCTCTCATCATTCTCTGCTGTGGGGATTATAGGCACGGGCAGGAGCCAAGTGCATTTCTATTTAAAACTTATGTGTTTAAGAATTTTAAAGTGAAGCGGTATGTATTCAAAATGACTGCTTTTTGTAGTAGGAGATAAGTAGTTGGGCTAATATTTAATGAATTTAGGCTATTATGAAGGGTTTTTGGTGGACAGTACTGGACAATATGATAGAGATGGTTTTTGAATAAGTAATATTCCATTGCGTTTTGGGTTCTGTGGATTAATCTGTATATTTTCTCTATGTATTTGCTTATAAGGTTGTTGTGTTGTGTTCTGTTAATTTCTTCTGATTATACTATTACTAGAGTAAATAGGGTAAAAACCCTTGTTTTCAAGACAAAATCAACCTAACCTTTGCAGAGTGAATTATATTTAAGAATTTGAGTAAAACAGAAGTAACCGACTATCGGACTTAGTATCGCGGGACTGAATGTAGACCAAATGTGTTCTACTTTAACCCCTTACTAGGAATTTATCGCATTACCAATCACCTTGTATACATGTTCAGTAATACTTTTTGATTTTCGGTGGGAAAATCATTAAATGACATCTCTCGCTCTTGGTGGAGGGGAAGAGAGCTTCCACTCTGTTCCTTCAGTTGCTCTTGTGATCTGGGGTTGCAGTATCTCGTTAGAACAGTCCCGCAACCCCGGATGTTCACTAATACCTGGTTTACTTAGTTAAGAACATCAGCACTTACCGGGATGCACGGGTTGGTAGTAATGCACTAGGAACAGATAGTCCCCGGCTGAAGGCACCTTCGACTCGATCTTCAGAGGCTCTGCATCAGCGATGATGTAGACCACCGCAGTAGCGTTGTCAAGAGTTGGAGGCCTGATGTCTCGGTCGCCACCACTGCCAGTTTCTACTTCCACCTGAAAAATGCGGTTATTAACTGTTTTAATATCTCCTGGAAATGGGTATGGAAAAATGACGGTGATGATAATAATTTTAGTATGAACACAGAAACCGGCAGAGACTTCCATGCTTTGACGGTGTGTACACTAAATATAGAGGAGAAGCGCTTAGTACGACAAGACAGTATACAATACAATTTTATTTCTCTAAAAACTTAGTAGGTACTAGTTTATAGAATTATGGTTTGGCTATGTATAAATTCGTAAAATGGATGTAGCTTTAGTAACGGAACTAGGCAACGACTTTGTTTCGGTTATCAATGCCATTTCCCAAGAGTTTTAATAAAATCGCCAACAAATTGTTTTCGATAGGGTGAAGTAGTAATGGTGACCATTTACGCATTTATGGTGTACCATTAACGCATTTATGTTGGAAACAGAGTTTTCATTATCCCTTTTTCTATATTTTTTTCATATGTATATTGGCATGTATTACAATAAATATGTATGTAAGTTTATTTTAGTTATATATATACATGTAATACACATTTTACTTTCAATATATTATCTACTTAGTTTTTTTTATGTACCTGCCATGATATCTTTTCACCACCCATGGTTGACTCTGACTGGTAGAGAATGCCAAAGGCATCAAGTCCGCCTTTGGACCATTTGTGTTGCACAAAGTTTTAATAAAATAAATAAATAGTTCTACAGGGCACCGTAGAAACATAAAAGTGTTCGGAACATACACAAATCAATTGGTATTTACCTTCTTAGAGTCGACAGCGGCTGTGAATCCCGACGGAGCGCACTTGCCGTTGCGCCTCAAGCAGTAGGGCCGAGGGGTGATGTAATCTAGATGCCACTCCGCTTCTGGGATCGCTACTATCGACTTGATACCCACGAATGTGTCGCGATCACCCTGGTAAAGTTAAAAAAAAAAAACATAAATAAGGGATTTTTATATAACAATGAATCGATAAATGTGTTGCTAAGCGCAAAACACGAAAACGGCTGGACCGATTTGGCTGATTATTTTTTGTTGTGTTTGGTTTTGTCAGGAGAAGGGGCATATGAAATAAAAAGTAGGAAGGTCTCAAGGGTAGGGGTAGGGTAGGGTAGGGTAGGGGTAGGGGTAGGGTAGGGGTAGGGGTAGGGGGAGGGGTAGTATAGAGTAGAAGTAGTGTAAAGGTAAGGGTAGGGGTAGGGTACGATACGGTAGGGTAGGGTAGGGGTAGAGTAAGGTATGGGTAGGGTATCGGTAGGATAGGGGTAGTGGTATCGGTTGGGTAGGGGTAGGATACCACGCGAACGAAGTCGTAGCGGGTCAGCTAGTTGGTTATAATTATCATCAAATGTCATTATTCTACAGAAAGTAACTGATCTGTTTATAATAATAAAACCTAATCAGCCGCGGTTACTTTGTAGCAAAATAAATGACAAAGAAAATAGACAGAAGCTGCAAGAAAAAGTCATCATCTGTTTAGTCTTTTCGCAAATATGTTGGAGTCGACTTCCAGACTAATCGCATGCAGCGGAGTACTAACGTCAGATTTTCTGGCATCTGACGATTCTTCTGTCCAATATGATCAAATGAAAGCCGGACTGTTGAGTCCGGCTTTCATTTTCCGGTTATTGTCCGACTTAAAAAAATTGCCGGGATAAACGGCGTGCTATACGAGGCGCGGAGGAATCTCAACATTTGTTTATTTATTTTTTTTAAGATTGCAACCAATTCACAGACCAGCCTAGGTAAGCTTTGCTTTACCTTCAAGACCGAGCCATGCGGCATTAATTAATTTAGCAAACAAAATATAGCTAAAAAATAACACTTACCATCAAATAGATAATATTATTCGCATCATGGACATTAAAGATTTGTGTTTTGGACAGATCATCGACCACCGTTTGCCGGCAAGCCGCCGTGTACGGGCAATCGTTCAGGTTCACGATAGCATCCGTTTCGGGCTGATCACCGGATTGAAAGCGGACGGTGATCGGACTGCGTTTGACGAACGAGTAGCTTGCGTTGTAGGCCTCGATCTCATTGGAGCTCTCCACGGTACGGTTGATGGGTGTGACGTACTCGATGATCAGGATATAGGCTCCGGGAGGATCAATCTTCATGTTGTACTGGATCTCGTCGTCTGTTAACACTGGAATGGAGTCCGCTGATGCTTGGAGCTCGTTCAGTTGCTGCGGAAATGTAATATAATTTAATAATTATTGACACAAACTGCGCGCGACAATTAAAATGTTTTCCTTTCTTTCTTTGTAAATTGAAAATACAGCGTTATTCGGAAATTCTAAACTACTTTAACAGAATCTCTACTTATTGATAACTATCAATACATAGAGTTTCTATAGAGTAGTAGAGACAAGATGAAACTTCATTATTATTTGTTATTTATTAACAGACAAAGAAATAATGAGAGTAAACTTTATGCTTTATGCTGCTGCATTTATGGATAACACGCACGACATTACCTAAGAAGCTGTATGTTTGCCGCTTATTAATGTCATTAGAAATTATGAAAGTTGATTCAAGTTACTACTGTATCAATCTTTGATAGAGCAATCAGGAAATTAATCTGAAAAAATTCTGAAAAAGCGTGCTCCATCTTCGACCACATCAATGCTTACCATCAGGTGAGATGGTGGTCAAACGCATCCCTATTCTGAATAAAAAAATAAAATGAACGTATTTTTCTTCATGCATACGTTCTTTTACCGATTATGTTGCATATACATTTTGATAAGGCTTTTATAACAACCCTGTATAAATGATTCCATCTTCATTCATGCCCTCCACCATACACCTCAATATCATCGAACTAATTTTTTTTCATCAGAAATATGTTTTATATGTTATTGACTCTGATGCAGATAAATTTATTTAGGTAAGGCTTTTATAATCTATACTAATATTATAAAGCGGAAAAGTTTGTTAGTTTGTTAGTTTGTTTGTTTGTTTGTTTGTTTGTTTGCTTGAACGCGCTAATCTTCGAAAGTACTGGGTGGATTTGGATGAAATTTGGTATGGAAGTAGCTTGAAGCTTGAGGAAGGTTATAGGCTACTTTTTACCCGACTGCAAAAAAGGAGAGTTATGTTTTTACCGTGATAGAATCCACGGGAGCGAAGCCCCGCAAGAGTACTAGTAACCCTATATAAATGATTCCATCTTTCATCCTCACCACGACTCACCTGAACATCATCGATATAACTGCTTACAGACGTGCTGAGCCCACTAACATCAGCTGTGGGCCTTCCAAACAGGCTGGGGTAAGCAAAATGGCGGCACAGCTTCCTGTCTCCGATCACGCATGGCTTGTCCACCAGCTTCGTAAGGACTGTGGCCTCGTAGTACGATTCCGGGATGAGGACGAAGTAATCCTAGGGGAAACATAGAAAATACCACTTAATCAATAAGCTCAAGATTGTAAACAAGACTTGAACACTTCGACCTGGACATGTTTTTTTTACAATAAAATAAAACTGACTTCCAAAAACAACACCGCAAAGTGAATAAATAACTTTAACAAAGACTACCGTAATTAAGACTAATTAAAACTTTACAGTGTCTTTTTGTAAGTCAGTTTTATTTTTTATCAAAAGGTTGTTTTTTTTGCTTTTTAGTGGGTCGGCTTGTAATTTATGTAGTTACAAAAGCCTAAATGTCAACTTTTTATCACCGTTTGCAAAATATTTCTATTTCCGATGGGTTGTCCTGTTACTTCACCATCTGCTCCACTTCACCATATAAAGTATAAGTATAATAAAGTGCTTAACAATCGTATTCAAGTAATCTTATCGCAACCCATTAAATACTTATTATTGAGTAGTTCCGGTGGCCACCTGTGGTCTTCATCATCAGTTCCACTTCACCAAATGGTGCTTTTCGAGAGACACAAAATGTTGCTTTAAAAAATATCTATAATATGTGTCCCGAGAGAACTTTTCAATTATTATAATAATTGAAAAGTTCTCTCGATTCCTCCTGGATTCCGTACTCAGGTCCTGACTTGATGACAATGGGACCAACTACAAACTGTATGTAAAAGATGGTTTTATTTATTTATTTATCACCATACAATTATCTTTACAGGTTTACCTAATAACATAATGTAGTCAACTATTATTATTAAAAAAATACAGCCAAACAATTAAAAAGTAACAGCTTACGATCCTAGTACTTATTGTTACTACAATTCCCACAATAGGCCCATAACATATCTCATAGAGAGTTCTCACTATGAACCCACTGAGAGTACAACAAAATGAGTCATAATATGTATTCTGCTATACTGTCGAAAATACGGAGTGCGCGCGTAAACGGCGCCTGATTCACCAGCTTAGTTATATTTGTATCGTGATAAAGTACACGGTAGCAAACCTCTCCGACTGCTAGAATAAAATTAATTAAATTAAATTAAATATCGTTTATTTCAGGCATAGGCACCCATAAAATTACATTAAAAAGAAATAACAATGTTTTTCTTAAATTAAATTATAAAAATAAATAAAAATATATACGTTATAGAATAGAAATAAACAAAACAACACAATAAAACAAAATCATATTAATTTTTCAGACCGAGAGAGGCAAAACAAATTCACCACCATTAAATTGGTTGGATTTATTTTGTCTCCCTCTGCACAAGTACTGCATAGTGATGATGTAACTCACAATCATGACTTCCTTGTTGGTCTTGATGGTAACCATCCAGCTGCCGGGGTTCATGACGAAGGGCGAGGGTGCGATGCCCTTGTCTCCCGCCACCGTCACCAGCTGCGGCTTAGTGGTCGGCCGCAGCGCCACGTTGAACCTGGAACATTACAGTTTAGCTTTCTGGTACCTTGCTTTTCTATAAGTTGGTGTACTGGAGGTTAGGTATTTTTTGCTTCTGCCCGCGACTAAAATCCCGATCCCGTGGGAATTACGGTATAAAAAGCAGTCTATGTCTTATTGCAGGATGTCAACTATCTACTAACATAAAGAGTTACAAACATCCATACAGCTATACATCCACCCTCACAAATTGTCGTATCTATAATATTAAGTAAGAAAGATATATTTACACTTCAAGCGCATAGCGGACTTAATGTCGTAGGCATCCTCTACCTGTCAACCAAGGGTGGCGAAGAGATAGCGTTGTAAGTACAATAATTAAGAGTGTGATACGTGATTTCGAAAAGTGAAACACCGAAGAAAACGTCCCCGTTAGTTCACGAATACGAAACACTTACAACGAATGCACGCTACCACGAAAAACCGAACGCCGCCGCGCCGTAGCCATGGGATCTCGAATAACTAAATCTCTAATTTCACCTATTCGATTCACTTTACAACGAACTAACAAGAAAAACTGAACAACGTTGCCATGCGATCTTGAATAACTTAACCTCGAAAAGTCTTCATAAAATGTCTTTATTAATTTAACAATCGAACTTTGCTATTTTAAACGATGTTCTTTATAAAACTAAAAAAATAAAACATATCATGTCATATTATGTGTCAATCAACCAAATAATTATTTATTTCCTTATGGGAAATATGAGGGGATACGGGCAATATGAGTTCTTAATTGTATCGTTTAAAATAGCAAAAGCAATATTTGATTGTTAAATTAATAAAGACATTTTACGAAGACTTTTCGAGGTTTAGTAATTCGATATTGCATGGCTACGGTGTTCAGTTTTTCTTGGTTATGTGCATTCGTTGTTAAGTGTTTCGAATAGGTGAAATTAGAGATTTAGTTATTCGAGATCCCATTGATACGGCGTTCGGTTTTTCGTGGTAGCGTGCATTCGTTGTAAGTGTTTCGTATTCGTGAACTAACGGGGACGTTTTCTTCGGTGTTTGTTAAGTTATTACTTTACCTTGTTGTTACGTTGTTACTATACCTCATTTTTTTTTATAAAAATGAAATATTTGAGTGTGTATGAATATACAGAAGAAAACTGGACTTATTTTGCCATGCGGCTATATTTGTGGGTAACTGAGTTGTACTCACTTCTGCTGTATATCCACGATGCTGTCTGGCGTGATGACAATGCTGGCGATGACCGGGTCTTGCAGAGGGTTGGCGTACTTCAACACCATGCGGTACAGGGACGACTTGGGGATCATCACTCTGTTTGTCACTTCATTCTAGGACAGAAAACGATTTAACGATGAGTTATTTTATTTTTTATGGCTTTGATGGGTATTTTTCAGGGCCCAATAAGAAATAAGAAAAAGTCGAAGAAGTTTCCTGAAGTGCGTCACTCCACTTACTGGCGAGCAGCCTAAGGAGCGCCTAAAGCTGTGGCTGGAAAGTACATCCCTTCCAAGCCCATTTGTACCACCAGCTGAGCATCTCCCGCCTGGACACGAACTGCCATGGCTGACCTGGAAGTCTTTAAACAGACTCCGCACCCAGGTTGGTCGCAGCAAAGAAAATCTGTTCAGGTGGAGATTTATCGATGCCTCTGCCTTGGGGTGTATATGTGGTTCTGTTCCACAAACAATGGCACAGTTAATTTCCTGTCCTGCGTGCCCTGTCAACTGCTCACTGCAGGACTTGATGGAAGCTACCGAAAATGCCAAACTTGTTGCCCAGTTCTGGGCTGACTCCATCTAACTATTTGCCATCGACACGCTAAGAAGAAGGGCCCAATGACATGGTATAGTTAGCCAGAACCATAACCACGTCTAAACGATTGGTTAAAAAATATGTCAAGCAACATATTTAATATGCTAGCACTGCCGCTACGATTTTATATAACTTATTTCACACACATATAAACACTAAAATGATGCTTTACATCTGAAGCACTTCCTCGCTACATAAGGTCTAGTTGAAACCCAGTGTCAGGCACTTGCAGGTCTCTGACATTTTGCTGAACTTGGCCTATTTGGCACAGCCGAGAGACACACAATGGTATTTTTAGAGTTCCGTAGCCGAAAGGCAAAAAAACGGAACCCTTATAGTTTCGTCATGTCTGTCCGTCTATCTGTCTGTGTGTCTGTCCGTCCGTATGTCACAGCCATTTTATTCCGAAACTATTAAGATTATACATGTGAAACTTGGTAAGTAGATGAACTCTGTGAACAACTTTCCGATTTTAAGAAAAAAAAAAATAAATATTTAAAATAAAGGCTCCTCATACATGGAACTAAAACAGATTTTTTTTTTCCTGAAAGCTATGCGTGTGTGGTATCTATAGACAGGTCTTTAACTTAGGGGTTTCTGAAATCAGTTTTTCATAAAGTCAATTGTCTAAAAGATATACACTTCTAAAGTGGTAAAATGTGTGCCCCCTCCCCCCTCTAACTTCTATAATAATGGAGTGAAATACCTAAAAAAATATGTCTGTAGATCTTAATGTTAACTTTCAACCAAAATTGGTTTGAACGAGATCGGGTTAGCAGTTTTTGTGATACAGCATATTTTCTAAAATAACGTTTTTATCATGCTTTAAACTTTAAACTGCTCTGCTGGAAAGTTGCATATTTTCAGATCCTACATTGTTGATAGGGCGTGGCGATCTTTCTCACCTGCAGCATAGAGAACACGACGTATCCCTTCCAGGAGTACCCGGGGAACACGTCGTCGGAGTTCCTGTACCGCACAGGGCCGGACTGGGTGTAGCCCTCCTCGATCTCGTACTGGAACTGGTGCAGCGTGGGGAAGTAGTGCGCGCGGATAGGGCGGTCGCAGCGCCGGCCTTCCACGCGCGAGTGGCAACGACACTGGCCTGTATACTTGTCGCAGTTGTTGTCTATTGAGCCGCCGATGTCGCAGTCGCATTCTGATGAAGGAATCATTTAACTCGTGAGTGTGTAATGTAACCCAGGAATAAAGTGAGCTTCAAGCTACTTCTATACCAAGTTTTATCCAAATCCACCCAGTACTTTCGAAGATTAGCGCGTTCAAAAAAAGAAACAAACAAACTTTCCCGCTTTATAATAATTTAGCTAGCTGATCCTGAGAAATTCGTAGCGGCAAAAAAATGCCGGTACAAAGTTCGCAGGGTTCCATATTTGCTCACCTTTAAAACCTTCCCTGTATTTAAAGGAACATAATACAAAAAAAAATGAAATCTTTCCAACCGTTCTCGATTTTGAGAGATACCAACGAACAGTGATGGATTTTTATACACAAGAACAAGAAGACATGTAAATAAATAAGTCCAACATTTGTTTTGCTTAGATTATTTTTTATTGATTTATCAAAACATGCAAATACATAGTGGAGTAGAGAAACACACGGAATCCAAAAAATCAAGGGTTTAACCGTGCTATACTAGCTGCGACAACTCTAAGCTAAATTGACATTTAAAGAGATCATTTCGCTATAATTCACCAGGTAGGCCCAAGTAGGGTCGGTATCTACTAAACCTCACACGCCTGTCTTCGAATTTTCGGCCCTATGTCACGCTAGCTTCATCATACTGTTTCCCTGTCCACCTGGGTTCGAACCCACAATACTAAAACTCGTAAATCGTGCAACTAATGGGCCACTACTGTTTTCTTTTTATTTCTATTATATGAACATTTATCTTTTACCCATTTTGATGAAAAAGATTATCTTTGCACTTACCAGTACACCCAAACACGTTGTTAGTATCGAGCTTGTAGAATCCGTCTTGACACTGGTTACACTGACGGTCGCCTACGTTCATCTTGCAGGTACACTGCCCGGAGCGGGTGTTGCATACCCCCAGGCCTCCCAGAGTACCCGCCAGGTGGCAGTTGCAGTCTGTCAGTAAGGAAAGTGAATGAGAAATGATAATAATGGTGTCTTTGTAAATGCAAAGTTTAGAAGTAAAACGATATATAAAAAGGGCAACAAAAGTGCCCGGAGCGGGTGTTGCATACCCCAGACCTTATAAAATACCCGCCAGGTGACAGTTGCAGTCCGTCAGTAAAGAAATTGAATGAGAAACGATAATAATGGTGTCTTTGTAAATGTAAAGTTTAGAAGTAAAACGATATATAAAAAGGGCAACAAAAGTGCCCGGAGCGGGTGTTGCATACCCCAAACCTTATAGAGTACCCGCCAGGTGACAGTTGCACTCTGTCTGTCACGGAAAACGTGTTTTCCATGTGTTGTGTTGTTTTGACATGTTTTCCATGGAAATGAAGTACCTAGATGTTTTTGAAAAAAGTATATTTTATCACTTAAACAACACATCTTAAATCAAATCGATCCTTCGTTATGACGTAAAAGTACAAATTAACACCTTTCACATTTATAATAATATCAATGAAACATGTCCATTTATTTAAATATCCTTGGATACAAACAGGCGTTATCTTAAGCACGTTAAGTCGTTGGTAGTCACGGGTAGTCAGGAGTCAGAAAATCAGATAAAAGTTTTACCAAGGCACATCGTGTTACCCAGCTATTGGATTGTGGAGGTCAGATAAGCAGTCACTCCATGAAAACACTAAAACTCAGCTGCATCCGGTTACACTGCAAGCCGACCCCAACCAGGCGTCCGTCACTCGCTCAAGTCCACGCATTATATGCCTACCGCTTCGCGTATCGCCGTCGGTACATCCGACAGTGGGCTGCCGCACGCCTGCCTGAGTCTTTTTAAATAATTTTGACAACGTCATAATGGATCGACCCAAAAACAATTGATTTTCCTCCGCTTTGCTCCTGTTTCCCTTTATTATTTATTTGCACGGAATTTTATTAAAATTATAATTATTTACGTGGTTTCGGATATTTTCGACACTAAAATTTACTGATTGAGTATTACATGCTGATGTATTTTTATGGTGAAATGAATGTTATAAATAAATAGTAAAAAAAAATCGGGAATTCAGGGGAGGAAAAATGCATCTATCATTTTATTAAACTGAAACATATTTGATCACGTGACTCGATGATGTGGGTCGCGCTGCGGGCAAAACAATCTCAACTCTCTATGTGCGCACTTATGGTACATTTCTTCTCGCTGCAAACAGCTGGTATTATTATTAAGACTTTGTAGGCTATTATAGCTTAGGTATTTTCGCTTTTGTATGAGAGTGATGTATCTGTTACGAAGTAACTATTTAGTAATCTGTGCCCCAACAGACTTTTGTAAACGCTGAACAGGTGATGGTAATGATGACAAAGAGGCTTTACCATAAGAACGTTAAGGCTGTCATTTGTTCATCTTTAACAGTCGTCAGTCAGAAGCCAGAGGTATCTTGTTACCCAGATATGCAGTTGGTTCATGTAAAACACTAATACTCAGTTGCACCCAGTGAGTTTGAGAGTTGCCCCCGACAGTACGAAAAGGCTAAGTAGATGATTATGATAAACAAGCATTACCTTCACATCCAAATGGATTGTACTCTTGCAGGTTCCAGAATAGAGGCCTGCAGTCGTTGCAGATGCGGCCTTGTACTCTATCCTTGCACTGACAGAGCTCGCCGGCCGGCACAGATCCGCAACCTGAAATAAAATTAATATAAAGTGCCCTTCAACTAAGAATAGGATCGACTTAGCACCATATTGTGACGCCATATCTGTTTTCATAAATACGAGTAATATTTTTTAATAACTTATAGGCTTATTTTTGACCACCATCTCACCTGATGTTAAGCGAGGATGTGGTTGAAGATGGAGCACAATTCATTTTCATTCAAACCAATTCGTTCATATTTAAAGTTACAAAAGTGTGACGTTGACATATTTCACGTGCACAAACCAGCTGATTCTTTGATATGGTCTCATTCATACCCTAGCGGTAGGGAATATAAAAAAACGCCTTGTATAAGGAGGGTAACATAAGGAAAATAAAGATAATATGGTAATAAAATCATTTTTAAACTGAAATACATGGGCCTAAAATATGTCAGTAAAACACAATGGGTCTATTGGAAAAACTGACTCATACCACCCATTGTTCGCAAACTCGCTCCAGGCGCTGCGGGTGGACTTAAATATTTTATAATGCGGGCCGCATTATAAAATATTTAAGTCTTTAATGAACCAATCTTCGATGATTTTTTGATTCATTGATTTCATATGAACAAATATCCAATATATGTATATGGATACTTAAATATTTTATGTGTACTTAAATATTGTTCAATTTAGCCCCCAAAGATAGTTTGTTGTTTTTTCTAGCCGTATAAATCCCCGAGGATACCGTACGCCCCGGGGCTAGTAAAAGAAAGCGTTATCAGCCCTCTACTAACGCACAACTAACACTAAATCCCCGTATTTTTTTCTGCAGCCCTCTTCTACGACATCTTTTTTATTGATCGACATCTTACCAGATGGTGATTGATGGTGAAGATGGAGCATGCTTACCTATTCGTATAGAAAGTAACCTATTCAGTCTTGACTTAAAGACCCCCAGGTTATAGCTATCAGGAAATACAGACTCCGGCAGGAAATTCCACTCCTTAGCCGTACGCAAAAGAGGATTGATGTTTTTGTTACTTACCACCGAAGCTAGCAATGACGCCCCTGGGGTCACAGTTGCATTCCTCGCAGGCCGGGTAGTTGTAGTACTGCTCTTTGCATTTGTCGCATTTGGTGCCGTCGAAGTTTGGCCGGCAGTGGCACTGGCCGTTGTCGTCACACGTGGAACCGATGGAGCCGGACACGTCACAGTTGCAAGCTGTGACGAAATACATTAATTAAATTTTCTTCACTCGTAGTCAAAGTAAAAAACCAATTAATTAATTATTGGGAACAAAAAGAGAAATAAAAAAAGACTAAAATCATATACATGTTAACTTGGTACAGAAGTAGTAGAAGTTAAGAGATTATAGAGGTTACTGTTATAGCTTTGTGTAAAAATTATTACAGTGTGCGTTAGCATTTAATTTAATTTAAATTATTCGACTTAACAAAATATAATCAAATTTTATTTCACATAGGGCTACATGGGCACTTCTAAAACGTCAGAAGTTAGTGCACATTTTGATATTGGCCGTTTCCTGTCGTAAAGAACCGACAAGAAATTCCATGGTTCCTCTTTTCAAAATTGATTTGAATTTAATGTTTCCATAATATAGTTTTTTAGGTATAGGAGGATAGACCGATTTAGTACATAATAATCGCAAATAAAAAAACTAATCTAAGAGACTAAAGTGCTTTCGCATTGAAAGAAAAAAGAGCTTTATCTATACTAATATCTATACTAATATTATAAAGAGGAAACCTTTGTATTTTTGTATGTTTGTATTGAATAGGCTCAAAAACTACTGGACCGATTTTAAAATTTCTTTTACCATTACTTAGAGGGATTCTTCCGAATCCGTATAGGCTATATTTTATCCCGGAAAATAGATAGGATTTTTCGTGGTAGTGAAAATTGTGGAGTAAGGCGTCGAAAAAACTGCCGTACGTTAACGATTCTCGCGAACGCTGCCTATATTTAATATAAACATTGCACCCGTGCGAAGCCGGGGCGGGTCGCTAGTAAAATATAAAAGTAATCTTGACACACAACACATTTGATTCCAAAGTAGGATGCAAACTGAAGCATTTTAACAAGAATAATAAAATTTACAAAAATACATAATTATGTAAGTTTTGTTACATTTATTTTTTAATTTAGTTCTAACCTTAAATATTTATTTATTTACTAGCAATTGCCCGCGACTTCATTCGCGTGGGAGGATTTTCCCGTATAAATCCCGATCCCGTGGGAAATTACAAAAATCCTTTCTTAGTGCTCCCCTACACATTTCAAGAAACATACATATCAAACTTCAGCTTCTTGCGCCCAGTAGTTTCGGTTGTGCGTTGTCTGTCAGTCAGTCAGTAACGGAAGCGTTTTATATACACATAATATTGATTATATTATATCGCCAAACGGGATACCAAAAAGTCGGCTTCTGAAAAATGAATGACCGCAACCTGTATTTTAAGCTAGTATAGTGAAAAAGCTGAATCGGCTAGTCAATGTTAGTCTAAAGAATTATATTGTAAATGTGTCATTGTGCAACAAAGTAAGTTTCATTTCTAACTGCGTCATATTTGAAGCAAATGAACTTCGGTTCTGCAGATATGTGCACCTATAAGCACTGTGTATTAATTTCTAATTCAAGCAGCGACAAGTACGTACAAGTACCACAAGCCACAATAATGGGCAAGTCTTATAGCAAAGAGGAAGTAGTTATCGCCCAAAATAACGCGATAGAACCAAAGGTGACGAAGTACGAAGTCGGCATTACAATCATGACAACGGCAGTAATCTTAATGACAGTGTTAGGATGCGTTTCCACCAAAGATGTGCGATGGAAATGTGTCGTGCGAGGATGTTTAGCTGTGCTGTGAAAATGTGTGGGCGTTTCCACCAAAGCTGTGCGATGAAAATGTGCCTACGAGGATGTGTAGCGGAGCTGTGAAAATGCGCCTTAATGTGTGGTGCGAGGATGCGCAAACCTCGCAACACATCTTTGTCAACACACATTCCTCGCAACACATCTCTCGCACACATCCCTCGCACACATCCCGCGCTTGTTTTGTATGCGCAAAAATCCAGCTCCGCTAAGCCGTTTCCACCAGAGCTGTGCTGACCGAGGCGAGGTAAATGAAGCGATTCTATTGATTCTTTACAAACACATCCCTCGCTACGCATCCTCGCACATCTCTGGTGGAAACGCAGCCTTAATGTGTGGTGCGAGGATGCGCAAACCTCGCAACACATCCTTCTCAACACACATTCCTCGCAACACATCCCTCGCACACATCCCTCGCTTGTTTTGTATGCGCAAAAATCTAGCACATCTCTGGTGGAAACGCAGCCTCAGTGTTGTATCGACAGTGCCGCCATCGAGTCAAGAAGTCGATTCATAAGGAAATCAATAACGCATCCCGACCCGCCCGACTGTGTCGCCCGAGCGCATAGATACGCGCACAATCCCGCAACAGCCGCCATAAGCCAGCTACGCGTAGTATGATCCGAGCACCGGTGGTAACAACTTTATTGTATCTAGCTAGACCAGTGCTTATCGCAATATGTAACATTAGAATTGTGTATTACTTATGTGTATACTTTGTGTTTTACTGTTAAGTTTTTGGTAAACATTAATTAATAGTTAATAAGAAATGGTTATATATAATAGCTGATAAGAAAATTTTTGTAAAATTTTGAGGGGAAGTAGTGTAGGGACACGTGTAAGTATGTATGGCAGAGTGCAAGGGCAGCAAAATGTATGCGAGCGCGATGTATGATTAGGAAGACCAGTTACTGCGCCCGTAGTATTATAGTACTCTATGTACTGCGCATTGGTCGGTACGAACGGTTCTCTAAGGATTTCGCGTGAGATATATTCGGTATATATACAACGTGTAACGGAAACCCCATATGTATCCAAAAGGACTGAAGACAACATCTGGTATAGAGTCTCTTTCAGCTCAAAATAAGTGACTCACAGAATTGAACCCAAATTGTTGATTTCGTATGTTTCTTGAATACCAATAATAACAAACGTATCATGTCACCATGAGGGTCATCACTTTCCACGTCACTTGCCAATAAAACGATAATTCTCTTCGTTCTTCTTAATTTGAAAAATTCGGTCTCTGGTATCAATGTATTGAAATTTCTAATAAGTTCCACACATGTAGACATAGGATTACAAAACCCTTGCTATAACGTTTGTCATCATCCAAAGAAGCCGTGCACTTGGTATATAGGTATATACCCTTTAAATTACACGTTGTATAACACCGACTTTCAATCAACCCAAATCGCCCACCAGACGAAGCAGGACTCATATAGGGAATATCCAGGTCAAAGGACTGGATAATAAAGAATCTTAAAATATACTTAATTGTTTATATTTATATACAATGCATGTTTTACGGAAATGTACTACCGACAAACTGCTTAGTAGTTTGGCAATGGTATGTTACGATTCTACATGTATTTAAATTAATTAAAAAACCGGTCAAGTGCGTGTCGGGCCACGCGCAGTGTAGGGTTCCGTAGTTTTTATAACAGCCAAGTGCGTGTCGTATTCGCTGACTGAGCGTTTCGTATCATGCTCTAACTAAAAGCCAAACATGACTACCTAACTAATTTGACTTACTATACAAATCCTCACCTGATCCGACAATTTTGCACGGAAAGTTTCAATTTTTTTTAGAGATTTGTATAAAACTTGTCATAGCCGGTGTTTTGAATTTAAATACGGACACAGAGCTACACTACTCAATCGTCACAAGAAGCTAACACGATACAACTGGCGCTTAGCGCCATCTATCGACATTTCTATAGAGTTGTTCGAAATTTTCGAGTCAAATACAATTGACATCGTCAAGTCCATTATTAATATTGTAGCTCCTAGTTTAGTATTTATTTTTAATAACTGTATTGATTGTGGTGAGTTTCCTGACCTAATGAAGTATAGCAAAATTATGCCATTGTTTAAAGCAGGTAGTACATCAGACCCAACTAATTATAGACCAATTTCAGTACTACCCACTTTTAGTAAAATATTTGAAAAATTAATTTTAGAGCAGTTACAAAGGTTTTTTAGTAGACACAAATTATTTCATGCCAAACAGTTCGGTTTCACAAAGGGTCGTTCAACAACCGATGCTGGTGTTGAACTTCTAGGACACATCTACAATGCATGGGAAGACAAATGTGATGCCCTGGGCATCTTTTGCGACTTGTCCAAGGCATTTGACTGTGTTCATCATGAAACATTGGTCAGAAAACTACACCACTACGGTATTCGGGACTCCTCTTTGAATCTTCTTACTTCATATTTAAGTGACAGGATTCAGAGAGTCGATGTAAATGGGAAAATATCCACAGGATCGGTGGTGACTATGGGTGTGCCCCAGGGCTCAATTCTTGGACCATTTTTGTTTCTTATATATATAAATGACCTGCCTTACCTCATAAAGGATAACAATAAAATTGTGTTGTTTGCAGATGACACTTCACTTTTGTTTAAAATTAAACGTCAGCAACCTGATTCTGACGACATTAATAACGCCCTTTCAGAAATAGTACATTGGTTTAATGTTAATAATCTTCTTTTGAATGAAAAAAAAACGAAATGTATAAAGTTTACGATGCCTCACGTTAGGCAAGTGCCAACTACTGTTTTGATAAAGGGTAAAGAGTTGAACCCTGAGGATGCAACAGTGTTCTTGGGCATTACTCTAGATGTTAAGCTTCAGTGGGGTCCACATATAGATAAAATATCCAAAAAACTGAGTTCTGCCGCATATGCAGTTAAGAAAATCCGAAATTTAACTGATCTAGAGACGGCTCGTTTAGTTTACTTTAGCTATTTTCATAGTGTAATGTCGTACGGTATTCTTTTGTGGGGAAATGCCGCCGATATTCAGACAGTTTTTGTTTTACAAAAAAGGGCTATTCGTTCAATTTATAAATTAAGTCCTAGATGCTCCCTCAGAGATAAGTTTAAAGATATTAATATAATGACTGTGCCCTGTCAATATATTTATGAAAATATTTTGTATGCTCATAAAAATAAAATTTTGTTTAAAAAGTACAGTGATATCCATAATATAAATACTAGAAATAAGCACACATTTGTTGTTCCTTCAACTAGGCTTAAGAAAATTGGGGGCTCATTTAGATGTCAATGTATACGCTTTTACAATAAACTTCCCAGTCATGTGCAAGAACTAAGCCTCAATAAATTTAAATCATTTGTGAAGCAGAAACTTTGCCAGAAAGCTTTTTATTCTGTTAAAGACTATCTTGCGGACAAAAATGCTTGGGATTAAGCTGCTCCAATTACTTACATCTGTTGAAATTATGTTTTTGTTTCATTTTTCTTATTACTCTTTTACTTATTTCTTTTTTTTTTTATTATAATGATTATTTCATATACATTTTGACATGACAATATTATTTACTTTTTCAAGTAATTGAATATATTTTTTTATTTTTTATACTTTAATATTTTTAATTTTGTTTTGTACACGATGACAATATTATTTTCTTTTCAAGTAATTTTCTTGTTTCTGTGTATAAATAAAAGCTATGTTGTGAATGTGAGAGCAATGTGGGATAACAACGAATATTATGAATAGATTATCAGACTGTCTGGCAGTTTGAGTGCTTTATGCGGCCCACCCAAATGTCCTTACTTTGGTATTGTTCGTCAAATCGTTCCAGCTCCTTAAGGTTCTAAGTTGAGCTACGCGATATTTGATAAATGCGTGCACTGTTTGGACGGGCCTGCTCAAATCTGTTTCATTCTGTCCTCCAAAGGGCGCCACAGACATTAACCTACATGGCTCTCATATGATTTGGATCACTACAGATTGTCTGGACTTTAAAAGAGACGTTGACCTCTGAGTTTGTTTCAGTGTTTCTTCTCAGAGTAGTCAGTTAGGAAACACTGGCCTCATCTAGCTTACATTTACGAAAAAAAGACGTGTGAAAGTGTTATTTATAACCTATTTGCAAAATAAACATCATTATTTCATTATTTCATTATTGGTCGACTATTACTCGTAAACTTGTAAAGCCCACTTATGTGTGATAGTTTTCCTTTAAATTTCGTTATATATAGGTACTACTGCCATGACATTTGAATTTCTAACTATAACCGTTTAGTTGATAGAGGGGGGCGACACTTGACTCTAACGAAAATTGGTACTTTAAAGCTTGATAAGTCACGAACGGTTTACTTAATCAAAAAACGGTCTTACCAAACACCTAATATTTTTGAAAGACCTATCCAACGATATCCCACACTATGGGAAGAACGAAATAAAAAAATTATCACCCCACTTTACATGTATGGGATGTACCCTAAATAATTGTTTTTTTCAAAATTTTATTATACCACTTTTTTGGCGTCATTAACGTGTATACTCATGCCAAAGTACAACTTTCTAGTACCAATAGTTTTTGAGCTAAACCACGGACAGACGGACAGACAGACGGACATGGCGAAACTATAAGGGTTCCTTGTTGACTACGGAACCCTAAAAAGGAGAAAAACCTGTTAAATCTGTTTTCCCTTCCTTTTATAATGACGTAAGTGTACTTACACAAACAGTCCGGGTATTTATAGTAACCAGGCGAGCACTGGTCGCACTGTTTGCCTCCGAAGTTGGCGAGACAGTTACACTTGCCGTCGGCAGAGCAACTGGTCGAGGTAGAGCCGGTGGAATCACAGTTGCAGGGCACGCAGAGCCTCTCCCGACCGCGAACCTCCATGTAGTAACTGAAAATTAGACCGACTTATGTAGCGAGCGGTGCTAAAAGTGCCGGGGGTAGGTTGTGCCGACGTAAATATATCGAAAACGGAAAGAGATAGCTATACGATCATATCAAGTCGCGTTCCTATATCTTGCTAAGCGTCACATTTAAAGGGGTCATATTGGACAGCCTCTCTTGCGTTTTGTTCTATCTCCCTATAATATTCCCACTACCCTGGCAGGCAATGGCCCTATAGGCCACCTGGGCGTGGATTTTACCGGACGGTGAGCTACCTATTACGGTAATTGGAAATTGGCACCATCTCGGGGTCGATTTCCAGTCTAACTCGACTAGAAGCCTATTAACAACTCCACTTTCGTGAGTGTGTCTTTTAACCTATGTGTCTCTACACCCCTTTCAACTAAGTAACGTTGAAATGAAAGAAAGACAAACAAATACACTTTCACATTTATAATATTAGTATGGATTGCATATCGCTGAAGCCCACGATAGAGTGACTCAGTAAGATACACGGTTCCTGTGAAAGGGTGTGTAATATATGCCATAATAACAGATAATATATTATCACTTGAAATAACGTTCACATGATATAATTTTCATATGCTATAAAAACAAATAACCTAATTTCATGTGATCTAATATTACATTTCATATAAACTTCTTTTGCTATAATAACATTTAGTATAACGTTCATCTCATATAATTTTCAATTAGTATATTGGTCTTTTTATATAACGTTCAGTTGACCTAATTTTCATATTTACTCATTTTCTGCCCATTTTCTGTAGTGAATACATAGTGAATAAGTAAATATCAGAAAACATGATACTGTTATAACCTCATCTAACCCACATGATTCACCAACCATACAGGGGATCTGACGCAGGTATATATGAGGTGAATAAACAAAGTAGACGTTTCAAAATTATATTAAACATTACTATAGAATTTGAATATTATACTAACTAAATATTAGTTCAAATGTGCATCATAGAAAATGTTTATTAAACCATATAAAATTAAGTAAACTGAATTTATATCAATAATTCATTATATCATTTCATCGTTATACTAAAAAAATATATTAAATGAAATTAGGTCATGTGATCGTTAGAACTTTTGTTATTATGTCAAATGGTACGCACCCCTGTGAAATGACGAAGGTAGCAAGCAGAAACCAAAGATAAAAATGTAGTGTATGGAACACATATCACATCGTCCGCCTTCATAAGCGTCCGCACTGCTGGGACTCAGGCCTATAAGTGGGAATGGACTGTGATCCACTACGCGGGTCCAGTGTGGGTTAGTGGATGTCGTATGTCTTGGGATTTATTTATCCTGGGGTATGCCAGTTTCTTCACGATGTTTTTCTAGAGAGCAGTCGTGATGCCAAAATTTATACATAGTAGGTAATATGCTTGCCTGGGTTCGAACCCACGACGTACAACTCATAAGTATTTTCCGTAACCGTTGGGCCACCACTGCTCCGGACACATAATACTATGTGTCCCAAGATTAATTTTATTAAACATTATCTATACATATAATAAAACTGTAAAAGTGTCAATTCTGTACATTGAAAATATTAAAAAAATAGCAGGGTGTGTAACTAAATTGATACTAAAGCCAGAAATGTTTTTTTTTTATTGTCTGTCTGTTTATTCAAGCATCACGCAAAACCTTGGTATAATCATACTTTAACATCGAGGGCACCACACTGGATACTTTTTTTACTTTTATGTACAACAAAAATAAACTTAATTTTGTAGTTTGATCCCCTTTTTCTGTTCTGTGGATCCCCTACACACGATTACTGTATTAACCGTAAATAATAACTTTATCGTACGGTACGTTACTTCACCCGTAGTGGAGTTCACTAACGTTATGCTGTAAATGTCGGGCCGTAAGTCGAATTTGGCTTGCACCATTCGCGGCTAGGTACGGTCGGCCAAGAAAGTGGTGTACCAGTTTTGATTTAGTTTCCCGGTCATCGAAAATTACAACAAGGTTCGTTATAAAAAGATATTACTGAAAGAGACAACATTATCATGACGTAAACCTATGTATTTAGTATTCATACGTCATATGTCACATATAAGTACATGACATTTTAACCTTTAGTATAAATGAAAAGGACATTAGTTTCTACAAAGCAATTGAAATGTTTCCAAACAAAAGTAATAAAAACTATTTAGACAACCGAATTCCATTTGAAAAAGAAAACTGACAATTGACATTTTGTCAAATATATGCAAAAAATCGATATATTTTCCGTGTTATTTTTCAATCAACTGCATATAAAATCATCTCAATGCCTGCCAACTTGACCATTGCCGAAAGAGCACAAATAATTGCCCAATTTAATGAGGGAAGCAGTATCAGTGCGATATCCCGGAATTTGAATATATCGAGGCGTTCTGTCCGCTTTTGGATTCGTCGTGAAGGAGAGGAGGGAAGTTTGTTGGATCACAGAAGAAGTGGTCGCCGGCCTGCACTCTCCAATAACGATAGAGAATTCATGAGACGGGAATATGAAATCAATGGTTTTAAGCCCACAAAACATTTTGCGGAGATGTTCGATGTGAGTGCCCAAACAATAAGGAATCATCTACATTACATGGGGTTGCACCACAGGCATTACGCCAAGAAAATATATTTGACGGATGCTCACAGACTTGCTCGTCTGAACTTCGCCAGAGAGCACTTAGAGTTTGATTGGTCTAATACAGTGTTTTGTTATGAAAAAACGTTTAAATCCAGTCAGCATGGACGTCTTCACCTTTGGCGATATAATTCAACACGGTATAAAGATGATCATGTAATCCCAAATAGAGAATCAGGTCGAATTTCCGTAAATATTTGGGGCTGGATGAGTACGGATGGTGTAGGAGAATTGTGTTCTCTACCTCCTCGAGCGACGGCTGTAAATTATATCGACGTGCTTCAGAATGCAATGCTACCGACAGTCCGTAATGTTTACCCGGAGAACGAAGTGCCACAATTTGATTTTGTTCAAGATAATTGTTCAATTCATAATGCGAGGATCGTAAGAGCCTGGTTTCGTTCACACACTGACGTAAGGGTAATTCAGTGGCCCTCAAGATCGCCGGACCTCAACCCGATAGAAAATCTTTGGGGCCTTATGGTCCAACGATGGTCACATCAAAATGAAAGAACCAAACAAGCTCTTATTAGTCACTGTAATTATATCTGGGAGGAAATGCGGGGAACCGATATTTGCTCACGGCTTGTTGGTTCAATGAGGTCTCGTCTTTTAGAGGTTATAGAGGCCAACGGCGGTTACACCCGTTTCTAATTTTTAAAAATTTTCAATATCTTCTAAATATTACTATATATGCTATGTTTTTGTTTGTTATAAGTATTTTAAAATTGATTGTAGAAATTTAATAAAAGGATAAATCTATTTTTAGCTTGTTTTTTATTGATATTGTAATTACAAGTTTACAGAAATTGTAGGTTTGTGGACTCGCCTTGTGCCTTTACAATTTTATGTAACTTGTTGATTACAATTCTGAATTTGTAGATACAATTTTGTCATCAAAATCTACAGCCCCCCGCCGTTGATTTTACGACGTCATTGGTTCCATCAAGTTCAAACTAAGAACAGCTGTCACGTTACAAACAGTAATAGTCGTTATCAATAATCAGATATAGACAGCAATAGAAGTTGTCAGATCGATCTGCAAGCGAAACTAATCTTTATCACCTATGAATCTGCAAGCGATATTCAACCTTAGGGTGGTACACCACTTTCTTGGCCGACTGTACTATTAAGAACGAAAGTTATTTAAATTATTATTCGACGGTCATGCTGCCAAAGTAGGAATCTACTACACAAAACTTACAGAACGCGAGGAAAGCCGTGGGCAAAAGTTAGTCTATTCGTGTAAACTTACCCATTCAAGCACTGGTCGCAGCGAGCGCCCCCGAAGCCAACCTTACAGAAACACTCGCCGCTGACGTCATCACAGATACTCGCCTCCGTGCCGCTCACGTCGCAGTTGCAGTCTGAAATACCAAGAAACTTGAGTTTTTTTTTTGTGTGGCCTCTCATAGGTCACCTATGAGGTTGTCTGATGCTTAACCGGACTTGAATGGCGGGAGACGACCCAGTTGGTTAAGTTTTTTTTTTTTTTTAATATATTTAAAAGTAAAAATATATTTAATTCTTTTTGTTTTCTTTCCAGCAGTCTTACAAATAATACAAATATATCTAGTCCGCCATCTTGAGTAGCCCGCCATATTGGATTTATTTTACGTAAATTAGATAACCATGCATTGTTTTTCATTTCGAACTAAATGTGTATGCAAAATTTCATTTTAGTCGGTCAAGGATAATTTCTTTAAAATTTTACTTCGAGTAAGATCCCAGGGCCGCCAGAGCTTCCTTATTTTCGAAGTAACGAAATTTACGGAATGGATACTCTTATATGTGTTTAAGAGTGTGTGCATACTCGCTTGCTTGGCTAGGCGGCCCGTTCATAGGTAGCAAGCACTTTGAAAAACTTTCTTTTGAAGTTACCGTCTACAGAAAAGGTCTGGCAATATAAAATATTTATTTTTGCAAAGTGGGTAGAATGCGCATTACTAGCAATCCTGTTAACCCCTCCAACTAAGCTAAATATGCTTGTCTGATGTGGGTCCACGGCAATAGTGTAAAGCGGGGAATTCACTATACGGACGTGCCCGCGGGCCATCTGTACGGGCATGTCTGTCGCCACAATACACTACAGAGACTCATCAGTTTGTTGTCTGTGTCTCAGCTACACGGTTGTTGCTACGATATCAACGAGATGAAGAAAAATCATTATTGTTGGTGCCGCAATAATACCGTAAGGACTCAATTATTTTCTTAACATAAGCTAAATCAGCTTCGGGGTATATTTCCTTACATTTTGTTATTAAATTTTGGTAGGCAGCATTGCGTAATTCTGATTTCATGTACTCTTTGCTTTTTATCTTCCATAAACATGGAATTATTTTATACTCTGCTAAAAATTTTACTCAGAATCATTTATTTTCATTGAAATTCGTTTTATTTTAACCCTTAACTGCTCGCATGGGGTCATAGCACTTTCACGCGTCGAAAAAATGCACTTGCAATGGTCGGAACCCCCCCGCGCGCCCGCTAGCCTCTTAATATGCACTAAAGAACATATTCTAGTACCGTTTAGACCGCTGCAGGTGTAGGTCGCTCCGCTGCTCTCTTGAGTCGTGACCCCGTGCGAGTATTTACGTAACTTTTTTTAGTAAGGTAAGCTTTTTATATTCTATTATTTTTATTTGTTTTTATTTAGATATTGATTTAATTTTGAATGAAATATGATAGTGAATGATATTTTCTATCGTTTTACTAGTTTAGATTTTTTTATTGGTTTTTTTTTTCTACAAAAATGCTATTTACATAGGTTTTTTTTACTCCTCAGTTGTCAAAGATGGATGAAAGAGACGAGCGTATTGCACAGTGACTACTGGAGGTACCTGATGAAGAACAGGATGTTGGGGGCGACTTTTAGAAGTACATGGTTTGGAAACCCTACCCTCTCCACCTACCACTAAACGTGGGCGGTGCTATAATTGCCCGAGAAGGAGTGACCGAAGTGTCCACAAAATGCAGTAAATGCAAAAAGTTTTTATGTAATGAGCACTTCATTGTCTACTGCCTAACTTGCAATAACGACGATTCCCTTAGTTCCTAAGAATTCATTAAATTTTAATACATGATCTCATATTGTGCCAAAAATGTTCCCTATTGTAGAAGTTTATATTTTGTGTTATTTTGATGTCTTAGAAAATTTTATTTTAGGTTGTGGTTTTTATGTCTTATAGTTTAAATAAAGTACTTTCATAATTGCTATTGGCATGTTTAATTAAAAATAAGAAATCATTAAATTTCATCCTTAGAAATTGGGGTCACCACGGACCCCGTGCGAGCAGTCAAGTGATTTTCTTCGTGCGAGTAGTTAAGGGTTAATAGGTACTACGCCATAGTTCGATATGTAAATCATAAAAAACATCCGCACTGGACGCACTCAGGTCTGAGAGCAGGCGGCCCGCGATGAGCATTCACGTACGGACATGTCTGTGCCTGCGCAGACAAAATGAGATCGCGCGGGCGAACAACGGGCAAGTATGACAGACTGACTGCGACGGTCCTACACTAGCAAACATTGCACAGACCTATAGTAGCGAGGTCTGCATGTCTGCAGACTTGCCCGCGGGCGTATCCGTCTAGTGAATTCCCCGCTTAATGGGTGGGGTTAGAAACCGCAACCTTTCGATCACACTACACTGCACACACGCAGTCGAGAACGGCGGTGTAGAGGGGGAAGTTGTTTGCCGTCACGACATAAAAGTTAGTTTTACTGTTAAGGCGAGCTATGCTGTATAGTGATTCACATAACAAAAAAAAAAAACAATTTAATATAGGGTATCTCTTCTCTAAACTTACGTTTACAGGTTGGATAGTTGAAGTAGCCAGCTTCGCACTGGTTGCATGTCCGTCCGCTATACTTGCTCTTGCACGTGCAGTTACCGCTTTCCTTGTCGCACACTGATGATACAGAACCCACGGTGTTGCACTCACAATCTGTGGGAAACAGATAGCATTAGTTCTATAAGTCGATCAATGTTGTGTAGAGACGGAGCTTAAAATTTTGAACGAATTAAGTGATTTTTTTATTGCTTTATTACAACCACAAACTTCTGATAGTTTTAGGAAAAAAAAAGTCCGGCAATTTTTTTATTGGTAGCTTGTAGCAATAGGCAGGTAATTTGACCACCATCTCACCTGATGTTAGCGATGAAGTGGTTGAAGATGAAGTACTACGAGTATACATAGCATGTACTCTAGAAACCTAGAAGTTACCTATTCACTCTTGCTTTAAAGCCTTAAGGCTATTGCTATCAGGAAACACAAACTATGGCACGGAATTTCACTCCTAATCTGTATGTAAAGCCAAAGTATTCCCATTTCTTCTAAAAAAATGGTTTTATCGATAATTAAGGCCTTTTGTTTTCAATTTGTATTTAAAAGCTCTATCTGTAAGAATAACAAAAGTTCACGTCTGACTTTGAATATTTATTGTTATTTTCTACTTACTTTTACATTGTGGTGAATAGTATCCATCAGCGCACGTCTCACACGAGTGACCAGCATAGTTGTATTTGCAGGGACACTGTCAACATACATTTTTTTTTTTTCATATTATTGGTTTTTAAATATGATTTTAAAGAACACACAATTGTTTCGATGGCCCAAAGAAAAGTATCGGTGAAGTGATTTTAAATTATTGTAATCATACTAAGTATACAGGAGAAACTCAGAAAGATACTCAAATCTGTATGCTTCTTTCCCCCAAAGAACACTGCAGTCTTATGACTGATCAATCATATGAGATTCCATATGGGTTTATACTCACATGGTTCTCATAAATGATTTGAAATGAGTTTGTTTCGCTAGGAAACATTGGTCTCATGTAGTTTAAATGTGACAAATAAAAGTGTAATTAATACCCAATTTGTAAAATAAATATCATTTAACATTTTCACTCAATACCTAACATTAAAAAACAAAATAAGAAGGGTAAATTAAAAATAAGTATATAAGAACTTTGAGAGCTCTTTATTATTTTTTATAAAGAAGAACAGTAAAAATATGTAACGTTAAAACTAGTACAAAAATAATTAAATGGCTAATATTGTAAACCACAATAATATTCATGCATTAAACAGTCATAATCCAAGTGGAAATTCATGGAGATTATGGCTGTTTATCTTACAAAACTTAATTTACCTATTTTATAATATTTTCATGATAATGCATGAATAATATTGTGGGTTACAATATTAGCAAATTTCATTTCATTATTTTTATACTAGTTTTAAGTTTACATATCGCACACCTAGATCTAAAGAGAGCTAACTCAAAAATCTCAATATTTTAGTTATACATACCATCGAATTCCTTACGTAATAAAGAATTCGATGGTATGATGATTGAGATTTTTGAGTTAGCTCTCTTTAGATCTAGGTGTGCGATATTACTGTTCCTCTTAATAAAAAAATAATAAAGAGCTCTCAAAGTACTTTTATGAATATAAAGACATGATTGCAGTAATGTAATTATGCAATTTCTTTTCGGTAGATAAAGTTAAGAAATATTAAACTAACATCATATAACCAGTATGTTATTTGCCTTTCTGGAGTGGCTGCGATTGATCAAGTGGTATCTATGTATTACCATTATGCATCATATGAATTTGGTCATGGTATTGCAGTCACCTGTCCAACATACATAGCTGCACTAAAATGACTGATTGCTTGAATTTACTTCTTACTTTAGCATGACCAGGTTTGGGTTTGTTTAAGTTGCAGGTAATAATAATAATTTTGTTAGTACCAAACTAAGCAGAGCTTGTGCTATGAGTGCTAGACAACAGATAAATATACATATATATTTCTAAATATATACATATTATAGATAAATTACACCCAGAGACAAAGAACAAATGATCTTGCTCATCACACACATTTGTCCTGGGTGGGAATCGAACCCACGACCTTGCGCATAGCAGTCAGGGCCACTGACCACTAGACCAACAGACCTGTCATAAGGTGAAGAATTTGTTGCTGGGTCTTAACAATGTGGAACCCGAAAACCTTTTATCCCCTAAGTCCTAGCACACAGACTATATTTAGTTACCTACCTCAGTTTAATTGTTAAATATCTTTAACCATTGAATTTGCATCCCTAGCTCTAAACCATTTATGATGTGAGAGACTGGATTCTGGGACATAAGTGTTTTACATGGAGCAACTGCCTATCGTCAGATGGCATAGATACGGCACTAGTATACCCTACTATACCTTTTTTTTTTTTCTTTTTTTTTTTTTTTTTTTTGGGTTGGGAAAATCATCGAATGACTTCTTCCGCTCTGGGTCAAGCGGAAGGGTGCGTCAGATTTCTACTGACTAAAAACCCACCCTGTACCTTCGGCTGCCCTAAATTTCCGCTATACCTGGACTTTTATTTCGATGCAGTAGACTGACAGTTTGTCTGGAGTTGTCACATAATGACGACTACGAAATTGTGATGTAACTAAATTAATCGATTCAGGAATAAAATCGTATAACGATGTAAACGATTTTTTTTAAATAATATTGTGTGAAATTCACAAAAAGTAAAATGTGATTATGAGGGGACGTGAAAAATAAAATGAATAGAGAGAGAGTACCCATTCCAACGGAGTTTAGTTCGCTGTGGTGCCGGGGTAGTCTTTTTAATAGTAATTTATTTATTTATTTAGGTTAACCTACAATTGTTTACACTATTCAATGGTATGGAATGAAATAGTCATTTTACATTTATAAGTGCAACAATTACTTACAGGCTAACACCACATGCACTACTTAAGGTTAGAAATCAATAGAAAATATTAACATAATTATACAATTTTAAACATAAATGAGGCAGATCAAATAACAATTATTATAATAATAAGTATAAACAAATTAATTGCACTAAAAAAACAGAAGAAACACAGTCTGTTGTTTAGATTAAAAGATAAATAATAAATTAAAAAAAAAATGTAACATTAAGTACTATTTAAAACAACATTAATCAATATAAATTAATCGAAATAAAATACAAAATCGCATATTTAAATTTAATTACATTACAACTGATACATTTTTACATTTATTGAACACAACGATTATTAAATGTAAAAATGTATCAGTTGTAATGTAATTAAATTTAAATCCTACGCCATTTATTTAAATATTCATCTCATGAAACAATTTCCAAAAGAGTGGCTTTTATCATGTCTGGTTAGATATGAATATTTTTAATAAAAATATATTTATTTATAATAAAATCTAGTAACTACTTCAAAATAAAAGAGAATAGTATACATTTTATCATTTATTTATATTTCTCACGATTAAAAATCGCTCATTTATTATTCAATTGATTGAATCCATCACTATTAGGTTAAATAGGGTGCCATTATTTTAGTAAATGACACTAGCTTATGTCAGCTTACTGCATTGAATTAAAAGTCCAAGTATAGTGCCGCATCCAATGCAGTGTTACATAAAAAATTATAACACTGTTTTCTGTTTTGTGGAGGTCAGGTGGGCAGTTGCTCCATGTAAAACACTATTACTCAGATGTATCAGGTTAAACTAGAAGTTAATCCCGACATATTCGTGAAAAGCCTAAGCAGACAATGACGATGATTTTTCTGGGAATAACCGTTATTGTGACTTACCAAACCATCAACAGGTGTACACTGCTGTCCATCAGTTCCGTTCAGATTACAAGTGCAGGGCTTGCAGTCAGGGTAGTCGAAGTAGCCGTAGGCGCAGGAGTCGCAGTTGGGCGGGTTGAACTCGACCCGGCACTCGCAGCGCCCTGTCTCCTCCTCGCAGTTTCCAGTCGAATAGTGCAGGTCGCAGTTACAGGCTACACCAGCAAGTGTTTTAGAATAAACAACAGGTTAAAGGATAATGACACATTTCTACCAAGCAGTGGAATACAACAAATTAAATACCTACCTGAATATAGTTGTTCAAGTCTTTGGAAAAAGTATGTAAATTAACATAAATATGAATATTTTCTATGCATACATTAACTTACTTTTAAACTTTTAAGTGATACGGGAGGGAAAAAGGATTATATTTGTTATCAACTTCAACTTCAACTCTTAATAGTGGCCTTTGTGGAGGAGCCACCACAATTTTGCCAATATTTATTTATTTATTTCTTTATTCAATATCACATGTAGAATGATAGACCATCAAAAGATTTGTTATCATTTGCATAGAGATATAAGAATAGAGTGCAGAAGTGCTACACCAGCCTGTAAGTGGGAACGATAGAAGCGAGGAGAGAGACAGACGCCGACTATTCATCCATCTCTCTCTTGCAGAGCGTTGTGATTGGCCCTACTGAAGATGGTGAAGTGGGAGTTTTAACAGTAACTGTTTTTGCATTGTCAATTAGTCACATACCTTTATTTACTAACTCGTTTACAAATGAAAACAAAAAGGTGCCTATGTAGGTACTATATACGGTATACGTGTGTATACACGATTTTCATACAGCTCCGCGTCTGCTACACTCTCAATATACAAGCGATAGGATTTGCTAGCAAACACTGCTCATTAGCCAATTGCAGTACTCTGCAAGAGAGAGACAGATGATTAGTCAGCATCTGTCTCTCTCTTCGCCTCTATCGTTATATTTAACCATTTCTGCACTCTATTCTTATCATTCATCATTTGTTTGTTTATTCAGTGACAATCTGACATTGCAATTTAGACATTAATTGTCAAAAATACGAGACAAAGATTAAAATTTAAAATTATCTAATAATCGAATCTAATAATGATTCGATTAAAAGTATTGCATTTTAATCGGCTTTAGTTTTTATGGTGAATAATAAACTTTTATTAAGATATTTTCCAAATTGAATGTCATATTGTTGGTAATCTACATAAAAATTAATTGATTTCTTTACAAATACATAATTATAATTGCTGTAGGTATCAGGCTTTTCAAATGACTGTTTTTGTGAAAACAAGTCAGAATAAATTAAAAGTATTTATAGGCACTACCCCAATACGCCCAAAAATTAACCCATCATAAATATTTTTTTTAGATGTTTTATATATTTTTTTGAGTTTTTAGCGTGGATGATGACTTGATTTCTATCTATATGAAGTTGATTCCTAGCCAGTTAAATTACATTAATTACGGATATACTCACGCTGGCATACATCAGTTTCATTCCAGCTCTTTCCGTAGGGCCTGTAGAAGGTCGGCATGCACTTGTTGCAGTTGATGCCCTGGGTGTTGTCTTGGCAGTTCTTACAAACACCACCACCCTCATATCTGCCGTAAATGTCGATGGAAAGCCTCTTCCTGTCAACTTCGGGGTCGTACTCGCATTCCGTTGAGTGGTTGTGGCAGTTGCAAGCTGCAAAAGGGCAGATAGTAATGTGTTGTCTGTGGTCAGCTAAAATTTAGGTACAGTTTGAGAAGGCTGGAGCTTTTTTATTCCAGCGCATCCAAACTCACACCATCAGGATGTTTATGGGTCATAACGTAGATAGGTACTCAAAAATGGAGCGGTCATCTAAGATCAACACATCTTGTTGGACATCTCCCAGTTTTTAATCATTTAAAATTATTTAAAATTGTATTTTTAATGTTTTAATTACATTTAATAGTCTATTACTACCCTATACTCACTTCACACTATTTCCAAGTCTCTTCTATTTCTAATAATTCTATTCTACTTAATTTTCTACTACCACACTATAGACTCAAAGCAAATTTGGAAGATTTGGTGCAGCCCTTCAACTTGCGAATGACTAAATACGAAAACAAGCTCAAAAATGCTTCATCTCCTGCAAGTTCTCCTCCGGATATCACAACACTGTCAAGTGAGTTCACAGAATTCAAAACATTTGTCTGGAAAGCACTCTCCCAATTTAAGAGCCAAATTGAGCTACTGTCTCTTGGATTCGACAGACACGAAACCCTGATGCGGCGAAAGGTGCATTTGTTCCATGGTGTGGCAGAGCATCCTGGCGAAAAGTTGCCCGATGTGGTTCATATTAACCGACCAAATGAGCTTGTCCAAGATTAAGAAAGATAATATCCATGTATGCCATCGTTTGGGATCTACGCAGGGCAAAGCTCGGCCTATATTGGTCAGATTATACAATATTGAGCACCATCACTTGATATGGGAGAGTAAAAAGTCCTTGAAAGGTTCAGGAATAACTATTTCTGAATTCTTGACACAAACTAGGCACCGTACTTTCATGGACGCACGCAAACATTTTGGAATTCAGAGTTGCTGGTCGGCGGAGGGCAGGATAGTGATCGTCACACCTGATACTAAGCGTCACAGGATTGAAACTCCGAGAGAACTTCGTGCACTGGTTTTGCAATTCCCAAATACTTCCTGTGACTCTGGAAAGGCTGAAAAACTGTGAAACATGTTTCTACGAGGAATGTTAAGGCAAAGAAGGGCGCGCCGGCGATGCGGCGTGACTAACTTAGTTATTTTTCTGATCCGATAGTAAGTAGCCTCTTAATTCTGTCGGAGTGTATGATTTCAGTTATATGTCGGTAGTTAAAGCATTTTGCGGTCAGTGGGTCGTCTTAGGGGCGGAGTTTTAGGAGTTGGAGTATACGCTTAGGGGCACTATGAGCAGCAAAGAAAACGAAAGAAAATTTTTTTTGGTTAAAAAAAAATTTTTAGGACAGAAAAATTTTCGATGTTTTTTTTTCGGAAATTTTCGTTTCTTTTGGCAGTATGGGGTTAACCTTGACCATAGAAACCATTTAGGTTCCCAGAAGCATGGTCCTACGACGCACCGTTTTCGAGTTAGCTTTTGAATTTTTTCCCTTTTTTAAAAAACGCCCTGTATTTCCAAAATGGTAGGTCAGATGAAAATCTTTTCAGGAAAGAATTTGTTGCTCTTGTCGAAAACCATAAGACGATGTTAAAAAACTAACAATATTTGGAAAAAAAATATCCATTCAAAAATTTTCTAAGTTTCGGCCGATTTCTCTTGAATCTCATTCATAGTGATTAGATTATAAATAAAATGTCAGTGTAATTTTTACTTTTTCCTGTTTTGTATGTATTGTATGTCAAATTGTCAATGACAATATGTCATATCTAGCTTGAACTGTCATTGTCAATTTGACGTTAATTCTGACTTAATTATTTTCGTTCCGTAATCGCATTGTATGCTTTCGTGAATATTTTAATAGTAGGTATTGTTTAAATGTCCTACAAAATTATTCGTTAGTTTGTTTCGATCTTTAGTATTTTATGTTTGTGGTATTGTTATGATTTGTTAATTTCCTCCAACATATCAGCGAGTTAGGGTAGTTAACTTGTAAGCAAAAACTACAAAGTATTTAGTGTTAACTTATATTATTTTATATATATTTATTTTACTTTATATTTATCTATGGATGACTTTTTCTCTTGTTCTTCTTCGACTTGCAGTTTTATTAGCGCGGAAAGTGAGACACCGCTTCACACTTTGCATGATAATAATTCCACTATTTTTTCTAAATACCCAAAAAAAATCATATAGCGCATATTAATGCTCAGAGTGTTCCTGGTCACTACTCTGATCTTCTGGCATCCTTTAGCAGTGCTCATCTAGATGCACTTCTTATTTCTGAAACTTCTTAAGCTTCTCTTCTTTCTACGCACTATTCACTTCCTGGCTTTGTTCTGGTCAGAAATGACAGAACCGGCAAGGGTGGTGGTTGTGTTGCCATTTACATACGTTTTGATATACCACACAAAATTGTTAGCTCGTCTCCATCCCAGTACTCTGGGTCGGCTGAATTTTTATTCCTTGAGATTACTTTAAATCATACCAAAGATATTATTACTACTCGCGATATTCTACTCCCCTAATTTACATATTAATTACTTTGACTCCTTAGAATCATCTCTTAATGAACTTTGCCCTGCGTACGAGCATGTTATTTTAATGGGTGACTTTAATACATGCTTACTTAAAGACGACGCTCGTTCTCGCAAACTTCATACTCTCTTATCCTCTTTTAATCTTGAAATTTTACCTCTATCTGCGACTCATAATTTTCCCAACTGCACGCCTTCTCTATTGGACCTAATGATTGTTTCTTCACCTAGCAAAGTTGCTGAGTCCTCATCTTTCTTTCCTATCGTATCCGATCTCCCAAACGTAAACCTCGCTTCTGCTATTTACGTAATTACAATGGCCTAGATCTTGTTTAGTTAGCAAGTGATGCAGGAGATATCGACTGGACCTCCGTAGTCGAAAGCTCCAGTATTGACGAGAAAGTCAGCTGTTTCAATTCCGAGCTATTGGGTCTCTATGACAAACATGCACCGAGTCGGCGAATTAAAGTAAAACATAATCCTGCTCCTTGGATTACTGCTGAAATCAAAGATGCTATTGCTCGTAAGGATAAAGCGAAGAGTAGGTATAGACGTAGATCCACGGAGCAGAATTTTGATCACTTTAAAGATATGCGTAATCGCTGCAATCGTATGTGTCGAGATGCTAAAAGACGCTATTTCCACAAATCTCTTATTAATCGAAAGTCCTCTGATGTCTGGAAATTTCTAAAGTCATCATCCCCTCTAATACTTGTGCAGATGTTGACATATGTGCTCTTAACAGACACTTTTCTCTTCCTCCTGTTTCTCTTGAACATAGTGTCAAAATTTCAACTTTGCAAGAGCTCACTGATTTGCCTTTACCAAATTGCCCAACTTTTAATTTGACTTCTGTTTCTGAAGACGATGTTAAAAAATCTCTACTTTCTATTTCCTCTTCGGCTGTTGGTCATGACAATGTGTATTCAAGGATGATAATACCTATTCTACCTCAATTGCTTCCCATTCTAACTGATGTTGCTAACTATTCCTTATTCTCTGGCTTATTTCCTAGTGCCTGGAAACAGACACCTATAATACCTGTTCCCAAAATAAACAATCCATCTCCTTATCTCACTTCAGACCCAGACAGACCGACAGACCCGTTGGTATAGTGGTCAGTGGTCCTGACTGCTATGCGCAAGGTCGTGGGTTCGATTCCCACCTAGGACAAATGTTTGTGTGATGAGCACGGTCATTTGTTCTTTGTCTGGGTGTAATTTATCTATAATATGTATGTATTTAGAAATATATATGTATGTTTATCAGTTGTCTAGTATCCATATCACAAGCTCTGCTTAGTTTGGGACTAGATGGCGTTGTGTGAAAAAAAAGTTGTGGAATATATTATATCTCCATTTTACCTTTCCTTTCTAAAGTTCTCGAACATATTGTTCATGGCCAAGTTTCTAAATACCTTACAGCACACAACCTAATTTCTCCTTTCCAATCTGGATTTCGTACTGGTTACAGTACAGTAACTGCACTTCTGAAAGTCACCGACTATATCCGCTGGGCTATGGACAATAAATCACTCACCGTATTAGTCCTACTTGACTTCAGTTGCGCGTTCAACTCAGTGGATTTTGACATACTTCTTGGAGTTCTTCGTTCATTTAACTTCTCTTCTTCTGCATTATCCTGGTTTGACTTTTAACTTCGGGGTCGCTCTGAGTGTGTCCGCCTTGATGAAAAATTTTCTGATTGGTGGGATCTCACTGCTGGTGTGCCTCAGGGTGGCGTTCTTTCTCCTCTTCTTTTCTCTGTCTTTATTTGTTAATAAAGACAGAGAAAAGAAGAGGAGAAAGAACGCCACCCAACTGTGTTCAGTTACTCAGATTATCACCTCGAACTTCCATCTCTATGCAGACGATTTGCAGCTTTACCGACACTTCTTGCTGGCTGACGCGGACTCGGCGATTAGTGCCATGAATTGTGACTTGGAGAATATTAGTCAGTGGGCTAAATCATACGGATTACAGATTAACCCGTCCAAGTCCCAGGTTATGATCTTAGGTAGTCGATACTATCGCTCTGCACTTAACACTTCCTCTTTGAGGCCATTATTCCTTAACGACTCGCTCATTGTGTACTCGGATATGGCAAAGAATCTTGGTGTATTACTTGACAGCAACCTTTCTTGGCGAGCGCAAGTAAATGAGGTTAGTCGAAAGGTGCACTTTTCCTTCCACTCTTTAAAATCCCTTCAAAGCTTCTTGTCTTTCAAAACTAAAATCTCCTTTGCTCAAACTTTAATCCAGCCGATTATTGACTATGCCGATGCCTGTTATTTGGATGCCACTGAGGAGCTCTTATGTAAGCTTGAGCACTTGCTAAACTTGTGTATTCGCTTTGTTTTTGGTCTGAGGAAATACGATCATGTCTCTCAGTTTCGCAAGGATCTCAAGTGGCTCCCTATCCGTCTTCGCAGGAACACTCGAATATTATTCCTACTGTACAACATCCTATTCAACCCTGCATATCCTAACTACCTGTGCGATCGTTTTTCGTTCACTCGTCCTACTGATGCCCGTTGTAGATCCCAGCTTAAACTCCATCTCAATTTCCCATCCCATAAAACCCGTTTCTATTCCCACTCCTTCTCCTTTCATGCAGTACGAATGTGGTACTCACTTCCCACTAAAATCCGCGAAGCTAAATCTATTAGTAATTTCAAAAAGCTAGTCAAAGATCATTACCTATCTAACATCCCGTAATTTTATATATTTATTATAGGTATATATTTTTATAGCATTAATATAAATATGTATTTTAACTCTATGTATGTATATATTTGTTTATTATATCATTATAGTTTAATTTACTAGCTGAGTATTATTTATCGTAATTAGCATTTATACACACTGTGTCTATCATTTCCTCTTCAACTCTCCTGTCGCAGGTCTGCTGGAAGAAATTTCTTAGGAAATAAGCAGCACCTTTGTGCTCTTTTGTCTGTATATATATGTTTTTTCTTTTGTAAGTGTCATGTGTGTACATAAATAAATAAATAAATAAAAGCCCATTTTCAGCATTTACAAGAGAATGCATTGGTTGGCAGCCTAAAAGACACTGGATTAATTACAAACAAAACAATATTTTAAATTCTGTTTGTTTTTCCGATTCATCTAATATATAATATATGTAGGATAGTATTCAGTTTTTTCTGCAAAATCAAAATCATTTCCGGTCTAAAATTCATAGTTAAGTTAATTCTTCTCTTGTTTTTAAAATGGCTTGCCATTCGGGCATAGTGCGTAGTAAATGCCCTGATTTTCCGGAAATATTTGTCACCGCAAACCCGGTTGACCAGAAACATTTCTCTGAACTGCGTAGCCCGGTTTTCTTGCGTTCGGACTCCAAATGTAAGTTGTTCAGTAGCTATGTAAATATAGGTACAGTTGTATAAATATAGGTACAGAATGGAATCAGGCGTTACTTTGCAGAAATTAATTCCAAACTTCAGGACTTTTTTTCGGAATTAACACTAGGCTGGTAGATATGTTCCGGACGTATTAGTTTAGCTACTACTACGATGGCAAAAGACCGGACGGTATGTCTTTATTTCCTTGGAAGATGGGTAGGCCTTTAGTGTGGGACGCAACTTGTGTCGATACTCTTGCGCCATCCCATCTTCCTAGCTCATCTTGTTGTGCTGGCGCTGCCGCTGCGGCTGCTGAGAACCTCAAGCGGCGGAAATATAATAACTTTGTTGGTAGTTATATTTTCGAGCCGTTTGGGGTTGAAACCTTGGGGTCGTGGGGTCCGAGTGCTCACAAATTATTTAAAGATCTGTCCAGACGCCTAGTTGACACTTCGCGTGACCCAAGGGCTGGCTTTTACCTTGGACAGAGGTTAAGCATTGCCATACAACGTGGCAATGCCGCCAGTCTTTTGGGCACATTACCAGTGGACAGCGATGCGCACGAATTTCTGGATGCTATATTTTAGTTTATTTTTAGGTGTGTATATGTAGTTAAGGGTTTTTATTTAATTAAAGTATATGTTAGCCTTAATTGATAAATTTAGCTACTTGTATTTATTCCAAGTTTTCTTTTTTGTTATTTGGTAAAGTATTCTTTTGCTTGTGGTTGTTCCTTTGAAGATGTTTAAAAAATAATGAATTATTCTTAGCCTAATTTTTGTCTGCAATCATGTTAACACGTTCGCTGACAGTAAGCATTTACCCTGACACCACATTACGACACTAGAATTTTCCATACTAAATGACAAATCAACGTAGTAGGTACTCGTGCACAAGCAAGTAATATGAAACTACCCACAAAATACTGGAGTTACGGCAGTAAGAAATATGAAATTGCTCATAATATGACAGTGGATACTTCTCTTCATAATACTTATATGAAAAATTATCGTGAGACAACGTACTCTTATAAATAAGTGGCCCGTCCTTCGACGTACTGTCATAACGCACTATTTTAATTTCCCGCCTAACGACGTACTGTCAGCGAACGTATTAAGTTCTTATTTCAAATAGACTTACGTTCACAGGAAAACCTGTCCCAATGCTGCGAGATCCTCCATTTCTTCTGCTCATATCCTTTACAGCAATACGAGCACTGTGCCCCGCAGGTATTGTGTTGGCAAACACACTCCAGTATGTTAGAATTGGTAGCCGGGTCAGACGGCTCGCACGTGTCCGCGTGACCGTTGCACATGCAGCGACCTCCGATACTGATGTCTTTGATACTGTAGAAGTACTGGGGGCATAAAATAAGTAGATAAATTATCGTCTTTTTAGGGTTCCGTACGCAAAGGCTAAAAACGGGTCCGTATTACTAAGACTCCGCTGTCCGTCTGTCTGTCACCAGGCTGTATCTCATGAACCGTGATAGCTAGACAGTTGAAATTTTAACATACATCGTCTGATGTATTTCTGTTGCTGCTATAACAACAAATAGGTACTAAAAATAGAATAAAATTAATATTTAAGTGAGGCTTCCATATAACAAACGTGATTTTTTGCCGTTTTTTATGGATAATGGCGCGGAACCCTTCGTGCGCGAGACCACCACGCACACACTTTCGGACACGCGAGCTGGCCGTGAAACTTATATTGCACTCACAAACACAGAACATTCTTCAAAACACAAAATGCATGCTTCCCTAATTTTTGTGTTATTGGGGTTCCGTAGCTGAATGGCAAAAAACGGAACCCTTATAGTTTCGTCATATCTGTCTGTTTGTCTGTCCGTCCATCCGTATGTCACAGCAATTTTATTCCGAAACTATGAAAACTTTACATGTGAAACTTGGAAGGTAGATTGAAGGTAGATATATTCTGTGAACAGGTTTCCGATTTATATACAAAAATAAAAAATATATATGCAATTAAGAAGGGCTCCGCATACATGGAACAGAAACTATTTTTTTTTTTTTCATCAAACCTATACGTGTGTGGTATCTATAGACAGGTCTTTAAATGATATTGAGGTTTCTAGAACCATATTTCCTAAAGTCAGTCGTTTAAAAGATATATCCTTCCAAAGTGATAAAATGTGCCCTCCCTCTAACTTTTATAATAATGGAGAGAAAAATAAAAAAAAATATATGCTGTAGATCTTAATAAAAACTTTCAACGAAAATTAGTTTGAACGAGATAGGATCAGCAGTTTTTGAGATACAGCACATTTTCTAAATCCGCAAATTTAACTTTGTTGTATGTATACAAACACTATGAAAAACAAATTTAAATTGCGTAGTTCCTACGGAACCCTTTATGGGCGAATCTGGCTCGCACTTAGCAATTTTTTGTTAATATTCCTCTCAGTACTTAAGACTTTAAGAGGCTCTAATCTGTAGGTGTAGGTTTTCCTTGGGTTTAGCTCGCTTTCGAAACACAAATTGCCCTTTCAACATTGAATCAAACGCACGTAGCGAAAGTCAAAGTCCTGTTTGTTTTGCCATAAATAACAGGTAAGCTACACGCCCTATGACCAGTATAGCATAACAATACCTAGGTACCAGTTTACGTTCAACTGTATTGGCACGAGGCAGGTGATCCTTATTACAACATTTTCTTATAAGCTTTTTACTGGTTACTGAATAGATATACCTATATCTATAAATAAAAATTAATCGCCGTAATGAATATGTAGGTACGTGGATTAGTGGAAAACCGCAGGATAACATCTAATGAGCCTGTTCTTGACCTCGATCTTGCATGATGGTTAGCGATAGATGAGGTCTACGATGGGACGAGCAAGCCCAGAAAGTGGCTGTTCACTCTTGTTTTGAGCGCGTACGGGTCGAAAGTGGGAGGGAATACAGAAGCCGGGATCTCTACTTAAACTATCATATATTCTAATTTAAGCGATGCTCCAGCATTATCACGATCAAATTGGTAAGATAAGATACATATTATTATATATTAGATATCAAATTATACATATTTAGGTACCGGTTTCATAAAGTATTTCCTCCCTAGGGATTCTTACATTTTCTCAGGATAAATATTAGCCTAATTCCTATTCTATACTATAATTTATTACTGCACAATCTAATTGACGACAGGGTTGTCGCGTAGGTTGAGGCATCGTCTGCTACGCTGCGTGTCACGGGTTTGAATCCCGCACCAGGACAAATGTTTATATGGCCTACAAATTTGTTCCGGATCTGGGTTTTTATAAAACTGCACCCACAATACTGGAGCAAATCCTAGTGCGGGGCAATGTTATAAAAAAAATAACTCACTCGTCTGGTGACTGTAGGATCCTGCCTAGCCACAGACATGAGATGTCCCAAGAAGTTCTTGGTCCTCAGCAGACGGAGCCGCACGTTAGTGGCCCTGGTCCACTCTTGGAGTACTGAGGAGTTGAAGTAGGTGTTCGCAGACGGACGGTAGTTCAGCAAGGATATCGGGATCTGGAAACAGAGAAGAAATTGTTACTAATTTAGCAGAAAATTGAACATTCAGGTGGTTATTAGAACTTAAAATGGGATATCTACCGGGGTTTCAACTGTCGAGGACCTGGAATCCAGTGGTTCAATAAACCCCATAAAAGTGTTCAAAAAAGTTCGCTGGCGGACCCGCTGAGTTTTGTGTGTCCGGAACAGAATTGAGTTTTGAGTGATACATGTGACAGTGGTAGCGGTGGCGATCACAAAAAACGAACGAGAAAGAGGGTAGACCGATTCGTCTGCTCATAAACGTCCACCCGCAATTACTTCAGTTCATCTGTGATCGTGGCTAGGGCATCCAATCCCGCAGCCTGAATTCAATCTCGGTATTTGCGGGACTACGAATTCTCAATCCCGCGGGATCTCGGTATTTGCGGGATCCCGCATATAGAAAATATTCACATTTATATAAGGCAAATAAAACAATGAATTAATCAACTAACTCCAGGTTTATTTACGTATTACTATTAGTATGAGATCAATCAAATTACACAGTTTATTTGTCACAAAAAAACAATTAATTAACCCCTTAATCTACTCACTCCACATTTATTCCAGTATTACTACTAGTATGAGATCAATCAAATTACACCGTTTATTTATCACAATAAACAATGAATTAATCAACTAACTCCCCATTTATTTACGTATTACTATTAGTATGAGATCGATCAAATTCACCGTTTTTTCTTCACTAAAAACGGTAACAAATACTGAATAAAAACTTGAGAGGTGTCAAGGGACACCCGGATGGAACGAAGTTTTATTATTTATTATGTACAAAAAACCTGTATACCCTCAACAAAAAAAAATCGTCGCGACACCACACTGTTTAATGCGAAATAGAAAGACGAAACGTAAATATCTGGCTTGCTTTCTATAAGAGAGAGAGAAACAGACAGAGAAACATGCGCACGCCACACGGCTTACAATAGCTTACTATAGCAAAAAGTGTCATTACAACTTTTCGTCTTAATTTTTTCCGTCTAGCCCACTTTCGCAACGCGCGGTAAGGAACTTCGTTCCAAAAACTTTACTGATATTTTAGGCTACATACTTAGGCTACCACTGACTGAAATTCGGCTATATTAGGCTACATAAGCTGTGAAAAACGGGCGACATCGGCCCCCGCGTTGTTTGCTACACTGCCGGCCGCCAGTCACCGAGCGCAGCGATCGCGCTCGCGAGATGTCGTATGTATGCTTTTTTCAGTCCCGCTAATCCCACGGATACCGCGTCCGTAATCCCGCGAGGATTGGAAAATGAAGCGGGATCCCACAATACAGAGATCTCGGTATTCCGGGATTGGACGCCCTAATCATGACACTTGCAATAGTGCCGAAATATCGGAAAATCGAAACAAAAAGTACACATAGTAAATATCCCGTTTTAAGTTCTAATAATACTGTTAGTGACCATGTTAGCTTAAAAACTTATATACAGGTGGATTTCAATATAAATTATTGGCGAGACAAAAAATTATTAAACGCGATAATCTGTTTATATTTATTTATTTATTTAAGGCACTCCAACGACTTATTCACTAATACATTTTATGAGGTACTGTAACAATCAAGCTTAATGTCTAGAGTGAATTTGTCACTTATAGGGGTGCACATCACTTATATATTAATTAAAATTTTAATTTTATATTATATTATATATATAGTTTTATTATTTAAGTTATTTTATATATATAGTTTATATATTCGGGAATATGCATGATAATTTGTGTATTTATTATGCTCCCAGTTTACAATAAAAATACATAAACAATTAATACTAACAGTGGATACAAAAAAGAAATCGATCGATAAATCAATCAGTTATAACAATGTTAAACAAATATAGGTATCTTTTTCTCTCAATTTAAACGGTTTTTTCTACAAAAGTTGTATGAGCGAGCGTTATAGACTTTGACGTCAAAGTCTATGTCACACTTCTCGTTCTAATTATCAACTTAAACCTTTGTAACTTTGTCAGCGATGAACATATTGTTTAAAAATATTTTAGTCTGATAAACTCTGGCAGACTTCCTCGCGTTGCTCAGGGCGAAGGACATCCATGAAGATTTCCATCACGAGCAAATAAAGGCTTCGTTTTTGTCTTCGTCATCGAATATCGTCTCCCGCTCTAGTTGGAGAGCAAGGGAGTGTCAGACTTCAACTGACTAAAAACTCAATCTATTCTTTTAGCTGCCTTTGCGTCTTGGTGCCACGATACCTAGTTAGAACATTCCATTCACAACCTTGGCAGGTAATGGCTCTGTGGGGCCCCGTCACTAGTGCTGACGGCTCTTTGGGGCGCGCCTGGAATACGATACGCTACCGACCCGGGCCTGGTTCTTACTGGTCGGTGAGCTACCCCTGTTCGCCGTCCGCAAGCCCGCGCCTAAGGTGGCCGCTGCTAGGCTCGCGATCCCCGCCGCACGGGGCGTTTCCCGAAGCGGCTGGGGCGAGTTTGAGCTGTAGTGTACTAAGTTAACTATTCAATAAACTAGAATATAACTTCATATAACTTAATATAACTTCAAATATTGTCTGAAACGTATTAAAACTATAACACTGACCTCACCGCCTTCTAGCGGTACTATCTTGGAGTATTCGGTGCTGCAGATAATTGAGTCATCCTTAGTGATGGGCTGTAGACTCTCCTTGCCGAAATAACGCTCGCAATCCCTGTATGAAGCACAACATGTTAGCTACAACTTTTGAACAGTTAAAATCTAAAGAACATTACAGGCTATTATTATTTAAGATTATTTATGTAGGTATACATGAAGTCCTATACTAAGTCTTCGACTCAATGGAAGGCTCTCTTATTAAATAGCCAATCTCATAGAGGGCCTCGTGTAATGGCCGGTTTTAATGTACTTATAATTTTAATATATCCTTGGCGTACCTTGCTTAATTAATAAATCAGAGAACTCATTTTAAGTCTTTTTTTTGTTTGGATCGCTCCGCTCACATCTTTTTTGGTGCAAATATTACTACGTAATTTTCAGTTACGAGTAAAGGGAGTCAGTTATGATTATGCTCCGCTCTCTAATTCTCTCTTTTTGCCTGCCAAGTCTTTTCGACTCGACTCTTTGTATGTGGAAACAAATGTTAGTAGTTTTCTTGCGAGGTAAAATAATTCATTAATGGGTTCGTGCCGCTCTCGGTGGAAACCAGGCTTTAAAGTTATATGGAGAAAGTGTGCAGAAAGCTAATGTTTGTACCTATTTGAAATAACATTAATTATGGTTGAATTTCGACCACTGGCGACTTCTAGTTTTTTATATTCTTATACGGCTTGAGCGCCAGAGCGTTAAATAAAAGAAATATACAAGTACTCACTGAGGGGATTCGGAGAAGTACTGCCAAGGCTTGAAGGTCTTTCCGTAGTCCGTAGACTTCTCCAGCATCCAGAGACCAGGTCGGGGCGAGTTACCCATCTTCACGAAAACGTAAGCCACGTGGAATTCCTGAAGCAAGCAGTATGGTTATTTTATAAATGATTCAAGTTTCTGCCTTAAATGTAATTATGTAGTTTTATTTACAAACTATGTGATTACCGAGGGTGTAAACAGTCAGACTTCTTACGAAATATATGCTGGTTCGCTATTTTGACTTTGGTGTGTCTCAGCTGGCGTCCAGTTCATAATATGTTACCCATCTGTATACACCCTTAGTTAGCGACGGGAAAAAATATATAAATTCTAGCTGACCCTGAATATATTGTTTTGCCATATATGTATATAGGGGAACAAGTTGAAATAGAAATTTGAGGCCGTGTAATTAACTCAACTTATAACTAGCCTAAACAGTCGTGACCATTTTGTTTTTTTTGTTTTTTTTTTTAAGATAACTAGCTATGTGGTTAAAATTACACATTACTAGCAATCTTGTTAACCCGTCAAACGTTGACTTTGGTGTGTCTCAGCTGGCGTCCAGTTCATAATATGTTACCCATCTGTATACACCCTTAGTTAGCGACGGGAAAAATTATATAAATTCTAGCTGACCCGGAATATATTGTTTTGCCATATATGTATATAGGGGAACAAGTTGAAATAGGAATTTGAGGCCGTGTAATTCACTCAACTTATAACCAGCCTAAACAGTCGTGACCGTTTTCTTTTTTTTTTCTTTTTTTAAGAGAACTAGCTATGTGGTTAAAATTACACATTACTAGCAATCTTGTTAACCCGTCAAACTAAACTTAATATGCTTGTGTCTGGTGTGGGTTCACGGCAATAGTGTAGACAGTGCTTTCACTCTATAGATTCATATGTGACGCACTTCGTAGTCAAACCTCCTTTACCCATAGACGCTTTCACGATTCCCTCGTTCAAATATCTTTTTACTCATGTAAAAATACACTTGACTGAATTACGAGCCCTCTCAAACTTTGACAACACGCAGATCACCATAAATAAATACCATACATAAATTAATTCTAGTGAATAATCGAATAGGCTTCGGCCTATTCTCAGACGTACCGAATATACATAAACGAAAAAAATGCAATAAAATCGGTCAAGCTGTTTCAGAGGAGTTCGATAAAAACATTGTGACACGAGATTCGTATATATTAGATACTAGCTGTGCCCGCGACTCCGTCCGCGCGGAATAGTGACATTCGGCAGCATTTATAATTTTTTTGGCTAATTATTTTGAAAATAAAACTTATTTTTTAATATCTAATCAAAAGTCTAAAAAATAAGTTTTAAGCTTTAAAAATGTCGTAATTTCTATACAAACGTTCATCCCCTATTTCAACCTCTTACAGCCCTTTTTTCACATTAAAAAGCAGCCTATGTCCTTTCTCAGGCTCTAGACTATGTCCGTACCGAATTTCATTAAAATCGGTTCAGTAGTTTAGGCGTGATTGCGTAACACACAGACAGACAAAGTTACTTTCGCATTTATAATATTAGATGTGTACAAACAGATTTCCTGAAACATATAATTATGTATATAAGTTTAATAATAACTTATGTATGCACTGTTACAGGAGTTACAGTGGAGGTATATGATAACAGCCGCACGGCTCGAACTTCAAGGTGAAGCAACGTTTGCCAAAGTTGATTCATGGATCGGTAACCATCGTAACGTATCGAAATTCCTCCGCTCCTCGGCACGCCTTTGGTCCCAGCTGTCGTTTGTATATTTGTGACATTCGTTACAGATAGTCTGAAGCCGGAAAATCTCCAGATATCGGTCTTGCCATGGGGTATTCAAGTTTACTTTAATATAATATAAAACTTTTTTGTGAATGGGAGAACACTGTAGACTCTTAGATTTGTTTAACAATTTTTTATTTGTAATTACATTGTGCTGTAATTGGTCTATACTGTCCTCTCATACCTAATTTACCTGTATTGTGGATACATTGTAAGAATGATATTTAGATTTGAAAAGAGTAACTGTGAAGTTTCTTGCCGGTTCTTCTCCATAGAAAACGAGCAATTTCGAACCGTGCCCTAACTGCTGACGTTTTGTAAGTGCCCATGTAGGCCCATGTTAAATAAAACGTTTTGAGTTTGAGTATTGTATCCCAAGCTTAGTGCCAGTGGCGTAGCTGAAACTTCGGAGGCCCCCCCGCCAAAATCTCAATAAGGCCCTAAATAACCCAGCGATAACCCAAAAAATCCTAAGACCCAAGCGAGTCAATCCTACGTAACCTAGAACTTACTAAACTAGCTCATTTTCCTAGAAGGTACTCAAAATACATCGACTTGAGAAGCTTATTAAAAACCCATAACTATTTTAAATTTATTTAAAATTCTCTTTAAATCCATTTATTTAAAACTTCCTGTGTTAGGTAGGTTCCGATTGCTTCGGATTTACGAAGTTCTGGGTTAAATCTTTTTAAGACACTGAGTCCCCCTAAAGCTGGGGCCCCCCGCGCCGCGGGGTCTGCGGTCCTTCAGCTACGCCACTGCTTAGTGCCGCTGTAGCTTACAGCTTACTTAACAACCCAGTGATTACGTTATGGTCAGGTAGACAGTCGCTCCATGTAAGACACGGATACACAGCTGAATCCGTTTAGACTGGAAGCCAACTCCTAAATAATTATTGGAAAAAGGCTAAACAGATGAGGTTACAAACAATTTCTTAATAATACCTACCAACTAATTAGTGGATTATAGTAACAAGTTGATGACACGTAGTCTTCGAACTACGTACGATGCCTATTTTTTACAATATCCTGCCTGGCCCGGAGCCGGATTAACCCTGTCAGAGGCCCTAAGGCAATGGCATTCTCGGGGCCCCTTTTCTTACTTTGACTGACCAAATCGTGTGTGAACTGAGGAAACGCACATTAAGGGCTGTGGTTTTTAATATATTTGTTTACTTATTCCCAGATTTGTTCTAAAATTGTTTTAATTCTACTACTAAATCTAATGATTTGTATTTTGTGAGATAACAGTGAGGTCCCTAAGTTGACACGTACATCAAATTCTCGTGCGATGAAACATGTTTTCTTGGTGCATGACCAGTGCATGCACCAAGAAAACATGTTTCTGGGCCCTATTTGATGCGGGGCCCCTAGGCAGTTGCCTACTCCGCCTAATGGTTAATCCGGCCCTGGCCTGGCCTTTTCCTATCTCTCTGTTTTTTGGGGTAGGTTAACCTCTTCAAATCAACCCAGTAACTAGGTAACAGGTTAACCCTTGACAAGCCTGGTGCCAATTTCTCACAACCGGGGCCAACGTGCTTTCCAAGGCATAGAGGAATTTCGACTTGTGAAGACGGTCATCCGTCAAAGGACCCGATCTCGATAAGCGTTACTCGGCAACATTGAAGGTCCACACATACGGCTGTTATATTCTTAGCCAGGATTTCCGAATACATACAACGTAACGTTATAGAAAAATAATGAAGGTTTTATTTGTTTGTCATCATAAAAATTATACGTTCTATATAATCCTACTAATATTATAAATGCGAAAGTTTGTATGTATGTTTGTTGCTTTTTCACGCAAAATCTTCTGAACGGATCTCAATGAAATTTGAGAAAATGGTAAGTAGATAGTTGACATCCTGGAATAACACATAGGCTACTTTTTATCCCGGAATTCCTACAGGATCGGGATTTACGCGGGAAAAACCTCCCACGCGAACGTAGTCGCGGGCAAAAGCCAGTAGTCTATAAATAGTAAAACAGTCGTGGTCCAGTGGTTATAGGTTCAGTTTACAAGCTTTAGGTATTGGTTTCTATTCCAGGCTGACACATTAGCTACTTTGTGGAATTTGCTCTCAAAACGGTGAAGGATAACATCCAGGCGCGTGCATAGGATTATGACAGGGCATGCGGCGGAGTAAAAACACACAAAAACTTCTTCTTTTATAGATTTTGAGCATAGCCACAGCCACGCATCGCCACCATGCTACGATGCGTGGCTGTGGCTATGCTAAAAATCTATAAAAGAAGAAGTTTTTGTGTGTTTTTACTCCGCCGCATGCCCTGTCATAATCCTATGCACGCCCCTGATAACATCGTACGGGAACCCAAGGACCAAAAATCTGAAGACATGCGACATTCACCAACCCACACTAAGAATAGAATAGAAGAGAATAGAATTATTATGCAAATATGGGTAATACATAATAGTTCTTAAGATTACATTTAGCTCAGCCACATTTTACCAATCGGCATGCAAACATTTGAAATTATTTATATCATTATTATTTAGATCAATTTATAAATTACTATTATAAAATTTTAAATCATCAACCTAATCAAAAATATATGTTTACTATAATTACTATAATTTTTCCCCTCCATTCTCTATTAGCATACATTTGATATTTATTAGTAGGTATATGATTTTTGGTATTACATGTATGTATTTTATATTGTTATGTTCAATTAATATTATTTATGAAGTTTGCACACTGACAGCCCTCAATCATCTCCTTTAAGTTCCGTCCATCTAAAGACTGTCTGTAAGAGATCGCCCTGTGCGATAAGACCGCCCATTGTACACTAGTTTTATTTTTTGTTTCCATAGAAATATTGTAATGTGTACAATAAATAATCCCGTGTGTTAAATTGCTGATAACCTATCATGGGGAGGACGCTTGTGTCTTAGCAGTGGGGATCTTGTAGGCTAAATATGTTATAATAATGTAACCAATAGGAACATACTAGTAGCGTTTATTGTTCAAGAAGTTCATGCCTGTATTACCCAAACGGTTAGGTAGGGGTATACCTACAGCACACCCTTAGCCAGGAATTGTTAGCGGACTCCGTTATCGGGGCAAACCTGGAGTCTAAAAAGCTCTTTTTACAGTCTCCGGGGAGGTGTTCTAATAGGCGTTGTACAGGGACTCTGATTGAGGTTTTAGTGAGGTAATAGTCTCACAATCCTCGATCTTATTTCAAAAGAGCGAGCTCCTTTTGAAGGATTTTCCCCGATAATAAAATAACGGTACAGGCTAATAATATCCTCATCCATGACAGTAGCAGTGTTATATGGCTCATCATCCCAATATAAGACACGTTTATCTAATAAACTAAATTATAGTTTATCATAAAAATATGATCACATTTTACGAGTTGCCTGATCTATTTGTACCATCATAATAATCGTGGTATGAACTAATAACCCCGCCCTTTGGGCACATAACGTTTTTTATCTCGGCTCGCTATCATTTCAAACGCTAGCACACATCCTCTTGGTCACGCTGCCAACAACTGATACCACCCTAATACCTATTACAAATGGAATCGAAGCACAAGTTTGCTGTTAATTCATTGTAAAACTGTGATATTCTGTTGCTATGGAATATGATGAGGGCGAGCAAGAGAAGTGGTACTAAAGTGGGCGAAATAAACCATTACTAAAAATAATATCAATATTTTTAAATAATAAGTGCCCCTCTGCCCTGCCAATCCAAAACACTGTAACTTTCTAAAACCACATTTGAGATATTTAACAATAATATAGGTTTTTAATTTATTTAATTTGAAAGTGATACGTGTTTTTTAGCTTGCCTTATCTTGCAGAATATACATTATAATGAAAAAAATGTAAGTCAGGGGTGTTAAACCGACTTCAAGGAACTAATATAAAGTTGTTAAGCAAAAACACTGTAAGTCGACTTACAGTATTTTGGATTGGCACGGCAGCCCTCTTAGAAATACCACATTGCGCTCTTAAACGCAAATCGTTCGAAATATGCTGTCTAACTTAAATGAGCATGTCGGACAAGCTATGGACCGAGATTTTTTTTTAAATTACTGATGGGCCCAAGCTAGACCTCGATCTCGCCCGATGGTAAGCGATAGATGAGGTCTACGATGGGACGAGCGAGCCCAGAAGATGCCTATTTACTCGTGCTTTAAAGGCTGTAAGGTCATAAGTGGCAAGGAACACAGAAGCCGGCAGAGAATTCCACAGCTTGGCTGTGCGCACAATAAATTCGAAGGAAAAGCGCTTGGTGCGACAAGACGGTATATCAACCAAGCGTGGGTGGTACCCAGCCGTGCGTCTGGTAGACCGGTAGTGAAAGGGAGATGGAGGAATCAGGTCATGGAGCTCCTGCGCACACTCCCCGAAGTACAATCTGTAGAAAACCGGCAGGCAAGCAACAGTTCGCCGATAAGCCAGGCTATGAAGCTTGTCCACCAGCACCTCGTCACCTATAAGCCTTTTAGCTCTACGCTCGATAGCAAGATAAATAAGGTTGGTGCCTCAAGACAGCAACATTGGGCCGCGGTTGACCACGAAGGTGATGGCGGGATGACTTGGATGGCTTCTTTAAGAATTGGAAAGAAGAGGCTAAGTAAAGTCGAGACAATTGGAAAAAATGGTGGGGGGACTTCGCCCAGCAGTGGATCGGAAATATGCTATGGACAAGTAAAGTTTGTATTTTTCATCAAAAGCCAAGAAAAAGTCCCGGAGTCCCAATACCTGGGGATCTTTAAGTCAAGAGTGAATAGGTTACTAATAGGTAAGTGTGCTCCATCTTCGACCACATCATCACTTGCCATCAAGTGAGATTGTGGTCAAACGCGAGCCTAATATCAATAAAAAAAGTGGTAGTCGCACTAGTTCTTAAAAGGGTTCCGAAGAGATCACAGTGTGAAAAAAGTTAGGTAACTAGTAACCTATTTATTTAAAATTCTCAACAAATTTATATTTGTGTCGAACAGTGGTTACAATAATGTTACAGTATAAAAAATATACGTAAACAGACATACATTAGAGTGAAGTTACGCGAAGTCCGTTCAGCATTCGGACTTCTGTGAATAGATTTTCTTTCCAACTAATTACCAATGCTAGATTTCGCAAAGCTATCTGTGATCTTAGAAAATATTTTTCAAACACACACAAAAGTGCAATATTTGCAGTTAGCATTACATTTTATAAGCAATGCAACCCACAACGTTCCCATAACAAATTGTTGATGAATTCGCATTGCATACACTCAAATTACCTTACGATGCTACACACATACAAAGTCATTACGTTATAGCATAGTAACTAAGGTCATAGGTCTTTCCCTACTATCCTTATCAGGAAAGCAAGCAATCACTATTATCACTTCGTTTATTCAAAACTATCTACTTCATACAAGTGAATTACTAATTATTTTTCACGAAATTTTTTTTTTGGTGATCCGATTAAATATAATCTAAGAAACTAAACGCCAATTTTAAAGAGCATTCTACTGTAGGTTGTAGTTTCATTTGTCTCAGTCATTCACACACTTTTTATTTGAAGACTTACTATACTCTATTACTAATTTTTGGAAATTTTCCTTGATTATACCTACTGCAAATTTAATCTAAATCGGTTCAGCGGTTTAGGCGTGAAAAGGTAACAGACAGACAGACAGAGTTACTTTCGCATTTATAATATTACTAGCTTCTGCCCGCGATTTCGTTCGCGTGAGAGGGGTTTCGCGCTTAAATCCCGATCTCATAGGAATTTCGGGATTAAAACTATCCTATATCCTTTTCAGGGTCCTAAACTGTTCCCATGCCAAATTTCATGTAAATCGGTTCAGCGTTTTAGGCGTGAAAAGGTAACAGATAGACAGACAGAGTTACTTTCGCATTTATAATATTAGTGTGGATAGTATGAATGTTGTTTAATGAGGGTGCGATAATGACTGTTATCGCTATATACATCATCTGTTTAGCCTTTTCTTATCGGGTCAGCTTCCAGTCTGACCATCTGACCTCTACAACCCAGTAGCTGGGTAAAAACAATACCCCTAGACAAGACCCCTAGGTAATGACAGTCAAAGATGTTCAAATGACAGCCAGAACCATCGCTTAATGTGCTTTCTGACGCACGGGGGGGGGGGGGGGGTATCTGAGAAATTCCTTTCAGAAAAACCCAATAACACTTTTAACCCGACCCGGGAATTGAACCCGAGACCACGAGCTCAGCAGTTGGGCTTGCAACCACTTGACCAACAAGGCAGTTACAGATATCGCTATATTAAAACGCATAAACTATAGGTACTACTCGTAGATATTAGCAGTAGCTCAAATGATATAATTCGCTTAGCAATACGTAATGGATGCTCGTACCGCAACATAGTCAAATTTCGTCGTATCATCATTCGCAGAATGCATTGCAAGCAAGTATATACATTTATAGATAATTTTGTTTACTATTACTAAAATAGGCCTCACAAGTCACAGTATAATATTCATTTGAATGGTAAAAAAATATTATGAAAAAATGCATGTAAAATGCAGTGAAGTTAGTTTAGAGGTATAAAATCTAAAGAGATTACTCTTGATTAAGGAAAAGAAGGAGTTAGAACACACTGAAGATTATCTTTTAGTATTTTAACAGTTTATAGAACTCTAAAAATAAATTGTTGTTTCACGTATTTAACCCATCTTTTGAAAAATGTAATTTAGGAGGTTTTTGCATCAAACCATCAATATAACATTTCTATTTAACCATTTACTATATATTACATACTATTAAGAATTTTATTTTTTATTTTATTGTGGATGAATAAAAACAAGAGACTTGATGAAAATATTGATGGATTGTATAAGGAATGATGCAAAAGGAAAAGGCGAGCATAGTAGCTGAAGAGCCTCCAGATTAAGTGAATCCGTGATGATTCTGAAAACCTTAAGAATTGACCGCATGGCATTTTGGTAGCGCTTGACAATTTTTGGACTACTTTATAAATCGCCATATATATCTACTGCAATATAAATAAAATTAAAGTGCCTGATTGTGATTTCAAAATAACTGCTTCCCTCCAAGAACTTCTAATTAACTTTTTTTATTTCAGCCCTTCCAAAATAAAAATAAAAAAAAATAAAGATAAAATTGAATCTTGGCTAATCTTTGGAAGGGCTAAACTGAAACAACAGGGTGAGTTTTTAATCAGTAGAAGTCTGACACTCTCTTCAACTCTACCCACAGCGGGTGACTCTTTCATTTGATGTCCGCATTTGATCCGTAGATTCGAAGCAAGACCCGATGATTCCTTGAACGGTATTGAAATAAGCAGTACCTTAAATTGTAAGTCACACTTGCTGACGCGGAAGCAAAATGGAACGTGTCTATTTCAAATTCAAAGGGAGTTGTCCCGGCGAAAACATACGGCTAGGATCGTAAATGTGTTCTATAATTATTTAATGTCCCACCACCATCCTATGGAGCCGCGGTCGATGCCCTCTCTAATGTTACGTTATTCCTGGAGTGTCCTGAATAGTCCCCGTTGGAGATATAGCTCGAAAGATTTTACGGAATTAGAAACAAAACAAGATTTATTTGTAAATAATCGGTGGTGCCATAACATGCAGTAAATAGCAAATCAGATGAGACATTCAGGATTCAAAATTCAAAAAGGAAGAATTCACCTACGTGAATGTGCATGCGTACCTATACATAACAATAGGCATTGCATAGCAAACGACTATTTCAGACTTCATAAAGTGTGCTATGTAGGTTGTTAAATAAAAACATTTTGTTTTAATTACTGATGGGCCGACTCTTGACCTCCATCTCGCCTGATGGTAAGCGATAGATGAGGTCTAAGATGGGACGAGCGAGCCCAGAAGATGCCTATTTACTCGTGCTTTAAAGGCTGAAAGGTCATAAGTGGCAGGGAATACAGAAGCCGGCAGAGAATTCCACAGCTTGGCTGTGCGCACAATAAATGTAGAGAAGAAGCGCTTGGTACGACAAGACGGTATATCAACCAAGTGAGGGTGGTACCCAGCCGTGCGTCTGGTAGACCGGTAGTGAAAGGGAGATGGAGGAATCAGGTCATGGAGCTCCTGCGCTCACTCCCCGAAGTACAATCTGTAGAAAACCGACAGGCAAGCAACGGTTCGCCGATGAGCCAGGCTAAGAAGCTTGTCCACCAGCACCTCGTCGCCTATAAGTCTTTTAGCTCTGCGCTCGATCGAGTCTAATGCAGCAAGTTGGTGCTTTGCAGAGCCATCCACAAATGGCTGCAATACTCCACGCAGGAATCAGAAATCCATGATTGTCAGGCAGTTTGGGTATCTACTGTATGCGACCTACCAAACATGGGGTCGGCTTCCAGTTTAAGTGATTGCAGCTGAGTGCCAGTATTCTACATGGAGTGACTGCCTATCTCACCCATGGCCGGCTTAACCATTAGGCGGAGTAGGCAACTGCCTAGGGGCCCCACATCAACTAGGGGCCCAGGCCCAGTGCACGCACCAAGAAAACATGTTTCTTCGAACGAAAATTTGATGTGCATGTGAACTTAGGGACCTCACTGTTATCTCACAAAATACAAATCGCTAAATTTAGTAGTAGAATTAAACAGTTTTAAGACAAATCTTGGCATAAGTAAACAAATATATTAAAAACCACAGCCCTTAATGTGCGTTTCCTCAGTTCACACACGATTTGGTCAGTCAAAGTAAGAAAAGGGGGCCCCGAGAATGCCATTGCCTTAGGGCCTCTGACAGGGTTAATCCGGCTCTGATCTCACCTTCGCGACCCAGTCGCTAGGAACACGACACCGCTTGGTAAGACCAATGTCACATTTCCTGGATGCTGACTACCGGTAACCTACCGTAAGTATGTGAAATGACAGCCGGGACCAAATGACAGCCGGGACCAAATGACAGCCGGGACCAAATGACAGCCGGGACCAAATGACAGCCGGGACCAAATGCTTAACGTGCTGTCCCAGGCACGGAGGGATCTCGATTGTTAAGACGGTAACCCATCCTAAGTTCAACCTCGGTAAGCGTTGCTTAACTTCAAAGATTGATCCGTGCGGCTGTTATTATTTAGCCACGAGCTCCCCAGAACGTTCTTACTTTAGTATTGTTCGTCAAATCGTTGAGCCTCTTATAGTTCTAACTTGAGCCACACGATACCTGATAGATGTCGGTACTGTCTAGACAGGTCCAATTACAACTGTTTGCGTCATTCCTCAAAAGACCACCCCAACTATAAATCTATTTGATTCTCAATTCTTATATGATTTGACCAGGTTGTGTGTACTTCAAAAAGACATTGACTTCAGACTTTGTTTTGGGTGTTTTTCTTATAGCAGTCACTTAGAAAATACCGGCCTCATGTAGTTTCAATTTATAAAAAAAAAAAAAAAATTGCAAAAAATAGAACCGACTTCCATATCAAAACACTACAAAGCCAAAAATAACTTTAATTTCGGTAGTCGGTGTTATTGGTTTTGGATTTTCTTTTTTTACTCAAGTAATCGAATCGCAATCCACAAAATACTTATTATTGGGTACTTTCGGTGGCCATCTGTGGTCTTCATCATCAGTTCAATTTCCTCAAATGGTACTTTTCGAAAGCAACTGCTCAAGGTACTATAAGAAATACCCAAAACGCTATAGGAGTGCCCATAATATTTGAAGAGTTCCCTCGATTTCTCCAGGATTCCATCATCCTGATTTCGTAACAATGGGATCAACCAGAAAGTATACCCTTTCAAACGCAAAAAGAATTTTTCAAATCGGTCCAGCCGTCTCCGAGTTATGAGGTAACATCAGAGAGTATGTGGTTTTCAGATCAGTGGGTAACATACATAAAAAAAAGTTCAAGTCGAATTGAGGACGTCCTCCTTTTTTTTGAAGTCGGTTAAAAATATGACGTGTTATTTAAAAACCAACTTGCAAAATAAATATATAATAGTTAATTTTATGAAACTAATAAATAAGCTTAAAAATGATCTAATAGCTAACAGAATAAATAGTTTACTGGATGATATCATCTGATTCGTCTGGAATATATGTATGGGAAGCTGTGGCTGCTCATACTTTGCCGTATGCTGTTAATTTGAATAAAACGTTAACACATGTTCAATAGCTTCAGGTTTTTTACATTGGCAGATGACGTGATCGCAATATTAAAGGTGAAATTTTGTGAAATTTACAAGTAGGTCGGGGTTACGGGAATTTTCTAACGAGATGCCGCGGCCCTGAAAACTAGGGGCAGTTGACGGAACAGGGTGGGATTTAGTCAGAACAAAAAGTAGTCCCCGAATTGGCAGTGCCGGTATCTTGGAGATCGGAGTTGCGTTAACGACAACAACAAAATTAATGTTAAGCAAATTATACAATACGAGGGCGGCACTGAAACTTTTTAGAACTGGCCACTTGAAAACGATGTAATAAAAAAATAAGTTCAAATTTTAAAAATTAAATTCTGCCAGATTTTATTCATTTGTCATTTGACAATTTTCGATTTGGCGGCAAATTGAAAATTGACTGTGTCACGTAAGCATGAATTTAACGCAAGAAAATTTTCGTAAAATGATTTCTTATGACTTTCGATGTTATTTAAGTCAACAAGAAAGTTATGATAGACTTCGATTGGCCTTTCACGATGAAGCCCCATCTGGTGCCACTATTTACAACTGGTTTAATGAGTTTAGACGTGATCGCACTAATTTCATCGATGATCTGCGTGAGGGACGGCCTTAGGCTGCGTTTCCACCAGAGATGTGCGAGGATGCGTAGCGAGGGATGTGTTTGTAAAGAACCAATAGAATCGCTTCATTTACCTCGCCTCAGTCAGCACAGCTCTGGTGGAAACGGCTCAGCGGAGCTAGATTTTTGCGCATACAAAACAAGCGAGGGATGTGTGCGAGAGATGTGTTGCGAGGGATGTGTTGCGAGGAATGTGTGTTGAGAAGGATGTGTTGCGAGGTTTGCGCATCCTCGCACCACACATTAAGGCTGCGTTTCCACCAGAGATGTGCGAGGATGCGTAGCGAGGGATGTGTTTGTAAGGAACCAATAGAATCGCTTCTTTTACCTCGCCTCGATCAGCACAGCTCTGGTGGAAACGACTCAGCGGCGCTAGATTTTTGCCCATACAAAACAAGCTAGGAATGTGTGCGAGGGATGTGTGCGAGGAATGTGTGCGAGGAATGTGTGCGCATTTTCACAGCTCCGTTACAGATCCTCGTAGGCACATTTTCATCGCACAGCTTTGGTGGAAACGCCCACACATTTTCACAGCACATCTAGACATCCTCGCACGACACATTTTCATCGCACAGCTTTGGTGGAAACGCCCACACATTATCACAGCACAGCTAGACATCCTCGCACGACACATTTCCATCGCACATCTCTGGTGGAAACGCACCATTATGCGCATTTTCATAGCTCTGCTACACATCCTCGTAGGCACATTTTCATCGCACAGCTTTGGTGGAAACACCCACACATTTTCACAGCACAGCTATACATCCTCGCACGACACATTTCCATCGCACATCTCTGGTGGAAACGCACCCTTACAGGGCGACGACTGAAGATAACATCAGTGTTGTGCGGCGTATGATAGTGACTGACAAAAGAGTGACTTATCAGCAGATTTGGACAACCTTAGGCATCGGTATGAGTCAAGTGCACAAAATCCTCCATGGACATTTAGCGGTCAGGAAGCGTTACCGTAGGATACCTCATAATTTGACAGAGGCCCAAAAACTCCGTCGTGTTGATTGGTGTCGTGAAATGGTTTAACGGAGGTGACTCAAATGCTGTGTTCGACATACTTACGGGTGACGAAAGCTGGATTTATTGTTATGATCCTGAAACTAAGAGACAGTCTGCTGTCTGGGTGTTTCCTTCCGAGGAGTTGCCAACTAAAGTGAAGAGAGGTCGAAGCATGGGAAAAAAGATGGTGGCCTCGTTCTTCGGAAGGACACGTCATTACGCAACTATTATTTTAGAGGACCGAAAAACAGTTACTGCAGAGTGGTACACTAACAATTGTTTGCCACTTATCTTGGAAAAAGTTCGGGAGAAACGACCTCGCAGTAGGATCCTCCTTCACCGCGACAACGCCTCATAGCACACCACCGCCAAGCAAACAAGCGACTACTTGGCGACGTCAGACGTGAAATTACTGGGTCACCCGCCCTATAGCCCCGACCTCGCACCTTGTAATTTATATTTATTTCAGAAAATAAAAGAAAAACTTCGACGAAAACGTCTTATGGACGCTGAGGAAGCAATGGTTGCGTTTCAAAATGCCGTCGAAGAGAGCCCTAAGGACGAGTGGGTAAAGTGGTTTTCTCAGTGGTTCCATCGGATGCAGCGATGTATTGATGTAAATGGAAACTATTTTGAAAAGACATAATAAAAGTAATAACTTGCTAGTTTGTTCAATTTTTGATTTTCTAAAACCTTTCAGTGTCACCCTCGTAAACATAGTAACAAAGTTCAATTAATAAAATCGGCCAAGTGCGAGTCAGACTCGCCCATGAAGGATTCCGTAGTAAGTATAATAATATAATATGTATATTTATTTGACAAAAAAACCTTACAAATTTCTTAAAACTAGCTTAGGTATTTACATTTTTTACAACTAAGCCAAATAACTTTGTTTTTCATAGTGTTTGTATGAATTACAAAGTTATATTCGCGATTTTAGAAAATATGATGTATCTCAAAAACTGATGACTCGATCTCGTTCAAACTAATTTTGGTTGAAAGTTTACATTAAGATCTACAGACATATATTTTTTTAGATTTTTCACTCCATTATTATAGAAGTAAGAGGGGGGAGGGGGGGGGGGGGGTTGGAAGCGTATATCTTTTAAACGATAAACTTTATGAAAAAGTGGTTTTAGAAACCTCAATGTCATTTTTAAAGACCTGTCTATAGATACCACACACGCATAGATTTCATGGAGCTCCACTTTATTTTAAATATTCTTTAGTTTTTTTCTTAAAATCGAAAAGCGGTTCGGCAGAATACATCTACCTACAAAGTTTCACATGTATAGTCTTAATAGTTTCGGAATAAAATGGCCGTGACATACGGACGGACGGGCGGATAGACAGACATGACGAAACTATAAGGATTCCGTTTTTTGCCATGTGGCTACGGAACCTTAAAAAAGTAGGCAGTCGCGGGATGCATGCCCGGCAAATGTGAAATATTCTATAACCGAGATTATTTATACAAGTGAGACAACTTCGGCACAAATGTAATTAACGACTTGCTGGGGCTGTTTCATTCAGATTTGTAAAAAAATGTAATTGTTTGAGACACAGCAAAAAATGTATATGCATATACATCTATACTTATAATAAATCTGTAGAGAGGTCAATTCTGTACATGAAATATATTTCCAAAATAACTATCAGGGGGTGATTAAGGATCGATACTCATGCCAAAAATGCAATCAGTAAAATTTTTGTCTGTCTGTCTGTCTGTCTGTCTGTCTGTATAACCGTTATAGAAACAAAAACTACTCGACGGATTTTAACGAAACTTGGTACAATTATTTTTCATACTCCTGAGCGGGTTATAGTATAGTTTTCATCACGCTACAATCAATAGGAGCAGAGCAGTGAAGGGAAATGTTGGGAAAACGGGAGAAGTTACTCCATTTTTTAAGCTTCCGACGCGTGTGCAACCTTAATGGTTAAAGCTACACAAATCATTTCATGACGGAAATGTTCTCCTTAAAATTATATAAAAAATATCCCACGACAGCATATGTCTAACTTTTATGGTTGACTCACAATAACACGTGTAACTCCCGATAGCTTAGCAGTTCGAAGCTTTCTGATTATAATATTTGTCTACTCTTACGTTTATAACACTCTCAGCCACCCCTAATTGAAAAAGTTAACATTATTAACTATTCCATAAAAAAATTGGCCAAGTGCGAGTCAGACTCGCCCATGAAGGGTTCCGTAGTAACTATAATATAATATGCAAATTTATTTGACGAAAAAAAAACCTTACAAATTTCTTAAAACTAGCTTATTTACATTTTTTGCAACTGCGCCAAATAAATTTGTTATGAAAAAAAAACCTTACAAATTTCTTAAAACTGGCTTTTTTACATTTTTTACAACTGCGCCGGATAAGTTTGTTTTTGATAGTGTTTGTATGAATTACAAAGTTATATTTGCGGTTTTAGAAAATATGCTGTATCTCAAAAACTGCTGAACTTATTTCGTTCAAACTAATTTTGGTTGAAAGTTTATATTAAGATCTACAGACATATATTTTTTTTAGATTTTTCACTCCATTATTATAGAAGTTAGAGGTTGTGTCCGCCACACACACATTTTACCACTTTGGAAGCTTATATCTTTTAAATAATTGACTTTATGGAAAAGTGGTTTTAGAAACCCCGATGTCGTTTTTAAAGAACTGTCTATAGATACCACACATGCATCGATTTCATGAAAAAAAATATTTTCAGGTTTAGTTCCATGTATGGGAAGCCCCCCTTTATTTTAAATATTTTTTAATTTTTTTCTCAAAATCGGAAAGCGGTTCACAGAATACATCTACCTATCAAGTTTCACATGTATAGTCCTAATAGTTTCGGAATAAAATTGCTGTGACAGACGGACGGACGGACAGACAGACAGACAGACAGACAGACGGACAGACATGTCGAAACTATAAAGATTCCGTTTTTTGCCATTCGACTACGAAACCGTAAAAAGAATCATATAAATCGGTATAGAAACACCAAAGTTATACATGAAATACGCTTATAATAATAAGCCATCGCGCGTGAATACTGAATCATGCTATAAGGATTATTTTTTAGAATCGGTCGCCGCGCTCGACGCGTCTCGCGGTCGAAGCGTTCTCTAGGTACTTAAGCCTCATGTGAACGTGATCTAAACAATATTACCAATACATTAACTTACGCTGACGGAGTCGCGGGCACAGCTATATTGTATCATTACGCTAAGGCCAATAGGAGCGGAGCGCCAATGAAGAATGCTTCAAAATCGGGGTTAAATTTAACGTTAGCCCAAAGTAACTATTCCACGCGGACGAAGTCGCGGGCAAAAGCTAGTAATTAATAAATACCTACAACGAAATATGAACAGAACGAAAAAAAAATGGTCTCATTATAAATCAATTTCTGTTTCTTATTATTTTAATTAAAATAATATATTAATACATTTTAGGTATCACGCACACACGCGGGAGTCGCCAGCGGTGGCTTAGAGGGGGCATCACGATTTACGAAATGACAGGGTCATGCCATCACGGCATACGAAGTGATTTTATTGCCAAGACGCCTTAAGACGTTTCAGATAAAAAAAAAACAAAATCTAGCCCTTAACTAACTTGTACATTCGTCTGAATCTCTTTAACAACAAAAATGATGAGTGTCAAGAAACCATCGCTTAAGATATTACAAATAAAATAAAATAAAAATTCACGCTTTTTAGTGGATCGGTTTGTCTAGTTATAAAAGCCATAATGTCAACAACTTATCACCTTTTACAAAATATTGATTTTCCCGATGCACAGCCGTTAATTTTTGAGGGGTTCTCCTGGTACTTGACCATCAGCTCTACATCACCATACTCGTATGTATTGCGACGAGCATAAAATGTTTAACATCCGTAGGTACTCAAGTAATCGAATCGCAATCCACGAAATACTTATTATTGAGTAGTTTCAGTGGCCATCTGTGGTCTTCATCATCAGTTCAACTTCCCCAAATGGTAATTTTCGAAAGCAACTGCTCAAGGTACTATAAGAAATACCCAAAACGCTATAGGTGCGCCTATAATATTTGAAGAGTTCCCTCAATTTCTCCAGGATTCCACCATCAGATCCTGATTTCGTAACAATGGGACCAACTAGAAAGTATACCCTTTCAAACGCAAAAAGAATATTCCAAATCGGTCCAGCCGTCTCCGAGTTATGAGGTAACAACATACATTAAAAAAAAAGTTCAAGACGAATTGAGGACCTCCTTTTTTTGAAGTCGGTTAATGAAATAAAAGTTACAGTGATTTTGTATAATAGCTGAGTGAAGTCTTTTATAGACTTTACGACAGACACTTTCCAAAGAATTATGATGATTAGTGAAGACAGTATTGTCAGTTGTCACCAACTACGGTAGGTCTAAAGGAATGCATTACAATAACAGTCTTAGAAAATGTAACTTAAGGTTTATTGGACCTCCCAAGATTCTTATCCTAAGCTTAAGAATATTGCCATTGTCTTTGCAGAGTCGTGACCTATGAGGGTCTGAGCGATCTGACCTAGGATATCGATGTTGATGGTTGGAATACTGACGGTCACATTATTCCTGGCTATTATTTTGATGTCCGCCCTTTTACAGTTTAACATAGCAGGTAATATGCACAGATGTTTGTGGCTAAATAAAAACAACTGTATAGGGTAAACTTCTAGGTAAAGAAACTCCTGCAGAGTCAATCTGTGAATGAATGACCATCCTTAACATATGAAGGTTCCACTGTGTCTGTGAAAGCACGTTGGCTGTCATTTGTGGAACTTTGACAGTCGTTACGAATAGACAGAAGTCAGAAAATCAAACACCACTCTTGCTAAGGAGTAAGGAGGTGTGTCATCAGTTATTAGGTCGCTGAAGTCAGATAAGTCGTCGCGCCATGTAAAACTCGAAGTACTAAGCTACATCCAGCTAGACTACAAGCCGATCTCAACATATATGGGAAAATACTAAGCAAATGACGAGACAATATGCGGGCTTATACGATTCCTTGACGCCTACTCTTTCAAGGAAAATACATATATCGAGTTGAGATCTACGAGTATATGGTTTTTTTGTTAGTAAATCATAATAATTAATATCGTCCGCTTTTAGGACGATGTGCTGATTGGAACTATCTATCCGACTTATCTATAACAGACTTCCTGCTAGAAATATGTACGAATAGTTTATATTACCTATCTGTGTTCAGTGTGAAGCAAATCCAAAGCGGATTAGCTCAAGCGCGTGCGCTGATGTCATAACTTTACATTGCAGGCGCAGACGCGTCTCTCGATTGACCTCAGATTGGCCAGAGCTTTAGTAGAGTGCGGTACTTCTAAGATAGACTTATTTGGTGAACCTTTATACCACTGTCCCAATTAATTATTGGCAAAATGTCGTTATGGGTCGTACCTTGGGTTAGAAAGGTCGTATAAACCATTTTCACCCGAAATGAGTTATAAATGTAGTCTTGTTTAGAATTTTCCGCTCTATAGATTGGTATTCATAACTCATTTTCGGTAAAAATGGTTTATATGACGTTTCTACCCCAAGGTATCGATATATAAATTACTTGTGAAAATATTCACCAGCAAGTAAATAATACCAGTACCTATATAGTTTGTTAATTATTACTTATTCTTTTAGTAACAATATATAGTAATTAGTTACCTTTTTTCGCCACTTGATATGGTAGCAACATGAGTTGAGAGTCATGTTCCTACCATTATCATGTACTTTGTAAATAAGCTATAGAGTTTCCTATCAATAAATGAATAAAAGATAAGTCTTTGCTCCTTACTTGTCCAAGGTCAATGGTGAGGTTGACTTCGTTGTACTTCATCCCCCTGGACAGCGGAGGGCTCTGCCACCAGGTCTCCGAGCTGTCCACCGCATACTCTGGAGGATGCTTCTTGGCTTCGTTCGTGGCATCACATATATCACACACCTGGGGATGAAAGCAAAAAGATTAATAAACGCGATCTAGCTAGACTATCGATGTCATTCTTACGTATTATGTATTAAACCCCAACAATTATTGCGAGTCGGATTCGCCCACCGAGGGTTCTGTACCGAGGGTGGACAGTAAATTGTTATTTTTTTTTTCTTTTTAATAAGAATTTATGCATCATACAATAAATACGACCATTTTTTCATGATTTAATTACAAATGTATAGTTTTCCGTTTTTTCATTACTTGGTATTTTATATTACTCGCCACTGGGTAAATTTTGATTGTTTTGAAAGTGTCGAAATATGAGTTATTTGCGCCATAAATGGACGTATCTTTATTGTCATTTTTAGAAGTTTGATTTTTTCAAAGCTTCAGAATATGGGTTCAATTTCAACACGATATCTCCACGCGTTCCCGAAATAAAGGCTCTTATTTTATCCATGCTCTTGACAGATAGACAGCCAACAAAGAGATCTTATAAGGATTCCAATTTTTTCCCTTTGAGGTAAATTTGGAACCCTTAAAAAATGTAAACAACTTATAATTTGTTCCGATCATCAGATATTCAGATCATCTCTGTATCACTGAAATATTCCCAATTCAAAACTGACCTACGAACAAACGTGGTGTACGTAGACTTCTACCAGTAACTCTACTTGAATTCTATCATAAGCATTTCTATGATAGAATCCGCGAGTTGACAGTATGTTTAAAAATTTAAAATAACTATTTAATTATGTAAATCTATTGATATGAAGCACAAAATAGTACAAATGAAGAAAAGATTATTAATTATTTATTTTATTTTCCCTTGAGAAAAATGAGACTTTTTATCTGTGAGTCACGTGATTAGAAACACCAATCAGAAAACGAGACGTCATCGTTCAATATTTTGACAGTTGACTGGTTATCTTTAGTTGGTGCGTAAGACAAAATAAGAAAAGAATAACTAACTGCTTGCACTGTCTGGACAGGTCCGCTCAAATTTGCGTGGTTATTTCCTCAAAAGAATACCAAAGACATGAACCTACATGCTTCTCATATACAAACACAAATTGTCTGGACTTTAAAAGAGACGTTGACGACAAACTCAGAGGGAGTTTGTTTCGGTGTTTCTTCTCAGAGTAGTCAGTTAGGAAATACCGGCCTCATCTAGCTAAACTAAACACGCAAAAAAACATGACGTGTAAAAGTATTATTTATAACCAATTTACAAATAAATATTTCATTTCATTTCATAACTAACTCTCTCTCTTCTGGTTCATTTGTCTTATCGTCCTGTAATCAACGAATTAGGAATCCTAATTCGTTGCCTGTAATAGTTGTTCGATGAGTTCCTTTTTTATGTCTTTTCAAAAAAGCAGATAGATAGATATATTCTTTATTGTACACAATAACAGTAAACAAATATGGACTTAAAAACCAAAAAGGGTGATACAATGCGCGGTCTTATCGCTAAAAGCGATCTTTTACAAACAACCTTTGGATGGATTTGACACAGAAGTTCTAACCACTTCTTGCAAATATCTCTTTTTAAAGGGACATGAATAAATAGTTTCGTTGGCGTTTTTATAGTAGTATTCCCACAGTAAGGTACTGCACAGCACTGATAATAATTTTTCACGTTCGTAATAGAGTAAAATATCATAAAATACCCGAAGTACATTCATGTGCCAAATGCCAGGAAAGTTGTTTTTTGAACGATGACGTCATACGTAGTCACGTGACCACAATGCCACGATCACGGCCCTAGTTTTTTAATAAATTAAAAAATTACTTATATTTTAATTGGAAGGTTAAGTGATGAATATAATATTATTTTACGAGTACACATGAAGCGCTTTGAAGCGTTTCAAACAATTTTTACAAAGTTGTCAACTCGCGGATTGAGAATGTTATCCATTAGGCAAAGAAGAAGGGAACGCGCATGCGTGATGTATTGATTCAATGACTTCTAGGGCTGCACCTTCTACCGTTAGACATTCCGATTGCTAGGGGCCGTTAGGAAAGTGCAATGTATGCAGCTTCGAACTTTGAAACGGCAAAATAATGGAACAAAACGAAATAATGAATAAATAAGTAGTTATTATAGTACAAACGGGAATTATGTAACTTTTAACGTATAACTGTTAATTAAATCCGTGTAACATCTTGCAACGACAAAACAAAGCGAATTGTGAAATAAACTCAACTCTTCACATCATCGTTCACATTTGTATTCAACACCATTCACAAAACTTCTAATTCCAAAAACTTGAAATAAAAACTAACAGCAATCGAAAATCCGAAACCATTGTGTTTGTAAAAACAATGGAGCTTAGTTTGAATAGGATGCGCGCACGCATTTGGCCGCCATATGTCTGCAAAAAGGCCACGAGGGTCTCCGATGTCTGGCGAAATTCGTCGAACTTGCTGAGGTCTTTTGATCATTGTAATTTGTATGAAGTAATTTTCAAATTATTTGTTACATAGCAAACCAAACGTTTGTTAATAAATTCAGTACTAATATTAGACAGAAATATTATTTAGTTAGTTGAGACTTTTTTAAATATGTCTTTAATTGTTCGTTGTCAGGTCAGATGTCCTAAAGATTAGGTCCTATGACGTCACCAGTTCAGTAATCTAAAGCGTTCTTATGAAACACTAGCACTAGCATAACAATTGACAGCGTAAATCATAACAATACTAGCTTCTGCCCACGACTTCGTTTGCGTGGGAGGGATTTCCGGCGTAATTCCCGATCCCGTGGGAATTCCGGGATAAAAAGTAGCCTATGTATAAATATATTATTATTAAATTAGCATTAAATTAGCTTATACCTGTCAGAAAAGACTATCCCAAATATAGTGTGGCTATAAAAAATCCAGTGAAATTTTTAAGCCATTGTTGAAAATGTTGAAATACGAAGGTTAGAGTTTTGTTAATTAACAATGTAGATATTTGCAGTAGGTAGTCATGGCACGGATACTTTAATCAAAAATACTTGAGTGTTTGAGTGATCTCTTCTGAATTAGTCCCATCATCTATCCTATCGTAGGAATATGGAAAAATGCGCAAATCTATTTGTTTTGGTGTTTCTCTCAACATACTCTTCTGCGGTTGGCCCATGGTCAACATGGCCCAGGTCAATAGGAACAGGAATAATTGTTATCCCGCACCCACATAAAATAGCATATGGTACTTTAAATAAGTTCCGAATTAGCTTCTAAAACATGCCAGATGGAGTTAGACTCGTGCACTGAAGGTTTCGTATTACTTTTTGGAAATATCATACTTTCATTGTGCGTACAGCTAAGGAGTGCAGTTCCTGTCTTTCCTGATAGTTTTAACGGGGGGTGAACTTCTAGGCAAGCGTGCTTTATATTTTACCCAATCATCGCTTACCATCAGGTTAGATGGTGTTCAAACGTGCGCCTGTCAATAATAAAAAAAACGGTAGACTAAATTAGTGAAACAGCACAATAACTGAGTCAAAAATAAACAGTCACCAGTCAGATACAGGGTTCAAAGTTGAGAGATAACACAGATATTTGAACTCCATAAGAATGTTACACTTATCAACGAAAGACGTTATAATATTCGGAAACGATTCGCTGTTTAGAATTTATATCTGCGTGGAGGCTTCTTTTTTCTTAGGGATGGGAAATCATCCAATGACTGCCTCCAGACCTGGGCGAAGCGGAAGGGTGTGTCAGACTTTTACTGACTAAAACCCATCCAAATCCAAAACCATTTAATATGTATTTTATAAGTATGAGCATCTACGTACTTTTTTCTTTTTTTTTAACGTGGTGAAATTATCAAATAAGTCCTCCCACCCGGGCAGGGTGGGAGGGACTGTCAGACTTTTACTGACTAAAATCCACGGTGTTCCTTCAATTACCCTTTACGTACCGGGGTCACGGTAATGGGATAAGTCCCACGACCCCGGCAGGCTTCGGCCCTCTGCAGAGGGGGCCTCGTCATGTTGCTGACGCTCTTTGAGGCGCGCGTAGAACACGACGCGCCGTCGACCCGGGCATGGTCCATGGTCGGACAGCGAGTTGCCCTTTACTCGCTGTCCGCATGCCCGCGCCTACGGTGGCCGGAGATCGTCGGCCGACGTCCGACGCCGTGGGCGTCTACCACTGCGGCTGGGATTTGATTTGATTTGAGAACCCTACTACTTGTAGTTTCTGAGATTTCGTGATTAATCAGTGAGTGGTATTTCCCTTTAATATAAATATAGATAGGGTACTACGATCTTCTATCTCTTTCTAAAAGTTGGAAGTTTCCGCTTAGAGGCAGTCGAATGTTATTCCTAATCTAACTGACTTTGTGGAACTTTGTTAGCGCTTGTTTATCCCATACATTTTGAGCGGCCGGCCTATTCTGTAATCATCTTGACATAGCTGTCATTTCATCATGTTTATACGTATATCGGATTGGTAGATAATGTGGATGTTTAGTTATTTAGCATTCGAATACTCTGTGACTAATACGCACGCAGCAAACTTAATAGATCAATTCATTACAAGATTTACATTCTACATTTAATTAATATGTTTTAGATTTTAATAATTACTATTTATTTTACAAAACAAATTTTATTTTTTTTATAACAGCATGTCTAATATTTCTGTACACAATTTTCGCACGCCGATATTTGAATAAAGGATTATATATTAATTGTTTAAGAACTTTCAGTGCCTTATTTAACCAAATCTATACTAATATTATAAAGAGGTAAAATTTGTAAGTTTGTAAATTGTAAGTTTGTATGTAGGGGGGTAATCTCTGAAACTACCGGACTGATTTTGAAAATTCTTTCGCTTACATGTAGCTGCGTTATCGCTGAGTGCTATAGGGTATAAATTATCTTTATATCATGCATATTAGCCGAGCTATTACAATCTTTGTCAAGCACGTCGGGGACGGGATCCCGTGGAATATTTTCAACTTCTACGCGGACGAAGTCGCAGGCAGAAGCTAGTAAATAATATATGACTTGTAGAATCAATATCAAAGAGCCCCATATATTGAAGACCCATGCGTCATGCTTATGTCATTTACTCTCTCACGGTGACATATTTACAGAATCACACTGCTGTTTTGACAGTAATTGTAAGTGCTGCTAGAATACAAATTATCTAGGATAAGAATTTACAAAAGTTGTTATGCTACTCTAAGATACTATTATTACTGCTTATTATCATATACGCACTTAATTAGGTTTTTAAAAAAGTAGTTTATTGTCACAATTAGTATTCCCTTACAATAACTTCATGAATGGCTGTGCAAAAAAGCATCGTTCAAGAATTTTATATTTTGATGATTGTATATTCTATTAATTTAATTGTTGATAAACTGTAATTAACAATTAAAATAATAATTTATTGATTTTATGTTATTATTGTGTCTTCATTTATTTTTAGTATTCCTCCAGGTGGTGTGCACTTCGGTAACTGACATATTTTTCACAATGTCCCAAACTTTATAATATGTTTTTGTTTGTATGTGATATGATGTAGTGAAGAAGTCGTTGAAGTACCATAAATAAATAAATTTCACAACATCGACCTAAATTACACACCCGTAAGTTTAAGAGCTTTCAGTGGTGCCGGAGCATCGAACCCGTTATCAGACGGACGCTGGGGCAGCGGCACGGAGATAGCTTATCAGTCGCTTATCAGCCGGTAGCCGATTGTTCTACACTTTATTCAGCTCATTATAAACTTAGATAATTTATAATTTAATTGTTTAGGCAAGCTTACTAACGCATGTGCTCTTATAGATTTAGCTCTAAGCGTACCTATGTAATTTATTTTTAATATTTGAGTTACCTTTGAGTCTATAAGTAAGACTGAACATTAATGATATCATCCGGTAAGATAGTGGTAAGACTCAAACCTAACCTGGCGAGTCTCGGAATTGGTAACTTATGTCCGTCATACTTCAGTTCACAATACCAAATGACACCTATATCAAATTGCGCATTGATGCATTACGGGTCATCCCCTTTCAAAGAGTGGAGACTTGTGTCTCAACAGTGGGAACTTTATAGGCTGAACTATAATTATTATTAAACATCAAATTGCTGTAAGAAAAAGGACCAAGAGAGCAAAGAGACGAAAATGATCGCTAAATGTAGTGTCTCAAAACACTCTGGCTATGATTAGAGCGCTCAATAGAACAAATTATTACAATATCAGTTACCAAAAAGCTTTTGTCTATTTGTATCGAGAAAAATATGGTTACTATCGTTGCGCGTGGGCACCGGAAGAGATTAGGTTCTTTATTGTAAAACAGTTGTTTCATTAACAGACAAATGTTAGCTTATATAAAGTTAGTGTCATCATAAAATTTCACATCGTTTTTATGTTCCAAATAAGCACAAAGAGCCAACGATTATCACCAAAAACAATAAGATCATCATATTTTTCTAAGTCTCCGTTCATACTTCCATACACACTAAGGGACCCGACAATGCCCTTATTTTGTAAATAAATAAGAGCTCCAAAAATCATAAGCACAAGTCTCCGTAACAGTATTGAATCAAAAAAAAACAATCTTTAAATCAAAGCACACTGAACCCATCCACACACAAAAATATAAACAATCTCACCTGTCCTTGGATCACATGCTCATCATGATCAGCGTACGCGCCGACCAATTTACAGTACAGTTCAGGTCCTTCATCTCCGCAGGTAGCTGTGGCCGTTATCTTCTTTTTAGACGCTAAGTTAAAATACCTCGGTGTCAATATTTCTGTGTGAACGAGGACCGTGTATACAAGTATAAGGAGCGGTATAAATACGCTTGCGCCGGCCATGTTGCGCGGACGGCGGCCCGGCCCCGAATGCCGGCGGCGCGTGCAAGGGTAGCGTCGTTTTTTTTTTGTGATCCCATTATCTGTAGGGATTTTAGACTGTCTTTGGTGGATATTTGATTATGGGATGGGAATTTTAACGAACTATGCCTGCAAATCTAAGATATCTGTAGTTCTAAATTCTACACATAATTTTGTTATAATGAAACTCAATCTTACAACCATCTTGATGTTATAATATAGGAATAAAATAACTTTATTTCTCCACACAAAAAATAATCACATATTTATTTATTTATTTAAACTTTATGTACAATTGTGTTACATGGGCGGACTTAATACAGCAAGGCATTCTCTACCAGTCAACCTTTGGGTTAAAAAAAACACACTGTGGTAGGTGTACGAGAAAATGGAATGAAATAATATTTTAATACTAATAAATATAATACTAATATATAATAATACTAATAAAATACACATATATGTGACCCCTTAAGTAGTGGTTTTTAATTTTACGCTTAAAAGAAAATTTTGACTCAGCCTTCTTGATGTCAAGGGGTAGCAAATTCCAGAGTTCAATAGTAGAAATAGCGTAAGAATTAGATAGAAACCCGGTGCGGTGAGAAGGAATGTGAAGAAGTAAGTTTTTGGATGCGCGAAGGTTAAGATCATGAGAACTGCCCAACAATTTAAAATTTTGTTTTAAGTAAACAGGAGCACAAGGATCGTTCATAATAGTGAAGAGCATACAGAGGGATCTGAGGGATCTCCTTTGACGGATAGGCAACTATTTAAGCTGAAAACGGAAGGAAGAAATGTGATCATATTTTCGAAGACCAAAAATGAAATGAATACAGTTGTTGAGAAGTCGATCCAGTTTGTTAAGAAGTTCTTGGGAAAGATCAGAATAGCAAACATCAGCATAATCAATGATAGGAAGCACAAGTGATTGGACCAAAGTGGTTTTAGTGCTACAAGGAAGGAAATGCTTATTATACACTAATTTATACACTAATTGGTTAAATAGAAATAACATCTTGCATTCAAATCATTGTGGGGGACTGGAGTCTGTTAGAAGTGTAAGTATCTATAAGTACTTACCGATTAGTTGTACCTATAGAGGTTTATAAATTCCACAAAAGGCACAAAAATTGCTCTATTTTTTCTCCTTTGATATTATTTGTAGCTTGATGTTTTTCTTGCTACTTTTGTGTCTGTATTCCATATAAAGTGGCGAGTGGTCAACGTTTAAATACTTAAAAAAGAGCGTTTCTTTTTATTCTACAAAGATTTCATTCATGGCCACTCCAGCAGCTTTACGTAATACAATAGTGAATGAAATTGGAGGACGTAAGTCTTTAACGTCCTTTTTATGTTTCGGTCGTGAAAAGACATGCCTTTTGGATCTATTAGCTTTGTGACTATTTAATTTCTTACCAAACTTAAACGAACGATAGGTCCCTCTCGATTGGGTGACTATCTCAACTCTCTCGAGATTTCTCCGTGTCTCGGAAATCATGTAGAGCGTGTAGAGCCGTTCCTCCAGCTGTCATTTGTTATTCTATCTTTGGTAGACGTTAGGGGTAGGTAGTGCCTCAAGGAGCTGTCAGCTCCGGTGACGGGGCCCCATAGGGCCATTACCTATCATTATCATTGCCCCGGAACTAAAGGGCAGCTGAAGGAACAGGGTGGATTTTAGTCAGTAAAAGTCTGACACAGCCTTTCGCTTAACCCAGAGCGGGAGAAGTCATTCGATGATTTTCCGACCTGACAAATAAATAGGTGTAGGTAGTCAGAAGTCACAAGGTAAAAGAAACGCCACGTAAATGTTTATTATATCAAGTCAGTTTTGTATTACAAAAATAGAGGTTGCATTATTCTTATTTCTTCTTTATGTGTGATCAATAGACAAAAAACGTAAGTACATATACTTATAAAAAAAATAGTAGGTATACTGCGAGTATACGATCGTTTCGGCATACGCCTTTGGACTCGCGCTACCACACTTGCGTACTCGGGCTTATTCGGCGTGTTCGCTGGAGTCGGTAGTCTAGTTTCTATATGGATGCCGACGAAGAAACGCGTTATTTTTTCGCTTCCGACTGAGAACACGAAAAATATGCGGGGTGTTGCCAATAGTTGCATCAAGACTGACAACCGGAAAGTTTAAAATAAAAACTAAACAATATACATTTTACCATTCTACGTAGTAATTCTGAACAATTCGCCTCTTGCGGCTGATGCGAGCTTATAAATGCGTCAACGATCGCACCATATGATTTGCGCCACAGTTGCGCCGCCGCCGCGCCGTGCCGTTGCGCCTGTGGTAAAAGCTGCGCCTAAACACACCTAGATGAGCTTCCAACACCGCCACAAACACCGCCCTTATTCAAGCATTTTCATCAAAGATCGATTTTTTCAAGGCTTAGTAAAATTTGTCGATGTTAGTCCGTGGTTGTGTGACCAGACATTGATTGGGTAGTACGAAGCCCACAAGTTTGAAACCGTTTTGACATGGGAAAACGTTTTACCCAGAAACTGGCTTATAGGGTACAAATCGGTCACTTCAAGTGGAATATTCTGTTAGGCTGTGTCCAATAATGTTTGTAATTATCGCAAACATAATTGAGAAAATGCAGAAGACAAATGTCAGAGAATCAGAATACAAGGTGGTACTATGGTTACAGTATCGCCCGACACAAAAACAAACGTGGTATCTAGCGAATAAGGAAATAGCTCTGCTGAAGGGGGTGAGGGAAGCATGTGGGCTGGTAACACAGCCCTCTCTTAGGCTAGGGAATGATTGTTCGAGCCGCGCCAGTCTACGGGACGCGAAGCTCTTGCCTTCTATCGGTGGCATTGTTCGGCAGCTCCTTTCATCATACGTGATACCAATATCCAGAAAACGTCTGACGCAACCATCTGAAAGGTAACCAAAATAAATTAAGGTCTTTTTTACAGATAAGCCCGCTTTGACCGGATTACGGTTGATGGCAAGCGATAGATGAGGTCTACGATGAAACGAGCGAACCCAATAGAAAGAGTTTTCCGAGAAGAATACGAAATTAAATAAAAAGGGAAGTTTAGTTTTCCTGTCTCTAGTTACGGTTGACCAAACGAAGGCTTGCAATATTTTCAGGGTTGCGGGAATATTCTAACGAGATACCATGGCCCTGGAACACAAGCAGGGTGGGTTTTTATTCAATCTGACACCCCCCCCACATCTCCCTTCCGCTCCATCCACAGCAATAATTATCAAAAAAAGGCTTGCAATATTAATGTTAAAATAGTGAAGGAGTAGTCACTGAGGAAACCCTTCTCCGTTGAAGAAGCGACCTTTGTTTTTATTCGGGTCAGTATACTCAAATGGACTTAAACGAACTTGACGCTCTAAATTGCTTGGGTTCCACACATACTGACTGTGAACCAAATGCATAATTCTCGATCATGCTAATTAATTATAATTGAGGCAAACATTAATTGAATAAGAATGGTAATCATGTGTTTACGTTGTATAAAATGGCGAAAAGCTTAAACTGTTTGTTTCTGCGGCACTAAATTCTATTTATCAATTTGTATTACTCCAAGATAGTATCCAGTTTAGGTAGCTAGGTTTTATATGAAACGAAAGACACTAATACTTCTAATTGAATAAAACCAATAAACCCCAAAACTGCAGGCTTGTGGTCTGGATATGATATGTTATTTTGAACGCATTTAATGCAGAGTTTTGACACAGCGTAAATGCAAATCTATGCCATTAAGTGTCAGAATTGCTATGAAATAAACTATGAAGTTTTACCATTAAAACTATTTTCGCAGATCACTTTGCACTGATCTTTCATAAAAACAAACTTGCGCTCATCGGATCCAAATATTTGGTAACATGTCGGTTCGTTGGGGATCTCTGGGATGTCTAAGCCGCACTGATAGCACCGTGGAGCCTCGTTGGTTTTCGTAGTTGGTGGCTCTGTTGTTGTCGGGGGCTCCGTTTTTGTCGGTGGTTCTGTTGTTGTCGGTAGCACCGTCGTAGTCGGTGGCTCCGTTGTTATTTCTATGTTTCTTCTTTCAATTATTGGTGAATTTTTTGTCGTTGTTATGATAACATATGTCTGTTTCTGAATATCAATATTATCTTCATCTGCTTCCGTCTCACTATCATCTTCCTCTCCTATGTCAATTATATTATGTTCATTTTTCTCAGTATTGAGCGGAGTATCATTCATATCTAAATATTGGATTTTAGAATTTTCCGTCTTGGCATCACCTTTTTCGTTATCGTACAGATCTTCAGTATTTGTTTTTTCTTTACTAGTATATTTGTAATTTAAGAGGGGAAAGTAACTAGCAAAGGTTTTCTTTATTGTTTTTCTTGGGGTAGTTATTCTGACCGTGCTTGATAAAAGTAGGACAACTTTTGGCCAAGCTTCGTCAGCATCATCGAAGTGATGCCAATAAGACTGTTTAGCTGCGCTCTCCTTCTGTGGACCTTCTATGTGTGGTCTGTATTGTTGATTCATTTCCGAGGCTCTTGATCTAGGTGCTAATGGACTTTCTTGTCTTAATGTGTGTTTTATCAAATATTGCTTATTTGTTAACGTAGGTCTCCATAGTGTCCTGTGTCCTGTATTAACAAATAATGTTTATATTTGCATATTGCATGTCTATATAGACATTTGGTAAATTTTGATTACTGTCTATCTCCTATCAGAACGAGGATCATCTGTTCATCGAATAGTGTATTATTCAATGGATATAAATTCAATATTCTAATCTCCAATTATTACGGTGGGTGTATAATTTTTCTAATCAAAAATCTTACCTCTATATGGTTCATAAATATAAATGTCTTTTGTTAGCTCGTACGACGCTGCCGTTGTTGTAGTTAGAATATATTCCAGTGGGTTTTTTACACGTGATAACAAAGAACACTTAATAGAAGTAAATTCATAATGTAAATAAAATAATATCAAATAAATATGACAAAAAATATATTTCAAAAACATTCTGTAAAAGGTTATAATATAAAAGTATGAGCTCACCGATTCGATAACCATAGATTTAAAGAAAGGTATGGAACTGTAATAAATAATTTAGTCACCACGTTGACCAGCCCAGTATTTCTGGCATGCGGCAGACTCTCGCGACCCTAACCATGTCAACAGCCTTTTTTTTTTCTCTGGGTGGGAAAATCATCAAATGACTTCTCCCACTCTGGGTGGAGCGGAAGGCTGTGTCAGACTTCTACTGACTAAAAACCCACCCTGTTCCTTCAGCTGCCCTTAAGTTCCGGGGCCGCGGTATCTCGTTAGAACATTCCCGCAACACCGGAACCATGTCAACAGCCTAGCTGGAGGAACTATCCATATTAATATTATAAATGCTTAAGTGTGTGCGTTTGTTTGCCCTTTTTTCATGTCAAAAAGATTCAGCAAATCGACGTAACTTTTATTATAGATATAGTTTAGAGTCTGGAGAGTAACATAGTTACCATACTTCTCCTTCCGGCAAATGTGCATAATGGCCATGAAAACAAAGCCGCAGGCAGCATTTCTAGTAGAATAATTTAGGTGTATGAGAGTGGGACAAGGATAGAAAGATGATGCTGACAAAGAGGCAGCAGTTTCCTCGAACTGCTTTTATTAAATAATCTAGCAACGTTGGTCACCTCATCTGAGTCTCCTTTTCTCAGTGATATGACTACATATTATTATAAAAAAAGTTTTCATGATCATAAATTTTAATTGATGCAAGCCATTTTTTAACCGACTTCTAAAAAAGGATGAGTTTATTAATTCTTCGGGTATATTTTTTATGTATGATCAGGATCACCGATCACTCGAAGATGGCTGGACCGATTTAGAAAATTCTTTTTTTTAAGAGTATACTTTACAGGTGATCCCGTTGTCATCAAGCCAGAATGTAATGATGGGATCCTGGAGAAATCGAGGAAATTCTTCAAATATCATAGGCACACCTATATCGATTTCGGATATTTTTATTACACCATTTGGGAAAGTGAGAGATGGCCACCGGAACTACTACTGAATAAGTATGCACAATATGCTCATCAGAATGCATATAGTGAAGTGGAGCTGATGGTGAAGTACCAGGAGAACTTCTCAAAAATTAACGGCCCTGCATCGGGAATAGCAATATTTTGTAAAAACATTTTAACAAAAAAACAAAACCGACTTTAAAAAAAAACACTGTAGATAAAGTGAAAAATTAATTTAATTTCGGAAGTACTTACTTTAAGTTCTTTGGTTTTGTATTTCAGTTTTTTGAAGCCGGCTTTATTTTTTGTAAAAAGGTTTTTTATTAAGGTTATTCATAGACTAGTACTCACGCGGGGCTTCGCTCCCGTGGATTCTATCACGGTAAAAACATAACTCTCCTTTTTTGCAGTCGGGTAAAAAGTAGCCTATAACCTTCCTCAAGCTTCAAGCTACTTCCATACCAAATTTCATCCAAATCCACCCAGTACTTTCGAAGATTAGCGCGTTCAAGCAAACAAACAAACAAACAAACTAACAAACTTTTCCGCTTTATAATATTATAGTATAGATTCCTTCTATTAAGTGCTATCTTAAACTTCTACAATATCTAGATGCAACCCACTCTGCTTAGCCACTCGACACACTTTACTCGAATCGTGGTTCCAAGAAGGGCAATCCCAACAAAAACATTTTCATGTAAAATTTTGCCAAGACGAGATCATATGGCTCGCACAGCCAAAGAGTTATTAGATCTCATGTAGAGCCAAGCTTCTTACTCTACAATCCCTTACTTCACACACTACAAATTAGTCAAAATATATAGCTTGGTCGTTTCGGTAGATATATCTATTGTGCCAATGAAATCAAATAAAAACAAAAAGGATCTGAGAAATATTCCAGGTTCCTGTTATGGACACGTTCCCTGTGAGTATGAGAAAACACTGCACAAGCGTGTGCAATGAAAACTCCGCTAAAATTGGCAGCTGGGACCGAGATTAGATCATGCATAGGCTGCATACCACTAAAAATGTATTACATGTTTTTATGACTCATAAAAACATGTAATACTTACATGTAATTAGCGTTGTCTCTGAGGTGGGGGACCTCAATACCTATTATATCACCTACTTACGTATGTTCAGCAAAATTCAATGATTCAGCAGATATTTAATACGTTGTTTTTTTAACCGACATCCAAAAAGGAGGAGTTTCTCTATTCGTCGCGTATATATTTTTTATATATGTATGTTCAGCGATGACTCGAAGAAGGCTGAAGCGATTTGTAAAATTCTTTTGTTTGAAAGGATATACTTCAGATGTATCCATGGTCATCAAGTCAGGATCTGATGATGGGATCCTGGAGAAACCCTTCACATATTATAGTTACACCTATAGCGATTTGAGTATGTTTTATAGTAATTTGTGCAGTTGCTTTCGAAAAGCACCATTTAGTGAAGTGGAACTGATGATGAAGTACCAGGAGAACTCCTCAAAAATTAACGGCTTTGTATCGGGAAAAGCAATATTTTGTAAAAGGTTATGAGTAGTAGGCATTTAGGCTTTTGTAAAAATGTAAATTACAAACAGGCCAATTAAAAAGAGAGAAATAAAAACGTTTAAACAAAAAACTAAACCGACTTAAAAAATAATTTTATCTTCGGTAGTCGATGTCCTTGCTTTTTTATTTACATTTTGACACTGACTTCCGAAATTAAAGTTATTTTTCACTTTGCAGTGTATTTTGAAGTTGGTTTAATTTTTTGTTAAAAAGTTTTTATAATACAGAAAATATTTGGTATGACCTGAAAAAATGCCTTTTCTTATAGTATATTTCGTAATAATAAGAATAATGTATTTATTAACATGCTGTTATACGAGTATGATAGTTTTTAATATGGGTTATAAAAACATATTGTGAATATTTTTTGCAACCCCCAAAAATTAAATGCTAAATAAATTATATATGTTATTAATTTAAAAAAATATTAATTTTATTTGCTTAAGGATAAAATATTTAGTCAAAGCTTTTTTCTATGAGAAGTTAGAAGTCAGTCCGCCTTTGTACAGTTTTGTGTTGCATAAAGTTTTAATAAATAAATAAATAAATAAATTTGTTCGTTGTATGCTAGTACTTCGGTGTGTTAGCTGCTTTGTGCTTTATAATAAATATCATAGAGTACCATCATAGTTGAAAGAGATCTGTTTAGTTCAGGGCTACCAGCTGCAAATGCAATTATCAGTTATGTAACTGTCTATGACATAGCTGCGATCTCTGCGATCTCTTTGGCGATCACAGATTATATAGAACCAGCTGCTAGCGGGTTCCTTTACTCCAAAGAGTAAAGTAATATACAGCTTTACTCTTTGTGCTAGGGTCAACTGTTAGGAATATATATTTTTGATATATGAATTTATGATGACAAATGCTTTGAATATTTTTATATTTTTTCTACTGACTATTTGACTATTCGTACAAGCAACTCGTTCAAAAAGTCCTTACATGTTCTTGCCAGCCACTGATGTGATTGTTCTTCCAGAAGATTATGAAACAGACGCGTATGAATCTATATCTACTGCGGAAAATATTCCGGTAGATGAATTTACTTATGATACTGGTATAGAAACGATGCCTGGTGGAAAGGCGAAAGATGAAATAGACTATGTCAATCAATTAGTAACGGAAGAAAGTAAATTAAGCAGCTTTAGGCAACTACCAAAAGCAGGGATCTACAAACTTCTAGCCACAACTACAGTAGTACGATACGATGATTTTAGGATAACAGAGACCTCAGAAGCATATGCACCTGACCAGTGGCTGTTAATAGTTCCGCATGAATTAACCAGCTGCACTACAGAATCCCTAATAACGCTAAGCGTAGACAACCCATTTAGTTCCAGTAGTATGAGGACATGGAGAATCTACTTTCCAACAAGACAACACAAGTGGTATACACATAAAATAGTATACTATCCAACAAAGCCACCAAATACAAATGAGTTTGGTGACACCACACAAAATATACAAAACCAGGAAACTTATAGAATAATATACTTTCTAACTGGAACATCAAAAAGTATTGATATAAGCAAACATTTTAAAGATAGTGAACACCAAGATATCACGCGAATACCACATATTTTAGATGTTACAGAAAACTCTCTTGAAGAAAAGATTCTCTACAAGAAACCATCCACAGGTGAAATCTTACATTATGAAATGTATCGTAGCATCGAAAACTCTTATGATAAGAGTTTTCGATGTTACGATACATTTTTTTATAATACACTTATTTTTTTTTATTAAAAATAAGTTCGCGTTTGACCACCATCTCACCTGATGGTAAGTGATGATGTGGTCGAAGATGGAGCACGCTTACCTAAAAGTAACCTATTCACTCTTGACTTAAAGAATCCTTAGACTCTTTGACTTATTTAGATGAAATGACGGATTATCTTACAAATAAACGGTAAAATGGTCTTCCATTTCTATATATAGGTTGTCTGGAAGATATCGCTATCAGCGATAAGACCGCCATTGTAACCATTTTTTTTTGCATTATTGTAAATCAAGTGCTTGTTTAAATTATTGGTGTACAATAAAGAGTATTCTATCTATCTATCTATCTATATACAGGTTTCTTATAAGATGTTATAAGAAACCTGTATATATAGAAATGGAAGACCAACTCAAAAAAATAAATTTTTCAGACCCTGAAACACGCACAATATTTTCTCAGGGTGTAAGTCCTTATCCTGAAGAAACCAAGTTAAGTTCCAAAAGAACAAGCCCTGTAAAAAGTTCACTTGCCACTAAACTTTACCCTCCAGAAATAGATGCGTTCAGAAGACTCTTTTTTACAAAAAAATTAAACATCCCATATGTGACAAAATATAATTATTATATGCAAACTTATCCAATAGAAAATACACTTTATAAAAAACTTCATTCTATTGAAATGAATGATTTCAGTACTGTTAAATTTACAAAAAACGAAAACAAAGAAATGGCAATAAAAAAGTCACCTTATGAAAGAACTTTAAATAATACATCCTATTTTAAAGAAAAGGATAAGTTTAGACAACTTTTGTTCCAAAAAGTGAAATCAAAGAAGCTGCAACAGCAGGTTATGATTTTGGTCGGAGTTATCCAACAGATAAAAAACCTCATGGTCTTAAAGTAAACGCATCCAGAAGACTGTATTTTACGAAAAATGGAATTCATTTATCTGTGACTGAGAAGTCCACTTATGAGGAAAGGTTTCTCAAAAACATCATTATTTCTACTAGATGTTCCAGATGGTGTAGACCAGTGTTTTTCAATCTATGGGTCGCGACCCCTAGGGGGGTCGCGACCCCTAGGGGGATCGCGATGCTTTCCTAAGGGGGTCGCGAATTATTCGGGTGATCGACGGCAAAAGAGAAATGACAAGGTTCTACACTACAATAAAAATACAATATCAATGAGAAGGATGTGCTTGTTTATGTTTCAAAAAATTCTCAAAGCGTGGTGCTATCTTAGAAACGTTTATGATTAAATCATTTTCTGGTAGTAGTCTGTTTCTCTTTTTAGTTTTAATGTCCACCATTAAGGAGAATGTTAGTTCGCACAAGTATGAGGTGGCAAATGGCGCTAATGATTTTAGAGCTTCCCTTGCCAGCTCTGGATATTCATGTTTTCTTTTCATCCAAAACACGTCAATATTTTGCGAATGATATTCCATTTTCAGCTCGCCGTCAGAAGCTAAATCTACAAGATTTTCCTTCAGATTTCCTTGCATACAAATAAATAATTAATAGATAGGTATCATATTCATATAAAACACGCCTCTTTCCCGTAGGGGTAGCCTACTTCTTTCCACTTGTAGATAGGTATCAAAATAGAGAAAATCGCAAAGATACTCATTTAAATTAATAAAGTTTTGTCTGTATATGTCTTAAGGGGGTCGTGAAAATTTTTCATCCTGTAAAGGGGTCGCGTATACAAAAAGATTGAAAAACACTGGTGTAGACCATCTTGAACATCTAGTAGAAATAATTATTCTTAGGACATTAAGGAAATTAAAAGAAGTTATTTCACAAAAAATGCAAGCACAAAACTCGCGACAAAAAATATAGATTTTTTGAGAACTGAGTTTACAAAAACTGCTTCTTATGAAAAGCCTGACGAAATGCAGAACTTACATTTCAAAAGAATTTATTTTACAAGAAGTGAAAACAAGGAACCAGCAACAGAATTTTTTAATTATGAGCGAACTAATTCCACGAAAAGAACACCGTTTGTAACATTTAATGGGAAACATTATTTTAAGAAAAATAAGCAGTTAAAAAAACTTGCAAACACAGAACTTGCGACGGAAAAAATAATTAATTGGAGAACTGTTTTTACAAACAATACTTCTTATGAAAACCCTAATTCCATTGAAATGCCCTTCTATTTCAAAAGAATAGTTGTTAAAAAAACAGAAAATAAGGAAACGGTCACATCAATTTACGCGGAAAATTATCATACGAAAAACACACGGTATAGAACATATAACAAGAAGCCTTATTTTAAAGAAGAAGATGACTTAAGAAAACTTTTTTTTGGGAAAAAAGTTAAGCGCGGAGACTGAGAGTAATAACAATTATTACGGGCAAATTACAGCATATACACCAATTGAAAAACTCAATTCTACTCATCATTATACGCGAAGAAGAAACGAAGAGCTGGTTACAAAAATGTCACATTATGAGGTACATTATCGCACAAAAAATACACCTTATAGAATTTATCCAACAGAAACTACATTCCATATAAAACCTTACTATTTAGATATTGAAGAGTTCAAAAAACTTTTATCCGCAGAGGATTTAAGAATTAATTCTGCGACAGAAATGTTACATCAGAAAAACTATTCTACAGAAGTTCATCGATATGGAAAACCTTACTCTAATGAAATGGATGATTTCAGGAAACTTATGGAACTGGATAAATTTATACCTTCTGAGAGGGAATATACGGAGAAAATAGATATTCAATATAAACCCTATAATCGAAACACAGATTATGAACAGATCCGTTTTGCGAGAATTCGCTCAAAATTAAAAAGAATGAAGAAGAATGAATGTGGAATAAATGAATATGGAGTGAAGGATTTAAGTACGAGTGAATGTTACAATGCTTTTGAAGACCCAACTTATATGGGCCGACACAGTATCCATAAATATATGATGCATTGTACAGGTGAAACATATATAGGAGGCTGTTCTAAGAGATTCTTAGATATTGGTCATTCTTATAATGAGAGAGGATGTAGGTACATGCCACCGTTACGCGGGAATAGTTTTGCTTCTGGAAGATTTGCAAGGCTTGAATTAGTACTTCACTCAATAAGAGAGGGATGTACCACCAGTCCAGCTGCCTCCCTCGTGCCCTTCAGCAAGGCTATATCACTGTTTACCAGGTTCCATGTTTGTGTTTGTAACACCAGACTGTGCAATCATTCATCAATGAAATCAGAAACACCAGTTATTTTACGTTTTATGTTTTTTGTACATGTTTATATTATAAGTAATAAACATTTGTTTACTGACTAATCCGCAAAGAAGCTCATTTATACAACGTGTAACGGAAACCCTATATCTATCCACAAGGGCTGAAGACAATATCTGGTATGGAGTCCCTATGCACAATCTCAAAATAAATGACTCAAAGAATTTATACCAAATTATCGGTTTCATATGTTTCTTGAATGCCAATCATAACAGACCTGTCACAGCACTACGACGTAACTTTCGTTCTTCTTAATTTGAAAGATTCGGTCTCTAGTATCAATGTATTGAAATTTCTAATAAGTTCCACACATATAGACATAGGATTACAAAATCCTTGCCATATCAATTGTTATCATCCAAAGAAGCTGTGCACTTGGTATGTATATACCCTTTAAGTTACACGTTGTATAGGATGCTGCAGCTTATATCGTTTTCGTCAACGTTTTGTTCTAAACTCCTAGTTGGAGATAATTTAATATTAGTGTAATTTTAATGTGAGTGAACAAAGGAGTTTGAACTCAGATAGGCATATTCAGTTGAGTAATTTGCATAATCACTAACGCTCTTAAAAACGATGAAGGAAACATTGTGAGGAAACCAAATATAAAATGAGAAGCAGCTAAGGCATCACTGACCACTATTGGCTACAGGCTTCCTTTTTTTGGAACTTATACGGTAAATTGGCGTTGTACTTTCTACAATATATACCTAAATATTAAATACTTCACGTCACCATTCCAGTATTGTCCAATGTCTAGCCTAAACCATGAATGAAAAGCCAATAAAACTACCAAATTGAACATTTATTAAAATTATTACGTGATGTAACAATGTTTACAATGAGTATTGATATTTATGACCTTCCTCTGGTCTCTTTTCCTGGGACGGTTTATTTTCACTAATACTTTCCACACTGCTCTGTCGTCGAAGGGACTTGAGATCTGGAGTTTTCCTTGATTTTCCTTCGCTCTTTACTTTCTGTCTATTTTTATCTTCGTTATCTTTATGAGACAACATTTCTTCGTCACTTTCTGTGGTACTTATTGTTATAACTGGTATAACAGAACCAATGGAGTCGGACTGTTTTGACTGCGTACTAGATTGTGATGTTTGTTTTTCATGGATTTTCTTACTATTATTTTTTTCCTTTGGAAGTTCGTTAACTATTTTAGGTTTTGTAGTTTCTTTTGCATCCTGAATTTGTTTTTCAATTACAGCTTTCTTTTCAGTGCGATCATCAATTTTCTCTAGCTTAACTTTCAAGCCTTTATTAAATATTTCATTAATTTTGTGTTTTTTTGTTCCATCCGTTTTGAATTCAACACTATTTCCTTTTTTCTTATCGGGTTTAAGAATAAAAATATCTTTAATTTTTAAAACTTCTCTAGGAAGAGTTTCGTGAAAGTCTGTATCAGTTTCATCATCTACATTATTTGGAGACGGCGATAGACCATCGATTTCTGAAACTGCTTCTACATCAAACTTTTTATCCAGCGCCATTCCAACTATTTTCGCAAAAATGCCACCTGAAAAGAAAAAGTCATAAATTTAATTTTAAATAACGTCAACTCCCACTACGAATTTCACCTGTATAGTGGGTGCAATTATTAAAAAAACTCGCATGCACAAACACCTTTACCCGGAACAACTATCTGCAGGACAAACACACATTTTTACCGTGCAGGAGTTGACCCCGCTACATGGTGCAGAACAATAGTAATCTGTCAGAACACAAGTAAAAGATAGTGCCAGTTTTCAGTAACACAGGGCCATACCTAACTGAGTAATCAGACCTCACCATTTAAGACGGTCACGGACAATTCATTAGAAAACAGATCGAATGTAAAATAGAAAGAAAAACAAGGTATATGTTTTATCCTCGGGCTAGAGGATACATCATTACCTTGTTGATAGTTATTTAGAAAAAAAAATATTTTATACCTTTTTTCTTGGCCATTTTTATCGGTTCATTCATCTCCTCGGTCAAAGTTTTACGGTCATCGGAATCAATAGATTTGCTCATTGGCAACGATGGCAGTGCCTTCTTCCACCTCGCAAAGGGTGTGTTGTCCATAGCTGTAGAGCCAGCTCTCCTCCTGGTGTCTGCTAGCTGGAACATCTTCCTTCGCTCTTCAGTTCTCTCACGGCGCAACTGGATCTAAAATGTAGAAACTGTATTGTGAATTATGCTTTTTCTGTATGCAATGAATTGTACAGCTCATGAGATCCGGAAGTAGCAGTAACATATATGTTCAGTTTTTTGATTTCTACATCTTTCATCAAGCACTTACCTTTAAATCATTATTGGCTTCCCGCAAAGAGTTTGTCAGTGACGTCAAATAGTAAATTATAAGTATCAGCAGTACCAACAAGGGTATCACGATGGCAGGTGACGCAATGTATTCCAATGCAAAACTCAAGCTATTCGGCAATATTTTGTAAATATTGATTGTCAATATATAGTATATCTTATCATATTCAGAGAAAGGTCCACAATGCCACGATGGCTTGACCCAAACGATTGTGTAGCCTACTGGGAGTACGCAAAGGAATAGCATAGTTAGCAGCAGGGCGAGATAGAAGTTGTTGCTTTTGGAGACCCTGAAGACGACTTCGTGGGGAACGTTACAGGTCATGACAGCCCATGATCGTAAGTACATCATGATCATTAGTTTCACAACATTCAGGACAACCAGGCCTGGGGAGAAAAACATTCCCATCCAGACCATCCCTTGATTGTTAATGAGGTGTAGAATGTTCTCTGCTATCTTAAAGTCCCCGTATTCTGGGAACTTCTTCTCCAGGTCCCAACACCAACAGCGGTTCATGTACCGAACGAACAGTGCGCGGAAGAAGTCCATGAATAAAGTGCCTAGGAGGACAAAAACCTGAAATCAATAAAATTTAAGTTTCACAAACTTGTGTGAGCTAACCGAAAGTTTTTCTGAAACTAGGACCATTGACGCGACTCATTTTCGTTTTATATTGTAACTAGCATTCGCGCGGGGTTTCGATCCCGTGAACTTTACCACGATAAAAACATAACCCTCCTTCTTTTGAACTCGGGTAAAAACTACTCTAAAACTTTCCTCAAGTTTTAAGTTACTACCATACCATCCATCTATTTCATCTAAATTCACCCAGTACTTTCGAAGATTAGCGCGTTCAAACAAACAGATAAACATTAAAAAAACTTTTCCGCTTCATAACATTAACATAGATAGTATAGACTTATTTTTATTTGTTGTTCTACTTAGGTGCCTAGAGAGATTTATTGCTATAAGATAAACCATAACATTAAGTACCTTAATCATGAAAACCTATATTGTAAATATATTATCTATCATTTTAAATCAGACAAAACTTGAAGATTTAAGTAGTAAAGTAGATTAAAATTTGTCAAGTTGTTTTATTGAGTAGGTATCGAGCATTGCTTATGATAAGAGCTTTGAGTCGCAATAAATTCCATTACATTATTGTACTGAAAGTCAACAATTACTATATTCAAAAGGTCTCACCAAATCCATCATGGTCAATTTGACAAGTTCCTGCCCGAACATGGTCTCCCAGCATAATTTCAATAACTTCTTCTTAGTAGGCACAGACAAGTTGTACATCTTCCTATTATTTTCATCTTTATACACCCAATCTATAGCTGCAGTCACATTAGTGCCATTCTTGGAATCAACGACTGCGCTAATATTTGCGGGACAAACCTTCGCATAACAGACTCTTTTGACTATAGTACAGTTGGACATATAGAATACTTGTTTCACATTCTTACCATTACAATTTATTGTACAGTTGAACGTAAAGTCGGGGCAAATATCGATATTTGCAATCGTTTTGGAATTTGAAGTTGTAGAAGTAGTTGATTCCATAACGTTTTCAGTAGCTGTGGCATATTGGTTAGCATTGTTAGTAACTGTACTAACATGATGTGTTGTTATATACGAATCAGAAGTCTGTATTACATCGTTATCAGTAGTATATTTTAGAGTACTATCTGTAAAATCTAAACCAGTACTCGTATCTATGTAATTGGTAGTAGTATCTGTTATTTCATCACGTGTTATTTCTTTTACTTCTTCAGATGTTAGGTCAATAATATTAGTTGTTGTTTCAAAAATGTTAAAATACGTAGATCCAAATTCAGCCAAAGATGATATATCAGTTAGGGTCGTTTCACTATCTGTAGTTGTATCTGTATTACTGCTGTAAGCATCAATAGTATATGGTGTTATTGAACTTTCTGTGACTGTTGGTGTTTCAGTACCCGCACTGTTTACAGTAGTCATGAAATCCGATGAAGTGTAGTCAGTCAGAGTGCTCGGGTAATCAAAATTTGTGCTATCGAATGTGGTATCAGTTTTAAATCCAGAAGTAGACTCAGAAGTGTCGTACGACGTATAATCGTAATCGTCTGATGTGGTGTCATTTTCAATTTCATATGTTATATTTGATGGTTGCAGAGTCTGTATGTTTCTTAACCTTTGTAGTTCTCTTATCCCCATCAAAATACTGTCCAACGTAGTGCTTTCCATTTTTTGTGAACCACTATTTCCAACATTCTTTGATTGTGCTAATGATTCTTCACGTGGACGTCTCAGCAATATTTTAGGGCTAATTTTCTTCGGAGATGGTGCTGATCTTGTTTTCAAAACTATAACGTCTGCTAGACTCCTTGGAGGTATAATTTGTGTGTCGCACGGTCCGCAAGAGATCTCCTTTTCGACGCAGAAGTCAGGTAAAATCGTAGTTAAGGATTCACTTAGATTTAAAGTTTCATTTGGTATGATTGTCGCATTCAAACTCAAAGTTGGTTTTAATGAATCCAGTTCCTTGCTCATTCCCTCAATTTTGCTGAACAGTGCAAAGATAAGAGAGTAGAGATTGAGCAAGTTTAATAACATGATCCTACAACAATGTACAAAATGTTAATATTCATGTAATTAGTTAAAAAAATAAATTACGATTTGTCGTAAATACCTTGCTAATTGTAATCGTAGCTGCTTTCTTGGATGGTAATGTTCCAAAAATCCAAGCAACTCAAAAAATACAGGAAATGTTATAGAGATAACCGTGACAACTATCGTTGTTTCGTTCTCTCGCCACCAGCTCCTCACTTTTAAATGATCGTCAGAGCGAGACACAACGGTCACCACGGCGTATGCAGATACTGCTAGCAGGATGATTACGCAGATGTTGACAAGCGCACGAAGGGATATTATACGCCAGCTGAAAGGAGAGAGAATGCGTTGGAATACAATGTGGAAATATATAAATTGATACGGATTTCAACCAGTGAGTTGTATTTGATGATAGTCAATATTCTAGGGTGTTCTTAAACCTTCCACTTTCTGAAAAAAAAAATTGTAAAATAGAGTTAGTATTAGCTACTTTAAACGTATCTGCTAGCGTGGCTTTTATGGCTCTAGGATTATATTATAATTATTAATTATATCAATATTACTGTCTTATCAATTAACAATAGTCCAAAAGGCCAGTGTTATATAGAAAAGATGGCTTTCTAGAAAGGCTTACTTCCTTAAATCCTTTTTCTTCTCAGCCTCTTCAAGCAATGCTTCTTTGAATCCTAATATAACAGAGGCAATCCGATTATGTGCAGTTTCTGTGTTGCCAATCATGAAATCCCAACCGGTGAATAGTTTCCAAGAAAATATACATTCATCTTCTTTTTCAGACAACTTTGACATTCGTGAGTTTTCCGCCATTCTATGGAAAAGGATTTTGTTAAGCAAACAAAGCATAATAAGATACCTAATTCACAAAAGTAATAAAAAATAAATATTTACATATTTATTATACCGACCATGATTTATTTAAGTCTGAACGTTACTATAAAAATAATATCTTTATCGATATGAAATTACGCTGTGCAAAGTTTACACGGTGGAGTGCAGAAAAAATTACAAAAAGTGTAAAAAAAATTTATGAATTATACTCGAAATTCGACCACTAGAGTCAAAATTGCGGGAATGTTCTAATGAGATACTCGTATCGCGGCCCAGGAACGCTGAAGTCATTCCATGATTATCCTCTCGAAAAAAAAGGTGTCATAAAGTCTGCCAATGCTGTGTTGACGTGGGCCGACTGCATCCTTTAAGCATAATTGCTACTACAACCAGCCCGCTTTATTTTTTCTCAAAATGAAACTCCTCATAAATATCCTCCGCCCTGGGGATCCGCCAAGTCAAGCGCTAAGCAAACACTGCCGTACCATCCTTTTCTGGAACCATTTCGGCGTATTTCCAGGCCCCTATTTGGGGACCTCTGGATAGATTTAGAACGCTGAAATTATCGTTATCTAGTAAGCTACCAGCACACACTTAAACAACAAAATTTCATGATTGTAGCTTGTTTATTTCGTAAGTTATGCAACAGCAAAGTTGTACTATTTCGACATATATAGACTCACTGATCATCAAAATAGAACTAGTACTTCCCATAAACCTAGAGAGCTATTAAGAAACTAATAAAGTAAAAAATAGCTTTCTGCAAAAAGAAGTGAAATCCCACCAAAAACATCCGGTAAAAAATTAGCCAAGTCTCGCCTAAGCTGCTTGTTTCTCTATAAAAAGTAATGAAATCTCTAAGCAAAGCGAAGCCAAGTCTAAGGATCTTTACTGCGATTTCTTTATTAATATAGTTAGATTTTATGTGACTTGGCCGTTGACTTCGATGTATTAACTAGTAAAAGTGCATAGAGTATGTTCAACGGCCGGTTACATAAAATCTAACTATATTAATAAAGAAATCACAGTAAAGATCCTTAGACTTGGCTTCGCTTTGCTTAGAGATTTCATTACTTTTTATAGAGAAACAAGCAGCTTAGGCGAGACTTGGCAAATTTTTTACAGGATGTTTTTGGTGGGATCTGTTAGACTCTAACTAACTTAAACCACACCGTGTTCCCTCGCACACTTTCGCCAGCGTCGGCGGCGGAACACTTAAGTATTCTTCAACGCCACCTGACTGGTGCCACACTCGTGTTAGGCACATACCTCCTTTAAGCATTACTACTACGGCCCTGTGCTAATGCAAGCAGAGCAACAAGACAGTGTAATAAAACGAAAATAACTAACTTTCTCAGTATAGCGACGAAGCTATAAATATACACAGCGAGTCCTGTGAGGAAATATGCTAGTGGCATTCGGTACTGAGCTCTTTCGAGGTTACTATAGTAGCCGTAGAAGATGGGCGAGCACTTCAGGACCCCTTCAAACTCCCATAGAGTCAGGAGGTTCGAAGCGTTTAGTTTTTCTTCGTCCATGATGATTTTTCTTTCGCCATCTTGCTGTGGGTTTGCAGTCAGATACTGAAATAGACCGTAATATTTTAATTATCAATTCAATTCTATTTACTTAATTCAAGACTCATAAAAAAAATTAATAACAAAATAAATATTTTTACACACATGTTAAAATATTTACGTACGTAAAACAAATACCGATTGAAAATTTAGTAATAAATATTCTTAATATTGGTGATATTTTTCTCCCTGCGTGCAATGTGTAATCTATAGCAGTGTATACTTAGTGCACGCACAATCCAGCCTGCCCGCGAATCGCGATCCAAGCCAGTATGCTGTTGACGCTTTCAAGCACTCGCCACACAAGCGATGCGCATCGTAGTCACAGTAGTGTAGTAGTAATTTGATTACAAACAAAACATGTCGAAATAATTTACTAAATCACTAGCTGTGCACGCGTCAGATAGCGTGCCTTATTAGGTATGTACTTATATCATGTAGTGTAAGTGTCAATGTTAACATAACTGTAATGATATGAAAAGTAATTTGTGTTTATCGAGATTGTGGATAAATAATTGGTGTAAAGCTACGTTTGCCGAGGTCGGTCCGTCGATGGGTGACCATCTTAACATATCGAGTTACCTCCGTGCCTCGGAAATAGGGTTGCCATCCGTCCGGGTTTTCCCGGATTTGTCTTAGTTTGGAGAGTTTCCGGGGGAGTCCGGGGGGATTTTCCCAATAAAGCTTTGGTTTCCTAGGAAAGCGGTGCCGTTATATAGCGGCCGTAATATTACGGACGCAAGAAGGCGGCCGTTTTTACGGTGACGACATGTGGAAAGTTCCAAGGCCGTTTTAACACAGTCCGCTTCATCGCTATCAATGAAACGTTCATGAAACCAACTGTCACCGACAAGACAGCCGTCATGCAAATGGCGGCACCGCTATTTGACGTTACGGTGTCAGTTACCGCTCTCTAGGAAACCGCGCCATTTTGTTTACATAGACAACGTTCTAGTGACGTCATTCACCGCTGTATTACGGCCGCTATATGACGGCACCGCTATCCTTTGTCCGGGTAAAACCCGGACAAACATTGGTCTTACGAGTACCAAAAAGCACGATCTGTATTATTATTTTCCTATGGTATTTCATCTCATTGTTTATGTTACGTTGATTAAATTAAAAGGAAGAGACTCTTATTCAAAAAGTTCTAAAGCTCATTAACATTTTATCAGTAAATATTTTTTCAACACACTTGCTCATAAAATGGCTCTAATTTCACCGCAATTAGGCACATAATGACACCTGTAATCAAACTGTGACTTTTTCTTTACTATTATTCACAAGTGAGTTATAGGTTTTTTTTTTTTAATTGGTTGAGTTGCTTTGTTTTTAAAAAAGTTTCGAAACAAAAAAGATCGTGTTCAATAGTACAAATAAATTAATGAGTACCTACCTATTGCGTGCTAGTTTCATGCAACTTCGTATTTAAATAGATAAATTTCTACTTGTACGTTTTTAATAAATACAACTTTCACTCAAATATAACTTTTGTTTTTTCTGTGATAAAGAAAACTTTGAATTACCCATTTTGTACGTGCCTAAAACGCTATCCGAGAAATCCAAAAAAAAAACCTCATTCTTTTAGTCTATGGCCGATCTGTTAGATGCGCGCACATAGGAAAACTGATTAATTCTTCCCGCCATTGCGAAAAAAAATTCACAACTCGTTTTCACTGTTGAAATTATAGTTATTTATAAATTAAAATGTCTACAAGCTATGAAGAAAATGATTTATGTTGTACACCACCCGATATAAGATGTGAAGCCCTTAACGTTATGGAAAGTTTACTACCTGGAAACTCCAAGGCTAAATATCTATTAGCGTACCAAAATTTCATACAATGGCAAAACAACAAGAGTACGCAGTCTTTTTCAGAAAATGTGTTCATGGCGTACTTTAAAGAATTATCTTCTAAGTACAAACCTAGCTCTTTGTGGTGTATATACTCAATGTTAAAAAGCACAGTCCGAACAAAGAATGGAGTGGACTTAAAAACATACTCTAATTTGTCAGCTTATCTAAAGAGACTATCCGATGGATTTAGAAGCAAGAAATCACAGAAATCTTAATATTGCCTTATTATTAAGATTTTTGTGCAAGAAATCAAAGGTTTTATCGTCCAACGATGTTGAAAAATTGATAAAAGATGCTCCAGATAACCAATATCTGGCTACTAAGGTTAGTTAAATTATCTAATTTTATATATCTACGTGACTTCAGACTGTGTTGTGTGTTGAACTTAATTATTGTTTCTTTTTTTCAGGTTGCTTTAATATTGGGTGTAACTGGTGCATGTAGGATACAAGAATTAACAAATATAACTGTAAAAGACATAGAGAACCATGGCCAGATGCTTTTAGTGAAGATACCTATCACGAAAAATAAAATACCTAGGTCATTCACCATACACGGTCCAGTCTATGAAATTGTTAAGAAGTATGAAAGTTTGCGTTCACCAAAAGCGAAAAATTACCGTTTCTTTCTAAATTACCAGAATGGTAAATGTACCTGTCAGCCAATAGGTATAAACAAATTTGGTTCTATGCCTAAAGAAATCGCTAAGTTTTTAGATTTAGCAGATGCTGAGAGCTACACTGGACATAGTTTCAGAAGAAATTCAGCTACATTGCTAGTTAATTCAGGAGCTGATATAATGACTTTAAACGTCATGGTGGATGGCGATCTAACAATGTAGCAGAATCATACGTAGAAGATTACATACAAAACAAGAAAGAAATTTGTGCAAAAATCACAAAAAGAATTAGACTTGATTCTGAGGCGCGTCCTACTGGCAAAACACCAAGTACATCCAATGATTGGATTTCACCTACCTACACGAATAATGAACCATCTCAAATAACAATAGGTACAACATGAAAGTATTTCAGTAAATAATCTGTCTGATGAGACCGCTATGCCATCAAAAACAGTTAATTATAATTTTACCAACTGCACATTTACTAGGTAATTGTTTCTCTAAATAAACTTTTTACTCACTAAATAAAATGGCTTTTTAGTATTATTTTCTTCACAAGTGTGTTGAAAAACATCGTATGATACACGTGTGTATTGATGATTACCGTCCTCGGCTCTCTTAAGACCCTCACCTAACGGCTCGGGTCTCAATGGTGCCTCAGCGGTAATCACCAACATTACACACTTGTACCATAATGTACTATTATTTACTGATAAAATGTGGTTTTCCATAATTAAACATAGTTGTTTTTAGTTTCAAGTTCAAAAATGTATTTTTCTACGGTGTCCGGGGAAAAACTGATTTTACCCAAATGTGCGGGGTTTATAAGTCTTTGTCTGGGGCAGGCAAATTTGGTGATGGTAACCCTACTCGGTAAGCACGTTAAGCTGTTGATTACTGGTAGTCATAGGTCAGAAAATCAGATACTGGTCTTACTAAGGACTATCGTGATACCCAGCCACTAAGTAGTGGACGTTAGATTAGCAAAAGGTTAAGCTGGTGATGATGATTTGTGTTTATCTTGAGACTCTACGCGTATCTACTCTCTACAACTACATACACATATAGTTACATTAACTCAACAATCGAGATGAATGAATAAGCATATTAGACTACAGTCACAAACCTCAGGTACAATAACAAATACGAGCAGTATGAAGCCAATGACGAGGTTGACCCAGAAGAGCCAGCGCAGGAAGGTGAAGTAGGAAGCCACGACGGAGCCGAAGTGGGACTCAATCTCCTTGATGCGCAGCTCCCAGGGTATCAATAGGTTCGAGGTGTTGGCTGCCTCGCGTTTTATTTGCTGCCAGTACTGAAGGGTGGGACAAGCAATCAGAAGAGGTTAGAACACATACAACCAGAGCCGGATTAACCCTATCAGAGGCCCTAAGGCAATGGCATTCTCGGGGTCCCTTTTCTTACTTTGACTGACCAAATTGTGTGTGAACTGAGGAAACGCACATTAAGGGCTGTGGTTTTTAATATAATCGTTTACTTATTCCCAGATTTTTCTAAAATTGTCTTAATTCTACTACTAAATTTAACGATTTGTATTTTGTGAGATAACAGCGAGGTCCCTAAGTTCACACGCACATTAAATTCTCGTTAGAAGAAACATGTTTTCTTGGTGCTTGCACTGGGCCTGGGCCCCTAGTTGATGCGGGGCCCCTAGGCAGTTGTCTACTCCGCCTAATGGTTAATCCGGCCCTGCATACAACACACATACTGAAACTCTCTAAAAAGGTTAGTTTGGAGTGTAGTAAATGTTTGTGGATGGCAATGTTTATATTGTAATAAGTACCTAATTTATTTATTGTAATAATGCCATTGTTAGTACTTAAAAATACTAAAGTGTATTTCGTAGAAAAAAAGCTTTATCTATCTTCACTTGGGTCATCAGTTTAAGTTTGCTTGCATATTTTACCTGTAGCTGAATATTAAGCATAATGATTTTTAGTTAAAGTGGTGTTTACCCATAAGCAATTGTTACACTGTATTCATTTTTAAAGGTACATGTGTTTTGTAATAGAAATTTGTTCAAATCATCGTTATAGTAAATTATAAAAAAATACGTGTATATTTGCTTTATCAAATATATATATATATAAAAATACTAAGATAAAAAGTTCAAAAGTGGGAACTTGTGACGTCATTTCTTGGTAAATATATCAAACATGCGTGAGTGATGTCAGCGCGAGATTTCAACGCAGTGTAACAAGAATAATCGTCTCACTTTTTTGTTTACATGATGGTTTTTGATTGACATAAAGATTTTGATTCATTGAGATATAATCACTAGTGATGGAGTAACATTTTTTAAAGAGAATTTGCAATGTGGGTAGAATTCACATTTAGCAATCTCTTACTTAACCCCTCCAACTAAGCTAAATATGCTTGTCTGGAGCGGGTTCACAGCAATATTGTAATGGGTGGGATGTGAACCCGCGACTTTTCGATCACAGACCCGATATTTTAGCCATTAGGCTATTGACACCTTAAGATTATAGTGAAGATCTCTTTCGTTATCTACAGAAAGCAACTAGTAAGTCACGATTATTTTCTGTGCTCCGCTCAAGACTGCTGTATTAAGTAACATATTTAAATAGAATAAGGTCACTCACAGTATTCAGCAAGATGTTGAATCTTGCATAGATGTCCCTGGTACTCTTAGACTGCGCCAGTCTCTCTTGCAGCTGGCCCTCATGTCGTTTGATATACGCCTTGGCCTGTGGATGGCATCAGTACAGTATTGGCCACACACGATAGGGATTGCGTGGTAAGGAATTTGTTGGTACGGTCGGCCAAGAAAGTGGTGTACCAGTTTTGATTTAGTTTCCCGGTCATCGAAAATTACAACAAGGTTCGTTATAAAAAGATATTACTGAAAGAGACAACATTATCATGACGTAAACCTATGTATTTAGTATTCATACGTCATATGTCACATACAAGGAACTTGTACCTAAACTGGAATGCGGACGCGAAGCTCAAATCCGTTCCGAAGAGTATACCCTCGAAGGACCTAGCTATCTCTTTCTAGTAGTGTGGATATCAATTCGCGATAAACGTAAGGACAGTTTTATTTGATGCAATATTTGCAGGTTTTTTAAGACACTTATTACTAACCTTACAAATTATGTATTTCTGTTACCGCTATAACAAAAAATTAATTAAAATAAATATTTAAGGAAGACTCCCATACAACAGTTGTGATTTTTTTGGCGCTTATTATAGGTAATGGTTCCGTACCACTCATTACCTACCTATAAAAATACCCTTCATGCGCGAGTCCGACTCGTACTTGGCCGGTTTTTTTCTTAACAACGTATTAAATAGAAATAAATAAATAAATTCAATTATGAATACAAAGGTCTGTATCGGTCTGTTACGCTTTCAAGGTTAAATCACAGAGCCGCTTTCGAAAAAATTTGGCATGGAGATAGTTTAAAACCCTGGGAACTATATAGGGTTCTTTCTATCACAGATTTTTGAACAGTTGCTCGGTAGCGCGATATAACAAAATTCCACGCGGGCGAAAAGCTAGTTCTCAATATATATCTGAGGAACTTATATTGAGCGCGCTAATTTCTATAATAAACGTTTCGTTATGCAGACTAAATGCAAAATTGGTTTTCTTAAGCAGACTTTATTGCGTTGAATTATAAACATTTAAAGTGGTTAAGACCCATGATACAAATACAATTATTGCAGATTGAATTAATAACAGAATCACCAGCTGGCAATTCTTCGAAGGCTTGGCCTTGATAGGCAGTGGTATAGACGTCCAAACAAACGAGCATTAATTGGTAATCTACGTTTATTCGACACTTGTACGGTCAGAACCAGTAGACTAAAAATAAAATGATGCAGTGTTTATATATAATTAAAACTACTAAAACCCTTCATGAAAAACGATGATTATAAATAGAAAGAATAACAGAAGAGATATAATTTATTTGTGTATATATTTATTTAGGTTAACCAACAATTGTTTACACTATACATTTGTATGAAACAGTCATATTATATTTATAAGTGTAAAAATTAATTACAGGCTAACACCACATGTGCTATTTAAGATTAGAAATCAATATTATTAACATACATAATTCTAAACATAAAGGAGGCAGATCGAATGACAATTATAAGGTTATTATTATTAGGTTGGTTCTATATTTTCTAGTTCCTCATATGTTGCAGCTGCAGGTTTGTTACAAGATTGGCTTGACACACAACCCTAAAAAATGTATTACACTATTATTAGTTAAAAGTATGGAAATAATCTTTAAATTATGAATTATTATTAATATTTGTCGACGTTAACTAACTGCAGTGGATAAAAGTTAAGTAATTAAGTTATAAGTAATTATTAATATAATAAACTACACTTGTAAGCAAGTTTGCGTAGCTGAGTTTTTGGCCAAAATGATATAAACTATTTTTGCCATCAATTTGCTAAGCATAAGTAAATAAATCAACTAAAATGTCGACTTTTATGCTTATTAATTTGACTCCTTTCATAACATTCACTTACCAGATCTTTGAATGTGCCCAGTACAGGTTGTATATTCTTTTCTTTAGTGGGTTTCAATATTATAGTACTTAAAACATTTATTTGTTTCGCTTTAACAGGAATCTAAAATAATAATAGATTGATGAGAACAAAATTTTAGTAGGTATTAATGGTTAAGATAGATTCAAAATGAAAATTCATCTTGTTATGCTCATATTCTATTTCGGAACGGTGATCTTCATGTCATTTGTAAAGATTGATAACTTACTTTAGGAAAAATGGATGCAATTGCATCATTTGATCTTGTTTCGAAATGCAATATTTCTTCGGGCTTGAAATGGCGGCTACAAATTTTGGAACCGTTTCTGACCTTTTTCTGTGTAGAACACTGAGCCACCGGTCTCGAAGATCATCATTTTTAGGAAAGCTTAAAATAACAAAAAATAATTAATAATGAGAAGAAAGAAAAATAATAAATAAGAAGAATAAAAAGAAGAACATCCACTTTTACATTGAAAACATAGTCACCCTAAATGCAATTTGTAAACAAAGTCACAAAACTTACTTAAAAAAGGAAATTCCAGACCCGGGGTACCCTTCACTCTTGCAATTAACCACAAAACACGTTCTTACCATGGTTACAGTATCTTGCACTTTAATATTACGAAAACTCACAAAATTAAATATAATGCAAATTTACAAACATACAGATGTCAAGTAAACGTCAGACGGCAACGTAGTAATTGCCATGTATAGTATAATATATCACTACTAATTGTTACAAATTCCATTTTTTTTTTGTTTTAAACATGTTGTGTTTGCATGGTAAAATAACTATAATTTTCATTAATATGCATACAGTAATAATGGTAATTCATTTTAAAGATAGAATTCCAAAGAAGTTTAAAACTAGGTGTTATTACTACAACAGACAGGTCGAAAAAATTACCATTGAAATAAATATTTTTAATCTGACACACAGAAGAAAGGGACACAGTCCACACACGCACTGTCTCGCTCGGAACGAAAAGTTCCTTCAGGTTTATGCGTGCAAGTTTATACTCTATTGTTTAACAGCTAAGAAAGACTTTCTGTATTCTTTGAATCATTCGTAAGCAATCCAGTTAGTAGGTATAAGATCCTTGGTCACATATAAGTACATGACATTTTAACCTTTAGTATAAATGAAAAGGACATTAGTTTCTACAAAGCAATTGAAATGTTTCCAAACAAAAGTAATAAAAACTATTTAGACAACCGAATTCCATTTGAAAAAGAAAACTGACAATTGACATTTTGTCAAATATATGCAAAAAATCGATATATTTTCCGTGTTATTTTTCAATCAACTGCATATAAAATCATCTCAATGCCTGCCAACTTGACCATTGCCGAAAGAGCACAAATAATTGCCCAATTTAATGAGGGAAGCAGTATCAGTGCGATATCCCGGAATTTGAATATATCGAGGCGTTCTGTCCGCTTTTGGATTCGTCGTGAAGGAGAGGAGGGAAGTTTGTTGGATCACAGAAGAAGTGGTCGCCGGCCTGCACTCTCCAATAACGATAGAGAATTCATGAGACGGGAATATGAAATCAATGGTTTTAAGCCCACAAAACATTTTGCGGAGATGTTCGATGTGAGTGCCCAAACAATAAGGAATCATCTACATTACATGGGGTTGCACCACAGGCATTACGCCAAGAAAATATATTTGACGGATGCTCACAGACTTGCTCGTCTGAACTTCGCCAGAGAGCACTTAGAGTTTGATTGGTCTAATACAGTGTTTTGTGATGAAAAAACGTTTAAATCCAGTCAGCATGGACGTCTTCACCTTTGGCGATATAATTCAACACGGTATAAAGATGATCATGTAATGCCAAATAGAGAATCAGGTCGAATTTCCGTAAATATTTGGGGCTGGATGAGTACGGATGGTGTAGGAGAATTGTGTTCTCTACCTCCTCGAGCGACGGCTGTAAATTATATCGACGTGCTTCAGAATGCAATGCTACCGACAGTCCGTAATGTTTACCCGGAGAACGAAGTGCCACAATTTGATTTTGTTCAAGATAATTGTTCAATTCATAATGCGAGGATCGTAAGAGCCTGGTTTCATTCACACACTGACGTAAGGGTAATTCAGTGGCCCTCAAGATCGCTGGACCTCAACCCGATAGAAAATCTTTGGGGCCTTATGGTCCAACGATGGTCGCATCAAAATGAAAGAACCAAACAAGCTCTTATTAGTCACTGTAATTATATCTGGGAGGAAATGCGGGGAACCGATATTTGCTCACGGCTTGTTGGTTCAATGAGGTCTCGTCTTTTAGAGGTTATAGAGGCCAACGGCGGTTACACCCGTTTCTAATTTTTAAAAATTTTCAATATCTTCTAAATATTACTATATATGCTATGTTTTTGTTTGTTATAAGTATTTTAAAATTGATTGTAGAAATTTAATAAAAGGATAAATCTATTTTTAGCTTGTTTTTTATTGATATTGTAATTACAAGTTTACAGAAATTGTAGGTTTGTGGACTCGCCTTGTGCCTTTACAATTTTATGTAACTTGTTGATTACAATTCTGAATTTGTAGATACAATTTTGTCATCAAAATCTACAGCCCCCCGCCGTTGATTTTACGACGTCATTGGTTCCATCAAGTTCAAACTAAGAACAGCTGTCACGTTACAAACAGTAATATCAATAATCAGATAAAGACAGCAATAGAAGTTGTCAGATCGATCTGCAAGCGAAACTAATCTTTATCACCTATGAATCTGCAAGCGATATTCAACCTTAGGGTGGTACACCACTTTCTTGGCCGACTGTACATTTTATTATATCCTCACTATGTGTTCCTCGGGATTAGGATAGTCGGTATACATTTACTTTCGTATTGTATTCCCTACCCTGTATAATTATTTATTTCGGACTGGTCTGTCATTATTCTTAGTAACACCATGAACCTCTAAAATAATAATATTAACCTGACAAGCATAACCCACACATGGACCGATGACTACAGCTTTTTAACAAACACGCTTAGTTTTCCTGTTCCTAAGTCGATAGGACGTCGTGTTCCAAACGGGCCTCAAAAAACAGTCAGCACCAAAAACAAGGCCCGATAGAGCCAATTCCAGCCGGAGTTAAGGCAACTTTTTAACGATATACCGCGATCCGGCAACGTAAGGGCATCTATAGGAATAGAGTGGGTTTTCAGTCAATAGAAGTCACTGAGTAGCAGACACTCTTCTGTTTCACTCAAATAGGGAATAACAAAATATATTAGATTATTTTTCCTAGAAAAATAAAGGGTAATCCTGTAGGTTAAGGTTGTAAGGTTATGAACTTCATGCAAGTCCTGACGTTTATGGCCACTACAAGATAGAGCATGCCACTCCACATCAGCATTTGCAACAGACCTTGCGTGTAATCGGAAAAGCTATAACAAAGCCACATCTCGCGAAGAATGGAGTCTCGCTACTCTGTAGCATATTTGGATTAACGCTGTTTATCTTTAAAGACCGCTTCTAAACAGGGCACACAATTTGCTAATCAGATTGATTCCCAAACTCTTAAAAAATAATGTCTTCGTCTGCCTTTGTCCGGAGTTAATCGGGCATCATACTCCACTTTAGAAATAATTCTACCCTTATGTCTTTGTTCCATGATTTTGATGAAGCTTATCTTCTTATTACGGACGGCGTATTCGGAGCATCCGTCTCGCTCCCAGCAAACAAAACCCCCAAGATGGCGGCACTTTAGAGTCCTAACCTTATACTATTTAAAAAATAAGACTGATTCGGATATAACCTGATGCACGATCTTAAGTTTCCTTCGCATTCCCAGGGGCTGCTGTTTGACAGAGCCCAGGACCTCCTTGTGAAGATGAATGTTCTCGAAGATCTGTTCTTGCGTCACAACCGCTGCTAGCTGCGCGTCTTCCATTGATATTGCTGTACTGTTTAATAAACAGAAGATTAATGATATATATATGTAGAAAATTTAATGACTACAACAGTCATTAAATCTTATATAAATATTCAATAGTTAGTCCGTGAATACAAAATTAATGTGTTTTTTTAGTCCTCATAGTAAGTTACACGATACAAAAACAGAAACTTTTTTGTTCTTGTCCGACTGTCTTTCTGTTTGTTCGGGATAATCTAGAGAAGACCTAAACCGATTTAATGATGGGCCATTCACTGAAAGATAAAAGAGATTATAGGGTACAAAAAGTCCAGTTTTATTACAGGATGGAGATTTATTCAGATAAAACCGCGTAGGTAATGTCGAAACTTCGCAAACCAAGGTGTTGGCACAACTGCATTGCTTGGATGTCTCTGGAGCGTCATTTTCAACTTACTTGATACTTATCGTTATATTTTGGCATTTTTTTTATAAATTGTAGCCTATGTGTTACTCCTATGTATAAGCTATATTACTGCAAAATTTCATCTAAATCCGTTAAGTAGTTTTTGCGTGAAGGAGTAACGAACAAAAAAAAAAATCCATCCATCCATCCTCACAAACATTCGCATTCATAATAAAGTAAGACACAGATAGTAAGATATAAAGAGTAAAATAGGATTAAACAGTTATTGAGGTCTCTTAATAATTTTTACCGCAATTTTGAAGATGTTGAAGTTTACGCTGACTTACATCATATAAATGGCTCGCTCTCAGTGGATACGTTGAAGAGTATAGGTATACTATAAGTACGAGTACTTACTCTCCAGAACTTGTAGTAAAAACAGAAGACCGTCGCCTCGGCCTGTTCTCGTCAGCAAGGAAGGGCGATGAAGGTCGCCTGGCCCTGCCCTTCCGAGATCTTCGGACACTTGCCCGTCGCTGGCGCAGCACCGCGCTCAAACTCGCCGAGTAGTCTTCGTCTTCTGATCCATCTGGGAAATACAATTTAGTTTCTTAACACGTTGAACGCCAAGAAAAAAATGCATCTTCCCGTTCAGGCCGCGTCGGTCAGTGATGGCCGACAACTAGACTTGCCGTTCGGGCCGCGTCGGTCAGTGATGACCGACAACTAGACTTGCCGTTCGGGCCGCGTCGGTCAGTGATGGCCGACAACTAGACTTGCCGTTCGGGCCGCGTCGGTCAGTGATGGCCGACAACTAGACTTGCCGTTCGGGCCGCGTCGGTCAGTGATGGCCGACAACTAGACTTGCCGTTCGGGCCGCGTCGGTCAGTGATGGCCGACAACTAGACTTGCCGTTCGGGCCGCGTCGGTCAGTGATGGCCGACAACTAGACTTGCCGTTCGGGCCGCGTCGGTCAGTGATGGCCGACAACTAGACTTGCCGTTCGGGCCGCGTCGGTCAGTGATGGCCGACAACTAGACTTGCCGTTCAGGCCGCGTCGGTCAGTGATGGCCGACAACTAGACTTGCCGTTCGGGCCGCGTCGGTCAGTGCTGCCCGTCGTTTAATATCTCTATAATTAATTAATTAATGACTAAAGTTGACTGTTGTTAATGAAAACACACATTTGGACATTAGAATATAAGCATCTATTTTTTTTTGAGGTTGGCTTCTTTTTTGATGGATTGACGCATCAATTAAAAAACATTTGGTCTAAATTTGGATAGAACTGTGATTTTTGCTTGGCCTAAAGGGAAAGTTCACTGTCCGTCAGCACTGACCGCGTTGGCGTTCAACATGTTAAAGAGTCCCATGTGAAAGACCTGAAAAGTTGCCCGAGAAATTTAATTTCCTCACTTTTTTATCATTTGGGTCTATCTAACGAGATACCGCGGCCCAAGACCGTAGGAGCAGTTCTGCCGTGCCAATCCAAAACACTGTAAGTCGACTTACAGTGTTTTTGCTTAATAGCTTTATATTAGTTCCTGGAAGTCTGTTTAACACTCCTGACTTACATTTTTTTTTCATTACGACGTATATTCTGCAAGATAAGGCAATATTTTGTATTAGACTGTACAATGTTTATAAGATGCTTAATCGGAGGCATGGGAAAAAATATTCCCGCTCCTCCTACAAATCGGAGTTCCAATCGGAGGACAGGGAAAGACCCGCTAAAAACAATATCACTTTCAAATTAAATTAAATTAAAAATATATCGTGTTATATCTCAAATGTGGTTTTCAAAAGTTACAGTGTTTTGGATTGGCAGGACAGAGTTGAAAGAACAGGGTGGATTTTTAGTCAGGGGGAAAGGAGCCCCGTTACCACTAAAAAGATCACTTTGAGGCTCCTTCTGTGCAACGCCTATTACGATACATCCCTGGGGAGAGTGTCGAGGAGTCTCCCTGAACCTTTTTTTTCAGTGGGTTAGACATTAACAGATTTTTACTGACTAAAAACCGACTCTGTTTCTTCAATGGCCCTTGCCGTCCGGGGTTGCGGTATCTCGTTAGAATATTCCTGCAACTCTGGACCAGCTAGCCATAATGCAGGCCAATTGCATAGGTATGCTTAACTAGGCTTTCAATTATAACAAAAAACTATAGAGTACTCACACACAAGAATAGATATCACATATAATGTAAGTATTGTTACCAAATGAATGTAAGTAATTATGTAATTTTAACGATTACATACGTATAACTACGTTTAAATAGCATGCAAATAAAATAAATAAGATTTATTTAAATCATGTTTACAAGTTGCGATTTCATGTCACACATATCTTGTCAAAATTTATAGACATGTCAACTTTCAAACCAACGGTCCACAGTCAATGTATAATTTTTTCTTGTCTGCGTAGAAAATTATTACCTACCTGCGGTTTTTAATTTACTTAATTACTTATACCATTCAAAATACATTTCACGGAACAATCCCTTGATGATTTATTATTGGCCGTATTGTGGTGGCTTTTCCACAAAAGCCACTTAAGAAGAGTTGAAGTTATTGTTTCTTAAGCCGTGATACAAAATTGGCAGCAGTGTAGTCATTAATAACAGTAACATTTTAAATGTTTAACCTACATAAATGTACACATAATAGTTAAGTCTGTTAGCCCTAGAAAATTAAGATATTGGAAGAGCGGAGTCTCCTAACACAGGCATCAATATGCTTAAAAGGACATTCCAATCACCAAGCAATGTAAGACTTTTGGTAAATGAATAAAATATTTTATTATGAATAAAGTATTTGTATTAATTTGTGTTACGAAATATCGTCTGATATGACAGGCCTGTTGGTGTAGTGGTCAGTGGCCCTGACTGCTATGCGCAAGGTCGTGGGTTCGATTCCCACCCAGGACAAATGTTTGTGTGATGAGCACGATCATTTGTTCTTTGTCTGGGTGTAATTTATCTATAATATGTATGTATTTAGAAATATATATGTATGTTTATCAGTTGTCTAGTACTCATAGCACAAGCTCTGCTTAGTTTGGGACTAGATGGCGTTGTGTGAAAGTTGTGGAATATTATTGTGGAATAATTATTATTGTCTGTGCCCACTATATAAGATCATAATCATCTGCTAAGCATTTCCCAACTATTTGGAGATCGGCTTTCAGTTTAACCGAATACAGCTAGACTTTACATAGAGCGACCGCCTGTCTTACCTCTACCACCTAGCAACTGGGCCACACGATACCCCGTGGCAAGACTGGTTCCAGATTTTCTGACTACTGACTAGCCTTAACAACTGTCAAAGATCGTCACCCATCGGCGACAGTCGGGGCAATGGCTGAACGTGCATTCTGTGGCACGGCGGAACATCTCGATATGTTACGATGTTCACCTATACACGAAACGATCTTGGCAAGCAACGTTTTGGGAATACTTACATTGTGCGTACGGCTAAGGAGTGGAATTGCCTGCCGGAGTCTGTGTTTCCTGATCTCTATAACCTGGAAGTCTTTAAGACAAGAGTGAATAGATTACTTCTAGGCAAGCGTGCTCCATCTTTGACCACATCATCACTTACCATCAGGTGAGATGGTGGTCAAACACGAGCCTATTATCAATAAAAAAAAGCCTTACATAACCTTAAAAATTGATCCTCATCCATTATATAAGATCATAGCAGGCAATTTGTCGAAGAATGCACAAGCCGTTGGAACAAGGAAAAAGGGACAAGACTAGCGTTGCCCTAAACCGGTTGAATTTATCAATTCGCTCCACCCGACCATAGTAATTATGTATAATTTTGAGGAAAAAGCTTGTTTTGAGTTATAATATCAGACTAACAGTAAAAAGAATATAATGATGGAACCGATGTGTTATTCTCTGATGTTCTTATTAAATCACAATAAACCATTTATTTTCTTTCAGGTTACAAAGACACCATCTACGAGCTGTATGTGTTGTGTTATTTATTTAACCTAAGAATTGTTTTTTTTTTTTTGTTTTATTGATAATAGGCTCGCGTTAACTAATATCTCACCTGATGGTAAGTGATGATGCGGTCGAAGATAGACTTACCTAAAAGTAATCTATCTTGAATAGATCTCTCTTGACTTAAAGACGCCCAGGTTGAAGCTATCGGGAAACACAGACTCCGGCAGGGAATTCCACTTCTTATCCGTACGCACAATGAAGGTATTCCCAAAACGTTTTGTACGTATGGGCGGGATGTATTGTGTTAAAAATAATACTTAAAGCTAACTACTACAATCTAACTACTATTTAAGCTGAATATTATTACATCATTACACTCACACAACAAACCCTTCAAACATTTCACACCACTTAGGTAAGTGGTGTGTCTTATTTACTTTACACGTACACACATACTCTATTCATCATACACCTCACATCGCTTCACTTTCTACTCCTTCTTTAATAGATATTTATATACATACACATACTTTCAATCCCTAATCTTGTAAATAATACCGGCACTCATTAACTATTGTATGGCTATTATTTATGGCTGAACACTAACCCCTGAGATACAGGTGATAGGGTCAAACAATTCATGTCAACTATCAGAGCCACCACATTATATTGTGTAATAATGTTCCTAAAACTTTAATTTATAGTAATGAGAAATATTATACAATTATTAAAAAAATCTGTTTCTTTTTTTTGCTGTTCTTCCCTTCACCCTTCAAACATACTACTAACTAAACTAAACTACAAATTTAAAGGTTTACAATCTAATAACGTTTTTTCAAAAACCTTGAATAGTGCCTTCGGACTGAGGTTGCCAACAAATGAGATGGAAATACGACCTAAGCCTAACGGCAGGATACTATTTCAGTAGGGTGCCACGAGACAGAACCCAATGAAAGTTGCTAGATTACTGCGATTACTGCTAGAGGAGTTACGAGACATGCTTTGACAAGTAGTTAAGAATAAAGGGCTAATTATTATAATAGTGCCTATTTTACACACCGATAAATGACAAAAACTTTTCAAAAAGATAGAATTGCTAACGTGAGAGAAAATATTTATACTGAAAACAAAATAAAGGGGTTTTAATCTATACTTATAATAAATCTGTAGAGAGGTCAATTCTGTACATGAAATATATTTCCAAAATAACTATCAGGGGGTGATTAAGGATCGATACTCATGCCAAAAATGCAATCAGTTAAATTTTTGTCTGTCTGTCTGTCTGTCTGTCTGTCTGTCTGTCTGTCTGTCTGTCTGTCTGTCTGTCTGTCTATCTGTATAACCGTTATAGAAACAAAAACTACTCGACGGATTTTAACGAAACTTGGTACAATTATTTTTCATACTCCTGAGCGGGTTATAGTATACTTTTCATCACGCTACAATCAATAGGAGCAGAGCAGTGAAGGGAAATGTTGGGAAAACGGGAGAAGTTACTTCATTTTTTAAGCTTCCGTCGCGTGTGCAACCTTAATGGTTAAAGCTACACAAATCATTTCATGACGGAAATGTTCTCCTTAAAATTATATAAAAAATATCCCACGACAGCATATGTCTAACTTTTATGGTTGACTCACAATAACACGTGTAACTCCCGATAGCTTAGCTTAGTTCGAAGCTTTCTGATTATAATATTTGTCTACTCTTACGTTTATAACACTCTCAGTCACCCCTAATTGAAAAAGTTAACATTATTAACTATTCCATAAAAAAATTGGCCAAGTGCGAGTCAGACTCGCCCATGAAGGGTTCCGTAGTAACTATAATATAATATGCAAATTTATTTGACGAAAAAAAAACCTTACAAATTTCTTAAAACTAGCTTATTTACATTTTTTACAACTGCGCCAAATAAATTTGTTTTGAAAAAGAAAAACCTTACAAATTTCTTAAAACTGGCTTTTTTACATTTTTTACAACTGCGCCGAATAAATTTGTTTTTCATAGTGTTTGTGTGAATTACAAAGTTATATTTGCGGTTTTAGAAAATATGCTGTATCTCAAAAACTGCTGAACTGATTTCGTTCAAACTAATTTTGGTTGAAAGTTTATACTAAGATCTACAGACATATATTTTTTTTAGATTTTTCACTCCATTATTATAGAAGTTAGAGGTTGTGTCCGCCACACACACATTTTACCACTTTGGAAGCTTATATCTTTTAAACGATTGACTTTATGGAAAAGTGGTTTTAGAAACCCCGATGTCGTTTTTAAAGAACTGTCTAGAGATACCACACATGCATCGATTTCATGAAAAAAAATATTTTCAGGTTTAGTTCCATGTATGGGGAGCCCCCCTTTATTTTAAATATTTTTTAATTTTTTTCTCAAAATCGGAAAGCGGTTCACAGAATACATCTACCTATCAAGTTTCACATGTATAGTCCTAATAGTTTCGGAATAAATTGCTGTGACAGACGGACGGACGGACAGACAGACAGACGGAAAGACATGTCGAAACTATAAAGATTCCGTTTTTTGCCATTCGGCTACGAAACCGTAAAAAGAATCATATAAATCGGTATAGAAACACCAAAGTTATACATGAATTACGCTTATAATAATAAGCCATCGCGCGTGAATACTGAATCATGCTATAAGGATTATTTTTGAGAATCGGTCGCCGCGCTCGACGCGTCGAAGTCGAAGAAGGTCGAAGCGTTCTCTAGGTACTTAAGCCTCATGTGAACGTGATCTAAACAATATTACCAATACATTAACTTACGCTGACGGAGTCGCGGGCACAGCTATATTGTGTCATTACGCTAAGGCCAATAGGAGCGGAGCGCCAATGAAGAAAAATCGGGGTTAAATTTAACGTTAGCCCAAAGTAACTATTCCACGCGGACGAAGTCGCGGGCAAAAGCTAGTAACGTAATAAATCCGTAACAATATGCGAAATAGTTCACATTAAAACATTATACACTTCAGATAACTAGTTACAGTTAACGATAAAAATCGCTTATAATTTCGAACTTTGAAAACGTCTATATATAACGATAAGTAGATAGCTGACGGCATACATTAATTTGTTTACAATTCGCATTGCATTTATAGATATACAATTTCGCTTACGCATACATTTTCATCAACATGTTGTCGGTAATCGTACTTATACAGAACTTCGCTAGTCCGATATCAGGCGCCTCTTTGCCCGCGCCTCTTTTGTAATATAAAAACATGTGATGGATGGATACAAATATAGTTTTACGAAATCCATTATTTATTATTATGCAGTTTTCAATACATTCCAGTAACACATACTGCTATAGATGTCTTACCTCCAGCAGAAGGCGAGAACTTGACCTCATTGCTGACCGGAGTCTCCGAAGGCAGATGGAACAGGTTGACTCCTGATGAGGACATGCTGCCAGGGTCCGCCCAGGTCACCGACAACCGATCTACGGACGGCTGCGGGGACGACGGTGGAGGGTCGCAGGAGCCCTAAGAATAATAAGGATGTTTCAATCGAGTGTTATGAAACTGTATTGTATATGCCGATGTATAGGTATAGGTGTATATGTATTTAAATATATATCTTTTACTACTTGTAAAAGAATGTTAGAAAACAGAAAACTTTAAGTTTAATTATTTCGTTTCGTTTGATTAACGTTCTAGTCTAACTGCTGAAGTTCCTCCTCTCCGATGCAAATGGATACTGCGACATATCTAAAGGTTATTAGACTTTTTTATAGTATACAAAGAAATAATTGAATTGAAATAGTTCAAAAATCACTTTTTAGTCTTATTTACATTGCGTTTTAGATTAATAAATGTTTTTTTTTTATTATTTACAAGCCAACGTAGACTTATAACAAACTGCATCGTTTGTACAGTTTAGAACAATGAATTGAATTAATTATATTCGTGTTTGCACCGAAATTACTTGGACCTTGTTTAAAATAGTATGGGTTGCTTTAACATAATATTTTCCCTGTAATAGTTTGAGTAACGAATTTTACTTTAACATATAAAAATATGTTCTAAAATATATACGAGTATAAACAAGTTTAATTAAGCTACATATAATATAATAAATTATGTAGGCGGATATAACAAGGGTGAAAGATATATCCGCCCTATTGTAAAAGAATTCATTGGGTATCAAATTAATCATCGCTGTCAATAATAGAAGTACCCATAATACTGTCAGTTTTGCCACGATGAATGGCAATGCCTTTCTTAATTTACAACCGACGAAAAAATACAGAGGAGGTTATCAATTCGACGCGTATTTTTTTTATCGTTACAATCTATTCATCTAAATATATATAATTCAAAGGTGACTGACTGACTGACTGACTGACATAGTGATCTATCAACGCACAGCCCAAACCACTGGACGGATCGGGCTGAAATTTGGTATGCAGGTAGACGTTATGACGTAGGCATCCGCTAAGAAAGGATTTTGCGAAATTCCCACGGGATCGGGATTTACACGGGAAAAACTTCCCACGTGGGCGAAGCCGCTGGCACAAGCTAGTAGTTTTATAAAGTGGCAAAGTTTGTTTGTTTAAATGCGCTAATCTTCGAAAGTGTTAAGCGGATTTGGATGAAATTTGGTTTGGAAGTAACTTGAAACTTTTTACCCGACTGAAAAAAAGAGAGTTATGTTTTTATCGTCATAAAGTCCACAGGAGCGAAGCCGCGCGCCTCTGCTAGTAAGTTAGAGTTCTATTAGAACTCTATCTCACTAGCAGAGGCAGAATAAGGACTGGGTGCCTTTATAATTTATTTATTTTTTTATCATCAGAATGAGTGACAATTTCATAGTAAACATGATTATTATGTTTTTAGAATTAGGAGATTCTAAAGTACAACTGTATAAAGTAGCACCTTGGATTTTCGACAATCGTCAATATTATTGTTATTATAATAACAATGCATAATAATTCATGTAAGCGTCAATAGCCTAATGGTTAAGGTATCGGTCTTGTGATCGAAAGGTCGCGGGTTCGTACTCCACCCATTACACTATTGCCGTGAACTCACTCCGGACACTATTATATTTAGATTAGTTGGAGGGGTTAACAAGGTTGCTAGTCATATGAATTCTAACCACATCATCAATTCTCTTTTTAAAAAAGAATGAATAGAATATATGCCCTCGGCTTAACTCGCGAAAATAAATTAATAATTTAAAATATTAAATAAAAAGCATCCCATGGTACATTTCTTCATGATTCTGTTCTCAAATACTTGACTTTTTATTGATTATTTCTATATATGAGGCACATTTAGACAAGTTTATTTATTTTTTACTATTTTCCACGCATTTTTGCGTTTTTTTTTAATAAGGATTTTCGACGTGCCTTAACGAATATATGAAAAAAAATAGCCGAATTGGTCGAGTAGTTCTCGAGGTTTTCACTTAGCAATACATTTGACGATAAATTTTTATTGACATAGATTATTTTAAAAACTAATGTTAATTGGGAATTTGTACCAAAACAACAAGAGCCATTTAGTTGAAGACGCTTGTGCACATTTTGTTAGAAAGGTTTTATTAATAGTAGAATAATGGTAAAACACACACATTGTTAGCTTTTAGTAAATTAAAAAAACAAAAGTAATTAATGTGACGTTGTTATTTTAATTGAGTTTTCATTACTTAGCAAAACTACGACAATTATTATCACTTAAATTCATGTCAGATTTTAATTACACGTAGTTTTTTTTTTAATTTTGCACCTTTTTAATTTATGGCTAATAATAGGTTCTTTCATCTGATTGCTTTAAAGTAATTAAAAACACCATGACGAATAAGGATTAAAAATAACGTTTTCTGCTAACTGTATTAGTTGAAGAAATTTGCGTTAGTTAGAAGAAACTTTTTATAAATTTTAAATACCGCATTATTACTAAAAAACGGAATCCAAATTCAATGTACAATCATAGAAAGAAATGTTTGAAATTACCGTTCACATAAAAACGAATGAAAATGTTCAAACTTGGAACAGTCAGATCAGATGTATTATTTAGACTAATCGGAGGAAGGTACTGCGGCGGATTATCGGGAAACGACTGACGCAAGGCTGGCCGCACACGGGCCACATGAAGTCCTGCGATTTATGTCAACCTCAGAAGTTTTTCTTGTGTGTGTGGGTAGATAGAATGATAGCTCGATTTGAATGGCGATAATACACGCATTGTCATGTAACTGCTCTACTATGTTCGCTAAAGTTGCTATACCTCAAAAATTTGTAGGTATTTTAATGTCGATAGTGGTAGTGAGACGGAAAATTCGACAATCTTCCCAGTCTTCCCAATGGGTATTACCCAACGATAGACAGTGCCGGATTATCCATTAGGTAGTGTAGGCCACGGATCGGCTAGGGGTCCCGGTTCGTGTAGAGGCCTCAGCCCGGAAATAGTGACTGTACCCAAATTTAATTCTTAACTTGTACCTAAGCTTATAATAATAATAATAATAATAATATAGAATTGAAAGATGAAATTACAAGAATATGGCGTCAGCAAAAAGTATATATTGTTCCTATAGTCCTTTCCACCACAGGCGTTATTCCCAATCATCTCCTACATAGTTTAAAATTATTAGACCTTAAAGAAACTCTCTACATATCACTGCAAAAGGCCGCAATCCTGAATACATGCAGAATTGTGAGAAAATTCATGCAGTTAGAAGAGGCCGAAATAACTTAACACAAAAACACAATAAAATACACAACACACGCCGCTTTTACTTGGCTTAGCCCGTAAAAGTGGTAGAAAAACCAGCCAAAGAGCTGAGATAAAATAAAATATACTCGAAAATAATAATAATAATAATAATGTTTATTTGCCAAAAAGTACATATTACAAGTGACACATTATTACATATGAATTCAAGGAGACATTCTGAATAGATATGATTAATGACCCCCATGCTAGGAAAACCTGTGTTACAGGGGTCATCCATCCGTCCATCATAAGCGATACAAAAAAAAAATTAAAAAGAAGAGTATACAGTGCACTTTAAAATCACAATAAAAATGAAATAAATTAAACTAAACTAACAATGTTATGATACAGAAGCAAAATGGTAATAATTCAATTGTAAAGGAGATCGGGAGATAGATTTTTTTGTTTGGGTGTGTTCTTTATAATGAATGTTTATGCGTGTTTGTGTAGTGTATATGTGTGCGTGTGTGTGTTTGTGTATGTGTATGTATGATTTATGTGGGTGGCCTATGTATTGAGTAACCGTTCCGTGTCGTCATAGTTAAGGGTGAGCAGATATTCTTTCACCTTGGACTTACATTGAAACATGCTCAAATTGTGTATCTTGAGAGTGGTGTGGAGTTTATTATAAATTAGGGCACCTAAGTAGCGGTAATGCCGACGTGCAAAGGTAGTGTTTGTGTAAATTCGGGGGCAAACTGGCTTAGGTCTTCTTCGGATCGTAGGGCTTTGGTTTTTATTAGGTGGAGTAGTTTTGTGTATTCACGAGACAGTTCGTATGATATACAGCTGCCGAACAGTGTGCGCTTTAAAATCGGAGTATAATCTTTGAGTCGGATATCGGAACGGCTTGCCTAGGAGGACTTTTATAACTGCTCGTTGGGCTCTTTCGGCTTGTATAATAATTGTCTTTAGCTTAGATATAATCTAGCTAGGTAGGAAAGCACTGGTTAAAATATAATAAAGTATTTTGTTGTTTAGACCCATGGACCCATAAGAATTAGACCCATAAGATAAGTGAGAAGTTTAGAGAGATCTCTAGGAAAATTGAAATATCGTAATTTTGGTTCTAATTAGAATGCAAATAAAGTTGGTAGAAAAACATATTTCTGGAAGATAGATTAAGGTAAAGGGGTCCCGTGGCCTAGAGGCCCCGACACGGTTAATCGGCCCTGACGATAGATGTAATTCCATGTCATAATCTGGCCCTCTTTTCTATACTGCTGCAACGAATGCAGCGGATACATCTTATAGTCTGGAATAGCACAATATAGGCTACATTTTTATGTTCAAAAATTAAAGCGGGTAATACTCGTAAAAGTAAAACAAGTATTTTTTTATATTTTTTAATATTTCTTACATGTAACATTATGTTATGTAAGAACTATAATTGTTGGTTTTAATACTTTTTAGGGTTCCGTAGCTGAATGGCAAAAAACGGAACCCTTATAGTTTCGATATGTCTGTCCGTCTGTCTGTCTGTCTGTCTGTCCGTCCGTCCGTATGTCACAGCCATTTTATTCCGAAACTATTAAGACAATACATGTCAAACTTAGTAGGTAGATGTATTCTATAAACCGCTTTCCGATTTTAAGAAAAAAATAAAAAATATTTAAAACAAAGGGGCGTCCCCATACATGGAACTAGAACTGAAAATATTTTTTTTCATGAAACCTATGCGTGTGTGGTATCTATAGACAGGTATTTAAAAATGATATAAGGGTTTCTAAAATCACTTTTTCATAAAGTCAATCGTTTAAAAGATATAAGCTTCCAAAGTGTTAAAATGTGTGTGTGTCCCTTCTAACTTCTATAATAATGGAGTGAAAAATCTAAAAAAGATATATGTCTGTAGATCTTAATGTAAATTTTCAACCAAAATTAGTTTGAACGAAATCAGGTCAGCAGTTTTTGAAATACAGAATATTTTCTAAAACCGCAAATATAACTTTGTAATTCATACAAACACTATGAAAGATTAGATTACCGCACTGTCAGGCAGTTTGAGTGCTTTATACGGCCCACCCAAATGTCCTAACTTTGGTATTGTTCGTCAAATCGTTGAAGCTCTTTAAGATATAAGTTGAGCTATACGATATTTGACAAATGCACTGTTTGGACGGACCTGCTCAAATCTGTATGATTCTGTCCTTTAAAGGGCGCCACAGGCATAAACCTACATGGCTCTCATATGATTTGATTACTACACATTGTATGGACTTTAAAAGAAACGTCGACCTCTGAGTTTGTTTCAGTGTTTCTTCTCAGAGTAGTCAGTTAGGAAACACTGGCCTCATCTAACTTACATTTACGAAAAAAAATGACGTGTAAAAGTGTTACTTATAACCCATTTGCAAAATAAACATCATTATTTCATTATTTCATTATTATTTCAAAGACAAAGTTATTTAGCGTAGTTGTAAAAATGTAAATAAGCTAGTTTTAAGAAATTTTTAAGGTTCTTTTTTATTCGTCAAATAATATACATATTATATACTAGTACTCACGCGGGGCTTCGCTCCCGTGGTTTATATCACGGTAAAAACATAACTCTCCTTTTTTGCAGTCGGGTAAAAAGTAGCCTATAACCTTCCTCAAGCTTCAAGCTACTTCCATACCAAATTTCATCCAAATCCACCCAGTACTTTCGAAGATTAGCGCGTTCAAGCAAACAAACAAACAAACAAACAAACAAACAAACAAACAAACAAACAAACAAACAAACAAACAAACTTTTCCGCTTTATAATATTAGTATAGATTATATTATTATAGTTACTACGGAACCCTTCATGGGCGAGTCTGACTCGCACTTGGCCAATTTTTTTTATTGATAACAGGCTCGCGTTTGACCACCATCTCACCTGATGGTAAGTAATGACGTGGTCGAAGATGGAGCACGCTTACCTAAAAGTAACAAGACCCCCAGGTTATAGGTATCGGGAAACCCAGGCTCCGGCAGGGAATTTAACTCCTTAGCCGTACGCACAATGAAGGCATTCCCAAAAAGTTTTGTACGTATGGGTGGGATGTTCACCATGTAACGATGGTGCATCGCCGTTTGTCTTGTAGTCAGATGATGGAACGGGCTTGGCGGAATTAGATTGTGTAAATACTAAGTCGCAAAAGCAAGATATGTCCTTTAGTTATCAAACAGATTATCATTTTGCGTGGAGGTATGTACTTATTTTGTTACTTTTTATACGTATATCGAGACTTTAATAAAACAGATAAGAGTTAAAAAATCTACATAAATAAACGAGGAAGTACGAATGTATAATAAAAGAATTTCATCCCAGTGTGCGATGAGCCGCTCGATACTAAATTAATATAGATTGTGCCTTGTTATTGGAAGGTGTGGTGAAGCTACTTAAGTACAGTCACCGACACATCTGATATCCAAGGATGAACATAATATCTCCATTCCCTTCAGTTTTTGCTGAAGCATCTTCTTCTGTTTAGTACAAACTATACATTAGCACTAAAGACTTATGATAATACAATCTATTAGGTTATGAACTAAATGAACTAAGGTTCAAATGGATGATAATAACCACCCATATCCATCTATACTAATACTTGAATGCGAAAGTATTTCTGTTACGCTTTCACGGTTAAACCACAGCACCGATTAAATGTAATTTGGAATGGAAATAGTTGAAGACCCAAGGTCAAACATAAGATACTAAAAAAAAAAACAACCCCTAAAGTGTTGAAATAGGGGATGAAAGTTTGTATGAGAAATATAAACCTCATAAACGATATTATTCAATTTTGTTTCTTTTTCAAATGAATGCGAGGCAAAGCTAAACTATTTAATCTGACTTAGACCCAAAATAAAGCACAAAAAGTTGGTTGATAACTTAAAATGAAGAATATCGAAAGCTGCTAGCCCAATCTACAAAAGCCAACAAAGTACTTGTTTACATTAATTAGTATGCGTGGATAAGTTTATTTTGCTTACATTCAGTGGGGACTTACACTATAAAAACTCATGCCACCTTGATTACTAAACGAACAAAACATCCGCGACATTGAACCAGGGTAATTTAATTAAAATGTTATATTCGTAACAACGCTGTCGGTGACTGTCCTCGATGATAAAGTTGAAGCCATCACGCACAAGTTACACTCCGTCACAAAATGAACCAGACTTGTGAATTTAAAGACACTATTGATTATGGTGATTTTTTAAACAATTTATATTTTTTTGAAATATAATGAAACCTAAAAAATATATAATGTAAAACTTAATGAAAACTCTCAACGAAAATTAGTTTAAAGGAGATAAAGTCAGTAATTTTTGAGAAATTTTCTTAAACTGCAAATATAATTATGGTGGTTTTATATAATTTTATATTTTTTTATTGAAATAATATGAAATATTTATTTTGTAAAATGGTTACAAAGAACACTTTTACATGTAATTTTTTTTTTTTGTATTTTATGGTAAGCTAGATGAGGCCGGTGTTCTTGTTATGTTGGTTCGCGTTTGACCACCATCTCACCTGATGGTAAGCCATGATGTGGTCAAAGATGAGGTACGTTGGCCTAGAAGTAACTTATTCACTCTTGACTTAAAGACATTTTTGTAAAATGGCCACTGGGATATTGTACTTTTTTACATTCATACTTTTTTACTCATTATATACAATGTCTCCCAACACGTGTCCGTCTATATGTTCGCGATAAATTCAAAAAATTGGCCAAGTGCTAGTCAGACTCGCCCATGAAGGGTTCCGTATTACTACGGCCAATTTTTACTACGCCGAATAACTTTGTTTTTCATAGTGTTTGTATAACCATTTTTGTTAACTAAGTTATATTTGCGGTTTTAGGAAATATGGTGTATCTTAAAAACTGCTGACCCGATCTTGTTCAAACCAATTTTGATTGCAAGTTTACATTAAAATCTACAGCATATATATTTTTTAGATTATTCACTCCATTATTATATAAGTTACAGAGAAGGACACACATTTTACCACTTTGGAAGCATATATATATTTTAAACGATTAACTTTATGAAAAAATGGTTTTAAAACCTCAATGTTGTTTTTAAAGATCTGTGTATAGATTACCCACAGAGGATTCATAAAAAAAATATTTTCAGTTTCAGTTCCATGTATGGGAAGCCCCCCTTTATTTTTAATATTTTTCTTAAAGCGGATAGCGGTTCACAGAATATATCTACCTTCCAAGTTTCACATGTAGGTACACTGGTACAGTCCTAATAGTTTCGAAATAAAATGGCTACAGACGGACGGACAGACAGGCAGACAGGCATGACGAAACTATAAGGGTTCCGTTTTTTGCCATTCGGCTACGGAACCCTAAAAAGTACTTAACAGATTTTCATGCGGATTCAACATTGTATAAAGTGACTCATGAGGAAGGTGTTACAATAATTTATAAAATGTAATGTGTAATTCAGTTTTGTGTGATTAAGCAGAATGAGACCGTGGAAAGTCGAAGCGGGTTGCTAGTTTTGTAAATGATATGCTGTGTGGTTGTTATACTTTCACGCCTAAACCGATTTTGACAGATAGACTGACAGTACTTACTCATGTATAATATTAGTCGGGTGGTAGGAATATAGAAATAAACGTATTAAAACTTACTCTCAGTCGCCCGGGGCTTTGCTCCCATGGACTTTATCACGATAAAAACAGTAACTCCACTTTGTTTTTGTTGGATAAAGCCTACCTTCCTCAAGCTTCAAGCTACTTCCATACCCAATTTCATCCAAATCCACCCAGTACTTTCCAAGATTAGCGCGTTCAAACAAACTTTTCCGCCTTATAATAGGTATTATTAGTAAGTATAGACATTATTATGACTAGTTCACTATTCTGCCCGCGATTTACTTCGCGTGGGAGGGTTTTCCCGCGTATTTTCCGATCCCGTGGGAATTCAAGGATAACAAGGATGTGAACTATATACTCACTAAATTTCGTTCGGTATTTTTTGCGTGAAAGAGTAACAAAAATCCATACAGCTATACATTCATCCTTACAAAATTTCGCATAAATTTATAATATTAGTAATGTTTATATCTTATGGATAGTACAGGATAGTATGTACGGCATGCTGGGGGGGGGGGGTTGAAACTTGGTAGGTAGATGTTTTATGTGTACCGCTTTCCGATTTTTATACAGAAATATATAAAATTAAGGGAGGCCCCCAATAAATGGAAATGAATCGATTTTTTTTTAATGAAATCTTTATGTGTACATTTTGAAAGAAAATTGGTTTGAACGAGATAGAGTCAGCAGTTTTTGAGACATAAGTAGCACATTTAATAAAACCAAAAATATAACTTTGTAGTTCATACAAACACTATGAAAATCAAAGTTATTTTGCGACCTACTACGGAACCCTTCATGGGCGAGTCCGACTCGCACTTGGCCAATTTTTTATTAATTTCTGTGTTTATTTATATTTTTCATTTTGCACATCTTGCTTCATTTGCCTCGTTAAAAATACGAGTAATAAGCAATACCTAATCAACAAAACTCGAAAATTAAAACCAGAATAAATATATACAACGTGTAATTTAAAGGGTATATACATACCAAGTGCATGGCTTCTTTGGATGATAACAAACGATATGACCAAAGAGTATGTAATACACTATGTTTTAGATATGACAAGGGTTTTGTAATCCTAAGTCTACGTGTGTCAAGGAACTTGTACCTGGTAAAAGATCCTTGACGTGTGTAGAACTTATTACAAATTCCAATACATTGATACCAGAGACGGAATTTTTCAAATTAAGAAGAACGAAAAGAATTATCGTGTTATTGGCAAGTGACGTGGAAAGTTATTGACCCTCGTAGTGCTGTGACACTTTTGTTATGATTGGTATTCAAGAAATATATGTAACCAATAATTTGGTATCAATTCTTTGAGTCAGTTATTTTGTGCTCAAACTGTGCATAGAGACTCTATACCAGATGTTGTCTTCAGCCCTTTTGGATAGATATGGGGTTTCCGTTACACGTTGTATATTAGAGGGGAGATGGCATGGTAAACTGCGTCGATTTTCGAGTGGTCGCAAGCTCGACTGCTGAGTACGAGGTCTCGGGTTCGATTCCTGTAAGTAATTTTCCAGTAGTAGCCCGGAGTTTGGAAGTTGGCGCTATGATACCCCCGTGCCTCGGAAAGCACGTTAAGCAGTTGTTCCCGGCTATTATTTGAACAACTTTGACAGTCGTTACGGGTTGTCAGCACCCAGTAAATCTGACACTGGTCTAGCCAACGGGTTGTGTTTAATTACTGGGTTGTGGAAGTCAAATAGCCAGTCACTCCATGTTCGTTCGTTCCTACATTACGTACTCGTCTGCCGGTTAGACTGCAGAGCTGACCCCAAACCTGTTGGGAAAAGGCTAAACAGATGATGAGAGGAAAAATAATACTGTAACAAGATCAGTACTAAACTATAATCTCCAATTTTCTCTTCTGTTTTCACCAAAAACACCGCATCGAAATAGGAATGCAAAGTATAGGCCACGCCCGCTGGCCACAGCGGCCACGAATGGCCAGTGACGTGACACGACGCAGTCCATCTTGTAGTGCCAATGAGTGCCAGTCTGTCCCACACTGATTAACTGCACAGGGTTGCTACAAGAGGAAATTATCTAAAAAAAATCTAATTTGTTAATAATAGAGGGACAAGTGGATTTGAATGTAATTTAACACACCAATAGACCTTGACCAAAAAATAAGAACTTTTGGGTATAGAAGCACCTTAGTTAGGGATAGTAGAACATTATTTAGGAAGTCAGCTAGGTGTAACTTCTTTTAGTCTGTATTAATAAAAAAGAAGAATAGCGTATAAAAGTGTCATTTGTAACCAGTTTGTAAAATAACTAATAATAAAAATAACTATCACTATAATTCACTCGAGCGAATCCACAACCAGAGGTTATTCTATCCCTATACAACAAACTAAAATAAATCATTAACAAAATCGTCCTCAATGCTATCGGCTGGTAGTGTACCGAAGAGACTGGTACCATCATAAAGTTCAGGGTCAGATTACCGTCACCTAACTTCCAGAAATGCAACTTACGTTGGTAGAAACACATTTTCTACCAACGTAAGTTGCATTCTGATTAGGACCAAAATTGTCGATATTTCAATTTTTCTTGGGATCTCTCTAAACATATCACTTATCTTAATTATATTATTAAAATACATTATAATAATTATTTTAACCAATGCTTACCATCCTAGCTAAATCGTTTCTATACTCACGTACACGCAGAGAATTAAATTTGAGTACAGTCACCCGACCAGCCTACCCGAGCCGCGGCCTCTACCCAAACCGGGGCCCTAGCCGAGCTGGGGCCCCTAGCCAACAATTGCCTACACTGCCTTTTGGATAACTGGGCACTGGATATTTTGTGTGACGTGTGATGACTAAAGTATTCACAAGCCCTTGAGTCAGGGACGTTTTCGAAATTCCTTTGAAATGGTGAGCACAAGCACAGTCCAAGAGCTTCGACCCCAATTTGCTCGAAAATATAGAAACCAGGGACGTTACTATATTTACAATGCCTAAAGTTTTCCGCAGCGGCAGCGTCAGCTTAACATGATGAATTGGAAAGATGGGTTAGCTCAAGAGTAGCGACAAATGTATAATATTTAAACGTTAGGCTTGATTAGCAGTTAATTATACCACTATGTGATTGATTAAAAATGGATCGCATCGTACATGAAGCTTCTGCCAGGGTTGCGAAATTTTTCTAATAAAATATCACGGCTCGGGAACGAAGGGGTAACTAAAGAAACAGGGTGGATTTATAGTCAGTAAAGTAAAGTCTAACACTCCGTTCCATTCTACCCAGAGCAAGACATTTGATGATTTTCCTTCCGGAAAAAAAATGGTACCGGAAGCTTTAACTGAACTTAGTTATTGCACCACTCTACAGCCCTCCTCTTCCCTCAGATATACTAAGCATTTAAGCTCTCCAACCTCTGTATATTCTTTGCTCTTTATGTTTTTTGTACATCAGGATACGTAGCTAACTATAATATATATAAGTTTTATTTAATTAGTAGGTATTAGTTATAACCTTAGATAGTGTAGTATATTATTATGTAGCATATGTTATTGTATTCCTCTTCTGAATTCATGAAAATTTTCTTTTTTTTTTTAAGGATGGCAAATCATCCAATGACTGCCTCCCGACCTGGGCGAAGCGGGAGGGTTTGTCAGACTTTTACTGATTAAAACCCATCCGTGTTCCATCATAATTATGACCTTCCTGTTCCGAGGCCACGGTAACTTTTTCGAACAATTCCGCTACCCAGGCAGGCAACGGCCCCCTTATGGGCCCCGACAATTTTGCTGACACTCTTTGAGGCGCGCGTAGAACACGACGCGCCGTCTACATGGGCCTGGGGCCATACCATGACGTGTTAAAACGTGAGTCGTTCGAGCGAGAAAGAGGGATGAAGCAATGCACGCTATATGGCTCCATCCCTCTTTCTTGCTCGAACGACTTCATGGTATGGCCTCTGGTTTCAGTCGGGCGGCGAGCTGCCCATTGCTCGCAGCCCACAAGCCCGCGCCTACGGTGGCTGGGAGTCACCCTGTGACTCCTGACGCCCGGAGCGTCTTCTGCGACTGCTATGTAGCTTGGAAAATATTATGTTTTATTTAAGATATTATAACATTCTCGTTTTAATAATTCCGCCTATTACGTCCTCATTGTTGAATCACAAGCCTCCTTTCTATGAGAGAGAATTGCCCTTTATCCATCACGCTGGCCCAGTGCGGGATGGTGCTTTTCACACATCTTCAAATTTTCAGTTATAGGTCATGCCATTTTTTGCAATGTGTTTCTACTCCGATTTGAAAGCAGTGGTGATGATATTAATTACACAAAGTAATGTGGGTGGGTTTGAACCCCGACCTGCAACTCGTAATTAGGGCCTGTGATCACTGAACCACATCTGCTCTTGAAATAACTTAAAGCAATATTAACCATTTTATTAAAAGCGCGTGGCACCCCTGAAGGCTCATTCCATTATCTTGCGCCCTCCCTATAGTTGTATCACTCCGAATAATAATTAAGAAGTGATTTTTCACCAAAGATAGCGACAGATCGATATTCTACTAATTTGTTGATGCGAAAGCTTTTTTGATACGTTTGGACCTATTATGATAATTAATCAAGTTGTATTAATTCATGTTTCAGTTACACGCACGCTGTTAATCGAGAAACGGGCCGAAAGACAAAGCTCCAGAGCCTTAATCATCGACGAAGAGTTGCTAGTCTGTCGGTTTTCTATCGGTTACATTTCGGAGAGTGTGCGATGGAATTACACAATCTAATTCCGCCGAGCCCGTTCCATCATCGCACTACAAGACAAACGGTGATGCGCCATCGTTACATGGTGGACATCCCACACATACGCACAAAACGTTTTGGGTAATACTTTCATTGTGCGTACGGCTAAGGAGTGGAATTCCCTGCCGGAGTCTTAGCTTCCCAATAGCTATAACCTAGGGGTCTTCAAGTCAAGAGTGAATAGGTTACTTCTAGGTAAGCGTGCTCCATCTTCGACCACATCATCACTTACCATCAGGTGAGATGGTGGTCAAACACGAACTTATTATCAATAAAAAAAATCTGTCAGGCATTATTCTCATGTAACTGCTTCGGCAGTTAAGCTTTATGAGGTTCATGGCTCAACCCAGGTGGGGTAAGGGTTATTCTTTTATTAAGGGTGGATAGTAAAATGGTGTTTGGAATTATCATCATCTGTGTATTCCTATGTTGGGGTCGCTTCCAGTGTAACTGGATGCAGTTGAGTAGGTACTAGAGTTTTACATGGACCGTCTGCCTATCTGAACTCCATAGCCCGGCTGGATGGCATGATAAATGATAAATGATCTTTATTTTGCAAATTGGTTATTAAATAACACTTTCATAACGTCATTTTTTTCGTAAATATTAACGAGATGAAGCCGGTGTTTCCTAAATGACTACCCTGAGAAGAAACACCGAAACAAACTCAAGGCCCGTCTCTTTTAAAGTCCATATAATCTACACTGGTTTAATTATATGGGAACCTTGTAGGTTTCAGTCTGAGGCAGTCTTTTAAAGAAAGATGCTCACAGATTTGAGTGGGCTTGTCCATACAGTGCAAGCATTTGTCAAATGACGTATAGCTCAACTTAGAACACAGAGCTTAACGATTTGACGAACAATACTAATAACTCTAATAAAAATAAATAATAATAATGTTTAACTCGAATAAAATAACATACATAGTTCACATATTCACAATCGTTTATGAGGATTATGTAGATTAGTCTGAAATGGCCTTTTGAGGAAAGAACCACACAGATTTGAGACCCGTCCTATCAGTGCAAGCCTTTGTCAGTTAGTCTGTAAGCTCAACTTTGGACTACTAAGGAGCTCAACGACCTGACGAACAATGCGGCTGTTAAAGATGTCCATAAGGCAGCCGGAACCAACGGCTGTTCGAATCTCGATATGCTAGGATGTCAAACATCCACAGGGTGACTGTCGCAAACATTGCTTAACCTTGAATGATGAGATCGTCGGTCTGTGAAATGACATGTACCCGATTTATGATGCTGATTCGTTTCTCATGATATGGGATGTAAATCTATTAGATAAAATGTGAGATGAGTACCTTCAGGTACGCCTCAACGTTTCTTACTACATTTTGTTTATAATCATTTCAATTTTTATAACTGAATCTTTGTAAAAAATTCAAAAAAAAATCTAAAGAGTCTAAAGGAGATCAAAAGAGTCAGAATAAGTGAGACTAACAGAAATCCGGGTAAGGCACGTCAGAGTACTTGCCACACAAACGCCTATCCAGCATGAGTCCTGTGCCTAAAGTGAGCTATTATGTCATGTGTCACCACACTTCACGCTCCCTCACTCGAGTCTGAAACTTCAGCAAAAGAGAGTTTCATTTAAGTTTGCAAAGAATGCTGATTATAACTCTGCAGTCCCAAAAAAACACCGAGAAATGTGTAGTGCGGTTATCGACTGACCAAGCGCGTCATGATCTCTCAGGAGATCCTGAGACTTTCACCGAAAGGGAGTCGCACTTAAGTTTGCAAAGAATTCTGACTGAATGTATGTGGAACTCCTTATTCCCAATAATTTGCCGTTTTGTTTCTAACGCTTGCAAGGCTCAGTAAGCTTCTTTGACGCCATGACCATTTACAAAGCCAGACATTATCTGTTGCAGGGGTAGACCTCATTTTTCTTTCATAGCCAACTATATGGTGTCACAGTGTTTCGTTAGATAAAATAACAAGACTTGTGTTCACAAATTATTTTAAATGATACATTACCTTTCATTTCCCTCTTCTACTGTACTATAGCGGTTAGGTAACTTAGATAATACAGGGTCTTGACACTACTGACTATATTCTTAATTAAATGACGTATTTTAGTTTATAACAAACACCCGCACGAAGTTGCAGGCATAGCTAGTATTGTAATATGTATAGAGTAGATTTCCTTAGTAACGATCAAATGTTGTTAACTAATTATAGTTACAATCTGAATCATCGCAAATCGCAATCCTATTTATGACTGGTTGATGCGTTTGGGAACTAGTTTGAAGGAGAAATAATTATGGTATGTATGAAGCAGTCTGAACTGCTCAGACATGTATACCTCATGCCATACGAAACTATTGCTGAACGAGGGGTAGATACTGGTCTAGTCTAGTGAGGTCAGATATAGGGAATATTTTTATGTAAATGTCGACATATTATACAGACTTCAAATAGGACGTCTCCCATTAATAATCCTTAAGTACGAATTACTTGTCACTTTTAATATTAGGCTAGAAATACACGGGCAATGATGTGCTTCTTCATATAATAATTCACTGGTCCCTACAAATTCTGAACAGTTAAAAAAATAGTAATTTCATAAAGTTTGCATAGCGTAATTAATCCTCCATGAAACTACATACATATATTGGTTAGTATGTCAGTCGGCTCTAGATTTTGAGTAAACTGTTGTCCTAGATTTCCATGGCTTTTGCATATTTGATGATTTGAGACCAGTTTCTACCAGTCGATAAACATGTAAAGTTCCATTCCACCTCCATAATACTTCCCTACACATTTCCATCCATATAAAGAAAATACATCATCATCACCATCTGATTTGCCTTTTTCGATTAGATTAGATTAGATTTTCTATCCGTAACGACTAAATACGGTGCAAGTACATGACAGCCAGGACCAAATACTTAACTTGCTTTCCGAAATTCCGAGGCAGGTAGAAATAATAACATGTTATGATGTGCCCATCAACCAGTCAAGTCATGCAGCTGTTATTTAGCCACGAGTTTCTGAACATAATGAATATACACTAATACTAAATCAAAACAGTGACTAAAAGTCGAACACCGCCTTTCCCGACTGCGCGGGGTATTACATTTCGTTAATTGGCTCCGTTTAGAGGCCGGGGAGTGCCCTGATTGTCTGTAATTACACTTTGTGTATCTTTCCCAGTAATGGCGGCGGCGCAAAATGTAATCACAATTTCGGGTGTTTAATGCTTTATACGTGGGAATATCTATATCCTCAGGATATCTGTTGTTGCTTTAAAATATTCATTGTAAATGCAAAGAAGAAAAAAAAAAAGAAATCTGACAATGACACAGAATAAAAAATACACTAAAATAGTTCAAATTGCGGGAAAAATATGGGTCTCATTTACCCAAAAATGGTAATCGCTCAGTATAATGCTGTGCCAACAGGCGAGACAATGGCACAGCACAACAAATAATTTCCAACCGACAACTTTTTTCAAATCTGTTAAGGAAAACATCTTGAGGACACTGGCATGTCCTAACATGAAAAATCCAAAGATTGGGCCTGCGTGGTAACCATGCGGCAGTGGGAACGAAATGGATTATTAACTTGACTAGAAACCTCTTAAAACTATAATACTGATCCTAACATTAACTTAACCTAAATACTTAAAGGTAGTAGAGGTGAAGCAAATTATTTGTACTCTTTTTAGGGCTCCGTAGCCGAATGGCAAAAAACGGAATCCTTATAGATTCGTCAGCTCTGTCTATCTTTCCGTTCGTATGTCACAGCCATTTAATTTCGAAACTATTAGGACTACACATGTGAAACTTGCTATAGACAGGTCTTTAAAAATTACATTGAGTTTTCTAAAACCACGTTTTCTTAGTCAATCGTTTAAAAGATATTTGCCAATTGTTTTACATTATTATGAACAGTTAGAGTTTACTTGGAGATATTTTTTTGTGTGTTTGGTAGGTCTGGTACTAGGTCGTAGGATATCATGCTAGCGAAGGAGGAGGCTGATCGCGTGACGGAAAGACATCTCTCTTGCTACATTTTTTATTAGAAACTAGCTGCTGCCCGCAACTTCGTTCGCGTGGGAGGATTTCCCGCGTAAATCCCGATCCCGTGGGAATTACGGGATAAAAAGTAGCCTATATGTTATTCCAGGACGTCAACTATTTACTTACTAAATTTCATTAAAATCCATCGAGTAGGTAGGGATATTAGCGTGTACAAACAGACAGACAGACTTTTTTTATTTTTTTTTTGCCGTATTACTGTTTCTTAACCCACCTCGGTTATTATTTTTGTATAAAATTTAAATGTAAAGACACACTTTTTTACTGTTTTATTCAAAGACTAGAAAACCACGTTTTATTATATGTAGGTATATAGATATAGTATAGCAATTGCTCTCGACTTCGTTCGCGTGTGAAGTTTTTCCCGTGTAGATCCCGATCCCGGGGAAATTCGCACAATCCCATCTTAGAGGCTTAACCGATTTTTATGATTTTCTTGTGTGTAGATATTTGGTAGGACTGAGAATAGGTCGTTGCCTTTTTTGCACTAGAAATATTTATATGGCAAAACAACGTTTGCCGGATCAGCAAATAATAATACATAATACCTTAAATAATAATACCTTAAATAATACCTAATATATACCCAAGTGGTGTATCAAATGAAAGAACAGGACGTGTATATTACAATCAGCCATGTTTTATAAAAATCAGTTCAGCCATTTATATATACATATAATAATACATAATACATATATACATATATATAATAATACCTTGTGCAATACAAAAATGTACCTTAATGCCTTACGCATTCTCTACTAGTCAACCATGAGTGGTGAAGAGATTTTTAGGGTTCCGTAGCCGAATGGCAAAAAACGGAACCCTTATAGTTTCGACATGTCTGTCCGTCTGTCTGTCTGTCCGTCCGTCCGTATGTCACAGCCATTTTATTCCGAAACTATTAAGACTATACATGTAAAACTTGGTAGGTAGATGTATTCTGTGAACCGCTTTCCGATTTTAAGAGAAAATTTAAAATAAAGGGGGCTCCCCATACATGGAACTGAAACTGAAAATATTTTTTTTCATGAAACCTATACGTGTGTAGTATCTATAGACAGGTCTTTAAAAATGATATTATGGTTTCTATAATGACTTTTTCATAAAGTTAATCGTTTAAAAGATATACGCTTCCAAAGTAGTAAAATGTGTGTCCCTCCCCCTCTAACTTCTATAATAATGAAGTGAAAAATCAAAAAGAAACCATATGTTGTAGATCTTCATGTAAACGTTCGACCAAAATTGGTTTGAACGAGATCGAGTCAGCAGTTTTTGAGATACAGCATATTTTCGAAAACCGCAAATATAACTTTGTAATTCATACAAATACTATGAAAAACAAAGTTATTTGGCGTAGTTGTAAAAATTGTAAATAAGCCAGTTTTAAGAAATTTGTAAGGTTATTTGTTTTTTTTTTTTTCAAATAAATATATTAAGTATATTATATTTATTATAGTTACTACGGAACCCTTCATGGGCGAGTCCGACTCGCACTTCGCCAATTTTTTATTTTATTTTAGGGAAGACAAACATATTACCTAGTTATAGCACGTAAGTAAGCCTTTACATACAAGAATATGGTAACTATGTTACCCACAACGTTTTCCACAGATTATTGCCACAGATTAATTTTTTCCAAATATTTTTTTTAATTTAATTTTTTAAACATCCCTTAAAAATAAAAAAAAAACAAAATAGTCGCGGAGGGCTATTGCTATGTAACAAACTTTAAACATCGATTCTGAATTGGCGATACCTCGGCGCGACTATTATTTTTAAGGTATCTTTCTTAAACTACTATTATTTCTGCGTAGGTAGTTTTTATAATTTTTTATTTAATTTTTATTTTAAGCTTTTTAAGCTTTTCACCTTTTCACTATAGCTTTTGTCAATTTAACTAATTTCATGGAATGGACAGTAATTGATACGCTACTCGGGTATATTTGACAATATTCAATTATTCATCACCACTTTCACTCCCCATATCTAGTAAATGGCTGAACTGATTTTTATAAAACATGGCTGATTGTAATATACACGTCGTGTTCTTTCATTTGATACACCACTTGGGTATATTTGACAACGTTCGATGAATCATCCCCACTTTCACCACCCATATCTAGTAAATGGCTGAACCAATTTTAACAAAACATGTCTAAAAACCACTGCCGGAACACCTGCTTTCTAACAAAAAAAAAACTGCAGTGCAATCGGTTCACCCTCTTAGAAGCTACGGTGCCACAGACAGATACACAGATACGTAGATACACACGTTAAACTTATAACACCCCTCTGTTTCCTTTGGGGGTTAAAAATAAAGAGAGACATAAACATAATACGATGTGATGGACTTTATAAAATTAAAGAGAGATAACAAGGTAGGTGCGTAAAAAAAGAAACGTAAGTACCTAGTTAAAATATTTTTGGTATTAGTACAAATTAAATAAACTTGCATACATATTTATTTAGACTTATACCATGGTATCGCTATTGCTTGTGCAAGGTTCGAAGTGCTTATTTATCAAATAGTCCTACTTAAATTGTACTAGGCACTTACTTGCGGTGTAAGCTCCGATTTGGTGGTGTCGATGACCACTCTCAGTCGAGGCTCCAGTTTTAAGATTCCACGTTCTCTACCCTGTACAAATATAAAGCATACTTATAGATTTGTTTTTACATTCCTCACCCTAAATATTTTTAATATTCATATTCTACCTTTGTTTCCCTGTTTACGAAAATCGCCTAAAGGGGGTGAGAAGAGGGGCAAGGGGGGTGACTTTGAAAAATGGTTTTTACTTTACCAAGCCTCCTCTATACGAATCCGTAAAAAAAAATACGGGTCTCGTAGTTTCCGAGATAAGATAGAAGGGGGGTGAAAAGGCTTTTTCCGTAAGTTTGAGAGTTACTTGTTTACGAATCTGTCAAAATATACCCACCTCCCCATCCACCATCTGGGAGAACAATTATGTCAATGAGTGAGTCAGTGAGTGGTAATTTAGCTTTATATAGTATAACTAGTAGTCGGGCGGGACTTAGCTCGCGTGGATTTTATAACGGTAAAAACATAACCTTCTTTTGCAGTCGGGAAAAAAGTAGCCAATAACCTTTTTCAAGCTTCAAACGACTTCCATACCAAATTGAATCCAAATTTGCCCAGTGATTTCGAAGATTAGCGCGTTTAAACAAACAAACTGATCCACTTTATAATATTAGTATAGATGCATCCGAAATAATTGAAACAATGATCGGATTTTGACCATAGAGCGAGCACTAGTAAGCTTATTTTTTATCTGAGCGTGGTTCGGCAATATGCTACCACTGGCTACCAAAGTGTTTGGGCCCATAATGAGACGTGCACACGACAGCCCCGAAAATTTAAGTATCATTGGGCACACAGAAGGGAAAGGACCCAGAGGCTGCTCACCAACCAAATGATCTGACTAATTATAAATCGTATGTAAGTGGAGTTTCTCCATAGGAAACGACAAACTTGGAACTGTGCACATAGCTCCTGACGTTTTATAAAAGCCATGTAGGCCTATGTGAAATAAAATAAAAAAAAACCTTCTAAGCACTGCCCTCCAAAGTCAAGGTCCTACGAAGAAACAGAAAAGTTAAAATAGAAATTGTTAATTTTTTTATAAATCAATGCTAAGTCAATGTGCTAAGTTAATAACGTTATTTTAAGTGGTAATGGAGCGCAGTATCCTAGGCGTCAAGCTAACTGATCACATACGCAACACCACAGTGCGCTCCAAGACGCAAATTGCTCACGTTGCTAAAGAGGCCGCTAAGTTGAACTGGGCTTGGGCTGGCCACGTCTGCCGCATGCCCAATGAGTTGTGGGTAAAAATTACCACTTTCTGGAGCCCTGACACAGCTAAAAGGCGTCGCGGTAGACCTCGGGAAAGATGGCGGGACGAGCTGGATCAAACTAACGACCAGTGGACTACTCTGGCCCTGGACAGAACCACCTGGAAATCATGGGAAGAGGTCTTTGGAAGAAGGGAGGCCCAGTAGTGGGACATTAACGGTTAAAATAAGTGTAAAGATCTGCACTTAGTCATTCAATTGTTTTATAGTTATATCCAGTTTTTGTTTATAATTATATTGCTTAACGTTACACGTAATTAAAGTTTATTATTTCAATTATTTTTAGGTGCTTATTTAACACAATTTTAGCTCTTATCGCCTGAAATAAAGGTAAGTTAAACAGTATTAGTATTAATTTAGTTGTAAATAAAAATTTCAATAAATCATTTGATGCAAATTTAAGAGTTCAGGTTCATCGGAATTCTACACTGTCGCCAAAATTGCATCTGGCTGGAGTCAATAAAGACAGACTTGTCATAACCACGATCTTCAAACTTAAACAACAATCAATTAAACCTTATATTGTGAAACCAGAGAGAAAGAGAGTTATTTACTACCAAAATAAACATGCACCTATAACTGTAACTCTCCACTGTCCTAGGATGACAGAGAATGCCTAAAGTACGTCCGTGCATAGAATCGAAATAAACGCAAGATAAAGAAAAACATGTACTATATCCTAAACAGAAAAGTTCAAAATACAATATCGTTAGCATAAAAATATCGCTTACACAAGAGCATCGCACGTACACAAGAACACACAGCAAAATTAAATAGTTACAGGCACAAAAGAGTAACCACGTGTATTAAATTAAAAAGAGTTGGAAGTACCTTTGCGTCCATCGTGGGCCGCGGTTTAGACAGCGGTGCCGTTCACTGCTGTGGCGGGCTTCTGGAGTACGTTGAAAGGGTAGGCTTGCCTGTGAACACGGATATAAGTCGTGCTTTTGAATTTTCCTTTAGTACATTAGGATTATAATAATCATCATAGTAAAGGTATACATACTAAAGTATCTATATAAAAATCAATTGCTGTTCGTTAGTCTCGCTTAAACTCGAGAACAGCTGGACTGATTTGGCTATTACAGGTTTTTTTAAATGTTTGAGAAGGTCTAGAGAAAGTTTAAAATGGGAAATGGATGGAAAATGAAAAATGGCGATACAAAATTCGCTGGATCTGTGACGTTTCTTAGAATCAGATACGATTGAATTTTTAACCTAATGATCTAATAGACGAATATCTAATTATAAAATCTAACAAGAGATAACACAGCAATTACTTTAATATTTCGTTATCAAAATACAATCGATGGCTCCCTTAGATTCATCTAAATATCGGTTTCCACCGCTCACTTCAACATCTCTTCTAATTTAAGCATAGTGATTAATCAATATTTTGCACAACCTATAGTATCATTAAACATTTTTCTTTGACTGTCCTTTATCACATAGTATTTGTTCTAAGCACGTATTGTGAAAAGCTATTATCTTTTCATCTCCGTCCTAGAGACGTTCTATATTTTACTGATCATGTTTATAATTGTTTAATTTGTGTGTTTATCAATCGGTCAATCCTTCTGTCATTCATCCAATCACTGTTTTGTTACGTTCCTGTTAAATTATCGTAACTTTGTTTCCGACACTACCTATTCAGTCACTTTGAACACACGTGATGAAAGTCTCACAGTAAACACCATTATGATACCATTTCAGTCGTTAAAGTGATTAACGTCGAGTGTAGCCGAATATGTGTCATTATGTCATAACATTCTCATACGTCATGGGGAATAAGAACGCCGGTAAGTCTTTAATAGTTACTAGGTCAACTTAGGTACGTCTCCGGGGTAAGTCGGCGGCTCTGATGAAGAGTATATAAGTGCTTTCGCAGCCCCTGGCGCAAGTATGCTAGGTAAAACAGGGTAGTTTTAGTCAGTTAGAGTTTAACAGACCCCTTCGCCTGCCCTGATGATTCCCAATACAGAAAAATATATCCAGGGTCATGGGCGTACGTGGACTTCTTCCATTAATCGGCAAAAGCCTAATGGCTAAGCTGTCAGCCTTGTGATCGAGAGTTTGAGGGCTTGAACTTCGAACCTCACCCATTACAATATTGCCGTGAACCCATAAGAACAACGAATATTTAGCGTAGTTAGACTTAACATGTGAATTCTACCCATATAACACACTAGTACTCACGCGGGGCTTCGCTCCCGTGGATTCTATCACGGTAAAAACATAACTCTCCTTTTTTGCAGTCGCGTAAAAAGTAGCCTATAACCTTCCTGAAGCTTCAAGCTACTTCCATACCAAATTGCATCCAAATCCACCCAGTACAAACAAACAAACTTTTCCGCTTTATAATATTAGTATAGATTGCAAGTTCCCCGACTTTTTATCTGCAAAAAAGGAGGGTTATGTTTTTATTGAAGCCCAGCGCACCTGCTAGCTATTTTATAAAAACATAAAATAACTTCTTAAAAGAGAAATTAGAAACTACTGCTTTTTGTAGCCTAACAATAAAAAAGCCTTTAAAATATTCAACAATACTTATAAAACTTGAGTTATATCACTTCATGGCGAGTGTTTCAGTAATTAGTGGAAATATGCGCAAAGGTGAGTAGTTAAAAAGGGGTGAAACGAGCGGGTAGCGAAACATTGCTCATCCACTGCTATTAAATAAAACGTCATTTTAAAATAACTATTCCCTAGAGTAAGTCACAAACATCAACGACTTACTCTGTGGGGCTAACTTATTGGAAAGAATTAAATAACCCTGGCTACTTACGAGTATAACTTTGATATCAATAACAATTTTCTTTCAAGAGTATTTACAACTCTATTTTCGTCGAAAACAATTTTCTTTCAAGAGTATTTTGCAACTCTATTTTCATTTTCTAGATGAAGAAATATTAATATCTAATGAAATCACACAAAATCTAGTTACGTGACATTTCTTGTTTTGCCCCTGCACCATGGGAGCTGTAGTCTTGCCCTATTATCGCAAAAAAGTCATATTTCGCTCACATTACATTAATAGTGTACTGTCATCGTCTGCTTAGGCTGTTCCCAAATATGATGAGTAATCTACCAGTATATCCGAATCCGGAACGAATCTGAATACTGAAATCCTGTCTATCTGACCTACTCAACCCAGTGACTGGCTAACTCTAACAGGATATCCATTGGAAAGGCCGACGTCAGATTTTCTGGCGTCTGACTATTCGTATCAACTGGCAAAGATGTGTAAATGTCAGACGGACATACGGAGTCTCACGGCATAACGTGCTTTTCGAGGCATGGAGAACTCTATAATAATGCTAAGATGGTCCATCTACAGACCAACTATGGCAAGCTTTGCTTAACAAGATCGATCCTGCTGTTATTGCTGTTATTATTTAGCCACGATTTCCTCCACATTACAATGAACAATGAAGTAAAAAGTCTCAATGGATGGATGACTAAGTCTTGTCATTTCACTTGTCGCTGCTGTCACCGTACTCGTAAACACAGGGCTTTTGACATGTTGTTGTTTGTGCCCGTCACCCCCTAGCCTCCATGTCACCCCGCACTTTAAAAGGGTAAGCAAAGAAAGGGTCAGTGTGTTTATATATTTTGTCTTTTTAGCGAAAGCAGAACTACATAATTATAACGTTGTATGTTGCTCTGTGCATGACAGTCACTTTGCTTGGAGATTAAAAATTACAAACGACAAAAGAAGAAAGATTTAGAAAAGGAAAAACCACTGACAATGAAACCCTGGTTCTACACAAGTTGTACAAAGTAAGTATATTTATATAACTATGCATGCAACTCTTAGAAGTTATGCATACATGTTCCTGCTAGGATAAATAACGTATATCTATCTAAGTATAAATTAGTGTTGCCCAAACGAGAGTCTCGCAAGACATTTACATTAGATTAGATACATTGTTCTGAGATCTCAACTACCGTTTAATAAATAGCAATAGGATAATCGCTAATTGCAAGACTCTTGCGAGACTCTCGTTCGGGCAACACTAGTATAAATACGTGATGCAAATACTTTGTATCCCTGTCTTTATACTTTCGCCCATGAAAATGACGCAGAGGAGTATGAAACTCTGCACAGTTAAAATTTATCTCAAGAAGGCATGCAGAAAGCTAATATTTTTGAATGTAATAACATTCATACAGTCTTTTGTAAATTATACATAGAGTTCGTGTGCCATATATTTTATGAACTATATAAATTAGAAACTAAAACAAAGCATCAAAAAATTCGTCATCAACGCTGTCGGCAGGTAACTTACCCAAGATACTGACGACATTGCCACGTTGTGTGGCAATGTTTAGCCTCAAATCACACGAAGTGTCAACCAGTCTTTTCGAAATGTCTTCTCTTCTTCCTCTGATGACTGTTGGCGTCTTCTGTAAAAATCGTATATAAATTTGTACTTTTTTGAGTGCATAAAAATAACGTGCATACAAGTAAATTATTTAAGGACTAGTTCCTGCCTGCGGCTTCGCTGTGTGGAAAGTTTTTACAGACTATCTCCACACTACAATTTGCAACGATTTACTTATAACGCAATTATAATGTTAAAGTTTGGATAAATAGTTTTTCAATTAAGATTACAGTCATATTGGTTTTCCATGGAGTGAAAGGATTGGTCAACTAGACTCGACGGTGCCAGGGTGCGCCGGGCGTTAGAATCGCCGAATGATTTAAGTTCCGCCACTCGAGGAGGCTCCTTTCATGCACGTCATCATCAACGCCACACGAAAGAAAACAGCAGCTCGAGCTTAAATAATAACAGCCACACGAGTCTTGCATGGGTGACGAACTTTACATATCATGATTAGTAAAGCACACCTCGGAAAGCACGTAGTAAGCCGCAGGTCCCGCCTGTCACACATCTTTTAAAGGTCGCTACGGATAATGAGAAGCCAGAACATCTAACATCAATCTTGCGGTATGGTGCTGCCAGACTACTGGATTGTATTTTGTAGTGTCGCTCTATTTTAAACACTAGTACTCAGCTGCAACCATACAACCAGTTAGCCTGGAAACTGATCCCAACATAGCTGGGCTAAACAGACGTCTTATGATGACCTCACACGGAAAGGATCAAGAATCAAGAAAAAGGATCTTGGTTTGAGCGTTTGATCGAAGGACAAAGAAACGATCTTACAAGGTTTCCGTTATTCCTTTTATGACATACTAACACTAAGCCCGCGACTTTTTCAGCGTGGATTTCAAAACAATTTATAGCCTATAGCACTCATAAATGATGCACCTTACTACCAATGATTTTTTTTTTTGGAACTGGTTCATTAATCCCGGAGTTTCACCACCTACATACTCTCTCTCTCACAAACATAACGGTCCCTGTTATAATATTAGTATAAAAACCGAAATAAAACGAAAACCCTCTCAATAAACGCCATCTATGCGCAACTGATCATACCAAATTGAAGGTTTTCTCGCTGAATAAATAAGGGGTAGCTTTTCAACCCCCGGTTTACACACCGTAAACAAAGTTTTGTGGGGTGTTCTTTTAGTGTTAAAATAAACTGTAAGATGGCGCATTCTAAGTCATGTTTTGATGTGGGTTTAGCATGGGTTTAGTAATCAGCGATGGGGCGCATCATGTATATCATCTCGTTGAGGTAACAGAATAACACCATAATAACAGAATAGGTATTGAAAGGTCATATGGTCAGGTTTTAGCACACATATTAGATTGGAAAGGGATCATCACCGTATGACCGTATCGCTTTTCCCGCGGCTCGTCTGCGGCACACTACTGTAGCGGAGTCAACGTATTGGAGCTCCTAATCCACTTGTTCAATAGCAAGGCGGAAGGCAGGACGGTGTGGATCCCTTCCAATATGAAACTATGTGACTGCATTCGAAACATCACAGTGCGCACCGGAATGCAAACTGCCTATGCCATTCAGAAAGGTGCAAGACTGAAGTACCTCACTAATCAAAACAGTTGATAAACATATGCGCTACCGTACGCGTAGTTCATGAAGTTTCTGCAGCATAAATTGTGTTGGTCAGGTCAACTTAGCTTTTGCTAACTTCAGCATAGCTCCTGAAAATAAATTACTCGTTTCAAATATCGTGTACATAGTCCTGCTTACTTCACAGCTTCATAAAACTGAGATTAAACTGTAATAATGTCATTGAGAGTTCTTTGACCTCTTATCAGTGGCGGTTTAAAAGCTTCCGTTAGTCTAAAATTAGGCGGTGAGGATTTATCTCAAGTGATAAGTTAGATGCGTGGTAGGCAGAGCTCAATGAAATTCTTTTGTGACGCCATTAAGCGACAATTTTTGTGAATATTAATGAATATAAAAAAACTACCTACTTAATTGGTCTAGCCGTTCTTGAGTTTTGCGCTTAGCAACCATCTGGTGATTCATTTTATTTCTATAGATGAATTAAGCTCCTACTTTTGACTAAATGATCAACTTTGCTCTGCAGGGATTGGATCCAAATTTTTTAACCGTTTATCGTATGATTCGTAGGTCATCCGATTTCTGCATGGTTCAAATGTTAGAATTGCCTATAGGTAGTTGTTCCGTGTCTGGGTTTTTGTACATGTATGTTCAATGTTATAATAATTTTAACACACGATGAAATAAAGAACTGAGAAGAAAATATATGTATTAATTTAAAAATAAAAGTAAAAGTGTGGCTGATGGAACTTGGAACGCCTACTAAGTACACACATTTAGGCTGCGTTTCCACCAGAGATGTGCGAGGATGCGTAGCGAGGGATGTGTTTGTAAAGAACCAATAGAATCGCTTCATTTACCTCGCCTCGGTCAGCACAGCTCTGGTGGAAACGGCTCAGCGGAGCTAGATTTTTGCGCATACAAAACAAGCGAGGGATGTGTGCGAGGGATGTGTGCGAGAGATGTGTTGCGACTTGCGAGGGATGTGTTGCGAAGTATGTGTGTTGAGAAGGACGTGTTGCGAGGTTTGCGCATCCTCGCACCACACATTAATGCGCATTTTCACAGCTCCGCTACACATTCTCGTAGGCACATTTTCATCGCACAGCTTTGGTGGAAACCCCCACACATTTTCACAGCACAGCTAGACATCCTCGCACGATACATTTCCATCGCACATCTCTGGTGGAAACGCACCCTAAGTGTGGGCCCATATTCTCAGTTGTACATTTTTGGTTATGAAGTACGTACGTTTATTTTTACAGCACAATATTACAAAACAAAACAAAGTCGGGGATTACTTAAATTATTTAATTTTATGGCGTTATTTGTTATGCGATGAATTCCGCAGAACGTTTAGGCTACGTTTTCGGTCGAAAGTATCTTCTCAGTCCTACATTCTTGTCACAGTGGTCACGGTCATATATATGGTGTACTGGGTGGTTCTCCATTCCTGTTGTGCCTCTAGCCAATGGTTGCAGCTTGTGCTATAAGGCGTCACTTACGATGTAATGTGACACCTAGGTAAGCGTGCTTCATCTTCGACCATATCATCACTTACCATTAGGTAAGATGGTGATCGAGCACGAACCTATAATCAATAAAAAAAATTGGCCAAGTGCGAGTCAGACTCGCCCATGAAGGGTTCCGTAGTAACTATAATAATATAATATAATATGTATATCTATACTAATATTATAAAGAGGAAACCTTTGTATTTTTGTATTTTTGTATGTTTGTATTGAATAGGCTCAAAAACTACTGGACCGATTTCAAAATTTCTTTTACCATTACTTAGAGGGATTCTTCCGAATCCGTATAGGCTATATTTAATCCCGGAAAATAGATAGGATTTTTCGTGGTAGTGAAAATTGTGGAGTAAGGCGTCGAAAAAACTGCTGTATGTTAACGATTCTCGCGAACGCTGCCTATATTTAATATAAACATTGCACCCGTGCGAAGCCGGGGCGGGTCGCTAGTATTATATATTTGACAAAAAACCTTACAAATTTCTTAAAACTAGCTTATTTAAATTTTTTACATCTACGCTAAATAACTTTGTCTTTCATAGTGTTTGTATGAATTACAACGTTATATTTGCGGTTTTATAAAATATGCTGTATCTCAAAAACTGCTAACCCGATCTCGTTCAAACTAATTTTGGTTGATAGTTTACAGTAAGATCTACAGACATATATATTTTTTAGATTTTTCACTCCATTATTATAGAAGTTAGAGGGGGGACACATTTTACCACTTTGGAATCTTATATCTTTTAAAAAATTGACTTTATGAAAAAGTGGTTTTAGAAACCCTTATATCATTTTTAAAGACCTGTCTATAGATACCGCACACGCATAGGTTTCATAAAAAAAAATATTTTCAGTTCTAGTTCCATATATTTATTTTAAATAATTTTTTTTTCTTAAAATCGGAAAGCGGTTCACAGAATACATCTACCTACTAAATTTCACATGTATAGTCTTAATAGTTTCGGAATAAAATGGCTGTGACATACGGACGGACGGACAGACAGACAGACAGACAGACGGACAGACATATCGAAACTATAAGGGTTCCGTTTTTTGCCATTCGGCTACGGAACCCTAAAAATGGGCTATTGCTGGTGCGCTGAACTATGCTGTCTGCTCGACCAGTCGGGGCCGAGTTGAAGAGTATTTAAGTGCTCCCACAGCCCATACAGGCGTAAGTGTGCGAGGGAACACAGGGTCGTTTTGCTCAGTTAGAGGCTGACGGACTCTACTACGACGGAGGACTAGGACTGAGAAAAAAAGGGGTTCTGTGCCCGTCCGATTTTAATTATGTCCATCCAGTGTATTAGGGATCAACCCTCCCTCCATTGATCCTTGAAATGTGGCCGATATATAGGTTTATTTAAGTACCTTCGCAAATATATTAGCCAGATGTGTTTTTGAATTGGTATGTAACTAATTTGTCTACAACATAGCCACATATGGTCGACATCTGCAATACGTAACTATTTCGTGCATGTTTAGGTACGTAGCCAGAGTTACATAAACACCAATGATAATCATTGCATAACACTATATAAGTATGTATAAATATACGCGCCTCCTTATAATTGATCTGAAGCTCGTCTGACCTTCTTTCTTACCCCTAAAATGTGATATATTTTTTGACCTTTAAAACATTCCCTATATAAGAGGGAAAGAATACAAGAATTTATGAAATCGGTTTAGCTGTTTTCGAGTTTTGGCGACATTAATTACACGCTATTTATTTTTTATGTGTAAGAAGATTGAGAAGATATGGTTAAACATCATTATTGTTATTGTGATATCTCTTAATTAATAATTAATTTAATTATACGTGGTAAACCTATTATTGTTTTTTATTAAGATTAAATTTACTATATAGGTATTGAAATGAAATGAAATGAAATGAAATATTTATTTTGTAAATTGGTTATAAATAACACTTTTACACGTCATGTTTTTTTGCGTGTTAAGTTTAGCTAGATGAGGCCGGTATTTCCTAACTGACTACTCTGAGAAGAAACACCGAAACAAACTCAGAGGTCATAGTCTCTTTTAAAGTCCAGACAATTTGTATTTTTATATGAGAAGCATGTAGGTTCATGTCTGTGGTATTCTTTTGAGGAAATAACCACGCAAATTTGAGCGGACCTGTCCAGACAGTGCAAGCATTTGTCATTTGTCATTTCATAAAATATTCGGATGCTATGTATTTCTAATAGTTTTCATTTAAAATAGACTACGATAATTTATCCTCAGATTCAGATTCATTTATTTTTGTAAAACATAGGTAGGTTATTAGTTCTTAGTTGTAAATACATTGAGGGAGCTATACTTTGCCTCTTAATACCACATAGTTTAGTTTTACAGCAATCTTTACCCACTTTTGTTTTAATAATGTGATCTATTTTACGTCATTATTTTATCACGTAGCTCTACAATACACAAGCCTACAGGTCACTAGAGGTCAGCTATCTGCTAAGAAAAAGATAAAGTACACAAAAATGTGTTATTGTTAACGCTGTTGGTATCAACAAGATTACTACTGTTCAATCGTGTCTCTGGATAATTTTATATGTTAAGTAAATCTTCTGTCCCTTAACTGTGGGTAAAATTCTTTTCAACACACTTGCTCGTAAAGTGAGCCTTATTATATCGTTCTTAGGGCCATAAACCGAACTATAACATACACGTGCATAATAATATTACACACTAGTGCATAATAGAATGATCCCTACAAAGTTAAGTTAGTACCTAACTGCAAATTATATGCGAGTAAACAGAGCATTTTCAATTTAACCGGGTAATACAGTTTTTTTTTTTTTTTGTAACAACAAAGAGGTTTTATGCCACCGAAAATCTATTTACATTTTTGAAATAAATAAATGTGTCCCTAATTAAGACGAAAAAACATTTATTATTATCAAATTATTTATAATTCACAATAATTTCTTATAAAATATTTGCATTTTATCACAAAAATTATCATTTTGAAGTAGGCTGTATGGCTGTAATCAATCAACTTACATTTGGCGCGTGCAAAAAAAAAAAATTGCGCGCCATTTCCCAATTTTCCCCTAATTTTCATATTTTGTTTGTATCGCATTTGTTGCTGTGTGGTAAATAATTATAAAAATGTCAGGTTTTAGTACAGAAGATGAACAATTGATTGATTTAACCCCGCCAGAAATACTAAATGCAGCACAAAATGCAAACGAAAGCCTAATACCTGCAAAATCTAGAGAAAAGTATTTAGCTGCTTACGATAGTTTCCTGCAATGGAAGAGCAACAAAAAAACCCAGTCATTTTCTGAAAATGTGTTTTTGGCGTATTTCTCTGAACTCGCCAATACATACAAACCTAGCTCCCTGTGGTGCATCTATTCCATGTTAAGAAGCATGGTTAAGCTCAAACATGGTGTTGATATCAAAACGTACTGTAACCTGATGGCATTTTTGAAGAGACGCTCGGATGGATATATTGGTCGGAAATCTAAAGTTTTGTCACCAGCCGACGTTGAAAAGTTTTTGAATGAGGCTCCGGATAGTCAGTATCTAGCAACAAAGGTACGTTTCATATTTTTAATCGAAACGAATCTACAATATACAAGTGTGTAACTTTAGCATAATTTCTTAGAACTAATTAATTGATTTCTTTGCAGGTTGCCTTAATATTCGGTGTTACTGGTGCTTGTAGACGACAAGAGCTGTACAATATTACAACAAAAGATGTAGAAATCCACGGAGATATGCTTCTTGTCAAAATTACCCAGACTAAAACCAAGATTCCACGATCTTTTACAATCCAAGGAACGTTTCGTGAAATAGTGAAAAAATACCAAGATCTCCGTTCAACAAAAACAAAGAATGACCGCTTTTTCCAAAACTTTCAGAAAGGAAAATGTACTGCACAAACAATCGGTATTAACAAATTTGGTAATATGCCAAGAGAAATAGCGAAGTATTTAGGTTTGCCTGAGGCCGATTTTTACACTGGACACAGTTTTAGAAGAACGTCGGCTACAATGTTGGCTGATTCGGGGGCTGATATACTAACTTTGAAGCGACATGGTGGATGGCGTTCTGACGCAATCGCTGAATCGTACATAGAAGACTCAATTCATAACAAAGCAAAAATCAATGACAAAATAACGCAAGCCATTAATTTGGAGCCAAAGGCAAAAAAGTTTTGCCCCGAACCACAACCATGTACATCTACTAGCGTGAGTTATTTGGTGCCCTCTCCTTCCAGTAATTTGTATGATTTACCTTTGTCGCCGACATTTACACAAGAAGTAAATGAAGGTACTAAAGAAGTGGCAAGTACCAATGTAACACAAACTGTGAAATTGCCATCAAAAACAATCCAATATCGTTTTGAAAATTGTACATTCACCAATTGTTTTAATAATTAAACGATTTATGCAATACATATTTGTTTTTTCCTCGCAAGTGTGTTGAAAAACGTCGTATGATACACGTGTGTATTGATGATTACCGTCCTCGGCTCTCTTAAGACCCTCACCTGACGGCTCGGGTCTCAATGGCGCCTCAGCGGTAATCACCAACATTACACACTTGTACCATAATGTACTATTAAAACACAAGTGAAAAAGACCCTCATAAACACGATTAAAATTCTATGAGGGACTCGTCTGGTGTTCAAGAAACCCACATACCTACATACATTTAAAATGGTAATTCAGACTAAATAAGAAGAACTTAAATAAATAAACATTGATAAGTAACATTTTTGGGTTTCACAGGTTTCTTCTTCGTATGAGACGTCAAACTAAAATTTTGTCTGATAAAATCTTGAATCTAGCCGGATATTTTGGATTCAGAGCTAGTCTATAATATAATAATAATCATTTTAGTTCAGACTGCTGAGTATAAATATAATATTTGTACATATTTTGTAAGCAAAAGGCTTGAACTTAAAATACAATTTTTAGTACTTCAACATAATTATATGTCGCTGCTTAAATTCAAAAGGGCTACAAGTAGAAAAGTCACATTTTACAGGAGAGCCCGTCAAAGTTTTGATATATGTTTTTGTTTATTATTTTTATTATTCTACGTTGTAAATCTATGTATATATCATCGGATGTATATTTTAAGCCTCTATTTGTCTTTAATTTGATATTTCCTATAAGTTTTACCCAGATAATAAAAACATCACATAAGTCCCTTTTGATTATAAAAAAACATATATAATGTTTATGAATTTTACAAATAAAAAGCCACAACTCAAACAGAAAATGAGTTTTATTGTGTCATTTCGTATAATGTTTTTTGTTTATTATACTTCTTTTTGTTTATAACTAAATGGTAGCATATTAGCAATACCTTGCAATAAAATTACAAAAAATCAACATAAAAAGATACAAAACAAATAAAAAACGTATATTTTTAAATGTACTGTTAGAGATAATCTCAAGATATCCAGAATTTTGACTGGAATAAGCAATATCGACACCTAACTATGTCACATACAAAAACAAAACTTAAAATTACATCAGCTTCTAAATAAAAAATGTACTTAAGTTAACAAAACACAAATTGCTTATAAATCTCTAGCACACCATGTTAACAAATTATTAAAATGCTTATGTTCCTATCTAAATTAAATCTTCTCTTAAAATAAATCATAAATTAAAAGGCGACTTAAATCTTTGACTTACAATGAGATATAATATTATGCAAAGTTAAGGTATTTTTCGGAATGTGGCCCTTTTTCACAAAACAAACCGGCTGTTGTGCGATTAGCTCCATTTTAATGCGAAAATACTGGGTGTCTTTTTCGAATATGAAAAAGAAGGCAGAATAGATACGATTTTTGCTTTAAAAAAGATTTGTAATTTTTTCGACTTGTGGCCCTTTTGAATTTAAGGAACGATGTGTACAATGTAATATTATTATGACCACTAAAGTGACTTTGTTTAAACTTGGTAAGTTTTAAGTAGCTAGTCTACCTGTACTTTACCCACAGCGAAAGCTATTTATTTCGCGTGTCTTCGCGTGTTCAAGGTATTTGAGGTCTATAGAGTTCCAATTGGAACTCTATAGACCTTTAAAGGTAGACAGAAATGGGCAAAGCAAGTATCATCATTCCGCTTTGGCAAGCAATATCTCATCTATATAGCTTTACGAATAACTTTAATTATGGTAGTCAGTGTTGCAGTGGAAATTAAAGTTATTTTTGGCTTTGCAGTGTTTTGAGATGGAATTCGCTTTTATTTTTTGTTAAAAAGTATTTTTTTCATGCTATTTATTGGGTCGGTTTGTAATTTATCTAGTTACAAAAGCCTAATGTATGTAATGTAATAATGTCAACTACTTTCTTTATTTTATTTTTTTATTTAGAATAGGTTCGCGTTTGACCACCATCTCACCTGATGGTAAGTCGAAGATGGAGCACGCTTACCTAAAAGTAACCTATTCACTCTTGACTTAAAGACTCCTAGGTTATAGCTATCGGGAAACACAGACTCCGGCAGGGAATTCCACTCCTTAGCCGTACGCACAATGAAGGTATTCCCAAAACGTTTGGTGCGTATGGGTGGGATGTCCACCATGTAACGATGGCGCTTCGCCGTTTGTCTCGTAGTCCGATAATGGAACGGGCTTGGTGGAATTAGATTGTGTAATTCCATCGCACACTCCCCGAAATGTATACTTATCACGTTTTACAAAATATTGCTTTTCCCGATACAGAGCCGTTCGTTTTTGAGAGTTCTCTTCATACTTCACCATCTGCTCCACTTCACCATTAATGTATTGTGAAGAGCATAAAGTGCTTAGCAACCATATTCAAGTAATCGAATCGCAACCCACGAAATACTTATTGTGGAGTAGTTCCGGTGGCAACTGCACAAGTTACTATAAAAATCTTTTTACCAAAAAATTAAACCGACTTCCAAAAAACACGGCAAATGAAAAATAACTTTAATTTCGGTAGTCGGTGTCTTTAGTTTTGTATTTTCGTTTTGGCACCGACTTCCGAAATTAAAGTTATTTTTCACTTTGCAGTGTTTTTTGGAAGTCGGTTTAATTTTTTGGTATTAAGTTTTTATTTCACTCTTTTTAGTTGGTCGATTTATAATTTACCTAGTTACAAAAGCCTAAATCTCAACTACTTATAACGTTTTACAAAATATTGCTTTTCCCAATGCTGGGCCTTTAATTGTTTAGGAGTTCTCCTGGTACTTCGCCATCAGCTTCACTTCACCATATGCATTGTGACGAGCATATTGTGCTTAATAATCATATTCAAGTAATCGAAGCGGAACCCATGAAATACTTATTATTCTTACTTATATATTGAGTAGTTCCAGTGGCCATCTGTGGTTTTCATCATCATCCACTTCACAAATGATGCTTTTCGAATGCAACTACACAAGTTACTATAAAAAATACTCAAATCACTATAGGTGTGCCTATAATATTTGAAGAGTTCCCTGGATTTCCCCAGGATTCCATCATCAGATCCTGACTTGGTGGCAATGGGACCAATTTCAAAGTATACCCTTTCAAACAAAAAAGAATTTTCCAAATCGGTTCAGCCGTCTTCGAGTAATCGGTGATCATGATCATACATAAAAAAAAAACAAACAAAAAAAAAATATACGCGTCGAATTGATAACCTCCTCCTATTTTTGTCATCGGTTGAAAAATACCCAAATAGCTATAGGTGTGCCTATAATATTTGAAGAGTTCCCTCTATTTCTCCATGATTCCATTATCAGACATCCTACCGTGATGACAATGGGACCAATTAGAATGTTAAACATAAATATATTACATGCTTCTCATATGATTTGCGCAGGACGAATTGTATGGACTTGACGAGACGTTGACCTCTGAGTTTCTTTCGGTATTTCTACTCAGAAAAGTTACCTAGGAAACATCGGCCTCAACTAGTCAAAACTATAAAAAAACTTTTTACCAAAAAATTAAACCGACTCCCAAAAACACTGCAAAGTGAAAAATAACTTTAATTTCGGTAGTCGGTGTCTTTAGTTTTGTATTTTCGTTTTTGGCACCGACTTCCGAAATTAAAGTTATTTTAAAAGAAATAAAAGTTTTAAAAGTTATTTATAATTTACAAAATAAATGTTTCCTTTCATTATATGATCTTCACAATTTCCACAAATGAAGTGACAAGTGAAAATTGTTTGCAAGCCCGTTTCCATACATAGAGAGTAGGCCTGTGTCCCAGAGGGAAAATCATAGTTTGGTTATGTTATGTTATGTTGTGTTTTTCCGCTAATAAAGTCGAAACTTTGTTTTCTTTTTACTTCCCCGGCGTTCTTTTTCTTATTCTCTGCGTTAGGAGATACAAGAGAATAATAGTATCTCGATTCGACCACCACTGTTCATTCTGGTTGTCAGGTATTGATTGCAGGAAGAGGATTGGCAGTAATGATTAGTGTGGCGTGACAGTCCTACGAATAAAAGGATTTTTTAGCGTAAACCGTTTATTGAAGTAAACAGACGTTGTTCCAGTGTTAATTCAACAAATTAATTGTGTTATATTATCATTTCCTCAGTAAAATTAATTGAATGCTTCTAAGAGGGACACGCAAAGTAAAGAGAGTCTCTATGTAGAGCCAATTTGAAGAATAGAGAAATAAATAAATACGTGTAAATAATATTGCCACAGTAACAGTCAGGTGGCAAAAAATGCGTATGGAAGAAGTCGAATACTTGATTGCTTGCCATAAGAATTGAGATAATAGCAACAGGATGATGATAAGAAAAGCTCTCAAAAGTATATTATGTAATTTTAGCTTGAGTGCCAGAGATTTTTACTTAGTAACATGTTACTTTTTTATTGTAGTGTGTTTATGTATTAGGTGCATAGTATTATTGCAAAAATCAACGAATTAATTTTTTTATATTTTTTATATAAAGGTTAGGTACTACAAATTTTCGTAGAAGTCACATGACTAGCAATGATGTTAACCGCGCCAACTAAGCTAAATATGCTTGTGTCTGGAGTGGGTTCACGCTTCACGGCAATAGTGTCTTGTGTGAAGTTAGATTCCGCGACCTGTCGATCACAAGTCCGACACCTTAGCCATCAGGCTAAAAATAATAAAAATTATAAAAATTGTTTATTTCATCAAAGGGTATTTGTACATGATGTTAGCAAAATTTATGTTGTTTGTATTACAAATCGACAAATTTTTTGGGTGACCAGATGTTCTCCTAGCTAGGTTGCTGGGCAACCTGTATTAAGAAGAGACAGTTTGCCTCCCCAGTTGGTGTTTTACATAATTAAATTAAATTATTTACTAACTAAGATGTTATTATGAAGTTTATAAAAGAAAATTAATATGTTTCTTTTTTTTATGTATTGTAAGTGAGTCGTGTGAGTGTGAAAGTGAGGAGGGATGTGTGAGTCGGATTTGTGTGTGCGTGAATGTTAGTGTACTGTATATATGCGTGTGTATGTGTGTGGGTGTGTTGGTGTCATCGAATAATTCGTTTTGCAGTGGATTAGGAATAGAGAACTTTTCAAGACAGTGTTAGTAAGATTTGTTCGGTCTCACTATACTAAATGTTTTGGAGAGAAGAAACGAACGAACAGTTGTTTTGCATTTGGAATATGGCAAGGCATGGATTGGTGAACGTGCATTAAGCTTATTGTACAGATACGGACCAATGTAATGGTCGTGTCGGATTGCCGTCCCGAGAGACCGGAGAGAGATCAGGCGCAGGACCAACAGCTTCACGTGCGCACCGAGGCACGGGGGTCAGGACATCACCAACTTCCATTTAGGTATATGTCCTATATAAAACGTTATTAAATCTAGGTATTGGATTACTATGTACTCATCAATAATTTGAACTGACAATTTTATTGCGAACGCTAAACATTTGGTTTCGAATATACATCGAGCCTTTGTGTGAACGAGACGACGATAGTTGAAAGAGCGAGACAGACCCATGAATGACCTAATGCACTGGTACGCAAAACGACGAACACTCTTCATGTGTTGAAAATGGAATAGACAGAATAGGGATACGGCATAGAATATATTATTTATGTCAGATGAGACACTTGGGACTTTGTGATGTTTTAATTCCCGTGGCTGTTTGACCATCTTAACATACCTATGTGCCTCAGGAAGCACGTTTAGCCGTTGGTCCCGGGTCTCATTTGTACATTTGGCGGTCTTGCCAAGAGGTATCGTGTTACTCAGCTAGTGAGTTTTGGAGGTCACTCCGCGTTTTCTAGGACACAATTTTAACACCATTTGCCGGGTCTTTTTAACCGACTTCAAAAAAAGGAGGTTTACAATTCGTCTTGAACTTTTTTTTTAATGTATGTTACCTCATAACTCGGAGATGGCTAGACCGATTTGGAAAATTCTTTTTTTTTTTTAAAGGGTATACTTTCTTGTTGGTCCCATTGTCGTCACGTTTGGATCTGATGATGGGATCATGGAGAAATCGAGGGAACTCTTCAAATATTATAGGCACACCTATAGCGTTTTGGGTATTTCTTATAGCACCTTGTACAGTTGCTCTTGAAAAGCACCATTTGAGGAAGTGGAACTGATGATGAAGACCCCAGATGGCCACCGAAACTACTCAATAATAAGTATTTCGTGGATTGCGATTCGATTACTTGAATATGGATGTTAAGCACTTTATGCTCATCACAATGCATAATTATGGTGAAGTAGAGCTGATGGTGATGTATCAGGAGAACTCCTCAAAAATTAACGGCTCTGCACCGGGAAAAGCAATATTTTGTAAAAGGTGATCAGTAGTTGACATTATGGCTTTTGTAACTAGATAAATTACAAACCGACCCACTAAAAAGCGTGAAAAAAAACTTTTTAGAAAAAAATAGCAGCATCGATCGTCAATGAGAAGTTTGGTGACATGCACATGGACAGAAGAAACATTAATTTGGTTGCAGGAAGGAACATGACAATTAAAGCCAAAAATAACTTTATTGGATGATCAAGGTTATTTAAGGGACATTAGTACGTTCGACTGTATACCTCAAGCCCGGAAGACAAGCAATAACTTCGGAACGTAATCTGTTGATATTTTTAGTTGAATCACAGTATTACGTAAACAAAATCGTTCAGAGAAAGAGCATGTCATTAGAGTTTATGAAACTGGCAATAAGGTTATAAGTTGCTCTATTTCATTACTATCGAGCTCAAACTTAGTTTACTGTCGGTCGGGGAAAAACCTTCTGAAGGCGTTCCATTTTTATTTCTTTAAATAATCTTTTTTTCTCTGTCTTGAGATCTTGCAATTTGGGTAGCATTCAAATTGCTAGCAAGTTTTTTTAACACCTCCAACTAACGGGGATCTCAGCGATAGTGTAATGGGTGGGGTTCGACCAAGGGCGGATCCAGCTTTGGCGCCAGGGGGGGAGAAGTTATAATTTAATTTTGATAATTATAGATAGATGTAAATAGTAGGTATATTATGAATAAATGTTAGTCCTGAAAATTGAAAGTGCTTAAATAAAATTTATATTGTGACAGTGTGTAAAAATCTATAAAAGAAGAAGTTTTTGTGTGTTTTTACTCCGCCGCATGCCCTGTCATAATCCTATGCACGCGCCTGTGGTCCACCTAGGTCCTGGACCAAGCCCAGGGGGGGGGGGATCATGACCCCATGACCCCCCCCCTGGATCCGCCCTTGGGTTCGACACCTCTCGATCACAAGTCCGACACCTTCACCATTAGGCCAATTATTGACTGATTTATAATCCGAAGAGTGTGAGACTTCTCACTGAAAATATCCCAGTGGTCACGGCAGTTCCTCTTAATCCGTTCCGGCACCGCGGCGCCCTTGACTGTAAGGGTAGGTACCTACCTAGGTAAACCTTATAAGGGTCTCTAGTGAGGCCTCCGCAAGAAGACAGTAGCTTTCATGTCCACATTATTTATTTATTTATTTATGTACACACATGACACTTATAAAGGAAAAAAATAAATACAGACAAAAGAGCACAAAGGTGCTGCTTATTATGTATATTGTAAATATTTATTCATTTGTTTACACTGCATACTCTTACTCTTAAATATGTACATTTCTCTATCATTCAATCAAAAGTGCCCAGGAGATTAATGTGGCAAGTGTAATAATTTTACGAGCGATTACGCTTCGCTCGTAAAATTATTCATCATAATATAAATTATAAGTAAAATTAAAGTATCTGTCTGTGGTTTCAAAATAACCGTTTTTCTAGTGCTTATTCTAATCTGGGGGCATGGCAGTGCCCCCGCCAAGTCGAGCAAAAAGCGGCACGGCCGTACCATACTTTTCTCGAAGCAATTCAGGCCATTTTCGACCCCGTATAACTTCGTGGTGGATAAAACTATAAGCCTGAATTTTCAGTAACCAAGCAAGCATTGTATAAATATAGTATATTTCAAATTTCATTCAATTTGAACCAGTAATTTAAGAATTATAACGAGTCAAAGTTTCATAATTTTGTCACTCACTGACTGACCGATCATCAAAAGTCTAATGCACTTCTAGCAGACATAGAAGCTTCAAATTTAGAATACAATTAGTGTTTAGTGTATGAATCAAGGAAAATCTAAAATATTTTTAGATTTCGGTCCAGTTTTCTTGATACATCAACTGCATAAATAACTTTGTAACCCCATATATTTGTATGGGATTATAAAGTTACATTTACGGTTAATTAATCAGTGTACCTGTATATAATTATGTATAATATAATGGAATAATATGTGTAGATAGGTATCTAGATATAATAATGTTCAAAGGTAACTTATAAAATGGTCAACGGAATAAAAAAAAACAGAGAGAGGGCTTTAAGAAAATTCGTTGTTGGTATACAAAAAACTTTTTACCAAAAAATTAAACCGACTCCCAAAAAACACTGCAAAGTGAAAAATAACTTTAATTTCGACACCGACTTCCGAAATTAAAGTTATTTTTCACTTTGCAGTGTTTTTTGGGAGTCGGTTTAATTTTTTGGTAAAAAGTTTTTATTTCACTCTTTTTAGTTGGTTGATTTTTAATTTACCTAGTTACAAGAGCCTAAATGTCAACTACTTATAACATTTTACAAAATATTGCTTTTCCCAATGCTGGGCCGTTAATTTTTGAGGAGTTCTCCTGGTACATCACCATCAGCTATACATCACCATATGCATTGTGACGAGCATAAAGTGCTTAATATCCATATTCAAGTAATCGAATCGCAATCCACTCAATACTTATTATTGAGTAGTTTCGGCGACCATCTGTGGTCTTCATCATCAGTTCCACTTCCCGAAATGGTACTTTTTGAGAGCAACTGCACAAGTTACTATAAGAAATACCCAAAACGCCATAGGTGTGCCTATAATATTTGAAGAGTTCCCTCGATTTCTCCAGGATCCCATCATCAGATCCTGACTTGGTGACAAATGGTACAAATTTCGAAGTATACCCTATCAAACAAAAAAAGAATTTTCCAAATCGGTTCAGCCGTCTTCGAGTATTCGGTGACCATACATTAAAAAAAAAAAAAACATACGCGTCGAATTGATAACCTCCTCCTTTTTTTGTCGTCGGTTGAAAAGTAGAAGGCATCTTATAGTGACCATATCAATATTTAAAACCTTAACGTTTTAAATAAATAGATTGACTTGGCAATCGCAAAAACAATGTAATTTATATACGTATTACTTGTGAGATATATTGTGTTTTCATGTGATGGCCGAGTCAATATATTTATTTAAAACGTTAAAGATTTTTAATATTGATATGGTCACTGTATGATGTTGTTAGGTTAGATAATTACGTAACAACTTAAGACAGAAGGTCCCTTAAGTAGGGACTGAATAATCGAATAACCGACTTGGTATTACATGGATCTCACAACTGTTTACGGTAAAAGAACTGAGTTGCAATACTTGGTTTTTTTGACAAGTATTGTTTTTTATGGGATAGTTATTTTCACGATAATAAGACACATTGTTTTAAAGGATTATTTTTCCATGTGTTGGTCTGCCTATCTGTCTTTCTGTTTATATCGGGAATTACACTGGACAAGCAAGTGCCATTAAAATCGGTTCAGCCGTTCCAGAGTAACCTCTAGAACGGCTATTATGAATTTTACTGATTGGATAGAGGTTTATAGAACAATTTTTACTATAGTGGAAATTCTGAGAGATCGGGATTTTCGTTGGAAAAATCTTCCACACGAACGAAGCCACGGCCGCATCTAGTAGTACAAGAATATAAAAACTACGATACATTACGTTTTTAAAATCATGTTTGAATTAAATAGAGCGTTTACCGTAATGCCATCTTGAAATGACGAACCAGAAAGGAACCTTAATATTATTTTTATTTATAACTAGCGACCCGCCCCGGCTTCGCACGGGTGCAATGTTTTTATTAAATATACTATAGAATGTCTTTGTATACATCGTTGATAGCCTTTTGTCATTCGACATACATGTTCTCTTTAGTAATTACTCTTGAAAGTGCGACACATAATTTACCATGGGAAAAACATTCAACGCTCAAATCTAAGCAACATAGGCACGCGCGCCCGCCGTGCCTCCGCCGGCACCGCGTCGCAACCGCTATGTCCTTGCATTTTAAATCTGTAATATCTTCGAAACTATTTATTTAAATTATATTCTGCAAAGGGCAATATTGATTTATATTAAATGCAATATGTATTTATGGTACTTAATTGGATAAGGATTAATGCTGTATTGCTTAAAATCGCTTCATAAAATATGCTCGTATTTCTCGTATAAAGTAAAGGATAAAAAATGGTTGTTGTGGGTTATCTATAAGAGATAGACAGATGCCATCGAGGACTTTGTTCGAGGGTTGTTGACCTGTTTAAGGTGTACAATACTGTAGTACATAATTTTGATCTATCTCGTAGAGTTCAGCCAGCGTTTGCAAAGCAAGCGTAAAAAAACATGTTTATTAGCGACATCACATTAGAAACCTCAAAAATTATCAGTGTTCCTCTACTATATTATGCGTGTTATATACATAGAAACCTTCCTATTGAATCACTCTTTCTACTGAAAGAAACTGCATCAAAATCCGTTGCGTAGTTTTAAAGATTTAAGCATACATAGGGACAGACACAGGGAAGCGACTTTGCTTTATACGGCCATTCTCCGATTAGCAAGTTTTACGTGTCCGGTCTTGCATAATGCGTAATATAATCATATTCAATCATGCATTTTTTTTATATGTTAGATAGCATCCGTATCTAGCTGTAAACAAAAACATTGGCTTCTGTTTTAAGTAGTTAAGACTAAATTAATTTAACCTATGTTCAAATAACTGCTGTTCTCTAATTACCGTGGCGTGTCCGCACACCAACTTAATGTTAAAACTTGCTTGTAATTTTTATAACGTACAGATTTACTTTGAAGCATTCAACGTTTTAAACGGTATTAAGCAACGTGTATCGCATAACAAAATATCGACTCAATAGAACCAGTCTATAAATAATTATCATTAAGTAACCGCATGTCCTATCGAAAGTTATAATTGCCGTGACATTTTCTGTTCTCGGGTGCACATCCCTAAATAACAGTATTTGGCACATCAGTACAGTACGCGTCGCGTCTCCTCAGTGTGTGCCGTGGCCCATCAGCAGTTGCACGTCTCTCACGTTAATGTACCGCCAATGAAGCACGTGAGTATATAATTACCGCAGCCTTGGTTAAAAAAAATTCTAATTACCGTTGTACTTATTTGAATACTTGATTTTTTAAGTTAGACCCAAATTGATCATGTAAATGAAGACAATACTTTGGCCTCCATACGTTGTAATAAGCTAGTATTTGCATACTGTACCGGTTTTCGTAATTTTTAAGAAAATCTATAGTTTTCTAATAACCGTATACTAATTACCATATGTTTATAATTACCGTTGTATGAAAAATTAATACTTGTTTACTTACTGTAGCCGCGATGTCGTACCAATGGAAAGTTTTCCCGCGGTTTTCGTAGATTATTATTATCATTGTCCGTAAATAGGTCTATATTATATGCTGACCATTCATTAAGTTATTTAATTTATAGGATGGGAAAACCTAAAAAGACCAAAGAGGAAGTTAAAGAAAAGAGAAGGCCAAGATCAAGGGAGTCATTACAGATATAGTACAAGAAGTAGATATTCTTCAAAAAGATCTGCTGATCCCTAAAGAGATACGGGAGTATATGGGAACATTGAAAGTCCATCATGTCATTTGGAGTTCATCAAAACCGAACCTACTTGCAATGCGAAAGATGTAATGCGCAACAGTGTATGTATCAAGCTATTGAATGTGAACATGGTAGATATCATGGATTTTACTCCTTGAATCTAGAAAAGGCATAAGAGGCTGAACTTTCCCCGCCTTCTAGATTCATTTTATCTGCACCTTCTGAAAACAAATATAATTGCGATACATCACGGTCTATTAGTGCTAAGAAATCTTCAGAAAAACCTAAAACTGTATCTAATCGGCTAGTGAAGCCCGCTTATGTATTTCCTGAGTCTTCGAAGTCTCTTATTTCCAAACATGATATGGTTAAGAGGTTTGAGAAGTTCAAAGAAGTAACTTAAATTTATCTGACACAGACAGTTTTTAGGCTCCTGTATCTCCTGTTGATTTTAGTCTTGTCTTGTCTTGTGTGTTGTCTTCCTTCAAAACAATGAAAAATGTTCCAAATAATAGTATTAAGGATAAGAAAACTGCAGGTCTATTTTTCGATTTATCTAATTCTGATGAGTCAGTTTATTAAATATTGATTTTAGATTCTGTTTTTTATTTTGTTTTTTGATTGCTTATTATTTTAAATAGAAAATTACTTTAAAACAAGATATTCAAATGCATGACATGATGATTTTTATAGAGTATAAGTACTCAATGATATTAATATAATTAAATATTTAAATTAAAAGAGCTTTGAGTAGCTTTAAACTAGATCTATCCTTATAGCCAAGAAGATTCAAAATAATATTCTTTTAAGTTCCGTCCTACTTAACTTTTTAATAAATATCGTTTTAACAAACTAAAAAAATTACCAATTAAGACAATGTTTGTTTTATTTAGTTTATTCTTACCTGATTTTCATTGAAAGTGTCCAATTTTTAATAAATTATAGCAATGAAAAAGTGTTTTTTTTACTATTGGTTATGGTTGTGAGGGACATAGTTAATTCTATCGCTTTAATTATAATTATATGTGTACAAATTATTAATTTGTGCTAATATCATTTCATTATATCACATTTTACATAGACTTGATGATATTTTCTAATTACCGTTGTATTAAATATTAATTTTTTCTAATTACCATAGGTACTCTTAAAATTTTTAAGTCACATTAACTAGAAAACCACTATTAATTGTTACATTCCTCATTGATTATTGAATTTGTATCTTTGATATGTTTCATGTTTTAATGTGTTTAAGTCAAATCAGTGAAAAATAAAAAAGGTTACGCTAATTAGGCAAAGAACGCTGAATTGGAGAATGACCGTATACTATGTTAAGATTAAGACAACACTTGTGCGCTAAAAAGGTCTTTGCTAGTCTAAACAGAACGTGAGACCCATGTTCCTATTTCCTTGCTTACCCCTTTGAGGGGACTTCAAAGCCGACCGGTGCGGTCAGCATACCTAATCTAAAGCTCTACGACGCTTATGGCTATCTGACTCGGTTTAATGCACCTCATGTAAGTTTTATGGAGTGCGTTTACGACATGGTGCAATATTATAGGTTTCATGTGTTAAGTTTATATACCTAATCTTCTTCATATCATTGAGCTTCTTAAAGTTTTAAGTTGAGTTATACATTATCTGCATACAAATGCAGGCACTATCTGAACAGGCCCACTCAAATCTGTGTGCATCTTTTTTAAAAAGATCGCCTCAGACATTAACTTAAAAGGTGCATAATTATTATTTAACGAGTACAGAAATTATGGACTTCACATCAGACTTTGACCTCTGAATTTGTTTCGGGGTTTCTTCTCAATTTAGTCAGTTAGTAAACATCGGCCTTATCTAATTTAAATTTATGAAAAAATGACTAGTAAAAGTGTTATATAATCAATTTATAAAATAAATATCATTCACCACGATGGGTTGGCGACGTAACAGATCAGCAGGGAAGATTGGCAAAATATTGCAAGAAAGGGACTAAAATGTAAGAAACTGATGGGGGCATTAACCTGTGGAGGGGCACATATCTCAAAGAACGTAGGTACTAACTTAAATTGTAAAAACAAAAACACTCAGCAAAAATAAAGTAACCTACTTACATACTTAGTTATGTTACTCGCTCAAAATATAATATTGGCGAAAGCATATTTAAAATTTAGTAGTTTTTGAGTTTATCAAATACAAACACACAAATCTCTCCTCTTTATAATATTAGTGTAAATAAATAAAACGTCACTAAACCAACGTCGCAAGTTTTTCAGGCAAGATCATTTAAAGTCACTGCGTTTCAATTCTGTTTCTCTAAAATTGGGAACACCATGATGCCCTTTGCACGGTTGGCCGATTCCTTCCCGCTGACCGCACATGTTGGCATTCTAACAGAAAACAAAAGATGAACCTTTTCAGGTTTGTTCACAAAAAACTGTCGGTATGGAGCCACGTTCCCTGCCTCTGCTGGCCTCGCAAAGATTAAAAAACGAATAGACACGATTTTACGACGGGGTTGACGCAGTGGTTGAGCGATTGGCTTCTATTCTGGATGTCGCGGGTTCAATTCACGCACTTGAACAAACGATTGTATGGCTGGCAAATTGTTGTTTGCGTATCTGGGTGTTTCTATAAATTCATTTCGTGTTTAAAAAAATTGTTGTCGGTTGTTAGTTAATTCGTCTGACTTTTATAATGTTTTATACAATTCCATTTATTTTATTCAGACATGAATCCATAGTGATAGTAAACATAATAACTTAATAGCTAGAGCTAGTAAGGTATTACAGAAATAAAAACAGACTTTATACTCGACTGGAATGGATCCTCATCTAGTGGCACAGCAGAAGAGTCCCACGGATCAATGAACACGCTCAGGAGGCTGTTAGTGGTGTTGCACAGGCGGCTGACCATGGAGGCCCAGTTAGGGCCAATTAATTTTAAAATCATATTTTCCTACCCCTTCCTTTAATTTAATCAAATAAATCCAACCACAACAAAACAAAACCAAAACAAAATGTTATAAAACTTGCCATCTGATTACATCCTTCAGGGGTGAATTTTAGAAATAAAATAATGATCGCGTGTACAAATACGCGAAATTATGTAAGTATAGTTAGGTACATCATGCTCCCTACTTCCAAGAGCCTGGCCTGTTACTACCGGACTACGGAGTAACGTAACAAAGACATTCATTGATGGACGAGGGTTATAGGCCTCCTGTACAGGTTCCGTCAAGTATAATATCAATTCTCACAAGTAAACGTTTAATCGGATAAATATTGAGAAAAATAGAACCTAGTAACTGATATTTACTTTAAAAAAAATTTGCAAGAAATTAACTCTACGACATTGTAGTCCAAAAACTAAAATATTAAAAGTAAAAAAAAATATATATGTATATAATAGGCTCGTGTTTGACCACCATCTCACCTGATGGTAAATGATGAAGTGGTCGAAGGTGAAACACACTTAGTTAGAAGTAATCTAATTACTTTTGACTTAAAGATCCCCAGGTTATAACTATTAAGAAACACAGACTTCGGCAGGGAATTTCAATTTATTAAGATTACCCTCTTTGACTTTGTTAATATTACCCATATTAGTAGTCTGTAGATTTTTTGTTGTTATTATTTTATACAGTGGAAGATTTCTTATTACTCTCCTGTTTTTTGTATTGGATTGGATACATTATTATTCATTTTCAAAGTAAAAATGCACAAAGTAAAAGTGAATATTTTATTTCATGTTTTCTATTATCAAACATAAAATTTTAAAATTATAAACGCACAAATTAACCTATTAGCTAAACACCAAACGTCATAACAATGACTAGTACAAGCCCATCCTCTTTCCTCTCAGAGGCAACAACCGTCTCACGCCCTTCGTCCACTTAATCTTTGGCAGAGTGTTGTGAAACCGGCGCGCGTCACTCAGTGCTAGCTCAGAGCGTGCGGGCTCACGTCGCGTCGCGCAAAATGGCGGACGCCCCCTCACTATTCATCGCATTTATATCTATAATACTGTCCACAACCGCACAGGATTACTACCACACGCCCCGGATTGGCTCCAAACAACTAGCTTCGTGTTACAATAGTGAAGGAATACCACAAGTAAGTCGAGCTTTCGGTACACACTTATTTTTTGTCTTATTTGTTCGGCTTTCGAGCGTAACTGTACCTATGTTTCGTTTTAGTGCTTTTAAGAGTTTGTTGTGGTGTTCAAAAGTATTGATACTGAATAGCTAATTTCAAGATTTTGTAACATATCATTTGGTAATTAGATTGTGAAGTATATTACTATATTGAGTAAGAAGCTTTGTAGAGTAAGCTTTTGTTTATGAGAGCTTTTAGTAGAGGCTAAACTTAGATGCGAACGCTAAAAGAGAGATCCATTATAGGAACTTTTAGTGTTGGATGCTCTACAAGTGGTTCATATCAAACTTTTAATCAATATACACCTAGAAATCAACGTTATTTTTATGCTCAAAAGCTCGTAAAAGTTTCTTATAGAGTGAAACGAGCAGTTCACAGCCACATTAGAAACTATAACATAGGTATGTACCAAGATATCCGATGTCCATCACCAAGATATGCTTACTATAACGCTTCATTTTACACATGATAAGCAGTGCTCTAGTAAATAAATCAACTATCTGCCTTTATGAACATCGAATATTCCAACTGTACCATAAGATATTCAGACATAGTAACTACCGATATTAATACAAAATCTCAATACCAAAAGGCCATCTGTGCTAGGAATATGACTTCGGCTTATGGTGCTACAATTCCACTAAAATGAAATCACCACACTCCTGAACGCGATAATAGTCACCCAATATAATATCATACGTAGTTGTAGGTATATTTATCAATCTACTGTTGGATGCTGTGGTCCATTAGAAGACATAAGCTCCTAGCTTTATTACGACATGGATAGATAAGGAATCTTAAGAAATTTGATAAAGGATAAAATAATCACTATAATATGTATAGGTACCAAGATGTTGATGTCTCCTAGTTCTTTAGAACTAAGTTCTTACAAATATTTTGCCTATGGGATGTTTATTACAAATTTATTTAAAAGGGACAAATAACAGCTACATGCTATAACGCCAGTTGTGTTACAGTAAATTAGTAAACATACCACACAATTTCCAACGACTTAAACAAAAATATACAAAGAAAAGGGAACAGATTGTTCTAAGTGACTTGACAGAAAGAAGAAGGAAACCCGCACTCATGGACAGACACTTATAAAACTAAAGAATGTAGTGCACGGTTCGAATTAGTCGTTTCCTATGGAGAAGAACCGGCAAGACGCTCCACGCTTATTGCCAGTGCCCATTATGACACGTATAAGGATCTTATCAAAACTGTTGGAAATATATTTCAACCTAGTCCCAGTCACCTCCCACGAGTCCTAACTTGGCCACTAATGCAGAAACCTACATCATAGTCGACCCCTCCGAAACACAAGCGTGGTGATCCCATCGAAACCAATATGAATGAACTGTCATAAAAACAGATATAAGAAGTTACCCTCTCAGTTGCTAGTTACATTTTGGGAGATCGAAGGTTATCGAGCAGAGTCGGGAGCTCAGTAATGAGTTCGTTAGCTCTCTGCCTAATGTACCCTTATCAGTGTAAACGGAACATACTTATCACATCCGTCATGCTTATTTTATTGTCTACATACATTTAAATTGTGTCATTATTATTGTAGCTTAACGCTGCCCTTTATAGAGTGTAAGTTGGGAGGTTTAGTTATTTTGGACATATAATTTTTTGAAGAAATAGGTTTAAGATTTTTTTCTATTTAATAATCATCAGGCATCATTATCTACAGGTACAACTGATAGACATAAATTCCTACTAAAATCGAAGACTGCAAATCCAGTTCATAGCGCGCGTTTAATTTGGCGGGAATCAGATGTGATGTGAGTAAAATGGGGACGAAACAAAAAAGAAAAAGTAATTGAAGTAGCAAAATAATAACAAAGCCTGGCTCACCGGCGAAACGAAGATTCTACTTCGGAGAATGTGCGTAGGAGCTCCACGACCTAATCCCTTCATCCCCCTTTTACTACCGGTCCACCAGACGTACCGCAGGATACCATCCACGCTTGGTCGATATACCGTCTTGTCGTACGAAGCGCTTCTCGTCCACATTTATTGTGCGCACAGCCAAGGTGTGGAACTCTCTGCCTGCTTCTGTGTTCCCTGCCATATATGACCCGTCAGCCTTTAAAGCAAGAGTGAATAATCATTTTCTGGATTCGCTCGTTCGATCGTAGGCCTCATCTTACTACTTACCACCAGGTGTGATCGAGATCAAGAACGAGATCACTCGTAAAAAACAAAATAGTATCAAATTACCAGTCATCATCATCTGTCTAGCCTTATCTCAACTATTCGGTTCGGCTTACATTCTAACTGGCCGCAGCTGAGTGCTAGAGTTTTAAATGGAGCCACTGCCTATTTGATTTCCACAACCCAACAACTGGGTACATCACGATACACCATGCAAGACCAGTGCCAGATTTCCTAGCTTCTGAATACCCGTGACTATTATCAAAGATGTACAAATGACTGCCGCACGGTGGGCTGAAAATCGGCTTTCATAGACTTAGGCATTTTATTTTGCAAGTGCGAGTTTTTTTGCCGGATATCACTTCTATTAGTTATAACAATATACAAAAATGACACCAGAATTGATTCTGCACAGAAACGAAGGAATTATAATTTTTTTACGAAAATTTTGTATGGAGCTAGTATGAAAAATCGAAATATCTCTAAAACGGCAGCGATAACCGTAATATCCTTATAGGGGGTTATAGTACTAATTATTTATGATTTTTTGACATACGTTACATAATGGTTGTAGATGCCTTTTTTTTTTTAAATCGTCAAAATATTTTTATTTATTTTTACATATTTAAACGTTCCTTTTAGTGTTTAAGTTGAAAAAAAAAGACTGTATATAAACTTTTTATTGATAGGTAATTTAAATAAAACAGAAGTAACAAAAATAATATCTAATAAATTCAATTATACAAAATACATATTTGAAACTATAATTTATGAAATTATTAACTAAACATATTGGTACAATAAACTAACATAAATAACAAAAGAACATAAAGAAAAATAATTAAATTTTACAAATTTTCTTTACAACTTTCGTTGTCGGACTCCAATTCCGAGTCAGAATCCAGATCGGATATACCTACAAACTCGAACTCAGTTTCCGGAAACTGTATTAGGTCGAGAGTTTCAGCAAAAAAGGTTGTCTTCCTTTTGGCATCTAACTTCGGCCTTTGTGCACTTAGAAAAGGATCCGAAGAAACAACAAGCATATTTAGGATATCTTGATTAGAATCTTGCCTGCTTCTTTTCCGCGAATGATGTTCCCGGAACCTCCTAAAATCTTTGTTTCGAGACTCTGAGGCTTCTTCCGAGAGAGTCCCAATCGGGACAATATCATTTTTTTCGATTATGTCAGCTCCGTGTATTAATAGTTTATGTACGGTTGATGACATGTAGTACCAGTCGTATAATTCCACGTACTTTTCTGCTGTTTTGCGAGCAAAATCTTTAAATTTGATGACATCGATCTTCTCACCAGATGTTATTGCTTGCAAAATAACAGCAAATCTTTTTATCAGGTTTTGATCCAACCCAGTAATAGCTGCAGTTTTATTGGGAAACTCGAAAAACTTCCTTGCGGTATTCCCGTCATTGGTAGTTCCCGAGCCTTGTTTTACTATATCAATTAACAGATTGAGCTCCTCTTTAAATTTATTTTGAATGTTTTTTTTTCTGTTTTGTAACATATCTTTATGCTCATTACTTCTTGCTGCCCACTGTTTGAAGTCAAGTCTGTACGCAATGTGTAACAGACATTCCATGCAATTTATACGGGCATGTAGGGATGATAGGCCAAATTCATATATGTCAGAACACACAGTTTTTGATGTTACAGCATCTAAGTGGTTCATTTCTGTTGGTTTTGCTAAGCACAGGTAGCATGATGCATTTGATCTAGCTTCAGAAAGGTACGTGCAGACTTTTGCGTCGATCATTGTCATCATTAGTTTATGAGTCACCCTGTTACTATTAATGCACTCTGTGGGGTTAAGGGCCTCAATTTCCTCATCCATTTTTCTTTTGTTATCAATGACAACTGCATGGCTTTCTTTTACAAAAGTGAACTGAACCGGACGACAATAAAAAGTTGAGCATGGTTTCGGGTTTGTCCATATAGTATTATCTCCATCTGTCAGTTTCAGTGGCACCAAGGAGGTCATGAAAATGCTTGAATCATCATGCTCGCCGTCCATTTTCTGCTTGTATCGGCTTTGATTGGAAGCACCATCAAATCCCCACTTCGATATCAGCTTTAACTGCTTATTTTCCACATTATCAGAAAGACTTTGAAGAATCCGCTTCACCGTGATGTCAAGTAAAGCTTGAAGTGTAATTCTAGCTGATGAATCCGTAACTGATACTGATTGATTAGGAGGGTAGCATGCAAGCTTAGTTTGTTGCAGTTTATAGTAGGATGGGTAAATATCCTTAGCACCTTCCCGAATGGCAGTCTCTCGCAACGTAATATATTGCCACTTTGAAAGCTTAAGTGAAAGAAGCAATCCAAGTGCTTTCTCTGGTGTAAATATTACTGTTTTCTTAATGCTTTCCTTGATTTTAACGGCAGCTTCTGGATTTTTGATCATATAATTGATTACAGATGCGATATCTTCATAACCTTCTTCTTTTAAACGTGCTGCAGCTGCATATGCCAATTCACAGGAATCCTCGCCTATGTGCTCACTAGATCTTCTCTTTTTCTGTTTGCTTCCCAGATCTTTGAATGGTTTTCGGGACCTTTTTGTCATTGTTCCAACAGTCGATGATGTCGAAGGTTCTGGAGAGACTGAGCGTGCTCTTGGTATCTCATCAACAGTTGGTTCTTGATTTATTAAAGTTTGCACGCAACTCGGCCAATCAATATTTGCTTGCAACCACTCTCCGTACGTATTTCTAAACTTATCAAAGAATCGTTTAGATTTCTGCCACCTGTTTAAAGCAGCTCGCGTGAATCTCCGGCAAAATTCTTTGAGAGTTACTTGATCTTCGGCAGAAAGGCAATCGCCTATGCGGGACACAATTGCACTAAACAATACTTCATGATTAAATGAAGGACACTCACTTTATAGAAGAACAAACAAATCTAAGTTGGTGATTAAACTTTCCATTCTAAGATTTTGTAGTCGCAAAGCAAATAGTTTTAGTGTTAGCAGTTACACGGTTGTGAACAATCTAAATTATGGAACAAAATTATAGCCCTTTTATTGTATAAAGTCAATAATTAGTTAACTACCCTCATTAAAGTTATAAAAGATATGATAATAAAAATTTATAATCGTCAAAAACATTTCGTAGAACTCATAGTAGAACTAATCAACATTAGCAAATCACATTAGCTCACTAATTATAAAAAGGTGAATGCAGTTCTTAGTTGGTATTGTTGCGAGATATTTCAAATCATTTAATCACTTAATAGGCTCATTAGAATCAGAAGACTACAACCATCATTCTAATTACTTGTCATCAGACTCATTAGATGACTACACAATATGTTATTTTGTATTTTGAACGTATGCAAGGTTTTAAAATTCCTTTTGTGTCGATATTATTATGTGTCCGGTTATGTTGTAATCATACTTTTAGGGTATGATCAATTAACAATTTCATTCCCCTATCTTTCTAAAAGAAGCGACAGCATGGGCACTTTGACACTGATATTCAACTATTTGGTATTGTTGGAAATCTTACAAGATCAACAAGATACTACATACCTCTGTCTAGTCCTTCAGGTCTATAGGGGTGATGCTATTTTATGTTAAGAGTTGTTAAAGCTCTGAATTCTTCAACTTAAACACTAAAAGGAACGTTTAATATGTAAAAATAAATAAAAATATTTTGACGATTTAAAAAAAAAAAAGGCATCTACAACCATTATGTAACTGTAAATAATTAGTACTAAAACCTCCTATAAGGATATTACGGTTATCGCTGCCGTTTCAGAGATATTTTGATTTTTCATACTAGCTCCATACAAAATTTTCGTAAAAAAATTATAATTCCTTCGTTTTTGTGCAGAATCAATTCTGGTGTCATTTTTTGTATATTGTTATAACAAATAGAAGTGATATCCGGCACAAAAACTGGCACTTGCAAAATAAAATGCCTAAGTCTATGAAAGCCGTTTTTCAGCCCACCGTGTGCCGGGAGCTACGGTTTACCATGCGCGTGCACAGGATTATGACAGGGTATGCGCGGAGTAATCGGTCACAAAAACTTTTTCTTTTATAGATTTTTAGCATAGCCACAGCCACGCATCGCCACCATGCTACGATGCGTGGCTGTGGCTATGCTAAAAATCTATAAAAGGCAAAGTTTTTGTGATCGATTACTCCGCCGCATACCCTGTCATAATCCTGTGCACGCCCCTGCGGTTTACCGTGCCTTTCGGGGCACGAACTAGTCTTTATACAGTATGTTAACTAATAGAGGGCGTTCCCGTTAACCCGCAATAGTATAGCATCCATACATGCTAAAAAAAATATTACCATTCGAAAACAAAATGCTTTTATTTTTTTTTATATTAAAATATTCACTAAAAATATTAAATTGATACGTAAAGGAAACACTGTACATACACTCGTACTTGAAGGACGGCAACGTCGCAATTTATTTATGAATGGCGGGCCGCGTGTGCGGCGATCTAATTGATGTGCTTATACTATTGCGGGTTAACAGGAACGCCCTCTAAGTTTAACATACTGTATGTTAAGATGTTCACCTATCCATGAACCGAGCTCTGTAAGCATTACTTAAACTTGAAGATCGACTCGTGCTGCTCTTATTATTTAGCCGCAAGCTTCTCGAGACACTGAAATACTAGTAAAATATTTAAATACTCGCTTGGTCTTCTAGAACTAGTAACGTAAATGCTTCTACACGTATTTTTTTTTGTAAATTTCAACTAGATGAGGCTGGTGTTTCCTAACTGACTACCCTGAGAAGAAACACCGAAACAAACCAAGGGGTCCGACTCTTTTAAAGTCCATACAATCTATACTGGTTAAAAATATGTATATGGGAACTTGTAGGTTACCGTCTGAGGCGATCTTTTGAGGAAAGATGCTCACAGATTTGAGTGGGCCTGTCCATACAGTGGAAGCATTTGTCAGATAACGTATAGCTCAACTTAAAACAAGGAGCTTAACGATTTGACGAACAATACCAGGGTAAAGACGTTTGGGTAGGCCGTAAAAAGCACTCAAACTGCCAGACAATCATGTTTAACTCGAATAAAACAACCTACATAGTTCACATATTCACAATAGTGTATGAGGATTATGTAGATTGGTCTGAAATGGCCTTTTGAAGAAAGAACCACACAGATTAGAGTAGACCCGTCCTGTCAGTGCAAGCCTTTGTCAGTAGCTGGGACACAGGCCTTATCTCTATGAGAGGAAATGGGCCGTAATCCTCCACACAGCCACAGCGCGAATAGGTGGATATCACATGTCTTCGAACTTTTTTTCGAACGCAAACGCGACTGCTGAGCACGAGGTCTGCTGGTCCATCCGGTCCCCCGGTCGGGCAAAAAGTGACATTGGGTTTTTCTATAAGGAATTTTTCACTAGTATCTCGGAGTTTGTAAGTTGACGCTGTGATACCCCCGTGTCTTGGAAAGCACGTTTTTTAGGGTTCCGTAGCCGAATGGCAAAAAACGGAACCCTTATAGTCGTATAACCGTCATGTCTGTCCGTCTGTCTGTCTGTCTGTCTGTCTGTCCGTCCGTCCGTATGTCACAACCATTTTATTCCGAAACTATTAGGACTATACATGTGAAACTTGGTAGGTAGATGTATTCTGTAAACCGCTTTCCGAACATATGAAAAAAATTAAAAATATTTAAAGTAAAGGGGGGCTCCCCATACATGGAACTGAAACTGAAAATATTTATTTCATGAAACCTATGCGTGTGTGGTAACTATAGACAGATATTTAAAAATGATATTAAGGTTTCTAAAACCACTTTTTCATAAAGTTAATCGTTTAAAAGATATACGCATTCAAAGTGGTAAAATGTGTGTCCCCCCTCTAACTTCTATAATAATGGAGTGAATAATTTCAAAAAAATATATGCCGTAGATCTTAATGTAAACTTTCAACCAAAATTGGTTTGAACGAGATCGGGTCAACAATTTTTGAGAAACAGCATATTTTCTAAAACCGCAAATATAACTTTGTAATTCATACAAACACTATGAAAAATAAAGTTATTGGGCGTAGTTGTAAAAAATGTAAATAAGCTAGTTTTAAGAAATTTGTAAGGTTTTTTTTTAATAATTATACATATTATATTATTATAGTTACTTCGGAACCCTTCATGGGCGAGTCTGACTCGCACTTGTCCAATTTTTCAACCGACGACAAAAAGAGGAGGTTATCAATTCGACGCGTATATTTTTTTTTAATGTATGATCACCGATTACTCGAAGACGGCTGAACCGATTTCGAAAATTCTTTTTTTGATTGAAAGGGTATAGTTCGAAATTGGTCCCATTTTTATAAAAGTCACAAACAAAACTAAAGACACCGGCTACCGAAATTAAAGTTATTTTTCACTTTGCAGTGTTTTTGGGAGACGGTTCAATTTTTTGGTAAAAAGTTTTTTTGACACTCAGTTTGATAGTCTTTACGGGTAGTTAGAAGCCAGTAAATCTGACACTGGTCTAGCCAAGGGGTATCGTGTTACCCAGTTACTGGGTTGTGGAGGTCAGATATGCAGTCGCTCCATGTAAAACACTAATACTCAGCTGTATCCAGTTAGACTGGACGATGACCCCAACGTACTTGGAAAAAGGCTAAACAGATGCTGACATGTCTTCGAACGTTTGGTCCTAGGACGGACCGATTGCTTCACAATGAGTTCTTTCACCGTTTAAAAAGCTAAGTTTAAAGAGTAGTTAAAATTATTTTCTTAAATTGAACTCATAACTGCAGGACCATTTCTGCTCCGACACCTAATATTAAATGAGCTAAGATGACAAAAGGCCTATACTAACAGAATTGGAAGCTTTTAAGATAACCTCTAACAACTGCTTAGATACCAGGTACGGTCGCAGCTTGGAATTTTGGGAGGGGTCACTAATAATTAAATATGTCGAGTAAGTTTTCTTTATTGCACAATACTTTATTGCACACAATATATCAAATGGAAGTCAATAGTATAGACGTCAAGTTATATTTGGAACGTCTTATTCTGCAAAATTTTTAGAAGTTTTTCTATTTGAGGTGTACAATTTTGGGGGGTCATGTCCCCTGTGACCCGTCCTTCGGACCGCGCCTGTTAGATACTTGAACAAAACTCCGCTTTCTGTCCGTCCAGTCATCTATTGTTGGCTTACAAAAACAAAGAGCATCTATTTTGCATTCTATAGATTCTTATAAGTCTAAGAACACCTCAGATGCGTTTATTGTACTGGTGTCACTAAGCTCGCCTTTGTTCTACGTGGAGATTATTTGCTGGCGGAATTCAAAAGCTTTTATAAGAGAAGTTGTGTTAGGAGTACCTAGCAGTCACGTGGGGCTTTGTTGCCGTGAACTTTATCAACGATAAACGATTCTTCAAACGATTTCAAAAGAACATCTACATTTTAAATTCTATACAAAGCTTTGGTCCGTTCTCAATTGGAATTCGCAGTACCGATTTGGAGTCCCATTTTTGATGTTTATATAAAAACATATGAAATGGTTCAAAAAAATATTTTTGCGTGCTATGCAATATAAATGCACCCAGTCTAAATTACAATATTCTCAATTACTGACGCGTTATAAACTTCAAAGCTTGGAGTCACGACGCAGCCTACATGATGCTTCATGGTCTGTGTTTGTGTCACAATAACAGGTTTGATTGTCCAGACATCACCTATGTTACATTGTACCTAGAACTGTTATGCGTCGAGAGGCGCGTGTGCCTCTGCTTTTCCATACCGCAAGGTGCAGAACTCACGCTGCACGCTGGTGCACGGATGCCTCTACGACGCATTATTGATACGTATAATACCCACTTAATTGATTTGGATATATTCGCGCTTAAGTTCGCAAACTTTAAGTTCAAAAAGATAGCTATCGAATCTTTAGAATAGCCCGTAGCCAGTATAGTATCGATAGCGCGTATAAATAATGTATAGATATGGTACGGATAATAATCTGGAATATCATATCCTTAACATTGACTACTATTTATGCCACACTGGGATGACGCTTCTTTGAAAACGGGGACCTTTAAATTTAGAGGTCACCACAAGATCGTCCGGTGCCTTAGTGTGCTGAACTACGAGTGACCCTATAAAAAAAAAAGTACAAGTTGTAACATGGACAAAATAGAGGTCATCGAAATGTGTTAGGATAAAAATACCACGTTATTTGGTGCTATTTGTATTTAGTTAGGCCGTTAATTCGAATCCACTTAGGCGAGTACTTTGGGTTTTATGTCATCACCATTGCTTCCAAAACGGTGAACGAGAACGTCGTCGTAAGGAAACCGGCTTGTTCAAGGAACAAAAATTCGAAGACATGTGATATCCACCAACTTATTACGGCCCATTCCATAGATACGACCCATTGCATAGATATGGCCCATTCCCTCTCATTGAAGTTGAACAGCCGTAGATAGCTTGCTTAGCGTGTTATATCTTGGTTATATCAAAGGCATAGCTCCGGAATAAGGAATTGGAAGATAATTCTGCTGTTATTATATTCAAATTCAATTCAAATCATTAAGAATAATTTTTCCAATAATGTTATTATTTAAACAATTAATTACAAAAAATATACAAAATTATGTACTAAAATACAAACTACAATAAAGCATCAAAAAATTCATCCTCAACGCTGTCGGCTGGCAACGTACACAAGATACTGGTGGCATTGCCTCGTTGTATGGCAATGCTTAGCCGTTGACCAAAGAAATAGCCAGCCCTTGGGTCGCTGGAAGCGTCAACGAGCCTTTTCGATATTTCTTTAAAAAGGCTGTGAGCACACGGGCCCCATGGACCGAGAGTTTCGACATTCAAATCATTTGTATTGCAAACATTTATGATTTTTATATATTGCACCGGCGCATGGGTATGCAAACAGTGTAACATAAATTGAAACGTATACAAAACAAATAAAAAAAAAATAGTCTACCTTGCCAGAGATTCAATAAATAAATAAAGTAATACTACATTATGTCAATTAAATTAAATTACATTTCAAATGCACTAAATTTAAATAAAGACAAATAGCCAACAATGAGATACCTAATTTATAAAGAATACAAAATGCAATCTTTTTGTTTTTTGATGTTTTATGGTCCGTTCACATGATGTTCTTCATTATCACGTTGAACGCCAAGAAAAAAAATGCATCTTCTCATTCAGGCCGCGTCGGTCAGTGATGACCGACAACTAGACTTGCCGTTCGGGCCGCGTCGGTCAGTGCTGTCCGGCGTTGAATATCTCCATAATTAATTAATTAATGACTAAAGTTGACTTTTGTTAATGAAAACATACATTTGGACATTAGATATAAGTATCTAATTCTTTTTTTGAGGATGGCTTCCTTTCAAACCAACTATTAAAAAAACATTTGGTCTAAATTTGGATAGAACTGTGATTTTTGCTTGGGCTAATAAAGGGAAAGCTCACTGTCGGTCAGCATTGACCGCGTTGGCGTTCAACGTGTTAATTTAAGTTGAACAGGGAATCCTATTATTAGAAATACAAATATGTAATACACATATTCTACAATATATTTTAAGTAAACACAATATAAACTAAACACATTATTAATAGGAATTCGAAAGCTCGTGGATTTTATCAAGATTCAAAAATACCACGTGCTTTACCACATTGCAATGAAGAATGTTACTAGGTATGCCAAATCGATTGAAAGTTTGGCACAGTAAAGCTTGTATGTATAGAAATACACTAGTTTTTGCTGTATTAGAAAATACCTATTAGTTTTGATTTTACAGGCATTTAAACTTACGATAAATATCAAGTCCCTCTAACTGTCACGTGACCGCATGTGACGTCAATTTATAACGCTCCACTGGAGCCGGTGTCATGTCAGTAGCAAGTCGAAATTGGTGGTTGTAATGTTGTATTTGTACATTTCGGCACAACAAATGATTTCCTAGTATTCGGATTGGACATTTTTGAAAGTATTTATAATTTCTAATGAAACGACACCATGCTGAGAGCGCGATCGGACTGAGCGAGTGTTGTGAAATGACGTCACACCGTCACGTCACGAGTCCGCGTCGCACCTTTATTCCTATAAAACGGAAACTAATTGACGAATCGAAGTAATTCTTTCACTTGTATTTTTTTTTTTAATTTTTGGCAGAGAATATGGATAGCGAATATTCAAAATTAGTTAACATTCTTCATTAAGCCATCGTTCATGAGTTTATTTCTAAGGAAACTATGGTCTATAATACTAGCACTTCGCCCGCGACTTCGTCTGCGTGGATTTCGAAATAATTTATAGTCTATGAACTCACAAATAATGCACCTTACTACCAATAAAAAATACTTAGGGTTGAATCATAGAAATATAAAATACAGTATATACTTTTTTATTTTATCTATGGTAAGGATCATTCGTTCCGAAGATTCCCCCCTAAATACAAACTTACAACCATTATAATATAATGTTAGTATAGACTAGCTGTACTACTGCTGCATGTGTTGCTATACAACGTGAAGTTATAAAGTGTTTTTCACTGAAGTTTTTAATCTAGAATCCTGTATTCTAAGCTAGAAACGCTCTCGCAGAAACACACTGCTAAAGTTTCGTCAAAATCTGATCCTTGGTTTAACATACAGTACAAACATACAAATATGGTTTTTATTTATATAGATTAGACTGCGTAACTCTGCGAACGGCCTCTAGCTATAGTTAAATAATATAATTTATAAGTTGTCTTATTGCTAAATAATTATTGTTTTTTTCCATAGGGCCACTCGTAGTTTAGCTCGCTAAGGCTAATATACTACTTAACCGGGCGATCCTGTGGTGACCTCTAAAATTTAAAGGCCCCCAGCCAGGGCTTAGGCTTATAACTAGTATTTACATTTAAACAACCGCGCGCTAAGGGCACTCCCTGTGGAGTACGAGCCTCGGCTCAGCGGGGTCGTTGATGGTGGACAGCAAAGGGTCAGGCTGGGTCATATTATTTAAGGGAGTATTTATTGCTACTGGCTCAGCATCGCGGGCTGGCTCGTTTGGCTAAGGTCGGGGAGGGTTGATGTTACAAGAGCGCGGACGTCGCGATGGACCTCGACGGCGAGGCCGGAATACGGAACGCGTTTTGTTTATGTTTTTTATTAGAGTGCTAGTTTCCCTACTGCTCTCTTGACGGATAGTGGTGGGATCGTCGGGTTCGTCAAGGACAAGGCGTGGACGACGAACCCGGGAAATTTTTGAGAGTGTGTACCGGGCGGCCGATACAATCAGGGGGTTTGTGTGTTTTTCAGCAGAGGTGAAGTAACGCGCTAACTGGCGTTACAACACTTGCTTTATAGTCGGGATTTTGAGGTCTACGTGAAGATCCTCGTTCCTCAAGTACCAGGGCGCGCCCGTGGCATTTCGGAGAAATCGGTTTTGGATAACTTGCATCCTATGGATCTGAGCCGGACTAGAGTGAGCAAACACCGGACCGGCGTAAGTTAATATGGGGCGTATGCACGTAGTATAAATGCGTAGTTTACATTTAAGGGAGAGTTTGCTGCGTGCATTCAGCATGCAATATAGCCTACTGAGAGCGAAGGCGGCTCGCGAGCGTACCGACTTTATATGCTCTCTGAAGTTAAGGTTTTGGTCTAGAATCACTCCTAGGTATTTAGCTTGCTTTTCCCAAGGGATTGGCGTGCCAAACATAGTGATTGGGCGGGGAAGGGTAGGTTTTTTATGGCGAGCTCTATAAAATAGGACTGCCTGACTCTTGTCGGGGTTTACCTCGATTCTCCATTTCCTAAACCAATCGCCTAGTGCGTTGGCTGAGGTCTGGAGGGTACGAGCGATTGCATCGGGTTTGAGTCCCGAGTTATAGATGGCCGTATCATCGGCAAACAGGGATAATTCTACGCGACGACTTTTTGGGATGTCGCTAGCATATAGCGTGAAGAGTGGGGGGGAGAGCACGGCACCTTGTGGAACGCCAGCTCTGATGGGGCGGGGAGTGGAAAGCGCTCCTTCGACACGATATCTGAAGGAGCGGTTCGACAAAAAGTCTCGTATGATGAGCACGAGACGGTCCGGTACACCTAGTAGGTATAGCTTATAAATTAAGCCATTGTGCCAGACTTTGTCGAACGCTTTCTGCGATGTCAAAGAATAGAGCTCCCGTCAGATGACCGTGTATGAAGCGGCCATTGACGTGCTCTACGATGCGGTGGGCTTGGTGGACACTAGAGTGTTGGGCTCTAAAGCCAAACTGTTCATTCGGGATGAGGCTCTTTGCCTCGACATAATCCTTGAGCCGATTATAAATAATCCTTTCGTAGATTTTGCCGAGGGCGCTGAGTAGACTGATGGGGCGATAACTACTTGGGGAGGACTTGGGCTTACCGGGCTTTGGAATGCCTATTACGGTAGCCTTTTTCCACGTTTGTGGAAACATATTGTTTGACATGGCGCCATTGAAGATGGCTACCAGTAAAACTATTATGGAGCGGGGGAGGAGTTTAAATACTCTACTTGTCAGTCTGTCAGTCCCGGGAGCTTTTCTGGGTTTGAGTTTCCTGATGATCTCCTCCACCTCGTCCTCCGTGACGGGGGGGAGGGGAGCATCAGGGTCCTCGAATGGGGGTAGGGCTGACCTACGTTCAACCTCAGCATCCACGTGGGCAAGGTGGGCTGGGTCGACTGGCTGAGTGCTGGGAGAGCACTGGGCTTCCAGGCTGTCGGCCATGCATTCAGCTTTGTCTTCGTCATCGAAGGCAATGCTTTTATCCGGGCGGATGAGGGGAGGCATAGAGGTGACTTCAGTGGCGCGCAATCTCCTCTGAAGTTGCCAGAAGGCATGGTGGTTAGGTTCCAGCTCGCTCAGAGTCTTATTCCAGCAACTTTCACGCCACTCTTTAATGCTGTTACTTACTTTGCGCTGTATGTACCGCATATAAGTTTTGTTATTTTGACAGGGGAAGGCTCTGTAGGCACGGACAGCCGCGTTCTTCTCAGTCAGCAGGGCCCGTACATCGTCAGGGAGTTTCCGTTGCCAGGTCTCTGTCAACGGAATCTCCTTTGAACAGTCGTTCAAGACAGATTGTACGTGCTCCGTGAATGAGTCGATCGCGGCCGTCGTGTCAGCGGCGGACTGGATGAGGTCTGGTATTTTATCCAGGTGAGGAGACGTGTTGGATTTCAGCAAGTCGCCTACTTTCCCCCAGTCAGTGATCACCTGTGTTGGAGGGGGGCGGTTAGGGTCGTAGGGACCCGATCTGGAAGTTAGTTCCAAGATCACCGGTCTGTGGTCTGAGTCGAGCTCGTCCACCGTCTCCAGGGAGTGCAAACGTAAGTTTACATTTCTTAGGAGAGCGATGTCGAGTACGTCAGGTAAGTGAGTTGGCTCGAAAGGATAGTGAGTAGGACGCATAGGCCCTATGATATCTAACTGAAGCGGGGAGCATAGCTCGTACAATACTTTCCCCCGGGGGTTAGTAGTACTGCTACACCATGCGGGATGTTTTGCATTGAGATCCCCCGCCATAAGGACGGAGTCACTCATATCAAGAAGGGCGGTAAGGTCGCTTCGCAGTGAGGCGTTTACCGATGCGCTTGTATCTGCATCGTTAGTCGGAGGGAGGTATACAGATACAATTGTGATGGGAGGGTGGCCCGTCATGCCTAGCCGACAGACGGATACCTCTAAATGGGCTAGGGGCGGCGGATCCATAGGGATACAGTGAAGGGAGTTTTTGTAATAGATTAGAGTACCGCTTTTATGGCATCTAGTCCTATCATTTCTGACGAGCCGGTAATTGGCAATCTTAGGATCCCTAAGGTGGGGTTTTAAGAAGGTCTCTTGGACCAGGAAGATGTCGAGATGATGATCGCGGAGGAAGGTCGCGATCTCCTCTCTTTGATTTCTAATGCCATTGACATTGAAGAACCCCAGCTTGAGGGATTTGGGCTTTATTCTACTAGCGACCGTGGTACCCATTATGGTATACGGGCTAGTTTTTCTATATGGGCGGTAATGTCAGGGTACCTAAGGTACACCTGATTCAGTGTTCCGAGGTCACCTCTGCATGCCTCTACTTCTCTTGCCATTTGAATAATTATTGTAATTGTTTAATAATCTGTAGGCACCTGAAGAAGCACATTCTAAAATAAATGATAAAATAAATAAATTGGTAAGGTTCAATCTGTGGCTTTTTATGACTGAGCAAAAACTGAATATCTTTATACATACTATGTACCTGCTTAAGTCGTTTCTAAAAACTATTTTTATTATTAGATACAAATGCAAAAGTAATCTGTGTGTTTGTTACACTTTCACGTCTAAATCAATTAGCTACCTACCTAATTATGAATTTTGGTACAGATTGGATAGATTAAACCTTGCAGAAGAACATAGGCTACCTTATTTCGTTAAAAAATCTTCTCACACGAGGGAATCAGCAGGCTGAAGCTAGTTTGTTATACGTATTTAAATATCATCCAGTTCATGTTGTGATTTGTAAAAAGAAAACATACCAAAATTAAAAACGTAATCTAACACGTCTACGTAAGAACGTGTACTCCAAAGTTTACGTTTAGGTTGCCTGATGTAATAGTGAGCGCAAAATCTTACGCATAGTGCAAGTAAGGTGTATGGGTGAATGGCCTATGAGTCGTTCCTATTTATAGCTACATTATTTTGGCTGCTACCATGTGTCGCGATATGAAGATAGACGACTTTCATTTATTTTGTTTCTCTCATCGTCATCACAGAAACAAAACGTAAACGTAATGTTTACGTTTTATTTTTGTGAACGTGAAGAGTTCATTGCGATTTCTATGTTAGTAGTTGTCTATGCCTCGTTCTGTTTACTTTGAAGCTCATTCACCACCGCATGTATACTTACTTTGTCTATCTATGTATACATATGTATTACTAAAATTGAAGTACCTATCTATCTGTGATTATAAAACACAAACAAACTGTCTTTCTGTTTGTCCGGGTTAATCTCTGGAATGGCTGATCCGATCTTTATAGAAGATGGAGGAGGGTAAACATAGGGCAACTTTTTTAACCCTACATTACTACTCATGTTGCGACGTACAAAGAAACTACTCATACGCCCGCGAGGCGCATCATGATTACTAATGATTTTATTCAAAACCTATAAGTATGATTGATATTTTTTGACTGTTTATATAATTGTGTATATTACTAAAAAGAGAAAAACATAATTTCAAATAATATTTATATATTTTTGTTATAAAATCTTTAATCAAATAAATCTTAGAAACAAATTTTACGAACTTAGGCAATTAAACAGTCTTTTCATTAAAAATAAAAAAGGGCAGGACGCAGTCTTGTCATCCATTCCCAAACAACGCGTGAGAAAGTTGAAATGCTCCCTGCTCATCACTGCTAAGTACCTAGACCCTGAAAAGGTGCTATTAAATAGCTCAGTTGCAGTTAGGTGGTTATCTTTCATTGCAGCAGTTAGCGTCAAAATACCAAAATAGGCTCTAATTTCTATGGAGCATGTATCTCTACAGGTAGCGTGGGTATTTCCCGTATGTCTTTTTCTAGATATTTCCACATTTGTCCACATCACTATCTCACCAACAATGTCTTCCGTGATGAATAAATCAAAACACAAACTAGGCTCAAAGACATTTCTACACATCTTAGTAGGGCCTCTAGAAGTGTGCACAATGTTTCTAGCAGTGGTTCTATCTCGACTTTCACCTTTAGAAGTAGACCAACAGTGCTGGTTTTTGCCCTTCAATGTTAGACGCGCCGGGACAAGGATACGGTGATCAGAACTGGATGGCTCCAAAGTCTCACTATTTTCTGGGACAAAAGATGGCACAGATTCTTCAGCTCTTCTGTCACTGGAGTTCTCTATAGTTTCATCTTCTATGTATCCTTCTTCTACATCGTCCTGAGCATCTTCATCGCTTACGTGATCTTCAATTTCAGAGTCATCTCCCGAAAAGTTATCTACACTGTTATGGTCGCATTTTTCTAGCTTTCTAGCCAGCTATTATATCATCCGTAACTCTTCTATTACTAGTCATGATGTTGAAGTTTCAAAACGTACCTAAAAAAAGATAAAACACACCAGTAGTAACTAATAATGCAAAAAAAAAACACTAATAAAATAATTTGATTAATAGCGCAAAACTTACATACAAGCTACTCATACGTCTTTGGAGCGCAAAGGGTAGTAATATAAAAAAAAATAGCACACTTACCGTATCGCAACTACCGTCCTGCGACACATGCTGGCGATGACTGAGATGTCCTTGAACGTGAATGCCATACGCGCGAGGGTTAAAAAGAGAGAGCAATATATTTAAAACGCGGGCGCCTCTGCGACGTAGAGTAGTAATCTAGGGTTAAAGGAATAACCACATTTTAATATCGACTCTAACACGAATAGAATAGAGGGCACAGTTATTATTTTATAAAGAACTGCATTATGCTACTTTATAGAGGTAAATATGCTTTAAAGTAGATATAACGCTTCAACGGATAATATCAGATCACATTACTGACGACTAAACATAATTCCCGTTGCAGTTAGAAATGTAAATAGGACATTCTTAGAACTCGCCCAGATTAAGCGTATTATTCACGCGGTGCTTTTAATGGCTGTTGGACCGCCAACACTCAGTACAGTTGAAATAAAGATAAAGGGAGCCATTGTTGAATGAACGAACGTTTTGAGTTTTATCTCTCTCGCGTTGTCATGAGACACATGAGATATGATGGAATAGAATAACATGCGGCCGTAAAATATTCAGAATATAATATAAATACTTATATCATTACGGACAGTAGTCTTGATATAAATAGTGATTTAACTCTATCTATCTGTTTGTTTTAAATTTTGCATAAAACAAGTTCTGGATACGATACAATCGTAGGATATTTCTTATACATTGTATCTTTTCTTGTAATTCTGAACCCTCTGTATTATACTTATGCTGGAGTCACAAGCTGAGCCCCACAATTCAATACCATAGGTACTTCCAGACTGGCTTGAGCAACGTCTTGTATATGAGAAGCTTGTTGTCTATGGATAACTTGGAGTTCCTTCCGAGTAGCCAGTGGAGTCCTCTATATTTGATGTTAATTTCATCTCTTTTCTTTTCTATGTGCATTCTCCATGTAAGTCTTCGATCCAAGTGCATTCCCAGGTATTTTGCCGAGTCGCTTTGTGGCAGCTGACTGTTACGCATCGTGACTGGTGGGCAGTTGCCTCTGCGTAGAGTGAAAGTGACATGGTCTGACTTACCAGCACTAGGTTTTATGCTCCATTTGGTCAGCCATTCATCAACGTTATTCAAAGCACTCTGTAGGATTGCTGAAGCTTCAGTAGGACAAGAACTATATGCAAGAATAGCTGTTTTGTCTGCATATGTCGCTGCTGTAATATTATCACTCTGTGGTAGATCGGACGTGAACAAAGTATATGGCACAGGGTAAAAAAAGCCGGACATAGTTAGGCTTTTTGAATTCGTGTCCGGCCAAAATAAACGGTATCCAGCTTTTGTTAGGATTTTACATTTGATCACCTGTTTACTAATATTATAAAACGGAAAAGTCTGTTTGTTTGAACGCGCTAATTTTCGAAAGTTCCTGGTGGATTTGGATGAGATTTGGCATGGAAGTTGCTTTAGGCTTAGGGAAGGTTAAAGGCTATTTTTTACCCACCTACAAAAGAAGGAGGATAAAGTTGATAAAGTTCACTGAAGCGAAGCACACAAAGGACACAAAATCCTTAATAGTTTTGGGTGTCCGGCCTTTTCACCCAAATGTTCGGCCAAACCGGCTGGTTTGTCCGGCTATTAGGTTTGACGACCTGGCAACCCTAAATGGGGCTACCGTGTATGTGAAATACTTAAAAGGGTATTTGGCCCTTTTTCAGGGTTCCATAACCGAATGTTTTCCAAATTACTTATAAACCTTTTTAATGTTATGCAAGTGTTATGTCGCTAATATTAAAACCTTTTTTAACCGACTTCTAAAAAGGAGGAGGTTCTCAATTCGGATGTTTGTATTTTTTTTTTTTTTTTTTTATGTTTGTCCACGCATAACTCCGTCGCTTGCCAACCGATTTGAAAAATTCTTTTTTTGTTGGAAAGGGTATACTTCCCAAATGGTCCCATGAAAATTTTATCGAAATCGGACGAGCCGTTTCTGAAAAATCAGACAAAGTCGAAAAAAATAATTTACCTTGATGATCTTTTCGTTTACTCTGCATTGCGTTTTTTGTTCGCGCATAACTCCGTCATTTACGAATCGATTTGGAAAATTCACTGACCCACTAAAAAGCGCGAAAATAAAAACTTTTTTGCAAAAAATAAAACCGACTTCCATATCAAAACACTACAAAGCCAAAAATAATTTTAATTTCGGAAGGCGGTGTGAAAAAAAAAAAGAAAATACAAAACCAATAACACCGACTACCGAAATTAAAATTATTTTTGGCTTTGTAGTGTTTTGATATGGAAGTCTGTTTTATTTTTTGCAAAAAAGTTTTTATACTATAAATAAATAACCTTCGCTAATTAATTACAACTAGAAACAACAGCACAAAAATATACATTTTGAGTATCTAGTTAAAAATATTATGTCAATAATTTAAATAAAGTTTTTTTTTTTAAGTTTACTAGCTACGTGGGTAGAATTCACATTACTAGTAATCTACACTCCAACTAAGCTAAATATGCTTGGGTTTGGAGTGGAATAGTGTAATGGGTGGGTTTCGAACTCGCGACCTGACTATCACAAGTCCGATTTTAGCCATTAGGTTATTGTTAGCACGTAAAAGTTTAGTGTTTCGGATACGTAATGACCTATCACCAAAAATTGTTTGGTCAAGTCTTTATGGGATACCCCGTGCTATTTAGTACTAGCTTCTACCCGCGACTTCGTACGCGTGGGAAGGGTTTCCCGCGCAACTCCCGATCCCGTGGGAATTTTGGGATAAAAAGTAGCCTATGTGTTATTCCAGGCTGCCAACTATCTACTTACCAAATTTCATTCAGATCCGTTCAGTAGTTTTTGCGTGAAAGAGTAACAAACATCCATCCATCCTCACAAACTTTCGCATTTATAATATTAAGTAGGAAGTAGGATTAGTAGGATATTATGCAATACTCAGGATTTAGCTGTACCTACTATATTACTACACTTTAATTAAATTTATGCGATCAAATAACATAGCTCCTATACAGGGCAAATTTTATCTCTACAAATGGTCGACTGGTGTCGATAGAATAGTTTATTATAACAAAGATAAACATTTAGCGGTTCATGAAGCTACCGAAATCCATATTATATTTTTATCATTTACTGGACGTTTGTCCGCGATTTCATTCGTATGATATTTAACTCTCTATTTTAGCCCATTGGCGTCCCCTTATGGTCATAGAATATTATGTTTGATTACGTACCCTCAACTATCTCCATGTCGAATTTCATCAGACTTGGTCAAGCAGATCAATCGTAAAAGCATTACAGATAGACTTTCGCATATTATAAAGTATTAGTATGGGTACGACCTCTACTTTCTATTCTTCTCTTCTAGAGAGCTCTATGTATTTGGAAGAAAGTTGGCACACGGGTTGGTACACCTTGTCCTGAAAAACGACAAATGAAACTGAGATTTAACTATTCAATATTATTATCAGACCGCATTGATTTGTAAAAATAGCGTAACCTTTTTGTGTTCAGGTTGCTTTTGTACATAAGTTGTCCTGTGGTAGACATTTAGGTATAAGTTTACCAATAGATGTGAAACTGGATGTTTATGTGTTCGATCATTCTAAAATGGGTTCGTGGGTAGGTATATGATCGAAACTGTGCATAATATACATAGTTTAAAACCTGGCACATTGAATACTTTTAAACGAAAATTTTAACGAAGACAGAGCAGGAAACGGAAATATTGAGATCGGCTGGATAGGCTCCAGGCTGGATGCTAATCAAAGTATGTATAGTAAAGTAGAAGACCATCGTGAAAAAGTATTTCCTGGGCTTAATTTATTGGCGAAAATTCCGGCGGGTGTAGTTACTGACAAAAGTTTAGTCGATTTTTCTATCACATTAGGCACACGGATATCATGTTTACCCTACTGTATACATCAAAGAGTTAAGTAATATCATGAAGTTAGATTAATAAGTAATATGCTGTACATCTTTATTATTATTATCTATGGGCCAAAGTGTAAAGTAATCTATGGGTTAGGCTGTATGGGCTTAAGCTCTTCGCCTTTTCCGATGGAAGGAAAAAAAAAAAATAATCTATGGGCTACTTGACAGTTAACAGTGAAGTTAACTAGAGATGGGTTGTACTAGGTAAATTTGGGACTAGGTGCACTTATTCTTAGTATTTAAAAATACGTGATCCAGATACCTATTCCACCTAGTCCACCTAGTATCAATTATTAGTTATTACTTATCGAATGTGGTCATGGTGCACGTACTTAGTCCAAGTCAAGTTTTATTGTGGCTACTAATTTTGCAGGAAACTGCTAAACAACAAATGAACACCGTATTTTGATTGAATTTTACGATGACGGTCTTTAAACTTCATGGACTCACTTAGTTGTCACTTCTCCTGTACTTGATATTTCTATTGAACTTAGTGTGTTAGCACCAGCAATCAGTGAAAAGACTAGGTTGGTACCTAGTAATTGGACTTTATACTCGAGACTAGTCAGTACTCATTCGATCCAAGTATACTCGATCCGAATGAGTATCAACCAGTCTCTACAAGGCTAAGTATTTCGAAGTATCTATATACTTAGTCTACTCGAGACTAGTTGGTACTCATTCGGATCGAATGATTACTGACTAGTCTCGAGTATTGAAAGATAAAGATGGGAAGACTACGGAATAGCGTAGTTAAAAAAGGACAGAATATATATTCTTGCATAACACGCGTGCACGTCGCGTTACTTTTATTTACTTTGAATTAGGGTTTAAATTCAAGTGACTGACAAACGAATGATTTTGACAAACATGTGAGCGGTAAAGCAGGTTTATAACGTGTTGAGTGAATGGAATGCAATTACGCGATAGTGCTATGAGGCCTAAGAGCAGTTGGATTTCGCAATACTTCATGATACTAGGTATTGTCAAAGTGAGAATAGGTGCCGCCTAGTATCGAAATTTACCTATTCTTCGGATCTGTTCTAGTAAATACGACTCATCTCTACTTTTTTTGACAGTGTTTGACTATTTGACAGTTCTCTGAGTGATCGAGAAATACGTTATTCTTTCAAAACTTTGAATTGTCTATATACTGAAGCTTGGAAATATAACTGTATTTATTGAAAAAACTAATAATTTGTGAAGATGAACATTAATAAAAAGTGTAGCTGTAAAGAAAACCGCCCGCCGACTGCTGGTCGGTCCGGCTGCGGTTGTAACAACGGTCAAAAAATGCCAGTGGATAGTTTCAAAGTGCCAGCTGCTCCAGTTACTCGACCACTTAGCGGTAAACTCAATGAAAATAAAGATCATCCTGGGAGTCAAAATATTGGTCCTGTTAAAGCCGAAGAGAAGAAAAAGCCGTGGTTGCTCTCAGATTTCGACTTGGGACACCCGCTTGGAAAAGGTAAATTCGGCAATGTTTACTTAGCACGTGAAAAGGAGTCGCACTACGTCGTCGCTCTAAAAGTCCTTTTTAAGAGGCAAATTTTAGATTCTGAAATGGAACATCAGGTTTGGCGTGAGGTTGAAATTCAATGCCGACTTCGTCACCCGAATATATTACGCATGTACGGATACTTCGACGACGAGAAACGAATTTATTTAATTTTGGAATATGCTGAACAAGGTTCTTTATATAAATTGTTGAAAGAACGCGAACGTTTTGACGAGAAAACTGTAGCTATCTATATCAGAGACTTGATAAAAGCTTTAGTGTATTGCCACACAAAGAAGGTCATTCACCGTGATATAAAACCAGAAAACTTGCTTATTGGTCACAACTGGGAGCTAAAGATAGCTGATTTTGGTTGGTCTGAGTACTCATCATCATCAAGAAGGATGACATTATGTGGTACACTTGATTATTTGTCTCCTGAGATGATTGAAGGGAAGCCGCACAGCTATGCGTCATAATAAAGTATCCTGATTTTATATCAGATAAAGCAAAAGATTTGATGGGTAAACTGCTAGTAATAAACCCGGAACAAAGACTGCCATTGACACATGTGTTGCAACATCCTTGGATCACAGAGAATGCCCCAAAAGGGGCAGTGCCACCTGCATTTAACCCAGAACAAAAATAATTGCTATTTTTACTTTTAAATTAAATTAATTAAATTAAATTATATTATTAAATTGTATTAAATTTAATAGTGCTTTTTATTCTTACTCTTGTAATACAAATGGAGAGCATATTTGTCAAAGTTGGGGTCTTTTTTCACAATGAATTGCCAGTGCACTAATTCGCTGATTAGACAAATGGCACTAAGTGAATATCCTATGGCCAATGCAATAAATGCACCATACAGTTTTTTCAAATTCATGAGTGCCTTAATTTCATCTTCATTCATTTCTAATGTCCGTATGGAGTACATTGCATCGTTGAGCCATTTTTCAACCAACCCTACTTCGACTACCCTCCTCATATAAATATCAACTAAGGGCTTCAAAGGCGAGTTCTTATGAGATCCAATTAGTGTTGGGCAATGATAATAATCCGGCTAATATCATTTGGCTAATAATCGATTAAAAGCAGTTAATAGCCATTAATAGCAATTATGGATGATAACCCTGCTGTTACTGTTATTTTAGTGATTGAAGTTTCCCTTCATGGTTTTCAGGCTTAGGACTGTCTGATTAGACTTAATTTTCATTATCTTTCTTTGTAGTAAATAAATGTGCAATTTAAAACTAATGTGGCCCATTTGAAAATTTTGAATCAGCTATTTACATTAATTTTTGATAATTAGATTTTTATGTACTTAGTTTTTTTTAATTCTTAATCAGACATTTATTTGGGTTTTTTTATTTTCGGTTTTAGTTGTTTTTTTTTTGTTTGTTGCTTAAAATAATTTTCAGCCTAATTACTGCTAGAAACACTGGATTCTTTAAAATCTCCTAAGTTTGGTACTTCGATTGGATCGGACGCTAATTGATCTATTTCTGGTGTAGGTATTAAGAAGTACAGTTTCATTACAGTCGCAGGATATTTCATCGATTTCTGATGTTGGAGAGAAAGGTTCCGAATCCATGTCAAAATCACTTTCCGTATCTATACTTGACGGTCTGTTTTCCAAATTCCAGTTGTGTGATATATAAGTTACTAGCTTGTGCCAGCGGCTTCGCCCGCGTGGGAAGTTTTTCCCGTGTAAATCCCGATCCCGTGGGAATTTCACAAAATCCTTTCTTAGCGGATGCCTAAGTCATAACATCTACCTGCATGCCTAATTTCAGCCCGATCCGTCCAGTGGTTTGGGCTGTGCGTTGATAGATCACTATGTCAGTCAGTCAGTCACCTACCTTTGAGTTATATATATTTAGATTTTTCCTGCTCGTTCAGTAGTTAGTTTATTTCTTTTTTTTTTTGTATGTACATCAGCTTGAGTACTAAAGGTCCTTTCCGTAGCTGCTGACATGTAAGAAGCTGATAAAATAGCAACTGCAATTTTATGAAGCTTAGTAGAACTGCACATACCCTTCCACCAGCTAAGGGCGTCTATTTCTTCAACTTGAGACCAAATAAAGCGATTCTTCCAAAAGTTATCTTTTGCTTTGTAATCGGCTAATTCTTTCATGACGTTTATTTTTAAATGTTGGCCCAGTTCATAAATATATTGCATTACTTTTATATCTTCTTCTGGATCTAATTCCATTCCATGTGAAGCAGGGTTACATACACCTACATATTTAGCTCGCTGTGTTAAGTCAAGTACCTAATTAATTAGGTAGATGGTTAAATCACAAAGTGATGTGTCAATAGTAATTATGGTTTTTTATAGTATTGGACCTCTAAATTAACAAAACTGAATTTCCCTAAAAATGTTTATTTATTTTATGTTTATTAACACTTTTCACATACAAAACGTGAAAATAAATAAAAAGAATATCAATACATTCAATCACACTACGTACACGCACCCAATTTATGTTCACAACCACAGATTTTACAATAAAACAAAAAAAAGCATTTATTTTTTTAACAATACATTAATAGCAGGGTTATCATCCATTGCAAGGCTATTAATTGAATACATTTATTTCAGACTACAAAATTGTCCATATAATGTTAGTAACAAAGGTCTTATAAACTATGTTAGTGTTCATGTCATTCTTGTCTATTCTCATACTAATAAAAATAAATAAAATCGAATAAAAAATCCAATTAATTTCATAAAATAAAAAATAAAATAACAATAATATAGGCAGATAAACAAAAATAAAATAATTAAAAACATTGCGTCATCTCTTCACGTGAAGCTGAATAAGCCTTCCTAACACTGCAGACTCTGGCCTTTCTGATATAATTTTCAGAATTCCGTTGGCGCTCCCCCGGATCCTACACATCAGAGATGCTGATTTTTTACGCATTATGGCATAAAAATCGTCAACTCTTGCGTCAGCAAACATGCCTGAAGCGCTACAGAAACGTGGGAGCTCCACCAGAATTCTGAAAGCATTGTTATGTTGTACGCGAAGAGCGTTGTAGGCCCGTTGCGTGTAGCTGGTCCATAGAGCACTGGTGTAAAAGCTTTGGCAGTAGGCCCTGAACAGTGTCACTTTTACGTCTACTGTACACTTTGCAAATCTATGCACCAACATATTAGCACGAACCGACAACGCCCTTCGCTCCCGCTCGATATCTGTATCATCATTAAGGGTCTCAGTTACTATGTGTCCTAGGTACTTAAATTTAGAGACACGTTTTAGAGCTATTCCGTTTAAACGGACTGGGGGTACATGTTCCGGAGTTTTATTCTTACCTCTAATAACCATAAACTCACTTTTCTTCTCGTTGTACTTCAGACCATGAGCTTCCGCATATGACTCACAGATATCGAGCAGTTTTCTCAATCCACTGAGCGACGGACTCAGTAACACCATATCGTCAGCGTAACTGATGTTGTTAACGCAGACGTCATCTATATGACAACCAACGTGGGTATTACTGAGCCCCTCAATCAGCTGATTAACATATAAGTTAAATAGTCTTGGAGAGGATAGGCCTCCCTGTCTGACACCACATTCAAGTGCATACTCGTCCGAAAAAACATTCCCCCACTTTACAAAATTTTTCTGATGGTTACACCAAAAGGACAAGATGTTAATAAGTTCAGTAGGAGCTCCTACCTCCCCAAGTTTGGCCCAGAGCCTACTGTAATCGACCAGGTCGAAGGCCTTCGACAATTCCAGGAAACAAGCATAGATAGGTGTTTTTCTATTAACATAGTAGTTGACTGTATGTTTTAGTGTCAAGATGGCACTTTCGGTCGACAGGTTCTCACGAAAGCCAAACTGCGCATCGTGAAGCTTAATATGCTTGCTGAGTTGTGCATCCAGTAGACTGTCAAAGACCCTTGCAATAACAGTTGCGAGAGATATCGGCCTGTAGTTGTTTACATCTGTGACGTCACCAGTTACATTTTTTGGTATCGGTACTACAATCGTTTCTGTCAACTTTGTTGGTAGGTAAGAGTGTCGCATACAAAAGGTAAACAGCATGGACAGGACCCTAAATAGATGCTTTCCTGCATACTGCAGATGCTCAATACTGAGCCCATCATTGCCTGGGGACTTGCCTCGTACCATATTTTTGATAACCTTTTCCACATCTTTACTGGAAAAGCCTATCAAATTTTCTGACTCGTATATATTCACACAAGGCGCTGAAGCACCAGACGACAGCGGTGAGACAACTTTAAAGTGATCCTTAAACAGGTTGGCTATACCCTGAGCATCACTACATCCCCCAACACAAGCAGGCATGCTAACCTTATTTTTCATCTTTTTAGTGCTCTTCCAGAATGCTCGGAAGTTTTTAACTGCTACATCTTCAGCTAAAATATCCATCTCAAGTTGTTTTTTTGTGATTTTGACAAAACTTTAACCTCGACTTAAATACTTTGCGTGTTGTATACATGTCGTCATACAAAGGCCCATTATTTGGTTTGCCACATGACACATACCTACTGTACGCCTGCCTAGCCTCATTGTGAGCCCTCCTTACATGCTTGTTCCACCCTACCACACTCTTACTTTTCCTATGTTTCCTAACAGGTTTGCTTTGTACAGAAGCATAACACAGTATATCTATAACACCATTATATAATTGGTCAATAACAAGTCGGTGTTTTAAGTTATTTTATCACACATCTTGTCAGCACAGTCACCAAGGTCAGCAGGGAAATTAATGTCTTTTAATTTACTATTACAAATGTCAAAATATTTTACAGTTTCGTCATTAGATCTTTCTCCCCAAATAATATAATTACAAATCCAATTGTCAACAGTACATTTCTTTCTAATTATGTCAAAGTCACATTCTATTATTAAAGGCAAGTGGTCCGACCAATACACTCCATAATCAACTTTTACACTTACTATCGTTTTCCAGGCGGATTCTGTAACTAAACAATGGTCTAGCCAACGTTTACATCTGTGAGCCTCACTAAAGAATGTATATGTATCAGACGACAAGCCTAACTAATGGACACTTATGGATTATAATCGATAATAACTCAAAGCATCCGGCTATTTACCCAACACTAGATCCAATAGATATAGGTATGTTTACAACACAATCTGTCATGATGTGCAAATTCCTTTGCAAGTCTTTTCTGGCAGTTACTTCAGTTGTGTTAGTCATGTTCCGATTCGGATCTTTGAAAGCATTCTTTCTTGTGATGCTGATGTACTTCAAGAAGTCCGAGTTGTCATAGTATACATACACTCCTTGGGAAACTTTATCAGCAGCTTGCAGAGGATCGTCGATGGTTTCGAATTTTTTGCCGATTTCCTGAGTGTACTCGTCCAGAGAATCTTCGAAAAACATTTTGGCCTGTCTTCCCCAGCCGCCGCAAGTTACCTTGCTGTCGACAAGCTCTTTCAGCGTATCAATGGTCACTCTTGGTGCTGGGTTCGCAAGTATTACGGTCATGCTAGCTCTGTAGGAGACCACGAGGAGGATGCAATACAGCCAGTACCACCCCGTCAGGAGTCTTGTCGACCAACCCATCGGTAACCTGGGTAATGACACGACTAGCAGCATTCCGTAAGTGTAAAGAATGCTGTTTACTATTTCTCCGAATAGGTAGAGACCAGGCTTCTGCTCTGTAAGTAAATAATTTGGACTTTATTTCAGGTTAGCCATAATATACAAGACAGTATTTGCAAATACAAATCAGTTTCGTAAATATCTAATTTGTTAGAATTTTGCATTCTCTTATATTCTTGTAGGTTCATGTGATTTTTTGCTAAGCCATAGAAAATGGTGCCGGTTATCAATAACACCAGGAGCACCGCAACCCACAAGTACAATCTGAAAATAATACAATAAAACAGCTATAGTTTCAAGTCCTCTCTCTACAAGAGGTAGTCGAGGTAGTGGAGTCGTTAGGCCACAATCAATAAGTAAGTAGAGGTATAGACCTTTGCAGTCTAACACATAATTTTTTAGTTCTGGTTCACACAATTTTATATTTATGAAACTAAGCAAAACAGTCTTCATGAAAAATAAAAAATAAATATTTTAATAAGTAGTTAAGTTTGATATACACACATCAAAAGTGGCTAGGGATCAAGCATTTTTATGCGGATTTCTTGAGATTGAGATGTGGCTTTGTAATAAATTTATGATTTTATAAATTTATATGGATCTTTTTGGTGCATTTCATAATTTGAAACAGGAACTGTTAATCAAATTCGAGTAAAAGATGAAAATCAGCTGTCAATATTTTCCCTTTAAAAACATACAACGCATTGAAGACATTATTAGTGCTACTGTTTCCCTACTACTGATTAAAACCAATGTTATTATGGAGCGGCGACGTCATTTAAGCAGGGAAGAAATGCTCAGAGCCGTGGGAATGATAGAAGCTGGTTCCCGGCAACGTACTGTGGCTTTAGCTCTGAATACAAGTCAGAGTGTTATCAGTCGACTTTGGACACGTTACCGAAGCACTGGTACCGTGGCTGAGCGCCATGGAGGACGGTATCGCTGCACCACACGGAGACAAGACCGATACATTCAAATCTTAACTCGAAGAGCTCCAACAATAACCGCTATGATGTTAGCCGTGAGGCTTCATCACTCTTCAGGGAACTTAATTAGCGACCAAACAGTCAGAAACCGCTTGCATGAAGTGAACCTTCATTCCCGAAGACCGCTACGGGTACCACCTATAGCAATGCACAATCGTAGGATTCGATATCAATGGGCTCTTGAACACAGAAATTGGGCAGAAGAACAATGGCGTTTCGTGTGCTTTTCTGATGAGTCTCGTTTTGGTATGAGACCGGATACAAGACGTATACGACACTGGAGAACCCCTGGACGCCAACAGCGATTAAAATCCTGCCAGGAAGTCCATCCTTATAGTGGTGGAACCATAATAGGATGGGCGGGTATTTGGATCGGCGGAAGAACTGAGTTGATTTGGATCAGAGGCAACCTCAATCTGACGTCATCGTTCCTCTACAAGTGCAAATCGGTCCCTTATTTCAGTTAATGCATGATAATGCACGACCGCACACCGCAAGAGTTGTAAGACAGACTCTCGCCGCAGCTAACATCAATGTCCTGCTCTGGCCTGCTCAGTCGCCAGACTTGAACCCGATTAAGCATGCATGGGATATGCTACAGAGAAGAGCTCTGCCGAATATGGAGGGTATCCAGTCGCAAGAAGACCTTTTTTTGTTGTTGCAACGAACATGGGCGGCCATTCCACAGCGTGATTTGGATGAACTCATTTTGAGTATGCCAAACCGATGTTCTTGTGTTGTTAGTGTTCGCGGTAGAAACACGGATTATTAATTGTTTAAGTTACCCAATAAAATTTTAAAGAAAACTGTTATTTCAGTCTTTTTTTCGAACTTTAATGTTAGTGGTTCAAATGTCAAAAATCCCTTTATTAGGAAAATGGCAAATTTCTTTATTAATGCAAAGGTGACTTGGTTTGTCGTTACTGTGACAAACGAAAACACTTTATTTGATGAATCCTTAAAGAAAATTTTAATTAATATCAATCAGGAGAAAAGTTATTGCAAAAATATATGTTGATCCCTAGACACTTTTGATTTGTGTATTTTTAAAATGAAAAGTTGTAAGTATTAGTGTAAATATTCGGTTTTGAAATTATTATCTTACTTGAAAGGTAATATCAAAGTCTTCCAAGAGTTATCAGTAAGAGCTTCAGGAGTCAGAAAGGTCCACCACTGCGAGGTGTACGGTATGCTCAAGTCCGTTAGTTCAAGATGGTACGGCGTGTACTGCAGATTGCCCAAAGCAAAATCAGCCCTTCCATTCACCATCTCGCCTAGGAGGCCGGAGAAAGAGCCGTTTGGATGCTTTTGACCCCATTTGTGAGTATCGGCGTTTGCAGCCTGGTAGGGTCTCGGTTTGAAGTTCATTTTCTCGGCTAGTATGTGGAGAATCTGAAATATTGAATCGGATGCTAGCCTAAGTCTTACTTAATGATAACTTAGTAAGGCATGTGAGGGACCAACGATTTATTCAAGAATATGGATGCCGATGTCTTAAAAAAAAAATAGAGAAGACAAACGTAACCATGGTTAGCATAGGCTAAGTGAAATTATTGTATGGCTATAAAGAGGAGGTCACCTCAGATGTGCAGTGATTGATATACAAGTAGGGAAGACGAGCTATACCTACACAAATTAATTCGGATAAGAAGAATAGAATGATGTTTTTAGATAAATCCTAGGAAAGTAAGTTTACCACCAATAAGGATATGGCTTTTAAGGCGCAAAAGCCGTGTATTAGGGGTATGTTTTAAATCCACCAAACCGGTAGCTACAGACCATGTTCGCACTCCACGAAGGTTGAAGAGATCGTGAAGTACAATCGGGTGAAGACCAACTGGACTTTGAGGGTAGTGAAGTTGGAGCCGCGCCACAGCACAAACTTTTAAGGCGAAAGGATACGTCAAACTACGAAATAGACCTCTCTTTGAAGGACTACTACTACTAGACGGATGGACCAAATAGATAAAAAAAATACCTAATACGCGTAACATATTTGACTTTAAATTTTAAATTTAATTTTTTTGTTATTGTTCATACTTTTCTCGGAAAAAAATCGAATATATCCTCTTTATTTCTACAATAATTTGCTTACTGCTTTCAAATAACTGGACCGATTTAAATATTTCTTTCACATTATTATAGAGAATTTATTGCTTTATAAAATTTAAATTCAAAATTTTACAAAATTATTACTTACGTGCCGTTAAATCAATAATACTATATTATTACATTCGCGCTCGGCGCGCGCGCTCGCTCATACGCAAGGACCAGTCTCACCCTAGCGTTCGCACGGGGAGGCTGTGTCGCATGTTAGCGCGCCCCGCTCTTTAAACTTTGCGTCAAAGAGTAAACAGCGTAGATAGTACGTTTGGTACAGTGGTAAGGTTGAGCTATTCTAAAATGGGACATTTCGTTTGCGCTTGGACGTATGTGAATATTTAGTTTTAGTGTTGATTGCGAGTGGACTAAACTAAATGTTAAGTAAATAAAGATAGATAGATTTTATATTTTAGTTTTTATTGTTTCGTAGCCAAATGATACAAACCATTTTTTCTCCAAGTCAATTGTTTGAAATATTATTATTATTTAGCCTGCACTGTCCCACTGCTGGGCAAAGGCCTCCCTTCATTCCTTCCAATGGTCCCGGTTGTGCGGCAATTCTTTCCAATTCTCAAGGAAGACATCAAGTTCATCCCGCCATCTCCTTCGTGGTCTGCCGCGACCTTGTGTCCCTGTTTCAGGGCACCAATCTTGAGGTTTACGGGCCCACAGCTCGTTCGGCATGCATATCGTTCGTTTGAAATATATTTATTTATTTTATTAACACTATGAAAAACAAAGTTGAAAGCAAAACTGCTTGCTACTATGGAACTCTTCATGGGCGAGTCCGACTCGCACTCGGACAGTTTTTTATTAGGGCTCCGTAGCAGAATGACTTGAATGACAAAAAACGGAACCCTTATAGTTTCGATATGTCTGTCCGTTTGTCTGTCTGTCTGTCTGTCCGTCCGTCCGTATGTTACAGCCATTTTATTCCGAAACTATTAAGAATATACATGTGAAACTTAGTAGATAGATGTATTCTGTAAACCGCTTTCTTATTTGAAAAAAAAAAATTAAAATATATTTAAAATAAAGGGGGAAGGGGGGGTCCCATACATGGAACTAGAACTGAAAATATATTTTTTTTTTCATGAAACCTATGCGTGTGTGGTATCCATAGACAGGTCTTTAAAAATGATATAAGGGTTTCTAAAACCACTTTTTCATAAAGTCAATAGTTAAAAGATATAAGCTTCCAAAGTGGTAAAATGTGTGTGTCTCCCCTCTAACTTCTATAATAATGGAGTGAAAAATCTAAAAAAAAAATATGTCTGTAGACCTTAATGTAAACTTTCAATCAAAATTAGTTTGAATGAAATCGGGTCAGCAATTTTTGAGATACAGCATATTTTCTAAAACCGCAAATATAACTTTGTAATTCATACAAACACTATGAAAAACCAAGTTATTTAGCGTAGTTGTAAAAACGTAAATAAGCTAGTTTTAAAAAAGTTGTAAGTTTTTTTTTATTCGTCAAATAAATATACATAATTATTATATTATTATAGTTACTACGGAACCCTTCATGGGTGAGTCTGACTCGCACTTGGCCAATTTTTTTAGTACATTAAAAAAAATTTTTACCAAAAATTAAACCGACTCCCAAAAAACACTGCAAAGTGAAAAATAACTAACCACATTCAAGTAATCGAAGCGGAACACATGAAATACTTATTATTTCTACTTATATATTGAGTAGTTCCAGTGGCCATCTGTTGTATTCATCATCAGGTCCACTTCACAAATTGTGCTTTTCGAATGCAACTACACAAGTTACTATAAAAAATACTCAAATCACTATAGCTGTGCCTATAATATTTGAAGAGTTTCCTCGATTTCTCCAGGATTCCATCATCAGATCCTGACTAAGTGACAATGGGACCAATTTCGAAGTATACCCTTTCAAACAAAAAAAGAATTTTCCAAATCGGTTCAGCCGTCTTTGAGTAATCGGTGAAAATACATTACAAAAAATATATACGCGTCAAATTGATAACCTCCTCCTTTTTTGTCGTCGGTTGATAAAAGCGTTATTATTTATTTTCACAAAAACAAATTGATATTTTTTATATTTTGATTCACTCTAACTACAATAACTGTACTCACTAAAGAATATTTTGTTCTCAAAACAAGCATTGCAAATGTTCTGAGTCCGACTATATTCAATCGATTTCATGATGATAAAAGCTAATAGGTAGCGACAAAAATGCTTCGAACGTATCTGCGTCCGGTGATACCTATGACGTTCGGGGGAGCGCGCGGGCGCTCGGGGTGGTCAGCACTGGCCGCTTGTTTCACGTTCAATGCTCAAGGACGTTGGGCTATCCTTTCACCTTAAGTCGTACGTGGTCCGAGTTCCGACCCGACACGGTTTCGACGTTTCCGTGGGGCACTACGTGACACCACGCAACGTAACACGACGCCGCCACTTCGTACCTAGTTAGTTAGTTTTCGGTTAAGATATGTAGGTACTCGTATTAGTTTATAGTTAGTTGTTATGTATGTATATTATATATTTTTTCTATGAGCCTTAGTAGCCTGAAATAAATAAATATTTTATCAAGAACAATATATTAACTCTGCCTTGTGTCTACACTAATACATGAGAATGCTGTCTTTGCAAGAACTAATAAACATCTATTTAATAAGTACCTATAGAAATGCCCTAGAGGATGAATGAAATTCAGTACAATTTTCCTGAGCAATTTTCTTTCTCTGTTTTTCGCGAACATAACAATAGTCATTTTAATCTGTTAATTAAAATGACTATTGTTATGTTCGCTTTTTGTGGCATAGAATGTCACTTTTTTGAGCAAGTTGTACGAAAATGTTATTATACTGTTCAGGACTACTTAAGAGAGGATGTAAGGATATATGTTAATCCCATAAATAAAACTGTTGACGTGATATGATAATATTGCATAAAAATATTGACATTATTATTACTTTAACATTTATTCACAAATAATATCTACTTACATCTATTTAGTTATTCTCGTTTAATACTGTATGTGTATGACATTTTAATTCTTTAAGTGTTATTATAATTATTATTGCTTTTTTTACTTCCAATCTTTTATAATTAGTAATTATTGTATTAGTGTAATTATGTTGTAATCGCTTGAGATTTGCATGCCGCAAGGCGTAATATGGTGGAACTATAATCTATTTCTTTTAACAACTTAATGTAATTATCCATATTAACAAATAAATGAAATTAGAATTTGAAGTTTGTACTTAAAATGCATTAAAGGGCAACTACAAAAATACTCACTTCGACTTCAACACCGCTTATTTTATTACTACCATTGTTTTTCATTACCACTACAGATGGCACGTGGTCCAAGTACACGACATTCAGCACTTCTCCATTCAAGTTACTCGTCTTATCCATGAACAGAGGCCTTTTGTAATGGAAATTCTCATTCTTCCAAATATCCACCCGCCTCGGTACAAAAACCCCTTTAATGGGGTTGGGGAACGGCACGGTAGAGAGTTCCAACCAAGCTTTGCTTTTAGCGATCCCTGTGATTTTTTTGTGGTATTTTATGAAGATGATGTTGATTGTTCTTCGCCAAATATAGTGTAATTCGCTCCGGAATAGACGAAAGTCATGCAACATTATGTATTTGGCTCTCGTGTCTAGGATGCGGTGTCTGTAAATTAAAATAAATAATGTTAAAATAAAAACAGAAGTGTGAATTAAAATAAAATAGTTGAAATTATGACATCCAAAAGAGTGATACGTAAAGGTCAGCCAGTCGACTCAAGAATAGCTACGGAAACGAGTCAGCCCCATAAATAACCCTGAAAGCTGGTGATATTAGTATAATGATTGCGAAAAGCACTGAATTTTACGATAAATGTTCCCAGATGCTGCAAGTGTAAAATGTGGAATACCTATGGTTTTAAAATATACACCTCAGAAGAAGGTCGTTTGACCTTGGAGCAATCATAATAGCTCTTACAACAGAGCTACACGAATCACGATGCCTGTGCTACGATTCGTTACGCTTTTTTTTTTGAGGATGGCAAATCATCCAATGACTGCCTCCCGATCCGGGAAAAGCGGGAGGGTGTGTCAGACTTTTACTGACTAAAACGCATCCGTGTTCCGTCATTTGCCGTAACGTAATACCGTAACCACGGCACGATCTGTTCTCACCTGTCCCCAAACCTCAATAGTCGTGAAGCTTGAAGGCCGTTAGCCAGTAGAATGACGTAGACGTTGCATCCTTCTTTCCGTGCCACCCTCAATGACTCCAATGTGACAAAATTTGGAGACAACAAGTCCTCGTAATCTTCCACAACGGTCTAAACATAAATAGGTAATTGATAAATGATCTTTATTTTGCATAACACTTTTAAACGGAATTTTTTTCATAAATGTAAACTAGATGAGGCCGGTATTTCTTAACTGACTACCCTGAGAAGAAAAAAACTCAGGGGTCCATCTCTTTACAACATTCGGCTCCATACAATCTATACATACTGGTTAAATTATATGGGAACCTTGTAGGTTTCAGTCTTAGGCGATTTTTTGAGGAAAGATGCTCACAGATTTGAGTACCCAACTAGCACAAATGGGCTGCATTAGGGCTTTGGAGCGTATCCGATTATTACTTATGGTAATAGACGTAAGCGCTAGAGCGTCTACTACAGACTTAAAGCAGCCGCTTTAGCGCCATTTGGGCGCCATTTTATGCAACCTAAAGTTCCATTTAACCTGCACAACGGTTGCATAAAGGTTCCTTAATAGCTTTAACGATTTATTAACGCTATACTAAAGCTCCAGTAGCGCTAATTTTGAATGATTTTGAACTACTTTGAACGAATGAATTGATTATAGTTCTTTATTGTATATCTTCAGTTAACATTATTTGTAATATTTTGGTAAAGTGTTTTCGTCGCCATCATGAAAATAAAACAAAAAGAAGTAAAAGTTTGTATTCTGTATTAGCAAGATATATAAAGATACTTAAAACGCTGTCCAGTTTACTGTAGATATATAAGATAATTTTCGAGTAATTTTAACGCGCTTTTATGATATTTTAAAAATTAACAAAAGATATGTGATATTTTTTATTTGTTATAAAGAATAAATTTTATTTCCGTATTTTTACGTGTCGATAACTTACTATTCGCAAGTGGCCGATTGTTTACCGGTACATTTAATGCACATTTAACTGTAAAACCAATGTATATCAACTCAATTTTGCAAGTGAATTATAAGTTTTCTTAAAAAATCATGGCGTCATTGTAATGTAGTCATAACCTGCAGTTTTAGCTCTAATAACTCCCTTTTGAGAATCATAGCGCTAATTTTCACCCTTCTAACGCTTCCAGTGATTTTTGTTCCCCTAGTGCAACTCACAGCCACGAAAAGCTCCTCTTTTCCTGTTTTTGAGGTTATAAGATCTAGTTACGTACTTATTCGTTTAGCATCCATTTTTATTAAATGTTTTATAATAGTTACAAAAGCGGCTGTAAAATGGCGAATGGATTGAGCCTGCAAGGAATGACTATTGCTACTAAAGGCCTTAGTTGCACTGATGATTTTTTTGTAACTATAGTATGTATAAGAGTTTCTATTATTTCTATAATGAAACTTATAGTAGTATAATAGTGGTTACTATAACTATAACATATAAAAGTTACAATGGAAACCACTGTGCAGCTGTGAGTGGCAGAATGACCTTCGTAACTCTCATATAAAGGTGTAAGTGGTAAATGAGTTCTACCGTGGACTACTGTGAAGGCTAGGGTAGTATTTGATTCAGCTTATAGCACCTTAAGTAAGTTTTATAGCTATAGACGTTTACGGATGCAGATATGCAACTTTGAACTGCTTTTTGAACCCTTAAACCACTATTTTACAGCCCAAAGTATTTATATTATCTACACAATAACTATACACATAGTACGCACTAATTACATTTTAATTTCATTATCAGTTATAAATTTAGATAGGAGGTTAATTAATTTAGGAGAAAAGTGGGTAAGAAGGGTATGGAAGCTGGTTGGGAGAGGAATATTGCATTTGGGAAGTTTTTGGTATAAATCAAAGGATCTATTGTTTATGGAGCAGGAGAAGAAAATATGATCGAGGGTACCCTCAGCAAGGCCGCACTCGAACAGGGAGCTGTCATGGACATTTATTTTATGCAGGAATACTGGGCTACAATAATATCCGAGTCTAAGTCTGCAGAGTGACGAAACAGTCTTATTCGACAATAGGGTATTTGCCTATTTTTCAAAAATAGTTTAGATTTAATTATTGATCAATTTTAAGCTACAAAAATGTTTTTCGTAAAAAATAAGTGGGTAACATTGGTGAAACTTGAAAATAAAATTCAAATTAAATATTTTTCCGCCCAAAAACCCATCGCTGTCACTAAGTCGCATGACGTCATGTTTCTCAAACAACAAAGTGTTTTTGAGGTTAGGATTTCTGTCGTCTTTCTTTCATTATGAGTTTAAAATTATATTACCAATATTTAGTAGTGCCTTTTTGTGAAAATAACACAAAAAGAACACCTACGATACGTTTTTTTCGTTCGTTCGTCGTTTCTATGTGGCATACTTTGCTAACGAATCAGCGCACTCATTGCCAACAATACCCGAGTGGCCGGGGATCCAGGCTATCTTGATGTCTAAGCCGCTTTGGGAGCAATCAAATAACAAGTTCTTGATATCTATAATGATTTGACTATTAATTTTGCTGTAAAGTTGATTTCGTTTTAAGGCCTGGATCATTGATATACAATGGCCTGGATACTAGTACGCGAATCTGAAAAAATTACTGATCTTATTATTTGATGGGATTTTATGTAGTGTATGGCTTCTAAAATACCAATACACTCCCCTGTAAATACTGATGCTTCTGGTGGAAATTTAAATAATAAAGTAATTTTTGAATTTTGAAAGTAAACAGCAACCCCTGTGGATTCGGTATCAGATAGTTTTGAAGCATCAGTGAAAAATAAATTCCATCCTTCCCAATACCGCTTAACAGCTGACTCAAAGTCATCTCTAGGGTTTTGGGAATTATTTGATATGCCCAGTCCCAAAACGGCTTTGGGTTCGAAATGAATCGTTTCATATGCGGTGGTGAAGACCGGGAGAGTTAAGTATTGACAAACTGGCGCGGAGAGTTGTTTAAGCTCTCCGTACCTATTTATCAATAGAGGAATTGTTTTATTATTCCAATAGGGAGAGGTATTGAATGATAGGTCGATTTGTTCTAAAATTGGGAGTAAAGGATGGGATGAAAGTGAGAAAGCTTTAGTAAGGAAGCGATCTGCCAGGTATTGTCTCCTAAGGTGAAGAGGTGGTTCTGCACATTCTACTTGAAGAGCATTTATGGGAGTGGATTTCATGGCCCCAATGACAATTCTAAGACATTTTGACTGACATAGATTATTGTACTCTATGTTGACACTTGACAGGGGGGAACTGTCAGATTGGTCGGTACTCAGCTCAGACTAATGAAACCCTAGACTTTCTTTAGTCTGAGGTACTCAGTGCGACTCAGTACTCGTGTGTGACCTCTCATATATTGATATACCTAACTTCAGTAACTTCATCGTCAAGATGTCAACTCTTGATATTGATAAAATGGATGTAACATTATCAATGACACATGAAAGGTCTATCTCTTTCGTATAATATCATTCTGGTAAATATTGCGAGATGAGCTTACGCTCATCACGTGCCGCGTAAGCCCGCGTAATATCATCGCACGTACGAAATAGTGCACATGTAATGCACCCTTTTTTATTGATAATAGGCTCGCGTTTGACCACCATCTCACCTGATGGTAAGTGATGATGTGGTCGAAGAATGAGCACGCTTACCCTTTAATAAAATGTTTTAAATTAATGGAAAAACTGGCTCGCTCAGTGGTATACAAAAGATTCTTGCTACTAGTGGTTAATTACCCAGAAGAGAACTCGCTAAACTTTAACACAGAAAACACAGAGCTTAAATAAATATGAGGATCCCTAAGTCTACAAAGGCCAAGTATCCAAGCCTTAGAAAATACCAGACAAAAAACTGGTCTGTTTTTGTCTGTTGTCTAGCTGGCTTTTTTTTAGAGATGGGTTGTACTAGGTAAATTTGGGACTAGGTGCACCTATTCTTAGTATTTAAAAATACGTGATCCAGATACCTATTCCACCTAGTCCACCTAGTCCCTAGTCCACCTAGTATCAATTATTACTTATCGAATGTGGTCATGGTGCACGTACTTAGTCCAAGTCAAGTTTTTATTGTGGCTACTAATTTTGCAGGAAACTGCTAAACAACAAATGAACACCGTATTTTGATTAAATTTTACGATGACGGTCTTTAAACTTCATGGACTCACTTAGTTGTCACTTCTCCTGTACTTGATATTGCTATTGAACTTAGTGTGTTAGCACCAGCAATCAGTGAAAAGACTAGGTTGGTACCTACTTAGTTCCTCATTGTGATTATATAGTTAACAAATGTGAAAATCACCTAAACATGCTTAGATGCCTCTCTGGTGTGTGGTGGGGCGCACATCCTTTTTCTCTTAAATTAATCTACAACGCTATAATCAGAAGCACATTAGATTATGGATTATTTATTCTCGAACCGGGTAGTGTTATGGCTTTTAAAAAGTTGGACCGCATCCAGTCTAAAGCACTACGAATTATTGCGGGTGCTATGAAGTCGAGTCCGATAAATGCCTTACAGGTCGAATGAGGGGAAGCTCCTTTATACCTTAGAAGACAGTTCCTTTCTGATAATTATTTGTTCCGAATTATTCAGTTCTCAACTCATCCTCTCATTTCTAAACTTGACACTTTAGTGACGCTGTTTGATTCTTCAGATTACTGGTCCCATAAAAGAGCTCCTTGTTTAGTTATAAGCTATAAAAAATACCTTTCTCTATCTTCTCCAATTCACCGCTCCAACAAACTTCCCATATTTAGCAGTAGTTATGATAGTTTACATTTCAATCCCATTGTAAAATTTCACTGTTCCAGTAAATCTGACCCAGTTTGTCATATAACTTTCAATAATTTTCTGGCTGAACACTCGGAATATCATCACATTTTTACGGATGCTTCCAAGCGTTCTCCGACGGGCTGTGTAGGCATTGGCACGTACCACTCGCAATACAATATAGTTCAAAAAATAAAACTTCCTCCGGAGACTTCCGTTTTTACAGGAGAATGTTTTGGTATTTTAAAAGCTGTTGAATATAGTCGTGTTTTTAAGCTCAAAAAAGTCATAATTTTTTCAGATTGTCTAAGTGCTCTTCTAGCCATCAACAAATCTCCAACGACACATAAATTCCAGTCTCCTATAATTTATCTAATAAGGGAATTTTCGTACAGAACCTTAACTGAGGGTAATACATTGGAATTCGCGTGGGTTCCAGCTCATGCTGGAATCGAGGGCAATGAAGTGGCGAATTCTCTCGCCGGTGAAGCGGTGCAGTGTGGGGACATAGCTCCATACATAAATTTCAATTCAGACATTGAAAATCTACCTAAAACTTTTCTTTTGGACACCTGGAAGGTGGCCTGGGAAATCAGCAGTAGACAAAAGGGCCGTTATTTTTCTTTGATCCACCCCGGCGTTTCGGAAAAACCGTGGTTTGGCAGGGCTAAGTTTGGCAGGATGGAGACGTCCGTTCTCATACGGATGAGGCTCGGTCACGTTAGCTCTCCAGCTCATCTTGCCAAACTTAAAATTATACAAGATCCCAATTGCTCGTGTGGCACAGATGTGGGCGACTTGAACCACATTCTTTTCTCCTGTCCTCTTTATGACCGTTCTTCCTTTCTCCATGATCTATTGTCTCTCCGTATCCCTTTTCCTACTTCAGTTCTTTCTTTATTTTGTACAAATAGTTTTCCTGTATATAAATGTATAGCTTCATTCATCACCATTAATAATATTAAATTGTAATATTTAGTTACTTAGCTTTATAGCCCTACTGATCCTATACTTTCCTAAATTCCGTTTTTTATTTTTATTTTTAAATATTGATAAATTCCAGTTTCCCTACCTTTGTCTCTCCTACACTATAAATAAATAAAATAACAAACATGACATTGGCTAAATGCACAAACCGTGCGAAGCCAGAAAAAAAAAAAAAAAAAAAATTAGAATAGGTGTAAAATAAAGCTGTAGCGTATTATATTGTTATTATATTATCGTTTTAACAGTTCTGTACCATATTTCTAATTTTCTCTTTTTTTACTCATTCTAATCCTGCTGCCACTGGTAAACTGGTAACACATTTCAAAAGCTGTCATGTCGTGTTTGCGTACAAAGTTCGTCCTTGCAGCCTCACTATATAAAAATGTACTCAGCTGAACTAACAGCTACCACAAACTTGCCACAAACTAGTACGACGGCCCGCTCTTGCCCCTGCCGTCATAACTCATAACATGACACTGGCAGAATGGTCGACAGTCGACACCGGCTCAGTTGCCAAAGAAGGAAGAAAAGAAGTACAAAGTTCGACGGCCTGCCTATACGTTACGCTGCCGTTACAACCCAAAATACTTAATTTAACCGAACAACCTCCTGCGTTTGATGGTCTATCATTCTACACGTGATATTGGCAAAATTGTGGTGGCTCCTCCACAAACACCACTTAACAAGAGTTGAAGTTGTTTAAGAAAAGTCAAGAAAACTAAAATCTAATAAGTCGGAAAACAATGAAATTATTAGAGATTCAAAGCTTGAAGTCAGGAGATAACAATCACACAATGCAAATGTTAGTCGGTGAATCAAAAACACACAAATATATAGACATGGTTAAAATATTAGCTAGTGTGTGATGGAGGCGGTATCATAAAAGCCACTTTACGGGACTAGCTAAAGGAGAGATCTTATTTATGCCCCGAATTTGATATACCTAAAAAATATAAATTTAAGTGGCTACACTTTCTCTGATAAATGGCTATTTCAATGTCCATTAATAAGTCCTAGGGCCAAACGCCGAAAGTGGCAGGAATTCAATTTGGTAAGGATACCCTCTGAATGGCTACTCTCTCTGCTTCTCGCTAAGACAGCTTTGTGTTGGTAACTCAAGATTATGAAGTTCCCAAAACGATAGTAATAAACACAAGCAGTACCTAGTAAATAATAAAAGGCTTTCTCTATGCAATGAAAGTGACTTATCTAAATTACAATTGGTTTCCGAAAAAAGAAATGAAAACTTAATCGTGGTCAACCTGTGAGTGTGAGACCAGTAATTTTCAGTAGTCCACCTCTCACTCAAATGAAACAGTACCCCTCATTCAAATACCTCAGCAATTATGGTACTTATCTCTTTCTATTTTTACAGAGATGTATACCAGAGTTCGAGAATGCTGCGTTCATGGTGCAGATGGAGGCCACCAACACCTGTGGAGACAACGGTGTCAAGGTCTATTGTATCCAGACCTCAGCCGGAACATCAACTAGGTATGCTTATTATCTGTACTAACATTATAAAGAAGTAAAATTTGTAAGTTTGTATGTTGAAATGATAATCCCATGTAAAAAAAGTACTGCAAAGTTGGTCTATGTATATAATAACTTAATAAGTTGAAGAAGAGATTTTTAAGGCTTCTCTTCTTGATGTATAATTTATTTATATAGAGCAATGCAAAGTCACTGCCATAGAATAAGTGCAAGAGACAGTGTTTTTCATTACCAATTTTTTTACATGCACTATTTCCAAAACCAAGATACAGAAATAAAACGAAGATAGAATATACTTTATTGTACACCAAAAATTAACTACACTAATTAACAATGAATGAATGAAAATGTCTAATAATAACCTGTCCCTTCTTGCCCACATAGGTCATGTGACAGCTGTCAAGCCGGCCAGTTCTCCAGTTACTTCCTCACAGATCTTCACTATGAACAGGACAACCAGACCTGGTGGCAGTCTGAGACGATGAAGGAAGGGATTCAATATCCTAACCAGGTCAACTTAACATTACACTTGGGTAAGACCATATTTTTTAATCACACTAGGATCTATATTTTTGAGCTGGGTTAAAAAAGGCGTGTCCTAGATATTTACTGGCTAAATTTGTACGCAAAGTCTTGTATCTGGATTTAATCTATACTCATATTTTAAAGCAGAAAAGTTGGGGTAGATTTTATATATTATACTGGGTAGATTTGTATGAAATGTGGTATGCAAGTAGTTTCAAACTTGAGGAAGATTATAGGCTACTTTTTACCCGACTGCAAAAAAGGAGGGTTATGTTTTTATCGTGATAAAGTCCATGGGAGCGAAGCCCTGCGCGACTGCTAGTCAATCTATAAAATACATAATAATTTTTTGAACACACAAACTTATAAGTTCGCGATCATTCTTCTAATATTATATAGTATGCATATATGCAATGGAGAAACTCATGGTTAAATTACAGGTCATCAAAAAACCCTTACTGATCTTGGTTCATGCATTATTCTTGTTCATAGCCTAACACGCCTAATACCAGTCTTACCAAAGAGCATTATTGTACCAAGCAACTGGGTTGTGGAGGAAATACAGGCTACATTCCATTACACTGGAACAACCTCAACATAATTAGAAAAAGGCTTGACTGATGATGAGTAGATATTGATAGAAACACTGCCTATGTATGAAGATGTAAATATTGTGTTTCAGGCAAGGCATACGATATAACCTATGTGAGAATCGTATTCTACTCGCCTAGGCCCCAAAGTTTTGCCATCTATAAGAAAACTGATGAGGAGAGGGTCTGGGAACCATTCCAATACTTCAGGTAATAATTTTAACTATTAAAAATACTAAAAATATCTGATTAACAATCTCATGAATGAAAACATTCAAAAATATTCTAATAGTTTCTACTTAACTCTTTGGTAAGTAGAAACTATAGTAAAGTGACATTTCATAATGTGTAAAAGGTGATATTCAACATGTCAACAATTTTAGGGATGAAGAAGCTCATTATGTTACGTTATTAATTTATTTACACTAATATAGATAGATAGATTTATTCTTATTTGCACACCATAACAGAAAACAAATAAGAACTTAACAACTACTTTTTTAGTTGTTAAGTGATACAATGGGCGGTCTTATCACTTTTACCAATCTTATACACAACCTTTGGATGAATGTGACACAGAAGGAGAAAATAAGTATGCAGGTACTCTATAATGACATACTAAGGATACTTGACATAATAAAATGTATGAAGGAGTCCATGCGGTGTGTTCAATCATTACTGACACTTACCCAGACATTTTTTGCATTGGTAGTAGATAGGTCAGATCGTAGCCATATAAATAGTGTATTGACACTTTATATTAATACCAGCATTTCCATCCCTCCAGTGCTTCCTGTCGGGACACTTATGGTGTTCAGGAACAGAGGGCCGCTGAGCTGGGTGCCGAAACTCGGGCGCTATGTACCAGCGAGTATTCCGACATTTCCCCTCTCACTGGAGGAAACGTTCTGTTCTCCACTCTAGAAGGACGACCCTCGGCTTTCACTTTTGACAACAGCCCTGAACTGCAGGTAAAGTAAAGATTTAATTTCAGCTGATACACTTTGTGTGGGTATTTCCAATGTATGCATGTATGTGGTCTACTTTTGATATGATAGGGTTGATGTTTTAGCTTTACTAAACATAATTGGTTTCTCCATTCTGCAGTAGAATAATACAATACGATTTTTATTGCGATTGCTTTAGTATATTTAGCTGAGTTGGAGGGGTCAACAAGTTTGCTAGTAATGTGAATTATACCCACATTGACAGGCCCGTTGGTATAGTGGTCAGTGGCCCTGACTGCTATGCGCAAGGTCATGGGTTCGATTCCCACCTAGGACAAATGTTTGTGTGATGAGCACGATCATTTGTTCTTTGTCTGGATGTAATTTATCTATAATATGTATGTATTTAGAAATATATATGTATGTTTATCAGTTGTCTAGTACCCATACCACAAGCTCTGCTTAGTTTGGGACTAGATGGCGTTGTGTGAAAAGTTGTGGAATATTATTATTATTATTGCTAGTTCTCTTTATAAAAAAGACCTATTCAACGATATCCCAACGATATTTGATCACAAGAAATACACTTCTGGACACATCTATTGGCCCACCTTGTATTTTCAGTTTCGTTTGGTCCTAGCTAAAATTTTATATTAGGTCGAGCAAAAAGTTTTTATGCAGTTTTGAACCTGGCACATTCACAATTTCATTCAATAGTCTTTTTTTGAATTTCGAACACAGAATTTAAAGAAACAAAAGACAATTTGGAGCCTGTTTGTTGATATCAAACAATCGAATACTAAGAAAACTTGGTTTTATTGGTTTACTTGGATTTAATTCTTGAAAAAGTGATTGATATCTTTGCTTTTGCAACAAACATTACTTATTCTTAACATTAAGGTGAGGTTCTATCAATAATCTATGGATACTTCACCTGAAGTCGCCGCCCAAGCTGTGGCACTTATTCAGGCCGGACACAGCCAAAGAAACGTGAGTGCTCAACTTAATTTAAGTCGATCTGCGGTCCGAAATGTTTATCGGAGGTACCTAGAGACTGGCGGCTTTGTTCGTCGCCAAGGAAGGCCACGATCTCGGGTCACAACTGAAAGGCAGGATCGATTCATCGTGACGACCAGCTTGAGAAATCGTCACCTTACCTCCATTGAGATACAAAACCAACTTCGCGACTTCCACGGAGTATCTGTGAGCGCTCGAACTGTTCGGAGAAGGTTAAAAGAACGCGATATGGTACCACACAAGCCAGCTAATGGGCCCAAACTAAAGCGAGCCCACCGAACAGCGCGCCTTCATTTCGCACGCAGTCATTTAAATTGGACACAGCAAGATTGGAGCCGTGTACTCTTTTCTGATGAGTCTAAAATTGTGTTACTTGGCAATGATGGAAGGAAGAAGGTCTACCGGCGTAAGGGAGAGCGTTTCGCACAATGCTGCTTTGAAGAGAGGGTTGCTTATGGCGGTGGCTCATGGACTGTCTGGGGCGGTATATCCGCGAGCGGCAAAACTCAACTTGAGGTTGTTACAGGACCACGGCTGCCAACATTAAATGCTGAAAGATACATTCGTGAGTGCTTAGAACCTCACGTGATACCATACGCGGACTATGTGGGCCCAAATTTCCTTTTTATGCATGATAATGCAAGAGCCCATGCGGCCGGCATCGTCAGGGAATATCTTCGGGATGTGAACATCAAAGTTATGGACTGGCCAGCCAGAAGCCCAGACATGAACCCCATTGAGCACATGTGGGACGAGCTAAAAAGGCGTGTTAGGGCTCGTCAGCCAGTTGCCCAGACGATGCAGGAGTTGAAAACTGCCATAGAAGAGGAATGGGAGATGATCCCTCAAAATTTCATAGAGCGGTTGATAAACTCTATGCCTAATCGTATGAGAGCTGTGGTAGATGCCCATGGAGGCAACACGCGTTATTAAATTAAACCTTTATTTGATAAAACATGTTTTTTATTCAAAAATTAATTGTCTTTAACAAGGCGCATATCCGACTTGTTAGGCGTAGGTCCATGTCGTATGGTATTCTGAATTCAAATTTAAAACTATACGATCGAAAAAGATGGTAAAATGTATCAGGTTTAAAACTGCATCAACAGTTTTTGTTCAATCTAGCAATCATATTTCGGTAGGGGCCATCGAAACCTAAACTCTAAGGTGGGCCAATAGATGTGTCCAGAAGTGTATCTCTTGTGACACTTGCATGGTTAAGAGAATTGATTAATGTGAGAATTATTCAAACGCGTTTGACCTGCCACATAGGTACAAACATACCTACTTACATACATACATACTTACATATATACATACTTACATACATATATAGACTGTGAAACACATTACCCTCCTTTGCGTCGCGCAGTTGGGTAACTAGTTACGATTCAATAAACCGGTATCAGTAGGTATAACACTGCACAAAGGAGCGGGCTACATTATTTCTAAACTTGACATTTGCATGTATCAATTCTGTCTTTGAGATCATATTTTGAGATTTAAAAACAGGGTATAGTGAATGTGTCATAATATGTTGTACCCCTTTTTGTAAAAAATCCTAGGTTGTAATTAATTTATTATGGAAAGGTTTAATCTCAGACAGTACTAGTCCACCACAAGCAACCATTTTGAAAGCAGTGGTATTGATGGAAATTACACTCAGTAATGTGCCTGCCTGGTTTGAAGTCATGACTTGTAAGTTATACCAATAACCAATAGGTCACCACTGATCAAAATTTAATATTTAATAAATAAATACATTCTTCAACAACTACTCAGTGATTACTTAGATCCAGTTGAGAACCACCGTCGGGCACTAGTTGTCCGGCACTAGTTGTCCAGCATTTTGCTAAACTGAACTTATTTAGCACAGTCGTGAGTCACACAGTATTTATTAGTCATATTAGTATTATTTTAGGAAGAGATCTCGCAATGTGGGGAGAATTCACATTTCTAGCAATCATGTTAACCCCTCCAACTAAACTAAATATGCGACCTCTAGAACACAAGTCAATTTTTTTTTGTTATTATTGTGTGTTTTTGTGGTTATTCAGCCGAAGAATTAATAAAACTCCTTAATTCAACTGTTCCTTTACAACCAGGAATGGGTAACCGCCACAGACCTCAGAATCTCGCTGGACCGTCTGAACACCTTCGGAGACGAGATATTCGGGGACGTGCAGGTGCTGCAGTCGTATTGGTACGCCATCGCCGACGTGGCTGTGGGGGCCAGGTGCAAGTGTAACGGCCACGCATCCGTCTGCGAGACACAGGAACTGCCCGATGGCACCAGGACCAGAGCTTGCAGGTATGGTTACTGTTAAAGGAGAAACCGTGAGGGTATCATGGTTTCAGGGAGGGATTTCACTCCCGCTGCTGGAACACAGGCATTCTGTCTATGAGAGGGCATTCCCTCTCATAAAGAGAACACCTGCATGTCTTTTTTTGCCAAATTACATTGTTTATATTTCTTTATATTTTCTTCAAATACAGATAAAGGATTATGTCGTACTTGACAGAATTACGTGTGATGGGTTACCAAAGAAGTACCTATGAAATCAAAATGTTAGTTAATCAACCACGCCTCAACTACTGATGCTAAGTCATGATGTGGACCCGTTTGTCTACAAGTTACTGGAATTTACTTTACCGCCGTTGCACCACATAATCTCCCTTTCTTGATCGCTCCTTCATGTCTAAAGATCGTGGTTACATTGGGATGAAAGTTTGGAACAGAAAAATTGTGCCAGACTGTATTTTAGCGACAGTTGGAAATAGTGTGTGTGTGAATTTCGATAAGTCTTTTTTACTGGGAGAAAGTCGTCTATTGACTTCTCTCGCTATGGGTGTAGCAAAACGTCTGACACTCGCAGTGCCATCCTTCTACTGACAAAAAACCCACCCAACCTCCAGTATCCAGCCTGGATTTTACGACTATTTTTTGGTAATTGGTCCCTGGGTATTTTCCCCTCTGCTTCTCCAGAGTGTATCAAATAATATAAACTGATCAATTTTTTTTTCCAGATGTGAGCACAACACAGCCGGTCGTGATTGCGAGAAGTGTCTGGACTTCTACAACGACGCGCCTTGGGGCAGAGCTTCCCCAACCAACGTGCACGAGTGCAAGGGTTAGTTTCGCATACATTGCTCGCTGTCTGCATTGCGATTTTACCAAGCGAAAGTCTTTAGAAGCGACAGTCAGAAAACATGTTTTTTGCTCATCCTCTCTTCTTTTCTGATAAATTTTATTACCGGATCTAAGATAATGAGGGTTTTCTGAAATAACGTTCACTGTGCTGTCAGGTCAGGTTACCTGTCAATCGTTTAAGCTTTTTGATATCTGTCAAATTGACGTTAATGTCATGTTTAACTTTTCACAGAAATGTTCTCACCTCACTGTCCAAATTATATTTCACCGAAATACCTCCAGCATTTTATGGTCTATCATTGTACATACATGTTATTGTTAAAAGTGGATTTTGTGGAGGACCCACAAAATCTACCTATGAAGAGATGAAGTAGGAAACTTCTTGCCTCAGTCCGCCACTGGTGGACTGAATTTTTCTGGAAATTCTCATTGAATCTTTTCTACAGGACTAGTCGAGTTTCATTGATCTATGGTGATACCACTGTAGTTTTTGGCTCTCAGGACTTTCAGTGCTTAGGAATTGTATGTCTATGCGAAAATGCATTGTTAGTTTGATAAATAGAAAGGTTCATTAAGCTTTCTTTATATCTTTTGAATAACGATAGCTTGTAGATCACAGACATGTGTGAACATTTTTCTGGACCCAAAAAGGTGTAATAATTATTTCAGCCCGTCATAACCCACTGCTTTGCGTTGGTCTCGCTTTTTTTTTCTATTTTATCGGTTTGTGTGTTTAGAGAATTTGAGAATACTTATATTATTTACTCTAATGGCTGATATTTGAACTTATAGACCTGCTATTATGTCAGTGGAGTCATCATTCGTCATTAAACAGATATTCAAAGGTTAAAATATGTGGGGGTTCAAACTATGTGTTTATTTATGAACTTTGTAAAGAACACTAAAATAAAATGAGACGTTTGTATAAGCCGGTCTACCCCTGTAATGCCCGTTTATTAAATGAATACTATGCGAATATAAATTACTTATTTTCTCTTCTTATTTGTGTTGGATGCAGGATATAATTTTAAATGCTTATATTTTGGCCATGATATCCCTCACGGTTTCTCCTCTAATTTAAAGTTTTTTCAATTTCAATTAACTTGTAACTTTCAGTAGAAAACTATTTCAGTTTTATTGAGGAACTGACATGAATCTATCCTACCTATACGCAAAATACATGTTCGGTCGTGGAATTGCGGATACCTGCCCGATATCCACTTTTATTATTAAGCTAAAATGAGAAAAAAAGCAAGCAGATGTAACAGTTATAATTACTTTTATTTTCTCCATTAATTCTTTTGCAGTTACTACTGTATAAATATAAGAGCGTTTTGTGTGCCCAAGCGATATACTAGCTATGCGAAAAGTTTCATTGCCCCAGTTAATTTATTATTAGCATCAATCTATTTAAATAGCTCCCTAAAATTGTAATTTAAGTTTTTTAATTCCACCATAAGACCTCGAGGTATATCTACCACATTGGACTCAATCTCTATCTTTGCAAGTCACTGTATTTACTCCAATTCTTCTTCTTCTTCTTCTATCTTATGTCACAGTGTTTGTTATCGAATTCCTCCGAAACGGCTTGACTGATTTGTGTTTTTTTTTGTGTATACCAGTGCCCTATTTAATAAAGCTGACGATTCGACAAATATGTCAAATGCGACTTAATTGTCGCGACAATCCAACAATTGTCATCGCCGATCGTCGCCGACAATTGTCAGACATATTTTGATGTGGTTTTATGACATAATAATATGTCGAGTTTATATACCGTCTTATCGTACCAAGCGCTTCTCCACATTTATTGTGCGCACAGCGAAGTTGTGGAATTCTCTGTCGGCTTTTGTCCTTTCAGCCTTTAAAGTACGAGTGAATACGCATCTTTTGGGCTCGCTCGTCCCATCTTAGACCTCATCTATCGCTTACCATCAGGCGAGATCGAGGTCAAGAGTGGGCCCATCAGTAATTAAAAAAACATTAAACGTGGTTTTTCTTGATAAATATGACACGATTTCGCATGTTCTTTTTTGACATATTTGTCAGTTTTAATGAACAGCGTAAGCACGACAATTCTGCAATTTTGTCACTTTTTGACATATATGTCAAATTGTCAGCTTTATTAAATAGGGCCCTGCTAGGTCTTAGAATAGGACGAATATTTTATTATTTCACTCAAAATAATTTATATTCGAAAACGACCTTTCCCGGGTTAGCAAGTTTGACTATGATGTGTGCGTAATGATACCTCCACACCCTGATTCATGTTCGTTTACAGCTTGCAACTGCAACGGATTCTCGAATAAGTGCGAGTTTGACAAGGGGCTGTACGAGAGGACCGGCCACGGGGGTCGCTGCAAGGATTGTGCGGAGAACAGGGACGGAGCCAACTGCGAGCGCTGCAAGGAGAACTTCTTCCAGGGCTCCGGAGACATCTGCCTGCCGTGCAACTGTAATCCAACTGGTAAGTAGAAAAATTTAATGATACCTAGTGGTAGCCGAATGGTCGAAATTCGACCATAACTTATTAGTCCATTTTATTTAATCTGTATCAATTACATTTTAAAATATTAACATAAAAAATATAAACATTTCAAAATACAAAAAATAGTATCCCACCGGTATCGGGAACAGGATCCAAGCTACCGGTGGTCAGGGTTCTTGAGAGAGGAACCTCCTCACAATACGCGCCGTGTCCAAGAGTACTGCTTTCTGGATCAAGCTCTTTATCCAGCTGCCCAACGAGAGCCTCTTTAGATTACCATAACTTTATTATTACCATATTAGCGGGCTGCACTCTTTCTCCATATAAACTTTGACCGTGCCGAATTTGCTACTCTTCCGTATGTGTGATTTTCGTAAAATGATATAAAGGTTTTGCTACACGTATTGTATCGACATCTATCTCGCAACATACCAACTAATTCTGTATCGTGAAAGCAGAGTTCATCGCGGAACTAGCCTGCACACAAATTGGTGCAGTTGCCCACTAGACAAAACATCTGTCAGGTCGGAAGATCCTCCCTTTTCAATGAGATTGTAGGATATTACACCTCCCCATATTCCCAAAAACCAGCAGACTGTTTAACAAAAATGGTCACCAGTAGTTGTATTTTGACTGAGCTATTTATACTCATAGATAGAACAACACATTACAATAGGCCAGACATTACTTGATAGACCGATAGAGGCCCTCTAATTGTATAGGCTGGTTATTGTCCCAGAACCAGCGAACATATGTGGTCTACTTTTTGATCTTTTACTACCAGATCTTATCCAATTTGTACTCATTTAAACTATTTTGATCAAACCGGATTATTGAAACGATTTTATTTAATCCATTGCCCAAAGAATGCCACTAAGAATTTCTCCTGCATCGAGATCGCATTTTTACAAAGTCCAGACCCGGAACAAATTTTTATACGACATGCAAAGATTTGTCTTGGTGCGGGAATTAAACCCGCGACACGCAGCGCAGCAGTCAATTGCTCAACCATTGTGCCAACCGTGTCGTCAATTTTTATTTTGCGTACAAGTCGTTCTTATCTACAAAAAAAAAAAAAAAACTATTTCTTTGTTATTTCTTACAGCTAAGTGTTCCCTTTTACTGTTAGCCTGTATCATCCCACTGCTCAAACCACGGCAAAGGCCCATGATTATAAGTGTTTGTCATGAGGAGTAAAAATAGACAGTAAACGCACCACGCTGGTCTAATGCGGGTCGGTCACCGCTAGTTGCTACCGTTGACGGTTGTTGATAGAATCGTTCTCCCTGCACTATTATCAGTTTTCCTGCTATCTGGACCATTTAAGGCTACTGCTCAGATGCTACAGATGCATCGAGAGAGTTTTATGCGATGTCTCTTCATAAATTAATTAATACTTCTGTGTGCAGGTTCTCGCAGCCTCCAGTGTAACACGGAAGGCAAGTGTCAATGCAAACCTGGAGTAACAGGCGATAAGTGTGACGTTTGTGCACCAAACCACTACGAGTTCACCACTCAGGGTTGCAAGCCTTGCGGCTGTAACGAATCTGGATCCTACGCTAACGCACCCCAGTGTGACCCGCAGACCGGAGTGTGTTGGTGCAAACAGAATGTGGAAGGAAGACGCTGTAGAGAGTAAGTTACGTCATCTTCTTTCCCTTATCTCATTTACTTGGGGTCGGCGCAATATGTTTTCTTTTGCCATTCCCCCCTTTCAGACGTCACAGAATCATTCACTCCTCTTTTCCATATCTCAAGAAAAAAGAAAACGGAACCCTTATAAGATGACTTTGTTGTATGTCTGTCTGTTTGTTGTTTAGTTGGAATTAAAACCATATTAGGTCTACAGTCCCTTGAAGCTGAGAAAAAAACAAATTTCTATATAATCGTAAAAAAAGATACGGCTATTTATGGCAAAATATACGCAAAATTAATTGGGTACCTTCCGTTGACTTAGATCTATGAAATTTAGTACGTAGCATCGTTTTACAGTACAACCTCAAGGGAAAATCTGAATTATACATCTGTAATCATAAAAAAATTAAGCTACTAGTTCAAGTGAGGTAACTATCATGTGGTATCATATTTAAAATTGGGAATTGGCAGAATTAGAATCAGAATCATTTATTCGTAAATATAGGTGATAATTATATACAAGATCTTAAAAAATTAGGTAGTGCGCTATGTTTTGTCTATTGACATATAAATTATTACAAAAAAAATTATACTATTAAATTAAAACATAAATTCGTCACAATATTATTATGCAAACAAGTAAAATTTTAAAATTCATTATAGATTTCATTTCATGGCAAAAACGTATGGTCAATTTAGAAGATTAATATTAAAAATAAAATAAGTAAAAAAATATATTAAAAATGTCAAGTATAGGTAAAAATGTCAATATTGTGAAGTTACAGAGATTCGTCATTAAGAAATTCACCTAGAGTGTAATAACATTTTTCTAGTAGTAACCCATTAAGCGTTTTTTAGGCTCGGCAGAGAAGTAGACATGTGTAAGTAATGCGAGTGATGCATCACGCGTAATATCACCCGAGCGCGTACTGTAACATCACACATTACTCGACTAAAATAAGCATCACACCATCACACTAAACATGACGCGCGCGGTAGCAGCGCAGTAGCTCGCGACATGACTCGCAGACTCGCTCGGACCGAGCCCTCCCGAACGCATCGCATCGGCAATCTTCGGTTTATATCGGAAGTCCGGAACTAGGCGCGTGCGATTTCGTATTTCGCCCGGTCAGGTGACTTAGTATGTTATTTAGAACTCTATTTTTATTATTAAAGAGTTTATATTTCCTTGACACCACCACCCGTTGTACGGTCGTAGGTAAATACTCAACTGTCCTTTTATTTCGAATTGCAATGCAAATATTTCATTTATTTCATGTAATTATGAATCATCATATGACATGTTACTATTTCAATAACATGGCCTATTACACTAGAACATTGCATTACATTAGAACGCGCGATGGTGTGCTATCGCATGGCGCTACATCATAACATCACGCGTGATGTTTGAAGTGATGGTGTAATGTAATATTACTCAGCACGAAATGTAATGACATATCACATCACTTCGTGGTGCACTGCTTTGCACATGTGTACAGAGAAACAATATTTTGGATTTCTCATTAACAAAACGGTAAGCTTCCAATCTAACCGGATTAGTGTTTAAATGGAGCATCTGCCTGTCTGACCTCCATAACCCAGTAGCTGGGTAACCCTTTGGCCAGATCAGTGACAGGTTTACTGGCTTCCGAATACCCGTAACGACTGTCAAAGATTTCGAAATGACAGCCAGGACAACACACCACCAACTTCCAAACTCTGGGCTACAACTGAGAAATTTCTTACTGAAAATCCCAATAGCACTTTTTCCCGACCCACTCATCTCAGTCTTATCTGGAATCGAAAAAAAAACCCAATTCTGACACAGTGTTATCTTCCAGATGCAAGCCGGGTTATTTCAACTTGGATATCAGCAACGAGTTTGGGTGTACTCCGTGCTTCTGTTTCGGCCACTCGTCGCAGTGCAGCTCGGCTCCTAAATACCAAGCTCATGAGACCAGCGCGCACTTCATCAGGGACGCTGAAAAGTGGTCTGCAGAAAATGAACAGGAACGACCTGCCAAACTTCAGTTCAACGCTAACACACAGAATATTGGTGAGATTGTTTAGTGCAGAAGCCTTGTGTTATTAAGACTTTTTTTAACAGAATTTTACAGGCAATCTCTTTAACCCCCTCCAACTAAGCTAAATATGATTGTGTCTGGAGTGGGTTCACGATAGTGTAATCTGTGGGGTTCGAATCCGCGATCTCTCGATCACTGAGTGGGACTCCTTAGCCATTTGGCTTTTGTCGCTTCAGAAGAAGAAGAATAATTGAGAGAAGAATGAAGACTACATATACGTCATGAAAGGGCCACCCTATTGCTGAGAATCCACTCCAGGCACAAGCTCATTTAACTTAGTTGGAGGGGTTAACAACATTGCTAGTAATGTGAAGTCTACCTACATAGCTTATAGTTCTCTTAAAAATATATCCTTACAAAGTTAATTTTTTATAAAAAGTACATCTGTAATTAATTATTTATCAAATGTTTGTAATTTTCCTTCAGCCGTTAGGTCACAAGGGGCCGAGACGTTATACTTTATCGCGTCGAGCCAGTTTCTGGGAGACCAGCGACCTTCGTACAACCACGACTTGAAGTTCTCGCTTCGACTCGGGGAAGTGCGAGGCTACCCGTCGGCACAAGACATCATACTGGAGGGGCCTAGGGCTTCCGTCTCTATCAATATCTACGCACAAAATAACCCCGAACCTACCAATCAGGTATGATTTGTTTGAATATAACTTTGTTTTTGTGTGATATTTCTCTTTCTCTTTATGTACTTGTATTTCTTATTATTCCACCTATTATTTATATTTTGTAAACTATTGCAACTAAACTACTACTACTCAAACTACAAACTAACTCACATTATCTAATTTTATTGATTAAAAATTAAGTTCATGACCGCTTAAGGTTATGTAAGTTAGCTTTACTTTCGCTTGTTCTGCATGTGGTTTACCTTTAAATGATTGTTATCCTGTAGTTTTATATTTAAGCATGTGTTCTTTATGTAATCAGTGTAAATAATTGTTGGTAGACGAAATAATATAAAAATAAAGCATTAAAAATTCGTCCTTAATGCTGTGGGCTAGTAACGTACCCAAGAGACTGGCGGCATTGCCTCGTCGTATGGCAATGCTTAGCTTTTGGCCAAAGTAAAAGCCAGCCCTTGGGTCACCAGCGTTTTTGAAATTTCTTTAAAAAGGCTGTGAGCACAACAGCCACACGGTCCGAGAATTTCTCTAACTAATTTTATCTTGTGGATAATTACCACCAAATACCAATTTAGGCTGTGAACTCATATTGTGTTTCCTATTCTCACTGCCTAAACAGTGTCCCCCTAATTCACCTTTGGTTCTTGCGCTCGCAATGTTAAATGCTTTACTGAAATCGACACGTGAGTGTGGTTTGTTTGCCTCAAGATGCATGGATGTATGTCGTGAATTGAGATTCTTTGATAACTTTTTTTTGTGTTATAATTCTTAATTTCTGTTGTAAGTATGCCTTGCCTATGCATTTCTTTTTATTATGTGAATGAAATGTGTATTTTCTGTTACATTGTTCATGTTTTGTTGATTTCGTTAATTCCGACTGCGCTGCACTTTGTTACTTGCGATTGTAAAATTTATTTGTTTTGGAAAGGCAAGCAGAACGCGACTGTTAAAATTGTATTATATTTGGTTGTATGCTTTAAAACCAATGTGAACTGTCGGGGTTGCGGGAATGTTTTACAGAGATATCACGGCCCCGGAATGCTAGGGCAACTGGAGGATCAGGGTGGGTTTTTAGTCAGTAGAAGTCTGACACTCCCTTCCGTTATACCCAGAATGGGAAGAGACATTTGATGATGTTATACCCGAATGAAACTTCAATCTCACTGCGTACACTGCTAAAGACTGCTCGTAATTTTCAAGCATCAAAGAATATCATAATATGCTTTGCTGTTTAACATTATGATCAAACTACCTGCGACTTTATTCGCGTCGAAGGATTTTGCCTTGTGTAACCTATCTACCTTCTAGTGATAGTCCCATTACAACCACTTAGCCGTTCTGAAGATTAGCCCGGGCAAACAGAAAGACAGACAGACAGAATCATCATTTAAATAAAACGTTTGTTTGTGTTCAATTATATATAGATTATGTGCGTTAGCGTTGCGAATAATATTTCAGTACCTTCCTCCTCTCATCTTACAAATTGTTGCAGGCACAAGAATACTCCTTCAGACTACATGAGGACCCACGCTACGGCTGGTCGCCAACCTTATCCAACTTCGAATTCATGTCTCTTCTCCAAAACTTGACCGCTATCAAGATCAGGGGTACATACAACAAGCCTGGTGAAGGGTATATGATGAACTTCAAACTGGAAACTGCAAAGATTGGGCGGGAGAAGGGCTCCGCCCCGGCAAACTGGGTGGAGAAGTGTTCCTGTCCTACGGCGTACGTTGGAGACTATTGTGAGGAGTGCGCCCCAGGGTTTAAGCATGAACCCGCCAATGGAGGACCATACTCGACGTGTATACCTTGTGACTGTAACGGACACGCCCACATTTGTGACACAGCTACCGGTGAGTTTCAAAATAACTTCACGTACATCATGAATTTGTCAGTCTATAAAACTGTATTATGTAAATGAAAATTATGTTTATTCGTCAAATCGTTGAGTTCTAGGTTGAGCTACACGGTAAGTGACTAACGCTTGTACTGCGCTTGCGCTTGCACTAGTCAGGTCCACTCAAATCTACGCCACAGACCATAGATCTTCATGATTCTCATATAATTTGACCAGTACGAACTGTATGGTCTTTAAAAGAGACGTTGACGTCTGAGTTTTCTTCTCAGGGTAGAGGAAACAATGACCTTATCTAGTTTAAGACCAGGCAGTTTAAAATAATTTCCACGCAAGCTCCGTCCCGATGCACCCCGGCTAGGCCGTTGTATGCTAAACGCCAACGCAGCAGTAATAAAGTTGAATATCGCGTGCGCTCTTTTACCATGTTCTGGTTCGAAACTAAATGTCGTAAGTCTCAATTCTTATTTCGTTTATAATTAAAGCAATAATTGATCTAGAGAAAAAATATCCTACATTTGGATAATCTTAACATAGTATAAAGCAAAATCGCTTCCCTGTGTCTGTCCCTATGTATGCTTAAATTTTTAAAACTACGCAACGGATTTTGATGCAGTTTCTTTCAGTAGAAAGAGTGATTCAATAGGAAGGTTTTTAAGTATATAACATGCATAATATAGTAGAGGAACACTGATAATTTTTGAGGTTTCTAATGTGATGTCGCAAATAAACACATTTTTTTGCGCTTGCTTTGCAAACGCTGGCTGAACCCTACGAGATAGATCAAAATAATGTACTACAGTATTGTACACCTTAAAAAGGTCAACAAAAAAGTCCTCGATGACATCTGTCTATCTCTTATAGATAACCCACAACAACCATTTTATTATTATTATTATCCTTTACTTTTTACGAGAAATATGAGCATATTTTACGAAGCGATTTTAAGCAATACAGCATTAATCCTTATCCAATTAAGTACCATAAATACATTGTGCATTTAATATAAATCAATATTGCCCTTTACAGAATATAATTCAAATAAATAGTTTCGAAGATATTACAGATTTAAAATGCAAGGACATAGCGGTTGCGTCGCGGTGCCGGCATAGGCACGGCGCGCGTGCCTATGTTGCTTAGATTTGAGCGTTGAATGTTTTTCCCATGGTAAATTATGTGTCGCACTTTCAAGAGTAATTACTAAAGAGAACATGTATGTCGAATGACAAAAAGGCTGTCAACGATGTATATAAAGACATTCTATAGTATCTATACTAATATTATAAAGCGGAAAAGTTTGTTTGTTTGTTTGCTTGAACGCTCTAATCTTTGAAAGTACTGGGTGGATTTGGATGCAATTTGGTATGGAAGTAGCTTGAAGCTTGAGGAAGGTTATAGGCTACTTTTTACACGACTGCAAAATAGGAGAGTTATGTTTTAACCGTGATAGAATCCACGGGAGCGAAGCCCCGCGTGAGTACTAGTATTTAATATAAACATTGCACCCGTGCAAAGCCGGGGCGGGTCGCTAGTAAATTATATTTTCTTACTGTCAATACAAATTTTAGACAAAAGCCGAGTAATCTTGATTAAATTTTGAATTAACTTTAAAAAAGACATGATTTTCGATTAAAAAATGAATCGATCGAAAATGTTCCAATTACGTAACTGGTCTAGACATGTAAAGAAAAAGATCCAATGAATCATATACTAAAGTTTCATTTTGATTGTATGTGTGATTGTTTCAGAATATTAATGCAAAGTTACATACAATTTAAGGAGCCTCCTCTTAACTTAAAATGGAAAAAATGACGATGTGTAAAAGTGTTATTTTAAACTAATTAGCAAAAAATATTATTCATTATTGAATGAAATTGATTTTATGTAGTTCAGTCTAGAACCATATAATTTTATTGCATAATGTTGTTTAGTCAGCAGTGATGGCCGAATGGGTACAGCCTGACTTATGCGGTCGTGAGTTCAAACCCAGTCAGGCACATTACTTTGAGTAATTAATAATTATTACTGTGCCCAGGACAGTAAACGAAACTTTCAAGAGAAATTACCTACACCGAAATTTCTAAGACATGCGACGAAACGGCCCACTCCCTTTTGATGAGGGGCGGCAAATGTCCTAGTATTGGGAACGTTATAGACATGATTATTTATTTATAACGAAATCCACATCTCTTACACAATGTGTTTATTGTATTTTATATCTTTTTTATAGCCAGTTACGGATTTACAATTTATTCACTATAAATAAAAAACGTGTAGGTGAGTATTAGGGAATAATAAACGTGAACATTATTAATACAATGTTATGAAGTGTGCATGGGGAGTATTAAATGAACGTGTGTAAGTTTGAATATGTTATTCACACACATATATGCTGTTACAGTGGCATGTTGGCAGTAAGACTAATAGTGGAATCTATCACTCATAGCTGAAGGACTATAACAGAATGTACAGAATAATACGACTATCTCTAGTCTGTAAAAGATGTATTTTAGCGATATGACCGCCCATTGTAACACCCTTTGTAGTTTTTTTAAGTTCTTATTTAATTCTGTTATGGTGTACAACAAAGAATATACCTTCTATCTTCTTTACAGGATTCTGTATCTGCAAACACAACACGACGGGCAGCAACTGCGAGCTCTGTGCCAAGGGTTTCTATGGCAACGCGATCGCCGGTACTCCGGGTGACTGCAAGCCCTGTCCTTGTCCCAAGGACAGCGGCTGTATCCAGCTCATGGACGGTAGCATCGTGTGTACCGACTGTCCTGAGGGTTATGCTGGTAAATACACAATTAAACAATATTTTTTTTTTTGTTTTTTTTTTTTTTATTTGTGATGAGCCCACTCTATACCTCAATATCGCCTGATGGTAAGCGATAGATGACGTCTACAATGGAACGAGCGAGATATATGATAGTATTACACTGGTTTATAAGATTTTTCACCTAGGAACTTTATTATTGTTTCTGGATGGTTTTTGATATGCTGAATTGAATTCTGACGTTATAAAAACTCCAACACACTGGGCTTCCTTGATATCTTGACCGCCATTGCAACCATAGAATAGGTAATATTGATAGATAGGTGTGTTCTCGATTTTGGTGTATAATAAAGTATATTCTATCTATCTATCTTAGCTCAAAGTAGCGTGATTTTCAGATTTAAAATATGCATACGCTATAGCATAATATAAATAAGCTCTGTAAAAATGATCATGGTGACTTAAGTTTTCAATAAGATTATTTCTGTTTATTTATCTGAAAAATCGAGTATTGAATATTCGCTCACAAATTCTATCAAAAAGTTACTATAACCTGTCACTTATTTCAGTTATGAAAAAAAAAGAAACCCGGTAACATATTTTTTTACGTATTGTTGGTAATGCATATTACATATAGTTAGGTACTTTTACATATCATGAAAGTTTTGAGAATAATTATATTTTTTGGTGCATCTGAGTTTTGAGAAATTTTGTTAGATAAGTTTGACGTCTGAATTGCTTTCAGCACATCGAAAATATTCAATAATAGGTAGAGTTATCTATGGCACTTCTTCGATTTTTTTGTTAGCTTTACAATGAAATGTAGAAGTGTTGAATTTGGATAACTTTTTCCATAAAGCTTTAGGGATTTCTAAGGAAAAAGCTTTAAAAAAATCAAAGTTCCATATTTCAATCCCCGAAAACTTATACTTTAAAAGAGATTTATTGAAAATTGATTAAATAAAATTGTTTACTTTGTACAAAAACATGACAAATTATGAAATTCTGCGACTTTGAGTTCTGTCACTTATAGATTTAGTAGAGATTGCCGCAAAAGTTACGACCCACAGGATTACTCCTAAAAATATTACGAAAATTCTAAAGAATCTATAAACGCTTGTGAATCCTCGAGGATCCAAAGAGTGACTTGATCTAAATTTCTTAAGAAATCTCCATTTTCAGGACCAAAATGCGAGGTCTGTGCCGACGGTTACTTCGGAGATCCCACCGGCCAGTTTGGACCCCCGAAACAATGCGAGCTCTGCCAGTGCAATGGTAACGTGGACCCCAACGCTGTCGGAAACTGCAACAGAACTACTGGGGAGTGTCTCAAGTGTATCTACAACACAGCTGGCGAACATTGTGATAAGTGTTTAAGCGGTAAGTTGGTTGGAGTTATTTCGTGTTCTGCTCAGAAAACCCTGGCATTTGAATGGCAGTGCACAAAAATTAACTATTCGTCTATAGAAAGTATAACCTAGCCAATCATGCATTGTCAGGCAAGCCAAATCTGTGTGCAAAATTTTGACTTAATCGGGTTTGATTAACTGGTTTAAAAGACTTATTGCACGATTTGAGTTCTTGATTTTTGTATTTGATTTTAGGCCAAACATGGCGGATATTATTTTCTTCTCTTTGTGCCCATCCTGCATGCCTCGTATGTATATTCAAGTTCCAACAATGAATTTCTTGAATCTTGATCTGGCTATAGGAACCAACGACCTAGTAAAAACGCTTTAACATTGAAACATTAGCTCCATAGGACCTAAATTCTCATCGAGTTTTTGTGATACGAGGCAAAGACTCGTAGGCGGCTCGTTTCGACTATAGCGTAGATGAAAGTGCTGACAGCAACTTTATTCTTTAATAATGTTAGGCTCGCGTCTGACCACCATCTCACCTGATGGTAAGCGATGATGTGGTCGAAGGTGAAGCACGCTTGCTTAACAGTAACCTATTCACTCTTGAAAAAACGCCAGGTTATAGTTAACAAGAAACAAAGGCTCCAGCAATGTTTATACAGGATATAGGATGTTTATTGGATGCATATTGGATTTAAACTATCTCCACGACAAATAACATCAACATCGGCGCAGTAGTTTCGGAGCCTATTCAATGCAAACAAACAATCAATCAAATCCTCTTTATAATATCAGTGTAGATAAATGCTAATATCCTATCTGGCGGCAGGTTTCTTCGGCGACGCCCTGGACTCCAAGAAGAAGGGTGACTGCAAGCCTTGCCAGTGCCACGAAGCTGGCACGATGGAGAGTGCCGAAGGACCTCCTCAGTGCGACGGACTCACCGGGTTCTGTGCATGCCACCTCCACGTTATCGGCAGGAACTGTGACAAATGCGAAGTGAGTAAAGAATATTAGGGAGTAGGTGGTATAATCACGCCGCGGGAGATTACACTGTCCGGTAAGAACAAAAGAGACGTCAACAGCATTAACGGCGCCCGACAGGGCCATTGCCTGCCGGGTTTTTTTGTATTATATTTTATTAGTGATAACCAGAGGTCGAAATTAGGTAGAGTTATTTATGTACTTGCATCGAAATGTTGATATTAATATGGATCTTCCCGGGATTTCTAATAGACAATCCCGTGTGACCAACAATATTATGTAAATTTGGCAACGTCGCGCGTGCAGTGGTTTAAATTGTGTAAAAGAAAATAAGTTTTTATTTAATAAATCACGGGATTTTGTGCTCTTCAAAGGGAATTGGGGCATATCCACTTTATTCTTTCTTTGTATGAAGTGCATAAATAACTCTACCTAATTCCGACCTCTGGTGATAACAAACAACAGAGTAGGTATTTAAAAATTTACGAATGGTTTAAGTGTTAGATTTAACAATTATTAATACACTGTTCACAACGTTATCCACAGATTATTACATTAAATAACTAGTTGCTAGATGTTGTTGTTGGGAAAAAAGCTAAACAGACGATATTAATCTACGTTTGAACGAAGCTCAACTTAATGACAATCTACAGTCACTTTATAGGATAAATAATAGAGAAAATTATTAAAAAAAAAATGTTATTTCTTCACCCGAACCTAGTGAAAAGTTAGAAGGCCTCAAAATATCTATGATTAATCCTTACTATTGGAGAAAAGTTCATTTTTAGTAAGAATGTGAACAGAACTCTCACAATATTTTTTGAACCAGGATGGTTACTTCAACATCAACTCCGGCACTGGCTGCGAGACCTGTGACTGCAACCTGGAGGGCTCCTATAACAACACTTGTGATCCCTTCAACGGACAGTGCTACTGCAAGCCGGGGATCGACGGGTGAGCGATGTTATTATTACTGATATAACCCATAACAACAATGGCCAGGCTAGTGTAATGGGTGGGATTTGAACCCGCGACCTCTTGATCACAAGTCCAACACCTTAACTATTGACGCTTCAAGTCATAAACGCTGTACATCGTTCTTTACGAAATTACCTTACACTTGGTCAAACTTTTGATTGGCCTGTGTAATTAGGCCCAGACCGCTTGTGCTAATATGTATACCTGCTATATCTGCACGACTGCAAGGTTTAATATTGGCCTTACAATCTCAGCGTTCGCCAACTGCGTTTTTTTTTAATTTTTGTTATATTAATTTTATCAATATTATATAGATAGACTATCACTCGCGCTGGGCTTTGCACCCGTGGAATTGATCACAATAGAAACATAACCTTCCTTTTTTCAGTCGGGTTAAATTTCAAGCTACTTTAGTTTTAAACTAACAAACAAACAAACTTTTCCGCTTTATAATATTAGTATATATTTTATCAATATACAACGTGTAATTTATACGGTATATACATATCAAGTGCACGGCTTCTTTGGATGATAACAAACGAAATGGCAAGGGTTTTGTAATCCTATGTCAACACGTGTGGAACTTATTAGAGATTTCAATACATTGATACCAGAGACCGAAATTTTCAAATTAAGAAGAACGAACAGAATTATCATGTTATTGGCAAGTGACGTGAAAGTTATTGACCATCGTAGTGCTGTGACACGTTTGTTATGATTGGTATTCAAGAAACATATGAAACCGATAATTTGGTATCAATTCTTTAAGTCACTTATTTTTAGCTGAAACTGTGCATAGAGACTCCATACCAGATATTGTCTTCAGCCCTTTTGGATAGATATGGGGTTTCCGTTACACGTTGTATAGATAGATAACTTGAACACAATTCACAACCTACATTTTTCTTTCAGTAAACACTGTGACGTATGCCGTGCCTACCACTACGGTTTTTCAGTGGAGGGCTGCCGAGACTGCGATTGTGACGAATGGGGCTCCACTAACTACCAGTGTGACATGTCTGGTCAGTGCTCCTGCCAGGAAAATGTTGAGGGAAGGCGGTGTGACAGGTCAGTATACTTAGGTACCCATCGCGAAATATAAATACTATTATTATTTCACCATGGTAAACAATACAATATAAATACACTGTCACCTAAAATAGGATTCCCTGTGCTATAGGTGACAGTAGGAATCGTTTACGTTTAATTATATATGGAAAGAAAAAAAAAAACATTTTTTATAATAGAAAAAAAAAACACAAAATATCAAAAACAGTATTAAAAATGTAAATAAATTTGGGGAAACTAAGTAACATTTATTTAAACATGCGAATCTTATATTATGTATCAAAACATTAATTAGATTAAATATGTATCAAATGTGTGCGAGTGTGATGTCTGAGCGAGGGTGTGTGTATATGTGTGATGAAGGTATGTTTTGTGTGTGTGGAATTGATGAATAATAAAAGGCGTGGGTAGTGAAGAAAGGACTGTGCGTGATTTGTAATTGGTGGATGTGTTTTAGTTAAGTTCAGTTTCTGTGTAATTTAATACAGCGAAGAAGGCTTTTACTATTGATTTAAACTTGAAATGTGTTAGATTATACAAGGTCACTTTTTTACTCACTGAGGGTCACTAGAAGCTGCAATGTAGGGATGTCTTTTTGCAAAAATTGTAATATGCAGCGTAATTTGGAAAATATTATCTTGCCTTCGTTTCTTATTAATAAGACATGCATGACATCCATAATAACTCGTAGCAAAAAATCAACAAAAACAAAGGGAAACAACAAACAAACTTTCGTGCACGCAAGTGTAATCGGAACGTACACGGGGTGCGGGAGGCAGGAGTGGACTGAAGCACCAATCGCGCGCTCGGATTGGCGCTACTTCATACCCCGCGTCCCGCTTAACAACCATCGAGACCTAAAAAACGACTACTGCGCATATAACTCTTGTTAAGTTACGTGCCGGTTACTATACTATAATTAATTCAAAACTTTTCAGGTGTATGGAAAACAAGAAGCGTCGTGCCGACGGTCAAGGTTGCGAGGATTGTCCTCCTTGCTACAACCTCGTGCTGGATGCTGTCAATCAGCACAGGAGAGAGTTGCGGGAGCTTGATGACGTGAGTACTACAGTAGTACCCAACTAATAAGGCGCGTCGTGAATTTTCGTTCGCGCAGAAAAGAAAGTATGGCCCCGAAGATTAACGAGAGAACGCTTAAAACTTACAATCAACCTTAGTTCACTACTATAAGGTTCATAATATACTGCAGCTGTTAGTTCCATCACGCGCGCTAACATGGCGGCAGTTGCCGACCAATAGCGGTAAACGAATAGAAGTGCAGTGCCAAAATTTATTTTCTGCGCAGGTATATCGGTAATCCGTATCATTTGGGTACTACCAGCTTATCCCTCTTGTCAGAAATAAATGTGTGACAGTAAACTTATAAATCAATATGTTCGGCCCTAATGGTATCACTGGTCAACAATTAATTTTACTTTTGTTTTGCCACAGCTATAATAATGTTAACTTATCTATCAGCTCTAGATTTCGAGTAATCTGTGGTCAAAGCCCCTAGATTTCCATCGTTTTTGCATATTTAATGACTTTTTAGATAATATATTTAGTCATAATCAAGTTTATTGGTTTTTTTAGATAAACATTGCATTTTGAACTTTGTGATTTCCCAATACAGAATATGAATGTTATCAAATTTCATAGTGTTTTCCATACAATAAAGCCATAGAAATTTCTTTGGAAAAAGCTGTCACAGTTTTAAAATTCTATATTTCAGTAAGGGAAAAGCATATAGACTTGAATAAAAGTGTAATGCCTCTGCATTTCACTTTTAATCAAGTCTATATTATATTTATTTAGCAGGACAAAATATATATTTAGTTTCTTAGCTATAGCAAAATTTGTGATGGTCAGTGTATTCGGAATTCTCCTTATCTTTGGAAAATCTCTTTTTGGGCAAACATGTTTGCCATGGTTCTCAGTCTTGCTAACCAGCTCAGCACAAAGAACTGGCTTGTTGGCAGCTTAGTGTGTCACACGTTACCTTATGCTTCAGTTATCAAAGGCACCGGTGCATTTGATTATTAGGCTAGTTACTACTCAGGGTGTCTCGAACGAGATTTTGACTTAAAACCTCTCATGTATTCTAACAAAGATTTCTTTTTACGCAGATCCTAGCGAAGATCTCGAAGTCACCGACCGTTGTTGAGAACGCAGACTTCGACAACGAGCTTCAACAAGTGAGGAGTGAGATTAAGCGCTTGGTGCAAGACGCTCAAGCGGAATTGGGCAACGGGCCTGGTGCGAGCCTGACTGACAATCTGGCAGAACTGGCTGATAGACTTGCTGACGTCAGGTAAGATACCTACACAATTACTGGACACCTAGCTGCGATTATGGTCGTGGAGTAAAAGCCTACGCACACTAGGATGGGATGGCAAAGGATTTTGCAACTGGTCAGGGAACACGCTATTTAAAAAAAAGAGAAATAGCACTGTGGGTAGCATTCACATTACTGGCAATCTTGTTAACCCCTCCAACTAAGCTAAATATGCGTGTATCTGGAGAAGGTTCACGGTAATAGTGTAATGAGAGTTCAAACACTACGCCGTAAGTGTCATGTACAGACGCCAGCAGTCAGCTCATCAAGCTACAACAATCTGCCAAATTTCTTTAATAGATTGTCAACTTTATTGTTAAAGAAATTAGGTTCAAGGTTGATTGAGAAAATTTGACAGTTTCGGGTAGCTTCATGTGCTGGCTGTCTGTACTGTACATCAGAACAACTATAAATATGTGTTGTCCTGGTAATGTGACTTGTATGTAAAGTGGCAGTGCTTTTTTAATAAATATAATTATGTATGTAAAAATTACTAACAGGTTTTGGTTTAACATCATTACAAAGATATGTACATAAAATAAATATCTGTATATCCACAGAAACATGCTGTTCAAGATCGAAGATGAAAGTTACGATGGAAACGAAGCCGTTGAGAAGAGCAAGGGCAACGTGTCTAAAGCAGAGGACACCGTAGAGGCAGCACAGAAGGAGATCAATGTAAGACCAGATTTTGTTAATTAAAGTCTTGAATTCAGATTAGATTCAAATAATGAAAGAAAAAAACATTAAAAGGTTTTAAATAATAAAATTCATTGAGGTCTGTAATCTACTATATACATAAAATAAAAAGCTTGCAATATATACCTCCCGGCCACCATTGTTCAGCTTGCTCTATAAATATTAGTGGTCAAATAACTTTTGTAAACAAAGTTTATTCACTTTGTTTTATTCAGTTCAAAAAATGTATGGTCCATAAATATAAGGATTCTTTAAACCTCACACTAGAATTCCCTGTGTCGTATTAAATACAAATGCCTGACGTCAGCGATAAATCTGTACATTACATTATAAAATGGCTATTAGGTACTTTCATACAATTTCTTGGTTGAAAGATTATAAATGTAGAGTTTTACTTAATGTTTTAATTTATTTATTAATACAAGTTTCAAAAATATATAATAATACAATATATTCTTCTGCTAAACTGCAGTACAGTTTTCTTCTGATCTTGAATCTTTGAATTATTCCATTAATACTTAATTCTTCCACCAATACCCATGTATAATTTGCATTATATAATCAAGTCTTAAATACGATTTTGCCCCAATATCCCCTTACTTTTTTGATAGGAGAAAGAAATCTAGCGTTCTACTAAACAGGTTCGGGCGAATCTACCCTTTACATGCGGACCACGGCCCAGTTTTTGCGTGGGCGAGATGGCCTTATAACCCGTCTCGACAGATGGTCGAGACGGGTTATAGGACATCTCGCCCACGCTAGTTTTTAGCCATCAGCCTATATTATCAGCGTCAGTCTCACACAAACTTCTAATGAACAATCGAGTCTATCCCATCCTAAAGAATTGTCAACGTCTTCATGAAATATATGTAGTTACGTTTTGTAAACACCCAGTTTACTAAATTTGTGTAGCTTGGCTATAGTAAAGCGTAGCTTCCCGGCACTTAAGGGAACACACAACTCTTACTTGTTTAAAAGAAAGCTCCTAGCACTAATTTTTAAATATACTTATGAAGCAATAAACTGTTTTGTGTTTTCTCTTTCCACTAACATATCTTTACCTTCTCAGAGCGCACTGGAATACATGGATGGGGAAGGAGCCGCCGCCTTATCCAAGGCTCGCAACAGATCAGACCAGTTCGGCAAACAGTCCGTCGACATGTCGGCACTTGCAAAGGAGTCCAGACTGTTAGCAGAAAAACTAGAGAACGAGGCGAAGAATATTCGAGAAATAGCCGACAAAGCCTTCAATACATCGCTCACTGCAAACTGGATTGCTAAAGATGGAATCAATAAACAGGCTAATATTAGGTAAGATTTTTATAAATGACTATCTATGCGGATTTACACACGAAAAATTCGCAATCCCGTGGAAATGCTGGTACAAAAGTTACCTTATAACCATCTCTATCTTACAGTGAGAGTCACATTCAAATCCATTCTAGAGATTAGTACGGATAAACAGAAAGACATGCATTGTCTGCTTAGCCTTTTATCAACTATGTTGGGGTCGCCTGCTGGTCTAACAAGAAGGAACTGATTACTAGTGTGTTACATGGAGCAAATGCCATTCTGACCTCCACAACCGATACCCTTGGCAAGACCAATGTCAGGTGTTCTGGCTTCTGATTTCCCGTAAATTGTGTCAAAGTTGTACGAATGAGAGCCGGGATCAATGGCTTCACGAGCAGGGGAATCTCCCTATGTTAAGATACGAACTCCACAGACTGACCTCGGCACGCGTTGCTTCACCTTGAAGATTGCTATATACAACGTGTAATTTAAAGAGTATATACATACCAAGTGCATGGCTTCTTTGGATGATAACAAACGATATGGCAAGGGTTTTGTAATCCTAAGTCTACGTGTGTAGAACTTATTACAAATTCCAATACACTGATACCAGAGACCGAATTTTTCAAATTAAGAATTACGAAAAGAATTATCGTGTTATTGGCAAGTGACGTGGAAAGTTATTGACCCTCGTAGTGCTGTGACACGTTTGTTATGATTGGTATTCAAGAAATATATGAAACCAATAATTTGGTATCAATTCTTTGAGTTGGTTATTTTGTGCTGAAACTGTGCATAGAGACTCCATATCAGATGTTGTCTTCAGCCCTTTTAGATAGATATGGGGTTTCCGTTACACGTTGTATATACAGTATGTTAAATAACAGAGGGCATTCCCGTTAACCCACAATAGTATAGCATCCATACATGCTAAAAAAATGTTACCATTCGAAAACAAAATGTTTTTATTTTTTTATATTAAAATATTCACTAAAAATGTTAAATTGATACGTAAAAGAAACACTCTGTATACGCGTACTTGAAGGACGGTAACGTCGCAATTTATTTATGAATGACGGGCCGCGTGTGCGGCGATCTAATTGATGTGCTTATACTATTGCGGGTTAACAGGAATACCCTCTGTTAGTTAAGATACTGTATAACCTTGAACCTTAGGGCTGTATTTTTTTTTATGAATATAACTAGCAATGTGGGTAGAATTCACATTACTAGCTGCAATTTAGCCACAAGCTAAAATAGATACAGAGACACAAACATTGAAAAGTTGTTTTGAATTTTAGTATTGTGTAAAATGACTATAAGAATTGAGAAAACTCAGTTATTTTGAAATCTTATCATATGGATGTTCATATTGTTCTAAAGACCTACTTTAGTAATGAAACATTCTAGAATCTGGAGATTTTGAGTATCTCTGCCTGACGTTACCTGAACAGATATAATATTGAGTGAGCTTTATCAGTTCCTGTATTAAACAGCAATTTTTTGATAATGGGCTGTATTTGACCGCCATCTCATCTGATAGTAAGCGATGATGTAGTCGAAGATGAAGCACGCTTGCCTAGAAGTAACCTATTCACTCCTGACTTAAGGTATAAGCCATTCTATTGTTTTACCTGTTCCTATAAAATAACCGTCTTTTTTAGCAACGAAGTCAAGAGTCTGACCAACGAACTGAATGCAGCGTCAGGCAAACTGAACAGCATGACAGAACTTGCTGACCAGGCGCTCAAGAGAGCTAAGGAGGTGTACGAAGAAGCCTTGGGACTATATGCCGAGGTGAACACCACTCTGCTGCCAGACATCAAGCTCAACAAACTCAAGGAAACCGCGAGGGAAATGAATAAGACGGTAAGATAAATGTACACTAATATTATAAAGAGGTGAATTTTTGTTTGTATGTAGGGGCAATCTACGGAACCAACGATCCAATTTAAAAAAAATCATTGGTTATTTCAGAGCTAGGCTTTCAATCTTCTTAGCGTGTCGATGGCAAATAGCTAGATGGAGTCAGTCCAGAACTGGGCAACAAGTTTGGCATCTTTGGTAGCTACCATCAAGTCCTGCAGTGAGCAATTGATAGGGCATGCAGGACAGGAAATTAACTGTGCCATGGTTTGTGGAACAGAACCACATATACAGCCCAACGCAGAGGCATCGATAAATCTCCACCTGAACAGAATTTCTTTGCTGCGACCAACCTGGGTGCGGAGACTGTTTAAAGACTTCCAGGTCAGCCATGGCAGTTCGTGTCCAGATGGTAGATGCTCTGCTGGTGGGACAAATGGGCTTGGAAGGGATGTAGTTTCTAGCCACAGCTTTAGGCGCTCCTTGGGCTGCTCGCCAGTAAGTGGAATGACACACTTCAGGAAACTTCTTCGACTTTTCAGCCTTTGTGGCACAAGGTGTACCCATGCATTGGGTGTCGGGTGTCTCTAACCATTTTGGCCTTTTCATTGGAAATTGCAACCGCTCTGCGAACTTCCGGTGGCGCTATTCCTGCCAGTGGATACAACATCTGTACCGGGGTCGGTTTAAGGCAACCATTAATGATGCGACACGTTTCATTAAGAGCTGTATCCACTAACTCTGTATGGGCTGAACAAGAAAGGAGCCTCCCCGAGTGATGTATTTACTAAGCTACTATACATCCGGCGCACCCTGGGCGACACTGACTGGCTAATCCTTTCACCACGATGACAAAAACAAGGCGTCGTAAGTCGTGGTCGAAGTTCTAGTATCTATATATAAGTGTGGATAATCAAAATGTATGTACGCGCATAACTTCAGATCGTCTGCACCAAATTGCATTATTATTAAGTCTTTGGTATGTACGTTTTTGTTAGGGCAAGGTTTGTATTTATGAAAATATTAGAAAATTTTACGAAATCTAAGTACGCACGCAGACGAAGTTGTGGCCTGCAGCTAGTAGCTAATGTATAGCTAAACCTATGTAGCTAAATATGTTTATTAAGCCAACTGTGTCTGGAGTGGGTTCATGACAATAGAGTATGGACGGGATTCGAAACCGTGACCTATCGATCACAAGTACGAGACCTTAACCATAGCGGTGTTATTATGGACTCATGTTTGCACTTCGACATGCACATTGATACTATCGTGAATAAGGCCTTTCAAATGTATGGTTTCGTCATGAGATCTTCTAAAGACTTTGTGCGGCCCTCTACTTTTCTGATATTATACAAATGTTTAGTGCGATCACAACTGGAATTTGGTATTTCAATCTGGAATCCTTATTATCTTAAATATAATAACAAATTGGAAATGGTGCAGAAAAAATTCTTACGTAGCATGAACTACAAATGTAATCATTCAAAGATTCCCTATTCCCTATTACTTAAAAAATACAATATTCAGAGCTTGGAAGCCCGACGGTTACTTTTGGATGTAGTGATGCTGTATGGCTTGTGCCATAATAGGTTTGATTGTACTGACCTTACAAACAAACTATGTTACACGGTACCTAGAACGGTTATCAGACGGGGGGCTCGCGTGCCACGCTTGTTCCATGTGGACGCATGCAAAACTAACGCCGGGGCACGAGTGCCTCTACGTCGTCTTGTGGAAACCTATAACACACACTTCATAGACATCGATATTTTCTCTCTTTCTAATAAAAAATTTAAAACACTCGCTATTAGTGCATTAGCTTCTAAATTCTAATAAAAATGTTTAAAACTAACAGTAAAATTTTATTAATCCGTTATCGTTTGCCATTCAATATGTTATTGATTAATCCGTGGACAATAGTGTGGGTTATGTTTACCTATATATCTTAAGAACATTAATGTAATATCATAACATGTAACTGTTTTTTGTCCCTAATAAATAAATAAATAGAAGCTTCGTTAGTTGCAAGTTATATATCTTACATTCCAGATAGATGAAAAAACCGCTGAGCTGGAACAGCTAATGGCTGACAACGGGAACACACTAGACCAGCTAGAGAACTCCATCAAACAAGGTCGTGGTCTACTGGACCAGGGGCACGATAGACAGGATGAGCTGAATGACCTGCTGGCCAGGCTCGACGAGCTACAGGAACAGGCCAGGAATGATGTAGACCTCACCAATCAGACGCTCAAGGACGCCAACGAGATATACAAGACCCTAAAAGGTATGATTGAGATTGATTTACTATTTACGACATTTCTTCTGTTATCTTTACATAGTATAAAAGTCGCTCCCGCTGTCTGTACGCTTAGATTTTTAAACTCCGTAACGGATTTTAATGCAGTTTTCAGTAATAGGTAGAGTGATTCAAGAGGAAGATTTGTATGTTTAATTCATGCATATTATTGCACCCGTGCAAACCGGGGTGAGTCGCTAGTTTTCATTATAATTTATTTAATGATGTCTAACAGTTTGAGTATTTCTGTTGTAGCCTTTGATACAACAATACTTTGATATTGTTCGTCAGATCGTTGAGCTCCTTAAGTTCTAAGTTGAGCTACACGATAACTGACAAATGTTTGCACGGTCTGGAACTCTGGACGGGTCCGCTCAAATCTGTGTGCTTCTTTCCTCAAAATAGAACTGAGACATGAACTGTAAGACAATATGAATTGTGTGGACTTTAAAAGATACGTGGACCTCTTGTTTCAGTGTTTCTTCTTAGAGTAGTCAGTTAGGAAACTCCGGCCTCATCTAGCTTAACTTAGAACAGCAAAAAATGACGTGGGTAAAAGTGTTATTTATAACCAATTTACAACCGAATATAGTTATAGTTGTAGGAGGATAAGCATTCCCTCCAAGTAGCAGCAAGCAGTAGCAGTAGCAAGTAGCAGCATCCGGGAAGACTGGTCGCCGACCCCGATGCAAAAGGGTCTATTAATAAATGAAAAACCTTTTTACCCCTTTTATTAAGGAGTATTAGATTTGGCACAGTTAAAGTTTATACAGAGAGAAAAAGACGACTAGTAATAATAAATATGATAGGACCGTCCATTAAAATAGACCTGAGATCTACCTACAAAATTAAGTTAATAAAATAACTTTTCTGATACATATTACAATTACACACATGGGAAGAAATTAATGAGCTTAAAGAATCCACTACAATTTGGAGTAGACAAGAAAAAGTATACGTCGTTCCCATAATAGTCTCCACTACAGGCGTTATACCAAATCATCTGCACCATAGCCTCAAATAAACAGACTCGGAATTTTCCATATACAAAACACTCCAAAAAGCATCTATTTCGAATACCTGTGTAGAATAGGGAGCAACTTCATGCAGATAGAGGAAAATTAAACTAATTATAAAATATATGTTCATAAAAAAATATTATTCCGACATCAGAACATTGTGGTTTAGACAACAAATGGCTGTGTCGTTGTTTTTATTTGAGCACTATAATTGTTTAGTTGCTTACAAATGCTTTCATACCACAGAATTCAGCGACCAAGTGACAGAATCTCGTCAGCTGGCTGAGCAAGCAGCCCTGGACGTACCCTCAGTGCAGCAGAAGATCGCCGCCGCTGAAGAAAGCATCAATAGTATCACGGAACAGCTGTACACCGCCAGCGATAAGGCCAAAGAGGCTAGAGACTTGGCTCAACAAGCACAGAAGGAGTACGCTGATAAAGCCTCCAAGGTAAATAGACTTTTACAGGCTAACTACTCGGCCAGTAGATATTATTATTACTTATTTGCTTTTCAGACAAAATTATCTTACAGTGATAGTTGTTTTTTTTTTAAAGAGAACTTGCTATGTGGGTAGAATTCACATTACTAGCAATTTTGTTAGTAGTGTTATGGGCGGGGTTCAATCCAGTGACCTCTCGGTTACAAATCCGACACATAACGTATATTAATATATTATGTAATGTATATGGGCTCGTGTGCTCACAGCCTTTTTAAAGACATATCGAAAAGGCTCGTTGACGCTACCCGTGACCAAAGGGCTGGCTATTTCTTTGGTCAAAGGCTAAGCATTGCCATACAACGAGGCAATGCCGCCAGTATCTTAGGTACGTTGCCAGCCGACAGCGTTGAGGATTATTTTTTTGATGCTTTATTCTCGTTTGTATTTGAAGTATTTTAGTACATAATCCTGACTAATATTATAAACTAGTACTCACGCGGGGCTTCGCTCCCGTGGATTCTATCACGGTAAAAACATAACTCTCCTTTTTTGCAGTCGCGCAAAAAGTAGCCTATAACCTTACCTTCCTCAAGCTTCAAGCTACTTCCATACCAAATTTATCATCCAAATCCACCCAGTACTTTCGAAGATTAGCGCGTTCAAGCAAACAAACTAACAAACTTTTCCGCTTTATATTAGTATAGATGCGAAAGTAACTGTGTCTGTCTGTGTGTTACGCAATCACGCCTAAACTACTGAACCGATTTTAATGAAATTTGGTACGGACATAGTCTAGAGCCTGAGAAAGGACATAGGGTACTTAGTGTATCTACACTCAAAATTACTTTCAGTATCAATGAATAACGCACACAAGTAACTATTTGGAACTAAATTAATTAATTTAGGGTTATAAAAACAAAATAAAATGGCAATGTCGTTCGGGATCAGAACCTAATGTATGGCAAACTCAAACTCAAAATATTTTGTTTCACACAGGCCTACATGGGCACTTATACTACGCCAGAAGTTGGTGCATGGTTCGAAATTGGTCGAAGTTGGTACACGGTTTGAAGTGTAAACAAGGAATAACAAAAAGTGTGTTATCAATATATATATATATATTATTATTCAATGCCACAGTGTTGGGCAGTCGTATCGGCCTGCCATAACACTGAGAATGCTGTTGCTATTGCCGCAGTCACGACTGAGCAAAGCATTATTTATTTTATTTTCATTTATATATTTAACATACGCACACAAGTTACAATGCATACAGACAGAAAATACAATACACAAAATTACAGAAGAAAAACTTATTAGCAATGAGCCTCAAACAAGGCACAGCCTATATCTTGGTAGTGCAATATTAACAGCAGAGGTCGACTGAAATCATCCCGTTATACAGTTCAGTATGACGCAGTACAGCCAGACAACAAAAAGAAAAAAAAAATAAAGATACAAAACGATTGAACGTAAATATTACAAAACTCCAATAGTTGTGATTATTGCGACCCCATTGTGAAAAGATACTATCACTACTATTACTTGCCGCATGTACCGTCGGCTTCTTCCGGTATAGATACAAAACTTCACTCTTTAATACTCGGAATAATCTATCATCCATTTGTATTAACTAGTATTTGCGTGAAGCACGCGCCAGAGATTACATGCCCAGCTTCAAGCATAGCTGAGACATAGCACACTGGCGCCAGATTAACACTTCTACTTTAAATAATCGCAATACACATTTTGCATTATTTTTTTGCACAACGGAAGTAACATTCGGTGGGAATTAATAATAGTCAGCTGTTGAACTACAATCGGAACACCGCGTCGATCGACTTTAAATTTTCCATTCGACTCTGAAAATAATGGAGTATGTATTAAAACAAACGAATAAGTGTAGAAAAGTTATGTGTCTTGAGATCCATTTTACGTTAAACGTAACATTAGTTTTCATTTTAAAAGCATACATTTTACAAACTAAATTATAAAACATATTAATAATTATAACTAGCAAAAAAAAGAGTTAAACATTGAAGTATGAGATGCAGTTCTCTTTCTAAGGGTGGTATCGAAACCATCAAATCCTTGACGTACTCTTAAGTTCGGATTTCTCATGATTAGTGATAATGTTAAACAAATCTAAATTACTTTAAGCGTCAAACTTAATGGCTAAGATGTCAGACTTGTGATCCAAAGGTCGCAGCTTCGAGCCCTCCCCATTACAATATTGCCGTGAACTCACTCCAGACACAAGCATATTTACCTTAGTTGGAGGGATTAACAAGATTGCTAGTTAAATGAGATTCAAGAAATAGAATAACTGTAAGATACCCTATTTTGTGATTGTTTTTCAGGCGGCTTCTGAAGTCAGGAAAAAGTCAACAACTTCCAGAGCCGAGGCTTCCAAGTTGCGTTTCGAAGCTGAAAAATTGTCAAGTGAGTATTAAACCGTTACTCTTAATTGATTTGCCCATCTTCCCTGAGGAATGTCTCCTGACGGGCACGGGTTTAAAAACACAACATTTTACTTACTTGGCAATTCTAGTGAATATTGGACCCTGAAAATCTCTGGTATATTGGAGTTGTGCTAAAATGATCCAACCCACAAATCGAGTTTTCAGTACCAGCGCTAACTAAAATTAGCCTTATTTTTATGCAGCAAAAAGACACTTTGGTATCTGTACTCTAGAAAAAACTACCTTTGCGAAAGTTTGTAAGGATTTAATTATGTATATTTGTTACTCTTTCACGCAAAAACTACTGAACGAAATTTGGTAAGTAGATAGTTGACATCCTGAAATGTCACATGCTACTTTTTATCCTGGAATTCCCACGGGATCGGGATTTAAGCGGCAAAACCTTCACACGCGAACGTCGCAGGCAGAAGAAGCTAATGGGAAAATAACGTTTAAATGTTCAAACGGAAATAACTCTAGTTATGTTTATTGTAGTTTGAAACATTTCGGCACAAATGGATCCAATTATTTAGGACGATGGCCGTTTCGCACTTATTCTGTAATTTTGGACGCTATTAGGTTTATTGCTTATTGTTTTTATATTATATAACTAGCAGTCGCGCGGGACTTCGCTTCCGTGGACTTTATCACGATAAAAACATATACCTCCTTCTTTTACAGTCGGGTAAAAAGTAGGTTTTAACCGTCTTCAGGCAGCTGTCCCACCGCCGACGATGAACGAGTAGCGAGTAGATCTGGAAACTTGAAACGAGTGGTGAGCAGCGAGTAGCGAGCGTGTAGTTCCGATAGTTCTGTCGCTGGGCTATTAGCGAGTGTGCGAGTGCGATGGGCGTTTACTCATGCCACTCGCTCGCAGCCATGCACAATACGTGTACTTTTAAAGCCGCACTACGGAGAAATGACCGCTAGTTGGTCTCTGGGCGTGAGTTCTGACCGCCAAGCGAACATCGCTGAGCGAGTATCATCTTTGATAGCTCGTGTCGCTCAGCGACTAACTGGTGGGGCGAGTACTCGCCGGCAGTGTGAACAGTCAGCGATCGGCTATTAATATATCGACGGTTAAAAGGAAATAGGGTATAAGCGACATTTTTGGACTGGTATTGTTTTGAAAGCCGACTGTTTCTTGTGTTCTATTATCTTTTATACAACCACTGTGAAAAGTACCTTATCTTTCTTTTACTATAACACTTATTCAACTGTCTGATGTTTTAATAAAAAAAATACATCAGTTTTTCTCAAAATCTAAACTTTTAATGGCTCTCCTAAACATTTATTTTTGTCGCTTATACCCTATTTCCTTCCGTCGATATGCATCTCTTTTGTTTACACAGAAAGTATATCAATTGTACGTTTCTTGAGCGAGAAATAAGCCGACAGTTAATCGTTTTTTCGCTGGCGGTGGGACAGCTGCCTCAAGCTTCTATACCAAATTTATCCAAATCTACCCAGTACTTTCGAAGATTAGTCTGTTTAAACAAACAAACATTTCTGCTTTATAACATTAGTATAGATATGCATCTTATTTATTAATTATATATACTTTACTGTACACCTTACAATTGTCATGTATAAAGCATTTTTATAGTTACAAAATCGTTAGTAAAATCATTAATATCTCTTTCACCCGCACGGTCAGATCTACCACAGCATAAACGTTAATAACACAAAGGAAACTTGTTTGAACAGGTCGCGTCCAGGAAACTGCCACTAAGATCGAGGGTCTGGAAAAGGAAGCTGCAGACAATATGCAACTGACGAGAGACGCTAAAATGAAGGTTGGTACCACTTTACACGACATTTTTGTCGTTTTACGTTAAGCTGGATAAGGCCGGTGTTTCCAACTGACTACTCTGAGAAGAAACACCGAAACAACTCAGAGGTCAACGTCTCTTTTAAAGTCCATACAATTCGTATTAGTGAAAACCTATGGGAAGCATATAGGTTCATGTCTAGTGGTCTAGTCTTGATAGAGATTTTCAGATACCTAGATATCCAGCTGGATTGCTTATTTTACTTTTCCTATGTTCAATAGGTTGGTCAAGCGAACACTGACGCTCGGGAGGCCGAGAAGCAGGTCTCTAAAGGCCTGGAAGACCTCAAGGTCATCATGGACGAGCTGCAGAATCTACCCACGCTTGATGACCAAGCTCTCGACCGATTACGTGAGTATTATTATACCTATTACTAAAATGTTTAACAAAATGTAAATTGCTAAGAATACATAAAAGAATTAGAATTCTGGTTGATGAGAAAAAGCCTCTCTCATTGTTTGAGAAAAGACGGGGGAACCATTTGGTATAATGCTAAAAGTATAACTCAAACTCAAATTATTTTATTTCGCATAGCCTACAAGGGCTTATAAAACGTCGGAGGTTAGTGCATGGTTTGATATTGGTAGCTTCCTATGGAGAAGAACCGGCAAGAAAACCCACAATTATCACAGCACAATTTCAAAACAAATAAAAAAATTTAAAAATTAGTCTAAGAGGTCCACAGTGTTCTCCCATTTACATGAAAACTTGACAAGCGATAACATTTTTTGATTTGACGGAAAGTAAAGCACTGTAAATTGAATAATAAAAATTGAACTAGAAAATCGTCAAATTGGATGCAATTGGATCACACTCACCAAAGTCGAGTTGTTACTAAACTTTAATTCGATAACACAATCACAATAAGCCAGGGAAGCCATATGTGCAGAATGAATCATCGCCAAGCAGTCATGTCTTCAACATAGTCCTGAATCTCATAAAACGAAGGACTAAGAGCATTAATAAACTTCTCAATATGCCATTTCAGAGGAGAGCTTGGACAAGGCAGAGAATGACCTCATAGCAGTTGACTTGGATGGCAAGATCAAGAGCTTGACTGAAGCGAAAAATAATCATCAAAGGTAATTATTAAAAATACTCACATAATTATAAAACAAAATCTCCCGCCGCGTCTGTCACTACGTTTGCGATAAACTCAAAAACTACCGAACAGATTTTCATGTGGTTTTTACCAATGGATTGAGTAATCCATGAGGAACGTTTATGTGTATAATTTTCTTCCTCAAGCTTCAAGCTAGTTTCATACCAATTTCCACTTTATCCAAATCCTCTTTTCTCTCAACTTATCCAAATCGTCTTTTTACCCAACTTTAAAGATGGAGGGTTGTTTTATCATGTTAAAGTTCTAGTTTCTTATATTTATGAGCTATCATTGAGATTAAGTGTCAATCTATAATAATAATTTATCTATAATAAATAATTTTTTCAAAACAGGTGGATGAAACAGTACGAGGATGAACATGACCATCTACGTCGCGAGGTGGAGAACATCAAAGAGATCTACAATCAGTTGCCAGACGGTTGCTTCAAGAGGATTGTTCTAGAGCCCAAAGAGGGCGGCCCCAGTCGGTCCCCTAATATAAGATAAGCCTTTTACGGTGCTAGAACGATATAGAAGAGAAAAGGAAATTAAGGATATGGGCAAAGAACAGGGAAAGCCTTCAAAATTTTGAGAAAATATCAGTTACAAGTTTTATTGAGACCTAAAAATATTCAATAACTTTTACTTTAAATTAATAAATACTTATCTTATGTATAAAAATAAATAGCTGTCCATTAGTCTCACTAAAACTAGAGAAAGGCTAGACCGATTTGATTCATATTTCTGTATGCATTCCTTCTTATACAGAGAAGTTTTATAAAGACACTGTCTGTCTGATCAGCTAGTTAATAATAGTTATTGTCATGTCACAAAAAGCTAGTAATGAAATATGAATTAACTTGTACAAAAAAAATCTTTTCGTATTGGTCATAAACAAAAATGTGATTTTAGCGACATCTCTTGTCTTTTTTGTAAAACCTAGTGATTGGGAATTATATAAATATTAAAAAAATATGACTATTCCTATTCTTTGCCTGTACTGTTCAAATATTTTTGGTATGGTAGTTTGTGCTAAGAAAATATGAAATTAAATGGGTGATGAGTTATTTTTCAAACACTTATTTTAGTTGGTAACAGAAATCCAGGAATATTAAAGCAGAAACTAATCATATTTAATAACAATATTTAAATAAATTTCCCCTGATTTATTAAAGATCCTATGGACTTTTTTATAGTATACTCAACTTACTACAGCAGCAAATGTATGTGTGTAAGTCACATTTTCATTCCAAAAACTGAGCCTAAATGTTCTAAAATTTAAAATAACAATATGTTTTATTTATATACCGAGGGTTTAATGCAAGAACGTTTTAAATGCAGTTAACTTAGTTTTCTTAAGAGTAGATGAAGTAGGCACCGCATACTTAGAAATCACAAGAAGTTAAGACACATAGAAGATTTTGTGTATTTTTGAGTTTTACCACTACTTAGAGCTCAAACTTGAATATTCTGTATTCAACTCTTAAAAAAAAATAGACGGTTTGCGGAGAACCTTCGATATATTTATAATAGAAATTGTTTCAAAATGTACATCTTCTGCCTTAAATATTTCTTATCTGTACCTAAAAGTGCCTTAAGTTACTATAGTAGTATAGGTGTACTAGTTATAACATTGAATTATGACTATCTGTAAAATAATAATCATCCCAATGAATGCGTTGTTTTTACGAAAAATAGTAAATGCTGGGCCGAATTCATTGGGTGAAGTTAAACTAATCAATTATGAATTCCTAAGTCAGTGCAAAAAAATACATTCTATGTTTTTCTTTCCATGGTACTTACATAACTGCATTTACTATCTGCATTTCTGTACTTAGAAATATTTAAATAATTTGAAATATTATAATAGAATAAGAGGCTTTTCTATGTTTAAAAATTGTGCCATACTTTTATTGGTACCTTTGTAAATATAACATAATCATAGATACTGTTTTCGTAAATGCCTAAGTCTTTTTAAATTCGGATTTTATAAAAAAAATATTCCTTTTTAATGTTCGCCAAAGAATTGACGATATGTGTGTGTTATTTAGATATTTTTACTATAATTTTTATATGTTTCTTTACTGAGCGATACTTTTGTGAGTAATATTATTTGTATTGTAGCGTTTATAGTATTTATTTGTAATAAAACACGGACAGAATACCGCCAACTCATTCTATTTCTTTCAATGTTTCTTCTGAAACGTTCTACCTTACTATCCTGACAGAGTAATCGCAAACTTTGTGTATGTGTGTAAATCTTTTGATCTCTAAACCTTCAATTTAAAATAAAAATGAGTGTGGCGCTCGGGGACTGCCGCGCTATTGCATAGCATTTTTTGTCAACTTTGCAATTATAGTTTACACGCATACGTCTAGTCGCACGCACACAAACACCGTGCCGAAGTCCGAACTGAAATGACGTTAGTGCATAGCATTTTTTGTCAACTTTGCAATTATAGTTTACACGCATACGTCTAGTCGCACGCACACAAACACCGTGCCGAAGTCCGAACTGAAATGACGTTAGACGATGCACGGCTTTCAACGCCGCACCGCTGTGCCGGTGTTATTTTCGTTACGGAATTTCTTGATTCGGTCGCCGCGCTCAAAGCCTGCGATAAAAGCTATGCAATAGCTTAATAAAATACAATTTAATTCTTACATTAACCGATTACTTTCAGCTAGCAAAGCATCTTTTGAATTTTTATTTTAGTATAAATAATTGTTTTTTTATTTGCTAAAAAAGTGCACCTTACAAATGACACTTATTTATGGTTAAGGAGACATTTAATAGATATGATCAATGACTTGTGCAAGGAACTTGTACCTAAACTGGAATGCGGACGCGAAGCTCAAATCCGTTCCGAAGAGTATACCCTCGAAGGACCTAGCTATCTCTTTCTAGTAGTGTGTATATCAATTCGTGATAAACGTAAGGACAATTTTATTTGATGCAATATTTGCAGGTTTTTTAAGACACTTATTATTAACCTTACAAATGATGTATTTCTGTTACCGCTATAACAAAAAATAATAAAAATTAATTAAAATAAATATTTAAGGGAGACTCCCATACAACAGTTGTGATTTTTTTGGCGCTTTTTATAGGTAATGGTTTCGTACCATTCATTACCTACCTATAAAAATACCCTTCATGCGCGAGTCCGACTCGTACTTGGCCGGTTTTTTTCTTAACAACCTATTAAATAGAAAGAAAGAAATAAATTCTATTATAAATACAAAGGTCTGTGTCGGTCTGTTACGCTTTCACGGTTAAACCACAGAGCCGCTTTCGAAAAAAATTGGCATGGAGATAGTTTAAAACCCTGGAAACTATATAGGGTTCTTTCTATCTCCGATTTTTGAACAGTTGCTCGGTAGCGCGATATAACAGAATTCCACGTGGGCGAAAAGCTAGTTCTCAATATATATCTGAGGAACTTATATTGAGCACGCTAATTTCTATAATAAACCCTTCCTTATGCGGGCTAAATGCAAAATTGGTTTTGTTAAGCAGACTTTATTGCGTTGAATTATAAACTTTCAAAGTGGTTAAGACCCGTGATACAAATACAATTATTGCAGATACAGAATTAATAACAGAATCACCAGCTGGCAATTCTTCGAAGGCTTGGCCTTGATAGGCAGTGGTATAGACGTCCAAATAAAGGTGCATTAATTGGTAATCTACGTTTATTCGACACTTGTACGGTCAGAACCAGTAGACTAAAAATAAAATGATGCAATCTATACTAATATTATAAAGCGGAAAAGTTTGTATGTTTGTTTGTTTGCTTGAATGCGCTAATCTTCGAAAGTACTGGGTGGATTTGGATGAAATTTGGTATGGAAGTAGCTTGAAGCTTGAAAAAGGTTATAGGCTACTATTTACGCGACTGCAAAAAAGGAGAGTTATGTTTTTACCGTGATAGAATCCATGGGAGCGAAGCCCCGCGTGAGCTAGTACTCACGCGGGGCTTCGCTTATATATAATTAAAACTACTAAAACCCTTCATGAAAAACGATGATTATAAATAGAAAGAATAACAGAAAAGATATAATTTATTTATGTATATATTTATTTAGGTTAACCTACAATTGTTTACACTATACATTTGTATGAAACAGTCATATTACATTTATAAGTGTTCAATTAATTACAGGCTAACACCACATGTGCTATTTAAGGTTAGAAATCAATATTATTAACAAACATAATTCTAAATATAAAGGAGGCAGATCGAATGACAATTATAAGGTTATTATTATTAGGTTGGTTCTATATTTTCTAGTTCCTCATATGTTGCAGCTGCAGGTTTGTTACAAGATTGGCTTGACACACAACCCTAAAAAATGTATTACACTATTATTAGTTAAAAGTATGGAAATAATCTTTAAATTATGAATTATTATTATTATTTGTCAAAATTAACTAACTGCAGTGGATAAAAGTTAAGTAATTAAGTTATAAGTAATTATTAATGTAATAAACTACACTTGTAAGCAAGTTTGCGTAGCTGAGTTTTTGGCCAAAATGATATAAAATATTTTTGCCATCAATTTGCTAAGCAAAAGTAAATAAATCAACTAAAATGTCGACTTTTATGCTTATTAATTTGACTCCTTTCATAACTTTCACTTACCAGATCTTTGAATGTGCCCAGTACAGGTTGTATATTCTTTTCTTTAGTGTTTCGCTTTAACAGGAATCTAAAATAATAATAGATTGATGAGAACAACATTTTAGTATTTATGGTTAATTAAAAGATATATTCAAAATGAAAATTCATCTTGCTACGCTCATATTCTATTTCGAAACGGTGATCTTCATGTCATTTGTAAAGATTGATAAATTACTTTAGGGAAAACGGATGGAATTGCATCATTTGATCTTGTTTCGAAATGCAATATTTCTTCGGGCTTGAAATGGCGCCTACAAATTTTGGAACCGTTTCTGACCTTTTTCTGTGTAGAACACTGAGCCACCGGTCTCGATCATCATTTATAGGAAACCTTAAAATAACAAAAAATAATAAACAATGAGAAGAAAGAAAAAAACGACGGGTTTGCACTCCGGGAGTGCCGGCAGAAGTGAAAACTTGAATATTAACTTAATTGTGAATTTTTGATATTTTGGAATGTTTAGGGAATAATTATGCACGAATTGCTTTAATTATCAGTATAAAAGTACTATCATTTATGTGGTAGAATACAATATTTATTTATTGCGCTGTCGTACACAAACATGACAATTTATATTACATTAAAAAGTTTATCTCTTAGAAAAATCAACTTTCATCCATAATTTTGACGACTTTTTCACCATCATTATTACCAGAACCATCATCGCCAATCTCTAAAACTACGAAACAGCAGGCGCAGGTATACATTTTCGTCGCGCCGTAGAAAGAGAGGGGGATACTTCTCTCCTACGCCGCGCCGGCTGTCTACTCTCCGTCTGCCTTACAAATTTTCGATCAGGTCACCTGACGCGAGTTTTAACATTTTTTACCCATTACAAAAAAAAGTGCACAACGCCGCTAAAGAAGTTTTCACTTCAATAATAAATAAGAAGAATAAAGAGAAGAACATCCACTTTTACAATGAAAACATAGTCACCCTAAATGCAATTTGTAAACAAAGTCACAAAACTTACTTAAAAAAGGAAATTTCAGACCCGGGGTACCCTTCACTCTTGCGATTAACCACAAAACACGTTCTTACCATGGTTACAGTATCTTGCACTTTAATATTACGAAAACTCACAAAATTAAATATAATGCAAATTTACAAACATACAGATGTCAAGTAAACGTCAGACAGCAACGTAGTAATTGCCATGTATAGTATAATAGATCACTACTAATTGTTACAAATTCCATTTTTTTTTTTGTTTTAAACATCTTGTGATTGCATGGTAAAATAACTTTAATTTTAATTAATATGCATACAGTAATAATGGCAATTCATTTTAAAGATAGAATTCCAAAGAAGTTTAAAACTAGGTGTTTTTACTACAACAGACAGGTCGAAAAAATTACCATTGAAATAAATATTTTTAATCTGACACACAGAAGAAAGGGACACAGTCCACACACGGTACTGTCTCGCTCGGAACGAATAGTTCCTTCAGTTTTATGCGTGCAAGTTTATACTCTATTGTTTAACAGCTAAGAAAGACTTTCTGTATTCTTTGAATCATTCGTAAGCAATCCAGTTAGTAGGTAGAAGATCCTTGGACTTGTGTTACAGGGATCATCAAATATCTAATCTTCAAAACAAAAATTTATTTCATTTAATCAGAACGTTTTGTATATGTTTGAATGGTCCTTATTCAGTACCTTTTTTTCGGTTGATAAATCATCAAGAGTTCTCCCGCTCTGGGTGGGAGTGGACGGGAGTGTCAAACTTGTACTGACTAAAACCCTTTTTAAAAACCCGCGCAGAGCCTACGGCAGGTGGCGTTTGGCCCACCTAGATTGGGTACGCCCGGTCCAGTCTTGGAACCAAACGTCGGAAGTGCTCGACTAAGTTCCACCGGCTGTCGAGGACGAGTCCGAGGTACTTCATCGTCGTCTCGACGCCGATGTGAACCCCTCCTACCGTTAGTTGGGAACCCGAAGGTGGCGCGTTCCCACGGCCATGAAAACTTGGCTTCGGACTTCTGCAGGGCCACCTCGAGTCCCAATTGCCGGAATCTTTCAACGACTGTCGCAACCCCTTGCGTAGCCATTCGGCCGCAGCTTGGTGCGACCCCCCATGCGCCAGGACCAGCGTATCCTGCCAGCCTAACCAGTCGTAAGCGATGTCCCACAGAGGCGGCCCCAGAACCGATCCCTTTGGGACGCCGCACGACATCTCTCGCCGGTTCCACTCTCCCTGGTGACCGGGATAGATGACGGCTCTGTCCGTCAGGTAGGCCTGAACCACACGGCAGAGGTAGGTATCCGGGGCTACGGGATCTCGTTAGAACATTCCCACAACCCTGGCAGCATTGACCCTGTCTACGGTGGCTGGAGATCAGCTCACGATCCCCGACCCCTGGGACGTCTCCCGCGGCGGCTGGGGCGTGAGGAAGAGAGTTGCCTTTCCCTCGTGCGTCCGGCCTCCTCCTTCGCTAGATTGACTGCTTCGCAGAAAGAGGCGACTGCATCCCATTCCCTCTCGCTCCACACTATAGTCTGTACCAGGGCCGGGCGCGCTAGGTTGCCGCCGCCGATCGGCTGAAGTTAACCTACAATCGAGTGTTAACATTAGTTCTACGTCGATAATGAAGTAGCATTGTTAACATTCAGTGATAGTTTTGCTGCTAGCAAAAAATCTGTGGTGAAACAATATACGGTGGAAAAAAAAAGTGTGATAAGGGGTGGGAAGGGTTCAAAATTTTATAGAAATGTGAATCTTCACCAAAAACTTTTCAACTATATGTACCTATGTAACTGCTTCGGTGGTGATGTGGATTCGATTTCCGGGTCGGGAAAATAGTGCTATTGGGTTTTTCTGTTAGAAATTTCTCAGTGGTAGTGCGGAGTTTGGAAGTTGGTGGTGTGATAACCCCCGTGCCTCGTAAAGCACGTGAAGCCGGTCCATCTCCCGTCGTGTTGGATTACCGTCCTATCGGACAATAAGAGTAAAGCAACAGAAACCTGCACCTGTATCTGCACCCATACTTTTGCACTGACAGATTATCTCCTGCGCAGATGGCTAATCATCGCCGTCACCGAAATCGGTTAGGAATACTATTATCCTACTATCTTACACTAATATTATAAATACGAAAGTTGTGAGGATGTAAGTATGTTTGTTGCTCTTTCACGCAAATCTACTGAACTGATATCAATGAAATTTGGTAAGTAGATAGTTGACATCCTGGAACAACACATAGGCTACTTTTTTCTCGTAGGAATTGGATCAGAATTTACGCGGGGAATACTTTCCACGCGAACGAAGTCCTGAGCAAAAGCTAGTTGTTATATTTATGTAGGTAACTAACAAATTCCGTTTCGGAACTGCTGCATCGAATTCATAATTTCTAGGTGTTTAACCTCCCAGCAAACATTTTTGTCGTATAATCAAACTTTTATATGACCTTGAGTCTTATTAAAGTTATTTTACAGTAATTTTTGTAACTCTTCGTCATGTACTGGTGCATTATGTATCCAAATAGTCATATACGGTTTTTGTCGTACAAATATATCATATAGACGTTATTTCGACTTTTTTATACAATCGTCATATAATAGCGTCTACGACGACATCTATAAAACTTACATATACAACTTTTCGTCGTGTAAACGTTTTCGTAGTATAAACGTCATAGTATTGTCAATTTTGTCATATAATTACTTTCTAAACATCTGCTAAACGGATAATAATTGTTTACACGTAGTGTTTGTAACCATTATATGTAAGTCGAATAAGTACTACGAGTTCAACCTGTATACATCCTAAAGTATCACAATAATGATAATACGACCGCTATTTAATTAATAGTCATATTAAAGGTTTACAACTTCCTTCATTTTGAAATCAAATTTATAATATTTATTTACTGTTTAGTACAACATGGATCGAAAAAGGTGGAAAAGTTAAAAACAAATATCATTTGCCTCATGCACGTACTTTAATACAAAGTAATAGAGCTCAAGCTGAGAGTGAGGTAAATGAGAAAGGTTCTGTATCACATTTAAATGCAAATTTAACCAATCAATTTAACCAAAATGCTACACTTAATAAATGGTCGAGCTTTTGTGCTATGCTGTCCCATTTTTCTGCACTAATTTCTGGGATTCCTGTGGTCTCAGTGGATTGATCATATGGGAATTCTATCACCCCAAAGGCTTGAGAAGAATGTGGTGTAATATCAAAACTGTCATTTTGATCAATTAACTCAACACCACTGGTATTTTCCTAAAACAAACAAAATATAAATCATAAGCGTCCGCGTGGAATCAAAATTTCATACAAACCAGGTCGTTCAAATTAATTTGTGTGGTCGATTTTTTAGGTGGTTGAGCTTTTGCAGTGATCTCTTGGTCCGTATCCGTAATGGATAATTTCGGTTGCATAAAATCTAAGAGCCACGCACCCACTTGCTATTACCGACCTACTACAACTGACTGACTAAGCGAAAGTGCGCGAGCGAACAGCAAAGGTAGATTCTGCGTGTTAGAGGAGATATTCCTGCAATCGAGACATCACGGCATCGGCCGGCCTAAAGGGCGAGCGAGAGCGACATATTGGTTCCGTCTAAGTACAGTGCGCCATCTAGTGACTCGGGATACTAGTTAAAACTCTATTCGGATTCAACAGATAAATTACCTACGCTACTAACTTTTAATAAATTATAATTGTAAATTTTCTAGCATAACAAATAAAAGTTATGAAAAATGCTAAACTCAGTTTTTAGAGCTAATTGTGTGAGAGACGTAAAAATAATTACAACTGTAGAGATTTTTTAACTCTTGTACCAATAAGTACTAGTAAAATATAATAAGTATTACCTATTAAGTTGAAGCGTGTTTCCAAAATTCTTACAATTTATTTAATGATTGAAATATAAATAGGTAGGTATAATTAACTTTGACTAATTGCAATATTCGCATTCGTCTTCTGGGAAATGATTATAGATAGCAAAATATTTGCAATGGGGGCACCAAAATAAACCGTACTGTAATACATTATTCACATTGTTGTCTGTCAAAACAAAATGAAACGGTCTATTTCCACGGACTATTTGGAAACCACATCCATAACAAAGAGAACAAAATATGAAATGAATTGATGTCCACGGCCATTTCAAATGTGCGCGTATCATTTCGATGAAGTCCATCTTTGATAAAAACTTATCAACATCCGCATAATTATAGATCATTGTGGGGTTTACCTAAAACAAAAGAGATATTAAGACTTAACTAAATGATATGTCACGCAAGTCCTTCTGTTCTTAAAATATAAATTCTTTGAACTACGTTAGCTAGGCGTTTATTATTTTATTATTGATCCCTAAATAAACTGTCATGTCGTACACATTTACAATGAACATGTAGTTTATAGGTCGGGAAGTCATATAGTTGTCATATAATCCAGTCACTTAATAAATTATTAATAAAAATATGTGAAAACATTAAAATTTTAAAAGCGCATAAAAAATTTGTCACTAACTTACCTCACATTAATCAGTAAACTTGATTGCACAATGGTTTAAAACTGATGAAATGGTTTTATCACCTCAATCATCAAAGAAAAAAATGCAATATTAACTCAGCTGTCAAAAACACTGCCAAATTATATTAACGTGATATAATCTGTTTTAATACAATTAGTTCAATATAAGCATCATCTTTAAATGACAATAACACAACGATAACATTATATGAAAGTCATATTGTGTGTCATTATTCGACACGAAGTCGAATACACGCCGTGAGAGCTATCATTACATGACACGTAGTCAAATCGCCGACGTGTTTAAGTCTACTATGCGACTAAGTAGGTATTTATATGACTGTTACACGAAACTCTTAGAGCCTTTAGTTGAATAAAATGGGCCCTAATGCCGTCGAGTAAACGTCCTTATGACATTTATACGATAATACTAAATAATATTAAGTTGCCACCAAAACGTCTACTCAACGTCGTAAATGTTTGTTGGGCTTACATTGCCTAATGTAAAGTTTGGGGGAGTTTCTCATTCTCAAATGTATCCAAGATGGGGAGAAGATGGAATATTTATTTGGTACAACACAAAATTTAATTCAGTAATCTTCACCCAACGGTCTGTCAGGTGTTTCCATTTTTTGTAGTAAGAGGCTAATCGGACCACTTCTTCGAACCTATGGGAGCTGATCTGCTATGGTTGGTCCGACCATCACAATAGGGATCTCCCTCTGGACCTCTTTCTCTCTACGCTGGTTCATATGATCAGTTTTTCCAAGTTTCCAAGGTAGCGGCGCGCGGCGGATAATGTGACCGAAATTACTGAGGATTCTGCGTCGACATTCTGTGGAGAACAGATCTTTGTAAAAATCCCTAACTCATAATGACTCCTGAAATCCTGACAAAAATATGCGTCGGCAATCTGTGACTAATGACTGCGCTTGCCGTTACAAGAAATCAATAAAGATGGCTAAAGACCTAGGCTGCCTCTGATAATAATAAAAATAAAAATTATCTTTTGGGGGTGGCACCACAACGAACCGGGTGTCACTCAAGGATAGCCACTGCCACTTTGGAGATTGTTGCCCCATGAGCTAATCAGTGTTCTATGTCAGTACGAAACGGCAGAGGATGGTTTTATAGCTTCGTACTGATTGGACTTGCCATTCACTGAAGCTTAGGAGTTACAGTCGAGTATATTTTTCGTATAGATAATCTATTTCTTTTTTAATTAGTCTTCCCATATGACCAGATAATAAAATCTGTAATTATAGCATAATATATTGCCATCAAAAATATTATAGCATTCTTTTTAAAAGCAAGGCTGCAGGTGAAGACTGAGCACATGGGTTCCAAGATTTCAAGGAGCGATATTCTGATATTATTTTATCTAAGCTACAACCAATATATTGGATTGCATGTGCGAGATACTTCAATAGACCACAAGTAGTAAGGCTTTTCGATATTCTTGTACAATACAGCCTTGGCCAAAAGTATTAGGCACCCCAATAAAACACAGATTATACAAAATGTATAAAAAAAACAGCTTATATTTTTAACAAAAGCCAAGGTAGGGCCTTCAAACGATAATTAAAACAATGGCAAACGTATTTCTATGGGCCATAAAACATCTGGTGAGCAAAACCCATATAATGTGTATTTTCAAAAAAATACTAATAATTATTATCAGTGTTCCTTTGCTATTCATAACGTAAAGAAGCTTTCGTGTGTGATCCAGTGGTGAAATTAACATTCCCCTTTTTCGAAAATGCCAAAAAAACTACGAAAAACGAATTAAAATCCAGTTATTGCATGAACAAGGGAAGTCCCAAGTAGAGATTGCCAAACTTATAAAATGTTCGCGGTGCGCAGTGCAATCTGCTATTAAACGGTTTGCGGAGACTGGTTCCCACGCAAATAAAATACGGACTGGCAGAAAACGCGTGACTACCGAGCGCCAGGACAGGAAACTCATCCGCGATTCTCTACAGGATCGAAAAAAAACTTCTTCTGAGCTTGCTGCCGCCTTATCTGACGAAACTGGACACCCCATTAGTGCTCGAACGGCAAGAAGAAGGCTTGCAGATGCGGGTTTAAAGGGGTGTAAAGCAAGAAAGAAGCCATGGCTCACGGCAGATAACAAAAAGAACCGTTTAGAATGGGCTCTACGTCACCAACACTTCACGGAGGAAGATTGGTCAAATATTGTGTGGTCCGATGAATCAAACTTTGAGGTAAGCATTTATACCATTTCTTAAAAACAATAAAATTGATCGCTCTTATTTTAGTCTGATTTCATAAAAATTATGAGCACTCATTTAAATTCTTCTTTTTACATTTTTCCAGATATTTGGAACTGCGGGTGTAACCTACGTGAGGCGGCGTGTCGGCGAGGAATACCATCCAGATTGCGTGGTGCCCACTGTTAAACACGGGGGAGGTAGCATTATGATCTGGGGTTGCATGGCAGCCGATGGCGTTGGCGAAATGTTAGTTTGCGAAGGCAGGATGAACAGTGAAAAGTACATAAATGTGCTCGAAACTGCGCTATTGCCTTCGCTTACACGTATTTTCGGTGACACCAACTTAAATGGAGTGAAATTCCAACAAGACAATGCTCCTTGTCATAAATCAGCGGCCACCATGCGCTGGTTTAGAAACAACAGTATCGACTTGTTAGAATGGCCGGCGCAATCCCCACATCTCAATCCTGTCGAGCATTTTTGGGGTATTCTGAAGCGTAAGGTCCGAGAGCACAGCATTATATCAAAATTAGCGTTAAAAAATGCTTTGATTCAAGAGTGGGACGCCATAAGTGCAGCCGATTGCAAAAAGCTTGTAAGCACCATGCCCCAAAGAATTGCTGCTGTGATCAATGCAAAGGGTGGGCCAACTAAATATTAGTATTTTTTTGTTATTTTATAAGAATATAGTAAATTGGAAAACAATTTTATTTTATTTTTCACCTTAAACACGAAAAAGTCAGAAAATTTGAAGGTGCCTAATACTTTTGGCCAAGGTGTATATCAACGAACATAACATCAAACCCACTGGAATCTACAAAAGAGACGAAACTGATGTCCAGGCTACAAGGAACAAAGTGCCGGAAGAGGTTTGCCCCGCTTGGGCAGAGCTCCGCCGTGTCCTCGTAGGGGCGATAGGCGGCGACCTCTCACTCCCGGCCCTGGTTTAATCCATGGTCCGGAGCGAGGAGGCAAGGGAAGCAGTCACCTCTTTCTGCAAAGCAGTTATGCAAGCGAAGGCGGTGGCGGGACGCGCAGGGAGAGGCGGGTCTCAAGGCCCTCGCAGTCCTTGCGCCCCAGCTGTCGCAGGAGACGCTCCAGGGGTCGGGAGTCGCAGGGTGACACCAGGTGAAACTAGGCCCGTGTAGCCGGCGCGTCGGGTTCCACGCGCGCCTCAAAGGGTGTCAGCAAAATTATCAGGGCCCATAAAGTGGCCGTTGCCTGCCAACTTAGAGTTCATGTAACTAGCAATCTTATTAACCCCTCCAACTAAGCTAAATATACATATGTCTGGAATGGGTTCACGGTAATAGTATAAGGGTGCGTTTCCAGCAGAGATGTGCGATGGAAATGTGTCGTGCGAGGATGTCTAGCTGTGCTGTGAAAATGTGTGGGCGTTTCCACCAAAGCTGTGCGATGAAAATGTGCCTACGAGGATGTGTAGCGGAGCTGTGAAAATGCGCATTAATGTGTGGTGCGAGGATGCGCAAACCTCGCAACACATTCTTCTCAACACACATTCCTCGCATCACATCCCTCGCAACACATCTCTCGCACACATCCCTCGCACACATCCCTCGCTTGTTTTGTATGCGCAAAAATCTAGCGCCGCTGAGCCGTTTCCACCAGAGCTGTGCTGACCGAGGCGAGGTAAATGAAGCGATTCTATTGGTTCTTTACAAACACATCCCTCGCTACGCATCCTCGCACATCTCTGGTGGAAACGCAGCCTTATGGGTGGGGTTTGAACCCGCTGTCTCTCAATCACAAGACCGACACCTTAGCCATAGGCTGCCGCGGTTGCGGAATCGTTCGAAAGAGTTACCGCGGCCTCGGAACACAAAGGACATGATGGAACACGGATGGGTTTTAGTCAGTAAAAGTCTGACACACCCTCTCGCTTCGCCCAGACCGGGAGGCAGTCATTGGATGATTTTCATCCTTAAAAAAATAATAAAAGCATATCGACATTTCTCCGTATTTCTCTATTTTAACACCTCATGGTATGGCCCCTGATCATTAACCTTTGTATTTTTTCTTCTCTTAAATAATAAAATAATTATAATATCGTTAATATAAGTTGTTTTCTGAATCATCATTATCTGCTTAACTTTTTGCAACTGTGTTGGGATAAAGTTAAGTTTTCAGCCTAACCGGATGCAACTGAGTACTAGTGTTTTACATGGAGCGAACGCAAATCAGACCTGCACAACCCAGTAGCACGTAACACAATACCCCTAGGCTAGACCATAGTCTTTTCTGACTTCTGACTTCCCCGTAATGACTGTCAAAGACAAATGTCAGCGGGGACCAACGGCTTAACGTGTCTTTCAGAGCACAGAGGAATCTCAATACATTATGATGTCACCCACCCACGAACCTACCTCGGCAAGCTTTGCTTAACCTTCGATCGACTCGTGCAGCAAAGATATCTTATTTAAAAAAAGAACTAGCAATAGGGTAGAATTCACATTACTTTTTTTATAGTTGATAGGCTTGCGTTTGACCATAATCTCACCTGATGTTAAGCGATGATGTGGTCGAAGATGAAGCACGCTTGCCTAGAAATAACCTATTCACTCCTGACTTAAAGACTCCCAGGTTATAACTATCAGGAATTCAACTCCTTAGCTGTACGCACAATGAAAGTATTCCCAAAACGTTTCGTGCATATGGGTGGGATGTCCACCATGTAACGATGGCGCATCGCCGTTTGTCTTGTAGTCCGATGATGGAATCTTGTTAACCCTTCCATTATTATGCTTGCGTATGGACTGGGTTCACTGCAATAGTGTAACGGGTGGGGTTCGAACACGCGACCTCTCCATCACAAATTGAAATTGAAATTGAAAACCATTTATTCGGTTATAAACACACACAACAACAGAAAATTACAAACATAAAAATAAAAAAAAAATAAAAAAATACATTAAGAATTTCGCTGAGCATGTCTACACCGAAAGGGTTACCAACTCACCCAGCGCTGGTTTTCAGTTGGCACCCCGCAGTGACACACGGACGAGGGTAAATAAACTAATATTAATTAATGTGTAGTGTATTAAATACATAAATAAAACAAAAATTGTAACGTTTAATATCGTGCTACGTGATAAAAAAAAAAATAAAAAAAAAAATCCTTTAAATTGTAATTTGAAACTCGCCACCAAAAAGCGCGTTAGTTGCCTAGTATCAAACTGCCCGCTAAAGGAAAAAAATAAATAATAACAAAAAAGTGACAAGAAAAGTTATTAATGAAATACGATTTTTTATTAAAACTAGATAAAATAAAATTGATCAAATAAATTTTACAACAGGTGTTGAGATTTCAAATAACTGCCCTAATACTAAGTTTGTCAAATAAAATTGAGTAATTAATTATCTTATTAGAATAGAATTACCTATAGCATATTGTAACTAAATAAATGATTTGTCAATATTTATATTATTAAAATTAATTTGCGACTGAAGGACAAATTTCTTAAGACTTTTCTTAAAAGTATTTAAATTCTTTAAGTCCCTAATTGGTGGGGGAATATTATTCCAGCACTTGGAGGCTGCGTACCGAAAACTTCCACGAAAGGCAGCAGTACGGTGATGCGGGGTAGCTAGCTGTTGGGCGCAACTTCTAGCCTTGCGCTGCCGGTGATTATTAATCCACGCCAGTTTTGAGTACAAGTATGAAGGAGATTTATATTTGATGACGCCAAAAAGAAGACAAGCTAAATGCAATTTTCGGCGTGACTTCATCTTTAAAATATTGTTGTGATTTAAAAATGGTGTAATATGGCTCCTGGGTGGTACATTAAAGCAAAACCGTGCGCAAGCGTTTTGTACCCTTTGGATTAATCGTACGGTACATGCAAGAAGTCGTGGTCCTACAACGGTGTCGGCATAATTCAGTTTCGATAAAATCAGACTTTCAGCTAGTTGTACACGCAGGTCCTCACTTAAGAATGGGCGCATTTTGTACAAGACCTTGAGACGATAGAAGCAATTTTGAACGCAATTTGCAATGTGAGCTTCAAAACGAAGGTCTTGGTCCATAATCAGACCCAGATTTCTTGCCTCGTAAACACGATCAATGCATTGACCCATTACGCTTACGTTAACAACAGAACTGTTGACTTTGTCTAGTTGACCTTTAGAACCAAAATGCATAAATTTAGTTTTGGCAGGGTTAAGTAATAGTGAGTTCCGTTTTGACCAGTCGACGATCCTTTCGAGATCCTCGTTCACCAATCTTGCTGCATCCGCTTAGCTTAAGGCTATTGACGCTTCAGTTGGTTTCTAAATATAGCTCTGATTAATTATCATTGATACTCCACACAGAAGTCTAACTTAAAACAAAACAACGCAACTTTCAAGCAGTCAAAAACATGTACGTACGTGTATAAACGTACACGAGATAAAAGCTTAAACATCGGCCTCATCCAGGGTTGCACCACGCGGGAAATCATGCGCTGCCGGCTGGGAGCACATAGTGCGCGCGGCCCTAAACGGACGCGAATGTGTGACGTATGAGCGACGTGTGGCTGTGTGCGTGCGGATAGGGCGGCTACGATGGAAGAGACTTTTTTTAAAATTTCTAGTTTATTCCATAATTGTTATTACGTAAATCATTATCTACAACATCCCAAAATAATGTCCCATACTAAGGTCCCCTTGGTCCCAAACTAGGTTTATACCAGGCATTTGAGAGACAGTGTTCCTCCATAAAGTCATCATTTAAGTATGTCGTAGGAAAGGCAGGCAGCAAATTAGGGGCGAGAAAAAAAGAAAAAAACTGTGATGTTGTAGAGACACAATGTCAGCACGAAAGACAGAACGCTGGATAAGCAGATATGCACGTGCACTAGACGAATGAACGGCTATACAGTTACTGTGCAAGGTGATCGCTACGGCCTGGTGAATAGTAAAAACATGACCAGTAATATGTATAATAAGTACCTATATATTATATACGTCATCATCTACTCTTGTGTAAAGCTTATGCTATTCAGTGGTACCCTAGGTTTCCAGATCTTTAGAAGAGAGATCGAAACAAAAAAAATACAGAAGGTTAACCACCTCCTGTAATTTTTTGTCATCACGCTTTAAATTATATTATTTCTAAAGGCCCTATTATTATATTATATCAATCTACGATTAGTCCAGCAACATATTATAAGTTGCAAATTCAAGAATAAATTTAAATATATAACGGTACATGGTCTCATGCGCATAATTACGATAGGCAGGAAGTGTGTAGATATCCACAGGCTGTAAAAATATATGCTCGTTTTTAATGTTTGAAAATAGAGGGGAGTCTAGGGGAGTCCTATATTCTCCAAAATGAAGCGTCACCTACTCGGCGGGTATGCAAACGCTAGCTCCCACGAGCAGTACAATTTATGTCGGGCATTCCCTTGAATTTTCTTTTGTTTTTTTTTTCAAAAGTAACGCCAGCGGGGTCGTGGGACTCATCCCGTTACCGTGGCCCCGGTATATAAAGGATTATTGAAGGAACACCGTGGATTTTAGTCAGTAAAAGTCTGACAGTCCCTCCCACCCTGCCCGGAGTGGGAGGACTTATTTGATAATTTTACCACGTTAAAAAAAAAAACTCCTTGGCTGTAGCCTCTAGGGTGCCAGTTATGTAGAAATGATTGAAATAATATTCACGTTTTGTTAAAGGAGGAACTGTTATAGTTTACTACAGACTTAAGATGTTTAAGGGAAGGTTTTTATGTATTTGAGGTAAATAGGTGTATCTCAGTGATACATATCTTAAATATCACAATGAGATTATTGATTTCATACATTTTACTGCGAATGAATCTCAACTTAATTAGGAATAGATTCTCATTAGTGCGTTCTTTTTTTGATGAATTTAGTTTGCTTGCATGGCGATTGCTGAGTCTACGACGCTTGAAAAAATATTTAATCTCAATCTTCAACTTAAACTCATGATAATGAAAGAGCCACCACAATTCTGCTAATAACATATACAATTTCTTCTAGCGATAATACCATTTATTGTAACACCTTTTGTAGATTCTCTTATGGTATACAATATAGTGTATAGAACACACTGATTATAGAGACGTGTCTACAGACAATGTGAATTTTGGCTGACAACATTGGAGAATGTCGACCAATTTTTTGAATACAGCACTGTATTCTTCTCGAAATATCTGTTTGTTGATGTTCTTTTCAAACAAAAGAATGTGGCCAAGGCAGACATACCCGGTCAACTAAGTGACAACAGCTATCGAAAGTCAGATAGTTATATTTGTGAAAATTTCGTTTACCATGACACATTTTGTTAGTCTATCTCAATTCTATCATCTAAGTATTCAAGTATTTATTTGAAATGCAAAGTACATTTCTAACTTTTTGTTAAGTGCTTCGGCATGATTGTGTAATACATACCTGTATTAAAGCAATCGAATTATAAATGCTTCCATTTTGATATAACAACCGTATTCAAAGCGTCGAACGAACGATTTTTTAAATGTAAAAAGGAATGGATCTGGAATTCCTTTATTGTGAAAAACACTATTAGAGTGTTTGCTATTGCACATAAAATATTACTTTTTAAACATGCTTTATTCTCCATTGATTGTCATTACTACCAAAATATTTAATACGTTGAACAAAAACCGTTTATTGAAATTTGCACGGTAAAATAATATTTCAGACAGCACGCTGAACCCATATGGCTCAACTTCAAGATGGTACGAATGTACGATTGCCGAGGTCAGTCCCATTCCCTGGCTTTAAACATGTTTTAGATTCGTTACGGGTATTCTGAAGCCTTGTATCTGTCACCAAGAGCTATCTTATTATGCAGTTACTGTTTTGTTGGGATCAGATAGGCATTCTTCCCAATATTTTTGTAAAGTTATTAATCTGCATCTGGTTTAAAAAAAAAATCTCCATTTAGTCAGGAAGAATGTAGGCAATTTCTTTCCATTTTTAACAATTTTCCAGCTTAAAGCGTATGAGCGTAATCGTCAAAGTGCTGTTACAACCGAATTACTACCGCAAAGTTTTGTGTTAAAAAATCGAGCTGCTAACAGTCGATTTCGCCGCTCGCGCGGGGAAACAAGCCGAAAACAAAACAAATTTGCAACAACGAAATTAGCGAATATCTCACTGTCTAGGGGGCGAGGAGTTTCCGAAACACCGTAACTAAACTAAAACTAAATAAGTGGCCGAAAAATGTTGTGACAACCACCGTTTTTCACAGACCTCCCGTCCCTTAAGCAAAAACCGTCTAACCCCCGCACTCAGTACAATACAATGGGGGTCAGAAGATCAACTTACACTGGCCGTTACAAGTGGAAAAACAAGGTGGTTAATCCGAAAACTTTCCTTAATTACGTTCGTACGAAACTAATTCCCAGAACGAATTAAGTGCGAGCTGAATTTGGGTGAAATCCTGGATCAGATTATGAATGTAGGTCCCGCGCGGCGCAGAACGCGCCTAACTTTTTTGTTTAAAAAACTGCACAAAGGGGAGCGTTTGTTAAAAACTACGTAAAGATGAAACCTTTGAATGTAAAAACAGAATATAATAATTAATGTAATTGGAGTGTTCAGAAAAAATATGTTCTTGGAATCAATAACCAGATCAATGAAGTCATATCCATACTTGCTGATGCTGAGTAGCCTGCTCCTTTTCCTATTTAAAATAGTAGACCAACTCCACCCTTTAATTATTAACAGGTTTAACTAAAACAAAAAAGTCCAACCAACCGAATAAAATAAAAACTCGTTCAAAACTCGATTCGAAAAAATTGGCAAAATTAATTGCAAAAAAGATGGTGATTAAAAAACAGCCCGGAGTAATGAAACGGCGCGTAAATTTTCCAATTATGGCGGGAACTTCAGTGGCCGTTATTCGGGAGGTTCCCGAAAAAAATTAATTAGTCCTTCGCGCCCAGTCTCTCCGACTTGTAAGTAACTTAATGTCGTAAAAAGAAATTAGAATTTTTTCTTGGGCGACTTCAGAAATAAAAATTCGTTGTCCCCATGTGGACTTATTTTCACTTGCGTCTAATTGGAGTTTACAGACGCGGGGAACTTTTTAATCTGTGGTTGTAACTTTTTTTTTAATAAACAGAGGTAACAATTTTTTTATTGGCGGGCACGCGTTAGCTCGGGGGAGTGTTTGCGCCCCGTCCCCTATTAAAAACTATTTTGTTTATTTTGTGCGTAATGTCTTGGATAAATTAAAAAAAACTGGTAAAGTGCGAACCGTTTTATAATTTATGAGCGCTAAAAATGCAATAGTTTGTTATAAATGTACAACAGGTTACTTCAAAGCTATATATCACAAATGACGCGTTATAACGACCAAGGCCTTCATTCAGATTGAAGATTTTTTCAGGTTTCTAATGATGCGTTGCTATTTTACTTTCGGCATTGGAATATTGCAGTATATGAAGCCCATGAAGGGTTCCATAGTAACTATAATAATATAGTATTATAAGTATATTTATTTGATAAAAAAACCTTACAAATATCTTAAAACTATCGTATTTACATTTTTTACAACTACGCCAAATATCTATGTTTTTCATAGTGTTTGCATGAATTACAAAGTTATATTTGCGGTTTTAGAAAATATGCTGTATCTCAAAAACTGCTGACCCGATCTCGTTCAAACCAATTTTGGTTGGAAGTTTACATTAAGATCTACAGACATTTTTTTTAGATTTTACACTCCATTATTATAGAAGTTAGAGAGGGACACACACACATTTTACCACTTTGGAAGCGTACATCTTTTAAACGATTAAGTTTATGAAAAAGTGGTTTTAAAAACCTAAATGTCATTTTTAAAGACCTATCTATAGATATCACACACGCATAAGTTTCTTGAAAAAAAAATATTTTCAGTTTTAGTTCCATGTATGGAGAGCCCCCCTGTATTTTAAATATTTTTTTTTTTCTTAAAATCGGAAAGCGGTTCACAGAATACATCTACCTACCAAGTTTCACATGTATAGTCTTAATAGTTTTTTAACGGACAGACGGACAGACAGACAGACCGACGGACAGACATGACGAAACTATAAGGGTTCCGTTTTTTGCCATTCGGCTACGGAACCCTAAAAAGGCATGTAGATAAATATTATTGACCTCTCATTGAACCTCGTTAAGGAATTCTAATAAAGTACACAGTTTCAATCCCTATTCTTATATAGGCGAAGTTAAACGAGTCGAATGAATCAAGTAATATCAGTTACTTGCGCTCGAATCTCACATTGTATTGCTTGGTAGAGTCGCGAGCAGCTTCACTCTTAGTAACCTTCTTCTTCTCATTAACATATTAGTGAAAATTGTTATTTTACAATTCCACGATATTTTAAGTGAAAATGATAGTGTCTTAGAATAACAACGCATAGAAGAGGCGTCTAGAACAAAACACGAGCGACTTCGTGTGTCCACTTTATTTTCTTTGTGTGCGTGAGCCGAATGTGTCTACGTTCTTCAAACGCACACAAATATAGCTTTCAGTGATACCATTACCAGTACTATTACCACAAAAATGGGAAAACGCACTATTATGTTGCTGGAACAAATCAAGTATTTTATGTTATGAAACTAAATAAGATGATGTTCTTTCATGTAATATGACTTATATGACATATATTTACGGAAGGTAAACGAAATGAGATATCGTTTATTGCGTTTAGAATGTTTGATGTGTAATGTGTTATAATGATATTATAGAAATGTATTAATTGCTTGAAAAATCTCGTTTTATATCAATTAAAAGTATGTGTTGTATTTATGAAATAGAAAAATATTATTGAGAACATTACTTAAATGAAAAACATCTTAATCAATAAAATTGTCATCTTTATGATGCCACTCTTCGAACTAACAGTAACTTTTAGTTATAAAACACTGTAGGTAGTAGCTGTAAATAAATATAGTTTAGTTTGACGCATACATAATTGCCGCCAATACTATATTTTTTAAACAAAAATAAGCACAAAGGAAATCAGTATGGGTATTTTTTTCCTCACGGATAGCAACATTGAATTGTGATAAGTTAGGTTATTAGAATTTTTGTTTGATGGTCGATTTACTTAAATATAATGTATGAAATGTAAGTATTTACTTGTGAAATGTAATTTGATTACACGTTTTTTGTTTTCCTGAAGGACTATGACATCCCTTTACGCTACAAACGGTCGTTTTAAATTATTTACTCGCGAGCTCTGTTCGGCAGAATGTGACCTTGAATACTGACGGCTCGTCGAGCAAAGTTAGCCAAAAATGGCTAAGTTTTAGTTGCCTCACTTTTTGCACTCGTACTATCCTTCTGTGCGTTGTTATTCTAAGGATAGTGTGTAAAACTAAAATTGTACTGTATAACGTAATCTTTGTTAGTAAATAATTTAATTTAATACTGTAAAACACCAACCGGGGAGGCAAACTGTCTCTCTTTAATACAGGTTGCCCAGCAACGTAGCTGGGAGAACATCAGGTCACCCAAAAAATTTGTCGATTTGTAATACATAATAATATATAGATACAACAATTTGTATTTAATGTATTTTTTTTATTACGTCTGAGCCCGCTCTTGATCTCGATCTCGCCTGATGGTAAGCGATAGATGAGGTCTACGGTGTGACGAGCGAGCGCTAGAGATATAAATTGAAAAAAAAAAACAAAATGATTTTTTTCACAATCTCGAAAAAAAACATGAAAAAAATCATGCCACCGTTGTTTTTTTTCTACATTTGGTTTTTTTTTCAGAAAAAGTGAAACTCTATAACTAAAGTGGAATAAGACACTAAATTTGATTGTTTTGTTTTTATTCAAGTCAAATAATGTTTAAGAGTCCCTAACAATTTTACTGCCAAAAAAGAGAAATTACCTACTTTTGTAGAATAAAAATATCTCAATAACGGCATAAAATATCATTTTAAAAAATTGTATATTTATCTAATATGTGGTCAAATTAGAATTTAAATATCTACTCAAAATAAATCGAGCAAGCGCATCGATTTATAAGGCATACTTTGAAAATGTTATTACAATAAAATATGAGCTCCGAATTAAAATAATAAATAATAATTTGGTAGATAAATATATAATATAATATTCCACAACTTTTCACACAACGCCATCTAGTCCCAAACTAAGCAGAGCTTGTGGTATGGGTACTAGACAACTGATAAACATACATATATATTTCTAAATACATACAGATTATAGATAAATTACACCCAGACAAAGAACAAATGACCGTGCTCATCACACAAACATTTGTCCTAGGTGGGAATCGAACCTACTAAACACTAAATACCTGTATTATTCAGAATTAGTTTTTAATTTTCTTTTCTATGACGAATTCTTACTCAAAAGCGACGGTTTTGCAAAGGATTTTATTGAGTTTTCTCTGAGTTTACTATTTCTTTTTTAAGTACATCTCCCTACTTCTTTTTTTTTTCAAAAAATAATACCATTGGGCATATAGATGCCCAATGGTCAGGATTTTTTTAGTTTGTTATTCACCCCCATTAAGCTAAAAAAGCAGTTGTAAAACCTGGTATTACGTGATTTCGTAAAAACACGTGTTTGTATTTTATTTTTTCTAATTTATTTTGTTTAGATATTTATCTTATTTATCTTAAATCAATGGGTAACTATTATTATGAACTTAAAAAATACTTAATGTGTTACAATCATCTGTATCAGTATCAGTAGCTACGGCTACGCTTGTTTTATCAGCTTCGGAATGATGTTCTGTGTCTGTATTTGTTTCATCTGATTCTGAATCAACGACTATACTATGATGTCTATGCGAAGCAAAAGAAAGCGATTTATACTATCGCTTTCTTTTGCTTCGCATAAACTTCGTAACATTTAGGGCGTTCAATTTAAATATTTTTATTTTTGTATGAAAATGTGGTGAACTAAAATATGACGAATTTTTAAAAGTCATAGAACAAAAGTTGTTGATTATGATGTTAGTAACATAGTCCTGAGAGGTTTCCGGTGTTTTACAATTAACCCTGTATAATGAAATACCCGATAGTGTGACTCACTGTCTAAACTTAATAAGTAGATAATACTTCTCTTAAGTATGGTCACTGGTCTCTTACTTTTTATATAATAACTAGCTGACCTGGCAAACGTTGTTTTGCCATACTAATTATGACGACTACGACCTATTCTCAACCCTACAAAATTTATATACAAAAAAACATAAGCATCGGTAAAGCCGTTTCGGAAGGAGTCGATAGTAAACACTGTGACAGTGTTTACTAACGCACTGTGTGTGTGAGATTTTTATATATTCGAATTATGTACTTTATTCAATCTGTAAGTGAACTGATCTGTAATGTTGTTTTCTTTTTGAGAAAATAAATGTCTTTAAACCGAACTTTAAATATAGTCGATATTTCTCCACCCAAAGATAATCGAAAACGCTCTTATGTCTGAAGAAATAAAGGTCATCAAAACGGTAAAACTTAAGGTTTTTTCCAGCATTCGTCGACAAAGCTTTGGTAAAATCACGGGCCTGTCTACTGAAGTATTCACATGAAAAAAACGTAATGAGGGGGTCTGATCAAACTTTAACGCCGATATGGATGGGAGTAATTGTTACTCAATTATATCGATAATATTTCATTATCTTCTTCTTATCGTGTGGGTAGAAAGTCTAACGACCCCATACACCCTAGTGTCAGAGTTTCTAGATCACCTCAAGGGCCTCTAACGTGGTCTATTTTGACGACCGCCATTTGGCGACCAGAACCACCGGCTTATACGTGCCTTTCGAAGCACGGAACCATCTTTTTATCAGACAATCAGGTGATTCAGACCTGCAATGTCCTAGCCAAACTAGAATACTGGTTATATTTAATTATGATTTGATGTGAACCGGAGAAAGATTGCGAAAATAGCACCTTATAAAAGAATTCAAATAATTTTATAATTGAATGTTTGGATGTTTGTGTTTTAATTACGCTAAAATAGTCTAAGGGGTTTTATGGATATGTGGCATACTTTTAGTTTCAGTCAACCTGAAATACACTAATTTGTATACAATTGCCTGCCGAGATTGCGGGAATATTGTAATGAGACACCACGGCCACGGTGCGCATAGGCAACTGAAGGAATAGGGTGGGTTTTTAGTTAGTAGAACTCTAACACTCCCTTTTGCTCCACGCAGAACGGGTGGAAATATCGACATTCTCGAGCCCTTAAAAATATTGTCATTTGGTGATATTACTATCGAAAATAAAAAGGTTTCCAAAGCGAAATATTAAGAAAAAAAAAATTTAATTTTTAACAACCAATGAGTTTTGAACCCCCAATAACTTTGTTTCAGTAACTGCAGTTTATTTATATCACAATTTCGCATAGTAATAAGTTTAAATAATACATTAAAACTGATTTAATAAGTATAGGACAAAATATGCTTATAGGATTTAAATAAGATATTTTCTTTAGGACTAAAACTTTGCCCGCGAATTCGTTCGCGTGTATTTCAAAATTATTTTATAGCCTGTAGCTCTCGTAAACGGTGTAATACCGGTGAAAAAAAAAAATTGAATGGGATAATTACTTCCAAAGAAAACTCCCTACATACAAAATAACAACAAAATTTGTACTTTTTATAATATTAATAGGTACTTACCATTTTTGAAATTAAATTTATACCAAGAGTATATTGCTTGTGATGTTTGCCTGTAATTGGTTGTGCATTTAGATTTAAGACACTAATAATGTATGTTCCTATGTGTGTTATATCTGTAACAACTATTGGTGAACCCTAAATAAATAAATAGTGCTTGAATTATGTCAGTAAAGACAATATTAAACAAAAATAAATATATAATAAGGTTCTCTTGGTACCACCCGCAAAATTTTGTGACCACTTTTAATTAATTAATTTTATCGATAATAATAATATCGACATCGTCGAGCCCTAGCTACGTCGGCGGAGCTTGAAACCGAGTGCAGCTCCGTGCAAGTCGGCAAGACTCGTCGTGCATAGTGGGCTAAGTGAAAATTTACATTCAAATCATTTTTTATTTACATATAAACTTTTTCTAGTTGTCAATTTCTAATTAGAAAAAATATCTTTTAAATAAATATGGCATTTTTAAAATCAGCTTTGGAGCTCCCGCAGACTAAAATCTTTTTATCGGCTTATCGGCACATGAGTGCGTCGACTAGCCAATTAGCAGTCTAGAGAGTAGGTAAAAATATCAGTCGCGTGGAATGTTGCCCAGAAGTTTTCAATATACGATTCGACAAGCAGAGACGATGTTGAATCCGTCATGTATGTACAACCATGCACACGACCTTTCCCGCATCCATACTGATTAAGAAGTCGAACAAACTATCGGCTGATAGTTTGCGGGGAGTCCAAAGACTATCATTTGCTGCTATTTTTGAAGCAATTTTAACCACAGGCTGGTTATTATTAGTGTATGTGAGCTCGCGAATCAAATACTCCTGTTAACAATGCAGTGAATTTGATTTTGTTTAATGTTTTATTTGCATACACGTGAATACACAAAACAACTGTTAACTTAATAAAACTAAAAATAATGTTAAAATTGTCTTTAAAAATACTGTGCAATTGTGCATCACTGCCTATACATTGTTTCATACGCTCGATTCCAAAAATTAATCCTAAATCGTATTTTTTTACTTTTGACTCAGCTCCGTGATCCAAAAATTCACCTGCAATAATATTTACACGTTCATGTGAGAACTTTCTGTGTTCATTGTAGTCTTAAAGCTGCATGACAATAATAAAAAAAAATATAAGCCAAAAGACTTAAAGTATCTTTAATTGGTTGTTACACTATTACTCTTGGATATTTATATGTTTTAAGTATATTATCAATGTCAAAACTAAAACCAAATCTATAAACTACAATATAGCATCAAAACTTCATCCTCAAGGCTGGTAATGTGCCCAAGAGACTGGTAGTGGCATTGCTACGTTGTATGGCAGTACTTAATTACTTGCCAGAGAAAACCCCTTAAATAGCGGGAAGTGTCAACCACTTTTTCATAATGTCTTTCTTATCGCCGAAGTATTCCGAGTCAGTTTTGAGTGTTGCATTTACCTCCTCATTCGTTTCCGCTCGTATCGTACAACGACTGTGTTCTCGGCACATTGTCTTGCGACTCGGCTGCCCGTTTATATACTACTACAGTAGTATTAGTCGCTTTTATTTGTTTTCGTATCCATCTACTTGCATCTTAAATATACGTTATGTATTAAGTCTGGACTAAAATTGGCTTCACATTGTATAACAGGGATAAATAATACTGCCATAGTAAACGCTGTCTTGAGAGCAGTGGCACTGATTAGGAGTTGTTGGTTGTGGGTTAGAATCCTTGAAGGCACATTAATTTGTGTTATACGGTAAAAGAGTGGAATTCCCTGCCGGAGTCTGTGCTACCCCATAGCTATACCTAGGGGTCTTTAAGTCAAGAGTGAATGGGTTACTTTTAGGTAAGCGTGCTCTATCTTCGACCACATCATCACTTACCATCAGGTGAGATGGTGGTCAAACGCAAACCTATTATCAATATAAAAAAAAAACTTGGTGAGGAAACTGGCATGTCTGAGGACCAAAACATCCGAGGACAGACATGCCGCACTGGGCCAGCATGGTGGATTAGAAGCCATTCTCTTTCATTGAGAGGAGGCCAGTATCCCAACAGTGGGGAAATTAAGGGCTGGTTATGTTGTATAATTAATAAGTATTGTTGTCATATTTCATATTCATATTTATATTTATTTATTTGCGTACCATAATATTTTTATAGGTGTTACAATAAGCTTAAAGCTAAGGTACAATTATGGACCCTGTAAGGGCACAGCAACAATTGTAGTAAGGACAAAATTAAAATAAAATTAAACGTTAAAATTAATTAACAGCATTTCAAATTTTAAACGTAACAATTCATATTAAATATACTTAAATAAAAAAAAAATATAATTATAAAATAGTTATTATTGAGATCACTTCTGCATTTATTAATTATAATTAAGAGATAATAATACCAATATTGAAACCACACCTTTTTTGTGTGAAAAAGTTGTGGAATATTATATTATTAATATTTATAAATTTTAAACATATTACATTGAAGACATGTTAAAAGTGAACACCGAAAGTGTCGAGCCCGGGGCTAAATAAACAGTTTCACGAGTAGACCATCGAGGTTAAGCAATACTTGCCGAGATCGACCCATCATAAAGTATCAAGTATCTTCCTTGCCTCGGAAAGCATGCTAAGATTCTCTATGCGGCTGTCAGAGGCCAGAAAATCTGGATCAGAAAATCTGGATCAGAAAATCTGGATCAGAAAATCTGGATCAGTTATCGTGTCACTCAGTTACTGAGATGTGGTAGTCAGATTGGCAGTCGCTCCGGTCTAACCAGACCAGTAAGCGACCCCAACATATTTGAGAAAATAATAAGATAAAGCAAAAATATGCACCTACCTGTCGCTTCGCAGTCGCCACTAGCAGCTATGCAACTAGTAGACACAAATAAAAACAAAAATCCTTTGACCATTTTCAACAGTACCTACGTACCATGTACCTACATTGAACAATAACGAGTGATTTAGTGACACCCTCTAAGAATTTAGGGATCCCCAGGCGCGGTGGACACCCCAAGCGGTTTTGAATTGATTTATTTACAGCGTAGTGAGTACGGGTTCTGTAGCAGGTACACTACTTAGCTTTCTAAATTGAATTGATAGGGTGCCGTTGTTTCAGCCAAATTCCAAGACGGTAGTGTTGTTTTGGGATAGAAATTGGTTTAGGAAATTTAATAAATTTTCACTTATAAAAAAAAAGTGTGAAGGAATATTGAGCATTGGTACGCAAGCGAGCACAAAGCAAGCGCAAACCTACGGAATCGGATAAATAGCCCGATAATAAACAGAAAAATATTTAATGTCTTGAAAATGCTTAAAACTATTGATTGGGGCCATAGATCCCACGCTAATATTTTCTGTATTGGGAGATCTAGATATATGTATGGAAAGTATGAAGAGATTCTCTGGTAAGTTCTATATACAATTAGACACCTAATCAAATGTTCGTCATCCATGTCATGTTTATTTGATAGACCATTTTGCAAACCCGTATTGGTTTCCTTTCTATGTTGGTCTATATACGACCATTTGCAATCACTCAGTCGCCTTTGACAACACAAACAGTGCCCATTTCAGTATTGGTCAGGCTGAGTTTGTCCGTTTATTTTGCACTGTTCCGCACACATTACAGGTTTTGCTCTCTGACGAGAAATGTAGCTGTGGAAAGTTGTTGTTCTGGAGCGATGGCTTCAAATAAACACACAAAAATTATGGCTTACCCTAAGTTCTACACCTAAAATCCTAGCAAGGTGAGACAGAACTTCAAACCAGAACAGCTGCTCAACCTTTATCAAGCACAAGTTTGGTCTTATGTGGAGTACTGCTCTCGACTCTGGGACAGATCTGCCAAATAATAGCTTGATGCACTTGAGTCTATCGAGAAACGAGCCAAGAGACTCATTAGCAACGAGAAACTGGTCGAGACAAAGCTCCAGAGTCTTGAACGTCAGTGACGTATTTTAAGCCAACCAGTTTTCTATTGGTTATATTTTGGGAAGCCCGTTCCATCATCGGATTACAAGACAAACGGCGTTCCACTATCGTAACATGGTGGACATCCCGCCCATACGCACAAAACATTTCGGTAATACTTTCATTGTGCGTACGGCTAAGGAGTGGAATTATCTGCCGGAGTCTGTGTTTTCTGATAGCTAATAGTCGAAAGTTAATAACTTACTTATAGTTAAGCGTACTTCATCTTTGACCACATCGTCGCTTACCATCCGGTGGTCAAATGCGAGGCTATTTTCAGTAAAAAAAAGCCTACAAGCCATTTCTTCGATGTCATTCTCCTAAAAACATACAGATCTAAAAGAATCTTATTTATGAGACAGTTTATAAGTCTTGTAAAACTGAAATAAGTTTACACCCTGGCCTCGCCTACAGAGCCCTTATTTAGATAGATAGTGTAACCATTTTTTTCGTCTAATTACTCCACCCGGGTGCCACTCTGGGTGGAACGGCCCTTCCGTTCCAGACTTGTTCTGACTAAAACCCCATCCTGTTCCTTTAACTGCCCTTACGTTCCGGGGCCGCGGTATCTGTTTAGAACATTTCCCCTTTCCCCGGCAGGCTGTTGGGCCCTGTCAATGCTACTGACTGCTTTTTGAAGCGCACGTGAACACGCTGTCTATCCAGGCCTGGTCCTTACCAGATGGTGAGCCACCTCTGTACCGCCCACAATCCCGCGCCAACCAATAAAAACATATAAATAAAAATGAACTGTCTGTTTGTGATTTTAAAATATACAGTTCATCGTCTGTTTAGCCTATTTCCAACCATGTTGGGGTCGGCTGTCCAGTCTAAACGAATACAGTTGAGTACGAGTGTTTTTCATGAAGCGACTGCCGCCTATCTAACCTCCAGAAACCAGTAGTAAATAATTTATACAGCTGAATAACCGTCGAGTCAGGTAACTGAATATAAAAAAGTCGTATCAATACTTCCAGACATTTTACAATCATACAGTTTCTTTATTATTTAAGTGTTATTTAAATTAAGGTACACAATCCAGAAATACGCTACTAATTCAAATAGTACAGGGACGCACTAAATCAAACTACGTCGACTTCTGGGCACCCCTCAAATATTCATAGTGCAATAAAGTGGTAGATATACCAGCGAATTACCGTGTTTGTGTGGCGCAAGCACTGGAAACTATTGCGTGAATTATTATTACGGATAGATGACATATGGCCGGCTGGTTGAATTAGAAGGTAGATAAGGTGGGTTGGAGGACTATTATGTGGGAGCTATGTGTGACTTGAATTTTACTTGTAAGTAGCGAGATTATTATAATAGGTACTAGCTTTCCGTGAAGTGAAGCGTGGGGCCCGCGGCTTCGATTGCGTATTTTATTTATTTAAGGTCAGCCAACAATTGGCTGACCGCGTAGTGGTTTTTGCCACGTAAATCCTTATCCTTTGGGATTTCCGGGATAAAAAGGAGCCTATGTGTTATTTCAGATTTGCAACTAGGTATATACATACTAAATTTCCTTCAGATCCGTTAAGTAGTTAAAGCGTGAATGAATATCAAACATCCATCCATTGAAATTGACATTCTGATTAGTGAAATCATATTTCATCATTTGTCTTGTCTATAATCATCCGTTATATTTCTCCTTATAACGTGAATGCGAGACAACCGGTACTTTAAAAAAAGCCTAATCCTAAAATAAGGCGCTAGCGTTAGCCATTTTATTAGTGTGCAATTTATTGTACTCCTACTTTTTGAGTCCATCTTTAAAAAGACTCGTAAGCCTTTATGATCACTGGGCCTTACTTCGGCACAAAGCTCACTGAATCAAAACGCACAGAATATCAATTGTGCATCGCTAAGCACGGCAACAAAAGCTGTATTGGCCTACGTCGACCTACCTATAGGTACATGTAGGTAAAATGGAACACCCACAAGGGCCTGGTCTCCACAACGTGGAGCAACAATAGACTGATGCAGTGTTTGCCCATGATCACCCCTAATATCGAACGTATCGTGATTCGGGAGCCATTGTTACACAAACATTATTTGGATAATCTTCAGATGTTTACTCTGCCGACTAATTGGATGAACCGCTGTTTGGCGAGCTCTGTTGTGGGGGATTGAATGCCTTAGGCTAATCATTAAGGGTAATACTGTTGATTGAAGAAATGTGTTGTTAATATTGTAATTGAATGTGGGGATAAAAGTTGGCTGGGAAGTTGGTGGTTGATGGAATTAAAGATGCAAGACTTCCAGAAAAAAACGTGGTGGTTTTTAGTCAGTAGACGTCTGATAATCACTTCCGCTCCTTCCAGAGCAAGAAAAGTCATTTAATGACTTCCCCCTTTTGACTAAAATGGTAAGCAAGTGTTGGAACACGTTTTCTTATGCAAGCAGGTTCATTGCATTGCGGGCTACCAAAGTATGTATGTATATTGTGATATAAGCAACAGTTCTTGGAGTGAGAAGGTAGCAGTCGGACGTTCTATGTAATTTTCTAATATTAAAGTGCTAACTGCTATTTAAACTGCTTATACTTATTTAAAAATAGCTCGTCTTGCCTTACGTTTGATATTCATGACTTTAAACCGATATATTTATGACACTTAAATCGCACCGAAATTCACTTGTGAAGCTTCGATTATATCGCCTCGTATCTTGAAATAAGACTGACTTCTGCGTTCCTCTGCGATCTATTTATACCCCGGTCTATGAGTTCTAGAACATTCTTGTAAAATCGACTCACAGTTTATACTGCCAAGAATATTCCAGAAGCTACTCGAGATACACAGTACTGCTACTCGCCGCTAGTGTGTCTCGAAGTGAGTTAGTGTCTCGAACATTCTAGATTTCTGTCGAAGTTTCTCGACGTGCTTCGCTAAACGACTGGCGTAACATTATTATACCTACCACTGAGAGAAAATCTACCTGAGAGACAAAACAACCTGACAAAACCGGTTGCAGCTGAGTACTTGTGTTTTATATAAGGAGCTACTGCGACAGCCTATCTGCTCTTCTCAATCCAGTAGTAGGACAACACGATACCTTTGGAAAAATTGGTGTAAGATTTTATGACATCCGGGACGAACAGATAGATAGATATACTCTTTATTGTACACCATAACAGAATTAAACGAGGACTTAAAAACTACAAAGGGTGTTACAATGGGCGGTCTTATCGCTAACAGCGATCTTTTACAGACAACCTTTGGATGGATTTGACACAGCAGGAGAAAATAAATACGCGGGTAGTCCATGGTGTACCTTTCACTTATATACTAAAGTAATAACCTACATACTCATCAATATACATATACATATATATACATAAAAAAAAACAAAGCTGAGATATATAATAAATAGTAACAAATTAAAGTGAGAGATTGAGATCATTAACCATGTTTTTCAAAGAAGGAATGGTTTGTGCTTGTCTTACTGACACGGGAAGAGTATTCCACAGGTGTACTGCTTGAGCTCCGAACGACTTACCAAAGAAATTGGTGGTGTGACTCGGTACCTCTAGCCTCAAGTTTTCCGATGACCTCAGAAATTTGGCATGTGTGTCATGGAGGAACTTGAAACGTTCTTTAAGATAAGAGGGGGTTTAAGATAACAGAATAATGTGCTTTCCGACTCGCGAAGGTATTTCCACACTTTACCTCGATCTCGCCTGATGGTAAGCGATAGATGAGGTCTACGATGGAACAAGCGAGCCCAGAATATGCCTGTTCACTCTTTCTTTAAAGGCTGAAAGGTCGTAAGTGACACTACGTAGTCACAAGTTCCGTGTAACAGAAATATTTAAGCACATTTAACAAGTTAATTTCCTAGTACAGAGTATCGTCATTTAAAGTATCGTAAGTGAATTGGAACTATAAAAACCACATCAAGTTGCTCAACGCATCCAATAAGTGAATGCAAACAAAAGCGTTATTTAAACTAGTACAGTACTGAATTAAGAGGAACAAACATGTTTCACTAGCTAAATGCTTCAGGCACTTTTGCCCTACAATTTTAATGTAAACGAGGCACCGAATGGTTTTGTATTATAAGTACTTTTACAATTTTATTAGCAAACGTGCCAATTGATTTAATTAATGGTGTTTATTTTTGTTATGCGTTATTGTTGAATTGTTTTTCTGTATTTTGTTATCGATGACTAGAGCTTGTTATCTGTGACATCAGTCGTAGGTATGCGAACTGTTTAGTTATTACTAGTTGACCTGCCAGACGTTATGTGCCAAAAAATAGCCTAAGGCCTATTTTCAGACCTACTAAATAATATACAAAAATTTTCATAAACATCGGTCACGCCGTTTCGGAGGAATGTTATAAGAAACACTGTTACACGAGATTTTTATATATTAGACTAGTTCGTATCTACATTCCGGGATTTTTTCTAACATTTTCTTGAATTTAAAGCTGATTTTGACAATAATATACACCGGTACCAAAAAAAACTCGAACTCAGCGCTTCTTCTCTACATTTATTGTGCATACAGCCAAGGTGTGGAACACTTTGCCGCATTCCGAAACTTACTAAACCAACTTACCAAAGAAAGTGAGTATTAAAAATACCTATATAAAAAGCCTGTTATCCCTTATCTTCAACTTCAATTCTTGTTAAGTGATATGTGGAGGAGCCACCACAATTAACAATACCATGTGTACAATGATAGACCTGAGACCCTGAGACCATCAAACGCAGGAGGTTGTTCGGTAATAAGAAGTCCATATAAATATCATCCCTAATCTATTTTCTAAGAATGGTTTTGGTAATGCCTGGACACTGACATTTGGTTTATGCACCTAACACATGTCATACACTGAGATAACGTTTAGTCAATCAGATAGCACGGATGCAAGATAAACGGTTTAAAGATGCGCTGCCAGTGTTAAGACTGCAGCTTTACTCATAGAATTAAGTTTGTGCATTAGAGAATGTTCTAAGGAAATGGTTTTGAGAAAAACGCAATTAATTGTTTAGTGTCTATATTATTTTTGGAAAAATTATTACTCAAAACCAATAAATGCTTACCTACTACGAATTATTTAAGTATAATTTTAGTCATTGCACTAGAAAAAAGTTTAGTTCTTCAAAAATAAAAATCTGTACCAAATAAACAAAATCTTTTTGTTTCGGCCAAAACAAGAAACGTCTTTTTAGCGACATCTGTTGATTTTTGTAAAAACGTAATAATTGGGCTACTGTAGACAATCAATCCATCCGAAAATTCCCTGTTCTTTCTGTTTGTTTGTCCTGCGTTTATATATTTTTTGTAAAATAAAGTATATTGTATTCTATTGTTATTACCTTCAATTGCGTACCTGTAATAGCGATGTCAATGGCCTCCGTCTTCACAACAATTTACATGCTCATTTATAATGCTGACAGACTGTAAGCGGGCAATTTGTATGTCTATGCCAATAGTGCAATAGTGCCTTTAAGCCATAACCCTTGCTTTGATATTCTACCTCGTTGGGTAAACATTGAAAACTATTCTAAACTACCTACTTTCATTGATGTAAATTTTAAAGACAGTGGCTGCACATTTTTAAAACGCGCTATTTTAATGCGTTTTAGGATTCGGATATTTGGAAACGATCGGGAATATTCGTATGCAATCGCGGCGCTAAAATACATACCACAAAATATAATATATAAATATATACTAGGCAAAGCCTGTGTTTCAGGCATAATGCTTCAAACCTGTCATCTTATAGTCCTATGTTTGACTCCGAATCTATCTCCTTACTAAATTTTATTCAAATTGGTTAAGCGCCCCCTTAAATCAATCCTTTTAGGCTGAAATAAGAGATGGAATATATTGCTGTCCAGGGCTTTCGACTATCTTCGTGCCAATTTTCATTAAGACCGATTAATGGTTTATTTATTCTTTACAAACTTTCATCTGCTATTTGAGCCTCTTAGGCGTTGATATTAACTACCGACGTTACTGGAATGTTCTAACGAGTTACCGCGCCCTCGAAACGCCAGGGCAGCTGAAGGATCAGGGTAGGTTTTTAGCCTGTAAAAGTCTGACACTGTCTTCCGCTGCGGAAGAAGTCATTCGATGATTTTCACACCCGGAATAAAAGGGTTTGATATATACAACGTGTAATTTAAAGGGTATATACATACCAAGTGCATGGCTTCTTTGGATGATAACAAACGATATGATAAGAGTTTTGTAATCCTAAGTCTACATGTGTAGAACTTATTACAAATTCCAATAAACTGATACCAGAGACCGAATTTTTCAAATTAAGAAGAACGAAAAGAATTATCGTGTTATTGGCAAGTAACGTGGAAATTTATTGACCCTCGTAGTGCTGTGACACGTTTGTTATGATTGGTATTCAAGAAATATATGAAACCAATAATTTGGTATCAATTCTTTGAGTCAGTTATTTTGTGCTGAAACTGTGCATAGAGACTCCATACCAGATGTTGTCTTCAGCCCTTTTGGATAGATATGGGGTTTCCGTTACACGTTGTATAAAAACAAGAAAGTTCCCTATGTTTAACCCCGGAAAAATGGCTGTTAATGTTCATAGCAGTATTATAGTAAAGTAAATAATTATTTTTCTTCAAGAGATTTATTACAGTTTTACGTCTCCTTAACTTCGAAGGCTTCGTACATAAGTTAGATGATCCTGTTAATTACAAACTGAAGCATTCACCCAATATTCACGGTGGCCTACGTAGGAAACATACCTGAATGCACTAAACGAAATTTTTTAACCGCTATCATTCTAATAAACAATAAAGTCTAGGAGAACTTCATTCACCAGTGACGGGGTCTCATAGAGCCATTGCTTGCCGGGGTTTGCGGGAAAATTCTAACGAGATACCGCGGCCTCGGAACTTTAGGGCAGCTGAAGGAACAGGGTGGGTTTTTAGTCAGTAGAAGTCTGACACAGCCTTCCGCTTAACCCAGAGCGGGAGAAGTTATTCGATGATTTTCCCACCCGGCAAAAAAGGAGGACTTCATTGAAATCATAGTTACACACTGAATTATAGTTTCAAGGAAATGAATTATATTCATTCTAATTTAAAAAAAAATAATAATACGTGATACAAAACCCATGTAGCCTTTTTATGAAAATTGCTCAGGCGGAGTGTGTGAAATTTGTCACAGTTTAAGTTTATATGGAGAAGTGCGCAAAGAAATTTTTAATATAATAATGGATAAAATAATTCATATTATGGGCAAATTTTATTTAATTACTGGCAGACCAAAATATATTATTTATTTTATTCGTCTTTGTATAATTCCCTTATTTCTTTCAAAATTCTTTAATAATAATTATATTAATTCAACCTATTATCTTCCCACTGCTGGGATACAGCCTCCTCTCTATGAGAGGGGATAGGCCGTAATTCAGCACGCGGACCCATTGCGGCTTGGTGGATGTCGCATGTCTTCGGATTTTTGGCCCTAGGACATGTCAGTTTGCTCACGATATTTTCCGTCAATTAATCTTAAGGGTATGTTTTTTTCTTTAAGATTTAAAACGCGTTTGTGGCTAAATATTAACAACTCGGGTCAATCAACGTTAAACAATGCTTGGCAAGCCGGCCTAAGGATCGGTGACGTGCCCATGCTCCTTATACAAAACTGAAAATAACTATTATTCAAGCTGGCTACACTAATCCTATAGATATTTTAAACCAAGCATGTGTTAGCCCGGTGCACAAACATGCCATCTTCGGCTCGACCGCTGTACCTATAACTACACATAGTTATATTATATAATTCGGTGCCGTCCGACAATAAAATGTATCGCCCAAGGTACGCCACCGATGGAATAGAACGTAAACTAGTGCGAAGATGATGAGGCAGAAAAATGGAATGATGATGTTCAAACAGATTAATAGCTTTTAATTGACACTTCTGGAGATCTAGACGAACTCGAGAAATTACTTATTTTCTCAGTATAAAAATTTATTGCAGGCAGTAGTATTAGTATGGACCTACTTTGAGGGCTTGCTAGCTAGCTTGAGCTGACCGCCCATTCAAATGTGATGAAAATAATTGAAGACATTAATAAGTATTTCAAATTGGGAAAATGTTTTGGGAATACCTTCATTGTCCGTACGGCTAAGGAGTGGAATTCCCTGCCAGCGTCTCTGTTTCCCGATAGCTATAACCTAGGAGTCTTTAAGTCAAGAGTGAATAGGTTACTTTTAGGTAAGCGTGCTCCATCTTCGACCATATCATCACTTACCATCAGGTGAGATGGTGGTCAAACGCGAAACTATATTTAATTAAAAAAAAATAGTGTTTACGAAAAACAGAGACAGCGATAAACATAACCATCATATGACGTCCCGGACAGTAATGCAAAAGGTAGGAAATTAATACCAAAAGCTTGTACTTTTATTACTTCTACTTAACTTTCTTTATCTTCCAGTCAGATTAAAATTGGTTGAACCGTTCTAGCGATTAGCCTGGACAAACAGAAAGACGGACAGACTTAAATTAAAAGAAGTTTCTATTTTAGTATTCTGTAAATAACTAATAAGCACTTGTGACATAGCTAGGCTGCAAAATTTTTGAGGCGTCGACAAATACGTGCCAAATATTCAATAAAAATATCTCGTTAAACCTTGTTTAGTTTTCAACATCAAAAATTGTCTATTTAAAATAGGTTGCGAACCAGCCTAATTCTTCTGTAGCGCGTATAGGGTGTTTAAGTAAAACTCCAGATGAATATAGAACTGTATCGAACGGTGTACTGAATAGCAGTCTTTATTAGGTTCGCTTTATAGCCTAACGTTTTGGCGCCAAATATATTAAAAAACATCTAGCCAATAAGACTACAGGATTTCATTCTTCGGTTCCACATTCCGTCCGTAGGGGTCGCGTCGATCGCAGCGCCGCTCCCCGCCTCGGGCTGATGGTGGCCGGCGAGCGGCGGCCGGCGCCCCGGCGGCGCTTAGTTTAGTATGCGCGCGCGCTCGCAGCGTGCAGATGTATGTGTTCTAGGTGCGGAAGCTACAGTACTCCCCCTCAAGAGAAGCGTACGTTTTTCTTAACCAGTCTTCCGCTTCTCGTAATATAGGGTTGATTTGCAGGTACAGTGGTAGTGGTTGAACCATGGTGAGCTGCAGATGTATGGGAGTGTGCCGGCGACGCCTGGGTATTTTCATGGCTTGTCTCTGTTTCGCTCACAATGTAGGCAGGTTTAAGTCGATCCAGTGACACAACTGTAGTACGTAAAGGTAACTGGATTTTATAGTACTTTCCATTGCGCTTTAGTACTTCATAAGGACCATCGTACGGCGGTATGAGGGGCGCTCTGGTGGTATCGTTTCGAACGAAAACATGTGTGCACGTTGATAAGTCCTTGTAAACAAATGGCTTGTCAGCTGATTGTGAGCGGTGCGGGGCCGGCGTGAGTGATGTCATCGTGCGAGTGAGACGGCGTACTAGCTCGGCGTCGTCGATTTTTGCATCTTGTGGTTCAAAGAAATCAGATGGCACGCGAAGTGTGGTACCATACGTCATGTGAGCTGGGCTTAGGTTGTTGTCTTGTCGCAGGACAGTGCGTAAACCTAATAATATTGTGCTTAGCTCCTCTGTCCATGTCGTTGTTGCCCCGCGAGCCATTAGCGCTGCCTTCATCGTTCTGTGCCATCGTTCAACTTGGCCGTTTGACTGTGGGTGGTACGCCGTAGTACGTATTCTGTTTATTCCCATCCTCTTCATGAGTGCGTTGAACAGTGTAGATTCAAACTGGCGTCCTTGATCTGTTGTAATGCGTAGCGGGCAGCCGAATCTCACTATCCACGTTTCATATAGCACCTGCGCGATGACGTCCGCTGTGATGTCACGAACCGGTATTGCTTCGGGCCATCTGGTACATCGGTCAATAATAGTGACGCAGTAGCGATATTCATTAGACAAACGCAGCGGGCCAACGATGTCCATGTGAATATGTTCGAAGCGTTGTGACGGCGGGAACTGTACTAACGGCGTGTTTACGTGTCGATGTACTTTCGCTCGCTGGCAACTTATGCATGCTCGTGTCCACTGTGCTACTTCCTTATTCATAGATGGCCAGAAGAATTTTCTTGAAACCAGTTCTCTTGTACTGCGTACGCCTGGGTGACATAACTCATGTAGCGCTTTGAAAGCTGCGTAACGTTGTCTCACGGGTACATATGGTCGCAGTACCGGAGTTGAACACTCACACGTGATTGGCCGGTTAATTCCGGGTATAGTTATTTCTTTGAACATTAAGTTTTCTTGTTTTCTAAGTTTCTTGAGTTCTTGGTCTTGCTGTTGATCCATGCTTAGCTGATTATAATCGATAGTTGATGGACAAATAATCTCTTCGAGTCTTGATAAAGCGTCGGCGACTGTATTTTCTTCCCCTTTTATGTACACTAGCATAAAGCTAGTACAAAACTGACTTATAAAATGCAGTTGTCTTTCGCGTCTCGGTGTGTCGGAGGTACTTGCGGTTCTTGTGAGGGCATAAGTAAGAGGTTTGTGGTCTGTATAGATGATGACGTCACAGCCCTCTATTAATCGGCGAAAGTGTTTAACAGTTGTATACATCGCTAATAGTTCGCGATCGTATACACTGTACCGGCGTTGTGTTTCACTCATAGCCTTCGAATAAAATGCTAGTGGTTTCCAAACATTGTCCACGTTTTGCTGAAGAACAGCACCAAGGCTGTGATCTGAAGCATCTGTCATGATGGCAAGGGTACTTCCTTGAACTGGATGTGTGAGTATGGTGGCCTCTGCGATGCTTTGGCGGCATTTCTCAAAGGCTTGCTCTGCGTCCGTTGTCCACTGGATAGGCGTGTTATCGTTGCGTTTTCTATTATGTAGGTATTTGTTAAGTTCGCACTGGAGTTCTGCTTGTCGTGGGAGACAATCTCGGTAGAAGTTGATCATCCCCAGGAAACGTCGAAGTTGGATAACTTTAACTCGTTCCACTGTTGGTTTTATACCCGTAACCGATACTTCATAGCCGAGAAAATCTATTGTTTCTTTACCAAACTCGCACTTTTCTATGTTTAGTGTCAGACCGTAGTTGTCTAACCGCTGTAGAACTTGATGAAGAAGTTGTTTGTGTTTTGTTTCGCCTTCTTCACACAGGAGAATATCGTCGATAAAAGAGAAACAACCATCTATGCCTCTCAGCACTTCCCGCATGAATCTTTGAAATGTCTGACTTCCGTTTCTTAGACCAAAGGTCATGCAGTTGAATTCATACATTCCAAACGGTGTTGTGATCGCCGTTTTCTGCGCGTCGTCCTTTGCAATTGGAATCCAGTAGTACGCCATTTTTAAATCAAGTTTGGAGAATACTTTCTTGTTATGTAGTTGGTACGTGAAATCTTGAATGCCAGGTACGGGATAGCGGTCGGGTTGAGTGACCGCATTCAGACGTCTGTAGTCACCACACACGCTTAATCTACCGTCTTTTTTCTTCACAACATGTAGGGGGCTGGCCCATGGGCTTTTTGATGGTTTGCAGATTCCCATTTCTAACATGCGGTCAAACTCTTCTTTGGCTGCCTTGTACTTGTCCGGGGGCAGCGGGCGGGGGCGAGCGTAGAGTGGGGAGGCGGTCGTTTCAATGTGGTGGACAACGTCATGTTTCGGTGGCTCTTTCAACGACATTGGCCGTAAGACATTAGGATATTGCTTCAAAATATCGTAGTATCGTTGGTCGTTGCTTATAATGTGAACTGATTCTGTGTTCGTAGAAACTTCTAATACGTCGATAGATATTTCGGTTATCTTTTCAATTAACTTTTTTTTGTCCAGGTCTACCAGCAGTTTAAAGTAACGAAGAAAATCAGCTCCCAGTATGGAGGTTTTGACGTCTGCAACGATGAATGACCAAACAAAGTCTCTTCGTAATCCAAAGTTTAGTCTGATAGTTTTCTGGCCGTAGGTCTTGATTGGCGTATTGTTCGCGGCGTATAAACTGTAGGCACTTGAAGTTTTGATATTTCTATGATTGGCGGCCAATACGGAGATATCTGCGCCTGTGTCCACGAGGAAACGTTCGTGAGTGTTACGGTCGTGTACACAAAGGCGATTACTGGTGTGCGGGACACCGACGTCCGCCACGGTCGGTGTCGACTTTAGTTTTCCGACGGCTTGTTTCTTCTACAGCAGGGCGATTCACAGCGCTTCGCTTTGTCTCCGAAGCGGTAGTGGTAGCGGCATTCCCGGTTGAGGTCTCCCGGTTTCAGTGCCGATCCACGATGCGTTGACTGCGAGCGTGAACGGGAACGAGCCCGAGGATTGTACGTGCGACGACGGTGTCTGTGGAATGGCTGACCTCGACGTAGCTCGGCGATCTCTAGAGTGAGTTTCTCCACTTGCTTCGCCAGCGTTTCTAGCTGTGCCATGGGTTCCGTAGACGACGAGGATGATGCTGGTACTGTGACTGCGGCAACGCTGGGACTCTCTGTGTACTCCACCATCTTATCTTCCATCGCAGCCAAGGTGTCTAACGATGATTCCTTGTTGACTGACAGAACGACTCGAACTTGTGTGGGTAGGTGATTTAACTATTCTATTTTTAGACCCTCTTCGGTAATCATACCGCTCGCGAGTTCTCGCATCTTCCTTAGCAGCTGGGAAGGCTTTTGATCTCCCAACTCTAGTCCGCTGATAAGCTTCTGGCGCTGATAAGCTATGGTGACCGGCGAGCGGCGGCCGGCGGCGCTTAGTTTAGTATGCGCGCGCGCTCGCAGCGTGCAGATGTATGTGTTCCAGGTGCGGAAGCTACACTTCCTAAAATCCTTTAAAAATCCTTTTTTGCTTACTAATATCTTAGATATAAATATAAAAGCGAAATACCACTCACTGATTAATCACGAAATCTCAGAAACTACAAGTAGTAGGGCTCTCAAATTTTGCATGGGGGTTCCTTTTAGTATGTAGATACTCGCTAAGACGGGATTTTGCGAAATTCCCACGTGATTGGGATTTACACGGGAAAAACTTCCCACGCGAACGAAGTCGCGAACAACTGCTAGTATTATTATTTACTAGTATAAATGCGAACGTTTGTGAGGATGGCTGTATGGATTTATTACTCTTTTACACAAAAACTATTGCACGGATCTGAATGAAATTTGGTAAGTAGATAATTGAAATCCTGGAATAACAGGTAAGCTTTTTATCCCGGAATTCCCACGGGATCTGGATTTACATCTCATCAAACCATCTCACGCGAACGAAGTCACGGGCAGAAGCTAGTTTTACATGAAGACGATTCTTCAGTCTCGAGTCGCCCGTCACCACTTCCTTTGCTCGTGTTTCATTTGGGAAAAAGAAGTGGCGCACCAAATTTCACGTAAACACCTATAAATTGAACAAAAACTTCAACTTTGTTAAGTGACCTTTGTGGAGGAGTCACCACAATTTTGCCAATATCATGTGTATAATTACCAATATATAAATATACCATCAAACGCAGGAGGTTGTTCGGTAATGTATTTATTATTATTATTATTTATTATAAATCAGACATAAAATCCATAAAGTGTTAGTAAGACAACTTATACTACACACATCAAAAGTGTCTAGGGATCAACATATATTTTTGCAATAACTTTTCTCCTGATTGATATTAATTAAAATTTTCTTTAAGGATTCATCAAATAAAGTGTTTTCGTTTGTCACAGTAACGATAAACCAAGTCACCTTTGCATTAATAAAGAAATTTGCCATTTTCCTAACAAAGGGATTTTTGACATTTGAACCACTAACATTAAAGTTCGAAAAAAAGACTGAAATAACAGTTTTCTTTAAAATTTTATTGGGTAACTTAAACAATTAATAATCCGTGTTTCTACCGCGAACACTAACAACACAAGAACATCGGTTTGGCATACTCAAAATGAGTTCATCCAAATCACGCTGTGGAATGGCCGCCCATGTTCGTTGCAACAACAAAAAAAGGTCTTCTTGCGACTGGATACCCTCCATATTCGGCAGAGCTCTTCTCTGTAGCATATCCCATGCATGCTCAATCGGGTTCAAGTCTGGCGACTGAGCAGGCCAGAGCAGGACATTGATGTTAGCTGCGGCGAGAGTCTGTCTTACAACTCTTGCGGTGTGCGGTCGTGCATTATCATGCATTAACTGAAATAAGGGACTGATTTGCACTTGTAGAGGAACGATGACGTCAGATACAATCGTCTCAGCATAAATTTGAGCGTTGAGGTTGCCTCTGATCCAAATCAACTCAGTTCTTCCGCCGATCCAAATACCCGCCCATACCATGATGGTTCCACCACTATAAGGATGGACTTCCTGGCAGGATTTCAATCGCTGTTGGCGTCCAGGAGTTCTCCAGTGTCGTATACGTCTTGTATCCGGTCTCATACCAAAACGAGACTCATCAGAAAAGCACACGAAACGCCATTGTTCTTCTGCCCAATTTCTGTGTTCAAGAGCCCATTGATATCGAATCCTACGATTGTGCATTGCTATAGGTGGTACCCGTAGCGGTCTTCGGGAATGAAGGTTCACTTCATGCAAGCGGTTTCTGACTGTTTGGTCGCTAATTAAGTTCCCTGAAGAGTGATGAAGCCTCACGGCTAACATCATGGCGGTTATTGTTGGAGCTCTTCGAGTTAAGATTTGAATGTATCGGTCTTGTCTCCGTGTGGTGCAGCGATACCGTCCTCCATGGCGCTCAGCCACGGTACCAGTGCTTCGGTAACGTGTCCAAAGTCGACTGATAACACTCTGACTTGTATTCAGAGCTAAAGCCACAGTACGTTGCCGGGAACCAGCTTCTATCATTCCCACGGCTCTGAGCATTTCTTCCCTGCTTAAATGACGTCGCCGCTCCATAATAACATTGGTTTTAATCAGTAGTAGGGAAACAGTAGCACTAATAATGTCTTCAATGCGTTGTATGTTTTTAAAGGGAAAATATTGACAGCTGATTTTCATCTTTTACTCGAATTTGATTAACAGTTCCTGTTTCAAATTATGAAATGCACCAAAAAGGATCCATATAAATTTATAAAATCATAAATTTATTACAAAGCCACATCTCAATCTCAAGAAATCCGCATAAAAATGCTTGATCCCTAGACACTTTTGATGTGTGTATGTTAGTAACAATTTATCAATAAATAATGAAATGCGATGGATGGATGGCGAAAACTTGAAAAGTATTAAAGTAAATTAAAAACCGAAATTATTTTCTACGCAGACACCTGAAAAAGAAAAACATTCCGACTCCAAAAATGTGAACTTTATCAAGTTACGTTCTATTCGCTACTCCCAGGAGACGGGTGACGTATGGCGCGGGGCGGCCCTAACTCAGTCACGTGCTTACAGCAGCATGCCCACTGCCCACGATTGTCCACTATGCCCAACTTAGCAGTACATGGACTTAACTGCATGTTCTCAGATACAGCCTACTGCAAAGTTCTAAGGAGGTAAGCTTGCAAGAAAATGGCTGCAATCAATTTCATATTTTGACGGAACATTGTAGGTATTATCAAAGGCTTAAGAAGTTTTTGGTAAATAAGCCTATTGTATTCTGTTGTTATCGTGGGGTCCGAGTGCTCACAAATTATTTAAAGAACTATCCAGGCGCCTAGTTGACACTTCGCGTGACCCAAAGGCTGGCTTTTACCTTGGACAGCGGTTAAGCATTGCCATACAGCGTGGCAATGCCGCCAGTCTTTTGGGCACATTACCAGTGGACAGCGATGCGCACGAATTTCTGGACGCCATATTTTAGTTTATTTTTAGATGTATATTATTATGTAGTTTAGGGTTTTTATTTAAGTGTATATTCCATTATTGATTAAATAAAATTACACCCCGTTGACGAATATTGTACATAGATTATAAGTACAAAGAATCTTATTTACTCGTACTAACATACATACCTACTGCTTACGTTTAATCAATTGAAGTGTCTGTCTGTAGTTTCAAAATAATTAACGTTTTTCAAGGATTAGCTAAATTCTCAATGATCTACAAAGATTTTTTTTTAATTTTTTGTCTTTCTGAATTTCTGTTGATCAATCTGTTTTTCTGATTGTCTGTGCTAATCTCTGAAACTGCTGATATAATTTTGATGCGGCGTTCACCGGAAGGCGCCTGGTTTTTAACTGACTGTTTTTTAATGTATTTTCTTGCAATGTCTTGATATAAGTATAATTTTATAATAAATATTATTTATTTATTTCTACAAAATCATTTATTTTTTCGAGACTTTAGATTTTTGATTTGATTTGAAAAAAATTAAAATCAGTTTACTACGCATCTTTTTCTTTTAAAATGAATGTTTATAAAGCGATCGGAAAAACCACATACTTAAAATTCATGACCTCAAAAACTGTTACGTGTAAAGCGAAACCCAAAGTTGCATTACATTAATGCTCATGTCATTAGTATCTAATTATATCTCAACCTTAATCACGGTAATTAACAAATGAGTTAAGTAGTTCTTGGAATGGACAAAAAAACCTATACAATAAATATCTTTTTTAATGATTGTCATCATAAAGGTCATTAGCAGGCTAAATCTAACTATAATATAAGTTAATCGATCGCCAACGATATTTAACCACGGCAAAGATTTGAAAAATCACATTTCGAAAATTCAAAATTTCAAAAATTTGCTACGTGCGAAGCGGTGCCTAAAGGTACATGAATTGTATGTCATCTTGATGGCCGTGTATGGGACTATAGCTCGTGTAAGCAGCAGCCTAACAGTTCCATTAAGTTTCGAAAAAACGTACTTTTAGTGTTTTCTCCCATACAAAAAAAAACATGAATCTTTTTTTTCTCACGCGTAGTGTGACTTGTACCATCCATACGTTAATATTATGTAAAAGGAGGTATACTAGAGCCATTACAATTTTTGTTTTTTTAATTCTTTACTTTAAGTTTCTATGAGTATGGAGCTCGATTTCCAGACCACTGTGTGTCTGTCCGTCTGTCTGTCTGTCTGTCTGTCTGTCCGTCCGTCCGTATGTCACAGCCATTTTATTCCGAAACTATTAGGACTATACATGTAAAACTTGGTAAGTAGATGTATTCTGTAAACCGCTTTCCGATTTTAAGAGAAAATGTAAAAAAATATTTAAAGTAAAGGGGACTCCCCCATACATGGAACTGAAACCGAAAAATTTTTTTTTCATGAAACCTATATGTGTGTGGTATCTATAAACAGGTCTTTAAAAATGACATTAAGGACGCATTTACGTTTTCTCGCAAATATCAATGTTTTTCTGGTCCCATTTTGATACATAAGGAGTTAAAATGTTGACAATGTTATGATATTAATTTCAAGATAATTTATTCATCTCCACATTGAATGCATTATAATTACACAGTCCTATACATCTTTTTCACACAAATACGTTTATAACGCCGCAATAATCGTAGAAAATTACAAAAAATGGGGTCTGAATACGTACCTGTAAGCCAAATCTGGAGCATATTCATAACTTCAAAATAACAAGAAATTATAGCCTATGTATTTATCTATACGTTAAGTTAATTATTTTGAACATACATAAAAAACTTTATGATTTATGAGAAAAATAAAATCGGTCTCAAATTTCTTCATACATTTTTCTACCAAACGCACGGCTCCGACCGTCATTCCGCGCTGAGACGCGCTCGTGAACGCAGGGGTGTATCGCTTTCCTCCAAAAAATAAATACGTCGAAACCTATAATAAAAAGAGTGGCATCTTGTATACTGTGACTAAAATACGTTGATGCTTTTTCGTACCGAAACAAAAGTAAGAACGAGAACCATACTTATTTTTAGAATTGGATGGATATTGGTTACTGAACCTAGCATGAAACAACAATTTTTTTTTAACCGACTTCAAATAAGGAGGTTCGCAATCCGACCGTATAAATGTTTTATTTTTTCATTAAGTATCTTAAAGTACTACAAATTAAGGAAGGTCTAGAGTTGATCTGATGATGGAGCCTTTCATCAGATTGACTCCTGCCTGACAGTCGAGGGAACTCCTCAACGATTTACAGCAGTAACCTTTTGTTTGGGCTTGATTAATTTGAATTGACCAGAACTTTACACCTAGATAGTTTGTGACTGTCATTAGAGGTCTGATGATGAAGACGAAGGACAGTTAAGGGAACTCCTCAACGGTTTACAGTAGCTACCTTGTGTTTGGACTTAATTCATTTATATTGATGAGAACTTTGCACCCATATGGGTTATAAGTGCCATTACAGGTCTGATGATGGAGACCATAGACAGTCGAGGGAATTTCTCAACGATATACAACAGTTACCTTTTGTTGGGCTTACTTCATACGGTTCAATATGCCAAAATGTTCAGTCCGTACAAAAACTAAAAAATTGGCCAAGTGCGAGTCAGACTCGCCCATGAAGCGTTCCGTAGTAACTACACCAAATAACTTTGTTTTTCATAGTGCTTGTATGAATTACAAAGTTTTATTTGCGGTTTTAGAAAATATGCTGTATCTCAAAAACTGCCAACCCGATCTCGTTCAAACCAATTTTGGTTGAAAGTTTACATTAAGGATCATAGCATATATTTTTTGTATAATTTTTCACTCCTTTATTATAGAAGAAAGAGGGGACACATTTTACCACTTTGGAAGTGTATATCTTTTAAACGATTAACTTTATGAAAAAGTGGTTTTAGAAACCCGTATGTCATTTTTAAAGACCTGTCTATTAATACCACATACGCATAAGATTCATGAAAAAAAAAATTTACAGTTTCACATGGAACTGAAACAGAAAATATTTTTTTTATATTTTTTTAATATTTTTTTTTTCTTTAAATCGGAAAGCGGTTTACAGAATACATCTACCTACCAAGTTTCACATGTATAGTCCTAATAGTTTCGGAATATAAAAACTATTTACCAAAAAATTTAAACCAAATTCCAAAAAACACTGTAAATTGAAAAATAACTTTAATTTCGGTAGGTAGGTGGTGTCCGACTTCTGAAATTAGTTAGAAAGTAGACAAAATATTGCTTTTCCCAATGCTGGGCCGTGAATTGTTGAGGAGTTCTCCTGGTACTTCACCCTCAGCTTCACTTCATCATATGCATTGTGACGAGCATATTGTGCTTAATAACTATATTCAAGTAATCGAAGCGGAACTCATGAAATACTTCTTATTCCTACTTATATATTGAGTAGTTCCAGTGGCCATCTGTGGTATTCATCATCAGATCCATTTCACAAATGGTGCTTTTCGAATGCAACCACACAAGTTACTATAATGAAATACTCAAATCACTGTAGGTGTGCCTATAATATTTGAAGAGTTCCCTCGATTACTCCAAGATCCCATTATCAGCTCCTGATTTGGTGACAATGGGACCAATTTCGAAGTATACCCTTTCAAACAAAAAAAAGAAATTTCCAAATTGGTGCAGCCGTCTTCGAGTAATCGGTGATCAAACATTAAAAAAAATATACGCGTCGAATTGATAACCTCCTCCGTTTTTTTCGTCGGTTGAAAATGGATGTGACATATAGACGGATGGACAAACAGACAGACAGACAGACAGGCATGGCGAAACTTCTTTATTTCTTATTAATTTTTTTTATTACATATGAGTATTTTATTTCCAAAGTCCCCTAGTACTCCTAATCGGGCGTCAAACACATTAATACAAAATTGAAACTAACATCTAATCAATAAGCATGTAAGCCTTTGTAAACAATAAGTTACAACTTATTATGATCAAACAATATTAAAGAAAATATAATATTACATTCAAGTATCAATATTAGTTTAAGTAATGTATAAAATCGGGCGAACAATGGTTTGTAAGTGTGTGTGCGCGCAATGTTGTTGTGTTGCTACTAGGATACCTAAAATTGAGCGAGTGATAAATGTAAATGCGTCCTTAAGGTTTCTAAAATTACTTTTTCATAAAGTTAATCGTTTAAAAGATATACGCTTCCAAAGTGGTAAAATGTGTGTCCCCCCCCCTCTAACCTCTATACTAATGAAGTGAAAAATCTAAAAAAACCATATGTTGTAGATCTTAATGTAAACTTTCAACCAAAATTGGTTTGAATGAGATCGAGTCAGCAGTTTTTGAGATACAGTATATTTTCTAAAACCGCAAATATAACTTTGTAATTCATACAAATACTATGAAAAACAAAGTTATTTGGCGTAGTTGTAAAAATTGTAAGTAAGCTAGTTTTTAGTTTTAGGTTTTTTTTTTCAAATAAATATATTAAGTATATTTATTATAGTTACTACGGAACCCGTCATGGGCGAGTCCGACTCGCACTTGGCCAATTTTTTAAAATTGTTGGTAGGCTTGCATTTGACCACCATCTCACCTGATGGTAAGCGATGATGTGGTTGAAGATGCAGCACGTACCTAGAAGTAACCTATTCAATCTTACTTAAACTTAAAGACCTAGGTTATAGCTAGGCAGGGAATTCCACTCCTTAGCTGTATGCACAATGAAACTATTCCCAAATAGAATAGAATAGAATAATAATTTATTTGCTCAGATAGTAGGTATATAAATAAAAAGATGTTTACAGAAATTGTTTAGACCCTTGTACAATCTACCTCAAAAGGCATGCAAACATTTAAACACAGAAAAAACTAACTCTATAATAATCATTTCAATGTGGATTAATAATAATCAAGAATTCAATTAAAATATATTAGTCTAAATACAATAAATGGTAAGATCAGGTCAAAATTAAAATACAAAATCTCTAATTAAAATACAAATGTCAAAAATATGTCTAAATTAAAATACCAAGGTCAAACTTAAAATAATACAAATATCAGAACAACTAAATACAAAATATGTCATAATCAGTTACTTGAGTTTCAAATCTTAATTAATTTATTGTTTAAAAAGTCTTGAACAGAATAGTAACCCTTATCAATTAATAACATTTTTAATTTCTTTTTGAACATTGGAATTGATTCATTTTTTATTGTATCGGGTATCTTGTTATATATTAATGGTCCCATGCTGAAAACACTTTTCTTTAGTAGAGCAGTATTATATAGCCTGCAACATGCACTAGATTTTTATATTGGCTTCTAATAGGTCTTGTTCTTGTTTCGGATACCATGGGAAAATAATGTTTATTTAGTCTTACAAATACAGCTAATTCAAAAATGTATAGACATGGAAATGTTAGTATTTGCAAGGATTTAAACATTGGTGCACAACTATCCGTTACTTTTAGGCCACACATTGATCTGACACAACGGTTATGAGCCTTAAACACCTGTTCTCTCAGACTACAATTACCCCAAAATATGATCCCGAATCGTAAAATTGGTGCTACCAGGCCATGATAGGTAGTCAAAGTTGTGGTTCTATTTACTTTTTTATTTAAATTAAAGATATATGCAGAAGCGCTCAGTTTTCTACATACTTCTTCTGCTTGAGCTTTCCAAGTTAACTGGCTATTTATTAATATTCCTAAAAATTTTGCTACTGTAACTTGATCTATTTTTTGCGTGTTGTGTTTTATAGTCAAATTGTCAACTGTTAATTTCTGATAAAAATGCATTATATTTGTTTTTGATAGATTTCTTATTAAATTATTATTATTGAGCCAATTTATAATGTCATTTAATGTATTGTTTATGTCAGATTTGTATTTGTCTATGTAATTAGCATTACACTGTATCAAAGCAGTGCTATCATCTGCAAACAGAACCATGTGGTGCTGAATGCAGCGTGGCAAGTCATTTATATTAGAGGTTAAATAGCGGAGGACCCAGTACACTGCCCTGTGGTACTCAATACTTAATAACTCTATCTTCCGATGAATATTTCTTTTCACTCTTAGTTTTAGTGCAAATTCTGCTAATTTCAGTGCATTGCTTACGATCACTTAGATATGACTTTATGAGATTAAGAATATTCCCCCTAATACCATAGGCTTATTCAAGAGGGTTTCATGATGAACACAGTCGAAAGCTTTGGTCATATCCGTTAAAAGTGCGCATATAGGCATTTTATTGTCCATATTTTTCATTACTGTGTTCAACAAGTCGTAAATAGCCATATTTATACCTCTACTTTTCCTAAAACCCATCTGTTTGTCACATAAAACGTTATATTTAGTCAGAAACTTATCAATAGATTCATAGATTATCTTCTCTATAATCTTTGAAAAAATAGATATTAAGGCTATAGCTACTTTATTCATTTTTATCGCCTTTTTTATAAAGAGGTTGGACTATAACTTTTTTTAAAGCGGTTGGAAATACACCAGAACTGATACATAGATTAATTATGTGGCTGAGGTGATCAGCAATACAGTTGGCCACAAATTTTATCACTCTTGTATTTACACCATCATACCCAACGCTATTTTTGTTTTTTAATGATTTTATTACTCTCAATATATCTTGAGGTGTTACTGGCATCATAAACATTGAGTGGGGATTATTGAAGTTACAATGCCCTTTCAGTTTAGTGTCGATATTTTTTATATAATTAATAAAGTAATTATTGAACTTGTTTGCTATTTCTTTCGGATTCTAATAATATTACCTTGTAAATTAATGTGAGATAAATCTGTTCAGTGTGACGAGTTTTATTATTAATAAGCTGCCAAAACGCCTCTTCCCATATTAAAAATATTAATTGTTCAGTAATCCTTTTATGTTTAACAACATTAAATAGTAAAGTATTGAAGAGCCATTTCACAGAGCCCAGTGTTGGCAAATGGAACAGTTTAAGTACTTCCCGGATATGTTAGCAAATTGCCTTTAACAAACCAATATACTATACGGCCGACGGATCTTGGCGAGTGTGAACATAGGCTCTGCGAAGTTTAGCGCATGTACACTCGTGAAGAAAACTGTTACTACCATTTTTTTATAAACCTATCTATACTAATATTATAAAGCGGAAAAGTTTGTGTGTTTGTTTGTTGTTGCTTGAACGCGCTAATCTTCGAAAGTGCTAGGTGGATTTGGATGCAATTTGGTATGGAAGTAGCTTGAAGCTTGAGGAAGGTTATAGGCTACTTTTTACGCGACTGCAAAAAAGGAGAGTTATGTTTTTACCGTGATAGAATCCACAGGAGCGAAGCCCCACGTGAGTACTAGTGTACTAATATTTCCCAAATACAGTGACGAAGTACAAATAAAATTTAATACTGGCATCTTTACATGCTGCACCGTTGTCGTTGAAGGCAGTATAGTGCCAGTCTAAGTCCACATTCCTTTGTCTAAATGTAACATGTTTCTCGTCGATGTTCAAAGGAGGTTTACTAGGACCTGCTTTAGCGATACCCGGACTTTGAGTGTTCAGAGTCTTAAGAGCTCTCCGATGTGATATTTCTGGCTTGTTTTCTTCAGGTTTGGAAACCCCCAATAAATGTTTAGGTAATGCAGATAAAGGATTCTTCGGTACTGGTATTCTTGTTCTAGGCAAATTTTCTTTATCAGCATTGTGTTGTGAGGACGCCATATTATTTAGATTATAAATTAGGTACACTATAATTGAAACTTTTTAAATACGTTCGATCACGACCAGCATGACCGTTATTATACCGGTATTAGCGATAATTTTAACCTAAACTGACAGAAACTTGACCGACCCCCGATAAAACTTATATTGAAGTGATTGAGGGTAGTCTGAATGAGACATAGAGAGGTTATATTAGAGTCATTTGTATTTTTATATTTCTGATAGGTATTAAAATACCATACCTATTATGACATGTTAGTCAAATATTAGTTAAACCAATATTAATATTATTTTCAATATTCGTTCTCTCATACATATGTATCGGTACCATACCTATTACCTACTGGATATTAGTTGAATATTAGTTTTGGTAATATTTATATTCTTTTCAAAATTCATTCATATTATACGTTTGCTTATACATACGCCATACCTATTACTGGATATTAGTTAAGTTAATATGAATATTCTTTTCTATATTCATTTATATTAAACGTTCACTCATACATTTATGTATCGGCAACGCGGCACCGCGCTACGAATGATGCATCTTACTATTCTGTATTTTTTCATATTAGTCGATATCAATCTCTAACTAATACTCGCTATTAACGCTAACGTAATATCGACTAATATGAAAAAATATAGAATAGTAAGATGCATTACTATACTAATATGGTAACGTGACTAGAACATCGAAGATCCTATAATTTGTCTTATATCCAGGTAGCTTAATCTAAATACCAATATTTTAAAGAGCTAAAATTAGTTTGTAAGTTTGTATGTAGGGGGTAGTCTCCGGAACTAATGATCCAATCCTAAAATTTTTCATTAGTAGTTATTTGTGAGTGGTTTTTGCTATAAAATATTCTATAAAGCACGCGAAGTCGCGGGCGAAGTGCTGGTATATGATATTAGTGCTTTTACTCAGAGCCGATTAACCCTGTCAAGGGCCCCTAGGCAATGGAATACTCGGGCCCCCTTTCTTACTTTGACTGACCGAATTGTGTGTCGCTAAAATCGGTGTCACCTCGTGGTCCTGGGTACTAAGGACGCATTTACGTTTTCTCGCAAATATCAATGTTTTTCTGGTACCATTTTGATACATAAGGAGTTAAAATTTTGACAATGTTATAATATTAATTTGAAGATAATTTATTCATCTCCACATTGAATGCATTATAATTACACAGTACTATACATCTTTTTCACACAAATACCTACATTTTTATCGCTGCAATAATCGTAGAAAATTACAAAAAATGGTGTCTGAAGCCAAATCTGGAGCATATTCTTAACTTCAAAATAACAAGAAATTATAGCCCATGTATTTATCTATAAGTTAAGCTAATTATTTTGAACATACATAAAAAACTTTATGATTTAAGTATGAGAAAAATAAAATCGGTCTCAAATGTCGAAACAATAATAAAGAGTGTGGCGTCTTGTATACTGTGACTAGAATACGTTGATACTTTTTCGTACCGAAACAAAAGTAAGAACGAGAACCATACTTATTTTTAGAATTGGATGGATATTGGTTACTGAACATAGCATGAAACAACATTTTTTTTTAACCGACTACAAATAAGGAGGTTTCTTAATTCAACCGTATGAATTTTTTTTTCATTAAGTATCTTAAAGTACTACAAATTAAGGAAGGTCTAGAGTTGATCTGATGATGGAGCCTTTCATCAGTTTGACTCCTGACAGTCGAGGGAACTCCTCAACGATTTACAGCAGTAACCTTTTGTTTGGGCTTGATTAATTTGAATTGACCAGAACTTTACACCTAGATAGTTTGTGACTGTCATTAGAGGTCTAATGATGAAGACGAAGGACAGTTAAGGGAACTCCTCAACGGTTTACAGTAGCTACCTTGTGTTTGGACTTAATTCATTTATATTGATGAGAACTTTGTACCCATATGGGTTATAAGTGCCATTACAGGTCTGATGATGAAGACCATAGATAGTTGAGGGAATTCCTCAAAGATATACAACAGTTACCTTTTGTTGGGCTTACTTCATACGGTTCAATATGCCAAAATGTTCAGTTCGTACAAAAACTAAAAAATTGGCCAAGTGCGAGTCAGACTCGCCCATGAAGCGTTCCGTAGTAACTACGCCAAATAACTTTGTTTTTCATAGTGTTTGTATGAATTACAAAGTTATATTTGCGGTTTTAGAAAATATGCTGTATCTCAAAAACTGCCAACCCAATCTCGTTCAAACCAATTTTGGTTGAAAGTTTAGATTAAGGACCATAGCATATATTTTTGTATAATTTTTCACTCCATTATTATAGAAGTCAGAGGGGGGGGACACATTTTACCACTTTGGAAGTGTATATATTTTAAACTTAATGAAAAAGTGGTTTTAGAAACCACACACGCATAAGTTTCATGAAAAAATTTTTTTTTTTTTTTTATTATTTTATTAATAGCTTTTTTTTTATCTTAAACTTTATATATGTCAGCGTTAGATTTTGAGTAATCTCAATAGATTTCACACACGATAAAAGCGATTAAGATTATAATCAAGTGCGATGGTGGTCTAATGCTAGCCTACAACAAGTTATTTTTTAATTGAAGTACCATTATTTATACGTTTTTGCATATTGCAAAACCGTATACCAACCGTTTTATTCAAACGGTTTTCAAGAAATATAATTTTAGTCCTGTTCTTTCCATAAAAAATCATAAATGTCTGTTATAAGGAAAAATTTATTGAAATTTTAAAACTTCTATATTTTAAAATTAAAAGTGCGATGAAGAGAGCTGGACTTGTACTTTACAGCATGTTTATTCAAAATTGATTAAAAAATTATTTCTGTACAATGCAATGAAATGTGCAAAAGCGATTATATTCCAGGATTTTTTTAAAAAGATTAACTTAAAATCTAGAGCTGATAGACATACAATTTTCTTGAAGAATTACACCTATCCATAGTTTTGTATAAAATAAGTTAAACTGGAACAAAACATAAGCTAAAGGTTGTTGACTTGTTCTATTAATGGTAGGTATTTGTTAAAATTGTTGATTAAGATGTTGATATTGTAGGTTAATCATGAGTGTGATTGCAAAAAAATAGATATTACAGTTCCCTTTTTTTTGGACAAGTTTTGATGAGGCCCCTGTTGTTAATTAGAAAGGTATTTCGATTCTGATTCAAATTAATCAATATTTAGATGTTAAGAATACTTATATAGAATATAAGCAAATTTTTTGTATGGTTTAAAGTTTAACATAGTCATGTTAATATAGTCTTGCAAACGAAAGTAGACACTCGAATTATTTGCAAACTTTTTATATGGCAATGCTATACTAATGTCAAACTCAATTTTCCAAAACAAGATGGCGTATCGTTAGTGATTTGTTGTGATCTTTTAATAGCGTTTATTCAGCGAAAAATGAACAAAACTATTAAAAGTGGAGTACGAGAGATGTTGTTTCGCATGATGTCTAAATATCATAAAAAACAAAAGGAGAAAGACGCCGAATTCAAACAAAAACAAGGTTGTTTACGTGTGGTGTTCGTTTTCATAAGTTAGTAGGACGTTACTAAGATGATACTTTGTCGTAATTCATAATTAATATTTTATCTTTTGGCGAGAAACTATTTATCTATTTTGATTCACATTCATTTTATAGTTTGTTAAACACCTTCATAATAATGCATTATGGTTATTTAACACTAGCATCCGCCCGCGACTTCGTCCCCGTGGAACAAAAAATCCCCCGATTTTGAAACATTCTTCATTACTGCTCCGCTCCTATTGGTGTTAGCGTGATGATATATAGCCTATAGCCTTCCTCGATAAATGGGCTATCTAACACTGAAAGAATTTTTCAAATCAGAACGGTAGTTCTTGAGATTAGCGCGTTCAAGCAAACAAACAAACAAACAAACAAACTCTTCAGCTTTATAATATTAGTATAGATACTGTTAAATGTTGCATTGTGTTTAACAATTTTTTTTTTTTTTTTAAAGAAAATCTGGTGGATGTGGCAGGGGTTGATGAGATAGTGTTAGACTATTGAAAAACTTACGGATTTAGAGCAGAAAGATACCAGAACCAGTACTTGGATGAAATAGCTTTCTATCACTGGTAAGTTTTTACTAGGCACATAACTTTTATAAAGATGTGATTGAATTCATGATTTGCAGAACCTAATCATTCTGTTTTACCATTCTTTTCAGAAGTGAGAGTTACTACATTAAAAAGAATTAAAAAGGAATGTGCGCATAAAGGCCATATAAACCCACAGTATCTGACTTAGATAGTTTTGACATAGATGCTATTCGTAACAAAATTAACGAATTTTATATCGTTAGAAACAAGTTTAAAACGAAACACACCAGAACCAGTACATGAAGCAGATTGGGCACGTGGTATTGCGACTTCCCCCCTACCACTGCGATCTAAATGCCATTGAGTTAGTATGGAGTTTGGCTATACGTAAAGTGGCAAGTAAAAATAATGCTCTGCCTGCAGTGGAGTTAGAGAAAGTTATAAAAGAGTCGTTTGAAAATATAACTCCCGAGGAGTGAAAGAAAATGACTGATCATCTCATCCATGTTGAAAATAAATATAAAGAAAGGGACGGAATTACAGAAAATAATTTAAAAAGTTTTATAATTAACGTAGGAAACAGTGATTCCAGTGACTAATGAATCTTTCCACACGGATGTCTTAGATTCAGATTTTGATTATAGTGAATAAATCAGAACTATTTTAGAATACTGTTTTTTTTTTTAAATCGAATTAAGACATAATATCTTAACTATAACCTACCTAAAAGACCTGTTGTATTTTTATTCCGATGAAATAAAATAAATAATTCTAAAGTATCAAATAAGGTTATTCCAGGTATTTCATAGTAGTTTTGGGGTTGCCATGGTATAATAATATATTAGACCATGGGGGTTGCTATGCTGATATTTTTTAAATTTGCCGCGCTTTTTCAGTCTCTACTTTCGTTTGCCAGACTCTATACATAGATAGTTTATAAAAGAGAACCTGCATTTATATACTGTCAAAATAAGATAAGAACAGTGTCTCACTACTTGACTATTGTGTGAAAGATTTTGACGCATGAATCATTTTCCGCAATAGATTGTAAGTCGGATGCCTGGGTTACGAGATTCTTAACCGAAGTATATCTGTTGGATAGCTCATTAGAGATTTCACTACCTAATATGATATGGATATGCACATTTATTTTATAAATACACTATGTAACGCGTTTATGTCAACTTTGTTATTAATAAGCGCTGACTGGTGACAATAACCTCAAATCTGAACCTGTTTCTCATACGATTAACGGTAAGTGAAAGTTTCCGTAAAAACAATCACTAGGTCCTCAAAACTTCACGTAAATGCTCCTCAGTACCTTATCATACAAAAATATACCTTATTCTTAAAAAGATAGATTGAATTATATTTCATCTCATCACTAAGAATAGTGTTGCCCAAACGAGAGTCTCGCAAGAGTCTTGCAATTAGCGATTATCCTATTGCTATTTATTAAACGGTAGTTGAGATCTCAGAACAATGTAACAGACTCTGTTCTGAGATCATTGTTCGAGACATTGTTCTGAGATCTCAACTACCGTTTAATAAATAGCAATAGGATAATCGCTAATTGCAAGACTCTTGCGAGACTCTCGTTTGGGCAACACTAGCTAAGAACTTAAAAAATCTGGCATCTATATCGTTAACTCTTGACTATTTAGGATTTTCATTAAAACACTTAGTTTATAAGCAGTTGATTTAATAAACAGATGTTTGATTATGAAGCTCATACTTTTATTTAAAACCTTAACACCTGGTTTCTGAACTAGACATTTGTTATTGAGTAGTAGAAACTGATTACCACAACATCAACACCTGTCCTGCCAAGAGATACCGTGTTACCGTTCTATAGGGTTATGGAGTTTTCAGTTTCCTCCGGTTAGGCTAGGAGCCGACCTCAACAAAGTTGGGTTAAGCATCAATAGCCAAATGGCCAGTGTCGGACTTGTAATCGAGGGGTCGCGGGTTCGGTCCTCACCCATTACACTATTGACGTGACCCTACTCCTGACCCAAGCATATTTAGCTTAGTTGGAAGGGTTAATAAGATTGCTAGTAATGTGAATTCTACCCACAATATTAGTTTTTTTTAAAAGGCTGATGATGACATCAGTCCTTAGGACGTCGCCCGGGTAGTAGTAGTCTGAGCATTGCCCTGGTAATGTCCAGGGCTGGACGGGCAAAACAAATAATTCAAAATATGTTCTCTGTTTGTTGGAACATGCTGGCACAACTGGGTCCAATTCGTTTAGAACTTTCCTGCTGGAACAAAGTTACTCCGGCAGGAATGGTTTTTAACGGACCTGTACTTGAAAAAACAGCCTTTACACCTATGAAGGCTGTTTTTACCTCAGAAATTTCACTGGGATTAACGCGAAAAATGTCTTCTTCACAAGCGAAGTCGTGGGCACAGTTAGTTAAAATTACCTGAATAGCTTCTGTCCAAGATGACTATGTCTCCCGGTACTTTCAGAGTTTTTATCGCTTTAATTTCAGCCCTTGAAACACATCTTTATGATTCTATTCTCCTGGTACTTGCTTTAAGGCCGGGTTATACCGAGCGCCGTAGGTATTCGACGCCTACCCCAGCCCCCGCAACGAATAGCAAAACGTAACAAATTACGACGCGCGGGAGACACGCGCGCCAAGCGCACCGCTCATGAGTTCACGAACTCAAGTAAGTACGAAGATGCGTCACAGAATAGAGCAATTCAGTAGATCAACTTGAATTGATTAGTTTATGTTTATTTTGTTTTGATTTAATAGTAAGTATTTTCAAGTTTATAGATAGAATAGGTACGTATTGTATAAACTTGAACCTAATTAGTAATTATTAAAAATAAGTATATTTATTTATTTTTGTGAATAAGGTGAATAAAAAACCTGACTGACACGTAGATCATGAATACGGGTACGATTCAAAATTACACGCTACGCACTATTCGACTTTCCCAAATGGTGCGAAATCTTCATGGCACAATATAAAAAATCAAGTATTAGGTAGGTACACTTACATTAGGAGAGTTGCATTACAATTAAATTATTGTTATAATGAAAGAGGGCTTAGAGGTATTCTAAGTGAAATATTATGTTTTTAAATAAAAATATAAATATTTTTCAATCAAATAGTTATACCAATAATAGCAACACACAAACACTTTATGGAACGAATTTATTTTACGCTGCTTCTAAACTGGCAGAAATTGTAACGCAAAAGTGTTAATACTTACGACTGTCTTCTGACGAGAGAGACGACGAGGGTCCCTCAACCGCACACTTTTTTTTTCTCTAAAAACTACAATAATTTATGCACAACTGGCTAATGCCGTGATTCGACTTCAACTTCAACTCATGCGGCTTTTGTGGAGGACCCACCACAATTTCACAAACGCTGGAGGTTGTTTGGTAAAGTATTTTGGATGATGAAAAATATTAAAATTGAAGTAAAAAAAAAAACAAAATTATTTTGTACGCAAAATGACGTGACAGCTTTTGCAATGTCAAATGTGTTATCACTCAATGTGTTACCAGTTTACCAGTGGCAGCAGGAATAAATGAGTGTGAAAAGAGAAAATTAGAAATATGGCATAGAACTGTTAAAACGATAATACAGTACGCTACAACTTTCTTTTATTTATCTCAATGAACCTACATAGATCATAAACAAATCGAGTAAATACAAGAGGAAGAAGGCATTTAATGGAGGTCGGACGGGAAACATTGGGGGTGCGCGTGATTCGAAATGCAGTAAAAAGCTATAGATGATATCCTGACACGATATGTCACATTTTAGATATTTTACAACATATTATCTGTTTCCCTTTGGTACATGAATACTTTATTGGAAAACTCTTAAAAAAGTAGACATACACAAAGATGTAAAACTTTTTCTGATTAATCATTTTCATGAAAAAGAAATGTAAGCACTTTTCTCAAGACCATCTATACTCGTTGTAGGTCTTGTTTACTGGTTGTATAACGGTGAACAGGAGACGACTAGGCTTTTCGACCACCTTACGGAGGCAGCTGCAAGAGCTGAACTGGCCCAGCACAAATATCCGATGGCAAAGCTTGTTTTTCTAAGAGATTTTAATGCCCACCATAAAGAATGATTGTTCCCGTACCAACAAATAGAGCACGCTGGTAGAGAGGCCCGCAGGTATTTTTATCGCTAGATCTCGACCAGCTGGTTCACCAAGCAACCTGCATTCCAGAAGTCGACGGCCACACGCCCAATGGCTTGGACCTAGTGCTCACAAACGTTGCGTCGCCAGAGACGGTCAGTATCGGTCTGGGCCTCGCTCGGATCGTATGACCACTTTCTGGTGAAAACGGTATCCACCTTTTCTCCTCCAGATAAATGCCCCAGGGGCATACGGCGAGTATGGAAGTATGGGTCAGCAGACTCCGAAACTGCAAAGCGAAACTCGAACTATTACCGTCATTCGCTGCCTCCTAGTTATGATAAAACTGGATGGAATACTGGCTCACACCGCACAAGAAAAAGCAAATTTAAATGCCTCCGTCTTTGCGGTAAGTTTACGTCTCGACACAGCGTCTAACTTACCACCTAAAATACCTCATTTTGGCTCCGTAATGCTAGAAACTGCATTTCATGTTAAGGAAGTCCGCAAAGCCCTTTCCAGTCAAGATGTGAACAAAACCAGTGAACCGGAAGGAATACCTGCTCGAGTCTTAAAGAGTTGTACCCCGGATTTGTCTCCTGTATCGCGTTCTATTAAAACCGGAGTGGTGCCAGTGTCCTGGAAGCCAGGTAATATGCAACCAGTACTCAAAAAAGTAGCCGTGCCGTACAGACGATACAGGCATCGCATAGTCCCGTTGACTCTTTGGCTTACACAGTACACTGCAAACCTGACTTTGCCAGCCAAGCAGAGTCAAGATGCAAACCGAGATCTTTAATTGACATTGATAGGAGGGAGTGAACTAGTTGCCACTCTAACGATCATACGTGAGCTTCCGATCACAATGGCCTGACACTTTGAGGGGCTTACAGTCACCCCAAATCAATCAGACCAGTTTTGATAGCATCTAAATCTCGGTTTACATCCCCTATAGCATCTGACAAACTTCCCACGCGCGTATATGCATACAACTGCAGATCATCAGCGTAAAGTTGATACGAACACCGAAGACAGAGAGTTATAAAGTTTACCGAAAATAATAAATGATATTTTCGTAGGAAATGGTCATGCTGTATATTTCTACACTATGGCACGAGTGTGCTGCGCGTAATAAATATTGTTGACTTGTGACAACCCTGGCCGTTGCGATACTGTCTAGACGTTGTCGGCATTTTCCACAAGATCAGAGGCGTCGACCTACTGTATGATCTTTATACTGTGGTCATAGCGACGAATGATCGACTGTACCATATAACCATTATTACATTTACGAAAATAAAACCTAATACAGTCGAATACGATCAGTTATTTCAACTCGGTTACTGACGTTCTATTAGCGCGTTTAGTAAAGAATCGGATTGATAACAGTCAGTATTCTGGATCAAATCCGGGCTCTGATCATATATTTTTGTGATTTCTTTTTTATTGAAAGTACTTTTATGTTATATTTAGATATTTTTGTAAATATTTTGTTGAATAAAATAAGAAACATTTTCATTTTTTTATTGGAGAAAGAAAGTTAAAAATGTTTTTCTTTTACACACATATTTTCGGTTTGTAAATATATTCCGCGTAGGTACTTATCTAATTAGTAAAGTAAAATATTAATTTGTATAATTATAGGTACCTATAATAATATTGTCAAAGTTTCCTTTGAGTCTGACATTTGAAAAGAGCATTATAACATTTGCGCACGTGGCGGCTTTATGCTCTTTGACATAGGGTTCAAATTCAATTGTTTCACACACTTTGCGGTTGGCAAATCTATTCCGCGAGAAAAATAAACTATTATAGCTTTTGCGCGCGTGGCGTCTTTATTTACACACATATTATTTTGTGGTTTCGAAATCTATTCCGCGTAGCTAGGTAGGTACCTCAGAATACAGAAAGAATCTAGTTAGTAAAGAAAAATATTTATATAGGTCTAAATATTTATATTGTCATAGCCTTCTTACTTTTTTTTGTTTATTCAGCCTTCGTAGAGCCAGCGATGACAACTTCTTTTTGTTAATTTTGTCCATTAGTTTTACTGACCAAAATTATAACTAAAGTACCTAATAAAAACAATTTATATTACAACTATATAAAACTAAACGATAGGAATTAATATTTTATAATGATTTTTTGGCTCGACCGGAACCAAACTTCGCGGGGGTGGCAGGTTCGCTAAAAATTGGCATACGTCCGACCTCCAACACGTTCCGCTCGGGACTAAAGGACGCGGGGCGCGCGGCCGCACTCATGAAAATAATAGGAAAACACTTATTTTTGAAATTAGTGGTATAATATTTTCAAATTTCACATTATGACGACCGACATATATTACATTTTTTACGACCTTTATTATGGTATAAGTTTTATTATTCAACGCTTAATAAAACTCAAATAAAATAAGAATAAGACCGTAATTTAGACTTGTCTTTGCAATTTAATTAGATGCAGTCAAATGCAAGTAATCGTGTATCGGATGACCGAAATAGAAAGATCAAAGTATGAATTATGTAATGTGTATTTTTCAAAATTTAAATCCGTGTTATCTACGAATAAAACACAATTGAAAACGACCTTTTTCGAATAACCTCGCCTTAAGAGTTTTATCGCCATAATTTCGGCCCTGGAAACACTTCTTAATAATAAGATCAAATGTAGAATCACGTCAAGTCATACTGTTATTGCGCCCGTAATATATCTCTAGCGCTAATTTGATTAAAATGTATTTTCAATGGAAATAAGACATTTTCTCTTCAATTATCGTCGGATAAAAAAAAGAACAAAAAAAAACAGCGATCCGTTGTCCTTTTGGACGAGAAAGAAAGACAAATGAACAAACACACTTTCGAATTTATAACATTAGTTTTAGATTTGGATTATTTTAGAAACATTAAGGGTCAACAGCGGCCTGTTGAGCTGTAGTTCTGGCTGTCGCAGCGTTGTAGTATTACTCAAGTTGCGGAGGTCAGATAGTTGCATTTAAAACACTAGTACTTAGCCTCACCCGGTTAGACTGGAAGTCAACCCCAACGTATCTGGGAAAAGGCTAAGCAGATGATTTCTTATTTACCAAATACATATTTACACGATTATTTTCGTAAAAACTTAGTGAGCGCGAACCTACTTTTTCTGACGACAGGGTCACGCTCAGTAATAATTGCAGACGTTGAGATTCAATGTCCCACGACATTGTATGAATTTCGACAAAAAAGAAATCCCAAGTACAATCGAACAAGGTACAATTACAACTATATACAGGCCGAATATTTAATTAAGACACATTCCCATTTACAATATGGTGCATCAATTTGTGTTTGTAATAATATTATTCTAGCTGTGATGTGTCTGCAACTTCGCTCGCATGGGGTTCAGTCTTGCTATATCTAATCGTTAGTTCTAATTTAAGCTAAACTATCACTGACAACTGCTTGCACTGCCTGGATGAGCTTGCTCAAATCTGTGTGTTTCTGTTCTCAAAAGAGCACCACAGTCAACCTGCATTTATTTTTTCATTATTATTATATTATTATTACTTCTGAGTTTGTTTCGGTGTTTCTTCTCAGGGTAGTCAGTTAGAAAACACTGGCTTCATATAGTTTGTATTTACGGAAAAAAGACGCGTAATAGTATTATTTATAACCGATTTGCATATTAAACATAATTATTTCGTTATTTCTATATGTTCTTGGCCATATAATATCTTCTATCTTCAGTGAAAGTTTTATTCAAATCAGTTCAACCGTTCCATAGTTTAGCCTGGACAAATGAAAATTGAAACAAAAAATAAGTTGTGTTTTAATATTGTGTTTAAATAACTATTAGCACTTGAAAAAATACAGTTCTTTAGAAATTACAGACAAAGTGATTTAAAACTATTTATATTATTATTAGGCTTTGGCTTTGTGAGAGACTTGTGACCAATATAGGTTTCTATAAGACCTAAATATTTAATTGTTTATCGGCAGTTTCAATTCAGCCACTACTTATCCCTTTGTATGTTGTTTGTATGTATATCTGTCAAATGTCACTTGAAAAGTAAGGTTGTGCAAAGAAAACTTTTTTTGCGAAAATTATTAACGATTTATTATACTTTATTTAACAGTCTCACATCCAATTAATTATAATATTTATTTATTAAAAATAATAATTCGTTTTTTAACCATACTTTACTTTCTCTCATTTTCATTGTTAGCACAAATTCACCTGAAAGTAAAGACGACGCATGTCGCCCAGGAGTCATGGCAAAATTATTCGCTTGCTTTTCTCCACCAAAATAAGAAAAGGAACTATTTTTTTTTTCGCTCAATATTCGTAAGTAAATATTTTAATTCACCCTTGTTTTGCTCACTCTACCCAACTGGTTCGATTTGACAGCTATGACGTCATAATATGGCGCTCAGTCGATCCTATTCTTAGTTGAAACGCACTGTGAGTCCTGACGTAAAAGTAATACTTGATGTAGAATACCGGTTGTCGTTCACTCTGTCCATCATACGTCTGAGATTATTCCCCGAAAAAAATATTGAGTAATATTTTCTGGAGAGTTTATTAACTCGTGCAGCAGTATCTAATATATGTTTCACTATTCTCTTTACATTTTTAAAACATACTGTCTCTCTATGTGTCTGTCCATTAGTTCGGTTATTATAACTCCGGAACCATTTCTATTTTCGATTTTGATGATTTTGGTCAAGTTTAAATATTTTCATTATTAAATTTATCTTTTTAGTGCGTGGCTTAATTCATCAAGAAACTCCCCCCACTGTGGGTGGAGCGGACTATATAAAACAGCTGAACCAATTTTGATGAAATTTTGAATGGCGATAGTTGAAGACATGGGATTTTGGTGTGTGAATCGGAGAGGAATACTATTACTGGTCCCTATTACCAAATGTACGAAAAATTATGACTAAAAATGTCTTATTAAATATTCTTCTTTTAATATAATACCAGATTCTGCCCGCGGATCCGCTCGCCTGAAAAAGTTTTAGTCAGCGAAAAAAGCAACCTATGTCCTTCCTTATTTATCTTCCCCAGGTCAAATGTATCTCAATGCCTTTCATCAAAATGGGTTTAGTGGTTTAGACGTGAAACTTTAACAGACGGTCAGTTACTTGCGCTTTTAAAATATTAGTAGAGATATTCTTTATTTTTTTTTCTAAAATGACATCGCCTGGCTTCAAACGACGGCGACGTTTCAAATGCATTGTTTTGGGACGGTCAGTGGAGAAACTTAGAAACTAATTGGATTACGATAGCTTAAAATCAGTTTTTCCGTTCTGGACCGTCGATAGTTTAAGAATTGTCTAGCTAGCTTTTTTATAACTGAAATATTTTCTGAATCAATATCTCATAGTATGAATTTGTTGTAGAGCGGTTGAGATTCATAGACGCGTATTCGGGTTTCACTTTGTTTCTTTATGATATACAAATTTTTGATGGGTACATTATAGAAGAGATGCACATTATAGCAGAGTATCACGGGTTCGGTTCATGCACCGCAACAAATGTTTGTACGGCCTACAAATAGTTGTTTCTTATCTGGGTGTTTCTGTTATGACCCGTTTATTAATAAACTTAATTCATAACAATCAACTACTCCTCACCTCAATATTTGCTTTACATTCACAATCACTGTATCTGCAATCAAATCAATCTGCGTCTGCAAAACCCCTCCAACTAAGCTAAATATGCTTGTGTCTATAGTGGGTTCACGGTAATAGTGTAATGGTGGGTTCGAACCTGCCACCTCTCGATCAGATAGTCCGACACCTTAGCTATTCGCTTATTGACGCTTTTTCTTAAATAGTTTCATATTAATGCCAATTCAAGCCGTGGAAAAAGATTTCTTGCAAAGATTCCTACATGAAACTGAATGTAATTATAACAACTGCGGTCATTTTTTACTTTTTCACACTACACATAATTTAATGTAGTTATCAAATTTGGTTGTTGTTGCTCAGTGTAATTGAAAATTCTTAATGCGATAAATGGTCTAATTTATTTACTTGTTTACTGTGGTTCATATCATGTTAAGTTTTTGTTTTAATGATATTGCATATATGACTGCATTTTTACACCCTAGAGGCAAAGCATAGCACCCTCAATGTAAGAACTAATAATGTAGCTATGTTTACCGAAAATAAATTAATCTGAATTTGAATCTGTGTTCACAGCGCGAAACGGCTTGCTGATTTCTCGCGTTAATCATACAAACAAACGCAACATATAGTACCTATCAGAAGCCTTGGTACCTACGGACTAAGTCCCTACACCCACGGACTGAGCTCCGGAGCGAGCGGAGCGCTTTGAGCTAATCAACTGTCTGCGAGCGATTACCCGTGTCTTTACGAGCTGGCCGGCGAAATTAGATGCGGCGTCGAGGTAAGAAATAAAATGGAGAGAGTATTTTAATGCAAATCCTTACTAATATTATAAATGTGAAAGTATGTGTGTCTGCTACGCTTTCACGCCTAAACTACTAAACCGAATATTATGAAAGGTGGACAGACAAAGTTGAGCTTTGCGAAGAAAGGAGTTGACGGGATTGAATTAGGGGATGAAAGTTTGTATAGAACTTGTTCATAATTCTCAAACTACTGGGCAGATTTTTATGAAATACTAGCTTCCGCCCGTGACTTCGTCCGCGTGGAAAAAAAATCCCCCGATTTTGGAACATTCTTCATTAGTGCTCCGCTCCTATTGGTCTTAGCGTGATGATATATAGCCTATAGCCTTCCTCGATAAATGGGCTATCTAACACTGAAAGAATTTTTTAAATCAGAACCGTAGTTCCTGAGATTAGCGCGTTCAAGCAAACAAACAAACAAACTCTTCAGCTTTATAATATTAGTATAGATTGTTCGTTATGTAGCTATTGGTCAACGGCAACATATCATAGCTATAATTATTTTGAAGATCGAAATATCTGACGTGGAACCATAGCAGCCCAGTTAAACTATAAGACCAACAAATATAAGCCTTAGAAAAAGTTGTTTAGCGTGATAAGCATTTTATATTGGAGGAATAATATCGAAGAACAACTGCAAACCGGCAGCCTAGATAAAGTATAAGAGATACAATAATAAGTATACAATCCCTACTATCTACTAATTGGGAATAATTTCTAAAATGTAAACCGGTCCTAAGGTATTTTATTACTTTTGTATATATAAAACCCCAAAATAATTATTAAAAAACATTTTTTCAAAAACTAAATTCTGTCTACGGATGATCTTGTTTCATACTTTTTAGAGCGTGATTTTTCAGTAGTCAGGTTTTATATTTCATTTCAATTCTCTTTAACTTCTTTTTAATTATAATTTTAATTGTATCTTCTAAAATAAAGTACCTACAAAACATGAAAACGTAGCACTTCGTAGACCATGCTACGAAAATCGTAGCACCTCTACGCCGTAGATTCCTAGCTCTCTGACGTTCAAATATTTTACATTACAACATAATATTACCTTTGTTTGAAGCCTACTGTAATTATTTTTTTCTAACAAAGAACTAATTATTTTTATAATTATCGTTTCAGTCTAAATTTGAATTATTATTTAGTTTTATTATGGTTTACAAGCCGTGAATATGTTGGTGGCCTGTAATATGGGCTACAATCTCTAGATATTCGTACGGGTCGATCTTAAAGGTTAAGGAATGCTTTCCAAGGTCATTTCGTGGATTTCATATTTCTCATTCATCCATTAGTCCCGGCTGTTATTTATATATGTTTGTCAGTCGTTACGGGTAGTCAGCAGTTAGAAAATCTGATACCAGTGGTGAAACGTTATCGTGTTACCCAGTTACTGGGTTGTTGAAATTACATAGGCAGTCACTCTATGTAAAACTCAGTATTCAGTTACATCTGGTACGGCCAGTTGTTAGGGAAAGGCTAATCAGATGATGATGACAATTTTACTACAACAATCCTTGACGAATTATAAACCAATTTCGCTGACTGCGAAATTTGTATTTTTAAATGATTTTTATGTAATTTTTAGGGTTCCGTAGCCGAATGCCAAAAAATGGAACCCTTATAGTTTCGTCATGTCTGTGTGACCGTCCGTCCGTATATCACAGCCATTATATTATTCCGAAACTATTAAGACTATACATGTGAAACTTGACAGGTAGGTGTATTCTGTGAACCACTTTCCAATTTTTAGACAAAAGTTATAAATGTAATAAAATTAAGGGGAGCTCCCCATACATAGAACAGACTCTAAAAATATTTTTTTTCATCAAAACTATACGTGTGTGGTATCTATAGACAGGTCTTAAAAACGACATTGAGGTTTCTTTCAAAACCACTTTTTCTTGAAGAATATCGTTTAAAAGATATACGCTTCCAAAGTGATAAGATGTGTGTGTGTCCCTCTAACTTCTATAATAATGGAGTGAAAAATCTAAAAAGAATATATGCTGTAAATCTTGATAAAAAAAATCAACGAAAATTGGTTTGAAGGAGATCGAATCAGCAATTTTTGAGATATAGCACATTTACTAAAACCGCAAATATAACTTTGGATTTCATACAAACACTATGAAAAACAAAGTTATTTTGCGTAGTTACTACGGAACCCTTCATGAGCGAGTCTGACTCACACTTAACCAATTTTTTAAATAGAAATACATTCAAAAATGTATAGTAACATTGTAATATTATTCTTAATTGACACATACCTATAGAAATTGTTTCAAATCACGGATCTTGTTCTGGTGAGAACCCTATTTCTGACAAAACTATTTCAAATTCAGAGCTTTCTCATCGTATCTCAAAATAAATTGTTCTAAGAGTGGCCGGCCATGGCCGTGAATTGTCCATCGTAACGTGGCTATTCCAGGGTCTGTCTCACAAGTTGGCGCATTGTTAGTTAGCAAGACACTTGTAGACAACTTCTCAGGTCTACCGCACTCTACTGACTTCTAGGAAGCCAGTATTTTAAGCTTCAGAGTATTTAAAACTGGATACAGTATAAATACTTACCAAAGTGAATAAATACTCACTATCACCTTCCAACATTATACGTGGATACGGGTTCAGCTTATGAGGTGAAGGTCATGCTTATGGCGAACCCAGTAAGGCAACTTTGCACAGTTAGACCATGTCCTGTAATATAGCATAATAACGTAGATTGATATACAACGTGTAACAGATTAAGCGGAATACCTAAGACACCCCACATTAGAAAATTAAATTATAAATCTAAAACAACATCCGTACCTAAATAAATTGAAACCAAACTTAGGCATTTTTTTATAAAATAGTTATCCTTACTAAACGCAAAACGTATGTGCGTCATACAATATCCTTACGCAGACGCATACACTCATGCAATGTTAGCGGCCGGCGCAACACGCACACAATTGCGTTGAATTAAGGATTGTTTTAATTTGTCATGATACTGTGTTTCCATTTTAAGTTAAATGAAAGATATTTCCATCAAAATTTAACACCTATTTTTTAAGACGGAAATCGATTCACACGCCGATTATGAACCAACTACTTTCAGGAATTGCGTTTATTCTGTTACACGTTGTAGAATAGATAATTTCAAAAGGAAATAACTTACCTGATATAAAATACGAATACAATAATGCAGCCTTTTACATTCCCACAGCTGGGACTGAGGCCTCCTCTCTGTTAGAGGGATTGAACTGTATAATGTATTGCACCATGTGGGCGTAGTGCGGGTTAGTAGATGTCACATGTCACCGACTTAGTTTATACAGGGACATGTCGGTTTCCTCACGATATTTTCACCGATTTTAGAGCAATAATAATGATGGAAATTACACAAAGTAATGCATCTGCCTGGGTTCCATTTGATACCCCTATTTATGTGAGACTCGAACCCATATGGTTTGATATGGAAAGGAATTATATAGGCTTCATCACAATGAAGCTTTTTCCTTCTTTATCTTTTCATATATCCATGTAGAGCGATAGTCTAACCGCCCTTTTGAGTTGTATTCGAAGAGGGATGGTGTAATTGAGTAATAAAACAACAGGTTTTACTAATATTTCTATTTTCAATTTATTGTTTATTGGTTTTCGAAATAAGATTGTCTCCTTTTTATTATTAATAATAATAATTAATTAAGAATTAATAATTGCAAGAGAAACTTTTTCTAATGTCTACTTAAAATTATTACTGCCTTAGTTACCAGAACTAATAGTAATAATAATTACGTTCGGTCTATTATTAATTATTCCCATTTTATATACAAATTAATATAATTAATAAATTATTTTTGTACATAGCTTACGTCACAATTTAGTAAGGTTTGCTTTCTTAGGATTCCATTCAATCATTTATTTACAAGTAAGATACACCTTTATTCGATAAGAGTAATCTTTTCTTCTACAGCAGTTTCAGAGTTCGTAAATCCACTTTTCCTACGCTACCATAAAAATATTTTAACTAAAGAAATGCGTAATTATTTCTAATTTTAACGCTGTAATATCACGTATCTTAGTTCATATTAGGTTGAGATGTGACGTAAGGTATTGTACAGATAATAAGAATCTCAATAAATTCTTAATTCCAACAAAAAGGTACATTTTCGATTCATACTTTCTTAATAAATAAAAAGAAAACTGTATAATTGTACATTGAAGTAAATAATTATTTAACGTGAATAAATTATAAAAATAATCAAGTCTTTGGAAAACAATATGTACTCTGATACAAATAAAGCTATGACTAGATCGATATAAAGAACGTCTAGTTCACTGTTTGTGGTAGATCCCATAAATTCCTAATAGTTATTTTTATAATTACCGAGGTCTAAATTGCACGTTTCATTACTTAAGTCTTTTTATTAAATCTATATTTACAAAATATCTTTTAAAAATATTATTTATAATTCGCAAAATTTTTATGTATTTTTTTCGGGTTTTCTATTACTTAAGCCGTGGTGCATAACACCATTTTGGATTCATGCAGGGAACAACATAAAGTAGTCACAAATTAGTTTTCATTTAATTTCATTATCGTCAACATTTGGCCGCATTACACTTTAGAATTTATTGACGTTTCAGATAAAGAGTTTGGCATCAATTGTTTTGTAACTTCGCCGTTTCCTAATCACCTAGATCAATACAAAAGTGACGGACCAACAAAACGTACTACGTGCATGAATCCAAGCGCGTTGTACTAATTCCTTTCGTTTAAGTGACTATGTGTATTAAACTAACGCCTACTTGTTATTTGAAAAGTGAGTTATTTACAAATGAATTGTTAATACTATTTTGGCTAAATGTCACTAATAACCTCTTAAACTAGAAATTGTGCCATTTCGTGAAAATTTTAATAATAACCATAAAAAAACCGAACAAATTACTATAAAATAAAACAAATTATTTTAATATAGTACAAAATCCTATCGAATATTATCTACAACTTAGGCTTGAAACTATAATTTCTTACGATTATTTTGTACAGTATCAATATAATGAGAACAAAACGCCTAACGAATTTATCATTAAATATTTAAACGTTAGACTGCGCATGGACACGGGCAGGTAACACGTGCGAGGACTCGTCCGCTTCTAAATAATGAGCAAAGTCAGGGATATTAATACGTAATTCTACATTTAAAAGGATGGTTCAGTCTCGCATGTTACCCGGCCGGGCGCGCACGCACCACGCGCCGGACGCCGGACACGGTCGCCGGACATCCGGCCGTCTGGTGCGACTCCTGCGACTCGCAGCAATGAAGTTACTAACATTAAAACACAGAATATTGATTATTTGCAAGGCACATTCTCTTAAAAATCCTGAATTTCAATTTTTTATTCATGTACATATTCGATGCTCCGAAAACATTGACAAGACGGCGCGCACGAACTGAACGATTGAAGCGACATCTACTCTCTGTAATGATATGTATATAATCGATTATTATATACCCTGTGTCTCGAAAAATATATAAGAATCCGTGGAACGTGTATAGACAAAATTAAAAACGGTATAATATCTACACTAGAGACTAAGTTGCTTGACTCGAAGGGAGTTTAAGAATGAGATCGGAATGAGATCCTTATTGCTGTATGGGTTGCGGGGGCGTGCCGGGCGGGCGCGCCGCAGCGGCGTGCTCAGTAGCCGTACCCGGGGCCCGGGTACAGCAGAGCCGCGCCGCCGCCCGCCGGTCAGTGCTGCGCCGCGAACTTCATCCGCTTCTGTTTCTGCCGCTGGTTGCAGAACCACACTCTCACCACGTTTTTCTTGAGGTCCAGCTTCTCCGCGATCGCCGTGATCTTCTCCCCGGACGGCCGCGGTTGCACCGCGAAGTAAGCCTCCAGACTTCTCTTCTCCGGCGCTGCGATGGAAGTTCTCTTGCGTTTCTTTTCACCAGCTGGAAGCACGCTCGGCGCGTCGGGGTCCCGTCTTTTGTTCTTGGCTTGCGCTTCCGCCTCCTCGAGCCACGCCTGCAGAATTGGCTTCAGTGCTATCATGTTATTATGACTTAGTGTGAGGCTCTCGAAGCGGCAGATAGTACTTTGTGACAGTGCTCCTACACCGGGAAGTTTGAGGTTTGCGAGAGCTTTGCCGACGTCTGCTTGCGTGACCCCTAGTTTGATTCTTCGTTGCTTGAACCGTTCGGCGAAGGCCTCGAGCTCGCGAGGGTCTGTGTCGGTGTCGGGGTGTAGGGCGGCGGCGGGGTGTCCGAGGTGCGCGGGGGGCGCGTGCGACAGCCCGCCGGCGTGGTGGTGGTGGTTCATGACGTGGTTCATGGCGCCGTAGCCGTGCAGCTGGTGGTGAGGGGGCGCCGCCTCTCCCATCGGCGCTAGCGTGGTCATCGAGGAGGAAGTCAGCGGGTCGAGCATGTCCAGCCCCTCCATGCCGTGGTGGCCCATCTGCGGATAGAAACACTCGTTAGTTCCCTGTCAATATTTTAATGATTAAGAGGATTATGAGGGGCGCCTTAGCCATTATACTCGTGCACCGTATTAACTTCTGTATTCATGTTAAATCGTACGTTTTATTGTAAATAAAAGGAGGGTGCTCCTCGCAACAATAGTGCTCGGGACGATATGGAAACATAAACAATCATTGTGCAGATTTGCACTCATTCTTTATGAGAGCAAACACTTGTTTTTTATAGGAGAGGGCGAGTGGGCGAATGTTGTGAGTGTTGTGACGTTGATTGGGAGTGAGTGTTCAGCCAATATGCTTAAGTTGTCGGCCGGCATTGTTGCCGAAATGAATGTTTGTCGTGTCGTCATCGCATATGCGCTCGTTATAAATATTGCCTCGCATCCCCCGTTGGTCGGCCGCTTTGATTTTTATAATGAAACTTCTTTTGTTAGTCAGCTGATCAAATGTTATTGTGTATTCGCCTTGAAAAGTAAACTCTAAGGATTTATTAATAGAATATAAGATGTATTGCCTAGTCTTATTTCTTTTTTACATATTCCTACATAATAAATTAAAAATTAAATCGCGTCTCGTGCCTGTTCGCTTAGTTATTTACCTAAACTAACGCAACGGATTATAATGTAGTTTTCATGAATAGACACAGTGACTCAAGAGAAAAGTTTACATGTATTTTACATGCATATTACAGTACAGAAAAGCCGAGAAATGCAATGGTTGTGATGTCGTAAAAATATACTTACATTATATAACGTGCGCTTATTTACTGATTAAACCTTACGAGATTGCTCAAAATAATGTGCGATGGAAATGTATACCTTAAAAATAATGCCCAAGATATATAATGTCTATCTTCAAAGGCTAACTCACAATAACCAAGTCAAGTTTGTATGCTTAGATTTTCTTTTGAATTAAATAAAAGATGCTTTATAAAATATCACCAGCGTGAATGAACATGAACTTACAGTCACACTGGTGTAGGTGTGTGCCGGGGTTACGGGAATGTACTAACGAGATACCGCGGCCCCGGAACTTAACGGCAGGTGAAGGAACATGGTGGGTTTTTAGTCAGTAGAAGTCTGACACTTTTGCCCCACCCAGAATGGGAAAACCCCCACCCAAGAAAAAGAATTGGTGTAGGTATGTGATTTTTTATAATATTTCTGCATTCTACTATCTCCACGATCAATAATTAGGTTTACCCAGCTACTCAAACGTCGCGTTAGTCCGAAAGGCAAAAAATAAAAAGTGCACTATCTATTACACTCGGTCCGGGGTTCATGTCTGACTCTGTCCCGAGGGCGCACTAACTCACAATTAGGAATCCTCACGTTATTGCAATGTTGCTGCACGAAATATATATTTTTTACGGTCATCACTTCGACTTTGGGTTCGGTACACCTATAGTTTATTTAGTTGTTCGGTTTGCAGGTGAACTAAAGCTTTATGGCCAGGGTTTTGTAATTGACAGGCAATACTCCATAGACTGTATTTCCATTTATACAGGATTATCTTTCTAGGGCATTAATTCTGGAGATACAATTTATTAGTAATATAATAAATACGCTTAATTTTTTTTTATTACTGGTGGGCCCACTTCTTGACCTCAATCTCGCCTGATGGTAAGCGATAGATGAGGTCTACGATGTGACGAGCGAGCCCAGAAGATGCCTATTTAATCTTGCTTTAAAGGCTGAATGGTCATAAGTGGCAGGGAACACAGAAACCGGCTGAGAATACCACAACTTGGCTGTGCGCACAATAAATGTGGAGGAGAAGCGCTTGGTATGACAAGACGGTATGTCAACCAAGTGTGGATGGTACCCAGCCGTGTGTCTGGTAGATCGGTAGTGAAATGGAGATGGAGGAAGCAGGTCATGGAGCTCCTGCGTACACTAAATAAATCAAGGTTGCAATATTTATGAACAATAACAACTGTGGGAAAGGGTGAGCAGCCAGTAAACGCAGACTTGTATAATTAACAATATTTATTGCGTTTATCAATAATCGGGCACAGGACTACGATATGTACTACTATACTAAATATGGCCAATTAGATCCTTTCGTTACTATTGTCACTGTGACCCGCGTACGTGTAAAACACACGAGATGAAGATGGCTACTGAAACAGGCCAGGCAGTGGGCGCCAGTGTTGTGCTATGCATAGAGTAGCTATAGTGATGTGCAATCATAATTTAGTAATCTTAGTGTTGGGATTCCAACAACAACTATTCAGCATTTTATTTCGTTTGAGTCGGTAAAAAGTAGTTAAGCAGCAAAGATAGTGAGTTTGATTCATCACACACACAGATTAATTAAAAAAAGAAAATAATAAAAATCTGGTACAATAAAATTTAATATCGAAATAAAGATGTCAATATTAAAAACAAAAAAGTAAATGACAAGAATATTCAAAGGCTATTTTCATGTTGCTACCTCAGTTGATACGCAACTAAACGAAGTCCTAATATTATGAAATGGAAAATAACTCTGTCTGTCTGTTTGTCACACTTGCACGTGTTAACCACTTAACCGATTTTGATAAAAATTGGTGCAGAGATAAATTAAATCTAGGAAAAGGATATAGGCTACTTCAGTTTGCGCTGTAAGAATACTTTTCATTGGAGCGAAGCCGCAACGTGAAGCTAGTACGTTTATAAGCACACGCGTACTTCAATTCCCTGAAAGATGTATCCAATCATCCTGCAGTGTGGTCACAGCCAATGACATTTATTGTTTGCAGTACCGTGGACATGACTGGAACAGCTGAAACGTTACTAAAATATTCATAGAATCCGACGACCACCCTTGATGGTGCTTCCACAGCCTATCACCTGACATTTTCGTAGTCAATCTGAGAAATGAAGTAAAAAGAGGAGCTAAAACATTTGGTGAAAAGAGGCTAAACATTTGGTTTAACACAAAGTTTGTTTGTTGAGGTTTGACCTGATTAACCTTAACACTCCTACGTGCCTCCCAAAGCACGTCAATCCGTTGGTCTCGGCTGACTGGAAGCCAACCCCAAAATACTTGAGAAAAACCTAAGCACATGATGAGTCTGGGAAATAAAGTCAAATCTACATGTTACATAATATATAGTAGGGATGTTAGGGAGCTCCGTAACCGTAACCGAAACTTTCGGATATCCGATGTAAAAAAATATCCGTAAACGTAACCGATTTAAAAGTTTCGGATAATATCGGATAGGGGCGGAGCCTAATTGAGACACGTTATGACAAGTTGTTTTGATCGGCCGGGCGGCGGCGAAACGCACAAGTAGACATGAGCAAAACAGTGCGTTAGAAAGTGATGTTATATGACATTATATTTAGTACCGGGGAATGTTGCATTGTACCATGACTCCAAACATGACGCGTAATGAAGCGCCACACGGTGGTTATTGTAATGAAATTCTCGCGTTATAAAATGTAATACATCATTACATGAGATGAGATATCGCGTTATGGTATGATGTATCTATTTGTATTTTACTTTTCAAATTCCTTAAAAATCTAATATTCGTAACCGAAATTATCCGAAACTAACGGATAATCCGAAATAATTTCATATCCGTATCCTTATCCGTATCCGGTATAATAATCATTCCTATATCCGTATCCAATCCGTATCCGAAATTTCATATCCATAACATCCCTGATATATAGGAAACTCAAGTGGCTGCCTATCCGCCTTCACAATACACATATTTTATCATTACTCTACAGTATTCTTTTCAATCCAACGACTCCCTTTTATCTCAAAGAACGATTTAAGTTCCTTCATGACACACATGGTAGAGATTTGAGATCATCGGAAAATTTGAGACTTTTGATGCCTAAACTTTCCACTAAATTTTACGACCATTTTTTTACGGTGCAGGCTATTCGGTTGTGGAATGCATTGCCGGTGTCAGGAAGACAAGCACAGTCACTCGCTGCTTTTAAAAGCTCGGTTGCCAATCATTTTCTTTCAAATTTATGATTATTTCTTTGTTTTTCTACACACGATGATAAAGAACACATTACATTTATATATTTTATATAATTATGTATTGTATTTATATATAATACTTATATATTTCAATTAGTTTTTTTTTGCCGTTATGAGTATTTGTAGTACACTAATTTAGCCCTCCCCAATTTCAATTAAAGCTTTTTAGCTGGAAGATATCGCTCTCAGCGATAAGACCACCATTGTAACCAAAGTTATAGAAATAAGGTTATGTAAGTGTGTTACAATTTTTGGTGTACAATAAAGTATATTCTATCTATCTATAGGAGTTTAGCTCCTTAACAGACGAATACTACCAATTTAATGGCACAAACTGTATATTTCCATGGCCAAGTCTGTTCGCTAGAAGCTTCGGTTATTAGTAACGTTGGTAATCTATACAACGTGTGATTTAAAGGGTATATACATACCAAGTGCACGGCTTCTTTGGATGATAATAAACGATATGGCAAGGGTTTTCTAATCCTATGTGTACACGTGTGGAGCATATTAGAAATTTCAATACATTGATACCAGAGACCGAATTTTTCAAATTAAGAAGAACGAAGAGAATTATCGTTTTATTGGCAAGTGACGTGGAAAGTGATGACTCTCATAGTGCTGTGACACGTTTGTTCAAGAAACATATGAAACCGATAATTTGGTATTATTTCTTTGAGTCATTCATTTTGAGCTGAAACTGTGCATAGAGACTCCATACCAGATGTTGTCTTCAGCCATTTTGGATAGATATGGGGTTTCCGTTACACGTTGTATAGGTATTATTACATGAAGTTAAACCTTGTACCCATTTTATGATTTTTTTTTCGAAAATTTACGATCGATATTATTTTACTTCCACCACTTGAGGTTTCTCAGACAGCTGTAGCCGCAGCTAGACGTGATGGTGCAAGAGTATTAACGTAAGTAGCGCCTCACACTAATGGCTTGCCAAACTTTCATGGAAACAGATAGACATGCCGTCTGGTCTCTTAACACCGAAGCGTACCAGACCGTTTGTTTCTAAGCTCTGCCCAATTAATAAATACATGACGTCTTAAGAAGGATCAATTTAAGCGTTAATAGCCTAATGTGTCCTAAGTTGTTGAACTTATGATCGAGAAATAGCGGGTTCGAACCCCACCCATCACTATTGCCGTGAACTCACTCCAGACACAAATATATTTAGCTTAGTTGGAGGGGTCAACAAGATTGCTAGTAATGTAAATTGTATCCACACTGCTAGTTCCCTTAAAAAAAAAAAATCAGTGAAGTAAGTTCCGAGTCAACAACTCTCGACAGCGTGGCATATTATCAACGAAAATTATCAATAAATTTGACACTACAACACCAAGCTCCATTTGGAAGTATTCTCTACTCAAAGCCAAATTATTATTACTCGCTTTAACGCCTTCAGTTTTCATTGCCCTCCAGTTTTTACTCTATAATTCCAGAATGTTAATTAAGTCTTAACCACATTAGATTCACAGGTGCACCATACGACTATAATTCGGGCACTGCTCCCCTCATATTTGATACACGCGTGTAACAGGGGACACACGTTTGTCATTTTATAGTGATGGGACAGGCTCGTTTTATTAATATCGATAAAATTGAATATTCGAATATTACAATGGCTACAAAAATATTTTTTAGGGATTACTAAGAAACTGATGGACGATTGCGAGTGAAATCGTAGCCGACACGTTTCACTAGTTGCAATGATATATTTCTTGGTCGACCTACTTTTTCTACTATTTTATAAACTTTTCTCGCAAACGAACACTCTAATATTTGTTATGAAATACGATACTTAACTCTAGAATGTGTATCATTTCTTAGATATGCTAGATACTGTAGACCCCACATGCTGAATTCTATGTATTACAGTACCTACAAGTACAATGTCTGTCCATGTTCTAGACGATAACTACGATATTCTCAAACTGACCTATTGAAGTAATAAAGATTGGTACTATTTTGACAAATCCCATCAAAACTATAGTATTTCAAGTAGGTCAGGTTATGATGACTCCGAAAGGTCAGCGCAATATTCGTGACGGGGCGAGTACAAACATGTATCAAAAAATTCCATGAATGTAGAAGAAACTCGAAGGGCGTATAAAAAATGCGGCATCTGACCTGTTTGTTCCATATCGTGCTAATGTTACAAATTCGATCGCGTTTCTCATAATCATTAATGTTTGGCCCAATGCTTTATTTTTATATTATACCTACAGATAACTGACGCCGGATTTTTATAGGAAGATAAAAATGGACTTAAAATTGTATTGAAAGGACCAGAGGATCTAGTCAAAGTGTTAGTCTCACAGTAAATACAATTGTAGAAATACCAAAATCATAGATTGATTATGTGACATTTTGACAAGTTTTGTCAATTCTATAAATTTTGACGTTTCAAAAATTGTCTTCGCTGCACTTCCGCTAACAGAATGTCACTTGTAGACAGTTTCAGATTACGATTTCTAACGATAAAAAATCAGAAATCGGGTCTTAAAACAGTGCTAGGGTTGCGGTAATTTTTTGACGAGATACTGTGGCCGCGAAAAGCAAAGGAAACTGAAGAAGTGTGGTTTTTAGTCAGTAGAAGTCTGACACTCTCTTCCGCTTCACCTAATGCCAAAAAAGATTGATGCTTTTCCTCCATAATTAGTTGCTTATTATTTTTATACATATATTTTGACTATTCTTTAATAGTAGTAGGTTGGAAATTCCCCGAAAAGATAAAGCCTCTTAATACAATCATAATAAATCATAATCCTCTGTCCAAAAAAAAACGGGCTATTTTGCGAATATATAGGAAATGAGACTGGTGAAGCAGCTCTTCATCTTTGCTATACCTTTCTTTTACCAATGGAAAATCATCAAATGAATTCTTCCACTCGGGGGGACGGGAAGGGAGTGTCAGACTTCTACCGGCTACAAACCCAGCCTGCTCCTTAAGTTGCCCTTGTGTTCCAGAGCCACGGTATCTCGTTAGAACATTCCCACGCCCCCGGCAGGATCTTTGATATACCTAGGTTGATAATATCAGCGCCAGGCACATACTGAAATGTAATTACGTTCGGTGTAACATTGCAGCGCATACCACACGCAAAGTATGTTTTTTTTGCTAAATTCTATGTCATGATGTAACTTTATTTTTTGTTTGAGCGCTTCATTTTATATTGTAAAATTGGGCATTAAATTTTCTGGTTTTAGTGCATGCATCGAACAAATTGTAGACCTTTTAGTATTTTTTTCTAGCTTTGTACAATAAAGCTTCATTTATAATGCATATGTATGCTATGAAAAAAAATAGAACATTTTTGAAATTTTCTGCAAAATATTGCCAGCTTACATTTTCACTGTTTTTGTGCATGTATAAACCATAAGACCACGACGTAATAAGAACTATTTTATTCAAATACTTTTCTTTTTATTTAGTCCATTTTGGTTTTGTCGCTATTTCATCCAATACAAAATGCTACGTGCATGCTCACAAAATGAAAAATTATACAATTTAAATTAACATTTAAAGTCGAGTACCACCTCTGTTACAAATATCGACAAATATTAATTAAATTACTTTAATTTATCGATATCCTCCCTCTCCCTATACAATCGGAGTGCAAGTGGATATTAAATAAATTATATTACTTTAATAGTGATTTGTGTTGCTACATTATGATTGGGACAAGTGGCCAAATTTGTCCGAACGGGTAGCTACGAAACACGCGGAAGAGAGATTTGAACTTAATGAAATGTAATTATATATTTATTTGCAAATTGGTTATAAATTACAACTCTGCGTAATGTTTTTGTTCGTTTTAAGTTTAGCTAGATTAGGTCTAGTGCCATACAATAAATTTAGATACCATCCAAATTGTATACCTATTTTTCGAAACGTATGTTTACAGTTGATTTAAGATAACAATCCAATGCAAAGCTGCGAGCTTTAGTTTTAAAAACTAAAATGTAAATATAAATGCAAAATACAGAAATATAGCTGACAAATATCATCAAACAAAAAGATTTGGAGTTAGATATATTTGCAATACCTAATACAGCAGTTGCTTCATTGAAGCCATGAATTGTTAAAAAGGTAAGAAATAACTCCTTTACTACTCTTTTTTTAAATTAAATTGGGCTCGAGCTGGATGAAAATTAAACAATTGAGTATCTGTCTTAGCTTGTCTTGCTCAAAACTAATATTCTACAGTTTACTGCGAAAAATAGTGGCAGTTCATAAATGATAAATGATCTTTATTTTGCAAATTGGTTATTAAATAACAAGATACACGAGTTTTTTTTTCAGTTTATATTTTATTACTAACACTTCGCCTGCGACTTTTTCCGCATGAATTTCAAAATAATTTATAGCTTACTAGGTTCTACCCGCGATTTTGTTCGCGTAATAGGGTTTTCGCGCGTAAATCCCAATCCCGTGGTTTTTCCGGGATAAAAAGTAACCTGTGTATTATTCCAGGATGTGACTTACCAAATTTCATTCAGATCCGTTCAGTAGGTTATGAGTGAAAGAGTAAAATCATCCTTACATCTTCCTCACAAACTTTCGCATTTATAATATGTATTAGTTTGAAAGAAGTAAGATAACACTCATAAATATCCACCTTACTATCATTTTTATTTTTTAACCGACTTCTAAAAAAGGAGGAGGTTCTCAATTCGGATGTTTGTATTTTTTTTTTTTATGTTTGTCCACGCATAACTCCGTCGCTTGCCAACCGATTTGAAAAATTCTTTTTTTGTTGGAAAGGGTATACTTCCCAAATGGTCCCATGAAAATTTTATCGAAATCGGACGAGCCGTTTCTGAAAAATCAAAAAAAGTCGAAAAAAATAATTTACCTTGATGATCTTTTCGTTTACTCTGCATTGCGTTTTTTGTTCGCGCATAACTCCGTCATTTACGAATCGATTTGGAAAATTCACTGACCCACTAAAAAGCGCGAAAATAAAAACTTTTTTTGCAAAAAACAAAACCGACTTCCATATCAAAACACTCCAAAGCCAAAAATAATTTTAATTTCGGAAGGCGGTGTGAAAAAAAAAGAAAATACAAAACCAATAACACCGACTACCGAAATTAAAATTATTTTTGGCTTTGGAGTGTTTTGATATGGAAGTCGGTTTTGTTTTTTGTAAAAAAAGTTTTTTTTAGATTTGTGTGATTAGTTACAGAGATTACCTCCTAAATAAACGTACAAATGAATTTTAGCTCCTTATAATATTAGTATTAGGTAAGTTGTGTATTATTATTTAGTTACACAAAAGACTTCAAATCAAGAATATAGAAAGTTTTCTAATCCCAACCAAACTTCATGGCCACACCGTACCTATTCTACCCCATCGGTTGATACAAAGTCCTACAATTCGATGACTTTAACACACTCACTTTTGTCTCAATGAAATAAGGTTGAATATTCTTTGGCAGCTTTCTAACATCACTCAGTCACCTTTATTTTCGTAACAATAAGAATCAATTTCGCTTGTCACCTGTGCGATTACTATTGAATTGTGTTTTGACTGGTCCAGGTTTGGGGTAACGCGTTGTTATGGTATATGTTTGGGCTTGTTTTCCGGAAATGGGTGGGCAGAGGTGTAGGTGGTACTATTTAAAATGCATTGGTGGATGGAAATAATGTAGTTGGGGGAAAGTCTGTGTTCTGTGTTGCCTGCCGCTTATGACCTTTCAGCCTTTAAATTAAGAGTGAAAGGGCGGAATCTTCTAAGCTCGCTCATTCTATCGTAGACCTCTTCTATCGCTTGCTATCAGGCGAGATTGAAGTCAAGAGTGGGTTCATCCGGTTATTTTTTTTTTTGTATAGTCTGTCTGCTTTCACTGATAGAAACCTGAACCAATTTTAAAGTCTTTTTTAATCAAATAAAGGCTAATAAAATGTGGTATTTTTTAAAGAGATCAGCCCTTTAAAACAGGCCACATTTTAGGGGATGAAAGATTGAATGCAAAATCTTGAACAGAACAGAGTCTCTTTTTTAAAATGGCACACTATTATGCATGGGGTGGTACTTATAAAACTCTGTTTTTGCAATTGGAAAGAGCCCAGAGATGCCTCCTTAAAGTTATACACTCCAAACCACGTTACTACTCGACTACAGACCTATACCGGGAAAGCCAGATTTTAACTGTTAGACAATTGTTTATCCTGCGTACCATAGTTCGGCGACATTCACAACTTCCCTTTAATAAAAAGATCTTACAAAAAAGACGCGGAGCACTTGTTTGTTGTTCTGTCCAATGTAAAAATTAATAAAATACTCTCAATACACAAACTAAATAAATATAACTTGAAAATTAAACTAACTAATTGGCTTAAGTCCTTATTTGCCCGCGACTTCGTCCGCGTGGAATAGTTACTTTGGGCTAACGTTAAATTTAACCCCGATTTTGAAGCATTCTTCATTGGCGCTCCGCTCCTATTGGCCTTAGCGTAATGATACAATATAGCTGTGCCCGCGACTCCGTCAGCATAAGTTAATGTATTGGTAATATTGTTTAGATCACGTTCACATGAGGCTTAAGTACCTAGAGAACGATTCGACCGCGAGACGCGTCGAGCGCGGCGACCGATTCTCAAAAATAATCCTTATAGCATGATTCAGTATTCACGCGCGATGGCTTATTATTATAAGCGTATTTCATGTATAACTTTGGTGTTTCTATACCGATTTATATGATTCTTTTTACGGTTTCGTAGCCGAATGGCAAAAAACGGAATCTTTATAGTTTCGACATGTCTGTCCGTCTGTCTGTCTGTCTGTCTGTCCGTCCGTCCGTCTGTCACAGCAATTTTATTCCGAAACTATTAGGACTATACATGTGAAACTTGATAGGTAGATGTATTCTGTGAACCGCTTTCCGATTTTGAGAAAAAAATTAAAAAATATTTAAAATAAAGGGGGCTCCCCATACCTACATGGAACTAAACCTGAAAATATTTTTTTTCATGAAATCGATGCATGTGTGGTATCTATAGACAGTTCTTTAAAAACGACATCGGGGTTTCTAAAACCACTTTTCCATAAAGTCAATCGTTTAAAAGATATAAGCTTCCAAAGTGGTAAAATGTGTGTGTGGCGGACACAACCTCTAACTTCTATAATAATGGAGTGAGAAATCTAAAAAAAATATATGTCTGTAGATCTTAATATAAACTTTCAACCAAAATTAGTTTGAACGAAATCAGTTCAGCAGTTTTTGAGATACAGCATATTTTCTAAAACCGCAAATATAACTTTGTAATTCATACAAACACTATGAAAAACAAATTTATTCGGCGCAGTTGTAAAAAATGTAAAAAAGCCAGTTTTAAGAAATTTGTTAGGTTTTTTTTTTCAAAACAAATTTATTTGGCGCAGTTGTAAAAAATGTAAATAAGCTAGTTTTAAGAAATTTGTAAGGTTTTTTTTCGTCAAATAAATTTGTCTATACTAATATTATAAAGAGGAAACCTTTGTATTTTTGTATGTTTGTATTGAATAGGCTCAAAAACTACTGGACCGATTTCAAAATTTCTTTTACCATTACTTAGAGGGATTCTTCCGAATCCGTATAGGCTATATTTTATCCCGGAAAATAGATAGGATTTTTCGTGGTAGTGAAAATTGTGGAGTAAGGCGTCGAAAAAACTGCCGTACGTTAACGATTCTCGCGAACGCTGCCTATATTTAATATAAACATTGCACCCGTGCGAAGCCGGGGCGGTTCGCTAGTATATTATATTATAGTTACTACGGAACCCTTCATGGGCGAGTCTGACTCGCACTTGGCCAATTTTTTTATGGAATAGTTAATAATGTTAACTTTTTCAATTAGGGGTGACTGAGAGTGTTATAAACGTAAGAGTAGACAAATATTATAATCAGAAAGCTTCGAACTGCTAAGCTATCGGGAGTTACACGTGTTATTGTGAGTCAACCATAAAAGTTAGACATATGCTGTCGTGGGATATTTTTTATATAATTTTAAGGAGAACATTTCCGTCATGAAATGATTTGTGTAGCTTTAACCATTAAGGTTGCACACGCGACGGAAGCTTAAAAAATGGAGTAACTTCTCCCGTTTTCCCAACATTTCCCTTCACTGCTCTGCTCCTATTGATTGTAGCGTGATGAAAAGTATACTATAACCCGCTCAGGAGTATGAAAAATAATTGTACCAAGTTTCGTTAAAATCCGTCGAGTAGTTTTTGTTTCTATAACGGTTATACAGACAGACAGACAGACAGACAGACAGACAGACAAAAATTTAACTGATTGCATTTTTGGCATGAGTATCGATCCTTAATCACCCCCTGATAGTTATTTTGGAAATATATTTCATGTACAGAATTGACCTCTCTACAGATTTATTATAAGTATAGAAGATAAATAAAATAGACAGTGAATAGAATATAATATAATAGTTTTAAGAAATAGTTAAGTAAGTATAAATAAGTTTAATTAGGGGATTTCAATGTTGCAAATGTTTGGGTCATAATTATTGTAATGACATTAGAGTGGAGAGCCACCGAATCCCGAAATACGAGTTCGTCTCAGTTTGGGAATCTGTGTGCTATGTTTGGTTGCTAGACTGTACAATGATTTAACCATAATATACTGTTTGCCATATAATTTTGTTACATATTTACTTGTTGTACTTTTTTGATGAAATAAAATTATTATTTATGTTGACTATTCTGGAAATATCTTTAAAGGAAATTGGAAAGGCAAATATGTATGATATGAAACAAAAGGTGTTCAGGAAATAGGATAGAAAAAATCACGGATCAAGAACTATAGATAGTTTCTTCGATTGAGACGGTTGAACTTGTGCAATATCGATTGTTATAAGGAAAAAGAATTGGCCAAGGGCGAGTCAGACTCGCCCATGAAGGGTTCCGTAGTAACTACGCCAAATAACTTTGTTTTTCATAGTATTTGTATGAATTACAAAGTTATATTTGCGGTTTTATAAAATATGCTATATTATCTCAAAAAGTTGGAAGTTTACATTAAAATCTACAGCATATATATTTTTTAGATATTTTCCCTCCATTATTATAGAAGTTAGAGGGGGTGGACACACACATTTTACCATTTTGGAAGCGTATATCTTTTAAACGATTGACTTAATGAAAAAGTGGTTTTAGAAACCTCAATTCATTTTAAAGACCTTTCTATAGATACCACACACGCATGTTTCATGAAAAAAGAATCAGTTCCATGTATGAGGAGCCCTCCTTAATTTTAAATATTTTTTTCTTAAAATCGGAAAGCGGTTCACACAATACATCTACCTACCAAGTGTCATGTGTATAGTTCTAATAGTTTCGGAATAAAATAGCTGTGACATACGGACGGATGGACAGACAGACAGATATGACGAAACTATAAGGGTTCCGTTTTTTGTCATTCGGCTACGGAACCCTACAAAATATGGAATTGACAACATCATCGTCTGCTTAACCTTTCCCGAAGTATACAGGGGGTCGGCATCCAGTTTAACTGGGAGCAACTGAGTACTAGTGTAGTTTTACATGAAGCGACTGCTTTTTTGACATCCACAGCCCAGTAACTGGGTAACCTCTTCACACGACTGGTTTCATATTTTCTTGCTTCTGACCCGCAACGACAGCTAGAGACGCATAAAAAACAGCCGCGCCTCTGCCTAGGTACACTAACAAGTGGAGGTCTTTGTATATACTCGTATTTATTTATTTATTGCACAATGTACACGCAGTTACAGGCATGACTTATAACTAACTAGCTTTTGCCCGCAACTTCGTTCTCGTGGGAGGTTTTTCCCGCGTAAATCCCGATCCCGTTAGAATTTCGGGATAAAAAGTATTCTATGTCCGTTTCCTGGTTCTAAGCTACCTCCCTACCAATTTTCAGCCAAATCGATTTAGCCGTTCTTGAGTTATAAATAGTGTAACTAACACCACTTTCTTTTATATATATATTATATAGATGTATACATTACCCTGTTACGGCGTAGCAAATTAAAACTAACATGTTGCAAAGTAAGGTACATACAATTTAACATTATTAAAATTAATCTTATGGCTAGTTTGACAATACTAAATTATACAACGTGTAACATAAAGGGTATATACATAACAATCGCACGCCTTCTTTGGACGATAGCAAATAATATGGCAAGGTTTTTGTAATCCTATGTCTACATGTATGGAACTTATTAGAAATTTCAGTAGATTGATACCAGAGGCCATTTTTTTCAAATGAAGAAGAACGAAGAGAATTATCGTGTTATTGACAAGTGACGTGGAAGTTATTGACCCTCGTAGTGCTGTGACACGTTTGTTGGTATGGTATTCAAGAAAAATGTGAAACCGATAATTTGGTATCAATTCTTTGAGTCACTCATTTTGACCTGAAACTGTGTATAAAGACTCCATACCAGATGTTGTCTTCAGTCCTTTTGGATAGATATGGGGTTTCCGTTACACGTTGTATATAGAATAAGAGTAGCTTATTATGAGTAATATTAATTTAGAGGTTTTTATTTTCCATAAATTCTAGAATATTATAATAACTTTGTGGCTAATTAATAACTGCTACATGGCTCAAACAACAAGGTACAACTCGAACCGTAGATAGACCATCATTTTAAATTTCGAGATACCTCTGTGCTTGGGAAAGCACGTTAAGCCATTGGTCGCGATTGTCAGTTGTACATCTTTGGAAGTCATTACGGTAGTCGTTTGCCGGGAAAGCTGACACTGATCTTACCTTGGGGTATCGTGGTAAGCTGTCACCAACAGAGCTGTGAAAAGTCTAAACAGATGATAATGTTATGTCAGTCGCTTATCTAAATACGCTGAGAAACTTCGACTGACATCTAGAATGTTCGATACACTAACGCCACCTGGCGGCGAGTAGCAGTACTGAATATGTCGAGAAACTTCGACTTCTAGAACGTTCGAGACACTAACGCCACGAGTTGAAGTACTAAGTATCTCGAGTAGCTTCTGGAACATTCTTGGCAGTATAGGCAGTGAGTCGATTGTACAAGAATGTTCTAGAACGCAGATCGGGGTATAAATAGACCGCAAAGGAACGCAGACGGCAGTCTTATTAGAAGATAGATAGATAGATAGATAGATATACTCTTTATTGTACACCATAACAGAATTAAATAAGGACTTATAAACTACAAAGGGTGTTACAATGGGCGGTCTTATCGCTAAAAGCGATCTTTTACAGACAACCTTTAGATGGATTTGACACAGCAGGAGAAAATAAATTCGCGGGTAGTCCATGGTGTACTATTTACTTATATACAATAAATAAGTAATAACCTACATACTCAATGCACATATACATATACATACATAAAATAACAAAGCTGAGATATATAAAAAATAGTAACATATTAAAGAGAGAGATAGAGATCTTTTACCATGTTTTTGAAAGAAGGAAGGGTTTGTGCTTGTCTTACTGACACGGGAAGAGTATTCCACAGTCGTACTGCTTGAGCTGCGAACGACTTACCAAAGAAATTGGTGGAGTGACTCGGTACCTCTAGCCTCAAGTTTTCCGATGACCTCAGAAATTTGGCATGTGTGTCATGGAGGAACTTAAAACGTTCTTTAAGATAAAAGGGGGTCTTAGGATTGAACAGAATACTGTAAAGCAGAGACAATATGTGTAAGTTCCGGCGAAGACGTATAGGAAGCCACTTGAGTTTCATACGAAATTCAGATACATGATCATATTTGCGCAAACCAAATATCAAGTTCAAGTTCAAGTTCAAGTATTTATTTCAAATAGTGCTTACATAATTTTTCTATCTTTGACAAACACAGATAATTTCTTTCTTAACGTATAAATTAAGTACAGATAGAGTAAACGACGGTGTCTGAGCTAGTATTAACTGTGTGACAGACACCGGCGCCTTCCTCCTACACAATATAACAACAAGTACCTACAGAACAATGTTTCTTAGAGTTAATAAATTATGTGCTTGAGATCTGTCGAAGTATAAACTATGTAAGTATGTACACTTAAAATTATAATAATATAAAAAGAAAACGTGTATATAATTGTAATAATATATGTGTGTGAGTATGGGTGGGTGTGTTAGTGTGTGCGTATTTGTAGTGGGAGAGTGGTGTGAGTGAGTGAATGTTTGTGTGTAATTGTAATTATGATAATCTCGTGAACAAGCCTTCAGTCTCATCACAAGATAAATTCTGTAAAAATGTTGTTACTACACATATACATTTACGTTTGTTTAAATGGAACACATTACAGAGCCCATTAATTTTATTATAAAGAAAGGGGCCTAGCGTGAAGTATTGGCGTCTTGCCAAAACTGTTTTGCATTGGACGCTTGGGCATACAAAATCTTTCCGCCGTTTGTTCAGTAGCCGTTCTGGATCATAGTGTAGTGATGAGTGCGTACGTAAAATTATGTGGAGCACACTGAGCTGTCTCACTGTTAGAACGGGAATATCTTTGTATAACTGGCTAGTATGATAGCGATATGGTTTGTTAATCATTACTTTCAAGACAGCTCTTTGAGCTCTCTCTAACCGAAGCATGGAATTCTTAAAAGTGCCACCCCAAACCGCTATACAATAAGCTACAAGAGATTGGACAAGTGCAAAGTATATAGTTTTTAAAAGCGGTAGGTCTACCACCCTCCTCAATTTCTTCATCGGAAACATGAGCTTACGAACACGCGATACAGTTTCATCAATATGCTCGCGCCAGCTCAAGGTATTATCAATATAGATTCCCAAGTATCTGATGCAAGACGTTTTTTGTATATGAGGACAGTGGCAGGAATCGCGTGAAGCGAAGTTACAGCCGTAGCTATGTACCCTGATATTTGATAAGGATGGCTGTGTCGCATTGTTTGCTGAGAAGGGGATGTAGTGGGTTTTTGTTACATTTAGCGTAAGTAAACTAGAAGCCAACCAGTCCAAAACAATTGTGAGAGCCTTTTCAGCACGAAGGTGAGCTGAGTCCCACGTCTCACCGCTGACAAGAAGTGCCGTGTCATCTGCGTAGACAATAATTTTGCAGTTTGGTATTGACAGTTGGCAGAGCTGATTAATATATATGAGGAAAAGCGTGGGACCCAACACACTGCCCTGTGGCACCCCAAATGTGAGGCTCTCATCACAGCTAATGTAACTCCCTACTTTTACACATTGGCTTCTATTCGTAAGGTAATCCTGGAATATTTTTAGTGCAACTCCTCTTATTCCAAGCTTCTCCATTCTCTGTAAAAGGATGGGAACAGATACCGTGTCGAAGGCTTTGGCTAGATCCAGGAAAATGCCAATAGTTTTTGTTTTGTTATCAAGGTTCCTAACAACATGGTTTGCTAATTCCATTACAGCATCTTCTGTTGATTTTCCAGACCTGAAACCGAACTGATTTTGGGATAGTAGTTTGTTTTTCTCTAGATAACTGAGCAACCTTCTATTCATAACTTTTTCCAGTATTTTGGATAGAATAGTCAACACAGATATAGGCCTATAGTCCTCGACACGAGCTCTGTCCCCAGCCTTGAAAATTGGAGTTACTAACGCTTTTTTGAAAGCTTCTGGGAATACTCCACTTGTTAAGCAGATATTACATAGGTGTGTGACGGCGGGAACCAATACGTGCCGAGCTGATTTGACTACAGATACGGGAATTCCATCGTACCCCAAGGCGCAGCTAGTTTTAAGATCCATAATTATAGAATTTATTTCGGTATGGTCAGTTTCTAACAGGACAAGCGAATTACCTTTCGGATTTGTAACATCGTCATTACAACCAATCCGACTAGCATGTTGGCAAGATTGTATTTTTACCGCCAAATTCATGCCAACATTAGCAAAATATTTATTGACGGCATCAACCGAGGCGTTGGGTTCATCGCGTAAGCTAAGAAGGGCAGAAGAATCGCTTTGTGATACACTGTTTCTATAACTGATTGATTTTATAATATCCCACGTAGCTTTTGGATTACCCCTGGCTCTCTGAAGTTCTTTTTTATCGTATTCAATTTTCATGTTCTTAAGGAGGTTATTGCAGTAATTTCTGTACCTCGTATAAGTGACTTTTGCAATCATATTATCAGGCTCTTTTTTTGATTTTAGGTGAAGATGGTCACGATTTCGAATACATCTTAGAAGGCCAGGAGTAATCCACGGTCTAATAATTTTCTTTCTGTTTGTAATTTTCTTTATAGTAGAGTGTTTATTTACGACGCTTGACAACAAGGAAACAAGGAGATTTGCGCAACGGTTAGGATCCATGCATTCGAGAATAGGATAAAAATCGAATTGTTCTATGCAATTTACGACCGCTGGTAGATTTATATGTCTGTACAGACTTTTCGTTTTTTCTACAGAGTTCATTGAGTCTAAGCACAGTAATATAGGGGCGTGATCAGTAAAATATGAATCAAATACAAGAGTTGTAGATTTTTTATTTGTTCTCAATAGTACATGATCAAGGCAACTGTCACCACGTGTAGGAAAATTGTGGGCCGGAAGCAGACCGTGAAAAGCAGCGGCCAACAAGTAGTCATCTGAATGGGTGTCATTATTGTTGGGGACAATATTGATGTTGATATCACCCACTATAGCCACCGAGTTATACGTTGCTAGTGATGGCAAAATATCATTTAACGAGCTTATGAATCTATCAGTTCTTCTAAAAGAGGGAGAACGATAAATTGCCACGATTGCTGTATCCGAACCAAGCCTCAAAAGAAGGCAGTTGGCGTCCTCAATCGAAGGCTCAGATATCGTGTAACTTAGTTCGGTTCGAATATAGATAATAACTCCATCGTTTTGATTTTCAAAGCCAGACTTTACAGAAGTGTATCCGGCTAGAACGGGAATATGCGACACTTTGCTTAGCCAACACTCTGAAAGAATAATTACATCGCACCCAATGTCCATTGAGCTTAAAAATACGGTTAAATGATCGAAATTACAGTTGATACTCCGTATATTCACCTGAAGAATGTTAAGTGTACTTTTTGATGAGTGCAGGTGTTTTAAGCATTGTGCTGGAGAGCAAACCGATGATCCCGACACATCAAGGGACTCCACTGAGTCAACATACTTTCCAAAATTATCCACAGTAATAACGTGATATAACACAGGACCTAATCATAGGATCTAAGTAGCAATTTAGCTGGTTAATTAGGTTGCAGTCTTTAATAATAATTGAAGTTATTTTATTAATGATGATGACATCATAGTATAGATATACCCTGTCACTAATGAGATGCTCATAATGTATTAATGCTTGTTGTAGAGAATTACATGTGTGTGTCGTTGTGTGTGTGATTATGCGTATGTGAGAAATGGATGCAAAAGTTAAAACATATAATTTATACAATAGACTAAGGAGTGTAAGAAATTGTATATCACTTTCAGATTCACTATCACTTGCAGAAAGACATTGATCAAATAATACAGAAAAACATTGATAAAGTAACACAGAAAAACATAGTCAATCTTCAGGCTTCAGGTTTTTTAAGTCGCTCTCATTTTTGATACAGTGTCCAGCATTTCCCTCTTTCTTGCGTATAAAGATCTTCCCGTGTGATGTCCAGCAGAAACGAAACTCATTTGACTTACAAAATTCGCGAGCTAAGAAGTATAGGCGCTTCGCTTTATAGGTTAAGTTTTCAGATATAAAGACTGGTTTGCTCGGACCGTTGAGGTGTAAGGTCGATGTACATAATTTACTTTCTCGATTTGTTCTGTTGTAGTTTTTCAAACAATGTAATAACTTTTCTTTCATTAAAACTGTTGTGAAGTTTACTAGTATAGGCTTGTTTGACTCGGAGTTGGTTTTAAAGCGATAGACATCGCGTATATCGGTTATAGTTATTGCCAGCCCTAGTGCTTTACCGGTGTTTATAGCTATTTTTGATAACTCCTCCTTTGTTTCATGGGATTGGACCGGTATATTCCTTAGTTCCACACAGGAGGCTCTATGTAGGCTTTCTAGATTCTCTACTTTTTCTTCTAATAATTGTATATAAGCTAGGTTTTTATTACGCTCGATTGACATTTTCTCAAACTCCTTCATTAAGTCATCATATTTATTTGAGACGAAGTCAGTTGTTTCCTTCATTGATGTATGCAAATTTTTGATCTCGTCAACAGCTGACTGGAGTTTAGCATATTTCATATTCTGTTGTCTCTCAAAGTTAGAGAAAAGGGATCTCATTTCGTCCATGAAAACGTTCATGTCATCTAACTGATCAAACTTACGTTTACGCTGGGTGATATTTGATTCCAGTTCCAACGATTGTGTCGGTAGGTTGGGTTCGGAGTCGTATTGTATAGTGGACGAGTTAGGAGGTGTACGTCTCAGGGGCATTTTTAAAAGTTATTGTTGCGAAAAAAAGTTTTAGAAAAAGAAAAAAGAAACCAAGCACAAAATATACAATAAATAAAAATTCGAGTCGTATAAGGTTCGAACTTAGATCTTTGAGTATAGCAGTCAGCGCTTTTTACTTCTGGCCACCAATACACTCCCGGTTCATATCAAATTTACGTTCTTATAAGGTTCACAACAAACTCTCTTGATCTCTGGGTTCCTGGTACTTTTAACGAGTATTATGAAGTTCTATTCAGAGGGGAATGGTAATAATATCTGTCTCACTCACCCTGCTTTTGTAGTACACACTGTGTAAGCACTCCGTCCGGCTTATGGTAGCCTGGTAATATGTGTTTCACAATGTTTATTCCTGAGGTGTCCAGAGTGCTTGTCAGTTGCTGGGATGATTATTTTCGTTTTCGGTGTATATTATTAATATTTGGTATTTTATTTTAAATGCAGAATTTATTGAGTTGAAATAGTTATTTAATTTTTTGAGAGTAGAGGGTATACGGAATTTAAAACTGTGACAACCAAAAACACGTCTGCTCGCGAGCACGATTCGGACGGAAGGGAATTCAATATCAAGTTGTGCCTCCGTGAGATCAAGATAACTGACATCAGCGTAGTCTAGGATGGGATGTAAAAGAGACTGTGCTAGCGCAATTTTAGTGGCAGTTGGCAGAAAGTTACGCAACCGCCTTAGAGAACTGGCAGAAGCAAATAATTTGCGACTCACCTCTTGTAATTGGGGACCCCACGAAAGATATTTGTCCAACCAGACCCCAAGGTTCTTAACTTTCTCGCTTAGTGGAATAGCTGTGCCATTGAAAATAACCCGAGGAAGCTGAGACCAGTTTACCTTAGATGCTAACCTAGAGCTGCCGACTACAATGACCTGGGTCTTTAACGGGTATATATAATATATAATATTAATAATATTTAATAATATATAATTTAATAATATTAATATATAATATTAGCTCTACAAGTGAATTTCAGTGCGATTTAAGTGTTAAGTGACAAGTATTATAGTGTGAATAACTGTATTAATTTTGTGTTTATTTAATTAAAGTGTTGATTTTGGTTTAATTGGTGTAAATTCTTTCTATCCCGAATCCCAGCTCGTAACAATAATATAGACTTCGGATTCGGATTAAAACTAAGTTTTTACGTGTACCCTTATATAGGTTTCAAAAAGTCAATTTTGCAGAAAAAATGTTTTTATGAGTTGGATAGATCTGCAGGTCGAAGAAAATATAAGTTGTATTGGGTGAAGAAAAATGAGTGAATAGCCTCACAAATCGCACTGAAACACATTGCACCGACCCGAAGTGTAATGAAACAAGAGTGGGAAAATGATGGTACCTAGGTATTACTTAATTTGACTGCAATATTTTGTGTAGATATTACAATTTGTGTTACACGGGCTTATGGAAGAAGCAACCGACCATCGACGCTTGTTATAAACCTACATGTGAAATGATCCTATATAAGTTCATGTTTGGGGCTTTGGCCTCATTTTTTGCCAATGAGTGTATTTTATACTCTATTCTAATTATTTGTTTTAAAACAAGGCTACTGGGCAAATATAAAAACTCTATTCACTAACTACTTACTAACTATACTTGTGATTCCTGCTGCTCGCAACTACGTTACAGTTGAAATTTTGCACGGGACAAAAAGCGTAAATATATGCCATTCTAGACTATAATCTATCTCTGCACCAAATTTCATTCAGATCCGCTCAGTAGTTTTGCGATAAAAATAACAAACAACCATCCATGCCATCTTAACAAACTTTTGCATTAATAATATCAGTAGGATAATAGGGTAGGATTTTCGTTACCAAAGGCTGGCTTTTACCTTGGACAGAGGTTATGCATTACCATACAACGTGCTAATGCCGCCAGTCGTTTGGTCAGCGATTAGTATGAATTTACTCTAGAATATTTTTCGATTTATTTAGTTTTGGGTTTTATTTTAGTGCTAGTAGCTACCATTGTTAATTAAAGTTAAAATAAGACAAATTAATTTGCAATTCCACAAAATACATTCAGAGATAGCACTATTGTTCATCAAACAGTCAGCCTTAACGAAAAAAAATCTATTTCCCCGAAGCGCGTTCCTGCTTACCCCTTAGCAATAAACCCTTCACGGTACACGGTCGATTTTTAAACAAAAGTAAAAAAAAAACTGTCATTGAGGTCCCTTGCGGCCACCGCGACAATTGCGCACTAAAATACTAAACTTACCCTTGTGTTGTTTACCCTTTGTTCAAGTTGTTTAAGTTCCAACGTTTGTAGCACGAACAGGGTTATCTTTTTTCCCGTATCTTAGAGGGTGGGCTGTGTTTAAAATGAAAGTATGGTGTAGAAAGTTGCATCGGAAGTTTGAAAAGAAAATTATGTATTCGATCGTTGCTATGTTTTTGGTAGGATTATTGTGGTCACCAGTGTTAGAAATGTGAACAAAATAATATGAACTTTGAGATGGCGGTTAAATGCGAGCCTATCAATAATAAAATAATAATAAAAAATAAATTGTAAATAAATTTGATATTGAAGCAAACAATGTATGTATTTAGAACTACATTTCTTACAATACTTTTACGCCTACACGGTCGAAATTATTTAATATTTATGTAAATATCTATGACACTACCAAATGACCATGTTTTACAAATAAATATTCTGATTCTGGTGTACACAGAAGATTATGTGCTTGAAAAAAATATCAGTTGTCTTGCTCCAAAGGACTAATTTTACTTCTTACTGCTTCTCACTTATTATAAATGCGAAAATTTGTGAGGATGTATGTAAGTTACTCTTTCACGCAAAATCTTCTGATCCGATCTGAATAAAAATTTTAAGTTGGTAGTTGACATCCTGGAATAACACAGACTACTTTTATCCCGTAATTCCCACGGGATCCTAATTAACGTGGGAAAACCACGCAAACGAAGTCGCAAGCAGAAGCTATTACTTAAAAGTTTCAATATTTGTATGTGAGTGCTGTGCTATAAGCTTCATATACAACGTGTAACGGAAACACCATATCTATCCAAACGGGCTGAAGACAACATCTGGTATGGAGTCTCTGTGCACAGTTTCAGCTCAAAATAAGCGACTCAAAGAATTGATACCAAATTATCGATTTCATATATTTATTGAATACTCATCATAATTATACGCACTACGAGGGTCAATAACTTTCCACGTCACTTGTAAATAACTCGATATTTCTCTTCGTTCTTCTTAATTTGAAAAATTACGTACCTGGTATCAATGTATTGAAATTTCTCATAAGTTCCATTCATGTAGATAAAGGATTACAAAACCCTTGCCATATCGTTTGTTATCATCCAAAGAAGCCGTGCACTCGGTATGTATATACCCTTTAAATTACACGTTGTATAATTTCCTACTTCGTTTGTGTATTTATTCATTTTACATGTATTATTTTATTTTGATTGGTTGGAACTGCTAAAAGTTAAATTATAAGAATTAACAACTAGGTTATGAAGCAAAAAGTATTTTGTTTATAACGTAAACCATCACGCTGGTTGTGAATAGCCAGCCTGTGGGCAGACATAGGAGTCTAAAGGGTATCTAACCGTAAGGAATATTGACAGTGGACTTTGTTCTTAATATTTGTATAGTAGGTTGTGTTACATTTAAGGCGTATTGTCCTCACATATTAAATGAATATAATGAATATTTTATAACTCTCCTTAGAAAAGAGTAATTATGGTATTGCTTGTGCGGTCTTTTCCGTATAAATTTCCTTTTGCAAATGGACACTGGAGTCTGTTTACTGTTTGTGAACATTCAAAAGTGCCTTTTTTTAAGATAGAGAAGGTCCAATTGATGTAAATTAATTTAATTGGACTTTACTTTGATCAATACTACATTGGGCCATTTTCGTTCTATACATTATAATTATTTATAATAGGTCTATCGTATCGGCACAATATAATAGGCAAATTTAGACATATTTCTGAAAAAAACTTCACGAATGTTATCTTACAATATCTACTATCGGATTGCCACAAACGTGCGTGGTTCATCTTCGACTACATCATCGTTTAACATCAGGTTAAGTTGGTTGTCAAACGCAAGTATTTTTCCAATTGACCACTATCTCACCTGATGGTAAGTGATGATGTGATCGAAGATGGAGCACGCTTACCTAAAAGTAACCTATTCACTCTGGACTTAAAGACTCCTAGGTTGTACCTGTCGGGAAACACAGCTCCGGCAGGGAATTCCACTCCATAGCCGTACGCACAATGAAGGTATTCCCAAAACGTTTTGTGCGTATGGATGGGATGTCCACCATGTAACGATGACGCTTCGCCGTTTGTCTCGTAGTCCGATGATGGAACGGGCTTGGCGGAATTAGATTGTGTAATTCCATCGCACACTCCCCGAAATGTAATCGATAGAAAACCAATAGACTTGCAACTCGTCGTCGGTGTTCAAGCCTCTGGAGCTTTGACTCGACCAGTGCATCGTTGCCAATTAGTCTCTTGGCCCGCTTCTCGATAGACTCAAGCGCATCCAGTTGGTATTTCGCAGATCCATCCCAAAGATGAGAGCAGTATTCCATACACGACCGAACCTGGGCTTGATACAAATTGAGCAGCTGTTCCAGTGTGAAGTACCGTCTCACCTTGGCTAGGATTCCCAACTTTTTTGATGCTAACTGAGCCTTAGCCTCGATATACGGGCCAAAATTGAGTGTGGAAGTTAAAGTCACCCCAAGAAGCTCAATATGATCGGTTATCGGCACGGTTACACCACGGAAAGTAGGAACCGGTTCGAATTGGCTCCGGAGAAGTGACAGGCCTGGGTTTTAGCTGCATTAAACTTGACCAGGTTGGCATCGCCCCATTCGGAGATAGCCTTCAAAGTCAAGTTCAAGCGCCCAACTATGTCCTCACGGAGAGACTGGATCTGTGACCCACCAGCTCTCGTGCTGGACACATATCTCTCAGAAACTGTGCTGTCGTTTGCATACCCAAAGGTACCGGGCATTAGCAGATCGTTAATGTGCAGCAAGAATAAAATTGCTGAGAGAACACACCCCTGAGGGACCCCGGCATTAATTGCCAATTGTCCAGGCGAGCAGCCATCAATGACCACTCGAATGGACCGATCCCTCAGGAAGTCTTCAATCCAAACGCAAAGTTGAGTGGGTAAACCGAAAGAAGGAAGCTTAGCAATAAGGCTATCGTGCCAGACCCTGTCAAAAGCCTTGGAGATGTCAAGGGAAACAGCAAGTGCTTCCCCTTGCTTCTCAATGGCCTCACTCCAGATATGAATGGCATACGCTAGAAGATCCCCAGTTGACCGGTTTTTGCGAAAGCCGTATTGCCGGTCACTGAGGATGTCGTTGGCTTCTAGGTATGCCAGGAGCTTACTATTAAGTACACGCTCCATACTCTTACAGAGTATGGACGTGACTGAAATAGGCCTGTAGTTGGCCGGGTCAGCACGACTGCCCTTTTTGGGTACAGGCTGTACGTTAGCCAGCTTCCATGCTTTCGGCACCTTTCCAGTCACTAGCGAAAGGCGAAACAGGCGTGTCAAGATTGGAGACAATTCAGGCGCACAAGTTCTAAGAACAATTGCTGGTATCCCGTCGGGGCCACTAGCTTTGTTCACGTCAAGATTACGCAGCACTCTACGGACGTCCTTCTGATGGATGCGAATGTCCGACATATACGTCTCGCATCCAATAGGAGCATCAGGAGGGTGAGCGCCACTACTATCCAGACGTGAAGACTCCGCGAAGAGAGCGGCAAACAAGTTTGCTTTTTCCTCAGCGGAGTGAGCTAGAGACCCGTCAGGTTTGAGCAGTGGTGGTAGTGAGGGGCGACAGAAGTTCGATTCGACCGACTTTGCCAGGGACCAAAATGCTTTGATTCCAGCAGGGTATGAAGCGAGTTTGTTCCCAATTCGGCTAACGTGGTCAAACTAAGCCCTCCGCAAAACCTTCTTGCTGGACTTGGCAGCCTTGTTGCTCTCTTCTTCTTTCCAGTCTTTCCATGTAAAACACGTGTACTCAGCTGCATTTGGTTAGACTAGACGTCGACTTCAACATTAAGGAAAGGCTAAACATGGATGGATCATGGAGAGTAACTAACATTAGACAATTTCAACGGCCCGATGTATAAATATAATTACGACTTACTCGCTCCAAGTGCAAATAGATCCAAAGATGGTGGCAATCGATGAAAAAATTTAAGTTTTTATAATAACTTGGACAGAAATGTAGCCGAGACATAGTCCACCGAGTAACTGAGGGCAACTGGCATTAGCCACCCTCATTAGCTCATTCCTCAGTTTCTACAATACCCTTGTCGATATATTCATGGTGAATAATGACTCAAGTACTTGAAGGAACATAATTTCTATGTACCTGGCATTAAGTTCAATTTTCCAAGCAAAATCGAGAACAATTCTTTCATTCGATAACAACAGGTCAGTCAAGTGGAGGTGCATTTGTGCACTAAACATTCAAGAACTACGGTAACTATGTTAAAGGTTATGTTTTTTTTAATGAAGGTTTGAATTTTTAATGTATTGTCCAAGGTTTATTGGGAGTTCAGCCTTAGGCAAAGCGGTAGTAGGCCTATCAACAATTGCTCGAATATATGAGATTGATCAAGTCACATTTATATATGCAATACGCGACATCGTTAACGTGGGATGTTTTCCCGCGTATATCCCGATCCGGCGGAAATTCTGGGATAGTATGTTTCCTATATGTTGCCCTAAAACCACTTCTGTCTTCCAGTGAAAGTACCATTAATATCAGTTCAGCCATTCGAGAGAATAGCCCGGATAAACAGAAAGGCAAAAATTGACACAAAAGCTTGTCATTGTTTTAGTATTGTGTAAATAATTATAAGCAATTGAGAAAACGCAAATTTTTTTTTATATCATATATCAGAAATGCACTTAAATTTTATTAATTAATTAATTAATTAAAACTTAGACTAAAGACATAGTGCAAAATTTGCACTTTCAAACATCTCCAACAAACATACAAACAATTTCACATCTCTATCCCCCGATTTGAAACTAATACCCATAAAATACATCATCAAAACTACTGGGTACCACTTTACAAGGTCCCAACTACCCCAAACAACTACATTTACAGATTACTGACAAGTAGGGAACCCCAAACGGCTACCGTTTGGGTTCCGTGGGTAATAAAGAACGCATTACGTGGGCTACAACCCTCCTTGGAAGGGGAAAGAGAAAAATTGCAAACACATTCGTCGTATGCTACTTTATCATATTATCTCTATTATTTATAAATTGGATTCTTGTAACTGTAGTGCAAATATTGATTGCTGAGTGATTATTTTTTAATTGGGGAGTGGACGGCTTTTTGGCCAAGTGTCTAACCAGTATATTGTTTATTAGTTGTTAATATCTCTTCTAGCTACCTTTTTCGGTTACTTTCTAGTTTCATAGTGTGAAAGTTAAATACAACTCTTGTTAAGTGGTCTTTGTGGAGGAGCCACCGCAATTTTGTTAATATTTTGTGTACAATGATCGACCATCAAACGCAGGAGGTTGTTCGGTAATGTATTTTGGATGGCGCAAAGTATTAAAGTAAATTAAAACTCAGAATTATTTTCTACGCAGACATGACATGACTGCTTTTCTAATGTGTTACTGCTGTAACCAGTAGCAGCAGGAATAAAATGAGCGGTGTGAAACTCTGCAATAGATATCAGAATGTCATCTAATACATTGCTGTCATCTTCTGTGTTAAGTAAGCTATTAAGTTTCCTGTCAATAAATAAATATATAGACTGCTAGTGGTTTCACTAATGAGGTTTTACAAAACTCTTTTGTACGGGCTGTTTCTGTATCCATTTCGAGTTATTTATATTCAATAGTTCATCATTTACATCAACGGTTTTCAACAAAGTGAGTCTAATAAGTGTATATACTTACGAATAACACTCTGGATCAACAAATAAATCTGCTTTCAAAGACATACAAGTTACAATGTGTGGCAAAGATTTATAGTTTTCGTGGTTTTTATTTTTACCGTATCTATACTAAAAAGCGGAAAAGTTTGTTTAAACGCAGTAACGCAGTAAACTTCGAAAGCCCTGGGTAAATTTGGATGAAATTTCGTAGAAGTAGCTTGAAGTGTGAGTAAGGTCATAGGTTCCTTTTACCAAACTTCAAAAAAGGAAGTTCTATTTCTTTTAAGTAAAATAAACTAGCAGTCGCGTGGAGCTTCATTACTATATATGGTATTGTAAACCAAGTAAAAATACGAATACCTGCATATACAACATTTAAAAAAAATACACCCTGCGGCATTACGGCTGCAGTCTCTTCCAGGGAGTCAAGAATATAAAGAAGGCTTTCATTTGATCATCACCTTATCTGATGGTTAGCGATGATGTGGATGAAACTCTATATAACTCTCGAACAGACTCTCTCTACTCTAAAAATAACTCTTGACTCAAAGAACCCTAGGTTAGGTATAGGTAACTATCAGGTAACACAGATTCCGGCAGATAATTTCACTTAACTAACTTCACTTTTCACAGTATATTCCCAAAACGCGTACGAGTGAGATGTCCCATGTCCACCATGAAACGATAAACGAATTATTAATAGATACTATTTATATTACCTACACAAATAAATAATAACTCTATAATATTTAACCGAAATACGGCGATAAAAGTTCCAAGGAAATACATTTTAAAATCATCACTTACAAGAAATTTTGTTTCTAATAGCCGACATACTCTTGTCTGCCTTAACGCAACACAAAAACTATATTTCATTGAGCAGAAAATGGAAATAAATAATTTATGAGGTCGCCATCTTCAGATGAAATATACACGAATAGAGTTCTTGTATATTTCATCTTACAAAACTTTCGTTTACTTCAAATACTTAAAAAAAAATGCGCTTTCTCACTTAGAAGGATTCAATTGGTTCTGAAAGGGGATTAAATGTAAAAACGTAAGCATGAGAAACTTGTTAAGAAAAAAAGCTCCGAATAGATTTTAAACTTTTTAATACAAGATATTAAATCCAACTACTGTAGTTACTGGCAATTTTTATTCTACGATTATTTTTTTCTACCCACAAACAGTGCCCGCAGCATCGCTAAACCGTATTTTTATGTATTTGTACCCATAAACTTTTAGTTTATTTATAATATGAGTTATTGTACATTTCTAAAGAAGAATTACATACTAGCTATTTTTTTGCAACTAGAACTTACACTATCATTTCTAGCCAAAAGGAACCCGTGGTTAAATAATAACTGGCACACGAGTCAACCTTTAAAGTTAAGCATCGCTTGCCGAAAAGGTAGTTTCGTGAATGGGTGACCATTTTATCATAGAGATTCCTTCGATTCCGTGCCTCGGGATTCACATTAGGACGTTGGTATTGGCTGTAATTTGTACAACGTACATTTTATACAGTCTCTACGGATAGTTAGAAGCCAGAAAACCTAACCTCAGTCTTACCAAGGGGTCTCGTGTTACTTGGTTACTAAAAGGTCAGATGAATAATCGCTCCATGTAAAATACCCCAGACATATTAGGAAAAGAATTATTACTACTAACAATGTATTATTACTAGCCTGTCCTGTTCCCCTATTGAGCAAAGCCTTTCCTCCATTACTTTTTTTTATTGATAATAATCCTAAAGCCTGCCCCTCCATTCCTTTCAATAATGACGAGGATTTTTAAATAATATAAAGAGTGAATAGTCATTAGAACTTATAAGGAACGGGATATTTATCATGTGTGTTTGTTGCCGATACTTCGGCACTGTTGCAAGCGCCTTAATCATGGATGAACACACGGTATATAACCCGTTTTAAGTTTTAATGAGTACGTTAAGGACCAAGTTCCCTTAAAAAAAGACCTTAAAAAAGTAGTGAAGGTTACTTCTAGGCGAATGAGATTAATCATCGCGGATTTATCAATAATAAGATATCTGTGACACAAAGGAAAAATGCATAGATATGTACTACAGTTCACATTTAGATTAATAGTCACGGTCCAGAAAACATAGTATAAAGTATTTTTTTTCCTTTCAAAACATTAACACGAACCAGTTCATTGAAACTTAGTGATATCCCGTCTATGTACAAAGTTATAAAGTAATAGGTTACTTCTAGGTAAGCGTGCTTCATCTTCGACCACATCATCACTTACCATCAGGTGAGATGGTGGTCAAACGCGAGCCTATTATTATTAATGAAAAAAGTGATTTAATTATGCCTTATTCCAATCTTTATTAATATTATCAAGCGGAAAAGATTGTTTGTTTGTGCTAATCTTCAAAAGTGCTGGATGGATTTAGATGAAATTTGGTATGGATGTAGTTTGAAGCTCGAGGAAATTTTAGGCTTTTTACCCGACTGCAAAATAAGGAGGTTATGTTTTTCTCGTGATAAAGTCTACGGGAGCGAAGCACGACAGCTAGTGTAACATATGTCGAAATACAATCTTGTCGTACTAAGCGCTTCTTCTTTACATTTATTGTGCACACAGCCTAGGTATGGAACTCTCTGCCGGCTTCTGTGTTCCCTGCCACATATGACCAGTCAGCTTTTAAACCAAGAATGAACAGGCATTTTCTGGGCTTGCTGTTTCTATCATAGACTTCATCTATCGCTTACAATCAGTAATTATTATAGATCGGAGTAGGTAGATTGATTTTACGTACTTGCATCATGAATAGTCATAGAAATCATAACATGGATAAGCCTTTTTCCGGGATTTCATTTTGGTACTTACGGGATTGAATCAAATATTGTGAAAGTAAAGATTATGAAACTATAAAATTAGAAATTTATAGAATGCCATAATTAAACGTTTAAAATAGTTATTTTATTATTTAGCAAGTAATAAAGTGAATCTTACTTTTGTGCGTACATTCGAAACTTACATATGACTAATTTAGTAGTTATTTATTGCCAGTTTATTATGTGCTGCTTGTAATTATTATATATTATATACTTGAGCAAATAAATAAAAATAACTTTTTATACTCCTTAATATTTTCTCGCATTCAGTGCAATAACTTTTATGAATATGAAAACAGGTAAAATTGAATAAAAAGCAGTTTTTATCAAAATCAACATCTTTGTTGATAAAAATTATAGATAAATTATTACAAAATCTCGGAATCACGGAGGCATATCCATATTACTGTATTCGTGCCAGTTCATTGACCCCAAATCAATCTACCTACTCCGATCACTGGGCCTAATGATCAAGATCAAGAGCGGGCTTAACAGTAATAGAGTAAACTTATCAGTAATAGAGTAAACTTATCAGTAATAGAGTAAACTTATCAGTAATAGAGTAAACTTATCAGTAATAGAGTAAACTAAAAAACACTTCCACTGCTTGGGCACAGGTTTGCTCTCTATGCGAGGAAATTCGGAGAAAATTCGAACACCTGGGTTTCCTTTCAAGTCTTTGAGAGCAGTGACATTTAAATTACACATAGTAATGTACCTGACAGGGTTGGGACCAACGACCTACAACTTGTAACACGTGTCTTTAACCACATCGGCCATCACTGCTTGCCCAATCCCTAAACTTTTTTTAAAATCCGTGTCTTATATTTTAAAACTATCTCTCTAAAGAACCATGTAGAATATTATTATTTTTAAGGCAGGTATGTACATTCCTATTACGCCATTTGTACTTTACAGCTACATTTTTTATTCAATAATATCTTTTATTTAAAAAAATAAAATCTTTTATTTTCAGGATTCTAAGGCCCATAGTGTTAGTCAAACAATTTACTTAAAACTATATTAGTAAGAAACAATAAGGCATACACAGACAATTATAAAGGACGTAACAAAACAAAAACAAACAACTCACAATCCACGACGGTTTTAACCAGACGATATTCCGTTAATACTTTCAAAATAAAACAAACCTAAGGCACAAAGGTCCCAATATTTCTTAGACACAATAATCCTCTATTTCTACCCTCAAAACAAGCAATTCCATTCGCCATTACAACGTATAGTGCATAATATTAGTTCATTTTTATAGCACAAGGCACATATTTCTTGCGTCCTCATCCCCTTTCGGTCCCAAAGGAGAAGGCCCCATTGGTTCGAAGATTTCCTACACGCATACAGAAATGCATTTGTTATTATTATTTATGTTGTTGTCTTATTTTTTGGGATAGATCTCGTGTTTCGACAATGGATACGTCTTCTACAGCATTTTTTCCTCAGGGCATTAAATTTACAATTATTAATTAGGACTTTCAGATAAATAATAATTATAAGTTGACCTAACTGTATTTTTTATTTGAAAAATGATAGAATTTCGAACTTGCTTTCTTAAGATTACATCTCCTTACTAATATTATAAATGCGAAAGTTTATGAGGATGAATGGATGTTTCTTTCTCTTTCAGAAACAGAATTTGTGCGGGAAAATCCTTCCATGCGAATGATGGTACAGGCACGCCATAAGTCGAGAGGAAAGTCACATGACAAAGAGAGTGCTTGTTGAGAGGCCACTCACAATCTAGATATTTATCATACGAAAAGCTATGAAAGTAGCAGATATCAATACTGACATATCACAAATCAAGCTTTTTGGCGCAAATATAGACCAGAACAGAAGAAGAGGACGACAGCCATCCGCTGTTAATACCTGTTCAGCCGCGAGCTCTCAAAATCATTGAAAATTCAGGTCTTAAAATATGATGCATATTGCTGAAATCACCATATAGGGTGTTTTATGAAGGGTAAGAAGGCGTAGAGCGGTCGAATTTGCAAAGAATTTGATCGACTTTATGATATCGTCTTAGTTTTATTGATGTTAAACTCAATTTCGTATGATATGTATGGATTTCAAGAGGGCGTTAGGTTATGACGTCAAGGGGTAAGATATGTGTTTCTGTATGAGTGGGGTAGTCTCAAAGTTTTGAATTTTATCACATAATAATATGTAGCTACTGATTATTATCTGCAAATATACTATAATTTATATATTTTTATGCAACTGCTTGATATTCGAAATAAATTATTTTTAACAATGACGTCAGTTTTGTGAAGAAAATATTTTTTTTGCTATTGTTTCGTTACTTTATACAGAACTTCATTTTTAAATAACGCCGTTTTGGACTTCACTGTTGATAAACTTAACTGCAATTAAGATTTTATAATTTTACATGTAATATGAAAGACGAACTACTGGGGAAATATGATCAAAAATACCCTCGTGCACCAAACCAGAAGGAAGTAATATCGAAAAATTGGTCAAGGGCGAGTCAGACTCGCCCATGAAAGGTTCCGTAGTAACTACGCCAAATAACTTTGTTTTTCATAGTATTTGTATGAATTACAAAAACGTCAAAAGTCATTCTAAACGTCAACATTGCCCGGTGTAATTTTAAGTACTTAATTAATAATCGATTCTTCTGGTTTAAGCGACCCAAAGTACACGAAGACACTAAAAATCAGCGGTTTTATCAGTCATATTGTTATCCAAGCCTCAAAGTGCAGATATAAGGAATACCGACAGGTCCAAAAGCGGAAGTGCATAATCACTAATGTCTATCAACAACATCTAAAAAACGTAAAAGACAGAATGTTCCGTCAAATGATGAAGATAATTGGACGTTTTAAAGCATGGTTTTCTATGGAGTAATAGTTATATTGCAAGCAAATGAAGATCTGGTGAACTTAAATTTCAAGTATTGAATCCAAACAAATAAATGCCCTGATTCCGGAAACCTGCTGCTGAAATTAGAAACAACTCAGCATAGTGCAATTTTATATGAACTTTTCTGTTTTATATTCTATTGTTTTCTTAGTTTATTTAATTTTTAAGTTATTTTTAATATAGTTTCTTAAATTTAATTATTTTTAATTTAGTTCTTACAAGTAGATGTTTAGCAACAGCGATGTGGTTGATGGTGGTGCTAGTCAATCTTCAACATCGTTGAACACCTTGGAGAGATGCCCGCTCTGTACCCAGGCACATTTTTTTTCAAATGTAAGCGGGGTCTGAATGTGCGTATTGGGAAAATACATAAGTCGCAAAATGCACCTTCAGTACATACTTATTTCCACACCTTCAAATACCACTGCCGACCCTTTTTGGAAACCACTTTCAAATTTTAAAAAATCCGTTCCGGTTCTGAAGCGAGTTCCCCGCGGCGCCAAACCTCTAGTCGCTCAACACTTGGCTAGTTGCGTTCGCCAAGCTGTCCGGGAGAACTCACAAAGCGCCTGGGAATAATTGCTTACCTTCTCCTACAAAATTCTTCACGTGAAAAAGAATCCGGCCACAAAAAAGACTAACTGCTCAAATAAAAGAAAATTGTAATGTTTCGGTCCCAAGTTTTGATTTCGATTCTCCCTCTCTTCGAATTACCTCTTCACGAGGTATATCCCATTTGGTAGAAACGAAGTTAGGGGACGGTGATATTAGCGGAGCTGCCAGGATTCTCTTCAGCAGCGATGTGGTGGCACCATGTTCTTCAGATACTCTCGAAGCTCTGAAGGCCAAACACCCTGCCTCAGCGGGTGATCTTGCTTTTCTCGACCCTCCTGATCCTGATATTCACTCCCTCACCATTTCAGGTCGAGAGGTAATCACAGCCGTAAGTTCGTTCCGGAGCGGTTTCACTGGCGGTCTCGACGGCCTGTGTCCGCAGCACCTGAAGGACCTTATTTGTTCAGGCGCTGGGGTAGCTGGTAAGTCGCCCTTGAGGGAGCTGACGGCTCTAGTTAACCTTATGCTCTACAGCAAGGTAAACGAATCTGTCATCGATATTCTGTATGGCGCCAATTTATGTGCGCTACGCAAGAAAGACGGCGGCATTCGCCCCATTGCCGTGGGAACCACCTACCGTCGTATGGTAGCCAAGATTTGCTATAAATTTTATGGTGAAGCTGTTTCGGAAAAATTTCAGCCCTTGCAACTTGGTTACGGTTCAAAAGGGGGCTGTGAAGCTGCCGTACACGCTTTGTCAACATACCTAAAATCTGGGAAAAGTGAGGCCATTCTGAAGGTTGACATAAAGAACAAGGTGACCCTCTTGGGCCAGTGATTTTCAGTTTAGCTATTCACCCAATAATTCGAAAGCTAAATTCTAAATTCAATGTCTTGACGACGGAACCTTGGGAGGTGATGTAGAAAATATTTTAGCAGACCTAAATTTCTTAAAAAATTAACTAATTTCTATTGGCCTTGACCTCAACCTCTCAAAATGTGAATTATTTTTAACAGATAACGCTGACAGACTACTGACTCTTTCTAAATTTAACGAAATAGCACCTGGAATGCAAATTACTGAGAAAAGTTCTCTCCGTCTCCTTGGTTCTCCAATCTTTGATAAATATCAAGTCACCAACTCCCCATAACCGTAGTTCCACCGACTAAATTTTAAGCTGGCTGGCAATAACCTTTTTGGGGTATTTACCTTTACCTTGTTGGAATAAACTTTTGTTATTTGAAACAGTTTGTTGTTTCCTTGCTTTCAATACCAACCCACCTTGCATCTAGGCATTTGTTCCTTTACCACTAGAGGGACAAAATCTCAAATGTAACAGTGGCATAAGTATCAAGTCAAGATAAAGGAAGTCCTTTCCCAATTTTTTTGCAGAACAAATTAATAAACTCAATGACGTTTCGGAAAGATTGCTCCGAATCAATATGCACTCGGCCATCACAATAATTCGTTTCTCTTGTTTCGGCCCTAAATTGACATACTCTCTTCGTGCTTCCCATTTATGGAAGCATCATCAACTTTTAGTTCAAATGGATCAAATTATCAGACGAACTTTATCCTTAATTTTGAATGTGGCTTTGGATGACCGAGCTTGGGCCTAAGCCTCTCTTCCCATCCTCATGGGTGGGCTCGGAATCCGCAAAATTTCTACTATTAGTTTACCGGCATTCATTTCCCCGGTCCACTGCACTGAGAAATTAATCAGAAAAATCCTGGCTTCCACACTGATTGATTTCAATGTGCCGTGCTTCACTGAGGCTATTGATGCCTGGAATCTCGCTTGCCCGAATTCTGATCAACCTGATATACCATCTTCCCAGAGGCGGTGGGACGAGCTGCTCCAGAGTAGTTCTGAATAATTTACTAACCAAGTCTGCTAGTTCTGCTGAGTGTGCACGTCTGCTGGCTGTGGGAAAATGGGAGTCAGGTCTTTGGTTACATGCTCTACCGTCCTCAAATCTAGGCACTATGTTCGACGACACCACTTTCCGCCTCGCTGCTTCACTACGCCTAGGAGCCCCTTGTTGTTCCCCTCATCGCTGTAATTGTGGGGAAGCTGTCAACAGCCTCAGGCATCATGGACTCTCTTGCAACCGTAGTGCGGGTCGTTTTTCACGACATGCCAATTTAAACGACATTATCCGACGAGCCCTTGTCAGCGTCGGCGTTCCAGCCGTATCGGAACCCAATGGACTAGCGCGTGACGATGGCAAAAGACCGGACGGCATGTCATTGTTTCCATGGAAGATGGGTATACCTTTAGTGTGGGACGCAACTTGTGTCGATACTCTTGCGCCATCCCATCTTCCCAGTTCATCATGTTGTGCTGGCGCTCCCGCTGCAGCTGCGGAAAACCTCAAGTGGCGTAAACATAGTCATCTCGGTGATAACTATGTTTTCGAGCCTTTTGGAGTCGAAATTCTCGGACCACGGGGCCCGTGTGCTCACAGCCTTTTTAAAAACATATCGAAAAGGCTCGTTGACGCTTCCCGTGACCCAAGGGCTGGCTATTTCTTTGGTCAAAGGCTAAGCATTGCCATACAACGAGGCAATACCGCCAGTATCATGGGTACGTTGCCAGCCGACAGCGTTGAGGATCAATTTTTTGATGCTTTATTTTAGTTTGTATTTTAAGTATTTTAGTACATAATCATGTATATTTTTTAAAATTACAAAGTTATATTTGCGGTTTTAGAAAATAGGCTATATCTCAAAAACTGCTGACCCGATCTCGTTCAAACCAAAATTTACATTAAGATCTACAGCATATATTTTTTTTACATTTTTCCCTCCATTATTATAGAAGTTAGAGGGGTTTTTACCACTTTGGAAGCGTTTATCTTTTAAACGATTGACTTTATGAAAAAGTGGTTTTAGAAAAACCACTTTTTTGAGTCAAACCTGAATGTCATTTTTAAAGACATTTCTATAGATACGAGTACCACACACGCATAGGATTCATGAAAAAAAAGAACATCAGTTTCGATTCCATGTATGAGGAGCCCCCTTAACTTTAAATATTTTTTCTTAAAATCGGTAAACGGTTCATTGAATACATCTACCTACCAAGTTCCATGTGTATAGTCCTAATAGTTACGTAATAAAATGGCTGTGACATACGGACGGACGGACAGACAGACAGACATGACGAAACTATAAGGGCTCCGTTTTTAATAAAAGGACTGTTTGTGTTGTTGTGCTGGTTGTTGTGTAAATCTGTCATTAAATTGTGATTCACAGTCAAATTGGTTATAATTGTAATCAATTTAAAGAGTACGAACTTTGTAGTGGAGCTAAAGAGTGGGAGATAAGCGGCGACACGCGTTCTCCTACAAATCCGGAACAATTTCCATTCTAACCTATTTTATCTGTTCAGTAATACCATACGTAACATTCATCAACCTAGATAACGTTTCCGATGCTGCTACAAAGGGTTTCTCTCTTTGTGAGCAAAATGAGACGTACTCCAGCAAGCGAGCTCATTGCGAGTTAGTAATTTTTCTTTTAATTTTGTATTTTGATATATTTTTTGTTCTTTTTATACATTACTAGCTGCTGCCCGCAACTTCGTTCGCGTGGGAGGATTTCTCGCGTAAATCCCGATGAGAATTCTGGGATAAAAAGTAGATAGTAGCTGATTCTCAGACCTACTGAATATGCATATAAAATTTGGTAAAAATCAGTAAAGCCGTTTCGGAGGAGTAAGGTACTAACATTGTGACACGAGAATTTTATATATTAGACTAGCTGCTGCCCGTAACTTCGTTCGCGTGGGAGGATTTCCCGCGTAAATCCCGATCCCGTGGGAATTCTGGGATAAAAAGTAGATAGTAGCCGATTCTCAGACCTACTGAATATAAAATAAAATATAAAATTTGGTAAAAATCAGTAAAGCAATTTCAGAGGAGTAAGGTTGTAAGGAGTAAGGAACATTGTGACACGAGAATTTTATATATTAGATATAGTTAGGTTCATATATTTTCAACAATTTAGAAGTAATATTCTTACCTGATGTGGTCTGGCGTTGTGTGGTGAAGGGCCCCCGACACCATGATGGTACACCATATCGTGCTTGAGCTGCGGTAGTGGGGGCCCCGGCTGGGGCCCCGATTGGTGCTTGCTGATGTCCACCGCAGCCAGCGCCTCTGCCCTGCTGAGGAGACCATCGTTGAGGCCGCCAAATAGATCGCCCTGGACAAAGGAGGTTGGGATTTGAGATTGGTAGTATAAGATATGTTTAAAGAGATTGAGAACAAAAAGTATTTCCTAGTCTTCCATTTTTTAAATTAAACTTCGATGGAAATTTAACAAGATCTTTATTCTGTTACCTCTCAGATAAATTTATTTATCGACGTAAGCTATTACAATTACTATACCAAAACATTTTGATTTCTGAAAAGGAATGATCATCGCGTCTATTATTAAACGTTAGTCCATTGATTTTATTAGTCGTCGTAAATTTATATGATAATTCATAGCAGTATAACTTGTTATTTGCGATAACTTCCGTTTCAGAAACAGCATTGGTGATTTTAAAAAATGAAGAATATATTATCATACATTTAAATTTAAAATGATAGCTAGTAGGTATTATATAATCATGCAAATCTTGAATAAAATAACGTAAGTGACAAATTTTGAGCACTATTCTTAAATATGGGCAATAATATCTCACTCTAATTATTACATAATCAGTTTGGGATAAGCCTCACACGTTGCTAACGTGTTATAATTATTCAACTATTCATTAAATACAATATAAAGCATTACCAAGCATAATCTGTAATTATAATAGGATAGAATGTTGAAAAGTCTTAACTAAATGTTTGTTCCGACACATTACAAAAAAAATATTGATTACTTTTTTTATATTAAAAAAGAAATACAAAAGCTTCAAAGCTCAGTGGAGGGCTACTCAGGTCACTATAGTTACTAAAAACTATATGAAGGCGTAAAGTCACGTGAAATTGTAACTCACTGTAAGCGTCAATAGTCTAATGGTTAAGGTGTCGGTATTGTGATCAAGAGGTCACGGGTTCGAACCCCACACATTACGCGATTGATGTGAACCCACTCCAGACACAAGCACAAATATTCAGGTTAATTGGATGGGTTAACAAGATTGATAGTAATGTGAATTCTACCGACATTGCTAGTTCTCTTTTTTTATTTTAATTCATTTAATAATCGACAAAAGAAAAATACATGATTTTGGATAATCTATCAATCTAAAGCGACGAACGAGATCATTTTAGAAAAATTTTACAAGCAAAAGGCGCAGATTTTTATAAACTAAGTTTTTCAAGCAATAAAGAAAGAAAAGAAAACCTACAGGCTGTTCTTTTTAATCTACAAGTATTAAATGTAAAAAATAAGACACCGTTTATCTAGTATCACCGTTTAGTTAGCTAATACGTGTCTGACATGCAACACTACGTAAATATTGTATGTAATGTAATTTATAATTCATGCGTTTTCCTGCGCAAGGTTAATAGGACCGTCGGTAAAACGTCACACAGCGTGCGAGAATTATTTCACGTAAGTACACGTTTATTACTTTGCAATAATAAATGTAACGCAATGGAAGCGTGCTGGGCCCATAACTTAGGGATTTAGGGCGAAAAGCAAACAAGATACTTCGATTAAAGTCGATTTTAATCTCAGTGAACATATTAAACAGGCATTTGCAGAGTTTTCGGAGAGAGTGACAGAGATAGCGAAATATCTAAACTTCAAGTTAAATTGACATATAAATGACATTGACAGATTGAGTTTCAGATAGCACGCCAATAGTTTGATTTCAATATTTTATCATTTCAGGTACGGAATAACGAACCATGTTTTTAAAATAATTGTCGTTTATCGTAATTCTTCGGTTTTAGTAGGATCCATATACAGTATGTTAACTAACAAAGAGCGTTCCCGTTAACCCGCAATAGTATAAGCACATCAATAAGATCGCCGCACACGCGGCCACGGCGTTGCCGTCCTTCAAGTACGCGTGTACAGTGTTTCTTTTAAGTATCAATTTAACATTTTAGTGAACAATTTAATATTAAAAAAAAAGCATTTTGTTTTCGAATGGTAAGTAATATTTTTTTTAGCATGTATGGATGCTACACTATTGCGGGTTAACGGGAACGCCCTCTGTTAGTTAACATACTGTATAAAGAAAAAGATAGATATAAGTTATATGTTTCATACTCATCTGTTATGTTTTCTCCCAACTATGATGGGATTAAGCTTTGGCCGGGTGTTCTGAGACTATGTGAGAGGGTTTCTAACCCAAAAAAAGTGAAATAGAGAACATTGCCACATGTTCACATTTTGATTTAGATAGTTAACAAAAACTTTATATTTAATTACATTACGTGGTATTGCAACGTATAGGTAAAGTTAGTTATCAGTTTATGTTTTCTTCATTTTAAATTTACAAATTTCGCGCGAAATTGACAAAAGTGCTAGACGCCATGGTGCTCTGAAGACATGACGTGAGTCGGTCTTGTAAACTTGTTTATAGTGAGAAATAATTATTCTTTGTTTACAAGACCGTGTTGCGTCATATCATGGTGGCTACTGTGTCGCTTTGTTTGGCTTATTGAATACAGATTCAAAATTATGTACCTAACTGAAAATTTTATATAAATTTGAAAATATATTTTGTGCTTTTATTAATTAAGAACAAATTTTCCGACTGTTTATTGCTAAGCTATCTCAATTGCACTATTTTTTTATATTAAATATAACACACACATTTATCTAACGCTTTAGTGCAAGTGCACGATTGATTTAAGAAGCATTATTTCCATGTACAAAACCAACCTTAACATTATGGCAAATTATGTAAAGGCCACATACATAATATAATGTAATAATATTGTACTAGTACACACTAAAAGACGGCGACCCTCCTTAATTACATTACACGAAAAATTAATTTTGTCACGGGATGACAAAAATTAACACTCAAAACGTAGGGAGGGCCGTCGCTGGCACTAATTTAGGACGCAATATGTGGTACATTAATAAATAAAATACAACTACGTAAGGCGGCTGCGGACAGGGGTTTTTCCCGGATTATTTTAAATAATTTATGAGAAATTCTGACCCATGAGTAACTCCGAGACTTGTTATTTTGCGCCACGTTTAAACCCAGACCCCAAGGCCGGAGTACGGGATGCGAGCTTGAAATTCAATTGGTCAGTGTAATTGATATTTGTTGAATCCGAATGCTGTAGGATTAAATGGTTTGTTGATTACCAATATTATGCGTATTTAAATAAAGGGCTCTGTATCGTTTTAAATCATGTTTATAATGCGCTGTTTGCCACGGTTGGTTTTCGGAATTAAGATGAAATGGCCTAACTCTTAGAAATTAATAGTAACTAGATGCTTATTGAAATCTTTAACTGCCTTACTTTCTATTAATAAAATTGAGGCTATTCTGGCTGAACTGAAAAAGAGCCAGTTTATAAAATTAACTGTAAACTAATATTTTTTACGCTCGTTATACACGCAAAAAAACATTAGTTTATACAATTAATTAAGTTTTATAAAAAAAAATGTTTTATTATCACTCAATACTAACAAAAAACAAAAGTATTTATTTACTCCCGTTACTCAAAAAATCAACTACAAATCATTTCGTTTTTCATTAAACTATGATCACTCAAAACTTAAAGTGCTCTATTATAATTATTGCATATGATGCATTTATTTGTACAATTATTTGATTCTAACAGAATACCCTCGTAGAGTTCTACCATTGAAAAGCAGAAATAAATAATACAATGTTGTAAAGTGTGTGTAAGTTTAACTCAAGAACGAATCAAGCCAGGTTAAGTAACCGGAAAAAGATACAATAAAAATATCTATCGTAAAACCGACCCTCAAAATTAAATGCCGACAATTTTCCTTAAAACCATTTAACATTAAAAAGTCCAAGCCCATCCCATAAGTCAAGTGTAAATGTGGCTTGTGCCTGAGCCCCAATAGATGCTCGGTTCGCGGCCCGACTTCCAAGCAGGCAGTTTTATGGAGCCGGACCTTTTAAAACGCCGCCAACTCTGCCTTGCCAATGCCAGCACGTTTGGCGGCGGCAAGCACGTCGGCTAGTTTTATTTGGCAGCCCCCGGTGATTTTGTTTGCATTGGAATTTTGTGGACCTAAATCGATTCCGTTTTCTGTTGGCTCTCCGTGTTTTTGATGTGATAATGGGAGTGGTTGGTCCGTGGGGTGAATAGACGACGCGGTCTTTTTGAGAAAAGTTTGATGGGACAAATCTCTCGTGGTTTTTATTTGTGCATATTTTAAAGGATTAAGAAAATTTGCCAAGCTAAAAGTTATAGAATAGATAACAACTTATTTCCTCAATAAGTGCAATATTACAACCACAGAATAAGATTTGAAGTATCGAATAACGATTTCTTTTTAAAATAAATGCATGCATTGAATGCGTTGAAGGAGCGTGGTTATTTATATTATATTTAAGGCAATTTTTTAGAATTGGTGTAGTGAAGAACTTCATTGTGAAATAATTATAATAATATTCTCTCGTAATTTATTTTGGTTTTTGTACGAGTCTTTGGACCTTTAATATAACAGACACAATAAAAACATACAATCAAAATATTAAATAAGGTAGCCCACAGTTATCGGAAACAGGGTCATAAACTATATTTTTAAATATATTGGAAGTATGGGCTTGAATAGCAACTCCTTTGGAAGATACGCATTCCACTAAATACTCATAGGTCTAGGAAACAGAATTTTCTACAATTTTTACCCACACAAAGAAACCGACCCTCAATTGCGAAGTACTTGAAATTCGACATCAAAATATAATCCAGTGCAATTGAACGTGGGAATAGGAGGTTGTTTGCATGCCCTCACGGACGCCATTACATCACATAACCCCTCATTGTAATTGCTAACAAGTACCCATTTGATATACGAAGCGTCGTGTAATTTGTCGCCGAGTGCCAAAGGGTTAGGTGTCAAAGATTATGTTTTATTTTATTAAAATGCACGTCTGTGTTTCGAAGTTCTTTATTCTATGTTTGAATTTGTTAATTTCTATACGGTTTAATAACTATTATTTCCATGAATGACAACTTTTTTATCTACCCTCGTTTATTTTGTTATATGTATCTATTTAATACCAATTTAAAAATCTCAAAAGTTTGTTGAAATATGCTTAATTAAAAGCCTTCGCTGGAACTGACACAGTACAAAATGCTACAAGAATATTTTGTATGTCCATTAGGAAAACCTAAAAATACGTGCCCGCCCTTCGCGCTCGAATAGTTGGATCGCTATTTCAGTATGACCGAAACTGCAACGCTATGAATATTGTTTTGATACTTTACAAATCGTGTGCTTATTATCTGTATAATTAAAACTCAAATGCTCATAGTTTGTAAGTTGAGAAATGGGAAATTTGGGAAATGAAGAGTCATTTTGGCCTTTTGTGAAATGATAAATCGGACGTGGATACTAAAACACAAACATTTTTGTCTGTCGGTCTGTCTTTCAGTTTTTCCGGGTTCGTGGGACCTTCATTGAGAACTGAGGGCAATGGAAGATGTTGTCGGGTCACATACCTATAGGTCACTTTTTATCCCAACATCCAAACGAGATTTATGCGGAAAACCGCGTTTAACAAGTCGCGTGCAAAGCTAATTTTAAATAAGTTATTTAATCTCTTTTCTTTCATGATATAAAGAAATTATCACCATTCAATCGAGCCTAAGTTCACTCTTTCGTTCACTCGTTCAATACTCATTCGTATCATAAAATAAACTAGCATAAGTTAATCAATTAGACATAACATTCAGAGGGGAGTGAGCAGGGGTCCAAACCTAATTCAATTGTACATTCGGAGCCCTTGTCAAACAACAATTATTGCTGTCGCACTTGCTGCAGTAATTGTCATGGTAGGTTTAAATGAGAGGGAATTCGAGAGATTATGTTAATAAGAATTTGATCTTTTTATTGCTTTGTTACTGGAAGCTATGGGAATTGTGTTGGAAATCGTCTTTTTGTTGTTTTTTGTTACTTGCTCAGCTGCACTAACTTTTCTTTTATTTTTTTGACGATAGCTCGAGGACTTATCGTATACCTGATAGAAAGTGATGATGCGGTCGAACATGAAGCACGCTGACCAAGGAGTAACCTATACACTCTTAACTTAAAGACCCCTAGGTTAGAACTATCAGGAAACACAAACTCAGACAAGGAATTCCACTCCTTAGCCGAACACAAATCAAAGTATTGCCAAAACGTTTTGTGCGTATGAGTGAGATATCCACTATGTAACGATGACTCATAAGCGTTTTCTTGTATTCCAATGACGGAACAGGCTTGCTGGAGTTAGATTGTGCAAACGCATCGCACACTTCCCGAAATTTAACCGATAGAAAACTGATGGGTTTGCTACACGTCAATGATGTTTAAAGCTATGAAAATTAGGCGATTTTTTTTATTACTTGGAAAACCCAGTAAGCGTCAATAGAATTAATGGCTAAGGTGTCAGACCTGTGATCGAGAGGACGAGTGTTCGAAGTTCACCCGTTACACTATTGTCACAGACACAAACATATCGAGCTTAGTTGGAGGGATAAACAAGATTGCTAGTAACGTGAATACTAGCCACACTGATCTTTTAAAAAATGTTCAAATAAATGATTGAAGAATTGTAAAAAAGTGAATATAACTGTAACCCATTAGGCAACATCCATAAAAGCTTTTAATACCCAGAAGTCTTATTATGTAATACGCAAATGAATGGTATCGGTCGACATAAGCATTAACTTTGGCAATACAATCATTATCCATTCCGTGTTCAGCGAACCTTACGAACTTATTTTTTGGACATATTATGTATCAACCTTAGTAGGTATCAACTATTGCTTGCGACTTCGTTTGCCTCGCTAAACAAGACTGTACTATAGAATGTGAGTTATTCATGACACGGCATTGAAGATGCGATAGCAATATTGTGAAAGAAAAAGGCACTAAATATGCAATAATCCTTTCCGGTCCAACCCACTGTGGTATTAATTCACTACTTATCATAACGCTTTTATTTCATTATGGTCAAGAAACGCATGAGACTCCGAGACGAGCGAATCCATGAAACTATTAAAAATCTGTGTGGCTTAACTGTTACTGCCAAACTACATTTCAAAATGAGTACGACCCGTCATTTTTAAATGGTATTCTATCGAAATGTCATGTCTGTTCATTGAGGTAATATGTAGTACGTAGTACATATTACCTCAATGTGTTTGTTATGATTTGCATTTACAACAATCCGAATGTACCTCTGACCCTGCCTATTAGACTGCGTTTTAAATATTATGCGTACCCCTTGTATTTATAAGGTTTTCCTACCAATATACAAAACTGACCACTGACACTTTCAAAATTCAAGGCTAGCCCCAGATATCCAAATTGTGGAAAAAAGTTCTCTTCGTCTTCTTGGGTCTCCAATTTATGAGAATTCCTTTCCCGATTTTTTCGAGGAGAAAATACAAAATTTTAAAGACATCTCGGACAGATTATACCATATTCACATGCATTCGGCCATCACCTTAATCGTTACTGTTGTTTTGGATCTAAATTAACGTACTTTCTTCGTTCTTCGCATCTATGGCATCATCCTCCCTTTTGGAAAAAATGGACAATCAATCTATATTTTGGAATCGTATATACAAGTATAGGGGACTATTTCAGGATGCGGCAAGTTATTATGCTCCTCGGTCACATAATATTAATAAGTTACATAGACCAAAAACAAAACGCACACTCACATAGCTACATTATGTGCATCAAATTATTTAATAAAGTTCCAAGTACCATAAAAGCACTACCGTTTTTTAAATTTAAACGTATTTTGTAGCGTCCTTGAGTTCTTAGATTATAAGTTGTAAAGGTATTTTAAGTTTTAATTGGTACATGCATTTTCTTTTTCCTGTGATTTGTATATTATTTTAGGACATTATTGTGACATATTGTATGACATTTTTGTGACATATTTTTTATGACATTTGTAATTATTTCTAAACATTTTATTAATTAATATTTCATGACATTTTTGTAATATTTTCAATAATTTAGGAGCATGTTATTAATATAAGTATATTATTAATTCATTAATTTGTATAAAAGCAAGCATGTTTAATCATTTGTACACCATTTTTGCACGCCGATATTACAGGCAAAATAAGAGATTCTCTGATAATTCTGTAAGACCTTTCTGCACCTTATTTGAGCAAATAAATAATTTTGAATTTGAATTAGACAAAATCGTTTTACACTCCACAACTAAAATAGTTAAATAGTCGATTCTTGTGTTTTTAACACTGTGGGATGCCATGAATGAAATTATGGTGTTTAAATTAACGGTAACAGTGTTGCCACCCATCGGTGAGTAGTATATTATTTTGACGTAAAATATGTATATATATAATATATATTATTTATGTAGGCTTCTATTTTATGATACTAAGTTTTTTGTGTTATTACTATGTTTTTTTTACTAATTTCACTTTTAACTTACATATGGGTCATTCCACAAAAATCGGTACACTTTTGATGTTGTTTTGTCCCAAACCTTTTTAAGATACTTTTGGATATTTGAGTAGTGTATATTATATGTAATTGATTAACTATGTTATATCTAAAAGGGCCAGTCATTTTACGTTGATTTTTACTGGCTATTTCCTCTTTGGATAATTTTGGCTTCTTTTTAGTTGGCATTTTTCTGCAAAATGGAAAATAACACTTAATGCTTAAATATTGTGACCAACGACCGCAAACAACTTATTATCAGTCTATAACTTCCCAGTTTCTAAACTCAAAATAAAAAAGCCAATCGTTAACTGTAGTATTATGCATTTTATATTTTTTTTAATATAAATAACATAAACCCTAAATGAATTTTCGTCCCCTAATATTATATCATAAGGTTTCTAGGTCATTTCACTTATAACCTAGCTATATCTGTCAGTTCGCACAATTAAGAGCTAGGGCCTGATGGTCCAGGGACTGACGATTTGGAGTAAAACTTAAGACAATTGCAGGTTAACTTCTAATAAAAGCTGTTTAATACGATGTGCCACCGACAAATCACACGTAAATATTGTTTAATTATCATCAATTTCCTATTATAAACAATAAAACTACTCATCGAGGGAATGACAAAGTGACTGGATCAACACGTGTTTCCGCAACAACTGCCGTGTTTGCACTGATTCACAAAATGGCTGCCGCTCAGCGAGTATGGTCTATGGATAACTTCGTGTCTTACTTTTAAATCAACTAGATGTTATTCACTCTTCATTCATATTATGGCGCGAAATTTGTAAATCTTGTCGTGGCTAGGGAATGACAGATAAAATCGAGGACACTTTTATAACTTCAGAAATTCGAATTATTTTTTATTGAAACTACAAAATATCAATAGAATTTGGTGTATGTAAGATAAACTAGATAATTGTTAAATAAAATAAAGTATATAGTTGATGTATCTATAAATATGGGTGCCCAAACATAAACTTTTGGAGTGCGGACATGCCTAGGGACTGATATTTTGGGGTCTTTATGAGAGATTTCAGATTTATTTAAATGTATTTATTTCTAAATATATGGGTAATGAACAAAACACATTGCGAGCTGTTACTTAACAATTTTGGAACAAAATATTACTAATTATACTATGTGAAATATGTCGCGGACAATGAGTGGTACTATTTTTGTGGAATGACCCATATTGCACCTCCCACACTATCTTTTAACAACTCATAGTTGTCTGGTAGAGAATGCATACGTAATTAAGTCCGCCTTTGTACTTATGTGCATTGTGCATAAAGTGTAAATAAATAAATAAAATGGTGATGGTAAGCGACGATGTGGCCGAAGATGAAATACGCTTACCTCTGTTAATGTTTGATTAAAGTCTCAAATTTCTTGCTATCAGAAAACATAGACTCCGGCAGGGAATTACTCTCCTTAGCTAGACGCACAATGAAAGTATTCTTTAAACCACCATGTTACGACGACGCATCGCCATTCGTCTTTTGGTCTGATAATGGAACGGGCTTGTAGTAATTTGTTTTTTTTTTTCACCAAAATTTAATCAAAGAAAGCGTTAATAGCCTAGAGGCTAAGATGTCCGACTTGTGATCGAGGGGTCACGAGTTCGAACCCCACCCATGACACTATTGCCGTGAAGAAGATACAAGCATATTTAGCTTAGTTGGAGGGGTTAACAAGATTGTTAATAACGTGAATTCTATTCCCATAGCTAGTTCTATTCTTAAAAAAAAAAAAAAAAAACAAAATCAATACATAATTTATAGTCTTGCAATTCGTCGACGATGTTTAAAATATTGATTACCAAATCCAAGCTACTTCCATACCAAATTCCATCCAAATCCACCCAGTACTTTCAAAGATTAGCGCGTGCAAACAAACAAACAAAACAATTTTTTCCTCTTTATAATATACGTGAAGCAAATGCTTTGCAGCATAAAGCTAATATTTTTGTAATAACATTGAAACTGCAAATGGATTATCAATAGTCGAATTTAAAAAGCCGGGTGACCCCTAGTATATATAACTAGCTCTATAGGTACAACACTAAGTTACAACAACAACAACACTAAGTTAAAAAACTCTAAGTTACTTTCAAAACTCGCCATATTACGCAGTGACTCGTGCAAACGCCGCCATCTTGACTGTCATTGTCAGTTCGCATGGTCCTATGGAAGTGCAAGCACGTGCAACGCGATAAAATTATTCTTATTCCGTTAAAATTCTACTTGTTTAAAAAGGACATTCAAGAAAAGGAGGTAAATGAAGCACCGTGTCGTAGAGGACGGAAAAAAATTACTAATAAATCGACATGGAAGCGAAAAGTTGCAATACCAATATGTTTGGTACCTACTTAATGCTCAGGTTAGTTTACGATGTTTGCTTGTTTTCGCTGCTACTACTTACACAATACTAATGACTAAAAAAAATTAAGAGCTCCATTTATACTGTCCACTAAATTGCACGACGCAGTTGTTTATTATTTTATCTTCTTGTTATGCTTTTGGTTTTGGGACTTTATGTTGCGTGTTTTTCCTGTTTTGCTTCAGGCACAAGCCTAAAGGGCCGCCAAAAATACCAGAGTGTTTGCATGGAAATCCAAAACAGGGCTACAAGTGCAGCGAATTAACACGACAGGACTATAGTAAATTTCATCGGCATTTTTATCCATCGTCAGACAAAGTTAATCAGGATATGTTTTTATTGAAATACTGTATAGCAGAAACACCGAAAAGGAAAGGAAAAGCAATATCTCAAACAATACGTTATTTTATACCGAGATATAAAACAAAATCTAATAGAAGACGCCAAATTATACTAACTAAAGTGTGCCAGAAGGCATTTACTACTATTTTGGGAATATCAAAGCACCGAATACAAAGAATTAACCCAGGCTCCAAGTAATGTAAAAACCATTTAACCACAATGGAACTTCCAAATGAAAAAAGAGGTGGTGATAGAAAATCTCTTAGGTATTCTGGTCGCTTATTATCTGTTAAAGCTTACATAAAGGAACTTAAAAGTATAGAGTCACATTATGTGCGAGGGAGATCTACAGTGCACATTTAAGCAGTGACTTAAACATTAAAAAAATCCATACGCTTTATAATAATGATCCAAAAAATGTTCCTGTAAAGTACGAATTTTTCCGAAGTATATTCAACAAATATTTTAATTTGAGTTTTAAAACACCGGCCACAGATGCTTGCTCCAAGTGTATCCAGTTAAAAGAAGCTATTCCACGTGAACGTGATCTAGCTAAAAAACAACTGCTAATAGCGCAGTTTCGAATTCAAAAGTTAAAAGCTAAGTGGTTTTACACTAGCCTTAAAAGTCCTCAAGATGACGAAATGATACTATCTTTCGACTGTCAAAAAAATTTGGTTTTACCAAAAATTCCAGACCAGAGTGCCTATTTTAGCCGTCAGCTATATGTTTACAATCTAACGATTTGCCAAGGACCTTCCAATGGGCCGCAAAATACTTCAAATACATTTATCTACACTTGGCTGGAAACTGAGGTTATGAAAGGGTCTAACCAGATAGCTTCAGCTGTATTTCATCAACTAATGAATACCACTTTTGAAGACAATGTCAATCATGTCAAATTGTTTTGTGATGGTTGTGGGGGACAGAACAAAAATACTATTGTATTGGGAATGCTCGCTTATTGGTTAAAAACCCAGGCTCCAAGTAATATAAAAATAATTACAATAATATTTCCAGTTGTAGGGCACTAATTTTTGCCTCCTGACCGTATTTTTGGAAATATTGAAAGGGCTACACGGCCTCTAGAAGTCATTGCAGAACCAGAGACCTATTTTGATATTTTCCAAAAATACGGTACGGTGCTGAGACTTGGCAAAGATTTCAATATTTATGATTGGAAAACAAACACCAAAGACGTACTGAAATTGCCTGGGTCTTGGCATTTCCAATTTAATGCATCCAAGAGGTTTTTTTTTTAGAAAAGACAGAAATGGCAAAATCGCCGTTAAAGGGGAACCGCGTTATGTATCGGAGGTGGTGAATTATGGCAATGTTTGTAAAAGAGGTAAATCGTTTGAACAGATTGAACCTACTTTGATCAATTTAGGCGTTCCTTTAAAACCAGCAAAATTAAATGATGTGAGAAACTTGCTGTTTAAACATTTTGGAAAGGATTGGGCTAAAGTCGATAGTCTAAAATATTATAGATTTCTTGAAGAAAACCAAACTGAAGCTGCTTTAAACGAAGGTACCGATACTGAGGAAACTTTAATGGATGAAGAAACAGAAATAAGAGTATAATATTATTGTAAGATGATTATTTAGGTTTAGGATTTAATTTTGAAACTGTTTCAAAACTCTTCATGTTAATTTCATTCTATTACAAAACTATGGTATTGGAATTTTATTTACTATAAGAAATTAATTCTCTGTGACAATAATTTTCAGTAATGTGTTGTAATATGAATTTTCATAACTCCTTTTTAACACTAGAGGTTTTAATCGATTTTCCAAAATTATTATTCTTTAAACATAGCGGACTTTGCAAGTGGACTACTCATATGATCTATTCTCATGCCTACCTAATATTACGGGGCCGTTGCCTACCGTGGTTGCGGCATTGTTCGAAAGAGTTACCGCGGCCTCGGAACACGAAGGGAATGACGGAACACGGATGAGTTTTAGTCAGTAAGAGTCTGACACCCCCCCCCCCCCCCCCCCTTCGCCCAGATCGGGAGACAGTCATTGGATGATATCCCATCCTTAAAAAAATGTCTACCTAATTATACACAAAACAATCCATCAAAATTGATATCTTTAATTGCACAATAAGTATGTTGAAAAGGCTCATTCGTTGTACTCTTTTGAACACAATTAGTGATAATAACTGAACTGAATACCTATTATACTATTTTATAATTTTATTTTGTATAACTAAGTACTTTATAATTTGTCTTATTTTTTATTATATTCATTATTTATATAAATGTTTTACTACTTGTTATAAATTGTTATAAACGTTGCACGTAACGCTACCTAGCGATTAGATACTCTTTTTTACTAAACTCTTGTCTATCTGTGGCCAGCGTAGTGGGTTCAATTATAGTTAAAACTTATTTTTTATTAAACTACATAGTTGTTAGTTCTTATAATGCAACTGTTTGTTATTCCATCTAATAAAAAATCGATCGAATTATTTCAAAGGAGTGCGACACGAGACACATTTTTATATATATATATATATAAGAAGCTATACATACATACATAGCACATAACAATTTAATTCCCTACATTATAATGATGCGCTCCCTCTTTGAACCCTCAGATGCGAGCCACTAGAAGTGATCGGTAAAAGCTGAATGCATTAGTCTCAGTCTAATCCTCGCTATTATCACTCATCAGCTCCGCGTTTTAGGGTTAAGAGGCGGCGTGATCCCGGCTGACTGTATCAAATGTCACAGAGACATCGCGACCGGTCGATTAGACCGCTCCAGTAATGTCGTCGACACAACTGTTAAATTATAAATAATATTTAATATACAAATACAAAATATTTATTTTTATATTCTGTTATATTTTATTGTTTTAAGTTAGATAGGTAAAAATAATACTACGGTGAGAAGAAACACCGAAACAAACTCAGAGGTTAAAGTCTCATTTAAAGTCCATACAATCCGTACTAGTCAAATTATATGAAAATTCGTGTAGGTCAATGTTTTGCTTTTGAGGAAAGCACCACACAGAAATAAGTGGACCTGTGCAGTGTATAAACAGTGCAAGCATTTGCGTAGCTCAACATTGAACTTAAGGAGCTCAACGATTTTTGCGGCACAAATATTCATTTATTCTCTATCTATATTTAAATATATACATTTATAATATTAGTAGGATATAGATTGAATAAAGTATACATTTTTATTTTAAGCCCTTGCTTTCGTGTGTTCCTATTGTCTACCTATCTACAGGCCCTTTTGAATTGTATTTATATAAATACTCATGAAATCAATTAAAGAATTGGCTTGTAATAAATAGACCTTAAAAAATTGGTGGTATCAACTGTTTCATCATTCAGATCATAGTACACCGTATTTTTATGATAGTAGGTACGTACAACCCATTACGCATTGCAAACAATCAAAAATGTATTAAATGTAACGGAAAAAATGCACTCGAAACAAAACTCTCAAAATATCCATTTTCGTTCTGAGCATATAGCGGCAATCCGTCCATTTTCATCGGGAGCACTTTTATGACGCGACTGTACAGCAGTCGTTTCGTTCGGATTATGCGTTGTGCACTTAGTACTTCAATCACAGGGGGCGCCGCGCGAGGGTTGTCTGGCTCGACTACGACGTAAAATATACAAATTATTTCAATGATTATCAAGAATTATTCATATATTTATTGTGTGTCATCTCTATTCTATCTCTATCATCTGCATTTTGAAATGTGTAGGTATATTTTAAATTGTAATTAGTTGCCAGAATAATTAATTTTCATGTCATAAAGTGAACTGTGCGTAACTTTTCACCCTGTGCTTGTACATAGAACATTTTAATAATTTTGAACCGTCGATAACCTAATGTCTAAGGTGTGGGACTTGTGATCGAGAGGTCGCAAGTTCGAACCCCTCCCGTTTCAGTATTGCTGTGAACCCACTCCAGACCTAAGCACATTGAGTTTAATTGGTGGGGTTAACAAGAAAAGTAATGTAATTCTAAACACATTGCTAATTCTCTTTAAAAAAATATATGGATGTACAGACCATGGCACCTGTATTATTCGAACGGTTCAAATGCAGGTGTACACTATCTATACCATCTCATTTACAAAACTCATGCTTGTTGACAAAAGCACTAATTGAAATTAAGCTCAAATTTTTTGACTTAAAGATGTTATGCAAGTGCCTATACAACGTGTGACAGAAACCCCATATCTATCCAAAGGGGCTGAAGACAACATCTGGTATGGAGTCTCTATGCACAGTTTCAGCTCAAAATAAGTGACTCAAAGAATTGATACCAAATTATCGGTTTCATATGTTTCTTGAATACCAATCATAACAAACGTGTCACAGCACTACGAGGATCGATAACTTTCCACGTCACTTGCCAATAACACGGTCATTCTCTTCGTTCTTCTTAATTTGAAAATTCTGCCTCTGGTATCAATGTATTGAAATTTCTATTAAACTTCATATATGTACACATAGGATTATAAAACCCATGCCATATCGTTTATTATCATCCAAAGAAACCGTGCACTTGCTAAGTATATACACTTTAAATTATACGTTGTATACCTACGTCTCGTGAAGCAAGGTTATTACCCTCTACTAACTCCACCGTGTGAAACCGTATTTCAATATCGTAGGCTCGTAGTAAAATAATAATAGCCGCATGGATCTTTCTTTAAGGTTTAGAACCTTGGAACTTGGATGGGTTCTCTTATCATTTCGAGATTCATTCGTATCTTGGAAAGCCCGTTAACTCTTTGATCACGGCTATCATTTGTTAATCTTAGTTCGGTCTAGCCAAGGGCTATTATATTATCCAGCTACAATGTTGTATGGGTGACATAAGCTATCGCTTCAAATAAATACTAGTACTCAAGTGTAGTCGGTTAAACTGGTAGCCGAGCCCGACATATGTGGGGAAAGTGGAAAGGCCAAACACATTATAAATATGAAAGATTTGATTTAAAAAAAATGAGCCGAATATCTGAATAAATCGAAAACCACTTGTTGAATCAAAAAACACATTAGTTACACAAAACTATTCATTACCACAGAACGAATAATATTCTAAAAGAACTAGGTTGCATTTAGCTGTACAATAAAGTAGGTTCTATATTAAACTAGCTTTTGCCCGCGACTTCGTTCGCATGGGAGGCTTTTCCCACGTAATTCCCAATCCCATGGTAATTCCGGGATAAAAACTACCTCTCTACCACCTTTCAGCCAAATCGGTTCAGCCTTTCTTGAGTTATAAATTGTGTAACTAATACGACTTTCTTTTATATAATTATATAGATGTTACAACCTATTTATTCTATTATTATTCTATGGTCTTCTGTCGAGAGTCGGTTCGAGCAGAAGGGAGTGTCGGACTTCTACTGATTATGCACTGTTCCTTCAGTGGCTCTTGCGTTTCGGTACCACGGTATCTAGTTCAACATAACCACAGGCAATGCCTAATATTCTGGTTATAATATTAATCTAATATTAACTTATGGTCCGGTTTGTGATATTTGGACATTAGATCATGTAAAACCTTTTGATGCCAAAGTTTCACACGTTTTCACTCTAGAGATTGTTCATTACTACAATTTCAACTCTTGACAAGTGACGTGGACTTGGTGGTATCTCCACCATGTCCACCATAAAGTAGCTAATTAAACGTGAGTAATGATTTACCATCACACACGGGAGTTTGTTCGGTGAAATGTATATTGGACCTTTTTGACAACATCCCAATAAAGTGAAATAAAAACAGATCTATTGTCAATATTTATTTCTTTTGAATTGGCGGCAAGTCATTTCCGTCTTTCCAAAATTTTATTACACGGTTATCTAGAACGGCAATGCACTATCGTGACATTTCAGCGGGAGGAAATGCCCGGGTGTCACCACTGCGAGGATCGCCCTGAGGACACGGTGGAACACACAGTGGAGATTTGCCCCGCTTGGGCAGAGCTCCACCGTGTCCTCTTAGGGGCAATAGGCGGCGATCTCTCGCTCCCGGCCCTGGTTCAATCCATGGTCCGGAGCGAGGAGGCATGGGAAGCAGTCACTTCTTTCTACGAAGCAGTTATGCAAGCGAAGGAGGTGGCGGAAGGCGCGAGGGAGAGGCGAGTCTCAAGGCCCTCACAGCCCTCACGCCCCAGCCGCCGCAGGAGACGCTCCGGGCTTCGGGAGTCACAGGGTGACTTCCAGCCACCACAGGCGCGGGCCTGCGGGCTGCGAGCAATGGGTAGCTCGCCGCCCGACTGAAACCAGGCCCGTGTAGACGGCGCGTCGTGTTTCACGCGCGCCTCAAAGAGTGTCAGCTAATTGTCGGGGCCCGTAAGAGGGCCGTTGCCTGCCGGGGTTGCGAAATTGTTCGAAAGACTCATCTGTATTTCCTGATGGCTATAACCCTTAAATTGCCTCGGTGGGTTGGACAAGAAGTGCTACTGGGTTTTTCTGTTAGAAATTTCTCAGTAGTAGTGCGGAGTTTGGAAGTTGGTGGTGCTGCCCCCCGTGCCTCGGAAAGCACGTTAATTTATTTTATTTTATTTTATTTATTTATTTGTCTCAGACCATTGATCCATAGAGTGTTAGTAAAAAACTTAACCTATTGTTAGTAAAATAAATTAAAACATAACATCAATTTAATTGGTGACATGCACGCCTGTGCGCACATGCCTACCAGCCCAGTGCCTGACAAATGGCCCATCTATTTTGTCCGCCAGTGTAACTAGAATGTTGTTGTTGTTGTTAAGCCGTTGGTCCTGCGCCTGATCTCTCCGGTCGGGACGGATTGCCGTCCATCGGACAGTGACAATAAAGGAACAGAGAGTGCACCTGTACCTTCACATACTTGTGCTCTATGGCTAATCGACTATGAGATTGGCCGCCTTGGACGAAATCGGCTAAGAGACCTATTATTAACCTTATAATTTTAAGTCAAGATTGAAATGAAATGAAACATTTATTTTGTAAATTGGTTGTAAATAACAATTTTACACGTCATTTTTTTTCGTGTTTTAAGTTAAGCTGGATGAGGCCGATGTTTCCTAACGGACTACTCTGAGAAGAAACAAACTCAGAGGTCAACGTCTCTTTTAAAGTCCATACAATTCGTATTTATCAATCAATATGAGAAGCATGAAGGTTCATGTCTGTTGTGTCTTTTGAGGAAAGGAGCACGCAGATTTGAGCGGACCTGTCCAGACAGTGCAATCATTTGTCAGTTATCGTGTAGCTCAACTTCGAACTTAAGGAGCTCAACGATCTGACGAACAATACCAAAGTAAGGACATTTGGGTAGGCCACACAAATACTCAAACTGCCAGACAGATCAACTATAAATTATAATGAAAATAGTATAAAAAGAAACAATAACCTACATATTCCTCACATTCACAATAATAAAAATATAAAAGACAAAAATAAAATAAAAAGTATATACAATACTTTAGAAAGTCAATCATTAACTTAACTCAGCAAAATATATTAAAAATCCCGCATAAATAGGTATATCATTGGAACAACTCATTCCCAAGCCTTTTTGTCCTCAATATAATCTTAGACTGTGTAAAAAGCTTTCTGACATAGCTTGCGTTTTATACATAATTTGAATTCATTAATACTTAGTTCTTGAATGTGGCTAGGAATTTTATTATAAAAACATATATATTGGCATCTAAACGAGCCACCATATTTTTTAGCCTTGTTTTATGAATAACATACTTATCTTTGTTCCTTGTGTTTACATTATGAATATCACTGTATTTTTAAACAGATTAATATTTTTGTGTGCATACAAAAGATTCTCGTAAAAATACTGAGATGACACAGTCATAATATTAATCTCTTTAAATTTGTCCCTTAAGGAATGTTTAGGACTTAATTTATAAATAGCACGAATAGCCCTTTTTGTAGTATAATGCCGTACGACGTCAAACTGAAACGTGAAACTGAAGTAAACTAAACGTGCTGTTTTGACATCAGTGAAGCCACGAATTTGCATATGCTGCAGACCTAAGCTTTTTTGACAACTTTTCTATCACTGCAGCTTCGCATCCAAAGTTATACCCAAGAATATCTTTTACCCTTTATTGATACACTAGTATTCACTTGTCTAACATGATGTAATGTAAATTTTATGCATTTGGTTTTTTTCCCCATTAAGAGGAAGATTATTAATATTAAACCAGCTAACTACAGTTGCAAGGGTACTGTTTACTTCATTAGTAACCTGCTGCTGACGTTTGATTTTGCAAATAACACTATATCATGATTTTTATCAGATACGGCAAATCATTTATATAAATAAGAAATAAAAAGGAACCCAAGATTTAGCCTTGGGGGACCTCCATCTTAACCACAGATCCCGAAGATCTTTTACCATTCACATCGACTCTCTGAATCCTTTTACTCAAGTATGAGGTCAGAAGATTCGGAGAGGCGTCCCGGATTCCGTAGTAGTGGAGTTTCCTGATTAATGTCTCATGGGAATTGAATAAGATATTTCGGTGAGCGTGCCTTATCACTGACCACATCATCGCTTACCATCAGTTGAGATAGGTGTCAAAGGCGAGCCTAGCAATATTATAAAAGAATTGACAGTTAAAGCTCGAGTGAATCAAGTAATGGCAACTGATTCCACTTCTAAAACTTCGACAGTTTCTAGTTCCACTTCCAAGACAACAAATAAAGACCACACAATTCCTAAATTCTAGAACATAACCAATTTCAAACGGTACAATATCTCTCCAAGATCTTGGTATGATTTTATTATTGAACTTTATGATAAATAAATGATAAATAATCTTTATTTTGCAAATTGGTTATTAAATAACACTTGTACACGTCATTTTTCTTTTTTCGTAAATATTAACTAGACGGGGCCGGTGTTTCCTAAATGACTACCCTGAGAAGAAACACCGAAACAAACTGAGGGGTCCGTCTCTTTTAAAGTCCATACAATCTATACTGGTTTGATTATGTGGGAACCTTGTAGGTTTTAGTCTGAGACGATCTTTTGAAGAAAGATGCTCACAGATTTGAGTGGGCCTGTCCATACAGTGCAAGCATTTGTCAAATGACGTATAGCTCAACTTAGAACAAGGAGCTTAACGATTTGACGAACCAACCAAGGAAAGGACGTTAGGGTAGGCCGCAAAAGCACTCAAACTGCCAGACAATCATGTTTAACTGGAATAAAATAACCTACATAGTTCACATATTCACAATCGTTTATGAAGATGCCTGCTTAGCCGTTGGCTTTCAGTCTAACCGGGTTCAGGAGATAAGTATTAGTGGTTTACATGGAGTAACTGCCATCTGACTTCCACAACCCATTAGCTGGGTAAAACAATAGCCCGTGGCTAGACTAGTGGTATTTTTTTGGCTTTTGACTCTCCGTAACGACTGACTGTCAAAGATGTTCAAATGACGGCCGGGACAAGGTATCACAGCACCGACTTCTAAGGGCCTGTGCACACCACGTTTTTTAAACGCGCCACGACGCGCGTTTTAGAAACGCGTGTCGACGGCGCGCTTTTATCCTACAGAGCAGTCTGACTTGCGTGCGTATTGCGTCTGTATCGCTACAAACGCGCGTCAACGGCGCGTTTAAAAAACGTGGCGTGCATAAACCCTAAGCTACTACTGAGAAATTTTTGATAGCGAAATACCAATAGCACTTTTGGCCCGACCCGGGAATTGAACACGATACCTCGTGCTCAGTAGTCGCGTTTGCGATCACTACACCAACTAGGTAATTAATCTACAAAGTGAACCATGATATTTAAAAATCTTTCAATAAATATGTTGTTAAGTGGAAGCCTTGCTCTTGTCATTGCACTTTAAATTAATGTCTACACTGAAATATATGTAGATGGTTTTCAATTTGTTTTTCTTTTCAATATAGCCGAATGGTTAAGGTGTCGGACTTTTGATCGAGAAGTCACGGGTTCCAATCCCAACCATCACACTATTGCCGTGAACTGACTCCAGACACTATAATATATTTAGCTTAGTTGGAGGGATTAACAAGATTGCTAGTAATGTGATTTCTACCCACATTGCTAGTTGTCGTATTAAAAAAAAAGAAAAAAGTACAAAGATTTTTTCCGTAAAATAGAGCCTCAGGAATTTAATTTTTTGTATAAATATGTATAATATATCTATTAGCTTATCCAAATTAAAGATATACATTCTTCTTTATGAATGAAGCTGCCGTAAAAATAATTAATTCAATTAAGGTTACTACAATTTACAAATAAACAGTAAGTATGAAATGAAGAATGAATTAGGTACGAAATGTAATTTTTTTACTGTAAATTCTTGGAATAATAACGAATCGTCTTGTAAGTCGTTATTTGGAGACGGCCTTCAAACTGGCATATCACGATATATACAAGGGTCAATTTATTTTCAACTACTTCTAAGAAACCTCCATATCGTACGGATTTGTATCTATAAATAAGTTATTTTTTCAGGTTACACCTGGCTGACCTGACATACGTTTGAATCGAAGAGGCTTATTTTAGCTGGTCATCATCATCGTTATCTGCTCAGCCTTTTTCCAACTATGCTGGGGTTAGCTTCCATCTTACCGGATTCAATTTACACCGCCGCGGAATGGAATGGAATTGAAGCGTCAATTTCGCCTCATGACGCGAGAAGTCACGCGAATTCGCTGGAATGCTCGATTATTCTCGCGCATTCCAGCGAATTCACGTGACTGCGCCTTGCTTGCTAGGCACCGAACTGCTGTGACCGACCCAACCGACTCCCCGTTCGCGCCACTATCCGCGGATTCCACAGACGGCGCCGACAGTAGTTCGAGAATGCGCGAGTATTCCTCGGAAGACGCGCGACCTTTTTTTGACTCCTATTCAGTTTGTATCTTATACAATTGACATAAAGTTCATTATGCTATGTACAATTACGTTGCAAAAAGTTGCTTCCATTCCATTCCGTGGTGGTGTAAATTGAGCCCTAGTGTTTTACATGAACTTCCTATCTGACCTCCACGATCCAGTAGTTGAGTAACACAATACCTCTTGACAAACTTTTTGGAAATACTTTCAATATGCATATCTACCTACGGCTAAAAAGTGGAATCCCTGCTGGAGCCTGTTTCCCGATAGTTATAACCTAAGAGATTTTAAGTCATTTATTTCTCTCACCACAATTTAAAGACATTTGATATCAATGACGTATTATGACATAGCAACGAATATATTATACTGTGGGAGACTGGTGCCTAAACTAGAATTACGTCTGTATTTCAGGACACGTCTCCGCCCCTTACATTTCAGTCGATATGTGATAATTACTCGCTCGCTACATGCGGTAAGCAATATTTAAGTTAAACAAGTTTTATTATTTTTACATGGCTACTTATTTATAATACTTGTGTTCTATTTGTGGGTATGTGTCTTGCGTGCGTGAGTGTCCCAGCTATACTATGATGCTCTTTAAATCTGGGTGGTAAGAAGTTTCTCCGTATCATGGTAGTTCAGATCCTGGAGCCAATATGTGACTTTCATTTTGCACTTTTTCTTGGTAAGATTATATATAGAAAGCGTTTTATTAATACTATTATAGAGGAAGCGACCAAGATAACAAAAGAAGCGTTTTGAGAACAAAGTGGAAAGCCGACTTTGGAGATGTTATACTGGAGTGAATCGTCTTTTACTACGTGACAATAGAGGATTGTTGTTGAGGAGTACATGCTGTTTGAGAACCATTTGTAAAATAAACAGTTGGCCAACAGTTAAAACTTTGGCTTTTTTGTACAGGAGTTCAGTAGGGAAACGGAAAGGTAGGAAAAAGACACCTTTAAAATTGCTCTCTGAGTTCTTTCCAATCCCAAGATTATGTGTTTTGCAGCACCACCCCATGATGTGATGATATACAATAGGTTAATAGGAATTGGACAAGGGCAAAGTAGACCATTCTCCTCAGCTTCTCTCCTAGCACGTTTCTCAGGGCCTTAAAGACGAATATTAATTTCTGCAACCTTCTACTAAGTGTATTAATGTGCTCTTGGAATTTTAAAGTAGCGTCAACTGTGATACCTAAATATTTTACACTGTTTTCTTTAAGGATGTAAGTGCAGGCGCATAAATTGTCACTTTGGTTATGGCAAGAGTGGGCTATTATAGAACTCGTCACGGGTGATGTTTGAGCGTTATTTTTTATACTAATGGTAATGTATTTCGTTTTGTCCGTGTTTAGTGTGAGGCCATTATTGTGAAGCCACTCCATCACAGTGTCAAGTCCTGTTTGTGCAAGCGTATATACTTTGTGCCATGATTTAGCGCTGAAGAGAAGGGCAGTATCGTCTGCGAAGGTTATAATTTTACCTTTTGGGAGAGTGAGCATACCCAGCTCGTTAATGTATACTAGGAAGAGAGTCGGTCCAATTACGCTGCCCTGTGGCACTCCATAAGTGACGGTGCACTTGTCGCTGATGATACTGATACTTTAACGTACTGGGTACGCTCACTCAGATAATCTGTGAGGAGTTTTAGTTGATTACCCCTTATTCCTAATCGTTCCATCTTCTGAATAAGGATTGGGACAGAAACTGTGTCAAAAGCTTTGGCAAGATCTAAAAAGATACACAAAACCTTTTGCCCAGAATCCATATTAGTAACAACATAATTTGTTAGATCATGAACCGCACCAGATGTTGATTTGCCAGCTCGAAACCCATATTGTGAGGATGATAGTAGGTTGAACTTTTCCAAATAGTCTATGAGTCTGCGGTTCATGAACCGCTCCAGAATTTTACATGGGGCAGGAAGAACGGCAATAGGTTTATTGTTTTTGACACAGCAGACAGAGTAAATAGGTTACTTCTAGGTTAACGTGCTCCATCTTGAACAACATCATCACTTACCATCAGGTGAGATGGTGGTCAATAAAAAAAGGACCAGTCTCAGATTTTCTGGCGTCTGCCTACCAATAACGATTGTCAAAGATGTTCAAATGAGAGCCGGGGCTAATGCCTTAATGTTGTTTCCGTAACCTATTATGGATATAGTTAGGTATTATAGTACCCGGTGAGTAAGTTATTTCTAGGTAAGCGTGCTTATTTGTTAAAACTTTATGCGACAAAAAATGTACAAAAGTGGACTTAATGCCATAGGCATTCTCTACCAGTCAACCATGGATGGTGAAGAGATAACATGGCAGGTGCATAAAAAAGAAGAAAATTTGTTAGATAATATATTCAAAGAAAAAGTTTTATTACAAGTATATGCGATTAGGTTATCACATTAATTAAAACCTACTTAGGTAGCTCTATATTAGATATTTTATTATATACAATTGAAATATAATAAACAATATTATAGCCGTGGGAGCTTTTTTCCATTTTAATATTTCACAACATCATGTATTGCATAAACGTAATCAGCTGACCATCCATTCGGCGCGTGCTCCACCGGCCTCGGCGCCGCGGCGTTGCCGCTTTTACAGGTTAGTAAACTAATATTATAAAGTATTATTTAATTTTTACCAATAACGCCATTTATTTTGTTTGTAAAATGCATTTTCTTGATTTTAGTAAAATTATTTATTTTATTATTTTAACGGACTGATAACAACTTGTAATACATGCTGTACAATTTAATGTAATAACCTAATCGCCACCCTGTATACATATATAACAAAAATAAACTTAGATACATATTTATCATAATACATACCAATATATATAATATATATATTAATTAAAAGTTATAGAAAGGGTTACGAAAACTCTGCTTCCACTATTTGTTTAGAAAATAATCCCGAAACTTTCTCTTATGGCCATCAGCCAATATGCATTGGCTGATGGCCATCCTGATAACGAGAGGTAGCGAATTCCACAGAAGAATAGACTGTTTGTAAAAGGTAGAATGAATAAAATCAGAAATATGAGAAGGAAAGAGTAAGAGAAGATTATTGGAAGAGCGCAGACTTTTAGCGTGTGAAGAACATAGACATTAAAAATGATAAAAAAGGTAAGAGAGAGAGAAGAGAGAGTAGGAGATTTTCGACCACATCATCGTTTACAGTTCACATGATGGTCAAAATTCATAAAAAAAAGTTCAGGACAGTTATCACCTGATTCTAATTATGGACGACGACTGACGATAACAGTGATAAGAAGATCTGAAGAAAATGCAGTAAAAGCCGGCTATTACTGACATTAAGACCGCCAGCCACGTCCTGGACAGCTGATTACTAAGATTTCAAGCGACCTCAAACTTTGTCCTGGTTAGTCTTTGCAGCAATGTACAGAACTCTAGAACGAGATATAAAACTCGATTCTTGCGGAAGTCTTTTTTGATACAAGATGTTTTTTTTAATATTTGTTATAAAATATAATCATAAATATGACCGTTAAAAACTAGGCTTTAAAATGTTGATGAAAAGATAATTAAGAAATAATGAAAGTCAACATGTTATTTTTTATTCAAATTAACCTGAAATAAATGAATTTATTTATTTAGATTTAAAATTTTATCGAATTGTTTCGAAATTGACCGTTAGTTAGTATGAAGCCTATTGCAAAAATTTTGGTAATTAGAAAAGTAACGGATAGTTTACAAAATACGTCTTTGTTTCGAACGGTTTGATTTTGATGTACTTGAGAATGTACGATGAAAAATATATTTTTGACTTTTTATATACTTATTTTTTTAATTAATGTTGATTATTTTGGTAACGGTACATAGCTTTCAAATGTACAAAGACAAAGAAGTGAAAGGTATATACTCGTACCTACAGTTAATCAGCAAGATAATATCTAGTAAAAAATCCAGCTACACACATTCATCAGTTAGTCACTTAATCCACAATAACTGAATATCATTTATTCATGAAACCCAAATTAAGGAAACTTACCTACTTTATTATTAATGACGTCACATTCGTGATAATGACATCATTCACGTGACAATTTCACGCCAAAGTCTAACCTATCTATAAAAGAAAGTAAAAGTTTAAATCAGACTAGTTCTACGGAAACATAAGTCAAATGGCAGGTTTACTACATAGCAAGGGTATACAAAATTACATCCCAATATCTGCAAACAATGTCATCGCTTAGCAAAACAAGGAAAAAATTAGAAACACTTCAAACATCTTTGGCCAAAGATGAACGCAAGCGTATTCGCAAGGCAGAGTGCAACCTAGAAAACAGACAAAAAGAAAAGCTTCTGGTTTTTTTTTAACTTACGTTGTGCCGCGGTGACCATGAGTTGCACATCAACGATGCATCTTCCAGTATCCGACTCTGGAAAGAAAAATCTTGGTTCTTTTACAAACACATGTTCTTTGCATGCAGCTTTTGTTGTACACAATGTTATTATTATAAATCACTTAATTTTTTACCGAAACTAATTTAATAGGAAATATTAATACAACTATTTTCTTTATTCAATACAATTCTACTAAAAGTGTTTCAAACGATTTAATTTTTTGTTTATTTTTTTATTTAATTTTAAATGAAATTTAATGAAATATTTATTTTGTAAATTGGTTATAAATAACACTTTTACACGTCATGTTTTTTGTTGCGTGTAAAGTTTAGTTTTGCTAGATGAGGGCGGTATTTCCTAACTGACTCTGAGAAGAAACACCGAAACAAACTCAGAGGACATCGTCTCTTTTAAAGACCATACCAACCGATCCAACGATTTGAATTTATTTTTATTATTTGGTATCTATTCGTCAACTTGCTGCGTTTGTTTATGTTTTCATTTTTTTTCTATTTAAATAGATGTCAATAAAATAATGTAAATATTAATAAGTTCAGGACTGCCTTATGCTTCCGTATTCATTAATACACCGGAAAACTCTAGAATATTTCATAATCAAATATCCTATTGGATAGTTTGCGCAAAGATGATGAATATTACAAAGCTCAGTAAACACTTAGAAGTACACAACAAGAGAACCTTAGCGTCTTTCACCTACACATACATATAGAAAATATACAAGCGTTTACGAAACACAACAACTAAAAGAAAATTTATTGCCCTCGCACAAGATTAGACTCACTTTGTAGGAGATTAAACGCGGGAACTAATAAACAAACAACACCTTCTGTTAATATGTTTGAACAAGACTAAGAGTATCCTAAAGCCAGAGTCTTATGTTTCTAGACTAAAACATCTTATAAGCTTTTAAATTACGACTAAAGGAAGTATCAACTTGTATCTTTGATAAGCCTCAATCTTATTTTAATATCAAGGCATCCTAAACAAGTATTTTTTAATTCATTAATAAGTTTTTTTTTAATCCACATTACATTTTTCGTTAGCCGGCAAATAAATTAAAACCACGATTTTTAACAATAATATTGTAAGTAAATATTCTTAATTTTAACGAAGAAGGGTCAAAAACACCCAGGGATACAGATCCACCATGTAGACCAAATGTAGGCCATGGAAAGTCCTGCCCAGTCCCATTAGACGATATGCGTTCTGGATCGCAGTAAGCTCTTACGAACACGGTCCGTTAATTTAACACCTACTGCACTCCATTTTTTCAAATCCAATCAGTCTGATAAGCTTTTCAAGTCACAACAATATTTTTACTACGAGTAGGTATGTGTGCGACATGGATTTACATTTGAACCGCTGAAGAAATGGTGGTCTCATGCAGCGCAGATAAGCCAGCGTGAGCTAGCATTAATCCAACCATTATTCGATTTGAGGACCCTTCTGCGCGCAGAATGTAGGATTCTGGCGAAATCAGCTCTTCGTTGGTGTAATTGCTACAAGGCGTTCCAATCCGTGGATGAAAAATAAATAAATAAATGGTTTAAAAAATAAGTGACTACCCATTTTTTTTCCAGTGAAATATAATAGCCACTCAGCAAAAATTAAGAGAGTTTGGCTGGGAGGTGTTAATGCACCCGCCGTATAGTCCTGACCTTGCACCTTCAGATTTCCACCTGTTTCGGTCTCTTCAGATTTCTTTAGGCAGGTTAACATCACGAGAGGACTGCAAAAACCACTTGTCGTGGTATTTTGATCAGAAGTCCCAAAATTTCTATAGCAATGGGATCATGTCCCTACCTACAAGATGGCAAAAAGTTATCGAACAAAATCGTACCTACATACTTTAGTTAAATGTAAATAATATTAATAATATTAAAAATGTTTTGAATTTTTTTTTTAATGCGAAGAATCTTTATCCCCAACCTTATATATAGGCCTATATTCTGTGATAACGCAGCATTATACAGGTGAAGATTTTTTTTAAATTGGATTAGTTAATTCAGCATTACGAACCACGCCATCTAATAATTGTAGTAGACCTTCACATATTTTTAGCCATCGAATATAAATCTATACTAATTATAAAGCAGTAAAATTTATTTGTTTGAACGCCCTAATCTTCGAAAGTACTGCATGGATTTCGATGAAATTTGGATGGAAGTAGCTTGAAGCTTGAGGAAGGTTATACGACTTTATACCCGACTGCACAAAAGGAGAGTTATGTTTAATCGTGATAAAGTCCGCGGGAGCGAACTTTTATTTTAACTTATTCTTTCATAGTTAGTTTGCTTTGGAAAGACATCACAAAAAACGACGAACGCAATTTAGTCTGTTTATCACACACTTTGCTTGGCTGGACATGCACACAATAATTTCTGTTCTTTTTAATAATATAATAAAAACAACAGATTTAGATTAATTTTAAGGGGGTCTTCAAGTCAAGAGTGAATAGGTTACTTTTAGGTAAGTGTGCTACTTCTTTGACCACATCATCAATTACCATCAGGTGAGATGGCGGTCAAACGCGAGCCTATTATAAATAAAAAAGTTTATTTTTGTTAATCTGTTAGTTTCCAAATATTTGTCATTGTACTTTCTAACACCACAACAGTAATGTTGAATATTTTAATCAGGGACCACCGCCGATGTTGCACACAAAATAAAAAACGAGACAATTAAGTAATTGACTAACTTAAGAGCTGCTTAAATTTTCATTTGGCTAACAGACGTGTTTGGCTGCATTCGATACGTGAGTAATGGTCGGCCATCGTTAACCTAATACCGCGTCCGTCTGTTTGTTGGACCAATATATTTGTTTATTCTCATAAATAATGAACGAGTTCTATGTGTACTTTTAGACATTGTTAGCCAACGACCAGTTTATTTAACTTTCTACTGAAGAGGTAACGTTACTAAATGATACTAATGTTCTTTGCTACGAGCCTCTAATGTTTTATTTATTTATTTAATATTTACTGAACACACAGACGAAGTAAGAAAAGAAAAATATATATACAAAGATGGTGCTTTCTCCAAAAGGAATATATAGTATGATATGAAGTAGTTTACGTTGATAAAAAACACAAATATCATAATAAAATATACTTAACAATATTAAAGATATACTTATTTCAAACTGGTACATTTTGTAAAGCTAGGGTTGAAGGGTATTCGTAGAGGCGGTCGGCGGTGGCAACCTCTCGCGCCCTGCTCTGGTTCAGACCATGGTGTGGAGCGAGAGGGAATGGGATGCGGTCGCCTCCTTCTGCGAAGCAGTCATGCTAGCGAAGGAGGAGGCCGAACGCGCGAGGAAGAGGCAACTCTCCTCCTCGCGCCCTAGCCACCGCGTGTGACGCCCCGGGCGTCGGGGATCGCGATCACATTTCCGGCCACCGTGGGCGCGGGCCTCAAAGAGCTGTCAACACCAGTGACGGGGCCTCATAGGGCCATTGCCTGCCGGGGTTTACGGGAAAGTTCTATCGAGATACCGCGGCCCCGGAACTTTTGGGCAGCCGAAAGAACAGGGTGGTTTTTTAGTCAGTAGAAGTCTGACACACCCTTCCGCTTAACCCAGAGCGGAAGAAGTCGAAGATGATTTTCCCACCCAGAAAAAAAAGGGTTGAAGGGTATTGGTAGTTATGTCAGGCGGCAGAGAGTTCCACACACCACGTGCATAGTAAGGACAAGCAGTAGAAGTCAGTGCTCTCCCCACACTAGCAGGGATTTAAGAAATCTATATCTATACATATAAATAAAACTAAAGTTGTTGTCTGTGTTTTCTCAAGTGCTTAGGCACAGTTATTTACATAAATAGCATCTATTTTCCATTTCTTATCTGTCCGTCTCTCTGTTTATCCGGGCTAATCTCTAAACCAATTTTAATGAGACTTTCACAGTAAGATATTAAGCTGATCATTGGGCAACGTTTAAGTTACTTTTGATTCCGGAATTCCCGCGGGCTCAAAGTTTACGCAAGAAAACAAACCGCGCGAACGAGGTCGCGGGCACAGCTGGTATAATAGTTAATTTAACAGCTTGTAGGACCTAAAATCCACAGCAAATCGATACGGGACTATTACAAAACCCTTAGTGGTACCTACCGTTTAGCTCATTATACTATGCATTATAAGTGCAGCGTTTGACCAAGTAAATGTCAATACAATTTCGTTCGTCATTGAACGAAAGAACGATTATTCTAATGTTCATTCGGTCACACGTTCACAAAGGCCATTTGCAGTAACCCCTCCCATTGAAACAAATGGTAACTAAATAAGTAATTGCTGGGTACCGGTTGGGAAAAATTTGTAAAAAGAACGTGCATTATTTTCTTTGAAACATTCTCTTATTGACAACTACATAGTAAGTTGTGCCCGCGACTTCGTACCCGAGGGTATTTTTCCCGCGTATATCCTGATCTATTCCCTAATAATATCTGCTGCCCTATGACTTCGTGTACCTACCAGTGAAAGTCGCATTTAAATCGGTTTAAATAACAACCAAGTCAACATTTTTTTTTATTTTTATTTTAATGTAATATATGAAATAACAGACTGACACTTCAATTTATTTATATGTATATGGATGTATACAACGTGTAACGGAAACCCCATATCAATCCCAAAGGGCTCAAGACAACATCTGGTATGGAGTCTCTATGCCCAGTTTCAGCACAAAATAAGTGACTCAAACAATTGATACGAAATTATCGGTTTCATATGTGTCTTGAATATCAATCATAACAAACGTGTCACAGCACTACGAGGGTCAATAACTTTCCACGTCACTTGCCTATAACACGATCATTCTCTTCAATCTTCTTAATTTGAAAAATTCAGTCTCTGGTATGTATTGAAAGGAGATGTTTCATTTTCGGCCATCTGATGTACATTTACCGAAAAAGAGGATAAAATACTATAAATTGGGGAAAAATATTCTCTGGTGAATTTGAGCCTGATTTGTTGTGTACAAAAAAGAATAGTTTTTCAATTATTGCCATGTTTTATTCAACATGGCGTCTCGTTTGCTTGCATACTTCATTCGTTCTGAAATCATGTCTCATCAATCAATGTTACATATAAGATAATTAAAAAATGTGTGTATTCTTGTAGTGTTAAAAATGAATTACTATTATTCTCTTGTACATATTTTTGAGTAATTTACATAATTAAGTGTGATGATTTCATCGTTACAAAAATCTTTAGTGTCCATTTTTGAAATGTGTTTCTGAACGAATTCAAAATAACCACTATTGTTGTCTTGAAACTCTATCAGTTACTAGTCAGGTATTTAAGGTCCCCGCTAGGGTAATAGTGTTCTGTGGGTTAGTTCTGATGAACAGAAACAAAATAAGGTTAAGTAAACGTCATTTCTACAACCTTTCATGGCTGTCTTAACTCTTAGGACAAACGTCAAACATTTTTAATTTTTATTTTGTACCTACATAAAATCCATTTGATATTATGAAAAAAAAAATTACTTTATTCTATTCAGGGGTAAGTTTCCCAGCTTTGCTGAAATGTACATGTTATGGCCGGAGCTCCATATAAAAATGAAACATCTCCTTTCTAATTAGTCCCACACATGAAGACATAGGATTACCAAACCCTTCTCATATCGTTTGTTATCATCCAAAGAAGCTGTGCACTTGGTATGTATATACCCTTTAAATTACACGTTGTATATGTATTATGTTTATACATATATACAAAGTATATAGTATGTAAAGAAGATCTATAGATAAAAAACGAAACCTTAGTTCGCATTAGGTTAAGAAAGTCATATACCTACAGAACCATCACGCATACTTGCCTAGCTGGTTTAACAAGCCAACGACAAATTACTACTGATATTATGTACTGGAACTGTGTTTAAATTTGGTTTAAATTAAGAATTGATTGGCTTCGCTGTCACGCATGGCAGCCTTGAAGAAAGATTACAATGTTCATTTGTTCTTTCTATTTACGCTAGTAAGTTTCTCATGACAAAAGACTTAGTATCTTTAGAAAAATCTTGTATAGACAATAACAATTCAGTTCTTTAGAATATCCTACTACACATAAGATATTTTCGTTTGTATTAAGTTTCTAATATGTAGTCACTAGTTATTTAAGTAAATGTATGTAAAAATGTAAACAATTTACTATCTTATTTATTCTGCGATTGTAAACAATTTTTCAATTAGTAATTTTCTTGTTCGAACTGGTCGGAATAAAACTAAAGATTTTAACAAAAATTCTTTAATATTTGTGTGAAACTAATACAGGGTTTTGGTGAGAAAGCAAATATAGCTTCTAAGTTTATATATACATATTACTAGTGATCCGCCCCGGCTTTGCACGCGTGCAATGTACTAATGTGCTTAGAATTTCTTAGCATTTCTCTACTATAATATGTGTATATTATAAGTATACCTTCGTCTTGAATCTTCGTTCGTTTATCTATTGCTAAAAACTAAAAGTCACTTCCGTTGTCTGTAAACTATGAAATGATATATCTTTAGATGTAAAAATATATCATATCATAGTTTACTGTGACTATAACAGAGTGATACCTATATACATATACGGCATGATAATTATTGATTTTAAATCTCTGAAAGGTTTCAATTTCAATCATGTGAAAGTATTAACGAAAGAAGTATTGCGAAATATGACCATCTACCACTTTGAGTGACATCTTCCTCCCGTACTAGGCCCTTTAATAATTAATTTCCAGCCCTTTGCCTCGGCTGCGTAATGGCGTGACTAAATAAGGGAGGGCCGACCCTCCCCCTCATCCCTCTCTGAAAACTTTTAATACTGAACGTTTGTTTTAGGGTAATTTTGAGTGCAGGTCAAAGAACATCAATAACTGGGCTCTGTTTTAGCTAAATATTTTTAACCTAATGGCTCTTTATGTGAGCGAAGTTTTATAGAGGTAACAAACATAGGCGTATTCAAAAGGTTTTTTTTATTTACTTCATTGCTTACCTTACAATATTTACATGGATATAAATGATAAAACTAGAGACAACCTTTGGATGTATACATAGAACTTATAGGAGATAGAGTTAGGGCTGTCAGATCAGTACAAAAATCATAACTTAGATTTATTTAATATAATAATATAAAATACATATAATATCAAACAAAATATACTAATTCATATCAAATTTATAAAAGAAGAGAAAGGAGATCTCCTACTGTTCATTTTTCTTTGATTATTGTAGAATTCATTATATCAAATTCAAAATACAAAATTCATTAGAATTCAAATATCACTTAAAATGAGTTTGAACTTGTCATCTTCAAAATATATTTTTTCAGTATATTTTAAATTTAACAAATAGTTCGCCATTTTTTATTCAATTGGGCAAATGATTTTAGATTGGTGTTACGTCAAACATAGTATTTTTATTACAATGGGTTTTTATTCCGGATCAATTGGGTACAAATAACATTGTGTTTAGCAATATTTAAATATTTTCATTTTTAAGATTGATTGTATAAAACGGTAGAAGCTGATCTTGAATATATTCATATAAAACTACAGTATATTAATGTAATCATTCATACAGAAAACAATCAACATTCTTGACATACTTACTTAGATCTATCTAGATTCTGTGTTCTTATGTTCGAATAAAATGTGCGCCATTATCCTCAAAACATCATTAAAAAAAAAACATATAAAGTGGAAAAAATCCGTTGTCAAACCAGCCAATTTCACCTGAGCGTCATCTGTGATTTTTCACACGAAACAATAAAAAAGTATCTCTCAAACTCATTCTACAATTACAGAAACATAATAGCTTCCGAGAATACAATCTGACACAACAGAATGAGCCTTAAATTCGTTGGACTTTGAGGCAGACAGAGATGAGAATACTTAAGCTGTCGAAATCCAATACGAGTAAGGGAGACGACTATAAGATTATGATAATGATAAAAATGCCCAATGAGGGTGGCAGTACTTACGACCAATTTAAAGATATGTATTTAATGTTTGGAGCGGAGTTTTCGGGAGGGAATAAGAGGGATTTGAATTGATAATTGGGGTGCACTCTATCGCTTTGGTTTTTAGGGATTTTCCTATTCGCGTGCCGAGTGAGAACTTAGTTAGGCTTTTAGGGTTATTTTTGGGATTCCGTGTGTACAGGCATTCGGTGTGCTTAGTACAGGATGTTTGCTTATGTTTTACATAGGGTGTGTTTATTTTTTTGTTTCACAACGTAGTGCTTTGGCTTCTACACCGAAATACTCCATAGATTAACAGGTAGGTATGTCCCATATTGAAATTTGAAATACCTACATAGGATAAAAGAAAATTCATTTTATTTCAAATAAGGACAAACAATGAAATGCACTTTATAAGTGGATAAATGTATAGCCTAAACTAGATATAATTCAACTAATTATAAATCAAAATTAGTTCGCGGCTTCAGTCGCCTGTAAAGTGGTTTTTCAGCGAAAAAATTGCCTATGTCACCAAACCTTCATCTATCTTCAGACCTTTCGCATTTATAACATAAGTATTGATTACATAGTCTGTTTTAATAACTACGTTACTTCTTTCTTACTAACAAGTAGCTATACGTGGCCATGTGTATATATAAAGTCCACTTCATTATGTAAGCTAGGGCATGTACCGAAATCGAACGCATACAGCGAAGTAACTACCTTGTACATATCTATTATATCCCCCACGTTAATGCGAGCGGGTAATCAGCAGGGAAGCTATAACAATGACGGTTAACGAGTTTCATTAGAGACCCGCCATTCACTCCGCGTTATCGTCGTGGTTTCTGCGGATAAAGCTCGCCACTCTCGCGGCGTGAAAATGTCGTTACGAAAGTACGGAGTTGGGTATTTTTTTAATTTTACTCGACAAAACTGAAAGTGCTTTGTTTTTAGAGTTTTGGAGTAAATGATTAAGGGTAAAGTTTTCGATTTACTAAAGAAGAGGGCTAACTTTGTATTTTAGCAATCGGAAACTGTTAAAACACCTACGATTTTTCTCTATTATAAGATGTTTCTGGATATTGATAATGTGAACAGATGGGGTTCACGGACAGCACAGATTTCAAGTGTATATGCAGCGTTATAGCTCCTCAGACAGAGGCCCACATTCCGTCTTACTCCACATGCCCCATTACCTATGCACTTGATTGTCTTATGTCTGAATTAGTGAGCGAAGTTCAAGTTTCTGATTTCTGGACTAAACGTATTTGCCACTTAAGAAGAATACACTGTCGCAAAAATGATATAGCAGCTTAAATGCTTTTAAGGCACAGAAGAGATGTCTCAGAGCCATGTTAAATTTGAGTACCACTACTAGTTGTAAGCCTTATTTCATACAATATAAAATACTGACACTAACTTCCCTGTACATTCTGGAAACAGTCATGTTCATCAGAAATAATAACGCCTTATTTTCGCGAATGGCAGAAAAATTTCCCAGAAATAGGCGTGATCAAAATCAGCTCTGTCAGCATAGGAGTAGGACTGCACTTATGCGCAAAAGTGTTTTCTACATGGCTCCCGTGATTTATAATAAGTTACCTAAAAGTTGGAGGGAGCTTAATAATAATGAACTGAAAAAACAACTTAAAACATTCCTAACCGATAAAGCTTATTATCATATTAATGAATATCTTGCAGAACAATTTACTGTGACATAGATTTATTGAATCAATATTGTATGTTATTAATCTTGACATGTATACTTCTGATATTAAAATTTTTATTTTTAGTTTTGACATGTACAATTTGACTTTATTTTATTTTTTACTTTTGACATATGATATTTTTTTTACTTTTGTTTCGTTTTGTTATGTATAATTTGACATTTAATATTTTTATTTTTGTGATGTATAGTTTTGAAATTAATTTTTTTAATTATTGCTAATCTGTATCAATTTATATTGTTGGGTTTAAATTAAAATTGTCATATTAATTATTTAAAACATTTGCACGCCATCGTATAGGCAAACATGTCTGAACTTTATTTTCATTTTTATGTTATCTCACATGCATTTTTATTCTGTATGTGTACACATGTTTGGAGCCAATAAAGAAATCTTGTCTTATCTTATCTTATCTAAATTTGAACACTTTTTAGTACGAGATTTGACTTTCTACTCATCTAAATGTTATTAGGAAATGTCAATACTGACATACCTTGAACGTTATCTGAAATTGATATGATAATACAATCAACAAAAGATTGCCACAGCATATTGCCTCATCAATTGGTTGTATTCACTTAAATGATCTTTAAATATACCTATTTAAGGACTAATTAAGGTGTGTAAGCTTGTAGTACAGATCACCAAATCATCACCCCCCACAAACAAGTACAAACAATACTTAAGATATTACAAATAAATCTACTTTAACTTTTGGAAATCAGTCAAAAGTCGATAACACCGGAAAATATCTACTCTATTTACAAATACACTGTTCAAGACTGCAATAGGCCAGCCAACGGTAACTGGACGTGTCCGGAACAATTCCACGATACGTGGAGACCACCGTTGTTTTCAATACTATAAACAGGGTTACACAATGGCCTGCCTCTACTAGGCTTCGGCCTACAACAATAAAAACAAAACTGTACCACTAACCTGAGTGCTGGGGACGCCAACTTCGACCTTCCAAGGTCACGCTCCAAGTGTGGTTTGTATGTAATATGAGGGTGAGTAATTGTAACGTGTGATGTAAGTTACGGGTTCTAGGACGGTCCCAAGGCGTCGATCTTCAGATGGCGCCGTCCCGACCAGCATCACACCCAACTCGTTTCCAGCAAGCGCGCGCTACGCGTGGTAGACAATAAGGCGATGTGTTCCGAGAAATATCACTGGATTCTTGTTAATCCGAGATTACAAAGTTCAATCAATCACTGAACACAATTAATCTGTTCATATCTCGTGAGATCCAATACGATTTACAACAAATTCCGCGTGCCGGCCGACCGACGACAAGGCGGCGTATAATTCAACAATATCCCGGGGTTTTCAACAAATGGGGAATACACTTCAACCAACAAATAATTCGCGACCCAATTATCGGTCTCGACAGGCGAATCCAACAATATTTTACCAATTACAATCAAATCAAAGTCCCAAACGTGCGGACATTTTTCCAACAAGCAAAGTCAATCTGTCAAGTCAAGAGAGGTTATGTCAAGTCCACAGATAATTAATGTTGCCGGCCAAAAGGTGCGTTCTGTTTCACGTCGGACCGAACATCTACCCCCCCCGGACGGGCCTACCCGTCCGCTAATCAATTGGAAGTCTTGACAAGGTTGCAAATTCAACACAGCTTCAATGCGGCCAAATACCGTAGCTAGTTCCTCTAAGGTGAGAACGGTGTCTCCCAACAATCTCCGCCAGCGTCCCTTTGCCGCTTTCACCGCGGCCCCAAAAATACCCCCCCAATGGGGGGCAGGCTGGCGGGTCAAACAACCAAGTGACCCCTCGGCGGGCCAAACTATTACCAATATCAACCTGGCTCTCATTAAGGAAGGCGTATAGCTCCTTCAAATAGTTACTTGTACCCTTGTAATTCGTACCGCAATCAGACCTAATCAACGAAGGTAACCCACGGCGAGACACAAATCTTTCCCAAGTCGCCTCAAAGGCCTCTGTCGAGAGGGAGGTTACCAGCTCCAAATGTACTGCCTTGGTTGACAGGCAGACAAACACACAAATAAGCCCTAACAATCTTGCTATTACGAAGGGTGGACGTCTTCAACAAGGGGGGACCAACAAAATCCGTTACGACGCCAGCAAAGGGCCTCGCCTCATTGACGCGATCAGCCGACAAAATCCAAAATTCTCGCTGCAGAATGGCCAACAGCGCATTGCAACCGGCATGCGAGTTCTTAGTGTGACGATCAGTCACCAACAATTGTACCAAGTTCAGTTACAACAAGGGCAGGAGCACCAATTTTAGGGTAAGGACAACTCACAAGGGTGACCTCAAACCAGGTCCTTCCCTCAACAGTGGTGACAGCCGTTTCGCCAATTCCCCAAATCTTGCCTGAAAGGTCGTTCACCTTCAGGCCAACCTGTCCCGCTAACCAAGAAGACAAAAGGCAACCCCGGACTCCCGTCTCCAAAATGGCACAGACCACGATCGAGTCACCCAAGGGTCCCCAGACCGTGACCGAGGCCGTTGGCAACAAAACCGTCTTGATCGGGGGGTTCCTTTAGCGGGGCAGGCGTCAATCTCTTAGTGATGTCTGGGCGGCGACCGATCGCCGCTTCCAGGCTGCCTTCGTTCACGACGAGGCCAACAATCAAACCATTCGTCCGCGCGGTGTCCCAAGCCGCTCGCCATCACTGGAGGGGCATATCCCACCGAATGCCCGAATGGCGGAGGCCGCGACTCCAGCGGGGGACGTTCCGCCAACGGAGGGGAAAGGCAGCGGCGCCGACCCGGCCACTGCTGCCTAGCAGCCAATGCGCGTTCTCCCTGACGAGGGAAGACCAAATGGCGCTCGTGGGGCTCCCGTTCAACTTGCGCGGGGGGTGGAGAGCGGCGTACGGAATCGCGGGTCTCAGCCCGGTGCTCGTCTCCGGGGTACCCCCCCCTGCGCGAACCCCCCTCAGAAGCTGGTCTGCTGGAGCGGTTCGCGTTGGCGCACAAAATCTCCAAGTGGGACCCATCACAAATTCTACACGGGCGGGGGTCGGGGCAGTCCCGATGGAAGTGGGCCCCCAAGCACGAAAAGCACAAACGGCGTGCGTTGACAATACGGCGGCGGGCACTTACGTGCAAATTCAAAAAATCCGGGCAACGCGCCATGACATGCCCCGTTGCCTTACAAAAGTCACAATGATGAGGACTCCGGGCACCATCAAAACGGGGGGCGGGGTGAACATCAACAGGCCCCCTAGCCCGAGGACTCCGGGCGCCAGCCAAACGGGGGGTGGGGCGATCATCAACAGGCCCCCTGGCCCGAGGACTCCGGGCGCCAGCAAAACGGGGGGCGGGGGGAACATCAACAGGCCCCCTAGCCCGAGGACTCCGGGCGCCAGCAAAACGGGGGGCGGGGCGATCATCAACAGGCCCCCTAGCCCGAGGACTCTGGGCGCCAGCAAAACGGGGGGCGGGGGGAACATCAACAGGCCCCCGAGCCCTAGTCCGTCCCTGGTCTCTGGGCTGAGAAGGTAGTGGGGGTGACCCCGTGGCGCCACGAGTGTTATCCGCAAACCGACACTCGTCTTCCAAAAATTTGAGGAGGTCGTCAAAGGGGGGAAGATGGGTGGCACTATCCCCACCATACTTCTGCTCAAAACGTGACCTCAGCTCCGCGGGGAGCAACTGCAGCACCACGTGCACCAACAAGTAGGACCAATGTTCTACCGGTAACTCCAAGCGTCTCAAAGCGTTGGTCGCTGAAACCAACGGGTTCAGCAAGTCAGTGCGCAACGTCGACGTGCTGACAATGGCCGGTAGTCCCAAAATCTGGTCGATGTGCACATCAGCCAGGCAGCGCTTGTTCTGATACCGTCGGGAGAGAAGCTCCAGAGCGGTCCGGTAAGAGGAATCCGTCACCGGCAAGTGCTGCACCAAGGCTCTGGCTTCGCCCTCCAGGACAGACAACAAATAGGCCAGCTTCTGGGCAGGTCCGAGGTCCAAGCGTGCATCGACAAGACTCTCAAAGAGATCTAGGAAGCCCAGCCAGTGGTCCAAGCGACCGTCAAAATGTGGCAGCTCCAGGGTGGGCAGCCTACTCAATAGTCCAGGGCCTGCAACAACAGGGGTCTGCGGCTTGGCCGCATCAGGCACCCGGCTCTTCAAAATTTCCCGCGCTCGCAGACATATGACATCCCCCAGGTGGATAATCTGGTCATAGTCACCCAAAATCCTATCGCGGGCCGTCTGATCCATCACCCCCAAATCCACGTCCATGATGTACTCGTTGAAGCGCGTGAGCGCAGCATCAGCTGACTTGATCCTCTCAATCACTTGCCCATACCGAGCAAGGGTGAGCTCTTCCAATTCCACACGCTCAACAGTTGCAGCTGCCGATGTGAACCATCTCAACTGTGAGGTCAATCCCGCAGCAGCCTCCCTGACTGCCCTTAATGAGGCCATTGCAACAATCAAATATTAATACAAAACAACAATCAACAACCAACAATCAAATATTAAACAAACAGCAATGACTTGTTAGCCGACCAAATAGTTTCAACAAAATAAAAATTCAAATTCAATTATTTCAAGTCCCAATCCGACCCTGTACTTATTCCAAGTATGAATCTAGCTTGCTAAGGATGGCTAGTTACAAATAAATAACAATTGAATGTATAATACAATGCTGGATCAACCTCAAATTAAACATCAATAAGCACAACAATTGTCTGTATAATATTGAGCCGGAGAATGTCTATCAACAATCCAATAATTACTATAAATGCAATAACCAATACACACAATTCAAGTCCTATTATGTTAGACTATGTGTAATTATTATTTAGATAACCTTTCAAATTCAGATCAATGACATTCAATTATTAATTGCCACAAATACCAAACAACTTTTACAACAATATACCAACTTATGTACCAAATTATGTACCAATTATACCAAATTATACCAATAATTCCTAATTTCACAAATAAATCCTACCTGTCAATGCAATGAAAGAGGCTACAATACAAATTACAAATACAACTTCAAATAGATAGCCCGGATGACATGGTAATATATTCAAAACTTATTAAGTTACAAGTTATGTTAAGTAATTAAACTCAAGTTTTAAGTTTTCAACAATATTCAAAACTTCCAATTAAACCAGTGGATCTTATTATTATAAGAGCCGCGCTTCTGCTACCAATTTTATATTAAAACCACGCTCTGCATACCAATTTTGTTCAAGACTGCAATAGGCCAGCCAACGGTAACTGGACGTGTCCGGAACAATTCCACGATACGTGGAGACCACCGTTGTTTTCAATACTATAAACAGGGTTACACAATGGCCTGCCTCTACTAGGCTTCGGCCTACAACAATAAAAACAAAACTGTACCACTAACCTGAGTGCTGGGGACGCCAACTTCGACCTTCCAAGGTCACGCTCCAAGTGTGGTTTGTATGTAATATGAGGGTGAGTAATTGTAACGTGTGATGTAAGTTACGGGTTCTAGGACGGTCCCAAGGCGTCGATCTTCAGATGGCGCCGTCCCGACCAGCATCACACCCAACTCGTTTCCAGCAAGCGCGCGCTACGCGTGGTAGACAATAAGGCGATGTGTTCCGAGAAATATCACTGGATTCTTGTTAATCCGAGATTACAAAGTTCAATCAATCACTGAACACAATTAATCTGTTCATATCTCGTGAGATCCAATACGATTTACAACAAATTCCGCGTGCCGGCCGACCGACGACAAGGCGGCGTATAATTCAACAATATCCCGGGGTTTTCAACAAATGGGGAATACACTTCAACCAACAAATAATTCGCGACCCAATTATCGGTCTCGACAGGCGAATCCAACAATATTTTACCAATTACAATCAAATCAAAGTCCCAAACGTGCGGACATTTTTCCAACAAGCAAAGTCAATCTGTCAAGTCAAGAGAGGTTATGTCAAGTCCACAGATAATTAATGTTGCCGGCCAAAAGGTGCGTTCTGTTTCACGTCGGACCGAACATACACCTTTACGCTAATTGAATCACTAGATACAAGGAAATGTTTGCATCAAAAGCGATCAAAGTTTCGGAACGTTTCATATGGCTGAGAATATCAATAAAGATAGAAATCATAGCTTACAGAGGGATCCAATGTGCTTGTTGAATATTTAATGTATTCGCTCTCTCCGATGAGTAACGGGACGCCGTTGATATTGTTACCCTCTGTCTTACTGCATCTTTGTGCTCAATTAAACCCGAGTTTGGTAACTATAATCGTTTGCAGAGGATTTAAGAAGTATTAAGATTAATATGGTATAGGTACAACAACATCCACACAAATGACTTGAATGAACTGAAAGTGAGAGAAACTTAAGATATCTATACTATGAATGATGAGGAGGAGAATTTTGTACTGCAAGCCATAATTGTCTTAAACCTTTGACGATAGCAGAAATAGCTAATCAAAGCGATCATCGTTTACGTCAGTTCTGGACTGAAAAAGATATATGTCATACAACGGGAGTACAAAAGGAACAATATGCACTTTCTTGAAGCAGGTGAATGCTGAAAGTCTAGACAAGACATGAAAGGCAAGAAGAAATTAACGATGTTATGCGTGCTTCATCGTTTTCTATATCATCTCTTACAATGAGATGATTCTGGTCATACACGGCCCTATCAATAATAAAAAAGATTCTAGCTCAAATTGATCATTTCTGTATAAAAATCATATGTATTGCTTTTCTACTCATCCGTCGAAATACTAAAAAAATAACGACAAATTGTTCAAATTATAAAAAATTAATACATCTTATCCTATCCTAAGGTGGGTGAAACTATGATCGATACCTAATAACAATGCAAAACTATATGAACAGCAAAGAAACGAAACAGCTAATAACAATCAAGTAATATCTATTAATTGCTAAACACGGTTGATACAGATTTAAATGTTACTTTCACCCGAAATGTTTAAAGCATTATATTTCAACATACTTATTACTAACTATACTGACATTTGCAAGAATTTTATTTGAAGTACATCAAGGAACAGAAAAATAGTCTAAGAACATTTTTTTTTATCATAATATATCAAACAAACCTAACCTCATACTCACTAACGCAGACACTCAAACACACCTTTTCCTAATTCGACTTTTAGTCGCATAATCGTCAATCGCGGTGTGAGTGTCCCGCCTTACTATAGGCGATAACGTTACATTAGCGGTTAACTGTAACGGTTAATGCTATGGTAATTGTTATTACCGGAGCAGTTACAGGTGCCGTGGTCGGCACTACGGCACTTATAGAGCCATCCTTGTACTTTTAGACTTTTCTTATAGGTATGTACCTGGTATCTAGATAGAGCAGTATAAGTGGTATTGTATGGACTAGCCCTAATTGCTTAATATAAAGTGTTATTTTTCCTAAAGGGTATTTGCTTATGTGCAACCGACCATATAGACAATTTTATTTTTCTATCAGGTTTTTTTCTTTAAAGGTGGTCTAATTACATGCTGTTTACTACAAAGCCAAACACGTAATTAAAAGTAAACAAGAATACTGAATGCAAGCTACACTGAAGTACTGATATAATTCACTAAATTTTTGTTTCGCTGCAATTATAGCCGTCGTAATTGAAGGGTTAACAGAAACGCTGGACGTTCATAATTCAATGGATGTCGATGAAGAATTTTAAAAAGGCTATTTTTATCGAGTTCTTTTTTTATAATAACGTTTCATGTTTTCATTTCAGCTGTCAATTTGACACGTTTACAGGGAAATCTATTTTTGGTTTTCTAATTTAATATTGTCTATGAAACAGGTGACAGAGTTAATATAGGTACTTTTCCTAGACAGATTTAATTAAGTATTTATTTTATAATCTATATAGATTTATATTTTTTATTTAATTATTGCACATTTTTTTTATAATTACTTGAGAAGCGATACCTATATTTTACGTACCTATTTTTTTTAGTTAAAAACCAGACGTAATCGATTAGTTACGCTGCTCGCGACTTGATTCATGTGAAAATGACGATAACAAGTTACATACATCCAATCCAGACCATTGTCTATTGGCGGGAATGTTTTAACTACATACCGCGGCCCTGGAACGCGAGGACAGCTAAAGGGACTGGTTGGGTTTTTAGTCTGTAGAAGTCTGACACACACACTCCGCTCCACCTAGAAAGGGAGAAGCCATTCGATATTTGCCCACCAAAAAAAAAGACAGCTAAGTCTGTGCCAGAATTTGGATGCCATTTTGACGTAATTCAGTAACAAACATCCATGATGCAATTTATACATCTTAACCTTCAGCATTTATAATATTAGGCTCTATTATTAAAAACTCTAGTCCTTCTAGTTTTGCTCGAGAAGATTGGGTCGGGTCAGATCGGCCTCCAGTCTTACCGAATACAACTGAATACAAGTATTTTACATGTACCGTCTGCCTATCTGACCTGCACCACCCAGTAGCTGTTTAAAACGATACTATAGTACTTTAAATATCTAAGGGAGCTGCTAATAAGCACACATCCTATCGTCTTTCAAAAACTTGGTAAAGGATCTTTATATCTCTTCTTAAATTTTTATTTTTAATATGTATACCTATGTTTTGAGAATGTTTTTATATTTTATAAAGATAAATAGTACACCGTGGACTACCCGCGTATTTATTTTCTCCTGTGTCAAATCCATCCAAAGGTTGTCTGTAAAAGATCGCTTTTAGCGATAAGACCACCCATTGTATCACCCTTTTTAGTTGTAAAGTCGTTATTGTTTTACTGTTATGGTGTATAAAGCAATAAAGAATATATTATCTATCTATCTAATTAATAACCATTCATAAGTAATTCTCATTCATACCCAACATAACACAAAACACGCATTTTACATACATAGGCGTCTTTAACAGCCAACACATCAATTAGTTACCAAGACGTACAATTAGCGTTGCGAAAGACAGACAGACGATGTCATTATCATGGACAATGCAGGTAATAATTAGTTCTTCGTGTAAAGTGGGATTATTATCCGACACCACTGAGTGTTGTTTTGTTCGCGTGTGGTCTGATATACATATTATAACTGTCAATCAATACCCTTTGCCTTTTAATAACTTGCAGCTTTACAGCCAAAAATACGAAAGAAGAAAGAAAGAGATATAGAATATATTCATTCGGCATCAGTACATCAGGCACACACATACAAAAATACAAATAAATGAGCGTAAAAAAATTAAAAAGACAGTACGTGCCTCATGGCTGCGCCAAAAGGTATATTAATAATGCTAATACTGATAATTATAATCTGTCGAACCTTTTAGGGACAAGAGACGGAAAACCAATTTCAAAAAATATAAATAAATATATACTTACGTACTGACGACTGAATGTATAGAAATGTAAAGTTATTTAATTCGATATTCAGACGGAAGACGAACGGCTATGCACCATCGCTTCATGCTGGGCATCCAACCCATTCGTACAAAATGTTTTGGTTATACAAGTTTCATTATGCGTCCAGCTAAGCAGTGAAATTCTCTGCCGGGGTCTGTGTTTCCTGATAGCGATAATCTGAGGGTCTTTAAGTCAAAAGTGAATAGCTTACTTCCAGGTAAGTGTGCCTAAGCTTCAATTACATTATCGCTTGCCTTCAAGTGCGAAGGTACACTGAAAAAAAAAAGAATGATTGATTTTACTAAATTCCGCGTAAATTTTATCAAATCCGCGGGTTATATAGGTCCTACACACGAAATTGTTGATTTTACCAAATAGAACTGGTTGATTATGTAAATCAACAAAGTGGATTTTGTTAAATTCACTCTTGTTATAGTAAAATTAACTATGAAAAGGGTTGACGATGGCAGTTCATTACTCAACCTACGCTACTTTAGTACATTCAACAATTATTTTTTTTCAGTGTAGTCAAACACGAAACTATCATCATTTTTTTTGTATATTTTTTTTATTTTTATTAAAACCACCTGCACCCTTAACTAAGTTCAATAAAAAGTTTTAGCTTATAAAACGTGTCTGTGAAGTTAAAACAGTCACCATTTATATACTTCTCGTATCGAGAAACCTAAATAGCTGTCAGGCGTAGCTTACGGGGTGACCAACATTGAACATTATAAAGCTGTGCCGACTGAAACAATTCAGACACATTGCTTTAATAAACTGTTGATTTGACGATGAAAAACGCAGTCAATTTTTATTTTATAAAGTCACGATCAGTGACAGTTGTACCTTAAAAAGAATGACACAAATACCGCCAAAAAAACTCGGAAAAATCACGAACTCGAAGCAGCATACAGAAACAAGAGTAAGTTGAGCGCACGAAGCTATTCAGCGCGTTTGGGCGGGCTCGATCGATAGTAGGCGGGGCCTGGGACGCTGCGTGCTTCATCTGCGCTACCAGCTATAATTGATTGACACAAACGGACTGACGGGCAGACGCAACGCTCAGCTTTTTATTGCAGAACCGCTGGATTTAATTTCCACGCAGACTTTTTAGGGTTAATACCTAGACAGGAATGTTTTGTTTCAGTTTTTAGGGTTCCGTACTTCCAATAGAAAAAACGGAACCCTTAATTATTATTACTTCGTTTTAGTCCGTCCATTTGCCCGTCTATTGGTCTATCCGTTAGTCTGTACAAAATCTTTTTTTCAGGAATACATAAATATAAAATCGATTTTATATTTTTGACTATGTCGAATACTTGAGTCTACGGTTTCTTTAAGTTGTGATAAAATCAAACCGGTAAGTCAACAAGATACTCAATAAATTGGTAGGAAGGTCCATACAAATCTACATAGTAATTCTATAAATGCGAAAGTTTGTGAGGATGGATGTGTAGATGTATGGATGTACAGATGTTTGTTACTCTTTCAGGCAAAAACTACTGAACGGATCTGAAAGAAATTTTGTAAGTAGATAGTTGACAGGAATAACATATACGCTACTTTTTATTATTTATTCAGTATTCCCCGATGTTTCCACGGGAAAACCCTCCCACGCGAACGAAATTTTGAGAAGAAGCTAGTGTTACATAATTTTTGGAACATTCTGGACCTTGTCAGGCACAGTTAATTAGGATAGAGGAAGATATATGACTTTTATGTCTGTATTTTGCGATTTTACAAGGAAATCAAAACTTGTAAGGTACGTTCCGATATTCTAGAATCATGAAAGCCAAATAAAAAGTCTTACAACACATTTTGACAGCAAAGTCAAAGAAAATATCTGAAGTTCGGTACTATTGAACTTATTAACTTAGATACGTTTATAATGAACCCTTGGTACACGAGTCCAACTCTCACTTGGACGATTTTGTTTATGGTTCGCTTGTAGTAATGACTGGCATATGTTTATTGTATGAGATTTTTTTTTTGTGTGTTGGTTCATTTCTATTTAGCACTTTAAGTGTTTTATTATACTTCCTTATTCGACTTAAGTACAAATTGTTTGAATTTAAAATATTACGTATCAAAAATTTAAGTCCATTTGTGGGTATCGGAGACAGGGTCCAAGTTACCGGCCGTCCAGGACTCCATAGAGAGGAACCTCGAATAAAAAATAATAATATGCGCCGTGTCCAGAATTACAGCTTTCTGGATCAAGCCCTTGAACCGGCCACTTGACGAGAGCCAGCTTAAATTGACAATGAATGTCGTGGGCACTACACAAACAACGGAAAGCTCGCAAGACAAGTCAAATTATAATTATGATTCTTTCTCGACTTTCACGTGGTTGAAGAGATACTACTCTTCAACCACTTGAAAGTCGAGAAAGATAAGTAAATCAAGTATTCTTTGGCCCGTTGGTATAGTGGTCAGTGGCCCTGACTGCTATGCGCAAGGTCGTGGGTTCGATTCCTACCTAGGACAAATGTTTGTGTGATGAGCACGGTCATTTGTTCTTTGTCTGGGTGTAATTTATCTATAATATGTATGTATTTAGAAATATATATGTATGTTTATCAGTAGTCTAGTACCCATACCACAAGCTCTGCTTAGTTTGGGACTAGATGGCGTTGTGTGAAAAAGTTGTGAAATATTATATTATATTATATTATTATTATATTAATCCAGAAATTTTTATTATTTAAAAATATGTGTTCGTAAAATATATTACCTACCGATTGTTTAAGTAGATAATGATTATGTTATACGTCAAAACTTGAAGCAATTAACTTAAAAACTTAATTTTACCATTTTGGAAGTGTCTATTTTTCAAACGATCGACTTTAAGAAAAATTATGTTCTTCTGAAAAAAAAATACATATTTAGAGAGAGACATGTTATAGACAACCCAAATGTATAGATTTGATTAACAACTTTTCTTTAGTTTCATGTCCATTTATGGGGAGCCCACCCTTAATATTTTATAAAATCGTTTAATGGTTTACAGAATACCTATCAAGTTTCAACTGTGTAGTTTTGATAGTTTCGGAATTAAATCACATATATGACATACGGTCGGACAAACAGACAGACAGACATGACGAATTTACAAGGGTTCTTATTATTGCCATTCGGATACAAATCCCTAAATAGGAGCTGTAACATCTTTTTACGCATTTTGTCCTTCCAAAAAATTCTCACCTGTAGTGCTGTTAAGGTTTATTTCACAGTGACAAGCACTAACACTGCATTGCCTATTAAGACAGCGAGCAATTGATTACGTCAATTAGAAAGACATGTGCAATTGTGCATTACGGATGCGGAAAGTGGATACGCCGTCTATTTCACTGAAGCTATAATCAGTAGAAAATGAAGCTATTTAAAGTCGATGTTTTTCAATTTATTTCTTAACACAAGTTAAAATGTACATACTGAAAATACGATACATAAAGTTACAAAACATAAACGAGTTAGTAATGGGCCACAAACTAGGCACAGCCTGTATGTATCGTATGTTATTACAAACTTTATAACAAACGGCATGACTATGTCATGGCCTGACCTTAAAACTAATATAATATTTATTAATTATAAATTCAAATATTAGTATAACTGTTTGGTACCTGCCGGGCGTCCCGCGACTTACCAGTTTTTAGGGTTCCGTAGCCGAATGGCAAAAAACGGAATCCAAATAGTTTCTTCATTTCTGTCCGTCTGTCCGTCCGTCCGTAGGTCACAACCATTTTATTCCGAAACAATTAGAACTACACATGTGAAACTTGGTAGGTAGATGTATTCTGTTAACCACATTCCGATTTATAAAAATATATAAAATTAAGGGGGGCTCCCCATACATAGAACTGAAACTAAACATATTTTTTTTCATCAAACCTATACGTGTGTAGTATCTATAGACACATCTTTGGAATGAAATTAATGTTTCTGAAACCACATTTTCGTAAAGTATTGACTTTACGAAAAAGTGGTTTCAGAAACATTAAAAGATATACGCTTCCAAAGTGGTAAAATGTGTCCCCCGTCTAACTTCTATAATAATGGAGTGAAAAATCTAAAAAAAAATATATGCTTAATAAAAAATTGCAATGAAAATTAGTTTGAATGAGATCGAGTCAGTAGTTTCTGAGATATAGCACATTTTCTAAAACCGCAAATATAACTTTGTACTTCATAAAAACACTATGAAAAACAAAGTTATTGGGCATAGTTACTACGGAACACTTTATGGGCGAGTCGGACTCGCACTTGGGCAATTTTTTTTTAAATTGATAATATGCTCGCGTTTGACCATTATCTCACCTGATGGTAAGTGATGATGTGGTCGAATAATAATAATAATGGGCTGATAGCTAAAAGCTTCGACGACCATGTGTCGAAGCTGGCGTTGCACAGCTGGATAAAGGGCCTGATACAGAAGGCAGTTCTCCTCGACACAGCTCGTATTGTGAGGAGGTTCCTTTCTCTGGAGACCTAACCACCGGTAGCTTGGACCCTGCTCCCGACACCGATGGACTGCCATTTTTTATATTTTTAAATGTTTTTTGTTGTAAGTTTTTATAGAAAAATATTTAAAAATGTAACTTTTGAGAAATGTGTTGAATAAAGGAAATAATAATAATAAATAAATATAATAATATTTTTTTTTTTTATTAATGAGAATCTGTCTGCTCAGCCTTTTTCCAACTATGTTGAGGTCTACTTTTTTATAATTTATAAGCTTCCGTTTGACCACCATCTCACTTGGTGTTAAGTTCCAGTCTAACCGGATACAGTTGAGTATTAGTGTTTTACATGGAGCGACTGTTTATCCGACCATCACAGCTGAGTAACACGAAACGTCTTGTCCAGACCAGTTTCAGATTTTTTGGCGTCTGTCTACCCGTAACCTGGAGTACTGCTCTCATCTCTGGGACGGATCTGCCAAATACCAGCTTGATGCACTCTTCTCTCTCTCTTAATGGCTCATCGGCAACGATAAACTGGTCGAGACAAGGCTCCAGAGCCTAGAACATCGGCGCCGTGTTACAAGCCTATCAGTTTTCTATCGGTTATATTTCGGGGAATGTGCGATGAAATTGCACAGTCTTATTCCACCAAGCCCGTTCCATCATCGGACTACAAAACAAACGGCGATGCGCCATCGTTACATGGTGGACATCCCATCCATACGCACGAAACCTTTTAGGAATACTTTCATAGTGCGTACGGCTAAGGAGTGGAATTCCTTGCTGGAGTCTGTGTTTCCTGATAGTTATAACCTGGGAGTCTTTAAGTCAAGAGTGTAGTTACTTCTAGGCAAGCATGCTTCATCTTCAACCACATCATCGCTTAACATCAGGTGAGATTATAGTCAAAGCCAAGCCTATCAACTATAAAAAGAAAACACTGTCAACGAAGTCCAAACTTCAGCCTGGACCAACGGCTGCTTAACTGCTTTCCGAACTACGAAGAAATCTTGATTTGTTAAGTTGGTCACCCATTCAAAACTGACCTTGCCAAGCGTTGCTTATCCTTGAAGATGGACCCGTGCGGCTATAATTATTAAGCCACGAGCTCCTCCTCCAAGATCAGTGTGCTCCGCAGTGGTGTGTAAGTGACCCAGGGACTACAAGAGGTTTCGGTTCAGACCCAGGCAGGCACATACAAGTAATTTGTTATTAACCGACTTCTAAAAAAGGAGGAGGTTCTCAATTCGGATGTTTGTTTGTTTTTTTTTTTAATGTTTGTTCGGGCATAACTCCGTCGCTTGCCAACCGAATTGAAAAATTCTTTTTTTGTTGAAAAGGGTATACTTTCCAAATGGTCCCATGAAAATTTTATCGAAATCGGACAAGCTGTTTCTGAAAAATCAACAAAAGTCTAAAAAAAATATTTACGTTGATGATCTTTTCGTTTACTCTGCATTGCGTTTTTTGTTCGCGTATAACTCCGTCATGTACGAACCGATTTAGAAAATTCACTGACCCACTAAAAAGCGCGAAAATAAAAACTTTTTTGCAAAAAATAAAACCGACTTCCATATCAAAACACTACAAAGCCAAAAATAATTTTAATTTCGGAAGGCGGTGTGAAAAAAAAAAAGAAAATACAAAACCAATAACACCGGCTACCGAAATTAAAATTATTTTTGGCTTTGTAGTGTTTTGATATGGAAGTCGGTTTTATTTTTTGCAAAAAAGTTTTTTTTTCATAACTGCTGCTCTCAAACCGGTTTTGGTGCAACATGAACTCAGATGTAAATCCGACGACATATGACATCCATCATCCCGTACTGGAATCACGTGGTGGATTACGACCCCTTTTATTGAGAGTGAGCCTGTCTTAGCAGCAAAGACTACAAAACCACTTGACCCCGCATACAGTGCCCCGACGCATGAAAACTATTAGGCTTTTTGCACCTATACATATATTGGTTACGGTACACGAACCATTTTAGTTGTGACCAAGTGTTAGACCTGTGTGCATGCTAAACCATTACAAATTTTAAATTTTTGTATCCAATTTATAACGCATAATAATGCCTTCATGCGCGTTGAAGTGGTGTGGAAAATATTCCCAGACATCTAGATACTAAATGGATGACATAACTATTCATCAGTAATGAAATACTACGAAAATTATTTTTTATTTAATCAAATTATAAGGGGTCTATTTAAAATGGTGGTTTAGGTAAGCAAGCCCACGGTTGAGTCGCGCTTTGATGTCTTTTGGAAAAGTCTCATTCTTTCATTTTAACGACTTTAAAAAAGGAGGAAGTTCTAAAGGTTTTTCTTCTGTGTGACATGGATGTTTTCGTTTAAGATTTCCGAAGATTCCAGGTTTAAAATTACTGTGGATAGATAAGGTTACTAGGGAATAATGGTTTCTAGTTTTGTTTTTATTGATATGTTTTTAGAGAATGTTGAGAAGAGTCAAATCGTGAAAATAAGATATATTCAATAGACCTATATTCAATCTTTGTAGGTTTCAAATAGTTTGGCGGACTCTAATACTAATTAACTTGGGACTTAATTAAAATATTTTTACTATAGGAATTTTACTCGGTATTTTTACAATGTTAACATTTTTTTTTATCGATATTGACTACTTTCCCTTAATCAAGTAGACCAATCCCTAACTAGGGATATCTACGCAACTTGACCTTGAACTGACCAATTACAGCTCTGCATTTCTCTCTCCCGCCCGACCCGTAACAGTGAGTCGTGTTCTTCAAAGAAATCGGCCTATTCGCTCTCTAGTGGTTATATACTCTCTGCTTAGCAGCTTTAGCGTGGTAAGTTGATTATAATTTTAATTCAAAATTATTTTCTTTATATTATAATATTATTGATATTTTTCGATATCAATAGCCTAATGACTAAGGTGTCGGACTTGTGATCGCGAGGTCACGGGTTCGAACTATTGCCGTGAACCCACTACAGAATCAAGCCTATTTAGCTCAGTTGGAGGGGTTAACAAGATTGCTAGTAATGTGAAATCCAACCACATTGCATGTTCTCTTTAAAAAATAGTTTTAAACTCATAACCGACTAATTTGAATAGCTTTGTAAGCTTATTGGTTTTTCTATTTGCAAAATGTACGAGATGTGGCAGGATTTTTTAAATAATTAGCCATCCATTGACTTCGATAAATAATTCGTGATAAAATCATCAAAAGATTACACTATGGGATTTTTCTTTTATATCACATTCCACCTCTGGCTTCAAATCCCTTTTTTATCTTTCCATACTTTTATGACTAATGAGTGAAGTGTGTGGGAAGTGACCAAGCCAGAAATTTCATAAATCCAATAGCACCTTTAGGTATAGGTACAAAGCCTCAAACAAAAATACCTTCTACGTTTGTATATTCAGTGATTTTGGCTAACTTTATCTTTTACTTACAGTAAAATAGAGATACGATATGACCATTTAAGATTATTGTGAAACTTAATTTTTAACATAGAAGTGTCTAGAATCTTTACAATTTATTGATGACTCTGTTGACGCAGTGGTTGAGCGGTCGTCTGCCGCGCTACGTGTCACGGTCTTAATTCCCGTACCGGAATAAACGTTTAAATAGCCTACAAATACCTAGACGTTCCAAGACTGGGTGCTGGGTGGTAAAAAGCACTTAAGATACAGGAGAGATTCCTAAAGCTAACGTAGGAAATGTTAAAAAAAAACACAAAGTTATGCTCGTTAAAGTATTGGAAAATTAATTCACTAAACACCTGATCCCACTTGAATAAATTAAATCGCAATCTACTAAACAAATTAATTACTAGCAGACCATACAATAACATAGATGTCGACGACCACTTGCCACCAAAAATCATGACAGATGCGTGCCATCCATGCAAAGGGGGAGTTTATAATGGCAGAGATAATTATCAAAACCATAACTACCTGCAATACACTTGACATAATGTTTCGAGCACCGGAAGTCGGGGTGAATCCGGCTAGCGGTCACGTGACCGGCCGGTCGCCATCTTGTTTAACTACGGACTTCCGGTGCGGGCGCACTGCTTGCTAACATTCGGACAGCCGCTCTATTGATTCTTTGTTTTCTTCGTGGACAGTTGTTAGTCGTTTTTAATATTTTGTGGGGCGAGACGGTTACATTTTTACGTTCCTTTAATTTTTCTTCCAATCTCTACATATTTCCTGTACCGTGAGTGCATTGCTTATAAACACCCAGACCAGGAACAACTTGTAGGCCATAAAAACATTTGAACCAGGCGGGAATCGAACCCGCGACACGAAGCGATGCAATGCATTGCACTAACTTTGTCATCGTTTATAATATAACATAAAACTAGTTCACAGTACAAACCTCTAATTCAAATTTGTAATGAAACAAAAACAAATATCAAAGAAGACAGCAACTACTCACAAAAAATCTGTCCACTGAATGTCTCCTCAAAATTACAAATCCCATCGTCCACTCTAAAATCCCTTCACCCTATAAAACTATAAAGCAACAAGAAAATAAACTTAAAACTGAGAGTTTAGAAAGATCTAAACTGGTTTAAACCATACCGGGGCGGACGACTGTAGTAACGGATGAGACCAGATTAAGAAACCAAATCTTCAGAAGTCTTGGCCGAATCGATCCCCCACTCCCGACAGTTATGAAAAGGCAGCATTTGAGCGCGGAAAAAATAAAAGCCGGTAAGCTTCCTACCGGAAACCTCGGTACATTTTCAAAGATAAATATTTTCTTAGATACTGCACAAGTTTTGTGGCAACCCTATTTTAGAACCGGACAAAAACATTATAAACCATAAGTATTAAGCATAAGGTTCGAAATACCTTGAGTAGGGGTCTCCTGAGGTTGATATAAGCATGTGATCTTGTAGCCGGGGATGTCAACCAGGCGCTGTCACCGACTATCAATATCACCCTTAAGTGATGTGTGGGGTGGCAAATGCCTTAAATCGATATATTTCGTTCGGCAGGTAGTTAGAAAAGTTTGGACAAGTTTATTGGTTAAATTGACACCCTGTCGACGTGAGTTAAGCCTGTTAGACAATCTTGAATGATGTGTTTAGATCCTATTATTTTTCTATATAAATATTTTATGTATTGTTTATATTAAGAGTCTTTTTAAGAATACAGAAGTAATAACTGAATTTGCCTTTCATCTTGATGGATGGCTTCATGATTCATGTGAACTAATTGTTGCAAGCTTTGGTCGGACATACAAAAGAACGAACTAATAATCCAATTTTTTTTTTAAACTATAATACCACAAATCACCAAAACAAACTCAAACAAATAAACACTTAGAACAAATAGTGCTTACAGATGAATGCTGCCACTTAGACCGCGATCAGCTAGACTTATTAATACGTCCGTCCGGTGCTGCGTTTACCGGACGCGGCCGAGGACAACGGTAGCAGCGGTGACCACGCTCCGCTAATAATCTAGTAGGCACCATATCCGTGGTCGGGACATCATACATTCGCCACGGGAGGCGGCCATCACATATTCAACGTGTGGCCACTGCATTGTGGCATCGGAAACAGACCTTGATTTCGTGTGCAATAACTAAACTTACATCAGAATATCAACAACTGGTTGTCGCCTGTGACTTCGTTCGCGCACTTTTCCTATGATAAAAAGTAGCCCCACTGTCCCACATTGTAATCAATCTCTGAGCCATATTAAATCTATATCCCCACCAACTGTGTCCCCACGTTGTCGTCGTGGTGGGGCTTGCGTGTTTCGATGATCTCTGGGGCCATGCCGGTAGAGGCACTCATGCCGGACGGGCCCAGAGGGAGAAACCAGACCAAGAGGGACACACCAGGGGAAATGCGCGCCGCCTGGAGGATCGAGCAGCTAGCTCGAGCTTCTAGGCGGCGCGGGGCCCGGTCTCAGAGATCGGGCCAAGGGGGAGGAAAGGTTCACTTCCGGTATGCGTCTAATCTTTAGACGTAACCGTGAAGTGAACTAGGGGAGGGAAATGGGGTGTAGGGATAGAGGAACTCACCTCTCTAAAAAAGTAAAAAATAAATGGCAGATAAGGTTTTTGTTAAAGATACCCAGGCGGGTCCCAGCTGCTCCTCAGCTGGGGAGTCCCGCACCGGACACGTCCGGTCAGTCCCACCGTACTCTGGGGGGGACAGCAACAACTTTTTTCCCAGATTTCCGGCAGTCGCCGCATCGAGCCAGGGAGGCTCACGTGCCCGTGAGGTGGAGTCGCTGGACTTGTCCAGCACGTCCACCTCACCGGCACCGAACATTGAGCGAGCGCAGAGCGCCGCTCCGAGGAGGAAGGGGGCGCTGGTGCTCGGGTCGGAGACCGACTCGGCATCGGACGCCGAGAGCTTCCAGAGTTTAATCTCTGGAAGCGCAGTGAGGAGCGACGAGGGGGGCGCCGACAGGAGGAAGGAGTTCCTCAAGCGCCCCCGCGACGATGAGTCGTCGTCGGAGGAGGGGCTTGTCTCGGCCCGTAAGATCCCCACTAGTGTGCGGGGTAAAGGCCGAGGCAAGACCTCGGGGAGGGGGCCTCCCTCTGGAGAGCCCAACACTGGTCTGGCCCCGAGCGAGGCCAAACTAGAAGAGGCCGTGGCGGCTGCCATCCGTACCATCTCGCGGAAGCGCAACCGGAAGAGTAAGGAGGACGCGATCGGCGAAGCCATGGCCTCCATCAAGGCGGCCGCGCGGACTTACGGCGGGGCTCCGGCTGCAAGGGACGACATGTCCGATCTGCGGCCGGAGGTCACCCGCCTGACTGCCGCCATAGACGCTCTTCAGAGGGAGAACGCCGCCCTCAAGGCGGACCTGGCCGCAATCCGGGGAGCCGGCCAGCGGAATGCGCCGCCGCGGGGCCAAAAGGAGAAAGGCCGGCCCACACCAGCGGAGGACTCGGTTCTCGACCTGGTGCGACAGGAGCTGGCCGCCTTCCAGCAGCGGTTCTCCGTATTGGAGAGCCGCGTGCTGCGACCCCCGCTGGCGGCGACTTCGTACGCGGCTGCGGCCACGTCCAAGCCTCCCCAGACGACGACGAGGCCGCCTCAGGCGAAGACGGCCACGGTGCGGACGGCACCAGTGACGGCGGCCCCTGCGAGGGCAAAAACGGCCCCGGCCAAGCCGAAATCGGGCCCATCAAAGCCGCCTCCGACCCCGACACCTGCGGTGCCGAAGCAGGCGGCCACAAAGAAGAAGGCCCAGGCCGGGAACCAGCCATCCCAGCAGCCTCCTCCAAAGACTCCTCCGGCCGGCGCCAACTGGCAAGTGGCCGGGGAGAAGAGGAAGGCTGCTGGCGCAGCCAGGTCCTCGCGGCGTAGGGAAAGACGGCGGCGGCGAGACGCCGCGGCGCGATTGCGCGCCCCCAAGACCGCGGCTGTGGTGATCACACTGCAGCCGGACGCGGTGAAGAGGGGCGTGTCGTACCGCGACGTGCTCGCGAAGGCGCGGCAGGTGATAGACATCACGGAGCTCGGCATCACCGGTGGCCTCCGTCACCGGGTCACTGCGACGGGGGCTCGGATGTTAGAGATCCCCGGCGCGGACAGTGGCCCTACCGCTGACGCTCTGGCCGAACGGCTCAGAGCGTCCTTAAATGCGGAGGAGGCCCGAGTCTCCAGACCCACCAAGCGCGCAGACATGCGCATATTGGGTCTGGATGACTCCGTGACGGCCGAGGAAGTGGTGGCCGCCGTAGCCAGGACTGGGGGGTGCCCTCCCGATCAGGTGAGGGCGGGCGCCCTGCGTCCTGGCTTCACGGGGGGGCAAACCATTACGGTTAGCTGCCCCGTCCCGGCGGCCAAAAAGATCCAGGAGGGCCGAAGGCTCCTGGTTGGTTGGGTGTCTGCGCAGGTGAAAGTCCTGGACCCCAGACCCCTGAGGTGCTTCCGCTGCCAAGTGGGCAACCATGCGGCATGCGTGTGCACCTCGGAGGTAGACCGCAGCGATAGGTGCTTCCGCTGCGGTCAGCCCGGTCACAAGGCCGGCTCGTGCTCCGCCCCGCCTCACTGCTTCGCATGTGAGGCGGTTGGCAAGCCGGCCGATCACCGGGCTGGGGGCAAGTCCTGCGCCCCACCCACCAAAGCCAGGCGCAGAGGTAGGCCCTCTGCCGCCGTCGTCACCGCCACCGCCGCCGCCGCCGCCGCCGTCGCTACTGCCACCGCCGTCGCCGTCGTGGCTGAACCCCCGCGAGGGGCCCTGGAGGAGGCTGCAATGGATCCCGATTAATGGCCCCATTGCGCTTCCTCCAGGCGAACATCAACCACTGCGCCGCTGCTCAGGAACTTTTGCTCCAGAGCATGGCGCAGTGGTTGATCAACGTCGCCGTGGTCGCCGAGCCGTATTTTGTCCTGCCCAGGAACGACTGGGTGGCGGACTTGGACGGCTCGGTGACCCTCGTTTCGTCGGCCGCCGCCGGTACCCCGCCCCTCGATCGCGTCAAGAGAGGGCGTGGGATCGTCGCAGCACGGTTCGGAGAGATCGCTGTGGTAGGCGTTTATTTCTCCCCGAACCGAACTCTCGCCGAGTTCCAGAACTCCCTAACGGAGCTGGGAGACGTCGTCGTCGCCCTCGGTTCCCTCCCCGCCCTCGTCCTCGGGGACTTCAACGCCAAGAGTCCGGCTTGGGGTTCCCGGTCCACGGACTATAGGCGGGGCAGGATGCTCGAGCACTGGGCCCGTGCGCAGGGCCTGGTGATCGAGAACCGGGGTTCTGTCCCCACGTGCGTGCGGTTTACGGGCGAGTCGGTGGTGGACGTTACGTTCGCCACCCCCAGCCTGTCACCGCGCGTCACCGACTGGCGCGTTATGGAGGGGGTGGAGACCTATTCCGACCACCGGTATATCCGGTTCGACGTCTCCACCCAGACCCCAGACGCGCCGGTCCGACGGGACCTGAGTGGTCCGCGATGGGCGCTGAAGCAGATGGACCGGGAGCTATTCCTGGAAGCCTCGATCGTGCAGGCCTGGGGGTCACCCCCGGACAGGCCTGCCGACATAAACGACGAGGCGGAGTGGTTCCGGGAGGCCATGTCGGAGATCTGCGACGTGGCCATGCCCCGGGTCCGGCAAGGACGCGCCCGGCGTCAGCTGTACTGGTGGTCGAGCGAGCTAGCAGCGCTGCGCGAAGCGTGCGTTGCGGCGCGACGCCGGTACACCAGGTTCCGCAGGCGCCGCACCCGACCTCCGGATGCGGCGACTGTAGAGGCGGAGCTGTACGAGGGTTACAGGGCAGCGAAGGCCGTCCTCCGAGACGAGATCTGGCGGGCCAAGGAACTGGCCCGGGAGGAGATGCTGGCGACTCTGGACGGGGACCCATGGGGCCGCCCCTACAAGTGGGTGCGAGAAAAGCTCCGCCCCTGGGCTCCCCCGTTGACGCAGAGTCTCCAGCCTCAGTTCTTGGAGGACGTGGTGAGCGCCCTGTTCCCATCGCGAGGGGAGCACGCTCCCCCGCCCATGGCTCCGTCTCCGACGGAACCTGAAGCTGGCGCAAACGCGGACCACAGCGACGACGACGTCTACGACGCTCCAGAGGTGACCGAGGTAGACTTGAGAGTGGCGGTACAACGGCTCAAGGCCAAAAATACCACCCCAGGACCCGACGGCTTGCCAGGGAAAGCGTGGGTCCTGGCCTCGGAGACTCTCGGGCCTCGACTAGGGGGGCTCTTTAGCGCATGCCTGGAGAGGGGCCAGTTTCCGCTTCGCTGGAAGACGGGAAAGCTGGTCCTGATCCAGAAAGCCGGGCGCCCTGCGGACTCTCCGTCCGCATTCCGGCCCATCGTGCTGCTCGACGAGGTGGGCAAGCTCTTGGAAAGAGTGATTGCAGACCGCCTCTTCGGGCACCTGAATCGGGTGGGCCCGGATCTTGCGGAGTGCCAGTTTGGCTTCCGCAGGGGGCGCTCGACGGTGGATGCTGTCATGCGCGTGAGAGCCCTCACGACGGGGGACGCGGTATCCCGGGGCAGGGTAGTCTTGGCGGTGTCTTTGGACATCACCAACGCCTTCAACACCCTGCCCTGGAGTTGCATCAGGGAGGCACTCCGGTATCACCGGGTGCCGACCTACCTCCGTCGCATAGTCGAGGACTACCTGACGGACAGAGCCGTCATCTACCCCGGTCACCGGGGAGAGTGGAACCGGCGAGAGATGTCGTGCGGTGTCCCACAGGGTTCGGTCTTGGGGCCGCCCCTGTGGAACATCGGATACGACTGGGTGCTGCGCGGCGACCTCCCTGACGGCGTCAGCGTAGTATGTTACGCTGACGACACGCTCGTCCTGGCGCAGGGAGAGTCGCACCAGGCGGCGGCCGACCTGGCGACGCAAGCGGTTGCGACAGTCGTTCGTAGGATCCGGCAGTTGGGACTCGACGTGGCGCTGCACAAGACCGAGGCCATGTGCTTCCATGGCGGTCGGAACGCGCCACGGTCCGAGTCCCACATAACGGTGGAGGGGGTTCGCATCGGCGTCGGGAGGACGATGAAGTACCTGGGACTCGTCCTCGACAGCCGGTGGAACTTCAGGGAGCACTTCCTGAGTTTGGCCCCAAAGCTGAACCGGGCAGCAGCCGCCTTCAGGCGACTCCTGCCTAATCTCAGCGGGCCAAACGCCTCCTGCCGAAGGCTGTACGCCGGCGTCGTGCGGTCCATGGCCCTCTACGGGTCCCCAGTGTGGGCCCTGTGCATCCGGACGCGACCACTAAAGTTGGTCGCATGCCAGAGGGTCATGGCTATCCGAATGATCCGGGGATACCGCACGATCGCCGGCGAATCGGCCAACCTCCTTGCCGGATTGCTGCCCTGGGATCTGGAGGCGACTGCCCTCCAGCGCGTCTATGAATGGCGCGTGGAGGCGCAGCGCCGGGGCGTATCCCCGCTGCCTCGAGAAGTCGAGGCGCGGCGGGAAGAGCTCCGGCGCGATCTCAGGGCAGTATGGAGGGAACGACTGTCGCAACCGACGGCTGGGCACGCCGCAATTGCGGCGGTAAGACCCCTCTTTGAGGAGTGGCTAGATCGGCGTCACGGCGTCCTGACCTACTGCATGACGCAGGTCCTCACCGGACACGGAAGTTTCGGGAGGTACCTGTGTCTGATGGGTAAGGAAGAGACGCCTGGGTGTCACCACTGCGAGGGTCGCCCTGAGGACACAGTCGAGCACACGGTGCAGGACTGCCCAGCTTGGGCAGAGCACCGATGTGTCCTCACGGCGACAATAGGCGGAGACCTCTCGCGCCCGGCCTTGGTCGAGGCCATGCTGCGGGGCGAGAGGGAGTGGGAAGCGGTCGCCTCCTTCTGCGAAGCAGTCATGCTTGCGAAGGAGGAGGCGGGCCGCGTGAGGGAGAGGATGGCGTCCTCCCTCCAGCCCAGCCGCAGTGGTAGACGCCCACGGCGTCGGACGTCGGCCGACGATCTCCGGCCACCGTAGGCGCGGGCATGCGGACAGCGAGTAAAGGGCAACTCGCTGTCCGACCATGGACCATGCCCGGGTCGACGGCGCGTCGTGTTCCACGCGCGCCTCAAAGAGCGTCAGCAACATGACGAGGCCCCCTCTGCAGAGGGCCGAAGCCCGCCGGGGTCGTGGGACTCATCCCGTTACCGTGGCCCCGGTATGTAAAGGGTTATTGAAGGAACACCGTGGATTTTAGTCAGTAAAAGTCTGACAGTCCCTCCCACCCTGCCCGGAGTGAGAGGACTTATTTGATAATTTTACCACGCTAAAAAAAAAAAAAAAAAAAATTAAATCTATATATCCATACTTTGGCATCTATCGATCTAAAAAAAAATACAAATGAATCTTCGAAATGTATGTACGCGTACAGCTTCGGAACGGCTGCACAAGATTGGATAATTCTTTCTTTTCCCACCAAGAAAAAGGTAAGTATGAACTTAGATGCAAACGAGGACGCGGACAGAAGCTAGTTTAAAATATTAATGCCCTAGTGGTTACAGAAACGACTAAAGCCTGGGTTTGAACATAAGCAGGCACATCATTTTGTATAATTTTAATTATCACTACTGCACTGTTCTCAAAATGGTGACGAAAAATATCGTGTGGAATACTTCCTTAAAAATATATTATTTTAGCTTATTTAAAAACTAAATAAACTTATTTTAAAGCCGCTTCCATCCTCGAACGAGATACGAACCTCCTAATGATACGAGATGTGTTCAGAACAAAACGGTTTCTGAATCAAGCCCTCGATCCAGCCCAGGATGACAGCCCCTAAGCTGTTGATGAGGCTCTTGTGTATGAAACCAATGGATATATTGACTATCAGTATAATGACTGCCGAGTCCTTATCTCTGTAGGGATTAATACTATTAAGTCTTTATAATATCTTTTTTATTTCAAAACAGCTCGCTTTTTTTATCGTTTATTATTTAAAACATGCGAGTACATTTTTTACAAATATAAACATACCACCTAAACCATCGAGGGTTTATCTGTGGTATGCTAGCCGCGGCAACTCGATGCCACACCACACATACACACATCATTAAAAGTAACAGTTTAACTATGCATCGAAACACCTTCTAGATCGTAGTACTTTCTAGAAAGTGTTTTTTTAGCACTTTACAGCAGTTCTTTGGAGTTAATTTTTTAATAACATTTACAGGCATGTCATTTAAGAATGATGGTAGCATGCATTCCCACGTCCTTGCACCATACACATTATTGTGACTTGGTATTTTATCAACCGACGACAAAAAGAGGAGGTTATCAATTCGACGCGTATATTTTTTTTTTTTTTATGTATTATCATCGAGTACTCGAAGACGGCTGAACCGATTTGGAAAATTCTTTTTTTGTTCGAATGGGTATACTTCGAAATTGGTACCACTATCACCAAAGTCAGGATCTGATGATGGGATCCTGGAGAAATCGAAGGAACTCTTCAAATATTATAGGCACACCTATGGCGTTTTGGGTATTTCTTATAGTAACTTGTGGAGTTGCTCTCAAAAAGTACCATTTGGGGAAGTGGAACTGATGATGAAGACCACAGATGGCCGCCGAAACTACTCAATAATAAGTATTAAGTGGATTGCGATTCGATTACTTGAATATGGATGTTAAGCACTTTATGCTCGTCACAATGCATATGGTGATGTAGAGCTGATGGTGAAGTACCAGGAGAACTCCTCAACAATTAACGGCCCAGCATTGGAAAAAGCAATATTTTGTAAAAGGTTATAAGTAGTTGACATTTAGGCTCTTGTAACTAGGTAAATTAAAAATCATCCAACTAAAAAGAGTGAAAAAAAAACTTTTTAACAAAAAATTAAACCGACTCCCAAAAAACACTGCAAAGTGAAAAATAACTTTAATTTCGGAAGTCGGTGCCAAAAACGAAAAAACAAAACTAAAGACACCGACTACCGAAATTAAAGTTATTTTTCACTTTGCAGTGTTTTTTGGGAGTCGGTTTAATTTTTTGTTAAAAAGTTTTTTTACGTGGGTAAGTAGGACAAACAACGTAACGACTGCAACCTTTCGTATTTCTGGATATTACTAATACTGTAGAAGTTATCGTTAATGACGCGTAAACGTATCTTGTCGAAGACATTTACAACTTGACAGTGCTTAAATAAACCCTTTTCGTTATTTTTAAATTGTTTTTTTATGTAACTGGGAACAATAGTTTTCAAAATTCGCAACTGTAAATTATAAATGTCCTCGACGTAGGTTTTGTATGTACGTCCGTAGCTACTGAGGCCATAATCAATTACAGAATCAGCCAGTGCAAGATACAAAGTTCTAAGTATTTTGTATGGTAACTTATACTTAAGAATTGATAACTTTGATAATATAGACCTCAGCTTATTACAAACATGATCAATGTGCGGCCGCCAGTGGAAATTATGATCTAGTATCAGACCAAGATACATATGATTAGTGACTAACTCCAATGTTTGGCAATTACACGGTTTGACTGGTTGGTGAAGACACAGGTGCTCGTGCGCAGCGATCGCGGGCACAGTAGGCGTTGTCAGGTAGGGCGAATGTATGTGAAGGAGTTTGGTCTTTTTTATATTTATTACGAGACCAACATCGTGTGCCCACTTACATAAAAGGTCGAAGTTACACTGCATCACTCTCTGTGCCTCCCGAACGTCTTTATGTGCAGCAACCAAACATGTGTCGTCAGCAAACTGGTACACGGAGCCTTCCGTGAAGATGTTACACATGTCGTTCACGTACAATAAGTATTCCGTCGGCCCGATAATCGAACCTTGTGCTGTGCCTTTATCAGTTTGAACCATGCTACTATTTTCGATTATGCCTGATGATAAGCGATAGATGAGGTCTACGATGAAACGAACGAGTTCAGTAGATATCTTGCTTTAAAGGCTGACAAGTCATATTTGGTAAGGAACACAGAAGCCGATAGAGATTCCGTACGTTGGCTGTGCGACCAGTTAATGTGGAGGTGAAGCGCATCAACCAAGTATAGAACGTACCCTGCAGTACGTCTTGTAGCCCGGTAATAATCAGGTCTTGTAGCTCCTGAGCAATCTCTCGTAGCGAAGTACCTACAATCTGTAGAAGACCGACAAAGTTGAAGTTGTATAAAGCTCAAAGTTATAAAGTTGAAGTTGTAAGGACAAACTACCCTCAAAAAGAGCCCTTACCCCAGTTTTCGAAAAAGAAATAAAAATCCGTGTGCGATGCGACCGATCGCGTGCGTTCCACCGGAAGGTACATCCACAAATCAAGCACACCACACACGTGCTGCTAATTGTCACGCGGGAAACGGTCCTATCACCTGAAGGGCATTTGTAATGACGCAAGTGTAGGGGCTACTAATATTGTACTGTTAAAATCGTTGTGTTATTATTTTATTGTTACCCGAAGTAAGTAGGTACATATCTATCATGAATGGGACACAGATATTCTACATTTAAAGCTAAGCTATTTACCTTTTTTCGGTTGGGAAATTCATCGAATGACTTCTCCCGCTCTGAGTGAAGCAGGGAATGTTAGACTTGTACTAACTAAAAACCCACCCAGTTCCATCAGCTGCGTTAAGGGACCGCGGTATCACTTTCAAAAATTCCCGCAACGCCAGAATAGATTCCCGCAATTCTGGGAGGCTTTTGACCTAGTAACAATTTATCAGCAATTTCATCCTCATCGTCTGCTAAGTCTTTCCGAACTCAGAGTTGGCTTCTAATTTATTTATTTAATATAGGCACACCAACAATTTATTTACAAGAAAATAATAATAATTATAAACATTCACGAGAGAGTCACTTATAGGCATGCACATCATTCACAAAAAAGGACGATTCTAAATATAAATATAATTCTAAGTATAAAATTAAATACGGACATAAAACAAAATTTAAGTAAAAAATAAAAATAAAACATATCACTAAAATTAAATAACGTTAAATTCAATTATGATTACTAAAAACTAATATTATTAAATTACAACGAATTAACATTATTTATTTTTATTCAGTGTTATTAAATTACATTATTAAAAATTAAATATTAAAAAGCAATTAAATTAGAAGCGAGCAGTCGATCACAGGTCAATTTTAAAATTTAAATTTTGGCAGACTATCAGAGAACAAATCGATTGTACTGTCTATGGAATAAGCTCTGTTGTAAAATAATCTAATACAATACAGCTGAGTACTAGTATTTTACACTAATCATCTACCTGTCTAAGCAGTATTCAGTAACAGGGCAACACGATACCCCTTAGCAAGTTGTATAATTTTCTGGCTTCTGACGATTATCTCGACTATTCATCCGTGTATGGGTGAACCTCACATGTAAACACGTTGGTATAGCCGTTGATATCTCATTTGTATACCTCTAATTTTTTTTCAAATTGTTAATAGGCTCGCGTTTGACCACCATCTCACCTGATGGTAAGCGATGATGTGGTCGAAGATGGAGCACGCTTGCCTAGAAGTAACCTATTCACTCTTGACTTAAAGACTTCCAGGTTATAGCGATCAGGAAACACAGACTCCAGCAGGGAATTCCACTCCTTAGCCGTACGCACAATGAAAGTATTCCCAAAACGTTTTGTGCGTATGGGTGGGATGTCCACCATGTAACGATGGCGCATCGCCGTTTGTCTTGTAGTCCGATGATGGAACGGGCTTGGCGGAATAAGATTTCGCATTCGTTAAAGGTAATCAAAAGACATAAAATCTGACACCAATCTTAGCAAGATTGGTGTCAGATTTTATGTTATATGGATTATATGGGTTTATATGGGTATTGTGATAGCCAGCTACTGGCTCGAGGAGGTCAAATACGCTCTCGCTCCATATAAAACACTAGTACTCGTCATCCAGTCAGACTAAAGCCGACCCCAAGATATGTGGGGTAAGACAAAGCACATAATGATGACACGATTATAAAAGAACAGATTATTCCTTATATTCACCACATATTTATTAACAGCCCCAATAATGGTTCTTCCAGCGAAATGCTTTCGATTGTGTAACGTATATTACTGTAAACACTTTTATCGAATAAATTGTTTCGTAATAGGTATGTTTGTTCTTTAACTCAACAATTTACTATTGAATTGTTTGTTTATTTACCGAGGACTGTATGTTTTTGACCTTGAGTAAGCGTGATCGATTTGAAATCAATAAGTAGTACCCACGAGACTGCGCTTAAGGGCCTGGATTATACTACAAAAAAGGCAATCATTCAATACTGTTCTAGTGGCTATGATATTATGACACAGCATCTTACCTAAACAGCTACATGCATTTTTTTTTATTCAAATTTTGCCTAATGTTTCCACTGCTGTGACACAGTCCTCTCCACTATGAGAGGGAATGAACAGTGAGAGTCGGTGGATGTCACATGTCTTGTAATTTTTGGTTCTAGGACGTGCCAGTTTCTTCACAGCTTTGCGAGCTGTAGTGATGAAATACATTATACAAAGTAATGTGCCTGACTGTGTTCGAACCTACAACTGGTAAGTCATAACTGTTACCACTGGGATAGGATGCTGACTATAAACTACAACCACAGATTAGCTGATTCTAAATTGAAATTCTTTATAGAAAATTTAAAAGAAAAATCGAATCAATTGATTCTCATATTATTAGCATTATTATTCTCTATTATTGATTATGCATGCTTCCACTGTGTGGCACCTATATTATATATTATTGTATAAACTGCGAGGGGAATGGTAACTGATAGCCGAAATACAGGCTATGTCTAGTTCGGCTACAGACGCTAAACTCAACGCCTTAACAGAAATTGTTGCCACAATGCGTTTGTTAAGTACTTATAAGTTGTTTTGGAAATGAACATATAAATTATATTATATTATATTATCAGTACGGATTGTATGGATTTCAAAGAAATTGCTGACATCTGAGTGTCAATGCTTTTTTCCAGGGTGGGAAAATCATCAAATGAGTTCTGTCGCTGTGTGTGGAGCGCAAGGGAGTGTCAGACTTCTTCTGACCAAACACCCTCCCTCTGTCCCGGAAAGTAGGCTAGGGAACATCGGCCTCATTTAGTTTTAATTTACAAAAGTAAATAACGTACAAAAGTGTTACCTATATAGTAAATATTTCATAATAAGTAAAAAGTTTTTATAAATAAGGTTGAATGTCTGTAGTAGTATTTAGCAATAATGCCATGTTCAATTCAGTATTGTATTTCTATGGTAATTAAAGAGTAATTAGCATGTTCTTAAAACCTACGTTTTAAAACTCATTATCATATTTTCAGCCTTTCGAATAGCTTTAGTGTAAATTAAGCCACACCTCAATGTACCAATTTTTAACTTCAAACGGAAAGTATATCTATACTTATACCTAATAAATCTGTAGAGAGGTCAATTCTGTACATGAAATATATTTAAAAAATAACTATCAGGGGGTGATTAGGGAACGATACTGATGCCAAAAATGCAATCAGTAAAATTATTGTCTGTCTGTCTGTCTGTCTGTCTGTCTGTATAACCGTTATAGAAACAAAAACTACTCGACGGATTTTAATGAAACTTGGCACAATTATTTTTCATACTCCTGAGCTGGTTATAGTATACTTTTCATCACGCTACAATCAATAGGAGCAGAGCAGTGAAGGGAAATGTCGGGAAAACGGGAGAAGTTACTCCACTTTTTAAGCTTCCGTCGCGTGTGCAACCTTAATGGTTAAAGCTACACAGAAATCATTTATGACGGAAATGTTCTCCTTAAAATTATATAAAAAATATCCCACGACAGCATATATCTATCTTTTATGGTTAACTCACAATAACACGTGTAACTCCCGATAGCTTAGCAGTTCGAAGCTTTCTGATTATTATTCTGCTCCGAAATTTAAAAGAACCACAACTTTGCAATGGAACTCGGCTAAAAGTAACCCCGTTGCAACAAAATATAATCGAGGCTCAAATTTTAACAGGTTGCGGTGCAAGAGAAACCGTCTTTATTGCTAGAATTCCCATAATCTATACTTATAATAAATCTGTAGAGAGGTAAATTCTGTACATGAATTATATTTCCAAAATAACTATCAGGGGGTGATTAGGGATCGATACTGATGCCAAAAATGCAATCAGTAAAATTTTTGTCTGTCTGTCTGTCTGTCTGTCTGTCCGTCTGTCTGTCTGTCTGTCTGTATAACCGTTATAGAAACAAAAACTACTCGACGGATTTTAACGAAACTTGGTACAATTATTATACATACTCTTGAGCTGGTTATAGTATACTTTTCATCACGGTACAATCAATAGGAGCAGAGCAGTGAAGGGAAATGTTGGGAAAACGGGAGAAATTACTCCATTTTTTAAGCTTCCGTCGCGTGTGCAACCTTAATGGTTAAAGCTACACAGAAATCATTTATGACGGAAATGTTTTCCTTAAAATTATATAAAAAATATCCCACGACAGCATATATCTATCTTTTATGGTTGGCTCACAATAACACGCACACGCACAATAATAATATTATTCTGCTCCGAAATTTAAAACCACCACAACTTTGCAATGGAACTCGGCTAAAAGTAACCCAGTTGCAACAAAATATAATCGAGGCTCAAATTTTAACAGGTTGCGGTGCAGGAGAAACCGACTTTATTCCCAGAATTCCCATAATACCAAATAATTTTCCATTCCAATTTAAAAGAACGCAATTCCCAGTATCGGTGTGTTATGCAATGACAATTAATAAGGCTCAAGGGCAGACTTTTCGTGTTGCTGGAGTAGATCTCGGTGTCAGTTGTTTCTCGCATGGTCAGTTGTACGTCGCTCTTTCCCGGGTTAGCAGTTCTAGAAATCTTTATGTTCACGTGCCGGACGGTTCAACTTTCAACATAGTTTACCCGGAAGCTTTGCGCTGAAGTATTTTCGTTCTATAGGTACTTAAGCCTCATGTGAACGTGATCTAAAGAATATTACCAATACATTAACTTAATAACACACAAGGAGTTACACGCTGACGGAGTCGCGGGCACAGCTATTAACAATAATATTGTGCGGTACCGTATTGCGATATTTTTCAACAGTATTATAGATTGACATATTATATTTCCCTACTAAATTACGAAAGTTAATCTGTCTGTTACATCAAAATCACTGAACCGTGAGGAAGGAGATAGGCTACTTTTTTTACGAAAAACGACGGAAACGCGGACGAAGTCACGGGCAACAGCTATCTATACTAATGATGTAAGGCTGAAGAGTTTGTTTGTTTGTTTGAACGCTATAATCTCAGGAACTACTGGATCGAATTGAAACATTATTTTTTAATTAAATAGTCAATTTATAGAGAAAGGCTGTAGGCTATATATCATTACGCTAAGGCTAATAGGAGCGGAGCGCCAATGAAGAATGCTTCAAAATCGGGGTTAAATTTAACGTTAGCCCAAAGTAACTATTCCACGCGGACGAAGTCGCGGGCAAAAGCTAGTAGGTAATATAAGTAGGCCAATCTCAAGAATTATTGAAATTTTAGAGTGACCAGTCTAAGTAAATATATATTTTAACCGACTTCAAAAAAAGGAGGTTTACAATTCGTCTTGAACTTTTTTCTTTTTTTTGTGTATGTTACCTCATAACTCGGAGATGGCTGGACCGATTTGGAAAATTCTTTTTTGTTTGAAAGGGTATACTTTCTAGTTGGTCCCATTGTCGTCACGTTTGGATCTGATGATGGGATCATGCAGAAATCGAGGGAACTCTTCAAATATTATATCGTTTTGGGTATTTCTTATAGTACCTTATGCAGTTGCTCTCGAAAAGCACCATTTGAGGAAGTGGAACTGATGATGAAGACCACAGTTGGCCACCGAAACTACGCAATAATAAGTATTTCGTTGATTGCGATTAGATTACTTGAATATGGATGTTAAGCACTTTATGCTCGTCACAATGAATATGGTGAAGTAGAGCTGATGGTGATGTACCAGGAGAACTCCTCAAAAATTGACGGCTCTGCACCGGGAAAAGCAAAATTTTGTAAAAGGTGATAAGTAGTTGACATTTTGGCTTTTGTAACTAGATAAATTACAAACCGACCCACTAAAAAGCGTGAAAAAAACTTTTTAGCAAAAAATAGAACCGACTTCCATATAAAAACACTACAAAGGCAAAAATAACTTTAATTTCGGAAGGCGGTGTCTTTAGTTTTGTATATATTTTCGTTTTTGACACCGCCTTCCGAAATTAAAGTTATTTTTGACTTTGTAGTGTTTTTATATGGAAGTCGGTTCTATTTTTTGCTAAAAAGTTTTTTTTCACGCTTTTTAGTGGGTCGGTTTGTAATATGCCATCTTATTAGCTTTTTATTCTAACTCCAGAATAAATAGTAACGAATAAGTAACTTTCGAATCCACTATATCTATGTAAGAGTCTAAATTGTAAAACGAATCTGTGCCTGAAATCTACCCAAGATAGTACCGGATAAAATAGGAATAGGACAGCGTTGACCTTGACATGACGTTGACCCATTAATGACCAAGAATTACTTCGATTTCTACACTTATTATTCGTGGCATGCTTAGAATGCAGTCACTATTCGTGGCATAGTTAGAATGCAGGTATTATTCGTGGCATATTTTTGCCGCAGACCAATCATTGTTAAATTAGCATAGGTCACAAAGCTGATGAAAATATCACACTTGTGTTCAGAGAAAGATGATCTCGAGGCTAAGTAATAATATCTACAAGGGTTGATCTTCAAAATTAAGCAACGCTTCCTGAGGTCAAGCCATGGATGGGAGGCTATCTTAACACATCGAAATGCCTCCTTTCTTCAGAAAGCACGTTAGCCTGTTGTTCCCGCCAGTTATTTGCGCAACTTTGACAGCTATTACCAGTTTTATCTGTGGTAGTCGTAACGTCCTTACATACATATCGCACTCTCAGAATGAAAGGGCCTTAACTGTAACTAACTTAAATAGTTTTTTTTTTTTGGATTTGAGCAGTAATAAAGCAGCATTGAATAAATTATATTCATATATCTCAAGTGGCAAATGTATAAGCTGTCTCTTTATAACTCGTAATTCAGTTTCCTGTTTCCACGGCAATTCAGAGTAATGTTTCAGGCCAGTTTACATAAAAATCTGAAATTACACGAATTTAGAGTTAGGTCACTTTCATTCTAAGAGTGCGATATATTAACGCCGTCATTTCAATAGCCTCCATTTGCGCAATATCACGTTCCATCGGTTTCACACAACCCATCCATAATTATTTTGATTTTGCCGTGACAGCAAGGTGTGTTCAATCTTCGTCTTAAAAGTATCTGCAATCGTTTTGCCTTTGTTAAATCCATTGTAAGTTTTCTTTAAAAAAATCTTTCGAAGCAATGAAGTTATTATGTCACTTTACATTTTATTTTCTGTAAGTACCGATTGGAATTGTCTCTATATAATGTTGCTATTAAATACTATAGCCGAACTTTGCCCACGCCGTCTTTTTCACCACAGTCTTCATACACTTAAAATTGTAAAATTTGGTTTCTTCCTAATCGTTTCTTGGAACCGGGAATGTTAGTACCTTCAATAACTTCCTTAAGACGAGAAGTTTAACATTGAACTTACAATGAAGTGGCTTACTAAGTTTTAGAACATATTAAGTTTTATGATTTACTTAGGCACTTCAAAAAATAGATTGTTATAGTAATATTTATTTACACTCTATTAATTATTTCCTCAGTATGTTTGAACACGGCCTCGTTGGCCTACTGGTTGTAAGCGCAACTACTACACATGAGGTCTCGAGTTCGATTCGGTCGGGAAAAAAGTACTACTGGGTTTTCCTCGTGGCTCGGAAAACACGTTTAGACGTTGTTAATGTCCCGGCTGTCATTTGGACATCTTTAGCAGTTGTTACGGGTATAATTGTCAGAAGCTTTAAAATCTGACACTGGTCTGGCCAAGGGTTATCGTTTTACAAAGTTACTGGATTGTGGAGGTCGGATGGGCAGTTTCTCCATGTAAAACACTAATACTCAGTTGCATCAGATTAGACTGAAAGCCGGCCTCAGCGTAATAAGAGTAGACACTACCTTCCCCTCCATCTAGAGCGAGATTTTTAAAAGGGGGAAATTGTCGTTTACTATAAACAAAGTGACAAAAACCGTATTGTGACGAGTTCATTCCAGAGAAGATTGTGTGATTGATTCCATGTTAGTTCATTTCTTGAAGACAACAAGTGCGATCACTACATATTTCCTTCCCTGACATAATATGATGCCTGTTGGCTCCCTTCACAGTAGGTACCATTGAAAGTTTTATCCGAAATAAAACTGTTTGGCTCCTTCTGAGTGGCCAACTCTGATTACCAATTCTAGGGCTAATCCAACATGATGGGCACGCCGCAATCGCGGCAGTCCCCTCTTAGAGGAGTGGCTAGAGAGACATGGCGACCTCACGTTCTGCCTGACGCAGGTGCTTACCGGACACGGCTGTTTCGGGAGGCGCCTGTTTCGGATACAGCGGGAGGATAAGCCCGGGTGTCTTCATTGTGGGGACCACCCGGAGGACACGGTGGAGCATACTGTGGAGGAGTGCACCGCTTGCGCGGAGCACAGCAGTGTCCTCGTGGAGGTGATCGGTGGTGGCGACCTCTCGCATCCGGCCTTGGTTCAGGCTATGGTACGGTGGGATGAGGGGAAATGGGATGCAGTCACTTCGTTTTGCGAAGCAGTCATGTTAGCGAAGGACGAGGCCGAACACGTGAGGAAGATACTGCTCTTTCTTCTTTCGCAGGGGACTGTAACACCTAAGGCTTCAAAAATCATTATTATACCTATGTTTAATTTCACTTTAATAGCGCAGTCATTAGTAAAATTTGGTTTTTGTCGGTTACGCTAAGTCGGCGGTAATGGCTCGATATCTGCCTCATACTTACTGTGTTAGGGTCAGTTTCCAGAACAACTAGATGCAGCTGAGATGGCAACACCCAATTACCAAATTTTATTTATTTGCTGAGATAGATAAAGAATTAGAGTAGAGGTAGTAGTGGTTTAGTAGCCGTAGTAGGTGAGATCTGATCAGATCTCACCTATCATATACACACATCATATACATATCATATACATATCCTATAGATCATTATGAGATCTCATAATGGTTATTTATCGGTATAATAGAGAATTCTTTGTGGAAAAATAAATAGATAAAATTAACTGGCTTAAGACTATCAGTAACGTCTGTCAAAAATAAATCCAGCTGGGATTAACGGCTTAGCGTGCTTTATAGGGTAAAACGGAATTCCGGTATTTTAAAATGGTCACTATCTATGTATTTACCTAGGAAAGTGTTTCTTTGAACATTGACTAATGCGACTAATATTATTTAGCCATATATTCGTTGTATGCAAATTTAGACCCCTGGACGATAAAAAAATCAACAATCAATATCATAAAAATAAACCAACAAACTGAAAATACTTCATCCAACTTGAGCACAGTACACAAAAACAATCACTACAGCACTCCCCGCAAGTCCACTCCTCAATAATCTTTAAAACACAAAATCTAAGTGTATTAACTCTCACACTCAACCGAAGTATAAAAACAAAATGACCACCACTGCAAAATCGACGCTATTTCATCGAGAAAGAGAGTCTATATTTCAGGGAGAGCTGTTGTAGCTGGCAGGCACGCCAAGGGAACTTTCAAAGTAGTAACAGACCAATAAAAGTTTGTCCAATCAAATGGCTGGACAACAAATAACACCATTATGTGGGTGACCACTCATGACGTGGTCACACTTGTGGACAACTGATTCTACTGGACGATTTAAAACGTGCAAACCGCGACCATTAGAGACTTTTATTATCACTATGAACTGATTTTGGACAAGCTGTGAGACCCGAGAGAACTCGGAAGTCAGTACGTGTTTGGGTTACCACTGACCATCTGAACATACCCAATTATCCATATCACCTCAGACATAAACATTGATGGATCTGATATGATTTGACCAGCGTGGGTTGTATATACTTCAAAAGAAACCTCTGAGTTTGTTCAGTGTTTTTTCTCAGAGTATTTAATGAGAAAACACCGATCTTATTTAGTAGTAAATTTACGAACACAAATTGCGCGTAAATGTGTTAGTTAATTACCAAATAATTATATTAATAATCTTGGCATAATCATTTATGCCAAGGGTATAATCATCATCAGAAAATGCGACACCAGTGTTGCTAAATGGTACCGTGCTAGCCAGCTACCAAGTGGAGGTTAGATAAGTAGTCGTTTCATGTAAAATACTGGTAGTCAGTTAGATGCGGTTAGGTTGGAAGCCAGTCCCCAGTCTTAGCAGATGTTATAGGATGACGGGCATATTGATGGTATCTATATGCTCCTAGAGGTAGATTACATCGAAAATAACCAAATCACAGTATGGTAATAATATAACAACAGAGAAACACTAAGTTCATAATTTATATCTTTTTGATTGTAGAGGTTTGAGTTGTGAAGGTAGAGGATGAAAACGTCTTAACATGTACACCAGCCAACCAAAATCCCTGTACTAACATAGACATAGGAGTCATAGAAAGAAGAACATATCCGTTTCTGGATTCAGCCACCGATCAATCAATAGACTTTCACAACATCGACAGCAAAACTCAAACCACCACGGACTGCACGGCCAATACAAAACAACCAAAAATTAATTGTAAAATTATAGTCATCCACAAAAATGAACCCTTCTCCAGAACTCGGCAAACAGTCCTAATTGCAGGGTGTGCGTGACCAACCGTGGGAGACAACATATGCCACTACTAAGCCAGCTATTATAATCACAACTTTGCCCGATAATTTGCCACTAGACATGGTATGTGCAATCGATATGACATGCTACGCCCAATTTTTGGTCAAGCGTTTTTGGTGTGGGCACTACTGGTCCTCTGACCAGTTGTGCCAGTAAAAAAGTGGGAGATCTCAAACTAGTCTCTACTAGTTTGAGATCTCTTACTTTTTTACTGATGATAGGCTCGCTTTTGCACTAGTGGTAAGCAATGATGTGGTCGAAGATGAAGCAAAGCTACCTAAAAATAACTTATTCACTCTTGAATTAAAGATCCCCACGTTATAGCTATCAGGAAGCACATATTAGGGCGGGGAATTCTACTCATTAGCTGTTCGCACAATAAAAGTATTCCCAAAACTTTTTGTGCGTATTGGTGGGATGTTCACCATTTGACGCGTTGCAAGAATTATGGCCACACCATCTTAAGTGTTCTTACGGGGAGTATTTTGGCAATGCACTACTCAAAGTCTTTCTGATTGACAATCAAAGACTTATACGGTAATTAGTGGGCTGACATGATGATAAGAAAATGTTAATGCATCGTTAGGAGGCTACGACACAGCCCGATCGATCGCGGAGGGTAAGGAACGTTGCCGAGGTCACGCCTAGGGTGAGTTACCTCTGTTTGCCCCCACCGGCCTTTCGAGAGCCAGGTAGGCAGCCAGTATCGTGGGGGGGCTTCAAACGGACATTTGTTCTTCACCTCTACTAGTGTACGTGAAACTGGCGTAGTCGTTCGTACCAACTCATTTTATAAGTTTCTGGCTAAGCTGGATAACAAATTTTCCCCTGTCTTAATTATCGCAATATAATAATTATAATCATTCAGCCTAGTATGTCCCCGCTGCAAGGACACAGGCATCCACTCTTTGAGAGGTAATAGACCGTATATGTCTTCTAATTTCTTGTCCTAGCACACACCGGTTTCCTCGTGATATTTTTTTTCATTGATTTGAGAGCAATGGTAATGATATTATGATTTATACGAAGTAATGTGCTTGACTGGGTTCGAACTTACGACCTGCAACTAGTAAAACGGGTCCGTAATCACTACGCCACGACTGCTCCATCAATTATCCCATTGTTGGATTGAAAAAGGATTCATGGTATTGTTAATACTGTTGGTGAAATACTTCTATAGTTTGGAGAAGCTTTCAACAAATTTCGTGGTGTTTAAAATCTTGCGAAGTAAGTGAAGTGTTTTTTAAAAAAGACTTGAAATGCCATCGTTACATGGACTTCCCACCAATTGTCACATGTTTTGGGAAAACTTTCGTTGTGCTTATAGCTAAGGAAATTCCGTACCGGAGTCTGTGTCCTGGTAGCTATGACCTGGGGGTCTTAATGTGAATACTCGTAGGTTACTTCTAGGTAAGCGTGCTTTATCTTTGACCACATCATCGCTTACCATCAAGTGATATGGTGGTCAAACGTGAGCCTTTCAAAATTATACTATGCTTCTCCCCACTCTTCTCCCTTACGGTTTTTAAACAAAAATCAAGACTGTACCTATACATAATCCACTGAGATAACAATGAAAGTTCAATACAAAACCAGTGACAAACATCCTTCATCCCCTATTTCAGCCCATTAGAGGCTGATTTTTGAAAAAATCTTAGCTCATGTTTGACGATTTTTGGAGTAAAATTTCATCAAGTTCATTTCAACAATTTTTCATTACTTTCACAGTTACAAAATTAAAACGGGTTATTATGGATTACTATCTTTTATTTCTCAATGTTAATAAACAAAAGTTGGAAATTTAACTTAATAATCCTAGCTCTAATAATGGAAGCCTTGAATCTGACTTTGCATAATGCAGAAGACCTTTAAGCTGACATTGCACATTGCCAATGAGAAGTCGTTTATGCAAGTGTGTGTGTAGTTATTTATGTGCAATGTCGCCGCGACACTGTACTTATAAGTATGGTGATTTTCTAATGCATAGCAGCGAAATTGATTCAGTTACTCGCAAGAGATTTTTATTTTTGGAATCTTTTATTTTTTACTTACGTCTTATCTATAGATACATCTATCTATACTAATAATGATCAATACTAGTATTTTAAAGCGAAATCTTCGAAAGTACCGGGTGGGTATGTATGAAATTTGGTATAGACATAGTTTAAAGCATGAGAAAGGTAATAGGTTTTTTTTATCCGACTTTAAAAGAAGAAGGTTATATGTTTATCATGATAAACTTCACGGGACCATAGCACCGCGACTTCTAGTACATACATATACTTAAATAAATATGATGAGACTATCTGTGATTTTAACCATACTGACCTGCCTCCGTGGTCGGAACTGCCTCCGTGGTCGAGTAGCTTAGGCGTTTGCCTTGTTACTCGGTGGTCGTGGGTTCGATTCCCGCGGGTAACATACTTTGTAAAGTTGTTTCCAGTTTGGCTAGGACATTGTAGGCCTGAATCACCTAATTGTCTGATAAAAAGATGGTTCCGTGCTTCGGAAGGCACGTATAAGCCGGTGATCCCGGTCGCCAAATGGCGGTCGTCAAAATGGACCACGTCAGAGGCCCTTGAGGCGGTCTAGAAACTCTGATACTAGGGCGTATGAGGTCGTTAGACCTTACTACCCACACGATAAGAAGATGACAATACTTTTAACAGTTTTTTAGATATACATGTGTATATGATACTAAAACACAAAAAAACTTTTTGTCTGTCTGTCCGTTCCTCTTGAACGGCTGAACTGATTGTATTTGTAACTTTCTCCGGAACATAGAGGATGTTATGTGACTTCCCTTTATCACCGGATTCCCATGCGATCGGGAAAAAATCTCGTGTGTGATAAAGTATCTAGCACAGCTCGAAAGCTCGGTAATAATGCATCCCTACTACCAAGGGTACATTTTATGGATTAGCAGATAGACCGTAAGAGATAAGCTATGGCTCTATCAAACTAGTTATTATTGCACTTTGAAACCGATAACTTCTATTAAGTTATAAATAATTACTGAGCATCAAAGTCAACACGCTCAACAGAGATATTTACTTATTTAAACGAAAGTCCATAGATGTGAGGCGTGCTCAAACATTACCTACGTTCAAAAGAATGGTGATAGAGTATTACCTCTCACTATATTTTTTTCCCTCCTTTCTCTATTATAATTTTGGTATGTCTTAGTATATATTAATATATTATATTTATATATATTATATATATGGTATGTATTTATGGTATGTATTATGTATGATGTTGTACACTGACAGCCCTAAATCTATCTCCTTTAATTTATGTCCATCCAAAGGTTGTCTGTAAGAGATTGCCCTGTGCGATAAGACCGCCCATTGTACACTAGTTTTATTATTTGTATCCTTAAGTGTATTTTAAGGTGTACAATAAAGTATACAGGGTTATTGGAAATATGTCCCGATCCTGTTAAGGGCATGTAGATGAGGTCATTAACTAACAAATCAACCCTTCGTTTTTAGGCCTAAAGTATACCATTATCGAGAAAAAATTGTATTTATATATTAAAATAAAATAGGACCTTATCTCTTTTAAAAATTTATAAAAAAAAAATGAAAACACGTTTTAGCATTCTTATTTATTAAATAGCTAAAAAATTAAGTTGCGCATAATAAAAAAAAAACATAAAACAATTAAAAACCTCCGTACTTTTGAAAAAAGAGATCCAATACTTATTTTATTTTTATGATTTTTGCAACGTCTTATGAAATAAATATTTTTTTTCTCCTAAAAATCACTAATCTATTTTGACGGCGGAACATTTTATTTGTTAGTTAATGACCTCATCTACACGCCCTTAACAGGATCGGGACGTATTTCCAATAACCCTGTATAATAAATAAATAACAAATAAAGTCATCAAGATCTGCTTAGCCTTTTCATCACTATTTAACTAGATGCTACTAGTTACAAGGGGAACTTATCTGACTTCCACAACCCAGTTTGCCACGAGGTATGGTGCTACCCAGTTGGTAGCACCATACCTCGTGGCAAGACTAGTGTCAAACTTTCTGACTTCTTTCTACCCGTAACGGCTGTCAATGAAGTATAAATAGCAGCAGGACCAACGGATTCACGTGCTTCCCAAGGCACGAAGCAATCTCAATATGTTACGATGGTCACCCACCCATCGACTTAACTAGACGAACGTTGCTTAACCTTGAAATTTAACTCGAGCGGCTGTTAATATTTAGCCACGAGCTTATTAAAATAAAAGTACTTCACGAAATAAATTGCACTATAGGTAAATATCAGATCCCAAATCATATTCATAACATAAAACCCCATAGAATTACATAAAGAAATCGGTCAAACCCTTCCACGCCCTTCGAGGCAAGGAGCGAAACTCATAAAAATGATAACTCGTAAAACCAGCCATAAAAAATATGGAGCACGCTAATACACTGGTCGAAGCGTGATTTCGAAATGAATAATTCTAAATATTTTGTTTATTTTAGTTGCGTTTTAACGAGATTTTCGTCCCTCGTCGGGATTTTTTAACATTGAAATCGCGAAAAGTTATGGTAAACTAATTGATACTAAATTTGCTTAACGAATGTTTTTATTTTCAACTGTTTGCATTTCAATTTCAGGAATTATGCTGTTGCTAACTGACGATACAGCGTAGCAACTACCATGACTTCAATCGACCTAATATTATACACACACGCACTTCAGTCACACATTAAAACCAACAAATCTTAAGCCTTTTTTGGATTTGTTAAAGTATAATCTTTGTATTGCCTTATTTTGCGATGTTTAGAAGAACTGTCTTAGAGCTGTAAAATATTGGCTCGTAACCTTGTTATGAAGGAACAATTATCTTTAAGATACAGGTCCTCCTCTTTAAGAGCTGAGGGTCGTAGCTACAACAGAAGTATTCCTATAGATTTTCCCCATTTGCCTACGGTCTTCAGCTTCATAGAGAGCCTGGGATATCGGCATCTGTAATTCTTCGGACACCTGATCCAACCATCGTCTGGGACTGCGTCCTCTTGGTCGTTTGCAATCTAAGTTACTCTAAGCTTTTCTAAATTGTCTGTACTATTAAGATATAGGTACTTAGTAAGTTTATAAGCTTCGACTATAACATTGTAAAAGAAGATATTAATACAACGTGTAATTTAAAGGGTATACACATACCAAGTGCACGGCTTCTTTGGATGATAATAAACGACATTGGCATTGGTTTTCTAATCCTATGTGTACATGTGTGGAGCATATTAGAAATTTCAATACATTGATACCAGAGACCGAATTTTTCAAATTAAGAAGAACGATGAGAATTATCGTTTTATTGGCAAGTGACGTGGAAAGTGGTGACTCTCAAAGTGCTGTGACACGTTTGTTTTTACTGGTATTCAAGAAACATATGAAACCAATAATTTGGAGTCAATTCTGTGAGTCACTTATTTTGAGCTGAAACTTTGCATAGAGACTCCATACCAGATGTTGTCTTCAGTCCTTTTGGATAGATATGGGGTTTCCGTTACACGTTGTATAATCATTGTGTCATCATCTAAGAAAATATTTTTTATATAAATAAGATATTACTCTGTTAAACAGTACAGTGCTAATCGTTTAATTAATAATAAAAATTGATTATTGACACTAGTAAATACATTCAGTCTTGATTTAGGTGAATTGGCCATGAGCCTAGCTTAGGCGCCAGTGTCCCATAGTATGTTTGTATATTATTTATATATTGTTAATATATAAAACCATTGTGTTGTGGCGAGAAATAAACCATTGGAGAATAAACAATAATACTTACTGATGCCGACTCTCAAACTAAGCCAGAGCTAGTGTTTTGGGGGACAGTTTCACAGTCATTACCTACATATGATATAAAATGAAAACAGAAGAGTTTCTGCAACTAAGCCCATGAAAACTTGAAACTCATTTACATGTAAATCTAAAAACGCTGTTATAATAAACTTCCCAGTCACATTCAAGAACTAAGCATTAATAAATTCAAATCATTTGTGAGGCGAAAACTTGGTCACAAAGCTTCTCTCAGACTACATTGAGGACAAAAAGGCTCCAATCACATGTGTTCTAGATTTTTTAGACCAAGTATAAAGTTTTTAATTTTATTTTTATTCTATATATTTTGACATCTTTAAAATAATAAAAGCATACCTTCAGATATTTGTCATATAATCACACAAATATTAACTTTGTATGAATTATCTATAAATACGTGAACCAAAAACTTTTTATCCCTTTTATGAAAATTACTCAGACAAAGGAGCAAATTAAAAAGTAAATTAAAATAAAATCACGAGAAAAAATTATGCTTAAAAACATGATTGAAATGAAATATTTTTTCCCTACAACCTCCTTTAGCTTCTAGTGAAAATTGCATAAAAATCGGTTCAGCTAGAGCCCGGTAAAAACAGAAAAACCGAGACACAAAATACACTTTAGCGAAACAATTATTTTGAGATCATGGACAGACAACTTCAATTTTATGGATAAATTTAGATTTTCTTAATAAATATGTATAATTACACATAGAAAAAAAGGCGACAATCACAAGAACTATTCGCGAAAACGAGTAAATCTAACCGATTGAAACGGCATTAGTCACAAAGCTTGTGTGACGAGGCAGGGAGGCCCGACTTCCTAACATTATAACTGGATATTACTCCCAGCATAATACGTAGCCGAACAATAGTCTGGCGTTTCATCAACTTTCACAGTTACCAAAACCTATTAAGTTCAAGATGTTAGTATTTTAATAAATGAGAGTACGTCACAGCCATTCTCCCAACTTGAAATTAACTTTGCGCCCCTGGGACCTGTATGGAAGCTATGAATATGGTACGGCCATTGTTGGAGCCAGTAGCACCACTTCATGGAGTAGCACTGAAACTTGGGTTTCAGCGCGCCATTGTGACCTTCAGAGTAAGCGCAGTCTTGTTGATTTTTGATGGTGAGTTGTGACCGCAGAATAGCTGTAATTTCTACTGGAGTTTTGGAGATTGAAGCGTTGAGAGTGACGGTTTTAAAGTTACACTGTATTATAAATCAAATTAAATCAAAACATTTTTGCATAACGCATATCGACAGGATATTACATACATAATATTAGGCAAACTGTATCTTAACGTCAATATTGGTGTGCAAATGTCCTGTTGTAAAATTATTTACAAACGATGGATATAATATGATATATGAAGAAATAAGTAAATAAAATGAGAATAAGGATACCCTCTTTATACTAAGACCGTGACCATAACATTAGTATTTATGGTTGAAGAAAATAAATACGGAGAAAATGACGGAGTTTTGCCCCTTATTTCTGCGATATAGAGTTTAATAAAGAAAAATTGAGCTTATGTTTTACTCACGTACCTTTAATATCTCTGTTCCAAATTTCATTATAATCGGTTTTGTAGTTTAGCCGTGAAAGCATAACAGACAGAATCTATCACTAAAATACCCGAATTAGTAGCAAATCAAAACAACCGTTCATCCCCATCAACATATTCTTTCGTACTGAAAATTTAATGATTCAAATAAATCATAAAGCTTTTATCTATACTTATAATAAATCTGTAGAGAGGTCAATTCTGTACATGAAATATATTTACAAAATAACTATCAGGGGGTGATTAGGGATCGATACTGATACCAAAAATGCAATCAGTAAAATTTTTGTCTGTCTGTCTGTCTGTCTGTCTGTCTGTCTGTATAACCGTTATAGAAACAAAAACTACTCGACGGATTTTAACGAAACTTGGCACAATTAATATTCATACTCCTGAGCAGGTTATAGTATACTTTTCATCACGCTACAATCAATAGGAGCAGAGCAGTGAAGGGAAATGTTGGGAAAACGGGAGAAGTTACTCCATTTTTTAAGCTTCCGTCGCGTGTGCAACCTTAATGGTTAAAGCTACGCAGAAATCATTTATGACGGAAATGTTCTCCTTAAAATTATATAAAAAATATCCCACGACAGCATATATCTATCTTTTATGGTTGACTCACAATAACACGTGTAACTCCCGATAGCTTAGCAGTTCGAAGCTTTCTGATTATTATTTTGCTCCGAAATTTAAAACCACCACAACTTTGCAATGGAACTCGGCTAAAAGTAACCCAGTTGCAAGAAAATATAATCGAGGCTCAAATTTTAACAGGTTGCGGTGCAGGAGAAACCGTCTTTATTCCCAGAATTCCCATAATACCAAATAATTTTCCATTCCAATTTAAAAGAACGCGATTCCCAGTATCGGTGTGTTATGCAATGACAATTAATAAGGCTCAAGGGCAGACTTTTCGTGTTGCTGGAGTAGATCTCGGTGTCAGTTGTTTCTCGCATGGTCAGTTGTACGTCGCTCTTTCCCGGGTTAGCAGTTCTAGAAATCTTTATGTTCACGTGCCGGACGGGTCAACTTTCAACATAGTTTACCTGGAAGCTTTGCGCTAAAATATTGTCGTTCTATAGGTACTTAAGCCTCATGTGAACGTGATCTAAACAATATTACCAATACATTAACTTAATAACACACAAGGAGTTACACGCTGACGGAGTCGCGAGCACAGCTATTAACAATAATATTGTGCGGTTCGGTATTGCGATATTTTTCAACAGTATTATAGATTGACATTATATTATATTTCCCTACTAAATTACGAAAGTTAATCTGTGTGTTACATCAAAATCACTGAACCGTGAGGAAGGACATAGGCTACTTTTTTTTACGAAAAACGATGGAAACGTGGACGAAGGGACGCGGGCAACAGCTATCTATTCTAATAATATAAGGCTGAAGAGTTTGTTTGTTTGTTTGAACGCGATGATCTCAGGAACTACTGGTTCGAATTGAAAAAATATTTTTAATTAAATAGTAAATTTATAGAGAAAGGCTATAGGCTATATATCATTACGCTAAGGCCAATAGGAGCGGAGCACCAATGAAGAATGCTTCAAAATCGGGGTTAAATTTAACGTTAGCCCAAAGTAACTATTCCACGCGGACGAAGTCGCGGGCAAAAGCTAGTATTAAATAAACAGCTAATAGACACTTTCGAATCGTCAAGGTCGGTAAGTGTACAAGATGAAACTGGTTGTAGAAATGTTAGCGCTTCTATTGTATAACAGAAGCGAATTTTGGGTAGGATATGCTGGTTCCCTCGCGATGTTCTCCTACACGGTTTTGAGAGAAATGGTGATACGAATTACTCTGGAGTTTCTTGCCGGTTCTTCTCCATAGAAAACGATTCATTTCGAACAGTGCACTAACTTCTGACGTTTTGTGAGTGCCCAAGTAGGCGTATGTGAAATAAAACATTTTGAGTTTGAGTTTGAACACAAAGTCTGTCTGATTTAAACCCACAACCTACAACTCGTGTCTATTTCTGGATCACCGCTGCTCTTAAAAAAAACTAAATTAAATGAACCAGTTTCAATAAATTACAATACAGAACGTTATCAAATGACTCCTCCGTTCTGGGTGGAGCGAAAGAGTGGACTTTATTTTAATAGTTTAGCTTGCGTTTGTCCATAATCTCTGCTGATGTGGTCGAAGATGAAGCACGCTTGCCCAGAAGTAAAATATTCACTCTTGACTTAAAGACTCCCAGGTTATAACTATCAGAAAACAAAGACTGCGGAAGGGAATTCCACTCCTTAGCCGTACGCACAATGAAAGTATTCCCAAAACTTTTCATGCGTATGAGTGGGATGTCCACCATGTAACGATGGCGCATCGTGGTTTGTCTTGTAGTCCGATGATGGAACGGGCTTGGCGGAATTGAACTGTGTAATTCCATCCCACACTTCCCGAAATATTACCGATAGAAATCCGATAGACTTGCTTTATAGTGGTCAGTGGCCCTGACTGCTATGCTTAAGGTCGTGGGTTCGATTCCCACGCAGGACAAATGTTTGTGTGATGAGCACGATAATTTGTTCTTTGTCTGGGTGTAATTTATCTATAACATGTACATATGTACCGTGGAATGGGGTTAGTTTGATTCAAGGGGTAACTTTGATAAAAACTTTATATTTTTTTAAAACAGGAATTGTTTAATTTCTGAAAGCAACCGAAAGTTTTCGTCTTATGCGTCGGCAGCACTGAATGTCACTCTTTGACATTGCCCAATCACTGCACATACAAACAGATTGCTACCGGAGATTTTCACAAAAAACTGTGAGTATTGTGTTTAAACTATTTTAAGGGTTAAAATAACTCAAGGGTACCAGATAGGACATGAAAGGTGCTAGAAAAAATTATAGTTCATGTTGTTATGTGTTTAATTAGCTTGACATTTTATTTATTTAAAAAAAAATCTAATTCATTGTATCGATTGTGTAGTAAAAACCGATATTCCATTTTTTTTTTTCGTTTTCGGTACGTTTGTATTTTAGAAAATACGGCCATTTGAATTTTGAAATTGATCAATGACACCCCATTCCACAGTATTTAAATATATATATGTATGTTTATCAGTTGTCTAGTACTCATGGGGACTAGATGGCGTTGTGTAAAAGTTGTGGAAAATAATTAAAAAAAAAAACTCGTCGTCGATGTTCAAAGCTCTGTAGCTTTGACTCGACCAGTGCATCGTTGCCAATGAGTCTCTTGGCCCGCTTGTCGATAGACTCAAGCGCGTCCAGTTGGTATTTGGCAGATCTGTCCCAGAGATGAGAGCGGTACTCCATACATGACCGAACTTGCGCTTGATAGAGGTTGAACGGCTGTTTCGGTGTGAAGTACCGTCTCACCTTTGCTAGGATTCCCAACTTTTTGGCAGCCAATTGAGCCTTAGCCTCGATAAATGGACTAAAATTAAGGGTGGATGTCAACGTAACCCCAAGAAGTTCGATGCGATCAGTTATCGTCACGGTTACACCACGGAAAGAAGGAGCCGGCTGAAATTGGCTCCTTTTTGCGGAGAAAAGACACGCCTGGGTCTTAGCAGCATTAAACTTGACCAAGTTGGCGTCACCCCACTCAGAGATAGCCTTCAAGTCGAGTTCAAGTCCAAGGACTTCTACTAACTACAACCCCGCCCTGTTCTTTCAGTTGCTTTTGCATTCCGGGGCAGCGGTATCTCATTAGAACATTCCCGCAACTGTGGACAGAACTTAGGTTTGCTTATAAATTTTAATCAACCCGCTTTTACCAGGCATAACAAAAAATATAGGACGTAAAAATGTTTTTATGAATTAATAAAATTAAAAAATATGTTAACACCCACTACCCTCGTGTTTATTAATATTAAGTACGCTTTAAAAATGTATACGATATGGTATGAAAATAAATTGAAAGATTATGATATGTTGTTTGAAGTATTATGTACCCTATGTACATTACTATGGGATGACGTTTATCAAATGTTTTGCATGTAGAAAAACGTCATTTTGTGTGTATTTTTTAACTTTAGATGAATTTAGGCGAATATGAACGTCGAGGTTGAGATGGGTTGACGATCTGATCAATTGCGAAGAACAGATAGATGGTTAGATATTGCTTAAGACAAAGAGGTTTGGAAGGAAAAAGGGGAGGGCTTTGCTCAACAGTGGGACACGACATAAATGTAAGAAAAAGAAAAAAGATTCATTTAAATTTCATTTCATATAGTGTACTCTTTTTTACTTAGTTGCTAAATCTTTGAATTGCAAATAACTGTAGAATTTAAGAAACAAAATAAAGTCTAGACAAATCACAAAAGACTTTAATCGGTTTATTGTAATGACGTTATGTAAGTATTAAGTGATATGAGGTGTTTCAACGGCCACACCTTATAGTAATCTTGTAATATGTATCTTTGCTTGTGGCATTTATGGTCAACAAATAATTTAAAGGGAAAAGTAGTCCTTGGTATATTTATCATTACTAATTGTCGACAAGTAATTGAAATTCGACCAAAATTTAAACTATCTCAAATACATTATATTATATTATGATATACTAGCTGTGTGAGATAAGTAAAAATAAAGTTTAACTGTGTTAAATTTCATACTGTTTAATACCTCAAAATATTTTAGTAATACATAATCCAAACTAAATCTAATTTTACTGCGTAAGCCCTACGACGCGACGCCTACGACGTAGCCGCGTAGTACTCTGTTACATCACTCTACGGTTTGGCAGATTGTCAGTCATGTAACGATTATAAGTATTGTATTCTCGGTTACATATAAATTTGCATGATAATATTGTAAATAATATAAGCTCACGGGTGGAACTAAATCATAAAAGGTGTAATGATAATAATTTAAATTGTATGTATTATCAAAAATAAAGGCAAAAATAGACTTAGGCGTCAATGCACTCCTCCAAGTAAGGCTGTTTGAATTATATTATATTTTCCTTTTATTTTTATAGCTATACGCAAATCAATACTAATAATAGTTACCTGACCGATTTCGGCCAAGGCGACCAATCTCTGCGGAAATTAGCCATCGGAACTGGAGATATTATAGTATACAAGTATAGCGCAGGTACAAATGCTTCCTATATCATTTTACTTTCATAGTCCGATAAGACAGCAATTAGACACGACCGGAGAGATATCAGGCGTAAAAACTACGGCCTAACGTGCTTTTCAAGGCACGCGGGTATCATAACTTTCACACACATAACATACGAAATTTCTAATAGAACTTTTTGCTCTACCCATGACATGAACCCAAGACCGCAGCCGACCACAACCACGACAGCAGTCACGCTTCGAGCACTTCGGCCAATGAGGCAGCTTAAAAAAAGTATTTCATAAATAAACAAAAGATTTAACAAAATATTCATAGAAACTACCAATCAACCAATAGTATGTAATAAATAGTAGCTGTACACATAGGTTATACGCAATAATATGGCCTAATTCAAAGGCTAAACCAGTAGCCGGCCGTAGTCTCTTCGTCGCTACGCCGACATCACATCAGTGGGAATCACTAATGAGGGTGTGGTCCCATTGACAGCGGGCTGCACGCCACGCCGGGTTTCTAAAACTGGTAGATAGACTATAGGTTTGTCTTGAAACAAATAATAACGTTTCATTTAAACTTAAAAATAGATTTTAACATATGTATTTATTATTCAAAAACTAAAAAAAATAAAAAAGGGTAGGTAAATATCCCGTTTTAATGATACGGCAAAATTACACGTCGATTTAAAAAAAAATGCGTATTCAATATTGTAAGGAGAAATGTTCAGTCCTAAATATATAAATAATAAATACTGACCGTAAACTAGTGACCATTCCCAACTGCGTACGATCTCATTCTGCTAATTCCCAAAAAAATAAAATTTTAATAAATTAAACTTTATTTTTATTTATTATATACTTTACTGTCCATCTTACAAAATTTCTATTAAAAAAAAAGTAAAAGTAGTGTACAATTTCTACCTATTATAGAAAGCCGTATAAAACTCTATTCAGAATTTTTGAGTTATTCGCGAATAGTTAGACAGATAGATGCGGTGGTAGGGAGACTTTGTTTGTTAATATGTAAGCATAGCGATTAGCAAGTTCGAATGGAAGATTTGAATTGATTAAAAGAAGAATTTAGAATCTGCCATAAGAATACAAAGCTTTTTTTAACTATAAACTTTTTTTTTATCTTAATAATGTTAGATATTTGGTTAATATAGTAAAAGTTACTTCAATATACTGTACAGGCAAACGTGATTTTATTAGAATTTAATTGAAAAGAGTGTTCATGTACTCTCCATTGAGGTCTAAGTATTGGGATTTGTAACTTGTTTTATCTTTCTCATTGACCCTAATGGACAATCTAGAAGATTCTAAACATGGTTTAGTAAAAACAAATGGTCTGTTATGTTATGTCACTGAATATCTTTATTAAAATCTCTACTAAAATAATAAATTCGAATGTGATTGGAATTTTATGAAATTTAGTACAAAGATAGATTAGATCTTGGAAAATGACCTGGTTACTTTTTTACTGAAAAGCCAGTGTTTTATATACACATATATCTTTCGAGATAAATAAATGTGTTATTATTTTTGTAAGTAGGTAATTCCCAACTTTCTTTAACATCGTAAAATATATATATATATATATATAACTTCAGTTACAGCAACATTTCTCCAGACTTAGTCAAGAAGTAGGTATTTGAATACACGTTAATTTAGCAAAGTTTATAATGTAAAAGAATATTATACACACTGAAATTAACACGAACAAATAGACGGGACGAACTGTGAATAAAATGCAAATGTCCAGACGAGATTCAAAATGTTTTATTAAAATTTGGAAACACCACAAATCTTGAGGGATGAACTCGGGGCATGTGATGTCAAAGACCTAAGAACTAACCTTGAAATAAACTTATGTGGCCACTTCTATGTAATTACTTTATTTTTGCTCTGTGTGTATCTGACGACGTTTCATTTTCAACCGACTACAGAAAAGGGAGAGGTTATATAAACAAATCTATGAATCTATTGGGTAGGTTAGTTTTCAAACTTTGGGCACCCTAACTACTACTATGGGCTTATACATAAAAAAATCTTTACATACGTATTTGAACAAGGAAACTAAAAATAATTATTTTTATGAATAAGCTCGTACCTGTAATGTACCGATCTGTTAAACATTTATGGTCTTAAAAACTTGATGCAATATGTCCAAGCCATATAGTTTTTTTTTTTATATATCTTTATGCTTGTTCTATATCAAACAATCGTCTTCACGGCCATTTATATAATTTTTAAAAGCCATTCCTTTTTTTAATCATTTGTTTTATAACTTAACGTTAAGGCGTATTCAATCCGCTAATCGCTCATCACTCGCTCCGCCAACATTCACTACCCAAATCATCAATGCATGTAAGTCAGGTTGACACGTGGCTTTGCTATCAAACTGAGAGCCGTAGCTCATTGTGTCTAGACAGCCTAATATAGAAACGATTAAATATCTCGTCACATACACTAGGTTATTTAACGTGGATAAGGCCCGTCACAAACTGTGGGATCCACGGCCGATTGTTGAATTATATAGTCAGCTAATGTACCCGTTTGTCGTTATTAATGATAAGTTTTATTAACAAACATTTGTATTAGGTCAGCTAGTTAAATATGGTGGTTTCGACTTTGTTTGTTTTGTTTTTAATTATAGCTGTTTTTATTAAAATTATCACGCAATTTTGTTTTGAAATAATATGCGTCGGTATGTTGGCTAAACTGACTAACTTAAGAAAGATTTTCGTGTAAGGAATTTCTCTAGTTTTCTTTAGTAACCCGGAGTTTGGAAGTTGGCGGTGTGATACCACTGTGCCTCGTAAAGCACTTTAACCCATTTTGGTCGGCTGTCAGTTCGACATCTTTAACGGTCGTTACGGGTAGTCAGCACCCAGTAAATCTGGCACTGGTCTAGCTAAGAGTATCGTGTTACCCAGTTACTGGGTTGTGGAGGTCAGATAGGCAGTCACTCCATTTAAAACGCTAATATACAGCTGTATCCAGTTAGACTGGAACTCCAACATACAATCAAATCACTCGTGTAGTACACATTATTACTAAATAACTAAAAAGTCCCAAAAAAAACTTGAAGTCCTTTCTAAAATTTTTCTAAACATTGTTGCTTTCCACAACTTTAAAGGTCCACTCTTGACCTTTATTAACAAGTACTCTTCACCTTTCAATAGGACAAAATGTGTGGACCTTGCGGATGGATGCTGCTGCCCTTGCATCACGATATACACTTGATTTGCTAGTGGCACAGAGTTGCGCCTCTTGGCGGAGACTAGCCATGGCGTCTCCATCAAAGACGGCGCACCGACGCCTTCGTTGTTTGTGTCTTCGAAGTATGCACTCCTGTGCCGTTTTGTGGAAATAAACTGCTATAAATAAGCGTAAACTATAAACTACTATAAGTTGGCAAAACACTAATCAGATGATGATGTTAGCTACAACACTAGGAAGTGGTGACGGTCGGGTGTCTTCGGAGATGATTAAATTATGTTGGCTGTGTTGGATGAAGGAGATCGTGATTTGTATCTTCGCGTTTTGGCCTTATAGTGGTTATACTGATACCTTTTAGTATCGGGGGACCTATCGTTAATTTTTTAAAAAGCACCCGGACTTTTGAAGGAAATACCAAAGTTTGTGGGGATTCTTATCTGACTAAAATCACCCCGGTGATTACCGTTAAACACATAGACGGGGCCTCGTTATCGCTGAAAAGACCACTCCGCAGCCCCTACTGTCCAACGCCGCGCTTATATGCCTATATACTAAGATTTCATTTTTTTTTTTTTTGTAAATAATAGGCTTTTCTAAAATCGAACCTGATGGTCGACGATAGGTTACGCTTGCCTAAGAGAAACCGTAAACTTATTTATTAACTGGGGAAACAAACAGTTACCCAAATGTGATAAAAGTTATAAGTGACTAGCGACCCGCCCCGGCTTCGCATGGGTGCAATGTTTATATTAAATATAGGCAGCGTTCGCGAGAATCGTTAACGTACGGCAGTTTTTTCGACGCCTTACTCCACAATTTTCACTACCACGAAAAATCCTATCTATTTTCCGGGATAAAATATAGCCTATACGGATTCGGAAGAATCCCTCTAAGTAATGGTAAAAGAAATTTTGAAATCGGTCCAGTAGTTTTTGAGCCTATTCAATACAAACATACAAAAATACAAAGGTTTCCTCTTTATAATATTAGTATAGATTACAAAAGTATTAATATGTATATACCTACTTCTCTTAAAAGTTGTAGTTATCAAGATACAGATTCATCGAATCAGTGGCGTAGGCGCAGTATTTTTCTTCACACAAACTTAAACTACCTATAACAGACTTATATTATATATATTATCTTCAATTTTAAATGACGATCGTATAGTATAGGTAAATATTGATACAGCAGATTAGGTTGCTGTTTACTATAATGTATTAAGTGTTTGTATAAATATGGATCTATAGATAGAATATACTTTATTGTAAGCCAATAATTGAATCACACTTAAATAACAATATTGTAAATAATTTTGGTATGTTGTCTTTACATGAATAAATATTTAATGTAAAAACTCTTTGGAAACAATTGACTATGACTGAATGAATGAACATATTACTTCTTATAATTGCGCGCCACACTTGTTCTACAAATAGTGGCCACGTGCGGCGATCTCACGCAACAGAAACCCTGTTAAATATTAAAAGTGCAGTTAGCGACAGCGCCAGTTAACCTGTGATTGGCTACGGTTACAGTTACCACATAATTGAGCTCGCTAACTAGATAACACAACGTGGCTTTTTAATCTGGGAACTTCTGAAAGAGTTGGAAAGGAATTTTAGAAATTTTAACGTTGTTATAGAACGTGTAACGGAAACCCCATCTATCCAATGTTAATTTTTGAAATATCATAAAAGCGCGTTAAAATTACTCGAAAATTATCTTATATATCTACAGTAAACTGGACATCGTTTTAACTATCTTTATATATCTTGCTAATACAGAATACAAACTTTTACTTCTTTTTGTTTTATTTTCATGATGGCGACGAAAACACTACCAAAATATTACAAGTAATGTCAACTGAAGACATACAATAAAGAACTATAATCAATTCATTCGTTCAAAGTAGTTCAAAATCATTCAAAAGTAGCGCTATGAGAGCTTTAGTATAGCGTTAATAAATCGTTATAGCTATTAAGGAACCTTTATGCAACCGTTGTGCAGGTTAAATGGAACTTTAGGTTGCATAAAATGGCGCCCAAATAGCGCTAAAGCGGCTGCTTTAAGTCTGTAGTAGACGCTCTAGCGCTTACGTCTATTACCATAAGTAATAATCGGATACGCTCCAAAGCCCTTATGCAGCCCATTTGTGCTAGTTGGGACGTTATTTATATACCCTTTAAATTACACGTTGTATTAAAGTATTACTGTAAAATCTACGATGTATTTTTTTTATTGAGTTTTAGAGCTCCTTCACATTAGCGTTTGACCCATTAAGCGTAGCGCAAATGTCATGAAAACGCGACGCGTGCGTGGCGTTGATACGGCGTTTCCTCTGGAGTAATTTTTACGCGGCTTTGCGTCGACGCAGCATGCACACATGCTTAAGATAAGAATATGAAGACAATACAAATAAGATCTTAGTGGATCATTAACAAAAATCAAAATGCCATACAGATTCTGAAAAAAAGATATGTATCTAAGAGCACGAGTTTCTGCCGTCGAAGATAAACGGGTTGGTGATGAACGTCTCCCAATTGAGTCATTGAGTAAGTATGCGCAATGTCAATGTGTTTAGTCAATACAAATTGATAAAGCGTTGGAAAATAGATACCTACATTTGACAGACAGGCAGCCGAGTTTACAAATTAAAATATTAAAGTGAATAAATATCATGTTTTCAACATGAATGGTGTATGTATGTCTAAAAATTAATTTATTTATTTAAACTTTATGTACAATAGTGTTACATGGGCGGACTTAATGCAGCAAGGCATTCTCTACCAGTCAACCTTTGGGTTAAAAAAAACACACTGTGGTAGGTGTACGAGAAAATGGAATGAAATAATATTTTAATACTAATAAATATAATACTCATATATAATAATACTAATAAAATACACATATATGCTAAAATGACAAACTAATAGATACGGTGCTTTATAATATTCTTTCTGAATAAGAGAGCTCAAAATAATTATGACAAAGACCAAACTAAGGATAACAACCCCTTAAGTATAATTAATAATATAAGTATAATAAATAAGTATAATATTATTAATTATAATTTTTATGTATGTTGCAACATTTGGGAATGAGCAAATAGTAAAAATCTCTGATTGGTCAATTCTTTGGCAATTCTTCTGTCAATTACTGGCGTTTATAAAATTTGTTGAAGTTACGTACGGTCAAGGACTAAAAATGGACTCGCGTCAGCCCAAAATTATGGCGTAATGATGATTGAAATATCAAGAAATATTTCAATCATCATTACGCCATAATTTTCTGGTCTGCGGTAGATGGGGCGAATGCCTATTTGACCTCCACAATTCACTAGGTAGCAGTAGTGCTTGCTAAAGGGTCTGGAGTCGAATTTTCGGTCTTCTATCCATCCATAAACTACACAGAACAACGGTTCAACGAACTTACTGAAGCACGTAGAAATTATGTTAAGATGATCCCATCCACAGTCCAACCTCGGCAACATTTCTTAACCTTGAAGAACTTAAGAGAGTTCAAAAGTAACGTATATTGGCGGTGTAAAATTCATGAGGTTATGACACCCTTAATCATATCGAGATCTATAGTAAACGCTACGTCTAAACATGGCGGAGGATACGCTTTAGGGATTATTCTCGTAACATATTGATACCTACGTGTTGTGTTTGTGTATTTATTTGAGCTGCAGTTTGACTGATACATTGGGTTCGACAAATTAGCTGTCAGAGAAACTATGTGAACGTGTGCGTTTGCGTTAACTGGCTGTTGTACTGTTTGAATATTATATACTGTGGTTTTAAAACGCGTTAGATTTGAATTCTGTTTAGTTTTTTGTTGTGATTAAAGCAGAGAGGTATTTACTGTAATATGTTTGTTTGTGTCGTTTTTGAGTAAGTGAATAAAACATAAATAAAAAAATTACATTAGAATTAACACACAGCTGCACACCTAGAGGAAACATTTTATATACAAATACTATTTATGCGAAAATATTTATACCTACATTTTATGTAAGTCTTTTTATATACATACATATACGCGTAGTATTGTGTACTATAATATCTTCTTTTCACTTTTTCCAAACATGTAAACAAAGCAACTAATTTACTTGTCAAAACTTTTAAGTAAGTTCGTTTACAGTCTTGAAAACTATAAAAAGTAGAGTGTATATTATGTACTTACATATGTGTGTATGTTCGCTTCCATGTTGACCTGAGGGTTAGAGAAAAATATTGTGTATATAGTGCATGTATACTTTGGGGAATATCTAATACCTTGGGGGAAGTAAGTCTAAAATTGGATAGCGATTTAATACAGAAAACATGGTTTAATAATGTATGTTTGATAAAGCTTTTTTTAAAGGTGAAAATCATTGAATCATACCGGTCTGAGTACCCCCTGGTATCAGACTTCACTAAAAATCCACCCTATTCCTTCACTTGCCCCTGCGTCCCGGGGCATTTCGCTACCAAATTCCCGCAACCCAGGAAAAAATATAGAGTTCTTTTAAACTGTTTCTAGTATTGTTTTTGTTTGCCTGCTGTCTTATTTTGGTAAACAGGTTTAAAAAGTTACTCGGCTACCCGAAAAGGAGATTACGTTTTTATTTTCTCAGTATCAATTTAGACATCGTCTATCAAACTTTATGCTCTATGTGCTGTAAGAGAGAGGTGGTTCAAACAGCATAATTGTCGAAAGGAGTAAGGAAACTGACTGTCAAATGCTGTGTGCATATACTTAGATAAAAACTTTTCCAAAATATAAATTATCGCTCCATATTAAGCCATGACTTGCAAATTACAATAAGAGCTGCCTACCAATGTGTGTGCAAAGCCACGATACTCGATAGTAAGATCGTTATACATCTAATTATACAAATGGTTAAACAAACATAGTTCTTATAATTTAAATTAGTTTATGGATTTCAATAATATGTAACTCTGTAATTAATTTAGTTCTTTAATCTGTGATTATTTAATTTAGGTGGATCGCCACAGATATTTTTTTCGTTCTCTATTAATATAACATTATATAATTAGCCTATAAAATTCCACTCTTGGGACACAGGATTCCACTCTATGAGAGAGAATGGACCGTCATCCCAGGCGCGGTCCGAAGGCGGGGTTCACAAGGGATATCCACCACATCCCCCCCCCCCTAAAATCGTACACTAAAGAAAATTTTCAAAAATTTTGCAAATAAGACGTTCCAAATATTATCACCCGATTTGCGATTAACAATAGAAGACTTCCATTTGATTTATAATTTGTGCAATAAAATTTGTATTGTGCAATAAAGAAAATTATTTTACTCCAAATATTTTATTGTTAGTGACCCCCCAAAATTCCAGGTTGCGACCGTACCTGCGCCATCCCCCACGCGGCCAAGTGCTGGTTCATTGATGTCACATGTCTTCGATTTTTTTTTATCCAAGGAGAACATATGAATTACAAAAATAAATGTGCCTGAATGGGTTCGACCCCGCAATCAGAAAACCACTTGCTCAGATACATTTAAAAATAATGGAACACTCTCTCTATCACTAAATTTCCCTAAGATCAAACTCTAATTCAAATCTCCTATGTCGCAAAGTAGTCTCCTGGTCATCCGCATTGCACCATTGTCGTCCCATCCTAAACTGTATCTCAAACCCACAAACTCCGAATAGACTTACAAAAGACTTTTTTAACCCATCAAATAAACACTCATCTATAATTTATAAACGCCTTTCTCAAAAATACTTCCTCATTTAATAAAACCTATACGGTTCAGTTTTATAGCACAACTTTACTTTCAACTCCCTTCAAAAGAAGGAAAGTACGCCTAATAGAACAAAATAAATTGAACCTTATGGACAAAAACAATAGCACACGAAATATAAAGGTCTTTTGTGGTACAATTACAGGACAATAATAGACTTTAGAACGGCAGCATAAAGTTGGGTTTAGTTTACTTTTAAACCTTTATTCAAAGGTAGAGGTTTAAATTTTTTTACAGACTGAAATAATTTCTTTTGTTTGTGATTATAGTTGGTTCACGTTAAGAAAATAGTGACGTCATCGTTGTCCGCGCCTTTCGACCAATAATCTCGCAACAAATTACAAAGCTAAGTTCACAGTGACCAGTTGACTGCAGATCTTTTGGCGAAACGGTTATGTCTTTTGTGCGTTACCTACATAAAATAATTTAATTTAATTAAATCCTATTGAATTGGTGTGGGCCCAAATACAAAAATATGTTGGTGCTAATAACTCAACATTCCAGATGAGAGAACTTTAATAGATGCTAATCGATGGAAGAAATGCTGCGACCACGTGATACAAGAAGAAAATCTTAAGTGACGTCATAGAGAACGCAGAACAAAATTCTTTCATAATAAATACAAATACAGATTCTAGAGACACTGATAAAGAATATTACTAATTTAAGAAGATTAATTTGATTTTATGCACTAAACTTGATCCTTTGAAATATAAATTTAATTTTGAATGTTTACTCCATTGTGAAAACACCTTTACCCTGCAGTTGTACTGATGACGTCACTATTTTCTTAACGTGAACCAACTATAGTGACTAATTGACATAGTATTAGCATAAGGAGCTCGTGGCTTAATAATAACAACCGTGCGGGTTGATCTACAAAGTTAAGCAAAGTTTGCCAAGTTCTCTCTTTGGACGGGTGACCATCTCACAATATCGCGATTCCGCTGTGCCTCGGAAAGCACGTTAACTTGTTGGTTCCGGCTGTCATATCGAGGGGTGAAAGGCTATTTGGTTTAAGCGACATCTAGGGCGATATTGAGTTATATATATATTCGGAATCAGCGAATTTTTCTCCGTCGAATGATGCCGGTTTCATTAAAATCAGAGCACTTTTTTGGCGTTTGAAACAATACTATTTTTGGGTTGTTTCCAAAGTGGCAGTGTATTAACCGACGTGAATTTTGCATTTTTTTTAAATTATGTACTTCAACCATACAATCATATTAAAAACCGAGACATAAACCAGTTACCCTTTCCCAGATAAATAATACAATAAGAGTTAAAGCGTTTTTCCTGTTTCTAATGTTTATAAGACGTAATTTGAATCATTTTGACTTCCACTAATTACACAGTGTGATGTCACTTAAATCATTTGTCCGTCACCCAAATACAACATGGAGCGTCGCTTAAGCTCTTTCAGCTGCATCTATTTTCCACACAGGGTGCTACTTAAATCAAATAGTTGTTTTGTTTTAGATATTTTGTTTAGTTGTTAAAACATTTAGTCCTATTATTTTTTTAGATGCATGTCGTTTAATACAGACGATAAAATGGAATGATGAATATTGAAACATTTTTCTAGTATTAATAAAAATACGAGTCGGTCTTTCAATCATTAAATTTTAATATGATAAATTTCATTGATGTCATATGATACCATATTTATTTCATCTCCCGGCTGTTAAATATCGTGATCATTCAACCCGACTGCCGCGCACGGGCGCTTCAAACGAACTCCAGAGTGCATCATCGCCAGTGTTTTCGTAAAACGCTCTTGGAAATCAAATCGCAAGTACTTTAATTTCATTATTTACGTAAAATTTTGAACTGAGATGAAATGTTATAAACTTATTTATTTTTATTATTTTACTAAGATTATGTTACTTATTCTATTGAGTAGGTAGTTAACTCATTATATTTATATTGAGAAAATCTATTGAAGATGATAATGCTGATGACAATGTTCAACTAATCCTAGCAGCGGATGATCATCCAATACGAAAGAAAAATAAACGGGTTGGATTAAAAAAAAGCTACGTTGACTTTTTAAGTGAACATGAAGATTTTGCCTGGGACTCAACGTCGTGGAAAGAAACAGACGAGTCTTCAAGTGATCAAGTACCAACAAAGAAAAATAAAACAAGCATAAAAGATAGAAAAGTAGGAGATGCAGGATTAAAAAAGAAAAGAACAAATAAGAAAAAAGTACGAAAGGATGCTAGATCAAAGGGCGTTCAATATGTTAAGGCAGATGGTTCAACTGTTAAAGGAAGAAATATGATAGATAGATATATTCTTTATTGTACACACAGTAAAACAATAAGGACTTTACAACTAAAAAGGGTGATACAATGGGCGGTATTATCGCTAGAAGCGATCTTTTACAGACAACATTTGGATGGATTTGATACATTGGAGAAAATAAATACATGGGTAGTCCACGGTGTACTATTTATCTATATAAAATATAAAAACAATAAATAACATTCTCAAAACATATATATACATATAAATTAATATGAAAAATAAACAAAGACATACATAATAACAACAATTTAAGAAGACAGATAAAGATCCTTTACCAAGTTTTTGAAAGACGATAGGGTTTGTGCTTGTCTTACTGGCACTGGTAGATCATTCCACAGCCGTACTGCTTGAGCTGCGAACGACATACCATAGTAATTGGTGGCGTCAATCGGTACCGAAAGCTTTAAGTTTTCTGATGATCTCAGAGATTTTGCATGTGTGTCATGAAGGAACTTGAAACATACTTTAAGATAAGTGGGGGTTTTAGGATTAAACAGAACACTGTAAAGCAGAGACAAGATGTGTAAGTTCCGGCGAAGACGTATTGGAAACCACTTGAGTTTCGTACGAAATTCGGATACTTATAATCTTGGAATAGCAGTACCGTTGAAAATAACCCGAGGAAGCTGCGACCATTTTACCTTAGGTGTCAACCTGGAACTACCAACCACAATGACCTGGGTCTTTGACGGGTTAACCTGCAAACCATGTGCCTCACTCCATTCGCAAACAATAGCCAAGTCCAGGTTTATGATATCAATAGCAGCATGCTAATTTGTATAGGGAGCTTGTCTGTAAATTTGCAAATCATTAGCATAAAGGTGGTAGGAGAACTGAAGTTTTTTTTTTAAATAGAATTTATGAATATTGCGAAGAGTAAAGGAGATAAGAGGAACACCGTTCCACCCTGAGGAACACTGGCTGAAGTACTACACCAAGAAGAACAGGACTCATCTATGCAAATAACTACGAAATCAGTCAATCGCTGTTGGAGATATGTTAATAGAGCGAAGTATGCTGAGCATGATTTCGAAATCAACGATGAAGGTTTAGAAAAAAACTGACTCTACAAGTGTCAAGAAATAAACTCAGAAAAAAGGAGTGCCACATGTAAACAATTTTGATTATTCTAAATAAATACTTTAACTGGTGTTGTGTTGTGTGTATTTATTTATTTATTCAATATAAGCACCTTAGATTTTCGGTGATTGCGATATATCCAGGTTGTTTTAACAGCCATTGATAGTATTAGATGTAAAAAAAATGTAACATCACACGTAACAATTTCAATATTATATGTCATATAAGTAAATTAGCCTGCCAGTAATTTTAGTCTAAATTGGTAGTTGAGATAAATAGCTTGCTACTATTAATTTTGGGCTATGTCACTTCATACTTTTTGGCTTACTCTGAAAATATACTGCGTCGTCGCTTAATTTTTTTTCCCTGTAGCCAATTGTGGTTATGAAGTCACTTAAATCTTTTTTCCATACTCTGAAAAATAAGGGCTTAAGGCAGTTTGTATTAAGCGACATTTATCTTTGTAATCAAAGGTCCGTTTTATTTGGTAATAGCATCAACAACTCGATGTTTTTAATTAAATTTCAATCAAATTTACCCCATTCAAATAGCTGAAGAAGTTTTTATGTTGTGAATTTTTTTCCAAAATTTCAAACTTTAAATGGCTCTCCTGTAAAGTTGCAAAAATGTCGCTTAAACCAAATAGCCTTTCACCCCTCGATATGTACCTACTATCGGCCAAAGATACGCATGCTAACTTAAGAAAATATTTCTGCGGAAGCGCAGCTAGTGACAAACCACATCCCTTCCTGGTTTCGCCCGATTAGAGACAATATACATTTTGTGAGTACAGGGCGTGTAACATTATATTAATACTTACTATTACGAACACTACTAAAATACGCTTCGTGCATCCTATTGGTCAAAACACATGCATTAGGCGATCGAGTTGTGAGCCATGCTATGCGATTATAGCCTTAAAGGTGAGCATGCGGAAGATTGCTCGATAGTACATCATTGACAGTCGTTTCGAGTAGTCAAAAGCCAAAATAACTAACACCAGTCTTGGCGTGTCTCTCTATCGTGTTACCCAGTTACTGGGTTGTAGAGGTCAGATCGCGTAAGTTGCTTTCGGTTAGACTGGATGCCAACCCCGACATAATAATAATAATAATCCTTTTTATGAAGTTATGATGACGAATAACTATCGGAAATATATTGTGAAGGATGGTACGGTGGACATATGTCGGGCATGTCACAAACCGGGAGAATCCATTCGTCACATTATCTCCGGTTGTTCTCGTCTGGCTAACGGAGACTATTTGCATAGACACAACCTTGTAGCTAGGATTGTTCACCAGTAACTTGCTCCTAAATACAATCTTGTGGAATCAGAAGTATCGTACTATAGGTATGTGCCCGACCCAGTTCTCAAAAATGGCAATATTACACTGTACTGGGATCGGTCTATCATCACTGACAGGACTATTGTTGCCAATAAGCCTGACATAGTGGTAATGGACCGATTAGAGCGTCGTACAATGATTTTTGATATAGCGGTCCCTCATGACGAGAACCTCGTGAAAGCCGAGAAAGATAAGCAAATTAAGTATCTTGACTTGGCTCGCGAAGTTGTTGACATGTGGGATGTGGATACAGCAATCATTGTGCCAATAGTCGGCTCAGGCAATGGCAGGCATAGCCAAGAGCCTCAACAAACATCTTAGGAGGCTCTCGTTGGGCAGCTGGATCAAGGGCTTGATCCAAAAAGCAGTACACACTAGTAGTAAGCTGGACACGGCGCGAATTGTTAGGAGGTTCCTCTCTCAAGAGCCCTAACCACCAGTAGCTTGGACCCTGTTCCCGATACCGGTGGGCTACTGTATTTTTTTATATTTTTAAATGTTTTTTTATAGAAATATTTGAAAATGAATATATAATGTAATAAATGAAATAATAATCATGTTATTCCACCAAATACATTATAATAATTAAATAACCATAAAAAAGTTCGAACAAAAGGCTTATATAACGTCCAAAGAAATGGAAATACCCTGACTCCTAAACTAGGTGTAAATTCCTGTGACTTAGGAGTCAGTGATTCCTCGAAAACTATAATAGCAAAATAAGTATGCTCACTTCAGTTAGGACGTTAAATACAAAGCAAATACCAATAACTTGTATAAAAAAAAAGATAAATATAATACAAAAAAACAAATTAAAAATAAACAAAATCTACATTTACACACTACTTATAAACTTAGCGGTGAAGAGTGTAAGAGTAGTGTGTGTGTGGGAGTGAGTATGTATGTGTGAGAGTGTGTATGCATGTGTAACATAGTTGGGAAAAGGCTAACCAGAACAAGCAGATCAACACGAGCCTATCAATAACAACAATAAAAACAAACTTACGTTTGAATGTAAATTTTTAAACTGGCATTCTCACTCACATATTTGAACTTATAACGAGAATAGCAGTCGCGCGGAAATTCGCTCCTGCGAACTCTATCACAATAAAAACATAATCTTTCTTCTTTTGCAGCCAATTTAAAAGCCCTCCTCAAACTTCAAGCTACTTTTACACCAAATTTCATCCAAATCCAGCCAGTACTTTCAAAGATTAGCGCGTTTAAGCAAACAAACTTTTCCGCTTTATAATGTTAGCATAAATATTTAACATATTTATTTATTGTTTCGTGTTTTCGATATTTCATACTAGTTTCTTTCCGTAGCTTTACTTGCCTGTAAAGTTAGATTTTTTCAACAAAAATGTATCCAATATTCTTCTCCAAGATCTAATCTAATCTAATAATAGGTCTAATGGAACAAAATTTATGTTATAACATACGCCATACTGTCAAAATCGACAAACTATGTCAAATGGGGTGAATACCTTTTTTATTTTCGCAGAATTTCTTTTAAATGTTTATAGCAGCCTTTATTTTTAACTTCCGATTTTAACCTGAAATTTTCTATTGAAGTAAATTAGAGGGCCGACCATAATTTAAATTGCTTCGAAAGCATTCTTAGGAAATTATATGAAAATGCTTTTTGCACCTTATAAACTTTAACTGTGCCGAATTTTGTACACTTCCGTCTGCGTAGCTTTTATAAAAAGAGGTAGATACAAAGTTTCAGCGTACCGTATTAATTTATACAACGTGTAACGGAAACCCTATGGAGGAGTATGGAGTCTCTATGCACAGTTTCAGCTAAAAATAAGTGACTCAAAGAATTAATACCAAATTATCGGTTTCATATGTTTCTTGAATACCAATCATAACAAACGTGTCACAGCACTACAAGGGTCAATAACTTTCACGTCACTTGCCAATAACATGATAATTCTGTTCATTCTTCTTAATTTGAAAATTTCGGTCTCTGGTATCAATGTATTAAAATTTCTAATAAGTTCCACACGTGTTGACATAGGATTACAAAACCCTTGCCATATCGTTTGTTATCATCCAAAGAAGCCGTGCACTTGGTATGTATAATATGTATATACCCTTTAAATTACACGTTGTAGATATACAGAAGAGTTAGTTATTAGACTTTTAAATTCCAACTCTGAAGTCGATTACAAGAATCAAACTAGGGCTATCCGCTGAATTAGTCAAATAATGATCGATTGGTCTATGGCACTAGTAAGTACTATAGGCAGAAAGGCATCTCTGAAAGCGATCCAGTATTTAGCCATAAACCTAGATTTTTGTTACGGTAACGTTTTCTTGGAAAGTTGGTATCATACTAGTATCTATAGGTACTAATACTATGAAGCGGAAAACTATGTTTGCTTGTTTCAACGCGATTACCTTCAAAATAACTGGGTGGGTTTGGATGAAATTTGGTATTGAAGTAGCTTGAAGCTTGAGGAAGGTTATAGGCCTTTTTAGCCGACTGCAAAAGAAGGAGGATTATATTTTCATGGTAGGTAATAAAGTCTTCGGGAGCGAAGCAACGCGCAACTGCGAGTATTGTTATTAAAGTACCTAAAAGTAATTCTGTCCGTGTAATAACCTATTAGTTTCTTTTTTATTATTACGGATGAGCCCGCTCTTGACCTCGATCTCGCCTGATGGTAAGCGATAGATGAGGTCTACGATGAGACGAGCGAGCCCAGAAGATGTCTATTTAGTCTTGCTTTAAAGGCTGAAAGGTCATAACTGGCAGGGAACACAGAAGCCGGCAGAGAATTCCACAACTTGGCTGTGCGCACAATGTGGAGGAAAAGCGCTTGGTACGACAAGACGGTATATCAACCAAGTGTGGATGGTACCCAGCCGTGCGTCTGATAGACCGGTAGTGAAATGGCGATGGAGGAATCAGGTCATGGAGCTCCTGCGCACACTCCCCGAAGTACAATCTATAGAAAACCAACAGGCCAGCAACGGTTCGCCGATCAGCCAGACTATGAAGCTTGCCCGATAGCACCTCGTCGCCTATAAGCCTTTTAGACCTGCGCTCGATCGAGTCCAGTACAGCAAGTTGGTATTTTGCAGAGCCATCCCACAAGTGGCTGCAATACTCCACGCAGGAACGGACCTGTGCTTTAGATATATAGATTCAGAAGCTGTCCAGGCGTGAAGTACCGCCTCACCTTGTGTAGGATTCCCAGCCTTTTTGCTAATAAAACTAACGCCTGAATGAAATTTGATACGTATTATGTTCGTTTGGAATTACCTAAATAAGGCTTATTAGCAAGAAAAGCCTCTAAAAATAGCTAGTATCAACATAACATAGATGAGTATGATAATAAGAGGTACGTGTTTTAGTAAAGTCCGATATAAAGACTGTCAAGTGAATCGACTAGCAAAGTTTATTGTCTGTATAAGTACTTACAAGTGATAATTGACGAATTATAAATTTTGCGCTAAAAAGTCGTATTTAAATTATTTGCGAGAAACGGTTTAGGTACAATAAAACTTATTTATTTGCGCCAAATTATTCGTATTCAAAAATATTTATTGCATATGCCTAAGTAAAAAAATAAACAAACGAAAAATTTGCGCTAGGTTTGTTTATCATTTAATTTCTTTGACTGTAAATTTCGGCATAAATTGGACCAATTAAATTTGATCACTGTAATAGAAAAGTCTGAATAATTAAATTTATTTTTATTGTTCCGTATCGGGTACGTCTCAGGTCAAGGAACTCTGTAGGTACATACACATAATAATTATTCATCTACGATAAATTAAACTATTTAAAGCTACATTAGATACAATAAAAACGTATAACGTCATGCGTATTGGCTCTCAGCACCCGAACATCCAAATACAATAACTTGTTTACTCAATAAGTGCATTTTTTTATTATAAGCATGCCTCCTTTACGACCGTAGACGTACATAAGAATAACAATCGGTAGCGTTCCCTCGCCCGCGTTTTGTTCGAAGACGGCCTTCAGAAACGTCACCCATCCCTTTCTTCCCCATTGTAAAACGGCTATGCCTGTCTCGCGTTACGTCGGCGCAAACATGAATAAAATAACACAGACTGCCGCTATCTGTCTTGCTCTTTTGAGGGGTTTTCGAACATGTGCGAGAGAGACAGTAGGTGAGGGTAGAAATGCAATAAAACAGAGATGCCTACATGGGAGATTTGTGCCTATACAGTGGTATAGTTCTCTCCATGCGAGGATGTTTTATTTGCTTAAAGAGAAACCATTTGGAAGTGTTAACTTCCATTTAATTTGATACAATTATGTTGTTTATTTGTGCGAGTATGCTGATGCTAAAAATCTATTACGAATTATGTTTGGAGGTTTGAAATGATTTATTCTGTGCGTAATTCTAGAATGACGTTGACAAAATGTTTTAATGGCGGTAGGTATGTTATGTTTATGCGGATGATGTAAAAGATATATTGGTATAACGCAGAGACGATTTTGGACGAGCTTTTTTTATAATCTTGAACGAATAAGTATTATTTTCTTTACAATGATATGCCATGAATATATCTAGCCAAATTCATATATGTTTCAGAACCTGGTAACAATTTTTATTATTTTAGAAAAATAATGTTTTTTCTTTTTGTCCTTATCTAAATAATTAGATAGGGACATTAGGACACAAGGACAAGTACAGGAATTTATAGGAATAATCCTATAAATTATTTACTAGATTTTTGGGAATACTTTATTAAAGATTTACTATATTTAAATTTTCCAAAAGCTCACTCTACGGTGACACGTCTCGTACGCCAATAAATAACCCGCAATCAAATCATTTCCTATCAACACGACACTACAAACTACCCTTTAAATAATCTATTATAATTTTGTTTTAATGCATGATCTAGTCTCCTTTAACTGAAGAAGCACAATACCAAAATCTTTGCTTACTTATTGTTTTAGCTCATTCATATTTATATACCTACATTGATTTACTACTCTTAAAGATAAAAGGAACAATTATAATCCCTGTTGGGCACAGTAATAAAATAAACTAAAACTTTATGCCAAATTGCTATTTAAAAAAATATAGGAATAAAAGATTTAAACTAAACATTATTGACATTCGTTTCAGATAGTATCTAATTATGTTATACCTAACACTAGCTTCCGCCCGCGACTTCGTCCGCGTGGAAAAAAAAACCCCGATTTTGAAACATTCTTCATTAGTGCTCCGCTCCTATTGGTCTTAGCGTGATGATATATAGCCTATAGCCTTCCTCGATAAATGGGCTATCTAACACTGAAAGAATTTTTCAAATCAGAACTGTAGTTCCTGAGATTAGCGCGTTCAAGCAAACAAACAAACAAACAAACAAACTCTTCAGCTTTATAATATTAGTATAGATTATAAAATAAAATTACTTAATTATAATAATATAAAATTTTAGTGATTGCATGTGTAGGTTGTTGCTTGTAACGTGTATTCTTTGTTGGAGATCTAAGTTATGTAAAAATAAAAACCGAGAAACTTTATATCTTTTTTTCGTTCCCTATCTACGGCACATGTACAGTCACGGAAGGCAGCAGATATTCGGTAATCGAACAATAACAGGTCGCGGCGCGCCTGTAATGGTGAATCAATTTTGCGTCAGTCATAGTCACGCTACATCCACCCTCGTGCCGTCACATTAATGCTCAAATCGATTTTAACTTAACTATTTACCTGATTTTCGTAATTTCCACTATATTTTGAAAACGTTTCATGAATCGGAGATTTGTCCATGGTATTATTGTCTTTGAAAAGTGGATGGGAATAGACAAAAAAACGAGGACTATGAGTGTGATTTGTCTATGCTAAAGTAAGTCTATCTGTTTGCAACACTTTCACGTTATAATTATCAAACCGATGTTGATGAATTTTGGTGCCGACATTGACTAGACCTTGTTGAAAATAAAACTTATTACATGAACGAAATCGTGGGCGGGAGAAGCTAATAAATAGGTTAATTTTTTATGTCTGAAAAGACAAATCCAAGAACGAATCATACATTAATTTTGTCCAGTCTATTAAAAAGCTCATTTTTTATGTGAATGTGAGAATACTGTACTGTCTTGTTGTTCGATTTGTACTACATTAAATAGTCTTATACCTATAAACCTATATTATAGAAACAAAGTAAAAATTAATTATATTTTAGAAAGAGCAACCGCGGAGTTTCTTTCTGATTTTTTTAATGAAATGACCAATTTGAATTGTGCACTGGCTTCTGACTTTTTTTTTTTTTTTTTTTTTTTAACGTGGTAAAATTATCAAATAAGTCCTCCCACTCCGGGCAGGGTGGGAGGGACTGTCAGACTTTTACTGACTAAAATCCACGGTGTTCCTTCAATAATCCTTTACATACCGGGGCCACGGTAACGGGATGAGTCCCACGACCCCGGCAGGATTCGGCCCTCTGCAGAGGGGGCCTCGTCATGTTGCTGACGCTCTTTGAGGCGCGCGTGAAACACGACGCGCCGTCGACCCGGGCATGGTCCATGGTCGGACAGCGAGTTGCCCTTTACTCGCTGTCCGCATGCCCGCGCCTACGGTGGCCGGAGATCGTCGGCCGACGTCCGACGCCGTGGGCGTCTACCACTGCGGCTGGGCTGGAGGGAGGATGCCATCCTCTCCCTCACGCGGCCCGCCTCCTCCTTCGAAAGCATGACTGCTTCGCAGAAGGAGGCGACCGCTTCCCACTCCCTCTCGCCCCGCAGCATGGCCTCGACCAAGGCCGGGCGCGAGAGGTCTCCGCCTATTGTCGCCGTGAGGACACGTCGGTGCTCTGCCCAAGCTGGGCAGTCCTGCACCGTGTGCTCGACTGTGTCCTCAGGGCGACCCTCGCAGTGGTGACACCCAGGCGTCTCTTCCTTACCCATCAGACACAGGTACCTCCCGAAACTTCCGTGTCCGGTGAGGACCTGCGTCATGCGGTAGGTCAGGACGCCGTGACGCCGATCTAGCCACTCCTCAAAGAGGGGTCTTACCGCCGCAATTGCGGCGTGCCCGACTGGCTTCTGACTTGGATTATTATTAATAGGATTCAAAACGAAAAAGAGGGAAATTTAAAACGACTGCCAAAAATCTAGAAAAGGTCTTAGTTTTCTAGCTAGTTGTGACCGGACCAGAAAGATAAACTGTGTAAACATCGAAAAAGAGTTCCGAAGGTGATTGGTAAAGAATGCCTACGGCATTAAGTCCGCCTTTGTACCTATGTGCATAAAGTGTAAATAAATAGATAAATACGGCAAACAAAAAGAGATCAAAGTAAAGAGCCATTCACTCTCTACCAATACGTAATTTTCGTAAAAAGGGGGTAAAAAGGTTATAATTGACGTATTAATTTAAATATTGTACTCGCTTTAATTGACTGTTAGGTATTTATTTAATCATTCCACACGTCTTACTGAATCGCATGCATGGATTTTTAAAAAGTGAACGTTTATTCTATTAGCGTTTCTCCGTCGCTTCCGTATATTGGTGAAATTTTAAAGCATTAATGATAAATACTGGTACGCATACCTCGTAACGTAGAAAGAGTGATAGATAGATATATCAACTCGTTATTGTGCACCATAACATAATCAAATAAAGACTTAACTACTCAACAAAAAAAGGTTGATACAATGGGCGGTCTTATGGCTAAAACCTATCTTTTATAGACATAACCAAGATTTCGCAAGAAATAATGTATTATATAGTTACATACGTTTCTTTTGCAACTTGATTTCTGGTGTCACTATATTTCACTAGCTGACCCAGCGAACTTTATAGTGCCATATTTTTCTCTTTTATCTGTTATACAAACCTGTAAATAATGAACACAAAAAAAATAATAGTAATTTTTTTTTGTGATGATGATTATTTTTTGCTGTGTTTATTTTTGTCTGGAGTAGGTTTGTATAAAAGAAAATGTTCAAAAACGACGTACAAACGCAGACAAAAATATTAAAATTCATTTAATTTAGGACTATGATGCCAAATAAAATATGGCATTGCCTGGCTTGCACTATAGATATTACAGGTCAGAATTACATTCAAAGTATTAATGAAATTAAATTCAGAAGATCAAAGATTATTTAAAAACAATTCGAAATTAGAACAAAATTCCACTTCCTGATCTAATAAGGTCCTCTAATTTACATTATGTAAACGTTGTAAATGTTGCCACCGTAAGAACATTAAGTAAGTTTACCTTAAACCTCTTTTTCACAACCTATTTTTATTTTACAAGTAATACCTAACCAAATCGTGAACTCTACGAGACACTATCTATCAATATCGAACAGTACTTGACGGTAATAAGTTTCAAACTTATGTGACACATTGAATATCATAGAAAAGACATGACGCCATAAAGTAAAATAGAAGAATGTGTGTGATGACGTGTCGTCTCCCCATTGGCGTTTGTTGATGAACGTCTAACAGATTAATAATAATTCAGCATATTATGTTCTTACTACTGGGATATAGGCCTTTTCTCTATGAAAGGGAGTTGGCTGTAAATGACCACGCGGGCCCAGTGCGGGGCCATATGCCTTGTCCTTGGACATTCCGAATTCAAATATGGTGTCTGACTGCGTATATGCTGTTTCATGATCTACCCATACGTCTAGTCTACTTAGCGAGACTCGTCTTGATACTTAGCGAGACTTTTTTCCTGATGGGAAAGTCATTAAATGACTTCTCTCGCTCTGGGTGGAGTGGAAGGGAGTATCAGACTTCTACTGACTAAAAACACACCCTCCCTATTCGTTTCTGTTGCCCTTGTGGTTCGGGACTGCGGTATCTCGTTAGAACATTTTCGCAGCCCCATCGCAGCTCATTTTCTTAGCGAGACCGAAGGGCTGGTTTTTACCTTGTATAGAGGTTAAACACACCGCAACAAAACATGCCGCCAGTCTTTTGGGCACAATTCCAGTGGACAGCGAAGAGCAAGAATTTTCCGACGTAACCTTTTTGCACGCATATCAACAGAGCCATGTAATTATGTAGTGTTTTTTTTTTTAATTACATGACTGCTCGCGGTGTTTTGTTTCATGCAATCCATCTCGTAATACACGTGGGCCATTACGAATCTACACTCATATACATACAATATTATACAATGCGACTTTATAATCAGTCAATATAGACTTTGAACATCAACTTGAATATGTGACCTAGCATTGATCATGAAACAGGTGTAAGAAACATTTTGTGGCGCGTGCAATCAATATTTACCATATTATTTAAATCGGTGTTTTTGCAGTTGTCTTTGCTTCTTGACTATTTTTAATTTTGACTATTGTTATTCCATTTTTTTGTGATAAGAGATAGTTTCTCTGTGTGTACATAAAAAAATATATTTATTAAATAGTTTGATGTTAGTCTTCTTAAGTTTATAGAAAAGTAGCAAATTCCCTGCTCGAACTTCTGCCTCAAGTGAGGGTTTGTTATAACAATATATAAGTATTTATGTAAGTAACGATATGCTAATGCTACATGCGCGGTTACACTTTTTTATAGATAAAACACGGAAAGAAAAAATATTATTATTGGACGGGTGATTTGTGTTACTATACATTCATTTTATTTAACTTACACTTTTTTATTGAATAGAGCAACTTTTAAGAGTGGAATAAAATAACATTTATTTGCGCTAATAAGATACAGGAAGTTCTTAAACAAAATAATATGGAATCCCTTATTCTGCCTGTAATTTTGGCGTGTAAAATTGATATACAGTAGGTAATATTCAATATGCTGTCATAAAATTGTTTGTATTGACAAAGAATCTAGCTTTTCATCTTCTTTTTAAATTTGTTGGAAAATATTTTATTGATTTTTTTCCGGGAACCCGGCAGTGGCGTAAGGACAGGCAAGAAATTATATGCCTGTTAGCTTTAGCTATAACGCGAGGTAAGAGTTTTTGAATCGGAACCGTTATCCTTTTAGACTTCAGTATATAGCAATTATAATCAATGCAGAATTACAATATGCTAAGTAGGTACATCCTTCGTAAGATATTATTTAACGCGTTTTTCATTCTGATATCATTAGTAATATGGATTTTTAAAGTTTTTGGTAAGTAACGTAGCTTTCAATAATATATACAAGTTGTTTTTATCCCTTGAATATAAGGTATGAATATCAAAAAATCATCGGGTAAAAGAATTAATTTTCAACTAACATGTTTTTTGTTCGACGCATCGAGAATCTAGTGTTAGTTAATGATATCTTTGAAACTATGCATCTTTTGACTACCCTTAAACCCTAGATTTATAGGATATAAAAACACACATAGCGTTTCTTTATTCATAACTCGCTCCGAGTGCTTTTACTTCACGCTTTCTTTTATCTGTCTACTGTCTCTTAGTCTATTCTAATACGGACTGTGAAAACTAATTGGCCTTCTTTCAATATTTTTCAACTATCTGTATCCTAGCTGTAAGTTTTCCTAAGATACTAAAATAAAATAAATATAGCATTCTTTTACACCTGGCACAAAAAAGTTAGTAAATATACAAAACACTGCAAAATAATAAAACGTGAAAAAAATATAACGACATAACTTACGAATAGGAGTATTTTAAAGTTTGTATTTAACAAACAACGTTTATTACAGTTTAAAGGATTATATCGGTTTTAAATATTAAATTAATTTGCGTTCATTTGTCGTTCATTGTAATTTAAAGCTTTAACTGTCAATAAATTAATATAAGATAACTGATTCGATCCTATATGTTTTGAGATTTGTTTAATAATCTTATCTTTTTGTGTTAAATAAATAATCAACTAATGAGAACACGATTTGGATATCAAACGATTACTGATGCTAATTAAAATGTATATACTGGAACTTATTTCCGTAGCAATTAGCGTTGTGTCAATTTCCAAATCCCGTCGCCCGCCAACTGGAACCTGAAAAACTTCATTAAAATTCACGCCAATCATAATTTTAAGTGTACACTTGCATAGTTTTCAGACAAATAATACGTTTCAATGACATGACAATCCGTAATGAATAAACTATAAATGAAATAAAAATTTAAGCTCTGTTGTTTTTTTCCGCTTTATTGGAGTACCGATGAAACATATTCAATTATTTAACGACGCTTAAGGTTTTGTGGATTAAGGCGGTAATAATGATTTATTTAACTTTAAACTTAAGCAACATGAGTTGAGAAAAACGTTTACTTGAAATGGTTGGAACATTTATATTGTATTTAAAGAAAAAATGTTTTGCGCCCCGCCTCTGTCGGTCGGCCGTAGGTAGTCTACGACGCTACGTGGCTACGGCCGTCGCTACGGGCTACGCCGTAGCCGACGGCCGCTTACCTAACTGGCGCGGTATTACTGTAATTTGTGAAGAAAATTGTAGCTCATTATTGAAATTGTAGGTAAAGCCGATGCGAATCGATGAAAGTTACTGAAGCTATTCAAATCATTAGACTAATGCCTCGACATTCTATGTGCATTTGTAAGAAATAGTAAAAACGTCTCGCCGACTTAGAAAAATATACTAAAAATAGCTATCCCTTCTATTTACTTAAAACTAGCGCACGAACTATATTAATACTGTTAAAACTTTTATTTGTAAGTGGCCCGTCGCCGTCGGCTAAGTAGAAAAGCGTCGTCACATTTTTCCTGAACGGAATAGGTAATTTCAAAGCTCCGTAGAATTGTTAAAAGTAAGAAGATGATTGAAAATAAACTTTTAAATGAGGGAGTTTAATGAGAGGGCGTCAGCCGCATTTATTGCGCCCTCTGTCAAGAGCGAATCGTTCTACAACTTTGAATAAAAAGGCAGACCGGTAATAAACTACAATCATTTGTTCCAGAGTTTTTATTGTTCTCTATTTATTTTATTGCAGCTTTTACTTAGTAGCAGGCGGTGTGCCTGGGAGACTTTCCCATCGGTAAAGTTGATGAATCTTATATTAACTTTTATAGCCAATTTTATACGCAATGGGTACACATTTTCAAAAATCCGCCCAAGGTACGCTATTGCACTGGTTTACGCTTCGAAACGCACTAGTTTTGTCTCGTTACGATTGTGAATTTAAAAAAAGGTAATACAGTAAATATAAGAAAGTTTTATGAATAAATAAATTTTAAAATTAACTATAATGTGATTTTAAACTACATAAAAATTGAATGCATTAAAAAAATTGTATTGTATTGTTTTACGGAGCAGATATAGTAACTGCATGGTATGTTATAATCAATTTATATACATGCAATGTACCGAGACTTTACTTCAGGGAAATTCTCGCCAAATAATTAGCCTCCCACGGTAACTGCGCATAATTCAGATTTCATCTATACAAAGCTAGGGTGGGTTTCTAGTTTCTATAAAAAATAATTCTCACTGACAATACAAAAAAAAACCGACATCCACTATGCTTCAACATAACGGTACTGTCATGTCATACATTGTATATTGTTTTGAATATTTAGTATACACACTGAAAACTGCACAAAAATGGACACACGAACAATTTCGCTGACATACACCCCCAAGGAGGTCCAATCGCTAGAGCGCGCGCTAGCGGTTCACACACATCGCTTGGCAACAATATATACATACACATAATACGATGGAAAACGAAAAATTTTCAGAATGTCCTGAAAAATAAAGGATTAGTGTTAAGACCCTACAGGTTTTTCCGACAACAACGTTTGGTGGTCCACCCCACGCAGTTGTGGATAGTCGTGAAGACGCGAGACCTCGTGTTGGCGGCCGCAAGACTTAAGCCCGATTTACACTTCAACAAGTACAGTAGCGAGTTAACTTGCATCATCGGCGAGTTAAGTTGTTATTGTAGTTTGAACGGCAAAAGCGAGTTAAGTAGTAGTACATTAACAACTTAACCGCCAATGACGCAAGTTAACTCGCTACTGTACTTGTTGAAGTGTAAATCGGGCTTTAGCTCTAGTAGTAAGCGTAGTATAAAACGGGTACTCACGGACGGGTTGGGGACGCACCGGCGCGGGTCGGCGCCCCGATACGTGGGGCTGTACCGCCCCGGAAAGCAGCCCGGGGGGGCCATGAGACCCCCGCCGGACTTCATCTTATCCGGCGAGTACATCGCACATGACCCCCACGGGTCGTCCTCCAATTTCAACACCTTGGAAGGTGAGTGATACTGCCGGTCGAAAATTTTGGCGTTTTTTATCGTACTTTCGGGTATATAAAGGGCGGCGGTGCCGCGACCGTCCGCTGCGCCGGGTACTGACCGACTGAGCGCCGCTCACTGACGTCACGGCCACGCCCTCGCCCCGCCACTCTCCGCCCATCAGCCCCCCCCTCCCCCCCTACGCCGTCTCACGCATGTTTACGTCGCCGGCGGCGGGTTCACGAATTACTGAATTATTTAATTGGTCCATTCACTTCTCCTGCTTGTTACCTTTTCACGCTTCTCTAAAAAGGTTGACGGATGGCCTGCGACGATCGACGCGGCTAATTGCGCGACAATCGATTCACAGTGGAGGCCTCCCGACAGCGCCGGCCTAGCGGTACTGTCGCATAGGTGCTACCACCCGCTCCGGCTCTGGCGGTAATGGTAAGCCGCCACACGTACGGTTGCACTTCAAATCCTTCAACCGTTTTGGTTACGTTTGTAATTATAATATGAGTATGTTCTACAAGAAATAACTACACGAGATATTCTTGTTTTTAACCGACTTTAAAAACAGGAGGAGGTTCTCAGTTCGTCCTGAACTTTTTTTTTATGTAAGTATGTTACCTCATAACTCGAAGACGGCTAGACCGATTTGAAATTTTTTTTTGTTTGACAGGGTATACTTTCTAGTTCCTCCCATTGTTATGAAATCAGAATCTGATGATGGGATCCTGGAGCAATCAAGGAAACTCTTCAAATATTATAGGCACACCTATAGCGTTTTGGGTATTTCTAATAGTACCTTGTGCTCTCGAAAAGCACCATTTGAGGAAGTGGAACTGATGATGAAGATCACAGATGGCCACCGAAACTACTCAGTAATAAGTATTTCGTGGATTGCAATTCGATTTCTTGAATAGGCATGATAATCACTTTATACTCGTCACAATGCATGTGGTGATGTAGAGCTGATGGTGAAGTACCAGAATAATTCCTCAAAAATTAACGGCTCTGCATCGGTAAAAGCAATATTTTGTAAAAGGTGATTAGTAGTTCACATTTTGGCTTTTGTAACTAGATAAATTACAAACCGACCCACTAAAAAGAGTGAAAAAAAAACTTTTTAGCGAAACATAAAACCGACTTCCATATCAAAACACTACAAAGCCAAAAATAACTTTAATTTCGGAAGGAGGTGTCAAAAAAAAATTAAAATACAAAACCAATAACACCGACTACCGAAATTAAAGTTATTTTTAGCTTTGTAGTGTTTTGATATGGAAGTCAGTTTAATTTTTTGCTAAACAGGTCTTTTTATTGACGACTCGCTTCTACCCGCGACTTCGTTTACGGAATGCCGGAATAAAATATAACCTTTGTGTTATTCCAAGATGTCAACTCTCTATTTATCAAATTTTATCCAGATCCGTTTAATAGTTATCCATCTTCACAAACATTGGCATAATATTAGTAAAAAATATGATGGGTTCACGTTATCAGATATCAGAAGATACGGACTCCATCAGGGATTTCCACTCCCTAGCTATACGCACAATAAAGTATTCTAAAAACGTTTTGTGCGGTATACCCAGTATATTATGATGTCTCTGTTCTCAAAATAGTTAACCGCATATTATGTGGCCCAAAGTTGATCTACCTTAGTAAACATAGTGTGGAGTAAGACAGGGTGAACGGGCGAGGTATTCCTCATTACACTATACTGTATATTGACTTAGAACTATTATATTTTTTACCTACATAACTTACTAGCAATGCCCGCGACTTTGTCCGCGTGGAATGACTTTTAGCAGCATTTTTTTATTTTTTAGGCTTATTATTTTGAAAATAAAACTCATGCATAATTTGAATGTCGTATTTAAAAGTCTAAAAAATAAGTTTCTAGCTTATAGCTTTAAAAATAAGGTAATATCCATACAAACTTTCATCCCATATTTCAACACCATACAGCCCTTTTTTCGCAATAAAAAGCAACCTATGTCCTTTCTCAGACTCTATACTAAGTCCGTACCAAATTTCATAAAAATCGGTTCAGTAGTTTAAGCGTGATTGCGCACTGACAGACAGAGTAACTTTCGCATTTATAATATGAACTGCGTATCGCGAGCTCAATTCCCGCATTTCCCGGTCTAGGTGTTTTTGCAAGTAAATTTGAATACATAAAATTTAAGTGTCTATCTATCGTATCAATATAACTGTGTTTTCTCAATTGTTTATAGTTATCTACCTTGATACTAAGTTTTTTTTGTTCCTAGCCAATTTCAGGAACGGCGGTGGTTATAGGTTATAGAGATATAGGTGGTTTATCTCGAAATTTCTTTGGGATTGAGATATTCGTAGAAAAAAACGCGTAAGATATATCGACTCCCATGCGAGAGAAGTTGCAGGCTCTGCTACTGTTTCAATATTATCAATGGCGTCTTAGTCGACGTGTCAATTCCGTAAATAGAGACAGATGTAACGTCCTTTATAAATTCTGGCTTAAAATCCGAATTTTAACTCTATAGTCAGCAATACTTATACTTATATCATTATAGGCCTTTACGTCTGTTGCAGACGATTAACAGCAATATCTGCGAGGTGACTCTTTGAAGGCTATATAGAGCGATGCGGGAGCGGCACTACTTATAATAATAAATAAATAATTAATAAAGATTTATTGGAACTAAAAACACAAATACAATAAATTAGAGTACGATAATGACTGCATTAGTTGTAAACTTTGTTGCAGCCATTAACGCCCATACTAGCCCATACAAACTACTTAGTTTACGCGTCAGCGTTCCATCGTAAACAAACAATTTCTAGGTAAGTTTAAACAAAGATTAAATATGGAAGAAAAGAATATAAAAAACATTTTACCAAAAAATTAAACCGACTCCCAAAAAACACTGCAAAGTGAAAAATAACTTTAATTTCGGTAGTCGGTGTCTTTAGTTTTGTTTTTTCTTTTTTGGTACCGACTTCCGAAATTAAAGTTATTTTTCACTTTGCAGTGTTTTTTGGGAGTCGGTTTAATTTTTTGGTAAAAAGTTTTTATTTCACTCTTTTTAGTTGGATGATTTTTAATTTACCTAGTTACAAGAGCCTAAACGTGTCAACTACTTATAACCTTTTACAAAATATTGCTTTTCCCAATGCTGGACCGTTAATTGTTGAGGAGTTCTCCTGGTACTTCACCATCAGCTCTACATCACCATATGCATTGTGACGAGCATAAAGTGCTTAACATCCATATTCAGGTAATCGAATCGCAATCCACTCAATACTTATTATTGAGTAGTTTCGGCGGCCATCTGTGGTCTTCATCATCAGTTCCACTTCCCCAAATGGTACTTTTTGAGAGCAACTGCACAAGTTACTATAAGAAATACCCAAAACGCCATAGGTGTGCCTATAATATATGAAAAGTTCCCTCGATTTCTCCAGGATCCCATCATCAGATCCTGACTTTGGTAATAGTGGTACCAATTTCGACGTATACCCATTCGAACAAAAAAAGAATTTTCCAAATCGGTTCAGCCGTCTTTGAGTACTAAAAAAAAAAATAAAAAAAAAAAGATATACGCGTCGAATTGATAACCTCCTCTTTTTGTCGTCGGTTGAAAACAAAATACGTAATTAACATGCATAAAGTTACCTATTGTGTGCGCGCGTGCATGTGTGTGCGTGTTCGTGTATGTGGCATGAGTTCTATTAGTGTGTGATGTGTTGTGCGTGTGTGTGATGTGTTGTGCGTGTGGTGTGTTGTACGTGTGAGTGCGTATTGAAGTATGCGTTGGGATTGAAGAAGTTGAATGTTATGTTTTAACAAGGTTTTCAAGTTTTTCATAGGTTAAACCATGCAGCCATTTGTCAATGGTGAGTAGACAATCTCTTAGATTGAGTGAATAAATGTCACATACTTCATTGACTCGGTTATACAAAATAGGGCTTAGGTATTTATACTGTCGTCTAACTGCTTCGGTGCTGACTGGCTCAATTGAACAGACTCTAACAGGTCTTCGTCTATGTTCATGTCGTATGTCAGTGTCGAACGGCAGTTCGGAGTGCTTGCGTAGTATGGCACTAAGTACCTCACATAGAGCACAGAGTTCACTCGTAGGAAAGCGGATTGGTTTATGGGCCATAAACTTGCCGCAGACCTGACATAAGTTAGTAGATGTTGATCCGCCTCGTTGTCGTATTGCTTTCTTGTCAGCAAGTGTCCTAAACCAGGCATCGTCACAATGCTTACGATCCTCCACGACATACTTGCAACAAAACGTCCGCTTTTCAGTTAGCATCTCCCATACTTATAAACATATAATAAAACAAGTCTAAGTAAAAAAGTATGTCTGGACATAGTATTTACAAAAAAAAAATGAGTGGGGTTTAAAACAGTAATAGAGGAAGAATTTAAATTAAAATGTATGTCTGTTTGTCTGTGTGCACACGCTAATATTCGGTACTACTTGACGGATTAGAATAAAACTTTTTTGTTATATAACGATTAAGTCTGGGCACCATATAGGCTATAATTGATTCCGGAATCTGGAACAACAGATGCAAAACTCGCGAGCAAAGCCGCAGGTAGGAGCTAGGACTTAATAAAGTTACAATTTCTTTGAAATTCTTACTCATTTTAGATATTTTTAATAAAAATCTTACTTAAAAATCAACATGACTGGGTGGCGCAGGTCTGTGGTGAGAGATCGGTTGCTGCGCTGCGTGTCACGGGTTTAATTCTCGCGGCAAAACAAAAGTTTGCATCGGCTGCAAATAGTTAGACCAATAGGAATGCCTAGTTTGTGGCAACTTTGAATACACCACACTAAACTTGATGCTTGAGTCGGCGGTGATCGATTGATATTATCTTGAATATAAAGGGCATTAATGAATATATTTATATTTGTTACCCTATTGCTTTCTGTTAATATACATACTAGCTATTGTCCGCGATTTCGATAACGTGGAAATTTCACATATTTTCTTGTGATAAAAAGTATCCAATTTGTTTTACAGGTTGTTTGCTGTTTTATATTTTCGTGATTGAACCACAAACATCCTACAAACTTTCGTATATACATATCACTGGGATTAACCTAACCGATTTTTTATTCGAAATTTCGATGGAGAATTTGAATTAAGAATCTACTTACCAGTATTTTTTTATTAAGGCAGCAGGACCACGGTAACGGCACCTTTCCAAAAAGTAGTAAAATTCAGTATATGAGCGTTCGTTTTATTTAATTTGTGTCAATTAGTTACATTTAGGAGGCTCTAATAATATTACAACTTAAGTGACAGTGCATAAATTAGGTAGCAGTTAGTCCAGTGGTTACAGGAGAGAGTTACGAGGTTCGAACATAGGCAGGTACATTACTTTGTATAATTTGCATCATCTGTATAGCTCACACTTGTTGTTAGGAAAGCATAGGACCAAAAATCCGAAGATATGAAACATCCACTACGACGCCTTAGAGTGAAAACCTCGTAAGTGAAAAAGGAGTAACTTTTCAGGAGGTAGAAAAATCTGCGTGCTATAAAATTTTTGTAAGGTTTCTTTTTTTTATTAATTTATATGTTAATTTAACCCGTTTTTATATACAGAGCTGTTCGATATTATGTATAATATGAAAAATATTATACTTAATATCGAACAGTTCAGAAATGCATAATCCATGGCCTGATTACGCTAAACTGACGACGCGATGCGAGTATTTACGAGGTTCTCATTTACTTTTATAAATAGTGTTTCGAGTATTGAATGAACATATTGGTGAGATCAGGATGTGCGTTGCTAGGATTGCTTTCTGGAAACGCAATAAAGAAATTTTGAACACAAATGTACCCCCGAGGTTTTCACTCTAAGGCGACGACTAACCCACACTAGGCCAGCGGCAGCGTGGTGGATGATAGCCCCAACAGTGGGAACATTATAGGTAACTGATTATGTTTTGTTACATTAAAAACACTTTTGAAGTCTACCGTGAATTTTTTGTAACCCAACTCAAAAATACAGTTTGACTGCCATTTGTTGAATTTTGACAGCCGTTGCGGGTCAAAATTTAGTATATAGCACCAAACTAGTCCAGGTGTATTGTGTTGCCTGGGTTGCGGAAATATTCTAACGAGATACCACGGCCCCGGAACTTAAGGGCAGCTGAAGGAACAGGGTGGGTTTTTAGTCAGTAGAAGTCTGACACTCTCTTTCGCTCAACCCAGAACTGGAGCAGTCATTCAATGATTTTTGCACCCGGAAAAAAGGTATACTGTGTTACCCAGTTACTCAACCACATTACCAACATAACTGTGAAAAAGTTAAAATGTTGAGGTACGTTACATTTAGGGGAGCTACTAGGTTAAGTACCACTTGCCAAGATCGACGATGATTGGGTGACCTACTAAGCAAGGCAAGAAAGCATTGACACATATGACCCGTCAGCCTATAAGGCAAGAGTGAATAGGCATATTCTGGGTTCACTCGTCCGATCGTAGACCTCATTTTACACTTACCAGCAGGTGTGATCGAGGTCAAGGGCGGGCTCATTCGTAATAAAAAAAAAAATAATAATAATGATTTTGTTTGCTTCAAAATCGATTTTATTTACAATTTATTTTTTATTATTATTTTATTATTGTTAGGCTCGCATTGGTCCACCATCTAAAAGTTCATATTATTTTGTTCACATTTCTAACACTGGTGACCACAATAATCCTACAAAAACATAGCAACGATCAAATACATTAAAGTCGATATACCGTCTTGTCGTACTAAGCGCTTTTCTTCAACATTCATTGAGCAAGAGTGAATAGGCATTTTCTGGGCTCGCTCGTTCGATCGTAGACCTCATCTTACCCTTACCAGCAGGTGTGATCGAGGTCAAAAACGGACTCATTCGTAATTAAAAAAAAGCTCCATGCCTGAAAAAGCCCGTAAAATGGTCGTTCTCGGCTATCATTTGAAGATATTTGGCAGTCATTACGGGTGGTCAAAAACTAGCAAAATCTAAACCTTTCTTGTCAAAGGGTCCCAGTGTTGTTGAAGTCAGATAGGCAGTACTCTAATATACTAGTACGCAGCTGCATCCGATTAAAAGTAGAAGCCGAATCCAACATTATACAACGTGTAATTTAAAGGGTATATACATACCAAGTGCATGGCTTCTTTGGATGATAACAAATGATATGGCAAGGGTTTTGTAATCCTAAGTCTACGTGTGTAGAACTTATTACAAATTCCAACACACTGATACCAGAGACCGGATTTTTCAAATTAAAAAGAACGAAAAGAATTATCGTGTTACTGGCAAGTGACGTGGAAAGTTATTGACCCTCGTAGTGCTGTGACACGTTTCTTATGATTGGTATTCAAGAAATATATGAAACCAATAATTTGGTATCAATTCTTTGAGTCAGATATTTTGTGCTGAAACTGTACTCCATACCAGATGTTGTCTTCAGCCCTTTTGGATAGATATGGGGTTTTGTGTCGCCTTCAATACCCCTTAGCAAGACTCATGTCAGCTTTCCTGTGGTTTGATTACCCGTAACGTCGCCGCGTCGGTTTCCGAGGCACGTAGGAATTTAGATATTTTAAGATTGTCACCCATCCATCCGCTGATCCGATCTCAGCACGCGTTACTTTATCTTGGAGATGGACTCGTGCGTCTGTTATTAATTAGCCACGAACCCCTAGAAGTCAACAGGACCATTACATTTAGATTTTAGATTCATTTATTTTACAGATTTAATAAAAGATTCACCATAGTTCTACATTTTCCACCTACTAAATTCGGCATTGCATCATAATTACTAGATTGATTAATTAGCTACAGATATGCAGTTCCCTTACAAAATCCGACCTCTTAGCCATAAATAATAATAATAATTTTCACAACTTTCACACAACGCCATCTAGTCCCAAACTAAGCAGAGCTTGTGCTATGAGTACTAGAAAACTGATAAACATACATATATATTTCTAAATACATACATATTATAGATAAATTACACCCAGACAAAGAACAAATGATCGTGCTCATCACACAAACATTTGTCCTGGTCGTGGGTTCGATTCCCAATCGAACCCACGACCTTGAGCATAGCAGTCAGGGCCACTGACCACTAGACCAACAGGCCTGTCATCATCATGACAAGCATTATACAGGGTTAATTTTAAAACACCAAAAACCTCTCAGGACTATGTTACTAATATCATAATCAACAACTTTTGTTCTATGACTTTTAAAAATTCGTCATATTTTAGTTCACCAGATTTTCATACAAAAATAAAAATATTTAAATTGGACGCCCTAAATGTTACGGAATCTATGCGAAGCATATATGCGAATACTATTGCTTTCTTTTGCTTCGCATAGACTTGCTAGCTAGACTAACGTTCAATTTAAATATTTTTATATTTGTATGAAAATCTGGTGAACTAATATAAAATATGACGAATTTTTAAAAGTCATAGAACAAAAGTTGTTGATTATGATGTCAGTAACATAGTCCTGAGAGGTTTTTAGTGTTTTACAATTAACCCTGTATAGCGTATCGGACCTGTGATCGACAGGTCACGAGTTCGAACCCCACTTATACTACTGCCATGATCTCTCTCCAGATGCAAGCTTTCTAGTAATGTGGAAGGATCCACATTACTAGAAAGCTTGCATCTGGAGAGGGATACTTTTTTTTAAAGATTACTAGCAACGTAGGTAGGAACCTACGTTGCTAGTAATCTTTAAAAAAAGTATCGTACAGTGAATTTTATGGAGCAACAGGCAAAGACGGAATACCGCTATATAGCTTACAGCTTTGCACTGTAGTTCAGATTTAATCGGCTTATATTCTCAATCTACCATCGTTTAGTTGTTCACAATAATTATATTTCTCATCTGCATTTTGCGGACGGTATGTATTCACTCAAAATGAAAGTAGGATACTGAGATTTTTATTCAATTAACAAGCTGTTCGCCCGATGAAATTTTCTTTTGATGCAAAGATAAACTTTTTAACTAGGTATATAAATTTCATCCCATATAACATGTATTTTACAAACTTTTTAAACTAAACTACAAACTAAAATAAAGTATCTTTAAATTCGGCTGGAACGTACGAGCCGTACGTTGTACGGCAATGCTAGTCTTTGCCCAAAGCAATAGCCGTTCTTTAAATTGGCTATAAACACAAGAGCTCCATGGTAATTTTCTTTCTGATTATCATTTCATTTGATATCATTTCCCCGCTTTCATCTTCTGAACGAGACAACGACTTATAGAGAACTCTTGCGCATATTCAGGGACCCTTTCTTTTATGTTTCGATGGGAAAATCATCAAATGACTCATCCCGACCTGGGTGAAGTGGACGGGCTGTCATACTTCTACTGACTAAAAACCCACCGTGTTCCTTCCATTGCCCATACATTCCGGGACCGCGGTATCTCGTTAGAACTTCTCGTTACTGCAACCCCAGCAGGCAATGCCCATATCAGGCCCCGTCAATATTCCAAGCTCCCAGGCACGCGATCTGGCGGTGTGTTGTCATTCTTTTCAAGAAAGTAAGAATGAAAATAAATATATTCGACCCAGATGCAAAAACAAAACTTAATTACTTCATAATAATTCAGTAAAACACGACTGTATGTGCCTCGTAAACATGCCAAATAGGCACAATTCAGCAAAACAATACACAACAGATGAATTGTTTTGTTTTTTTAAATCGATACCGACTCTGATATCTGGACTTTGATTCAATAATGACATTTTTTTTTACTTGTACACCTACCACATTGTGGTCTTTTTAACCCAAAGGTTGACTGGTAGAGAATGCCCTGTTGCATTAAGTCCGCCCATGTAACACAATTGTAAATAAAGTTTAAATAAATAAATAAATAATTTCCCACTTAAATGAAACATATCTATATACTCGTAGCAATATTCAGAGAACGACAGGTATATCTAATTACTCGTAGATTTTCCCATGGCTTTGTCATTTTGTTGTTTCAGGATGAAAAGCAGTCAATGAGACTTTACCAGAGTTTAGCGACTGTTATTCAATAATATGCATAGCACTCTAAAAGAAGACAAATATTGTTACCGATTTAAATTATTTTGGATGGGCGAGACATGGCTCAGAAACTAACATAAAAACAGCAACGTATTGAAGTTCTGATATGGTTTTCGTCAATGTCTAATCCTTAGATAGTGATTACACTCTAAACTGGACACTTGAACATGCGCAGTGACACAAGATCTAGAAGTGTTCTCATCTAGCCCAGCCCAAGCTACAGGAGCTTCACGACAACACGCCAAAGCTGTTTTACCTGACACGTATGCGTCCCTACCACAGAGTAGCGAAGAGCTTTAGCTGGCCTCTTCAGGATGTTTATTGACCAGGTACTGAGGATATTAGATGAGGAGCTTGTGAACAAATAATAACAGCCACACGTGTCAAGCTTCACGATCAAGCAGCTTTTTCTTGTCGAGCTCGGTCAGGACAAGGATGTCTATATTAACAGATCAAGATTTTTCCATGCCTCGCAAAGCATTTAGACTTAGAATGTCGAAATAATGGTACGAAATCATGATGAAATAATATTCATTTTTGCAACTTTATTATTAAATCGCCAAGTCGAGCGCAAAGCAAACACTGCCGTACCATCCTTTTCTGGAACCATTTCGGCGTATTTTCAGGCCCCTATTTGGAGACCTCTGGATAGATTTAGAACGCTGAAATTATCGTTATCTAGTAAGCTACCAGCACACACTTAAACCACAAAATTTCATGTTTGTAGCTTGTTTATTTCCTAAGTTATGCAAAAGCAAAATTGTACTATTTCGACATATCATTCGACTCACTGACTCACTGTTCATCAAAATAGAACTACACACATCAAAAGTGTCTAGGGATCAAGCATTTTTATGTGGATTTCTTGAGATTGAGATGTGGCTTTGTAATAAATTTATGATTTTATAAATTTATATGGATCCTTTTTGGTGCATTTCATAATTTGAAACAGGAACTGTTAATCAAATTCGAGTAAAAGATGAAAATCAGCTATCAATATTTTCCCTATAAAAACATACAACGCATTGAAGACATTATTAGTGCTACTGTTTCCCTACTACTGATTAAAACCAACGTTATTATGGAGCGGCGACGTCATTTAAGCAGGGAAGAAATGCTCAGAGCCGTGGGAATGATAGAAGCTGGTTCCCGGCAACGTACTGTGGCTTTAGCTCTGAATACAAGTCAGAGTGTTATCAGTCGACTTGGGACACGTTACCGAAGCACTGGTACCGTGGCTGAGCGCCACGGAGGACGGTATCGCTGCACCACACGGAGACAAGACCGATACATTCAAATCTTAACTCGAAGAGCTCCAACAATAACCGCCATGATGTTAGCCGTGAGGCTTCATCACTCTTCAGGGAACTTAATTAGCGACCAAACAGTCAGAAACCGCTTGCATGAAGTGAACCTTCATTCCCGAAGACCGCTACGGGTACCACCTATAGCAATGCACAATCGTAGGATTCGATATCAATGGGCTCTTGAACACAGAAATTGGGCAGAAGAACAATGGCGTTTCGTGTGCTTTTCTGATGAGTCTCGTTTTGGTATGAGACCGGATACAAGACGTATACGACACTGGAGAACCCCTGGACGCCAACAGCGATTAAAATCCTGCCAGGAAGTCCATCCTTATAGTGGTGGAACCATCATGGTATGGGCGGGTATTTGGATCGGCGGAAGAACTGAGTTGATTTGGATCAGAGGCAACCTCAACGCTCAAATTTATGCTGAGACGATTGTATCTGACGTCATCGTTCCTCTACAAGTGCAAATCGGTCCCTTATTTCAGTTAATGCATGATAATGCACGACCGCACACCGCAAGAGTTGTAAGACAGACTCTCGCCGCAGCTAACATCAATGTCCTGCTCTGGCCTGCTCAGTCGCCAGACTTGAACCCGATTGAGCATGCATGGGATATGCTACAGAGAAGAGCTCTGCCGAATATGGAGGGTATCCAGTCGCAAGAAGACCTTTTTTTGTTGTTGCAACGAACATGGGCGGCCATTCCACAGCGTGATTTGGATGAACTCATTTTGAGTATGCCATACCGATGTTCTTGTGTTGTTAGTGTTCGCGGTAGAAACACGGATTATTAATTATTTAAGTAACCCAATAAAATTTTAAAGAAAACTGTTATTTCAGTCTTTTTTTCGAACTTTAATGTTAGTGGTTCAAATGTCAAAAATCCCTTTATTAGGAAAATGGCAAATTTCTTTATTAATGCAAAGGTGACTTGGTTTATCGTTACTGTGACAAACGAAAACACTTTATTTGATGAATCCTTAAAGAAAATTTTAATTAATATCAATCAGGAGAAAAGTTATTGCAAAAATATATGTTGATCCCTAGACACTTTTGATGTGTGTAGTACTTCCCATAAACCTAGAGAGCTGAAATTTGGCATAGAGGTAGGGTTTAGTGCTTATATGAAGGGAAAACTATCAAAACTAGGATCATGGAAGATCTGGAGTACCTTACGACCCTGAGTAGAAACCGTAACAGACCAGCCAAACTATTGAAATTGTCGACATGCTATATTTTCACAAAGTTTATTAAGCGTGTTTAGACCTTTCTTTTGAAATTAAAAAATTGAAGGTCTGAAGTATCTGATATATATAGTCCATAAGAGCTCAGCTGAACTATGAGAGATATGGAAATGCGCCTTGACAAAAGTTATTCAGAGTAACGAGTCCCTTCTACTGATGCGTATAAAAAATTGAAGTTCTGAAGTATCTGATGAAGAACCCTTAGAGCTCAGCTGAACTATGAGAGATATGGAAATGCGCCTTGACAAAAGTTATTCAATGTGACGAGCCCCTTCTTATAAATGAATATGAAACTGGAGTCTGAATAATTAAGAAACTAATCAAGTAAAAAATAGCTTTCTGCAAAAAGGAGTGAAATCCCACCAAAACATCCTGTAAAAATTAGCCAAGTCTAGCCTAAGCTGCTCGTTTCTCTATAAAAAGTAATGAAATCTCGAAGCAATGCGAAGCCAAGTTTAAGGAACTTTACTGCGATTTCCTTATTAATATAGTTAGATTTTATGTGACTTGGCCGTTGGCTTCGATGTATTAACTAGTAAAAGTGCATAGAGTATGTTCAACGGTCGGTTACATAAAATCTAACTATATTAATAAAGAAATCGCAGTAAAGATCCTTAGACTTGGCTTCGCTTTGCTTAGAGATTTCATTACTTTTTATAGAGAAACAAGCAGCTTAGGCGAGACTTGGCTAATTTTTTACAGGATGTTTTGGTGGGATAACACTCGTCATGAAAGAAAACAATAAACAAATCATGTTTGAATTTCATCCTCTAGTAATAATAATAAAGTTACTTCGCTTTTTTTGACTAGCTGAGGACAGACACAATGTCCATGAAATCTAAATTATGATCTTTGACTGTGTTTACCAACATAACTTAAGCACTACTTAACTCCTCGTAAAGAAGTTTAGATACAATGATTTTGTATTAGTGAGAGATTACAAAAATAAAAAAGGTTTTAATCTCACTAGCACTAAACACTTTTTCCTATATATTTCTTCTATAACGTGTCTATTCGCCGCGTTTTTTGGTCTCTGGTTGGTATTGAGCCTGTTATTGCGTTACAAACTTGTTACGCTACCAGCTTCTCAGTTCATGTATCAAGGTCTATATTTCGGTACTTGTGTAGATACTGCAGTAGGTGACGCTAATTGTCTGTTGTGTTCATTCGTTGATAAATATTGTACAGCATCTTGAATGGTGAGTGTTATCAATTTTCTTCGGATACCTACTGGACAAGTAAATTTTGCTGCTGGTTTTGGCTTCCATAGTAATCATTCAATATTTTTGTTAGGAATGTGCTCAATAATTTCAATGGAATAAATAACCCTTCCTTTAATCATATGGTTGAGTACTAGGTATTTTTTTTAATTATTGGTTTGCTTGCGTTTGACAAACATCTCACCTGATGGAAAGCGATGATGTGGTTGAAGATGAAGCACGTGTTAGATAATAGTAACTGATTATTATATTATATAATTAATATTATAGTTTTCTAAAGATATTCACATTAATCTAATAATTTTATTGTATAAAACACTACTTTGTTACTTAGAAATAACCCTTCCTTGTGTGTTGAATCATCTGTCATTGTAGCTGTCATTTGCCCATGTAAAAGGCCCTTAGCGCCGTAGTTTAAGTCAGTCTCTCTCGGACAGCCACAGTGTAAACATCTTAAGGTACGATTTATTTTTATATATAGAATTATGTTATTGTATCAGTGTCCTAATAATATTGTGTTAATTTTTACTTGAAATTATGTGAAAGTGACGATGTTTTGAAAAGAGTAACTGTGGAGTTTCTTGCCGGTTCTTCTCCATAGATAACTACCTTCCGAACCGTGTGGTAAATTAATAAATTGATATAGCTATACAGACTGCTAATTATTTCGATAAAACACCAAGTAATCATGGTAATACCGATTAATAGGTAATTAATCGGTAAATACGTAATAAATCGATATTGATAATTAATTAATTCTATAAATAACAACATTCTCTATATATGTTTATATCTACATATCTAACACGCTTACCTAGAAGTAACCTATTCACTTTTGACTTAAATGCCCCAGGTTATAGCTACAGGAACGACTGCATATTAGACCTACACAAATCAGTAACTGGGTAACACAATACCCCTTGGCAAGACCATTATCAAATCTTCTGGATTCTCTCTACCCGTAACGAACAAAGTAACGTTAAAGATTTACAAATGATGAACTGAACCAACGATTTAACGTGCTTTCCAAGACATGGAGATATCTGAATATGTTAATATCGTCGCTGTAGAATGAATATCCCCGTATGTCAAAAAAAAAAAATTATTTTTTTTTGTAAAAATCGTATGAAAATCACGTATTTTCTAATACGGCGAAACTGTGAACCCAGTATATGACTACAAGTGCCCTATCTACGGAGTAAAACGCAAACCTCTTATCTATAGAGACATGGGCGTTTAAACAAAAACTACGTAGATATAAGAACAGATAACCTCATATCATTTCTCTGGCATAATCTAGTTAAGTAACGCATCGGTTAATAACATAAATAAGTCCTTTTTATCATTCAAAACAGGGACAACAACACATAAAAATATTTTAAACATTGACAAAATTAACCGTTTTTTTTTCGTTTTTCTGTGAAGTTTGGATCCACGGCCGTCCACGGAGCAACCTCTACAAAAGTTGCTTGTCTCTGAAAATCAACCCGTGAGGCTTTTATTGTTTAGTCACAAACTCCAAATCAAATTCAACTATTATATTAATACCCTAGCAGACTCTCGGGGTTTCGCTCCCGTGGTCTTATTCACGAAAAAAAATTACTTTCCTTGTTTTGCAGTCGAGTTAAAAGTTTCAAGCTCCTCCCATGAGTTCCTCTGAGTTTGTTTCGGTGTTTCTTCTCAGAGTAGTCAGTTAGGAAATACCGGCCTCATCTAGCTAAACTTAACACGTAAAAAAACATGACGTGTAAAAGTGTTATTTATAACCAATTTACAAAATAAATATTTCATTTCATTTCATTTCATACCATTTTTTTTAAAGATTGTTAGCAATGTGGGTAGAATTCACATTACTAGCAATCCTGTAATGGGTGGGGTTAGAACCCGCGGCCTCTCGATCACAAGGCCGACACCAAATACTTCTATACATAATTTATTTAATTATGTCAAGCAGTTTGAGTACCCAAGTGGCCTACCCAAATGTCCGTTGGTATTTTTTGTCAAATTGTTGAGCTCCTTAAGTTCTAAGTTGAGCTACACGATAACTGACAAATGCTTGCACTGTCTGGACAGGTCCGCTCAAATTTGCGTGGTTATTTCCTCAAAAGAATACCACAGACATGAACCTACATGCTTCTCATATAATACAAATTGTCTGGACTTTAAAAGAGACTATGTCCTCTGAGTTTGTTTCGGTGTTTCTTCTCAGAGTAGTCAGTTAGGAAATACCGGCCTCATCTAGCTAAACTTAACACTCAAAAAAACATGACGTGTAAAAGTGTTATTTATAACCAATTTACAAAATAAATATTTCATTTTATTTCATTTCATTTCTCTTTTTACAGCCTTGATCAAACGTTCAAACAAACAAACTCTTCCGCTTTATAGTTTTAGTGTAGATAATTAATATAGCATAGCATATCCCCATAATCAGCCTATAACATGTCTACTGCTAGGACACGAGACCTTTCTCTGAGAGAGATTGAGCATGACGTACCGCCTTTTACGAAAATTGCGTGGACATAGAACTATGAAATTTGGCCGAGTTTGGCAAGTTTATAGAAAAGAGTGCAGAAAGTAGAAGAAATATCTTTTGTATAATAACTTATAAAGAGGGATGAAGGGTAGGTCGTGGAGCGATAAGAGAAGATAGAGAAGCAAGTAACGTTTCGCCGGTGAGCCAGGTTATGAAGCATGCCTGCCAGAACCACGTCACCTATGAGCCTTTTAGCTCTGCGTTCGATTGAGTCAAGTGCAGCTAGCTGGTATTTATGGGCCACAAACGAGGGTACGGGTTAATAAATGTCACATGTCTTCGAATTTGTGGCCCTGGGCCGGTTTTCTTTCGATTATTTGTGGCCCTAGGCCGGTTTTCTTTCGATTATTTGTGGCCCTAGGCCGGTTTTCTTTCGATTATTTGTGGCCCTAGGCCGGTTTTCTTTCGATTATTTGTGGCCCTAGGCCGGTTTTCTTTCGATTATTTGTGGCCCTAGGCCGGTTTTCTTTCGATTATTTTCTTCACCGATTTGAGAGCGGAGTGGAGATATACATTACACAAAGTTATGTGCCTGACGAGGTTCGAATCCACGACCTGTAAACGGCAAGTCGGACCCGTAACCACTGCGCCACCACGGCTCTCTATCTATTACGTATGGCATAATAATTTATTTTATTCAAAAATCTTTATCTATCAATACTACTGCATACTACATATAAATGAAATTGAAGTGTCTGTCTGTGATGCTTATACTCGTAGTTTCACTCAATACAATAAAAACTTTTTTGCAAAAAAATAAAACCGACTTCCATATCAAAACACTACAAAGCCAAAAATAATTTTAATTTTGGTAGTCGGTGTTATTGATTTTGTATTTTCTTTTTTTTCACACCGCCTTCCGAAATTAAAATTATTTTTGGCTTTGTAGTGTTTTGATATGGAAGTCGGTTTTATTTTTTTGCAAAAAGTTTTTATTTTCGCGCTTTTTAGTGGGTCAATTTGTAATTAATCTAGTTAGAAAAGCCAAAATGTCAACTACAAAAAACTAAAAACGCCCGAACAAAAAACACCATATAGAGTAAGCGAAAAGATCATCAATGTAAATATATTTTTTAGACTTTTGTTGATTTTTCAGAAACGGCTTGATCGATGTCGATAAAATTTTCATGGGACCATTTGGGAAGTATACCCTTTCCAACAAAAAAAGAATTTTTCAAATCGGTTGGCGAGCGACGGAGCTATGCCCGAACAAACATAAAAAAAAAAAAAAAAAAAAACAAATAAACATCCGAATTGAGAACCTCCTCCTTTTTCAGAAGTCGGTTAAAAACACAAACAATCATGTTTTACATTTTTGTCTGTTGGGCTAATCTCGGAACGTCAGAACCGATTTTAATGTGATTTTTACTGGAAGATAGAGGAGGTTATAGGGCATTTAGGCTAATATAGAGAAGTAAGAGTCTGCGCCATAGTGCAGAGTCTGTACACTTCGGATGGTCTACTTCTCACTCTGTCAATTAGTACTCTCATTCGGGATAACGACTTGGGGAGGTGCTCCAAAAACTTGTTTCATTAAACTGGAAAGACCGCAACGAGCTGTTCAGGTCTGTTAAGGTCATGACTTCTAAACATTTCCGCTATAGAACAATACAATTGTATAAATACTGTAAAGTTATAACTGTTAGACAGCTCTTTGTGCTCAATACCATCTTGCGCAGGCACGGTTCCCTGGTATATTGTGCTGGTCGTCTGGCAAATATGAGATCAAAGTATGTCTGTCCTATAGAACGATACAAAACTAATTTGGCTGAAAGACACTTTCGAGTATTAGGTAGTCGAATTTATAGTGCAGTTAACAAACGATGCAATATTTATGGCTTAAATAAATTCAAATGTAAAAAAACTTTTTTGCAAAAAATAAAACCGACTTCCATATCAAAACACTACAAAGCCAAAAATAATTTTAATTTCGGTAGTCGGTGTTATTGGTTTTGTATTTTCTTTTTTTTTTTCACACCGCCTTCCGAAATTAAAATTATTTTTGGCTTTGTAGTGTTTTGATATGGAAGTCGGTTTTATTTTTTGCAAAAAAGTTTTTATTTTCGCGCTTTTTAGTGGGTCAGTGAATTTTCCAAATCGATTCGTAAATGACGGAGTTATGCGCGAACAAAAAACGCAATGCAGAGTAAACGAAAAGATCATCAAGGTAAATTATTTTTTTCGACTTTTTTTGATTTTTCAGAAACGGCTCGTCCGATTTCGATAAAATTTTCATGGGACCATTTGGGAAGTATACCCTTTCCAACAAAAAAAGAATTTTTCAAATCGGTTGGCAAGCGACGGAGTTATGCGTGGACAAACATAAAAAAAAAAAAAAAAAAAAAAAAAAATACAAACATCCGAATTGAGAACCTCCTCCTTTTTTAGAAGTCGGTTAAAAAGAAAGTGAGCCAATGGCTCACAACTCTTACCTAGAGGAGACTGAAGAGTTACTTGGAAAGCTTTTCTAAAATTTTCTGCTTTTTCGAACAACGCTAACATACTACAAGCGCATACATCACACACACACATACACACGACACATACACATGACACCATACAGTCTTACACTTACACTTTACACCACAAACCTCACCAAATTCACACTAGAGAGAGGCTATAGATTATTATCTTTCTTGTATAATTAATTTTTTCTATTGTTTGTTTCTTTGTTTTATAACTTAGTTTTCTTTTTGTACTCAATCGATAGCTGCTTACCCAATGTAACTCCGTACTAGTTTTGTATAAATTGAGGAATGTATTAACAGAGAGAACCCTGGCACCCATAACACAAGTTTAATCTTAGCTTGGGCGCCAATGGAATAATCATTGATTTATTTATGCAATTTTAAAGAATATTGTCCCAAAATCCAGTTATTGTCAATTATATAATAGTAAATTGGAAATTGGAAAAAAAAAATAAAGTTAATGTTTATTTCGGATCGGGATCGAAGTTTACGCGGAAAAACCACTCACATAGTCACGGAAACAGCTAGTTACAAATAAATTCTTTACTAGTTCTGACATTATTTGTTGTTTAAATAAGGCAGAAAAACACAAACGTTACATTGCTTAATAATTATGTTTTTTTTTTTTTAATTGTTAATAGGCTCGCGTTTGACAAACATCTAACATGATGGTAACCGATGATGTGGTCGAAGGTGGAGCACGCTTACCTAGAAGTAACCTATTATATAATCAGCTTATAAATTGCCCACTGCTGGGAAATATACCTCCTCTTTATTAAAGAGAATGAGTTTTGAACTACCACACGAGCCCAGTGTGGAGTGGTGGATGTTGCACATGTTCGGATCTTAGATGCCGGTTTCCTCACGATGTTTTCCTTTACCGTTTTGTGAGAGTTCGAATACGAATGTTTTATAAAATTAAATGTCTTATTTAATTACATCTATACAACGTGTCATTTAAAGAGTGTATACATACTAATTGCACGGCTTCTTTGGATGATAACAAACGATATGGCAAGGGTTTTGTATCCTATGTCTACATGTGTGGAGCTTATTAGAAATTTCAATACATTGATACCAGAGACCGAATTTTTCAAATTAAGAAGATCGAAGAGAATTATCATTTTATTGGCAAGTGACGTGGAAAGTGATGACCCTCATAGTGCTGTGACATGTTTGTTATTACTGGTATTCAAGAAACATATGAAACCAGTGATTTGGGGTCAATTCCGTGAGTCACTTATTTTGAGCTGAAACTTTGCATAGAGACTCCATACCAAATGTTGTCTTCAGTCCTTTTGGATAGATATGGGGTTTCCGTTACACGTTGTTTATATAAAAGCGAAATACCACTCACTGATTAATCACGAAATCTCAAAAACTGCAAGTAGTAGGGCTCTCAAATTTTGCATGAGGCTTCCTTATAGTACGTAGATGCTCGCTAAGGCGGAATTTTGCGAAATTCCCACGAGATCGGGATTTACACGGGAAAAACTTCCCACGCGAACGAAGTCGCGTGCAACTGCTAATCTAATATATATTGTTTCATTTTTTCCAACCTTAATCACCACAAAGGTAGATACAGAAACTTTAGACTATTATTTTGACCATTAACTTAAGAAAAATCTAGAGTATGCTGATATAATGCTGATACAAGATCATAATTTAGGTTTTACAGTTCACTTAAGGAGGTTTCTTGAATGTTATTGTATACATGTATTTCTTTGTGTGTTATTTGTTGAGCATTATATTCATATACATTATATTTATTATATACATGTAAAACACGAAAGTTAATTTAGCAAGGTACAATTACAATATTTCTATGTATACAAAAAGTTAAACTATTGTCTTATCGCACAGGGCGATTTCTTACAGACAACCTTTGGATGGACAGAACTTTTAAAGGAGACAGATTTAGAAAATATTTACATATATAAATTGTAATTTTAACCCTAGCGATTATTTTCACTGTATTGTATCCTATCATTAACATGTGAATACCGTTGTGTGCTGAAATATTATGTATATGTTTTATGCAGGTATTTCTTGCTTCCATGTTTTATATAGTGGCGGTTTGTTGTTCCTCTTAAATAAAAAATTCTTTTGTAAACTTATCTAGTGAGATTCACATATCTTCGCTTAAATATCGATTACCCTACATCACCAAACGCGAAAATCAACAATACTTTATGCTTCTAAATACCTCCAGTCATGATACCAGTATCCCATCACTCTGCTCATCCCATTTGATCACAATGCTCGTAATTAGCGCTGCAGCATCAAACGCCCCAGTAATTACGCTCTCACCCGGCAGATGGCGAGAGTTTTAATTTTTCGATTTCGGACCAGCCTGTATAATGCATGATGCTTTTATCGCCACCGCGGCTCCTTCGGGGATTCGTGTGCTCAGGGCTGAGGCACAAGTGGTAGCGGTTTTACATTTAACGTTTTTGATTAAAGGTTCAATCGCCTATGGCCTAAGTAGGTGTCGGAGTTGTGATCGACAGGCCGCGAGTTCGAACCCCATCCATTACACCCGCAACACACTCTAGACAAAAGCATATTTAGTTTAGTTGGAGGTTGATTTCTTTTGATGCCTAATTAAACATTGAAGATGTTATTTACAGTTAGTTCAAATTTCATGTATCGTCATGCCGTGTTGTGTCACAGTTTTTTGCAATCAAGTGATGTCACCACTCGTGAACTTCAAGCTTTTGATCTCGTATTTTTTTGTTGTTTTGTAAAGATAATAAATACGTCTGTAAAGCACAGACTAAATGAAGTAATCTTTTTTATAACATATAATAATACCCTATTTTTCATAATGGGAAGCCATATTTTCAATATAATATCTTATCAGGTCACATGTAAGAAGCGTTAAAATTAATTAACCAGACATTCTTTGAACCCCACAGACCAAATATTTTTTACAAATATAGGTATTTACAGGATTTTGTACATACACAGTGACAGTGCGGGTTGAACGATGTCGCACGGCTTTGAATTTTGGATCTTAGAATAAGCAGGTCGCATCTAGATGTTGTTCATAACCATTTTCAGAACAGTGATGATGATAGATAGATAAAACTTATATTGGTCAACAGAAGACACAACACACATAAGCACATGAACATAATTATAACACATGAATTACAGAAAAAAAGAACAGAAGTATACAACCAAAATTATAATAAATGACAAAAAAAAGAAAACAAACTTACAATGTAACACGGAAAATTGGTGTGGTGTGTGTCTCGGAATTGCACCAAATGGGAGGCCAGCTCAGCATGTGCCAGGCAAATGCGCCTGACGCTGGTATTCTGCTGGATCCCAGTAGCCGGACTTACGGACGTCGAGCAGGTAGCGTACAATAAAATAATAAAATTAACATCAGAGTAAAGCTAGTGTTCTGGAATTGTTTGTGTAATATTTATGTTATACTTATTTATTATTATTATTCATATATTATTTTTATTTATTTTATAACATTAATAAACAATTTTTTGTTATACAGAGGTAACGTTCCAATACTGGAATTAAACTGATGCTGCAGGAAATACATTAGAAATAGTTTTTAGTTCATAATTTAAAAAATTTACTAACATGGAATACAAGGTGACAATATACATTACACATAGTAATGTCCATGCCTGATTTAAAATCCATGAACAATCATTAGTCACAACCATAAACCCTGTTCTACCATTGTCCAACGGTGGACCCCACTCCAATTCAAACTAAAAAATAAAATCGCCATCCCCCATGAATTGGGTCACACACCCACCACGTACCCTTTTTAGGGTACCATAGATAGGCACGGAAGTACGGCCGATACCCGGCCGGTTCTGTGCCATACTTAGCCAGCCATTAACAATTCTATCGCGAATTAGACGAGTAATTAAGCGCTTTCTTTATTACTGGCTTGTTCAAACTCCGTACTCCTGTATAGTGTCGCTATTTTTATTTTTAATTGCGATTAGTGCCGGTTGGTATTGTTTTGGGAAATGGACATGTATCTTCGAGGTGAGAGGATTTTGTTGGAGTAAATATGTATTCAAGCGAAAGTTGCGGAATTACGAGTATTTTCTAAACAGGCAATGAGTATCAGTGTTTTCATATACCTCTTTTCTATAACTTTTAACTTTTTAAATATGTAACTACCTATGTAAGTTCATTTTACTTTTGTATTATTTAATTATAATTTATATATAACGTGTAACGGAAACCCCATATCTATCCAAAAGGGCTGAAGACAACATCTGGTATAGAGTCTCTAAGCACAATTTCAGCTTAAAATAAGTTACTCGAAGAATTGATACCAAATTATCGGTATCATATGTATCTTGAATACCAATCACAACGAACGTGTCACAACCCTATGAGGGTCAATAACTTTTCACGTCACTTGCCAATAATACGATAATTCACTATGTTTTTCTTAATTTGGAAATTTCGGTCTCTGGTATAAATGTATTGAAATTTCTAATAAGTTCCATACTTATTAGACTAGGATTACAAAACTTTTGCCATATCGTTTGTTATCATCCGAAGAAGCCGTGCACTTGGTATGTATATATTGTATATACCCTTTAAATTACACGTTGTATAGGTAATTGTAATAAACCATTTACTTATATATTAGTTTTTTAATTACTTTTACTACTTGACTGGTAGAGAATGCCTAAGGCGTTTGAAGCCTTTGTACTTTTGTCATGTTTTGTCTGTTTTATAAAGTTTGAATACATAAATATGGCATAGAAAGTAATTTACTGTATGTTTTGTTTTTGCATGTGATATTAAACTATGTATTTTTTGCGCTGAGCCTTGATCAGGACATATTCATTGCGTTTATAACCTGCCAGCCTTCTTGGTGCGATTGAGCTCGCACATAGGAACTATTTCATACTAAGTAAAAACAATCAAAATATCCAATTTTCCGATGATTCAAATCTTAATTTATTTATCTAAAAGAGATAGGTTAACAGTAATTACGTATACTTGTAATGAATGAAACAAAAATAAACTTATTATACTTAGGGATAGTAGAGCTCTGTGAAGGATTAAGACATAACTATCTAACTCTCTTAAACATTTAAACAATCAAAGTTACCATTTATAATAGCTTAGGTATTTAAAATCATGACAATGAAAATGCAGCCAATTTACCAGGCCTTGATGAATGCCTCGGGCCAGGTGTATAGGTATAGATATGGCTTCCATATGACATATTTTAGCCGATCATTGATAAACTATACAATTATGCTGAGTAGGCCTTGACGCTACGGCCACGGCTTTGTAAACATGTCGTTTCTGTCAGTCAATACTTTTTATTAGGGTTCCGTAGCCGAATGGCAAAAAACGGAGCCCTTATAGTTTCGACATGTCTGTCCGTCTGTCTGTCTGTCCGTCCGTCCGTATGTCACAGCCATTTTATTCCGAAACTATTAAGACTATACATGTGAAACTTGGTAGGTAGATGTATTCTGTGAACCGCTTTCCGATTTAAAAAAAAATAAAACAAAATAAAATAAAGGGGGGCTCCCCATACATGGAACTGAAACTGAAAATATTTTTTTTCATGAAACCTATGCGTGTGTGGTATCTATAGACAGGTCTTTTATAAATGACATTGAGGTTTCTAAAGCCACTTTATCATAAGGTTAATCGTTTAAAAGATATATACGCTTCCAAAGTGGTAAAAAGTGTCCCCCCCCCTTTAACTTCTATAATAATGGAGTGAAAAATCTAAAAAAAGATATGTCTGTAGACCTTAATGTAAACTTTCAACCAAAATTAGTTTGAATGAAATCAGTTCAGTAGTTTTTGAGATGCAGCATATTTTCTAAAACCGCAAATATAACTTTGTAATTCATACAAACACTATGAAAAACAAAGTTATTTGGCGTAGTTGTAAAAAAATGTAAATAAGCTAGTTTTAAGAAATTTGTAAGGTTTTTTTTTTCGTTAAATAAATATACATATTATATTATTATAGTTATTACGGAACCCTTCATGGGCGAGTCTGACTCGCACTTGGCCAATTTTTCTTTTTTTCTTTACTAATATATAGTTAAACTCGGTCTAATGCTGGCCTCTCATTCCTTGTGTAAATCTCACCATTCTTTTAAAGAATTGTTACTGTTGTGTTATTGTGACGAAACATTTGTTGTTCATTGAAATTTCGACAACGCTTGTCAATCGCACATATTATACCGTTTCGATAGTCGCCGTCACCATGCTAACGTTAGCAGAATGTCACTTGTCTAGCCCCAAGTTTGTTCTTCCGAAGATGGCCACAATCAATGTGGTCTAACCAACCCGAAGCCGGAAAATTAAAACACTTATTTACTAGAAAACGTGTGTTTTTAATGTAAATAATGTACCTACATATGTCGCAGAACAGCACATGTCCAGTTCAGTAAAAGGGTGAGTCGTGAAAATCCCCCGGGAAACACAAAATACCCTAATTTTATACTCTTGCGTATTGCGAGCGTAAGTGGTTGTTTTTGGCTTAAAGAACGAAATAGTCCAGTACGCAATGTGGTCCTTACAATACTAGGATGTATTGCTAGGTTGTTCTACGGACTGCAGAGTAAAAGGAAGAAGGACGCGTTAACTGACATTAAATAGCCTTAACACTAAACAGAATGAAATAAACATATTTATTAATGGCAAAAGGGCCTCATCTCAGCTGATGCATGATGGTTATACAAGATATGCGACCTGACGAAAATTAAAAATTACCACTTGTTCCTTAAGTTGCCTTAGAAAATTCCCACAACCCAAGCTGCTTAATTACTTACACTTAAAGTTTAACAAAGAGCAACCTTACTAAATGATCTTCACAAGCCATTATCTGGGTAACACATGAGGTAGTGCCGTTACTGGTGTCAGACTTTCGGGTTTCAGCCCACCAAATGGCAGCCAATTGATAAACAAAGTTAGTTAGCACAAAGTAAACCGTGAAATTAAAAAGCCCGTTTGAAACCAGATAGTGTCTGCGGTGTAGCCAACGTAGAAAGATTTTTAGCGAAAAAGTAGCAAAGATACTTTTAAGGCTTATTTAGAGATAGTTATCTCCACACCAAATATCACATCAATCCGTTGCTATGTTACGCCTTGTAAATATCGAACCTGTTTTAAGAAAATACAGCGTAGTGAGTGAAGAGGCTACTTTCAAGGAACCTGAATGTAACCGTCTTCTTCGTGCTATTTAAAGTGAAATGATACCGGATAAACTCAGTCCTCTGTGAGGTGATATTGTTTTTTTTTTTAACCCAAAGGTTGACATTTTTTATTATGGTCAAACGCAAGCCTATCAACTATAAAAAAATGCCTTGTTGCATTACGTCCGTTATACAAGAAATTTAAATAATTTAGTTACATTTTTTTACTGATAATAAGTTCGCGTTTGACCACCACCTCACCTGATGCTAAGTGATGATGTGGTCGAAACACGCTTACCTTAAAGTAACCTATTCACTCTTGACTTAAAGACCCCTAGGTTATAGCTATCGGGAAACACAGACTCCGGCAGGGAATTCCACTCCTTATTACTCATTATTTTCTTCTATGGGGATTGTTAAAACCTTAAGAAGACAAATCATGTAGTTAGTTTGTTGCAGTAGAATTAGCAGTTTATACCTAATTCTAAAAGAAGAAACGAATATCCGCTTAGCCTTTCCCAACTATGTTAGAGTCTAATAATTAATATGTATATTGATAATATTCTCCAGAATGTCAGTTGTGTAAGTTCTCAAAATACTGATCGTAATTTTCCAGGAAACTACGATAGTTAAAAAATTATAAATTTATTTTACAAACTGGTTATAAATAACTCATCTACACGACATTGTCTTTTGTTTTAAATTTAAACTACGCCGGTGTTTTCGAACCGATTACCTTAAGAAGAAACCCCGAATCAAACTCAGAGATCAACGTCTATTTTAATATCAATAAAATTCGTACCGGTCAATATATAAGAACTAATCTAACTACCGAGTGTGATTATCCTTTGAATCATTGACCTAGTAAGGTGTAGGCACCAAAAAAGTCATTAGGTACTTATTATATAACGGAAAAAGTTAAAGCAGGAAAGGTTTGAACGAGACGAGCAAGACAGTGGGGCTGCGAGGTTGGGGGGGGAGTGCAGCTTCCGCAGGATGTGGCGGTACGCCCCCACTCCCGGCGGAAGCTACCGAGCCCTTCCGACAAACGCAAAACCTTGTGGCGTCCGCAGAAAAAGTGCTTTTTATAGAGATCTAGCAATATGTATATAATTCACATTACTAGCAAACTTGTTAAACCCTCCAACTAAGTTAAATATGCTTGTGTCTGGAGTGGGTTCACGGCTATAGTGTTATGGGTCGTGTTCAAACCCGTGACCTCTCGATCACAAGTCTGACTCTTAGCCATTAGGGTATTGATGTTTATTTTCTTCCATTTATAGATGAAGTGGGATACGGGAACTAGAAATCTAGAAACCACCCATACCCATCAAACGTTTTGGGAATACTTTCATTGTGCGTACAGCTTCGGAGTTGGTTTCCCGATACCCACAAACTGGAGGTATTTAAGTCAAGATTGAATAGATTAGATTCTCTTACCATCAGCTGATGATAAAAAGTAGAAGTTGTTGAAGTGGTCAAATATATGAGATCTAACACGTATCATTTCGACAGTATTATTGTGAACCCCATACTTTTTGACGTTATTGTAATCGCATTTGCCACGCCACAATTTATCGAATGCAGCTTTCTAGAGCATTCGTTTTAACAAAAAAAAAAAAAAAACGGCTCTTGTAAAGCTTATTCATATTCTTAATTACAAGAACATTACCATCTATCGCAATTCTCATTTTGGACTTAATGAAAAATGTTTTTATCGTTCGGATTTCGAGATGAATTTGAAAACGCCATACAGTTGTTTTGAACTTGAAAGCGCAACAATTAATACAAGTGCAAAAGTCAATAACACTAGTTCTTCAAATCAACTCAAAGTCAAAACGTAACGTATCCAAGAGATAATTACACACACACCACATACACATCACACTTTCATATGGTAAACACATACATATCACACTTCACAATGCATTATAAAATAAAAAAATGTAGAACAGTCTTTAAAAGTAAAATGCTGTCTCAATATGTTTTCTTTTAGTTATTTATGGGAAAATGATAAATCAAATTTATGGGCAGTATCATGGTATATATTATACCTTCCTGGCTTCGTTATGAGTTTATCTAACTATTTATATCATTCAATAAGCAAATCAAACTGACCTTATCTCGCAGTGATGTGATATGTTTTCACTTTTATAATTTTCACTCACATTGTAAGTCATACACACGAACAAACACATATTCACGAAAAAAGACACACGATAACACAATAATGTGTAGGCAACGTTAACACAAATTATTCCACTTAGACACTGTAACAAGTAATAAAAACTAATCGATAACACAACGAAAAAGTCTGCGGCATCACAACAAAAACCACAGATGCATTTTGTAAACATTTTTTTCGTTCATTTTAGTGGTATTCCCTTTAAAATGTTACTAAAACCGGTCAAGTATGAATCGATTAGTCGAATGATACAGCCACATCGTGTTACTTGCAACATAAACGTAAAATACATCGTCCAATGCGAGCCGTGACGTTATGTACAAACGGTGTACCGTTGACACTTGAGGGGTTAATACAGGTTTCTACGTAACAGGGCTAGACCGCCAAACACACTTGAAATTCTTATTGTCATTAGTGATCCTCAAATAATTTTACTTATATACCAGTCAGGCACATTACTTTGGGTAATTTACATCATCACCACAATTCTCAAAACAGTGAAGAAAAATATCTTGGGGAAACCGACAGACGTGTGACCAACATGCACGCGTAGTGGATTGTGAATTCCTTCTCAAAGACAGGAGACCTTTGTCAAAGGGAAACGTTATAACCTGATAACTATCCCTTATTCCCTACTTATATAATAAATGGGATGGTTACTCTATCTATCAGTTGTACAGAGATAGATTAGACCTTGGAGAAGAATAAAGCCTCCATTTTATTTCGCTGAAAAGGTACACGCGTGCGTATTCGCGGGCATAAGCTAGTCCCTTACATCAGCAACAACAAAATAATACATTCCATTTTGACTATGATACGGCGAAACTCAAATAAAAATAACTGGACCAAATACTCGAAACTTTTCTACCAACGTTACCAACCCGCGCTTGCTCGCATGGACGGGGGAAAATATGTTATTCGCGTATCCCAATTAAAATCATAATTAACTCCGTATTAAAGCAAGCGCTAATCTCAATTACAGAGCTCGCCGGTTTTGCCTGTTTACGGCGTTATGCTGTGCACTGCAACATTTACCTAACACACAGTAAATATACCTATGTGCTATTAAGGAGGAGGCCTGGTGTCCTGAAATACAGGCCATGAGCCTAGCTTAGGCACCAGTCTCCCACAATATGTTTGTATATTTCAATGTATAAAATGTGTAAATTTATTGTATTGTGGCGAGAAATAAACCATTTACTTACTTACTTAGTTAAGGAGTAGAATTCCCTGCTAGAGTCTGTATTTCCTGACAGCTATAACCTAGGGGTCTTTAAGACAATAGTACATAGGTTACTTCTAGGTAAGCATGCTTCACCTTCGGTGAGATAGTGGTCAACAACGAGCCCGTCATCAATCAGATGAAGTGAAATATTTATTTTGCAAATTGGTTATAAATAACACTTTTACATGTCAAGTTTTTTCTGCGTGTTAAGTTTAGTTTAACTAGATGAAGCCGGTGTTTCCTAACTAACTACTCTGAGAAGAAACCCCGAAACAAACTCAGAGATCAACGTCTCTTTTAAAGTCCATACAATTTGTGTTGGTCCAATCATATAAAAAACATGTAGGTTCATGACTGTGGTGCTCTTCGAGGACATAACCAAACAGATTTGAGCGGACCTATCCAGACAGTGCAAGCATTTGTCAGTTACCGTGTAGCTCAACATAGAACTTAAGGAGCTCAACGACCTGACGAACAATACCAAAGTAAGGACATTTGGGTAGGCCATACAAGTACTCAAACTGCTTGACAAAAAAGGTATCAGAAAGTCTACGATCGATTGTTCTCAAAGTACGTGTAATAGTGTTATTTATAACTGATACGATTAAACCAGTTTAGCATGGCACGACTGACTCACCTACAATAGCATTTGGCATGGCTGGTTATAGGGTTTTGCCTATTGCTAAATTGTCCTCTTTGAAGTATTCATACGGTGACATTCTTTCAGCGAGCTAGAGAGGTTAGGCATACTAAATTCATTACCTAAACTTTGTATTGTATTTATTATGTACTTAATGTTATATATAGAAATGAAATACAATGAAACACGAAATTAAAACACACTGAGGAGTGCGACCACTCCTCAGTGTGTCTAGTCACACACTGCGAAAATTTCACCGTGTCTATGAGTCTCCAATTCGAGAAAACAATATTGTCCAACCATCAAAAAATATCTAACAACTAGGTACAACTTAACAATAATAAATTCTATTTGATAGCAATAGATATTTCTCGCAAGGAAAATACGAAACACTTTTCCCCCTTTCTGTTCACTTTTTTTGGTACTTTCTAATCTAAATACATTGAGCGGTAGGTAACAACAAATGGAACACTTCTACTTAATGTCAACCGTTATAGTCACAAACCGGAACGATCCCGGATACGATTCGGATCCGGCACGTGGCCGTAACGACATGCCGACACCGCAATTGTGGCACAAAATTGTTTTAAACGATGCATTAATTTTAGGGGTGACTTTTCGGTTATACGGTTTTGTGTGGTAGAAAATCTTTTAAAACTGTTTGTACCTATGAATATATAAAAGTTTAATATGTAATTTTAAACGTATATCCTATGTGGATAAATGTAAGTTTATGAGCTGTGGTGGCCCAGTGGTTACGAGTCCGGTTTGCTAGTTGCAGGTCGTGGTTTCGAATCCCGTCGCGCATATTATGTACTGGCAATGTGGGTACAATCCACATTACTAGCAATCTTGTTAACCCCTCCAACTAAGTGGGTTCACGGCAATAGTGTGATGGGTGGGGTTCGAACCTGCAACCTCTCGTTCACACGTCCAACACCTTAGCCATTGGGCTATTGATGCTTAAATTTTGAATTTCCTTGAATTTCCTTTACCGTTTTGAAAGAAGTGGTGATGTTAAAAATTACACGAAGTGCTTGCCCGGGTTCGAATCTACGACTACAACATGTCTTTGGCAGTTTTGAAGCGTATGTCCAAGTCATTTCTTTGATTTAGACTTATATTTTTTGGTTTTGTTTACTTTTGAAACGTATCTATCAACAATAGCTGAGAGAGCGGAACTATTATTACAAGTCAGTTATGACTTAAAAGGTTTTTCTTAAACAGTGTTATTGTAAAATTCATAGGCCGGAATAAATTTATTTTATGTTCAAATCAACACGAAGTTTATTTTAGGCTTCAACTATGACGTTCGTCTTAGGCTCAATTTACACCGCCGCGGAATGGAATGGAAGTGACTTTTTGCAACGAAATTGTACATAGCATAATGTACTTTATGTCAATTGACAATTGTATAACATACAAACTAAATAGGAGCCAAAAAAGGTCGCGCGTTTTCCGGGGAATCCTCGCGCATTCTCGAGAATTTTTGGCTCCTATTTAGTTTGTATGTTATACAATTGACATAAAGTTCATTATGCTATGTACAATTTCGTTGCAAAAAGTCGCTTCCATTCCATTCCGCGGCGGTGTAAATTGAGCCTTACGATCTTGTCCCATTGGCTCTCGATTCCAATAAGATTTTAAACAATCCAGTATTATTTACATACTTGAATCTTGAACTAAAATATCATACATCATCAACCAAATGGTTAAGGCTAGATAGCCTTTTTCCAACTTTGTTGTGATTGGCTTCCAGTCTAAACCTAGCCGAGTTCTAGTATAAAAAAATATATATTATACAAAATATTTCACAGACAACAGATAAAAAGCAGCTTCAATCCCATTTAAAATAATTTCTCACCCTCAATAGATCAGGAGATTAACAGTAACCAAATAATTATTATTCGACACACCCTTAACGGGGTGTCCAAATTCACATTTGATTATTATTTTTTAACTTAAGTTCAAACGGGCATGTCTCTATTTGTCTGATTGCTGGTCACGTGGCGAAGTTAGTAAGTTTAGGGGATCTCAACGGCACGGGCGGGACATACACACTTACGCTGATACAATTATACGCCAATATCACGCGTAATTTATGTTTATTGTCCTGAACCAGGGTGAGTGAAATATGGCTTTTGGGATTGAATCCCGCTGACATTCTTAATAATAAGAAAACCAAAGTTTTCTTCACTTTGGCATCTTTCTGCTATTATTATTTTTTTGCTTTCGACCAATAAGCTTTCGTTATACCGCCACACCTTCTTTTTTTTTCTTTTTTCTCTGGGTGGGAAAATCATCGAATGACTTCTCCCCGCTCTGGGATACTGGCACACCTACCTACCAGATTGTGGTCTCTTTAACCCAAAGGTTGACTGGTAGAAAATGCCTAGTTGCATTAAGTCCACCCATGTACCACTATGTATGTACATAAAGTTTAAATAAATACTAATCGATCAATCACAGTTCTTTTTTAATTTAATTATACAGTACAGTGTTATATAGTACAGTGTTATACAGTACAGTGTATATAATATGTGCAATGTTTTTCCAGTTGTCGGTCGAGGGTTTAAGCCCAGGTAGGCACACTACTTTGTGTAATTAATATCATTACCAATGCTCTCGCAGGTGGGATACAATTGTTCTAGCTCGCTTCTATTCAAAAGATGACAACATCCTTTTAAAAAAAGAGTTATATATTTTTCTAAAAATAAATAGGATCAATTTGAATGTCAAAGTTACGTTTCTAAATAAAATTCTATATACCAAGGGCACAGAGGTGAGAGCACCAAATTTCGTTCCTCGCAGAGCACATGAAATAAAACGCAAAAGTGTCAGCGATGTCCCTTGAGAGCTAGTGTCAAGAGTCACGCGTCGATCCGATAGCAAATAGATTAGATTATGCATTTTGAACGGACGCTCCATATCGGTTTTCTATATATGGCCTTTTTATTTAACCCTACGTTCAAGTTTTACTATTTTTTACCCTTCGATGGGATGAATACGATTGCGTTTGTTATATATCTACGTTTTGTTAATATAAACTGTGTGAGATACTTAGGCGGCTTTTGGGGACGTAGTTTTTTAATTGGTTCTAGATATTAGGCCTCATTGGCTACGGGTCGAGTCAAAGAGCGCCTTGAACATCGTCAAGATAGATATATGTGTATGTGGTATCGGTTTTCTACATGTTACATTTTGGGAAGTTTGAGGACTACAAGACGAAAGTCGATGCACCATCGTTATGTAGTGGATATCCCACCCGTATGCACAAAATGTTTGGGAACACTTTCATTGTGCGAAAGTACAGCTAAGGAGTGGAATACCAAAATAGTGGGCCAGAGTCTGTGTTTCGTTACAGCTATAACCTGGGAGTTGAGAGTAAACATTAACGTTTTAGGTAAGCTTGCTTTATCTTCAACCACAGCATCGCTTACCATCAGATGAGACTTACTATTTTAAAACTAATATAAAAACGCTGTAGATGTTTTGGTAGTTTGGTCAACATAGCAGTAAATGATTCTTTTCTGCAAGTAAATTCTAATTGAAAGCATAATAATATTTTTATTGAAAGTGAATGCTTTAAGCTAGGAAATGGAAACTTTGCCTACCGCAAAAAGACACCTATTAAAACAAAATAAAAAACAAGGGCGGCCTTGCGATGAAAAATTTGTATGTCGTATGTGTACCTATATAAAATACTAGTACTTGTCCCGATATCGAAATAATTTATAACACATAGCACTCTAAAATAATGCACCTTACTACCATTGAAAAAATCTTTAGAATTGGATCATTAGTTCTGGAGATTACCACCTACATACAAACGTAAAGACAAATTTTACCTCTTTGTAATATTAGTATAGATAGGTACTTATTTTCAAACAGCGATTGTTTCTATTATGTTTTTATCATATACCTTGTACTTTATTTCCTTCGCAGGTCTCGAATACCGTTACAAAAAATCGGTCTCGATTTGTATTCCTATCTGAAAAGTGGTTCGTCACTCTTGCCAGCTCTGGATTTAGATGTCGGCTTCTAAATCCAGAGCTGGCAAGAGTGACGGCAGCAAGGATCCAATATCTATTTATAACTTCGACAGACCCTTCAGTCTTACTGTAACAATCATACCTTAATTCGATAAGATTGCCTCTATGTCCAAAATTATACAATTCCAGTAAAGTAGAAGTGAACAAAGTTTACCACGGCTCTAGTGTTGTGCCTAACTGTCAAACCGCTATCACCAATTAGTGAGGTGACATTAATTGTGATGTAAACTTCGCTAGAGGAGGGGGGAAACTCTGAGGCACGCGTAAGCCACGCGCCCAAATTTTGGGGCTCTTACCCTACTCAACTCGACCAGATTGTCTAGAGCTTCCCCGTTTCCCTTTTGTCATTATAACCAGGGCATGAAAGAGGATGCTTGTTGAACCACATTGACCAAGTTATACTGGTACGTTGTACTCGAACTTAAATGTAAGAGCACTTATCTGATATTTCTTTATTGTTGTAATTTTCGGGGGCAGTTGAGTGCTTGAGACTGCATACATTTTAGCGTTGAACAAATTTCCGTTGATAGCCAACTTTGATGGGCGCATTAAAACATATTGCGTCACAAATTGTTTCAGGAAATGGCTGAATTTAACTGTACTTACTTTTTATCAGTTAATACTACATTAAGTCGCGGTATATTTCACGTAAAGTCGCATTAAAACCGGGCTTTGTTACGCTTTGTGTAAGGCTATAACTGGTCATACAATGTTGCACTCAAAATTGAAGCGGTGTTAAATTATAAGTTTAACGTCTGAATCCTAGGAATTCCCTCTTTTTCCGCTTTGATATGCCTTTTCAATCGTAATCGTACTAAAATTAATATGAAAAATATTTTTCTTGATATGTCACACAGAAAGGAGCGTTTTCTCTCAATTTCGCACTCTTTTGCCATAAATTCACGTAATAATTTTGCACAAAGTGCATGATTTTTCACAGGAAATACCTCGATTGGGTTATTACGTGCTTTTTTATTAAAAATGTTCTCATTATACATACTAAAGGAGTAATTTTCAAGATAACTGCCAAAGAAAAAATACAGCCGGAAGCCTGAATTTCAACGAGGAACCAATCCATATGTCCTGCCTTATTAAGTCATTAGTTCATCAATAATTTTAATATCCTGAGGCTTTTGTGGTAAGAAAGTGGTAAGCTCAGGTAGAACATTCATGACAAAATCCAGGAATCCATAATTAATTATCAGAATTGCATGAGAATTATGTAGTCTAATTCGCTACTGAATGAAAGGTGACTTTTTGCATGATCAGCTGCCGCAAATCGGGGCAACATCGGATAGCAAGTCGCTCGCATTAAAATTCAAAATCCGCGCACAAAGCAGAATACGGGACGAGGCTCCGAATTGTTATCCTTGGGGTTTAATTATGTCTTTGCGGTTGAAAAAAAGAATATTTCATAGTCCTCAGGGACATTCTGAAAAGCGAGGTAATGACTCGAAGGCTGACTAACAGAATAAGTACAGAAGTTGGTAAACTCACCATTACACGGCCGGAGTTTTTTGCACGCTTGAATATTAATGTCGATTGATAGGTACTTCGTTTTGCTCCACAATAGGCGTATTTTCATTTTGTTGTATTGGTGCTCAAACTTGGTCTTTGACTAACATCCAGAAATCCAAACTCATGGTTTGCCAACGAGATTTGCAGGTTTGAACCCCACCCACCCTATTTTATTTTTATTACCTGGACTCACTCCAGTCACATATTTAGCTCAGTTGGAGGGGTTAAGAAGATTGCTAGTAATGTGGATTATACCCACATTGCTAATTCTCTTTGAACAAACAAAAAAAATGGAACTCAGTACACTAAGTGTTAGTGTGTTTAAACTAACGAATCGTGTTCGAAACACAATACTGCCTTCCAAAACTGCAAAATAGATGATGTTACTCAAAAGGCTGCCCAACTCAAGTGGGACTGGGCAGGGCATGTCTGCCGTATGTAGGCCAAAATTACACAAAACTAACCTGAGACAAGAACCCTGCCTTCTTGTCTCAGGGTACCTGTTTTGTCTAATTTTCGCGTCTGAGCACGAAGTAGATGGCGGGACGAACTAGATAAGTCCCGTTGAAATTGAACGGAGTATGCAAGGGTTAGAGCGCCTTCACACTAGCGTTTGTCCAGCGTAGGCGTTCGATAAACGTATGCGCAGCGCAGACGCCGCGACAACGCGGCGCAGGCGTCGCGTTGTAGCGTTTTTTTTTTCGGGAATATCATTAACAAAATGGAATCTGACGAGGAAACTCTATTGTTGGCTTTGCTTTTAAAAAGTAACGCAGAAACGCGGCGCATGCCTCGCGCTCCTGCGGCGCTAGCACAGCGTATTCGTTTACCCTTACACTGACGCCGCAACAACGTGACGCCTGCGCTGCGTAGTCACGGCGTCAGCGCTGCGCGTATGCATTAGTCTGGGCTATCTAAAAAACCGCATTTTCTAGGGCCAAAATTCTGATGACATGCGACATCCAACACGCACATGCACGGTGGATATGCCCATGCAGTAGGAACTTTATGGTATGGCATATCATATTTCCAACTTTAATAGGCCGATTACATGTTTACCTGCTGACTATATAATTCTTACATGCACTCTGAGAACCTAAAAAAATATAGTTGTTACACTATTGAGAGAATATAAAAAATTATAATTTTATAGGTATAAATACTAACCGTACCCGCGACTTCGTTTGAGTAGGAGGTTCTTCCTGAATAAATCCTGATTCCGTAAGAATACTGGGATAAAAAGTAGCGTATGAATTATTCTAGAATTTCAGCTATATGCACACCAAATTTGATTCAGATTTGTTCAGCCGTTTTGACGTGATTGAGTAACATACATTCAAACATCCATCTAAACTTTCGTATTTATAGTATTAGTAAGATAAGATGCGTTTGGAGCATCATATCCAAAAGCTGGGCGTAACTATCACAAGACAGAGAAGTACTTACTACTAATATCTACTTATACTACTAAATAACAAGTTCTTAGAAAATTTTATTCAGTAGGTACCAATCAATTAAAAATGTGTGCTCACAGCCTTTTTAAAGATATATCGATAAGGCTCTTTGAAGCTTTCCGTGACCCAAAGGCTGACTATTTCTTTGATCAACGGCTAAAGCATTGCCATACAACGAGGCAATGCCGCCAGTATCTTGGGTACGTTGCCAGCGGACAGCGTTGAGGATCAATTTTTTTATGCTTTATTCTAGTTTGTATTTACTGTATTGCTTGTTGTCCAAATAAACGTTTTTCTCATCAAATATGGACTTTAAATATGTCAATTCTAAGTTGATTTTAATGTGACCAAACTCTAGAAACGTATGGATTGCAACTGAATAAAAGCTTGATGTTACACAACATAGAGTTTGCTGTTTCAATCAAATATTTGATAATATCTCGAATTTTAGCGGACTAAGGTAAAGCAATAAGGTGGGTTATGATTTTGACCAGTATATTAAATAAACATGAAAGTTGTTCGTCTGTTGTTCATACTTTATATAGAGCAATTTGTCAATAGTCTGGTTTTAGTTATAAACTTATTTTTCACTTCGAAAATTGACTACATCACACAATAAAAAACGATTACTTCCTTTTCTTATAGTCGTGTGTTTCTAACTTATTTAGATATTTTAATGTATTGTGTAAAGACAAGCTTTTAGTTATTATAAAATAACCATCATATTTTGCGGGAAAGAATTTAATCTATACTAATATTATAAAGCGGAAAAGTTTGTTTGTTTGTTTGCTTGAACGCGCTAATCTTCGAAAGTACTGGGTGGATTTGGATGCAATTTGATATGGAAGTAGCTTGAAGCTTGAGGAAGGTTATAGGCTACTTTTTACGCGACTGCAAAAAGGAGAGTTATGTTTTTACCGTGATAGAATCCACGGGAGCGAAGCCCCGCGTGAGTACTAGTAAACAATATAGCGTCGTGTGAAGCTAAGTTTTCATTTACAGCGCTTTAATCTTCGTAAAACTAAGAACGACAAGCACGACGTGTAATTCCTTATTCATTCTCCTACAAACACTATAGCTTATCTAACAAAATGGAATACAGAATAAAAGCCGGGACTCCTAGCAAACACTGCAATAAAGTAGGGAGGCGCGTTTGAAAAATTTTACAACCGAAAAACTTACTGAAGTGGAAACAAAGACAAGTCGGATGCTGCTTGTAATATGTGTCCAATCTCCCAGCTATAAACCTGCTTGCTCGCACCGTACCCTGATTTCTTCCTAATATTTTATTTAGGAGATTAAGACTCTTTCTGTTGGTCGTTAGACGGTGCCCCCCATTATGCCAGTTTATGATCCCATTCCGGACTGGCAGCAATAGACTGTTGACGCGTTCTTAGCTTCTTTTTTCTAACAAATTAGAAGGCAAAGTTTTTGTTGTAAATCGCAATGATATGCGACTGTTTGGTGGCTGGGACCCTGCGGAGTTTTGTTAACTTGTGTGTTAGTAAAAAGCGAGCGTTTTGGGAGTTTTATTATTTTTTGTTTAACTACTTTTTGGACTAGTACTTAAATCTTAAATAAGTTGGTGTGAATATATGTGTGTTTGCAGAGTCGTTGGAAGGTCGAGTTTATTATTCAAATGTTGAACTTGTATCTTGTATTGGAAATTTTTTTCTTATACTATGTTGCATCCCAATGCCAAGCAAAGGCCTCCCCTTTTTCTTTCCAAGCCTCACTGTTGCCACACAAACATTTTCCCATTACCCACTTGCACCGTGGTCGACCTCTACGGCTATATCTCCTTCAGGCATCCATTGACCACCACTCCGGGAGCATTGCCGTGATTAAATAAATATCTATATTTATACAAGCTCACCCGGAAAACGTTGTTTGGTCATATAAATTACTTTTGTGTGAAAAAGAAATACCCTACGACCTATTCTTAGACTACTACGACACAAAAAAAAACTTCATAAAAAAATCGGTCAAGCCGTTTCGCAGGAAGTCGATTACAAACACACAGTGTTTATACACGAGATTTAGCAAATTTTTAAGTGACTGATTCCCAAAATATTGAAAGTATGTTTAATTTTTAATTCCAATAATTATATTTATAAACATTTACAGGCTTTTTACACCACATATTAATAGATTTTATTTAATATAACACTAAAGAATTAGTAACTACTCTTTTCCTGTAAATCACGCAAAGAGAGACGAAAAGAGATTCCAAAATTTTGCTAAAAAAGGTTATTTTTGGTACTTACAAGCAGGTTTCATTAACGGATGCATTGTCGACAGCAACCTTCGATCAACAATTGTTGATCGAAGACAGCAACCTATCAGGAACCTACCTCTTTCTTTCACGTAATACAAGTAAATGTCTACAGTAACTTTCTCTGTATACAGACATGTTCTGGCTTACATTCATACACGTATGTATGAGGTTCTTACTACTATTGCACTTTAACTTAATCCACTTAGGGCTGCATACAAGTACTGTTATTTAAATTTTAACTTAGCGCTATGTTTTATGTGAGATATTGCAGAGTCTGGTAGCCAGTGACAAATTACAGTTGCACGTGGTTGGTCGCGCCGCGTTATAAGAAAATGTGGTGCAAGTTATAAACGGAACGGATAGACCATTGCAAAACACAACTAAAAGCAGAGTTTTTTGCCCTTGAATCTGAAAGATAGTGTCGCTCTGGAAGACGCTTCTGGCTAAATAATAATCTTCGAGGCTAAGCAACACACGCTGAGGTCGATCGAAGGATGGGTGTCTGGCATATCAATTATCCCCAACTTTCCGAAGTGCATCTGTGCCAGTTACCAACTCCCTGGAGCTTTTGGGCATGGAGTTGACGTCAGACCTCAACTTAGGCTCAACCATCGAGTCCACAGCTCCGACTGCAGCAAAAAAGCTAGGAATCCTACAGAGGGTGAGGCGGTACTTCACGCCTGGACAGCTTCTGAATCTTTATAAAGCACAGGTCCGTTCCTGCATGGAGTACTGCAGCTACTTGTGGGATGGCTCTGCAAAATACAAACTTGCTGCACTGGACTCGATCGAGCGCAGGGCTAACGAGGCGGTATCGGGCAAGCTTCATAGGCTCATCGGCGAACCGTTGCTTACCTGTCGGTTTTCTACAGATTGTGCTTCGGGGAGTGTGCGCAGGAGCTCCATGACCTAATCCCTCCATCTCCCTTTCACTACGGGTCTACCAGACGCATGGCGTGATACACTTGGTTGATATACCGTCTTGTCGTACGAAGCGCTTCTCCTCCACATTTATTGTGCGCACTTCCAAGCTGTGGAATTCTCTGCCGGCTTCTGTGTTCCCTGCCACTTATGACCTAAATGAGAGTAAACAGGCATCTTCTGGGCTCGCTCGTTCCATCGTAGACCTCACGTATCGCTTACCATCAGCTCATTCTGAATTAAAAAAGAAAAAAGTTACCTTAAATAAACATACATACATATTTTATTATAACACATCTAACTAATACCATAAATGCGAAAGTTTGTGAGACTAGATGTATAGATGTGTGTTACTTTTTATGCCAGAATTCCCACGGGATCGGAATTTACGCAAGAAACCCCTCCCACGCGAACTAATAACAAAAGTTATGTAAAGGGTAATAAATATAGTTTATCTTTGACGACCAAAACCTCTGGGTTCTGTATCTTGTACCGCAAACCCAATGTACTTACTTCGGCTCATATAAAGACATTCAACTAAGTAAATCCCCCTTACGTGAGCAAAATTCGCTTTGATTTTCAATATTACGAAGAGATTACTGCTTCAGATTATACCTGTTTACCAGGTTGTGTTTTTACTTTCTATTAAGACGTTAATAGGACTTTCATGGCACTATAACCCCTAAAATACTTTTCTTGATGCATATAGGGTTCTCGTAACGGAAAAAATTAAAAGAAGTCGCCTACCTTGATATGGACATGTAATGAGGAAGGATGACACGCATGTATCCAAAAGTGTGATGGGTTTGAATCTTCTTTCTACCACTTGTATGCTGATGATCTTCAAATGTATACCCTAGATCCACTCGTAGAGTTAGCTAATGCCATTGAAACTATTAATTTGGACCTCACTCGAATTGGTGACTGGAGCGCTGAGTTTGGGCTGAAAATCAATTCTGCTAAGACTCAGGTTATTGTTGTTGGTAGTTCCTGTACTATCTATATGATTGATTGGCCGGCACTTCCCCAGGTTTCTTTCAATAACACCTTCATACCTTTTAGTCACACTGTGAAGAACCTGGGAATATACATTGATGACATCCTTTCTTGGACTAAACAGTTAGTCATAAAGTATTTCCTTCTGCAGGCTCCTTGAGAAGCCTTCGTAATTTCGCCACTAAAATTGCAATAGGGTATTTGCCTGTAGTAGTAAAATAAAATGATGTTTTGCATATAGTTAGTTTAGATGCCAGGAAACATAAACAACATTTTTATTTCTAAATATAATTCCACATTTTTATATTTTCATAAAATGAAAATTGTATTTTTTAATCTGTGTGTCACGTGACCGCAAACGCTAATCACGAAGTATGAGTAGTGTGACGTCATTTTTCTCAAAGCTGTCAAACGTATCGACTTGTCAAACAACGTAAGATAACAGAAATCCTAACCTCAAAAACACTTTGTTGTTTGAGAAATATGACGTCATGCGACTTCGTGACAGAGATGGGTTTTTGGGCGGGAAAATATTTAATTTGAATTTTATTTTAAAGTTTTACCAATGTTACCCAGTTATTTTTCACGAAAATCATTTTTTGTAGCTTAAAATTAATCAATAATTAAATCTAAACTATTTTTGAAAAATAGGCAAATACCCTATTGCACAAACTCTCCTTCTCCCTATTCTGGACTATACTGATGCCAGCTATCTCGCCTTGACCCAAGACCAATTAGACAATATAGAGCGACTTCAAAATCTTTGTATCAGGTTTATATTTGGTTTGCGCATGTATGACCACGTTTCTGATTTCCGCGCTCGGCCCAAATGGCTTCCTATTAGGTTTCGCCGGAATCTTCACTTACTTTCTCTACTTTATAATGTGCTTTTTATCTTAAGGAACGCTTTCAGTTCCTCTGTGACACCCATTCTAGATCCTTGAGATCATCGGAAAATTTAGAGTTAAGTATTCGTATGTATTCCACTTCTTTGACGAATCTTTCACTTTACAAGCAGCTCATTTGTGGAATGCATTAACCCATAGAAGTGAGGCGTGCTCTACCATTGTTCAAAAGAATGGTGAAGGAGCATTACTTCTTCCTATAACTTTTCCCCTATTACTCAATTATAGATACTTGTAATATTTATTAGTATATGATTTTTGTATTGTATGTATATATTTTATATTATTATGTTCAATTAATATTATTTATGTTGTTTGTACACTGACAGCCCTTAATCTGTCTCCTTTAATTGTTGTCCATCCAAAAGATGTCTGTAAGCGATCGCCCTGTGCGATAAGACTGCCCATTGTACACTAGTTTATTTTTTTTTAAACATAGAAATATTGTGAGGTGTACAATAAAGTATATAATAAATAATAAATAAATATATTAACATATCAAGATTTTTTCATGCCTCGCAAAGCATGACTTAGAATGTCGAAATAATGGTACGAAATCATGATGAAATTATATTTATTTTTGCAACTTGATTATTAAAAAACTCTTGTCATGAAAGAAACCAATAGACAAATTATGTTTGAATTTCGTCCTTTAGCTTAGCTTTTTGGACTATTTTGGACATGGACATTGTGTCTGTTCTCAACAGACACAATGTCCATGAAATCTAAATTATGATCTTTAAATGTTTTTACCAACATAACTTAAGCACTACTTAACTCCTCGTAAAGAATCAGAATCAGAATCAGAATTGTTTATTTGCTAAACATAGCTAAATACATAATTATAGGTCTTACATTAATAACAAGTCCGCTATGTAAGTTTAGTTACAATGATTTTGTATTAGTGATAGATTACAAAAATAAAAAAGGTTTTAATCTCACTAACACTAAATACTTTTCCTTTATTTTTGTTCTATAACGTGTCTATTCGCCGCATTCCGTGGTCTCTGGTTGGTATTGAGCCTGTTATTGCGTCACAAACTTGTTACGCTACCAGCTTCTCAGTTTCGGTACTTGTGTGGATACTGCTGTAGGTGACGCTAATTGTCTGTTGTGTTCCTTCGTTGATAAATATTGTACAGCATCTTGATCGGTGAGTGTTATCAATTTTCTTCGGATACTGGACGAGTAAATTTTGTTGCTGGTTTTGGCTTCCAGTTCAACCGTAAACTTCGTAGTATATATTACTTCAATGGTAAACTTAGTAATCTATACTTATAATAAATCTGTAGAGAGGTCAATTCTGTACATGAAATATATTTCCAAAATAACTATCAGGGGGTGATTAAGGATCGATACTCATGCCAAAAATGCAATCAGTTAAATTTTTGTCTGTCTGTCTGTCTGTCTGTCTGTCTGTCTGTCTGTATAACCGTTATAGAAACAAAAATTACTCAACGGATTTTAACGAAACTTGGTACAATTATTTTTCATACTCCTGAGCGGGTTATAGTATACTTTTCATCACGCTACAATCAATAGGAGCAGAGCAGTGAAGGGAAATGTTGGGAAAACGGGAGAAGTTACTCCATTTTTTAAGCTTCCGTCGCGTGTGCAACCTTAATGGTTAAAGCTACACAAATCATTTCATGACGGAAATGTTCTCCTTAAAATTAATTAAAAAATATCCCACGACAGCATATGTCTAACTTTTATGGTTAACTCACAATAACACGTGTAACTCCCGATAGCTTAGCAGTTCGAAGCTTTCTGATTATAATATTTGTCTACTCTTACGTTTATAACACTCTCAGTCACCCTTAATTGAAAAAGTTAACATTATTAACTATTCCATAAAAAAATTGGCCAAGTGCGAGTCAGATTCGCCCATGAAGGGTTCCGTAGTAACTATAATATAATATGCAAATTTATTTGACGAAAAAAAAACCTTACAAATTTCTTAAAACTAGCTTATTTACATTTTTTACACCTGCGCCAAATAAATTTGTTTTGAAAAATTAACCTTACAAATTTCTTAAAACTGGCTTTTTTACATTTTTTACAACTGCGCCGAATAAATTTGTTTTTCATAGTGTTTGTATGAATTACAAAGTTATATTTGCGGTTTTAGAAAATATGCTGTATCTCAAAAACTGCTGAACTGATTTCGTTCAAACTAATTTTGGTTGAAAGTTTACATTAAGATCTACAGACGTATATTTTTCTTACATTTTTCACTCCATTATTATAGAAGTTAGAAGGGCGCGGACACATTTACCACTTTGGAAGCTTATATCTTTTAAACGATTTACTTTATGGAAAAGTGGTTTTAGAAACCCTGATGTCGTTTTTAAAGAACTGTCTATAGATACCACACATGCATCGATTTCATGAAAAAAAAAAATTTCAGGTTTAGTTCCATGTATGGGGAGCCCCCCTTTATTTTAAATATTTTTTAATTTTTTTCTCAAAATCTGAAAGCGGTTCACAGAATACATCTACCTATCAAGTTTCACATGTATAGTCCTAATAGTTTCGGAATAAAATTGCTGTGACAGACGGACGGCCGGACAGACAAACAGACAGACAGACGGACAGACATGTCGAAACTATAAAGATTCCGTTTTTTGCTATTCGGCTACGAAACCGTAAAAAGAATCATATAAATCGGTATAGAAACACCAAAGTTATACATGAAATACGCTTATAATAATAAGCCATCGCGCGTGAATACTGAATCATGCTATATATTTTTGAGAATCGGTCGCCGCGCTCGACGCGTCTCGCGGTCGAAGCGTTCTCTAGGTACTTAAGCCTCATGTGAACGTGATCTAAACAATACGCTGACGGAGTCGCGGGCACAGCTATATTGTATCATTACGCTAAGGCCAATAGGAGCGGAGCGCCAATGAAGAATGCTTCAAAATCGGGGTTAAATTTAACGTTAGCCCAAAGTAACTATTCCACGCGGACGAAGTCGCGGGCAAAAGCTAGTTATTAAATATTTTTGTTAGGAATGTGCTCAATAATTTCAATGGCGAACGCTTTAATTTAATTTCATCATCCTACCTCCTTCCTTTAATCATATGGTTGAGATCTAGGTTTTTTTTTATTATTGGTTGGCTTGCGTTTGACCACCATCTCACCTGATGGTAAGCGATGATGTGGTTGAAGATGGAGCACGCTTACCTAGAAGTAACCTATTATATAATCAGCTTATAAATTGCCCACTGCTGGGAAATAACCTCCTCTTTATTAAAGAGAATGAGTTTTGAACTACCACACGAGCCCAGTGTGGAGTGGTGGATGTTGCACATCTTCGGATCTTAGATGCCGGTTTCCTCACGATGTTTTTTTTTTTTTTTTTTTATTCCTTAATGTTTTGTGAGCGGGAAACTTACACGAAGTGATGCACCTGATTGAGTTCGAACCCGAATGTTTTATAACATTAAATGTCGTATAGATAGTATAGATGTAATTAAATCTATATATAAAAAGTAAAATACCACTCACTGATTAATCACGAAATCTCAGAAACTACAAGTAGTAGGGCTCTCTGCATGGGGCTTCCTTATAGTACGTAGATGCTCGCTAAGGCGGGATTTTGCGAAATTTCCACGAGATCGGGATTTACACGAGAAAAATTTCCCACGCGAACGAAGTCGCGTGCAACTGCTAGTCTAAATATATATAACTCAAAGGTGACTGACTGACTGACTGACATAGTGATCTATCAACGCACAGCCCAAACCACTGGACGGATCGGGCTGAAATTTGGCATGCAGGTAGATGTTATGACGTAGGCATCCGCTAAGAAAGGATTTTGCGAAATTCTCACGGGATCGGGATTTACACGAGAAAAACTTCCCACGCGGGCGAAGCCGCTGGCACAAGCTAGTCTAATATATATTGTTTTATTTTTCCAACCCTAATCACACAAAGATAGATACAGAAACTTTCGACTTTTGAGCATTTACTTAAGAAAAATCTAAAGTATGCTGATATAATGGTGCACCAGTAAGGTCACAGCTACAGGTGCACTTTGTTCATTTACTCTCATAGTACTGCTAGGATAGCAATCCGATCGGATCAATAGGATCGCTGGACCAACGTCTTAGTCAGACCAACCCCCTTCTCCCGGAAAGTATCCGAGACAATGGGGTTCCATTCCTGGGTCGCTCAAAATGTGTCATTAGATTTTTCTATTAGAAATTTCTCAGTAAAACCCAACAAATAAACTGCGATATTTAAAAAGTTGTTGACACAGCAATTGAGTGCAGTTACTGTAGTTGATGGGTGTTTCACTGCATATCATTCTTGTGATATTTATGAAGGTTGGGCGGTTCTGAGGTGGTGGGTGGGTGGTGGTCGATGGTGTTTACTATTCTTAGCACCACGAGGTACATTTATTAATATCGCGGAATATGCAGAAGTAGGTTATTACACAGTAACTGCACGCAGTCTGATACCGTTTACATAACCCTTTACGGATACTCTATGAAATTTTATAAACTAGCAGTCACACGGGATTTTGCTTCGTGAACTATATCACGATAAAAATATAACCTTCCTTCTTTTTTAGTCGGGTACAAAGTAACCTATAACTTTCAAGTTACTTTCATTTCAAATTTCAACCAAATCCACCTAGTACTTTCGAAGATTTGCGCGTTTAAGCAAACAAACCGTTCCACTTCATAATATTAGTATAGATACAGCTGACACAACGAACTTCGTTCCACTGTACTGTTTTTTAAGGTTCCGTAGTCAACAAGGAACCCTTATAGTTTCGCCATGTCCGTCTGTCTGTCCGTCTGTCCGCGGTTTAGCTCAAAAACCATTGGTACTAGAAAGTTGTACTTTGGCATGAGTATACACGTTAATGACGCCAAAAAAGTGGTAAAATAAAATTTTGAAAAAAACATATATTTAGGGTACCTCCCATACATGTAAAGTGGGATGATAATTATTTGTTTTCGTTCTTCCCATAGTGTGGCATATCGTTGGATAGGTCTTTCAAAAATATTAGGGGTTTGGTAATACTGTTTTTTGATTAAGTAAATCGTTCGTGACTTATCAAGCTTTAAAGTACCAATTTTCGTTAGAGTTAAGTGTCCCCCCTCTATCAACTAAACGGTTGTAGTTAGAAATTCAAATGTCACGGCAGTAGTACCTGTATATAAAGAAATTTAAAGGAAAACTATCACACATAAGTGGGCTTTACAAGTTTACGAGTAATAGTCGACCAATTTTATTTGACTCGAAAATTTCGATTAACTCTATAGAAATGTCGATAGATGGCGCTAAGCGCCAGTTGTATCGTGCTAGTTTCTTGTGACGATTGAGTAGTGTAGCTCTGTGTCCGTATTTAAATTCAAAACACCGGCTATGACAAGTTTTATACAAATCTCTAAAACAAATTAAAGCTTTCCGTGCAAAATTGTCGGATCAGGTGAGGATTTGTATAGGAAGTCAAATTAGTTAGGTAGTCATGTTTGGCTTTTAGTTAGAGCATGGTACGAAACGATCAGTCAGCGAATATGACACGCACTTGGCTGTTATAAAAACTACGGAACCCTACACTGCGCGTGGCCCGACACGCACTTGACCGGTTTTTTTTACTGTTTTCTCATATTCTAAACTTTCCCTTGACGTCCATAAATATTTTAAAACCAATATTTTTATTATTAGGCAAAATCGGTCCGACCGTTCTATTTACGTTTCGTTTTAATTTCATAAGTTTCATAACTAACGAATTAAAAGAATATATTTTTTTATATACGTAGTTTTGTAAGATTATATTTTCTGACTCTTAAGTCAGTATAGGAGTCAGGCTATTTCTATTCTTTTTTAACCTTTTTGAATTAGCCTTTCATGAAAGATACATATTGTTTTTATGTTAAGCAGTGTTTTCAAAAAAATAATGTTGTAAATTCCAAATAAAATAAAATTTAGGATATGAGAGATCATAGTTTTAATTTTTTTTTATTGTAATGGTTTTAGTGAAATAAACATTTTCTTTTTTACTATTATTTTTTTATTTGTGCCCCGCTTACGAAATTTCTCCTGTATAGTGAGTGCATTTTTAGAAACACCCAGATCCGGAACAACTGTTTTTTAATTTATGTTTTATTAAAGACTAGCTTTTGCCCACGACTCCGTCCGCGTGGAATAGTTACTTTAGGCTAACGTTAAATTTAACCCCGATTTTGAAGCATTCTTCATTGGCGCTCCGCTCCTATTGGCCTTAGCGTAATGATATATAGCCTTTCTCTATAAATTGACTATTTAATTAAAAAATAATTTTTCAATTCGAACCAGTAGTTCCTGAGATTATCGCGTTCAAACAAACAAACAAACTCTTCAGCCTTATATTATTAGTATAGATAGCTGTTGCCCGCGACTTCGTCCACGTTTCCGTCGCTTTTCGTAAAAAAAAAAGTAGCCTATGTCCTTCCTCACGTTTCAGTGATTTTGATGTAACAGACAGATTAACTTTCGTAATTTAGTAGGGAAATATAATATGTCAATCTATAATACTGTTGAAAAATATCGCAATGCCGAACCGCACAATATTATTGTTAATATCTGTGCCCACGACTCCGTCAGCGTGTTACTCCTTGTGTGTTATTAAGTTAATGTATTGGTAATATTGTTTAGATCACGTTTACATGAGGCTGAAGTACCTATAGAACGAAAATACTTCAGCGCAAAGCTTCCGGGTAAACTATGTTGAAAGTTGACCCGTCCGGCACGTGAACATAAAGATTTCTAGAACTGCTAACCCGGGAAAGAGCGACGTACAAATGACCATGCGAGAAACAACTGACACCGAGATCTACTCCAGCAACATGAAAAGTCTGCCCTTGAGCCTTATTAATTGTCATTGCATAACGCATCGATACTGGTAATTGCGTTCTTTTAAACTGGAATGGAAAATTATTTGGTACTAGCTTTTGCCCGCGACTTGGTCCGCGTGGAATAGTTACTTTGGGCTAACGTTACATTTAACCCCGATTTTGAAGCATTCTACAGTGGCGCTCCGCTCCTATTGGCCTTAGTGTAATGATATATTGCCTATAGCCTTTCTCTATAAATTGACTATTTAATTAAAAAATAATTTTTCCAATCGAACCAGTAGTTCCTGAGATTATCGCGTTCAAACAAACAAACAAACTCTTTAGCCTTATATTATTAGTATAGATAGATAGCTGTTGCCCGCGACTTTGTCCGCGTTTCTGTCGTTTTGCGTAAAAAAAAAAAGTAGCCTATGTCCTTCCTCACGGTTCAGTGATTTTGATGTAACAGACAGATTAACTTTCGTAATTTAGTAGGGAAATATCAATCTATAATACTTTTGAAAAATATTGCAATACGGAACCACACAATATTATTGTTAATAGCTGTGCCCGCGACTCCGTCAGCGAAAGTTAATGTATTGGTAATATTGTTTAGATCATTCATGTATAACTTTGGTGTTTCTATACCGATTTATATGATTCTTTTTTATGGAATAGTTAATAATGTTAACTTTTTCAATTAGAGGTGACTGAGAGTGTAATAAACGTAAGAGTAGACAAATATTATAATCAGAAAGCTTCGAACTGCTAAGCTATCGGGAGTTACACGTGTTATTGTGAGTCAACCATAAAAGATAGACATATGCTGTCGTGGGATATTTTTTATATAATTTTAAGAACATTTCCGTCATAAATGATTTCTGTATAGCTTCAACCATTAAGGTTGCACACGCGACGGAAGCTTAAAAAATGGAGTAACTTCTCCCGTTTTCCCAACATTTCCCTTCACTGCTCTGCTCCTATTGATTGTAGCGTGATGAAAAGTATACTATAACTAGCTCAGGAGTATGAAAAATAATTGTACCAAGTTTCGTTAAAATCCGTCGAGTAAACAACAGACACCGAGATCTACTCCAGCAACACGAAAAGTCTGCCCTTGAGTCTTATTAATTGCCATTGCATAACGCACCGATAATGGTAATTGCGTTCTTTTAAATTGGAATGGAAAATTATTTGGTATTATGGGAATTCTGGGAATAAAGACGGTTTCTCCTGCACCGCAACCTGTCAAAATTTGAGCCTCGAATATATTTTGTTGCAACTGGGTTACTTTTAGCCGAGTTCCATTGCAAAGTTGTGGTGGTTTTATATTTCGGAGCAGAATAATAATCAGAAAGCTTCGAACTGCTAAGCTATCGGGAGTTACACGTGTTATTGTGAGTCAACCATAAAAGATAGACATATGCTGTCGTGGGATATTTTTTATATAATTTTAAGGAGAACATTTCTGTCATAAATAATTTCTGTGTAGCTTTAACAATTAAGGTTGTACACGCGACGGAAGCTTAAAAAATGGAGTAACTTCTCCCGTTTTCCCAACATTTCCCTTCACTGCTCTGCTCCTATTGATTGTAGCGTGATGAAAAGTATACTATAACCAGCTCAGGAGTATGAAAAATAATTGTACCAAGTTTCGTTAAAATCCGTCAAGTAGTTTTTGTTTCTATAACGGTTATACAGACAGACAGACAGACAAAAATTTTACTGATTGCATTTTTGGCATCAGTATCGATCCCTTATCACCCCCTGATAGTTATTTTGTAAATATATTTCATGTACAGAATTGACCTCTCTACAGATTTATTATAAGTATAGGTAGCTATAGCAATGTGGGTAGAATTCACATTAATAGCAATCCTTTTTACCCTCCAGCTAAGCTAAGTATGCTTTGTCTGGAGTGGGTTCACGGTAATAGTGTAATAGGTCGGGTTTGAACCCGCGACTTCTCGATTACAAGGCCGACACCTTAGCCATTAAGCTATTTTTAAGCCCTACAAACATTATGTTCCGGTGCGGGATTGATCCCACGACACGCAGTGCAGCAGTCAGTCGCTCAACTACTGCGCCGTCTTTGCATGTCAGTGTGGGCGTGTTTACGGTTCATAATCATCATCACCCACAGTCCCACTTAGGCCACTGCTGGGCACATCTATGAGCTATGAGTTAATGTCGGTAAAACCAAACAAAAAATTGGCCAAGTGCGAGTCAGACTCGCCCACGAAGGTTTAAGTGTTCCGTAGTAACTACTAAAAATAACTTTGTATTTTATAGTGTTTGTATGAAATACAAAGTTATATTTGTGGATTTAGAAAATGTGCTATATCTCAAAAACTGCTAACCCGATCTCTTTCAAACTAATTTTCGTTGAAAGACTTCTCTATAGACACCACACACATATAGGTTTAAAAAAAAATAAGTATCAGTTCACATGTATAATCTTAATAGTTTCGGAATAAAATGGCTGTGACATACAGACAGATAGACCTGACGAAACTATAAGGGTTCCGATTTTTGCCATTCGGCTACGGAATCCTAAAAACAAACGACTACTACTGTTACTGATACTGTTAGCCTACATCATTCCACTGCCAGGCAAAGGCCTCTGATTTCCAGGTGATTCTATCCAGGGCCAAAGTAAACTACTGGTCCAGCTCGTCAACCCATCTTCTACGAAATCTACCACGACGCCTTCTGGCTGTATCATTTATCTATTTCCGATTTATGAGATTAAAACATTTTTTTTATTTAATTTAAAGCCGATTAAAATGATTATTATCTATACTAATTACTTATTAACATTATTACTGTAACGAGGTAAAATTTGTTTGTCAGTTTGTATGTAGGGAGTAATCTCCGGAGCCGATCATTGATAGTAAGGTAAGTAAGACTATACTCGTAAATGATTTCGAAATTCATTCAAACGAAGTCAGGGGCCAGGTGCTAGTGATATTTGTATTCGAAATATTGTTTTTTAGTCCTTCTTTCACGTCCAAAATGGCCTCATCATCGTCTTCTCAACTATGTTAAGGGGACTATACATGTTGGCCGAGCGTTGCCGAGCGATGGCAACGCCAACGTGTAGACAGCCTATTTGCTTTGCCTTGCCACATCTCGGTGTTATTGGCCTAGTTGGCCGACTGAACGCCAGCGCCAAAGTGTATAGAGCTCATTTGGTGAAACTTGTCTTCGCTCGCCGTTGCTCGTGATCACTTGCCTCACTTTTGGATCGGTGTCGGTTTTTGGTCACAAATCAAAGGCGCTCGCCTGCGCTCGCCTGCGCTCGGCCAACGTGTGGGCAGCTCTACAAATCCTCTTCTACAATGGCGTTCGACGAACTTATCGAAAGTGTGGACATTATTTCTTGCCTCGTACCTATTTACCAACGCTCGCGTTGGCCTACGCTCAGCCAACATATATTGCAGGCTTTAAGGGGCTATACATGTTGGCCGAGCGTTGCCGAGCGATGGCCAACGCCAACGTGTAGGCAGCCTATTTGCTTTGCCTTGCCATCTCTCGGTGTCATTGGCCTAGTTGGCCGACTGAACGCCAGCGCCAACGTTTATAGAGCTTATTTGGTGCAACTTGTCTTCGCTTGCCGTTGCTCGTGATCACTTGCCTCACTTCAGATCGGTGTCGGTTTTTGGTCGCAAATCAAAGGCACTCGACTGCGCTCGGCCAACGTGTGGGCAGTTCTACAGACCCTCTTCTACATTGGTCGTCTGCATTGGCGTTCGACGAACTTGTCGAACGTGTAGACATTATTACTTGCCTTGGACCTATTTACCAACGCTCGCGTTGGCCTACGCTCGACCAACATGTATGGGGGCTTTCGGTTTAAAGAAATTTATTTCTCAAAAAGAACATACAAAGTTCACTTAAATATGAGAAACTTAACATTAAAAAAGATCTTAAATATAAACATTGTTTTTAAAGTCTACTTCCAGTCTAACCGGATAAAGCTGAAGTATTAGTGTTTTACGTGGAGTGACTGCGTTTCTAAATTCGACAGGCAAATTATTTATGAGTACCTTCCTATTGTCTTTACAACAGTATTACCTAATGTATTTAGTGTTAAGATATGACTCGTATTTCTCAGAATAAGTGCATTGTATTCTTTTTAAGAAATAAATGTCTGTAGTGTTTTACATGGAGACACTGCCTATCTGATGTCCTCGACCCAGTAAATAGATTCTCTGGATTCTTCTTACCAGTCGACTGTCAAAGATGTATAATTGACAGCCGAGACTAACAGCTTAACGTGCTTTGCAAGGCACGGAGGAATGATGGTCACCCGTCCACATACTAACTTCAACAAGCGTTAATTATTCTAAATTATACCCGCGCGGCTATTTTTAGCAACGATTTTTTATAATTGATAATAGGCTCGCGTTCGACCACCGTCTCACCTGATGGTAAGTGATGATGTGGTCGAAGATGGAGCACGCTTACCTAAAAGTAACCTATTCACTCTTGACTTAAAGACCCCTAGTTTATAGCTATCAGGAAACACAGACTCCGGCAGGGAATTCCACTCCTTAGCCGTACGCACAATGATTTCCTCATAAAAAGGTGGTTATCCTAAAAATGCAACGTAAATATTTCGCTTTTGTGCTCAAGAGCTGTCAGTCGATGTCAACTGTAAGCGACGTGCAATGTGTGTTACTGAACGATGAATTAGCAAAAAATGCACCCTCCGCCAAATAAATGTATGTGTAATACTAATAACAATGAAATTAGACGCGCACCGCCCTACCGTTTTGTGTGGTCCACTCAGACGCAAAGAGCAGGAATGGAATGGTCAAAAGATGGCATAACTTCATCTACTAATAAGTAATAAGTAAAAAAATAACAGACCTAAGACCCGTGTCGGAAGGACAGTGTAGTTGTTACGATATTCAGAAACTAGAAATTTAAAAAAAATACCAGGTTGCCGAAATATCCTTTTACTTCTTAATATGAGACATCTGGCCCGTTTTACTAAACTGGTCCGAGCGAATCTGCCCAAGCACATTTAAAAAAATTAACAACTGCCCTACTGCCCTGCCTAGCCGTGGGCTAGATGTCCCTGAACCCATCGCTCCATATTAAAACGCAGATCAAGAAAATAAAAGAGAGAAATGATTCTCAGGACTCGTAAAACAGAAAGTCAATGCCAACATAGGAGAAGTTCTACACTAGCAAAAATTTCATATCCACAACCTTATAATCCCAGTTACTAACAAATGGCCATGCAGTTCGTACAACTATTTGCACGTCACACATCAAATGTCCCAAAAACAAACGCCAATCTAAATCAAACTCTATGACACACAAATTTACGTCTATTTTGCTTTAACTATTTCTGGTAGGGTTAACAAAGAAATAAGTTTTGGGGTGTATAATCGATTATGTTTTATTATATCTCGTTATGAGATGAGGGGTGGGCACAAAGGTTGCGATTATTTGTTTTTGATCGTGTTAATTTTATGCTGTTAAATATATCTGATCGAGTTCTTGTTAGCTATTAGTACGAACTCTGTGTGATGGAAATTATCATAATTTTGGTGAATAGTATATTATATAATAACGATAATTATGAAAGACTGTTTATTATATTGATTGATAGCAGGTATTGATATCGTTATTTCAATATTTGCTAATAGTGTATTACATATTTCGATTTTATTTTAAATTTAAGCATAAAAGTTAAGTTTGGCGTATCTCTCAGGTTTCAGAAGAATTCAAACCACGAGTTGGCTCCACTGAGATCATAAGTCTTCTTTGAAAACATAAACATGACATTGACGTCAATTTGACAAATGTCAAAAAACTGAAGCGTTTAACAGGTGTTCATACCGGACGCCTCAGTGCTAAAAAAAAGGTAGGTAAAAGTTATTTAAAAAAACCGTCTGTGGGGGTGATAGAGTGATGAAGTTTTTTTTACTAATTGCTTGAGTGTACCTATGTCAATAATACACATGCGGTTCAATGTTATATTGCACACTAATTTCAGATAAATAACACACTACCCTCGTTTGCATCGCGTAGTGCAGTAAAAATTAAAAAGTGCAGTTTAACTAAAGCGTTTTGGACCATGCAGTTTTTATCCGAACACTCAATGTTACTCAAACTTGAAGACCAACCCATGCATCAGCACTATCGTAAAACCATTAATAAATCGCCTTTTACAATTGAATCAAACCAGAAAGTTTTTGATCACATCATCCGAGTGCAAAATGGGATCATAGAACCCCTCGGTGATCCTTATAAACAACCTTACGTCACCCAGCGTTACATCAAACTGATCGTAAGCCACCATCTTTAATAAAGTTGCCAGATTGAAAAAAGATTCGCGGTTTTTGGAGGGCATGATATGATCGACTGGAATTGAATTTGGATGTTTTTATTGAGATATTTGGGCATTAAAGTGAGGTTAGTATTAGTGGGATCAATAGCGTACTTGACTGAGTTTTTGCAGTTCTTAATACAAAGACGAAATTTAGTTAAAAAAAAACTGTTTAAGTATATCAAAATTAAATCAGTTCTGAGCGTAGAAGTGACGTTCTGCGTGCCAAAGACAGTAGAATTCGAAATAGTAACTACTTTATTTATCCATCGTATTCATTTATTTTCTTATAAATCATATTATTTCAGTAACAGCATTCAGAGAGAATTCATTCACATTGATTTTTGAAAGCAGTTAACAACCTTTTGTAGTTTCTCAATTAATTGCATATTAATTAACATTACCAGCCGGTAACGTTCCCTGTGTTGTGACTCTTCCTCTGTGAGGAACACGGGCCGTAATCTCGTCTTGTTTTCTGATTTTCTGTCCAAGGACGTGCCGGTTTCTCCACGATATTTTTCTTTACTCTTATGCTGCTTTACAATTGAACTTATTTTGCCATAAAATAATATATTATCAGTCAAGGGTGAGAAATGAAATGAAATGAAAAATTTATATTGTAAATTGGTTATAAATAACACTTTTACACGTCATGTTTTTTTGCGTGTGAGTTTAGTTTAGATGAAGAGAAACTACTCTGTGAAGAAACACCGAAACAAACTCAGAGGTCAACGACCCGTTTAAAGACCATACAATTTGTGTTGGTCCAATCATATAAAAAAACATGTGGTTTCATGTTCGTCGTGTTCTTTGAGAAGTTAACCACACAGATTTGAGCAGACCTGTCCAGACAGTGCAAGTATTTGTCAGTTATCGTGTAGCTCAACTTAGAACTTAAGGAGCTCAACGATCTGACGAACAATACCAAAGTAAGGACATTTGGGTAGGCCACACAAATACTCAAACTGCTTGACATCATTAAATAAATTATAGTGAAAGTAACACAAAGAAGAAACAATAACCTACATAGTCCTCACATTTACAATAATTTTTAAGACAGATATCTGGCTACTTCCGGAATTCCGCAAGAATCGCATTTGGGTCCGATTCTTTTTAACGTTTTTATTAATGACATTACGCAATGCTTTAAGCACTCCCAGGTTTATTTATTTGCTGACGACTTAAAGATAATGAAGCCGATTCAGTCTAGTTTAGACTCTAAAATGCTCCAGGGCGATATTAACAGACTTGCAAACTGGAGCAAAGAAAACAAAATGTTATTAAATATAGATAAATGTAATCACATTCAGTTCACTCGTAACAAAAATACCATACATAATAAGTACTACATTGAGGGAGTTGAACTAAAGAAACTGAGCAATGTTCGCGATTTCGGTGTACAACTTGACCCAGCACTGAAGTTCGATGTGCACATTTTGAATATGGTTTCTAGATCTTTTAAGATACTTGGATTTGTTTTACGGAATAGTAAAGAATTTAAAAGACCATCTACAAAGATAAATCTTTTTAACACTCTAGTCCGTCCAATTTTGGAATATAGTTCAATCGTATGGAACCCGCATTACGACGTGTAAACCAAGCGACTGGAGAGTGTACAAAAGAGGTTTCTATACCATTTATGCTACGGGGATCATTTGGCTAAAGAGCTTACTGGCTACACTGAAAGATTAAAACACTATCGAATGGAAACACTAGCCTATCGTAGGAAAAAGCTGGATCTCGTTATTATTCACAAAATAATGAATGGATCAATAGACTGTAGTGAACTTCTGGGTTCATTAATGATTAAAATACCAACTCACATTCCCAGGCATAATACTTACAGCTTATTTTATATCCCTGGCTCAAAAACGAACCTAGGTCACTAAGCCCGGGCACGCCGCAATTGCGGCGTTAAGACCCCTCTTTGAGGAGTGGCTAGATCGGCGTCACGGCATCCTGACCTACCGCATGACACAGGTCCTCACCGGACACGGAAGTTTCGGGAGGTACCTGTGTCTGATGGGGAAGGAAGAAACGCCTGGGTGTCACCACTGCGAGGACCGCCCTGAGGACACAGTAGAGCATACGGTGCAAGACTGCCCCGCTTGGGCATAGCACCGACGTGTCCTCACGGCGGCGATAGGCGGAGACCTCTCGCGCCCGGCATTGGTCGAGGCCATGCTGTGGGGCGAGAGAGAGTGGGAAGCGGTCGCCTCCTTCTGCGAAGCAGTCATGCTGAGGAGGCGGGCCATGTGAGGGAGAGGATGGCGTCGTCCCTCCAGCCCAGCCGCAGTGGTAGACGCCCACGGCGTCGGACGTCGGCCGACGATCTCCGGCCACCGTAGGCGCAGTCATGCGGACAGCGAGTAAAGGGCAACTCGCTGTCCGACCATGGACCATGCCCGGGTCGACGGCGCGTTGTGTTCCACGCGCGCCTCAAAGAGCGTCAGCAACATGACGAGGCCCCCCTTGTAGAGGGCCGAAGCCTGCCGGGGTCGTGGGACTTACCGTGACCCCGGAACGTAAAGGGTTATTGAAGGAACACCGTGGATTTTAGTCAGTAAAAGTCTGACTGTCCCTCCCGCCCTGCCCGGGGTGGGAGGACTTATTTGATAATTATACCACGATAAAAAAAAGGTCACTACGCCGCGGTTCCAAGACTTTGTAGGCAATACAACATGCTGTCCAAAACAACCAATTTAGATATTAGTGAATCTCTTACGCAATATAAAAAATATATAAAAGATGTGTTATAATTAGTGTTAATCTTTTTTTATGTATATCTAATTCATTTCTACAATTATATTTTTTTAATTCTCAATTAACTTATATTTTTTAGCTTAGTTATTAATTTTATCTCGTGCATGCTGTAAGTGAAAGAGTACACCTACAAAATACATAATTTGTATAACCTGAATATTTATGAACTGTGTATATCTTTTGTCAGAGATCCTAAATAAATAAATAAAATAAAATATATAAAAAAAAACAAAATAATAATACTTGAGAAATCAAATATTTAAATGAGTAAAATAAAAAAAGCATTAAAAATTTAAAAAGGCTCACGCACCTATATCACTGATGCAGCTCATTCCCAAGTCTTTTTGTCCTCAATATAATCTTTTTGATCACGTACGGCAAATCATTAATAAGAAACAAAAAGGGACCTAAAATTGAGCCTTGGGGGACCCCCATCTTGATCACAGATCCCGGCGATCTTTTGCCGTTCACATCGACTCTCTGAATCCTTTCACTCTAGTAAGAGGTCAGAAGATTCAGAGAGGCATCCCGGAATCCGTAGTGGTGCAGTTTCCTGATTAATGTCTCATGGGGAACACAGTCACATGACTTAGACAAATCGCAAAAAATGCTCAACGCATTGCACTTATCTTGCCATGCATTATAAATGTGTCCTAAAAGTTCAACACCATCAGTTGTTGAACGACCCTTTTTAAAACCAAATTGTTTAGTATGTAGTAATTTGTGTTTATTAAAATATCTTTGCATCTGGATTTAAAAAAATCTCAAAAATTTTACTGAAAGTGGGCAGTACTGAAATAGGTCTATAATAATTAAAGAGATGGCCCATACTCCTCTTATGCTCTAATCATACCTAGGTGCGGAATTCACCCAGCGTAGTCGTAGTTAAAACTGACTATTTATATACATATATACCATACGAAACTCCTAAATTATTAACTAACTTTCCCTTTGCTTTGATGATAGCGATAAAACTAGTGTTGCCCAAACGAGAGTCTCGCGAGAGTCTTGCAGAACAATGTAACAGACTCTGTTACATTGTTCTGAGATCTCAACTACACTACAACACTAGATAAAACTGTCATTGTACCTAACCCTATGGTTACAATGCTTAACCTGTAATCAGCAATATTGTATAAGCAGGTGTGTTGAAATTATTGGTGTACAATAAATTATATCAAATCTATATATTGCTTTGCATAGGCCCGGGCGACGACGGTGCGTATGTTTCACGCGCTCCTCAAAGAGCAGTCAGCAGGTGTGACTGGCCGAAGAGATCCATTGCCTGCCAGTGTTAAGATGGCGTGGCCACAGAACACAAGGGCAACTAAAGAATCAGAGTCGATTTTTAGTCAGTAGAAGTCTGACACTCCCTTCCTTTTCAACCACAGCGAGTCATTTAATAATTTTACCCTCAAAAAAAAGCTTCACAGCAACGGAATAATTAGGTACCTGTATTTTCTTATTATATTGTCTGTATCCGTTCCTTGCCCCATAAAGTACATCTATCTAAGTATATCAAATGTCGAAAAACTTGGAACACCGGAAAAACACATGGCGCATGTTGAGTCCCATACAATCCTTGTCCAAACAATACGCTCGCTGGGGACCGGGGGAGCGGCTACTCGCGCACAACTCAACTGAGACCGCACCACATCAAAGGCACCATAAAAATCCAAACTAAGTACATTATTATACCCGTGAAATGCCTACATCTGTTGTTTTTTTCCTATTAGACACAAATATGCATTGATCCACCAGTCACCCCTATTTAAGCACTCATCTGCCATTATCTACTGGAAAACCAACCTTATCTCACATGCCTAAAGCTAAATTCTCCTTGCTCTATAACTCAATTTTTTTCACTCGACAATAGACTCTAAAGGACAAGAATTAAGGACAATTTTGACAAAACAGTTGTGTTACAGTGGGTCAAGTCGGCACCGATTCAATTTCACTTCTGGCCCTGATCTGATTATTCTGTGTGCGGACGTGTGACGTTTCGCTTTTGCCTTTAGGCGGATGAGCAGAGGATTTGTTTAAACCGATTGAAGACTTGTGTGCTTAGGGAACCCTAATTTTCAAGTACAACGTGCTACGTTGTAGCATGAGGCTACGATGCAATGCTTATGTGCCTACGAGATCTGCGCTGAGCGTAGCTATAGTACTCTCTATGCTACGTTATTGTTACTACATATTTAGCTATTTATTTTGAGCGTCTTAAATAGTACCTGTAATACTATACATAAACGCTATGCAGGATGAGCCGTTGGTTTTGTGACTGACATGTCCGACTACAATTTACGAATGCGAATTTTATTAATAGTTTTACATAAAAACTTAATTTAAGGAAGCTGTGTTTCCACACACTTGTATACAACGTATTTATAATTTCTGGGGTGCCTTTAAAGATAAAAAATCATTAAGAATATAAAAATAGTAGCCCACCGGTATCAGGCCAGGGGCCTAAACGGCGGTCAGGGCTCCAGAGAGAAGAATCGGAAACTGGCATGACTCACAACCTGAAGTCCAAAGATCCGGGCCCACATTGTGGATTATTTATCTACTGCATATTATTCCATTCTGTCCCAAAAATTAGACTGTCGTTTATTTATTATTTATTTATTAATGTAGGGAAAATTAACAGTTGCGTATTAAAAAATAACAAAAATGTCTTAAACTATAAACTTATCTAATTCACAACCCACAACATTTTCCTCAGATTACTGTAAAAATTTAAATCAATCTGTGAGCAGACATTTGCAGAATTGTTCAACCACGCTATTAATTATTACAATAAACAAACCTTAGCCTAATACATAAAATTTAAGCCATTGTACTAACAATAGTTTCTTATTTTGTGTATGAGTGTGTAGTTGTGTATGTTTACTAACAAAACAATCTGATGATGCGATTTAGAAATAACTAATTATTATTATTGAGACTAATATAAAATAACCAAACAAAACTGATATAAAAACTAAACTTCCGGAACATTCTGCCGATCCATTAAGTATTTTAATTATACTATTTTTATAACTAGTTTTACTGAGATGTAAAATGTCGATTGCACTAAAATGTTCATTGTATGTATAAACCAAACGATGCAGCGGCGAGCGATCACCAGAATTTGTTCTGCGAAGGCTGGTAGCAAATAGATGTCTCGTGCGCACTGCTCGCCCCTGCACTGAGCGAGGGATCAGGTAGCTCAAGCGATTAATTAAATCAGGGCAATCAAATTTATTGCGGCATACACTGAAGAGTGTCATTGTGTAAGTGTTAAGTTATGACTGCCTATAACTGACCTCGACAATCCAGCGACTCGATAAGACGATATCCATTGACTAATCTGATAACAGGTTTTCTGTTTTCTGACACATAGACGTAATGACTACCTAAGATGGTCTCTGGTAAAAATGATAGCTGGGACCAAAGCTTTGACTTGTTTTTCACATCAATCAAGACAAAACATCTATTTACTTAATACTGTATGCATGAAGTCCACCTTTTTAACTTTGTGCTTGTAGTATATTGTCGACCAGCTTCTGCCTTCGACTTATTTCGTGTAGGAGGGTTTTCCCGTGGGCATTCCAATGACCACTATCTACTTACTATATTTCATTCAGATCCGTTCTGTAGTTTTCCGTGAAAGAGTTACAAACATCGATCAAACGCGAACCTACTATCAATAAAAAATAAAGCATCCAGACTCACTAATTTTCAAGTAAAAGTAAAAAGAAAGAGTAGTGATGTAATTTGTATGTAGTGATGGTGGTCGGAGCAACAGAAGGCGAACAGCTTCCACAGATTATAAAAACTTCTTCGTGTGAATGGAATAAAACCCCACCTATTACACTATTGCCGTGAATCCACTCCAGACACAAGCATATTTAGTTTAGTTGGAAGGGCTAACAGAACCCACATTGCTAGTAATCCTTAAAAAAATAAAAAAAATACTAAAGGTCCACCTGGATGAAAGTAATCGCGAATTTCAGACATGGAGGGTCGACCCAACATCATCGGCCATCACCTAATCCCAACTATTTACGTTAGGCTCGTCTTCCAGTCTAATTGGATGCCGTTGAGTAGCCAAGTTCAGTTTAGTTCAGTAGCCATGCAGGAGCCAATTCCGACCGGCTCCTACTTTCCGCAATATAACCGTACAGATAACCGATCGTATTGAGCTTCTTGTGGTAACACTAACTTCCACCCTCAATTTTGTTCCTTTTATCGAGGCTAAGGCTCAGCTAGCAGCAAATAAGTTGGGAATCCTAGCAAAGGTGAGACGGTACTTCACACCGGAACAGATGCTCAATCTCTATCAAGCCCAGGTTCGAACGTGTATGGAGTACTGCTCTCATCTTTGGGATGGATCTGCCAAATACTAACTGGACGTGCTTGAGTCTATCGAGAAAAGGGCCAGAAGACTCATTGGCAAAGATTCACTGGTCGAATCAAAGCTTCAGAGCCTTGAACATCGACGACGAGTTGCAAGTCTATCGGTTACATTTTGGGGAGTGTGCGATGGAATTACACAATCAAATTCCGCCGTTCCGAAAAAGTCCGTTTCATCATCTGACTACAAAACAAACGGCTATACGCCATCGTTACATGGTGGACATCCCACCCATACGCACAAAACGTTTTGGGAATACTTTCATTGTGCGTACTGCTAAAGAGTGGAATTCCCTGCCGGAGTCTGTGTTTCCTGATCGCTATAACCTGGGATTCTTTAAGTCAAGAGTGAATAGGTTACTTCTAGGCAAGCGTGCTCCATCTTCGACCACATCGTCACTTACCATCAGGTGAGATGGTGGTCAAACGCGAGCCTATTATCAATAAAAAAAAATATTAGTGGCCGGTAGCAGGGTAACACGACACCCGACAAGACCAGTCTGAACCAAAGGCATATAAAGCACGCAGGAATCTCTATATGTTAAGATGGTCACCCATCAATAAACAAACCTCCGGAAACGTTGCTTAACCATGAAGATCGACCCATACGACTGTTTTATTTAGCCACGAACCCACGAGCTCGAGCGCAGAGAGATATATCGCACACCTAGATCTAAAGATATCTAACTCAAAAATCTCAATTTTTGAGTTACGTAATAAGGAATTCGATGGTATGTATAACTCAAAAATTGAGATTTTTGAGTTAGCTCTCTTTAGATCTAGGTGTGCGATATAGTTTTTGTTTCCTTTACAGAATAGTGAGTAGATTGTCATTGACCACTGCGTCTTTAACGCAGTTATTTTTAGTAGAACAGCTTTTCCAAGTGGTATCGAGCAATATCAGATATCAATAAGTTATTTTATCCTTCGTATATGTATTGTCTGTTGTATTAGAACGTAATTATGACCTGTCTACCCGACCTTTAGATACAGGGACTGCCTAGTATAGGGATCAGCAGATCCTTGTAAAGTTGTAATGCACTTAAGGAATGGTCTAGTGTGGATAATAATATTTAGTAATTAAATGTAGTACATATTGTATGTTAAGTAATGTTGCCTAACTTTTGAAAACAGTCAATATTGACATAAGGATCGGAGTCTCCCAATACAGACTTTATTAGCTTAACGGTAGGCTCCAATCACTACATGATATTTTCACTTTATAAACTAATAAAATATTTTGTATTTTTTTTATATTCGGAGTCCTGAGGAGCCGCGGTCTGATGCTGTGTGATCCATTGTCCATCCATTCTATGCCCACCACTCCATCGCGACATAATCTTGGAAAGCAGTAGAATGTAACGATATCCATTGGTATAATTGCTGCAAGGCGTTCCAATGCGAGCATAAACGAATAAATAAATAAACATCTGGTAACAATCGATAACTTTGTTGGAGTACATGTAACGTGTTAATAAGGGGCTTGGCGAGCGAGCGAGAAGCTAATACGTAGCAAGTTCGTAGCGAGTGCGCGGCGGACTCGCGGCGGGCCCGTAGCATATTTGCCGCAAAAAGCGCCATTGATGCCATTGTATACAGTGACGTCACAACAGACAACCCCAGCGCACGCCCGCCGCGTAATCGCAACGAGTTCGCCGTGTACTCGCTGCGAACTCGCTGTGCATACGCATCGCTGTGAACTCGGTCGCAAATCGCCAGTGTGATATCAGCCTAACTCATTATTCCGACGATACATAAGCCGAGAAGCTCGTGGCTAATAACAGGTGCACGGGTCGTTCTGCTTGGTTGACCTGTGGTTGGGTGACCATCCTAACATATCTAGGTTCCTACGTTCCTCGTAGAGCGCGTTGAGCTGTTGGTTCCGGCTGTCATATGTTCTATCGGCCAAGATACGCATGCTCACTTAAGAAAATATTTCTGCGGAAGCGCAGCTAGTGACAAACCACATCCCTTCCTGGTTTCGCCCAATTAGAGACAATATACATTTTGTGAGTACAGGGCGTGTAACATCATATTAATACTTACTATTACGATCACTACTAAAAAACTTTTTACCAAAAAATTAAACCGACTCCCAAAAAACACTGCAAAGTGAAAAATAACTTTAATTTCGGTAGTCGGTGTCTTTAGTTTTATTTTTTCGTTTTTGGCACCGACTTCCGAAATTAAAGTTATTTTTCACTTTGCAGTGTTTTTTGGGAGTCGGTTTAATTTTTTGGTAAAAAGTTTTTATTTCACTCTTTTTAGTTGGATGATTTTTAATTTACCTAGTTACAAGAGCCTAAATGTCAACTACTTATAACCTTTTACAAAATATTGCTTTTCCCAATACTGGACCGTTAATTGTTGAGGAGTTCTCCTGGTACTTCACCATCAGCTCTACATCACCATATGCATTGTGACGAGCATAAAGTGCTTAACATCCATATTCAAGTAATCGAATCGCAATCCACTCAATACTTATTATTGAGTAGTTTCGGCGGCCATCTGTGGTCTTCATCATCAGTTCCACTTCCCCAAATGGTACTTTTTGAGAGCAACTGCACAAGTTACTATAAGAAATACCCAAAACGCCATAGGTGTTCCTATAATATTTGAAGAGTTCCCTCGATTTCTCCAGGATCCCATCATCAGATCCTGACTTTGGTGATAATGGTACCAATTTCGAAGTATACCCATTCGAACAAAAAAAGAATTTTCCAAATCGGTTCAGCCGTCTTCGAGTACTCGATGATCATACAAAAATAAAAAATATATATATATACGCGTCGAATTGATAACCTCCTCTTTTTGTCGTCGGTTGAAAATACGCTTCGTGCATCCTATTCGTCAAAATACATGCATTAGGCGATCGAGTTGTGAGCCGATTATAGCCTTAAAAGTGAGCATGCGGAAGATTGGTCGATATCTTTGACAGCCGTTACGGGTGGCCAGAAGCCAGAAAGTCTGTCACTGGTCTTGTCAAGGGGTATCGTGTTACCTATGTAGTTAGGAAAATGCAAATGTGTTATACTGTGTTGAAAATATACCCACACATGCAGAGCAATACACACTTGGTTGATATACCGCTACAAGCGCTTCTCCTCCACATTTATTGTGCGCACAGCTAGGTTGTTGAACTCTCTACCGGATTCTGTGTTCCCTACCACTTATGTTCCCTATCACCTTTCCACCTTTAAAACAAGAGTGAACAGGTATCTTATGGGCTCGCTCGTTCCATCGTAGACCTCATCTATCAGTTACCATCAGGCGAGATCAAGATCACGAGTGGGCTATTGTACAATAAAAAAAGAACCCCATGCCCAGAGATGTAAATTGAAAAAAACCAAATGCTTTTTTTTCACTATCTAGAAAAAAGAACATGACAAAATATTTGGAGCCGTCGTTTTTTTTTCTAAATTGGGTATTTTTTTCAAAAAAAGATGTAAACATTACATTAAATAGAATAAATCTAAATTTTATTGGTTTATTTTAAATTTAAGTCAAATTATGTTTAAATCAATGAAATTAGAAATTATACATACAGGTACATATTATTATGAACTTAAACTCATACTCAACAAAAACTAACTCTCACAGTCTCAATTCTCAGCCCGCAGGCAGATTGGGGAAATCCCCATCTCTAAATGTAATCTCCAATGAGTATTGCCAATTATGTTGAAATATTTATATAATATTTAACAGAAAAGAACGGTATTTCTTTATTCACCAAAATTAAACTTAAAATCAGCTAATTTTTAACGATAGCCATCTTGCTACATTTTTTTTACGTAAATTAAACAAAAACCTAATCCAGAAAAAATCCTATTTGTTTTCATTTTTTTTTTCACATCCGAAAAAAAAATCGATTTTTTACAACACTACCCATGCCCCAGCCGGAACGGCCGGTACGGCAAGATAATAATAATATAATATTCCACAACTTTCACACAACGCCATCTAGTCCCAAACTAAGCAGGGCTTGTGCTATGAGTACTAGACAACTGATAAACATACATATATACACTTCTGGACACATCTATTGGCCCACCTTGTATTTTCAGTTTCGTTTGGTCCTAGCTAAAATTTTATATTAGATCGAGCAAAAAGTTTTTATGCAGTTTTGAACCTGGCACATTCACAATTTCATTCAATAGTCTTTTTTTGAATTTCGAACACAGAATTTAAAGAAACAAAAGACAATTTGGAGCCTGTTTGTTGATATCAAACAATCGAATACTAAGAAAACTTGGTTTTATTGGTTTACTTGGATTTAATTCTTGAAAAAGTGATTGATATCTTTGCTTTTGCAACAAACATTACTTATTCTTAACATTAAGGTGAGGTTCTATCAATAATCTATGGATACTTCACCTGAAGTCGCCGCCCAAGCTGTGGCACTTATTCAGGCCGGACACAGCCAAAGAAACGTGAGTGCTCAACTTAATTTAAGTCGATCTGCGGTCCGAAATGTTTATCGGAGGTACCTAGAGACTGGCGGCTTTGTTCGTCGCCAAGGAAGGCCACGATCTCGGGTCACAACTGAAAGGCAGGATCGATTCATCGTGACGACCAGCTTGAGAAATCGTCACCTTACCTCCATTGAGATACAAAACCAACTTCGCGACTTCCACGGAGTATCTGTGAGCGCTCGAACTGTTCGGAGAAGGTTAAAAGAACGCGATATGGTACCACACAAGCCAGCTAATGGGCCCAAACTAAAGCGAGCCCACCGAACAGCGCGCCTTCATTTCGCACGCAGTCATTTAAATTGGACACAGCAAGATTGGAGCCGTGTACTCTTTTCTGATGAGTCTAAAATTGTGTTACATGGCAATGATGGAAGGAAGAAGGTCTACCGGCGTAAGGGAGAGCGTTTCGCACAATGCTGCTTTGAAGAGAGGGTTGCTTATGGCGGTGGCTCATGGACTGTCTGGGGCGGTATATCCGCGAGCGGCAAAACTCAACTTGAGGTTGTTACAGGACCACGGCTGCCAACATTAAATGCTGAAAGATACATTCGTGAGTGCTTAGAACCTCACGTGATACCATACGCGGACTATGTGGGCCCAAATTTTCTTTTTATGCATGATAATGCAAGAGCCCATGCGGCCGGCATCGTCAGGGAATATCTTCGGGATGTGAACATCACAGTTATGGACTGGCCAGCCAGAAGCCCAGACATGAACCCCATTGAGCACATGTGGGACGAGCTAAAAAGGCGTGTTAGGGCTCGTCAGCCAGTTGCCCAGACGATGCAGGAGTTGAAAACTGCCATAGAAGAGGAATGGGAGATGATCCCTCAAAATTTCATAGAGCGGTTGATAAACTCTATGCCTAATCGTATGAGAGCTGTGGTAGATGCCCATGGAGGCAACACGCGTTATTAAATTAAACCTTTATTTGATAAAACATGTTTTTTATTCAAAAATTAATTGCCTTTAACAAGGCGCATATCCGACTTGTTAGGCGTAGGTCCATGTCGTATGGTATTCTGAATTCAAATTTAAAACTATACGATCGAAAAAGATGGTAAAATGTATCAGGTTTAAAACTGCATCAACAGTTTTTGTTCAATCTAGCAATCATATTTCGGTAGGGGCCATCGAAACCTAAACTCTAAGGTGGGCCAATAGATGTGTCCAGAAGTGTATTTCTAAATACATACATATTATAGATAAATTACACCCAGACAAAGAACAAATGATCGTGCTCATCACACAAACATTTGTCCTGGGTGGGAATCGAACCCACAACCTTGAGCATAGCAGTCAGGGCCACTGACCACTAGACCAACAGGCCTGTCATCAAGATCGGAGATATAAAGTCGACTGTAACTTCAACTCTTCTTATTGTGGCTTTGTGAGGCACGGAGAAGTCTAGACATAGGTATGTTGATATCTCCGTGCCTCAGAAAGCTCGTCACACATCCACGGATCGACAAGTGTTGTTTAAACTTAAAGATACGGCTACCTACGGATACCTCATACGGCTGTAATTATTTTGCGACTAGCTCCTCTTTTATATCCGTTGATACAATATCAAATCTCCTTTTCAGTAAAATCTGGCTAACTATAGTATTGTTTACGTTAATTTGCGAATGATTCAAAACCTGCTTAATGCATCCATATGTTCAGAAATGTACACCGACTTCTACAAACTTATAAATACACGCGTCACTTCCGTTATCGACTTTATGTTGACGTGATAAAGTCTAAGTTTGCTCGTCAGCAGTTTATCTGACTCCTTTTTAAATTGGTTCGCATTCCCCATCATATTTCGCTATATTATTATGAATATTATTTTTTGTTCGGAGTTTTTGATACGCGAGGGTTATTCATTCAAGTACCGACTTATTGTTTATTGTTCTGTGTGATATTTATGATCTGCATCGGTGATTTTCATGGCTTTGTGCCTCGTTTGCTGGGATTCATGACGTCAAATGTTTCAGCTTGGGGTTGTCATGTTAAATGTCGATGCCCGTTTGCTGTCTTACTGTCTACTGTGTCTAGGGTAGAGCGGGGATCAGACACTTCTAAAAAATGGAACCTATGTTGTGTTGCTCAGTGTGGCGGTCTCTCCGTGTGTCACGGTCAATTATCTCCTTAACTGCTGTATGGATTACTATTGGGTCAATGTGAAATCCTGCGCAGATTTTTGCACCTTCTCAAAAGTTTGAAATTTTAAATAACAATGTATGTAAGGCTGTACTAGGTACGAGATAATAATTATTCATTATAGTAAGTACGCGGATTTTTCTCTTGATTCTCTTATCATTCCCAGATTTTATTGTCTGGGCTTCTACTGACTAAAACCCACCCTGTTTCTTCAGTTGCCCTTAGGTTCCGGGGCCGCGGTATCTCGGTAGAACATTCCCGCAAATCTAAAACTAACCTCCGCAAAGTACCAACCTGCTGCACTGGACTCGATCGAGCGCAGAGCTAAAGGCTTATAGGTGACGAGGTGCTGGTGGACAAGCTTCATAGCCTGGCTCATCGGCGAACCGTTGCTTGCCTGTCGGTTTTCTACAGATTGTACTTCGGGGAGTTTGCGTAGGAGTTTGCTGATTCCTCCATCTCCCTTTCACTACCGGACTACCAGACGCACGGCTGGGTACCACCCACACTTGGTTGATATACCGTCTTGTTGTACCAAGCGCTTCTCCTCCACATTTATTGTGCGACCAGCCAAGCTGTGGAATTCTCTGCCGGCTTCTGTGTTCCTTGCCACGTATGACCTTTCAGCCTTTAAAGCACGAGTAAATAGGCATCTTCTGGGCTCGCTCGTCCCATCTTAGACCTCATCTATCGCTTACCATCAGGCAAGTACGAGGTCAAGAGTGTGCTCATCAGTAATAAAAAGAATAAAAAAATATAGGCTCACAAGGGTAGGTCTATTTTAGATTTACCAATATGTTTTGTAGTTGTTTTTTTGTAATCTGATGTTTAATTATGTAATTTATGTCTTATTTATTTTTTACTGCATGCTTAGACGATGAACAAATTATGGTTTAAACTTAAAATCTCATACAATTATATAGTTTGCCATCATGTTTTCAAAATTGAACAATGACGAATATCTCAATTCACTCTTTCTCTTCTGTAAACCACTGAGTTTTATTTTAATTTCCTGTGGTGTAACCTGTTGGTTATTGCATCATAATTATGTCTTAAAGTACCACAACCACAAAAATATCTGAAATGCACAACAAACCAATATCTATCCGACTAGTTTTTAAAATCCCAATAAAAATACTTAATTAAAAGAGAAAATAAAATAATACTAACTTTTATCTACTGTGTGAAATACTTAAACGTAGATTTTTTTTCTTATATATCAAAAAGAACACCACATACATATTTCCTATACAGTTCTGATATGATTTGATCAGTATGAATTATAAAACAATTAAAAGAGCAGTTGCTCCGAGTTTACTTCGATGTTTCTTTAAAACAGAAGATAATCACGTTTAGAAATGTTATTTATAACCAATTTAGCATCAATAGCCTAGTAGCGGTCGCAGGTTCGAACCCCACCGGTTATACTATTGCTGTGAACCCACACCAGACACAAGCATATTTAGCTAAGTTGGAGTGATTAACAAGAGTTCTAGTAATCTGAAATCTACCCACATTGGTACTTCTCTTAAAAAAATTGCTAAGTTAATATATTTTATTATGCTAATTGGTTATTGGACCATTTATCATTTTTTATATTCCGCTGGTTCCTCATCATCTTGTTCTGGGTTCGAACCCACGACTCTTAAGCCGTGTTTGTGACCACCGGTTCAACAGTGAGCTCTCACAAAATAAAAACAAAGGAAATTAACTAACGTAACTATAACAGTTACTAGGTAATTTATATATGAAAAAATCATTTTTATAAAGCAACGTGCAAGAATTCAAAATAATATTCTTTTATTATCTCAACGATGTAGTACCGTGATTTAATTTAATGTGAGAGGGACGAAGATTTACCTTACCAGTGCAATAACAATTGAATATTATGTTTGTATCTGCACTTCGATGTATATTCCCCGTTAAAACTCCCCACTTTTCCTACTCCCCATTTACTCGTTGTTTGAAGTAAAAGCTGCTGCGATACTGGTTGGGTAAATGTCCTATATATGCCTGAGATGTAGATGTGGGTTTTTATTCAGTAGAAGTCAGACACTACGCTCCACCCCATCCAAAGCGGGGGAGTCATTTAAAGATTTTTTCATGAAAAAAATCACATCACAATATAAATATTTTTTCATGATTAAGACTATTTTGGGATTTTAACACTTCCTGAGTCCTATTAGAATTCTTATATGGAGCTGAGACGTGGACGCTGAGGATACAGGACCACCGCGTTGGAAATGTGGTGTTGAAGACGCTTGTTCTGAATCCCGAGGATCGCACAACAGTCTTCATCCTGGAGGAGCTTAAAATGAAAGAGAGCTTATCGTCAACTGTGCAAAAACGAATCCTTAAGTTCTTCGGGCACATCACCCGTAGCGAAGACTCCGTGGAACGGCTGGTGGTGCAACGGAAAATCAAGGGTAAAAGATCTTGCAGGCGTTCGCCGGCACGGTGGACAGACCTGAGGTTACAGTCTTGCTATAATATAATCCAATGAACTGCTCACTCGGTTAAACGAGCTTTGCCAAACATTGAGCTACATGGCGACGCAATGCTAGGGCAACGCTGGTTTAGGAACCCAACCTGACCACGACTACTCTGACAAGAGGAATAAATTAAAATTCTACATTTTGTCATAACTAGCATTTTAGCACATCAGTTTTGCTTCATTTTTTATGTGATACTATAGTACTAACTAGTAACTATAGCACGCCTTGCCAGTAAAACCATCTCGTGTGCCGAGACGGCAAATGGCATGCCCATGCCGTAATGTCTTAAAATAATAAGAAAAATAAATTATTTTTATTGCATAATGAAACCCCATTTTTTCTTAATTAACTTAAGATCTTGGTATAGGTATTTATTCATTCTAAATTCAAATAGGTATTAATATGTGTCACATCTGCCGGGCGATCCGCGACGGCCTTGAACTTTTTTTTTTTTTTTAGTTGGTCCCATTGTCGTCACGTTTGGATCTGATGATGGGATCATGGAGAAATCGAGGAGACTCTTCAAATATTATAGGCACACCTATAGCGTTTTGGGTATTTCTTATAGTACCTTGTGCAGTTGCTCTCGAAAAGCACCATTTGAGGAAGTGGAACTGATGATGAAGACTCCAAATGGCCACCGAAACTACTCAATAATAAGTATTTCGTTGATTGCGATTAGATTACTTGAATATGGATGTTAAGCACTTTATGCTCGTCACAATGCATATGGTGAAGAAGAGCTGATGGTGATGTACCAGGAGAACTCCTCAAAAATTAACGGCTCTGCACCGGGAAAAGCAATATTTTGTAAAAGGTGATAAGTAGTTGATATTTTGGCTTTTGTAACTAGATAAATTACAAACCGACCCAGTAAAAAGCGTGAAAAAAAACTTTTTTGCAAAAAATAGAACCGACTTCCATATAAAAACACTACAAAGGCAAAAATAACTTTAATTTCGGAAGGCGGTGTCTTTAGTTTTGTATATATTTTCGTTTTTGACACCGCCTTCCGAAATTAAAGTTATTTTTGCCTTTGTAGTGTTTTTATATGGAACTCGGTTCTATTTTTTGCAAAAAAGTTTTTTTTTTTATATAATACACATGCTATATATAATAAATGCTGAGATATCGCCTGTTTGGTTTCGCACTACTGAAAAGTTATACTAATTTAAAGTGATTTTAAATTAAACTTAATCAGCCTTGCGGGACTCCTAAATAAACGTAGTATTCTTTCTTTCATTACATTTACAAAACTATCCCGTCAAAACAATGGCGCGCACACTTTGACATTCATCAAGGTTTTCCCTCCAAGATGGCGTGCGACCGAGACAAATAGCGTTCATTACACCGACTCCAGCTTGTATTAAAACAATCGTGCGGGTAACTAACTCATTATTGTTGGTAACGACGCAATTTCACTTAATATAGACTGTGGCGAGGTACAAATAATAAAACTAAAGTAGGAAGTAGTAGTCAGGAATTTTGCTTGGGTGAGCAATTTAAAGAGCTATTTTTGTATTCTGAGCTGGTAAATCAGTTCTTAAAAGACTATGGACTACTAAGACTATTCACTGTAATAAAACCTGTAAACTTAGCCATATACTGGACATATGATACAATAATAATATTTTTTTGTTCCACTACTAAAGTTAGTGTTTAAGGTAGTGTAAACACTAACTTTCAACCGAAGAAAAAAACGGAGGAGGTTATCAAGTCGACGTGTACATATTTTTTTTATGTATGGTCACCGATTACTCGAAGACGGCTGATCCGATTTGGAAAATTCTTTTTTTGTTTGAAAGGGTATACTTCGAAGTTCGTCCCATTGTCACCAAGTCAGGATTTGATGATGGGATCCTGGATAAATCGAGGGAACTATTTAAATATTATAGGCACACCTATAGTGATTTGAGTATTTTTATAGTAACTTGTGTAGTTGCATTCGAAAAGCACTATTTGTGAGGTGGACCTGATGATGAAGACCACAGATGGCCACTGGAACTACTCAATATATAAGTAGGAATCATAGATTGTATTTTTGATTTCTGAGGTAGGAATAATAAGTATTTCATGGGTTCCGCTTCGATTACTTGAATATGCTTATTAAACACAATATGCTCGTCACAATACATATGGTGAAGTACCAGGAGAAGTCCTCAACAATTAACGGCCCAGCATTGGGAAAAGCAATATTTTGTAAAAGGTTATAAATAGTTGACATTTAGGCTTTTGTTACTAGGTAAATTAAAATCGACCAACTAAAAAGAGTGAAATAAAAACTTTTTAACAAAAAATTTAACCGACTTCCAAAAAATACTGCAAAGTGAAAAATAAAAAAAAAACATTTTGTAAGAAATGGTCGGCTTTCGCAAAAATCTTGATAAACATACGAATACTATATAGAACATGGAAATAAGGAAGAAAGTAAATGTCTTAGTTTCAAATAATCCGGAAATATATAATATTCTGAAAAACTATATTTCTCACCACACACATACTTACCTTTTGTTTCCGGGGGAAACCTTCAAAAGTCGGATGGACTTTCGGGGAGAAGACCAGGGAGTGTGGGATTCTTACCTCACTAAGATCAACCCGCTGATCACCATCAGCACATAGAAAGGGCCCTGTTACCTCTAAAAAGACCACACCGGAGCCTCTGGTGCCTCTGTGCAACGCCTGTTAGGGCACATCCCTGTAAAGAGGGTTCCCCTGAGTCTCACTGTTCACGGTGGCACGTGATCACTGTGTCACCATCTTTCTAGGGATGACTACCTTGGAGTCCCACTTGCCTAAACGACGCCTCCTTCTGCGAAAGTTACTTATCTACATAAGTTCAAACATTGGGATATTATGCAGCAGACACGCGTTTTACCATATCGGTTATTATGATTTAATTTACCTTGCCAGAGCTATGAAAGCAGCAGTACAGAAAAACGACCTAGACAGTTTATCTGTAAAAAGATTTTAATGAAGGCAGTTCCAAGTCCAACGCTTAACGTAAACTACAACATTATACTACATAATTTACTGCTGCTTATAGCACAGGTGTTTAAACCTAGATTGAGTGACAGTAAGATCAGTATTTGTCAAAGACAGAACGTCTAATGTAAGACTTGGGGCCTCTTTACAAAAGCCATCATGTCATGTTTGCGTACAAAATAATTTTGTTTTTTTTTTTAATACTTTTCTTTTCATCAACCAAGATACTCACTTAACTTAACCGAAAAACCTCCTGCGTTTGAGGGTCTATCATTCTACACGTGATATTGGCAAAATTGTCGTGGCTCCTCCACAAACGCCACTTAACAAGAGTTGAAGTTGAAATTGAACTATTACTACTATACCCGGACTTTTAATTCAATGCAGTAAGTTGACATAAGTCACTTACTAAAATAATGATACCCTATTTAACCTAATAGTGATGGATTCAATCAATCGAATAATAAATGAGCGATTTCTATTCGTGAGAAATAGGTATAAATAAATGATAAAATTTATACTATTACCTTTAATTTATTGTAAATAAATCTATTTTTATTAAAAATACATCATATCTTACCAGACATGATAAAAGCCACTCTTTTGGAAATTGTTTCATGTGATGAATATTTTAATAAATTGCGCAAGATCCGCACCGCACCACTGCGACCTAAACCCCGTTGGAATGGGTACAGGTACAGGGGCCTATTGCAAAACATAAAAAATATTGTCATGATCATGATTTTATTTTTCACGCCCCTTTATAATCACAATCGCCCCTTTATTTTACAATACATTTTGTTATTTTCACACAATATAATTAAAATAAAAATTGTTTACATCGTTATTCGATTTTATTCCAGAATCGATTAATTTAGTTACATTACAATTTCGTAGTCGTCATTATCTGACAACTCAGAAACTGTCAGTCTACTGCATCGAATTAAAAGTCCGGGTATACTTAACTACTAATCGTAGAATTTAGGAACTGGAATACTTACTTACATTTATTTATTATTTATTTATTTAATTAATTAAATAGAACGGCCGAAACCAATTACCTATTTAATATACTTTATATGTAATTTATTTAGCACATTCACACATTCTTCTCACTAAACTTCAAACATTCTGACAATATTATCTTCCATTCATCCACAAACATATCTAAATCTGTGTTTGAGTCCAAGAGAGCGTTAATAGCGGCTAGAGTTCGAGGAATAGGCGACTTGGAGTGTGCAACTGTGCGACGAGTGGGAACAGCCAGTAGGCGGTGTTTTCTATAAGCACAGTACTTGTCCGGGACAAACAGATTGCAGACCTCATTATGCAGGTCAGGTGCATCAATCATTCCCCTGATAATCTTAAATATCACAGTTATCTGATCACGCGACCGTCTCACTTCCAACGAATTGAAAGACAAGCAACCCAACAGAAATTTAGTGGGATACAGGGAATGGATAATACCCATACAAGTGTTTGTAAAGGTATCTTAGGAATGCTTTTTGTACTTTTTCTAGAACTAGCGCATACTGTTTTTCAAAAGGATTCCATACGCACGCACTAGACTCAAGCTTGCTACGGACTAATGCCCCAAAAACAAGCTTGACACGACATGACATGGGTATAAAATCATTGTCTGCTGCTGGTCGTCTACCAGTCCAGCCGAATGCGGCTGAGTACTAACGTTTTACATAGTGCGATTGCCAATCTGAACTTTACAATCCAGTAGCTGGATAACGCGATACCCCTCGTCAAAATTGGTGTCAGATTTTGTGGCTTCTGATTACCAGTAATGACTTTTAAAGATGTTTTTTCCGAGGCACGGCAGAATTTCAATATTTTGAGATGGTTACCCATCCTCGGACTCACCTACCTGAATTTACTTGGTTGATTTACCGTCCTGTCGTACCAAGCGCTTCTCCTCCATATTTATTGAGCGCACAGCCAGGCTGTAGAACTTTCTGCCGGCTTCTGTGTTGCCTGCCACGTATGACCTTTCCTTTAAAGCTAGAAGGAACAGGCATTTTCTGGGCTCGCTCGTTCCATCTTTGATCTTATCTCTCACTTACCATAAGGCGCGATCGAGGTCAACAGTGGGCTCATCCGGAATATAAAAAACCTTTTCATGATGATTAACTATGTATCCGTGTGACTGTATTATTAAGCCACCACACAAATAAATGTAATTTAACATTTACTTTTAAATACACATTGGCACATTACACTTAAAAATCACTACAAACGAAGCAAGATGGCGGGTACCTCCCCGCTATAGCGGGCTTATTTATATTTTTGCATTCTCTCGCCCTCATTCCGCGCAGAGGCGTATGATCGCGCTTGGGTTTCTTCGCTTTCAAATTAAATAAATAATGCATACAATTTGTGAGCAATAAAGTTTGCGAAGTGTAGGTGTGTTGGTGTAGTGCGCTGAATTTCGCGCGCCGCTCCGTTGGGAACAATAACGGTTGTCGGTGGCGGTAAGACAGCGCTGCGGCCCGAACCGAATTTCTACATACTCACGTCTACTAAGAAACATACCAGCTTTTTTGTATATCGGATAATCCCGTTCGTTACCTCGATCATGCCTAATGGTAAGCGATTGATGAGGTCTACCATAAAACAAACGAGCCCAGAAGATGCCTATTCATTCTTGCTTTAAAGGCTGACGGGTCATATGTGGTATAGAACACAAAAGCCGGTAGAGAGTTCCACACCTTGGCTATACGCACAATAAATGCGGAGGAGAAGCGCTTAGTACGACAATCTGGTATGTAACCAACCAGGTGTGGATGATTTAACCACAGATCTGTAATTTCAGTACGTTTCCAAACTATGAGCAATATTATATGTACATAGAGCTTTGATTATGATAATTTCCTTATACATCCTCGCATTTTTTTTTAAGATTACTTGCAATGCAAGTATTCACATTGTTTTGTCAGACCACTAGGTGATTTTTTTTTAAGCAGCTGTCTTTGTCGAACAATATTCCTGTTTTGCAACGCATTTAAAACGGAACTAATTGAAGGTGAATTCTACCAAGCTGAGTTCCTACATAAGACCTGACATTACAGCATTGACGAAGAAGAGTACCATAACTCCCCCCGAATTGGGTGTTGTGGATGGGAGAGTCAGGCTTCTACTGAATAAAAACCAACCCTGTCTCTTCAGTTGCTCTAGCGTTCTGGAGCCTATGTAAATCCATGGAGTTACAAAAAACAGAGATCATTCGCGAGCGGCATCTTAGCAGCCCGACATCCGTACCTAAAGGTGTATTCACATCGGCGTACACTGAAGCATTGTCATAGTTCGGAGCACGAACCCAAGTTTGAATAGCAGCGGTTCACTCCTATGTGGCTACTTCCTTTGTACTCCCGTTTACAGTACATAAATAGTAAATACGTGTGCTTGTAAACAAGCTTATAGCAAAGTTTTATTACGCTCACGGACAAAGTGTGGACGATATTTTAGTTGCCAAAGAAGGGAATAGTTTGGTATCGCAATTTTTGAACCTGATCAGACTAACCTCTAAAATACCTTTTAATAGAGAAATAACGGACAACAAAATAATCTTAATTAAAATTTAATTTAAGGAAAAAAATGCGCACTCAACTGTTTAAGGGCTAGGTACCCCACCCACTCATGTGGTTGAAGTCGGTGCAAATCCAAATAGCCGACTATTTGAATGTCGCATTTCGGGGCACACGTGAGGTGATGTGATCTGGCTGGAGCGGACATACGTAGCGTTCAAACGTATTCGTTTGACTAGGCCTACGAAACGAAGACGAAAAAAATAGAGATGAATTGAAAAAATCCTCCTTTTTTTGGAAGTCGGATAAAAACAAACCCTACGATACGCCATTGGCTCTAGCTGTCTATTTTATCGTGTATGTTTCACAGTCGTGAGCCAGAAATCTTGACACCAGTCGTTAATTGAAGTCATCATCATCGCCTCGCCTTTTCCAAACTATGTTGAGTTCGGTTTCCAGTCAAAGATGTATAAATGACAGCCGAGACCGGCTTATCGTGCTTTCCGATGCACGAGGAAACTTAATGTCTTAAGATGCTTATCCATCCACGAACCGCCCTCGGCAAGCATTGCTTAACTTTAAAGATCAACCAGTGTTATTAATTACCTTTTTTTTAGTGAGTGACATCTCGCAGGTCAACCTCTGAGGTTGTCGGCTGCTTAACTGGGCTTGCCTGTGGTTGCCTTAATTAATAAAGCCTCCAGCCAGGGCTGTTATTAATTAGCCATAAACTCCTCTTTGGTAATATAAGTAACGGACTAAATAGTTTATTACACGAAAGTACACTATTTGAAGTGTACTTGAAAGAACCCAACCATTCCGAAATATAAACTTGTAACATACGATGTTATTTTATTTTATTACACCCTGATATCGCATATTTATTGCTATAAATAAGAAGCGTTGATGTCGCATCCACAGATGGTGAACAGAACGGCTTCGGAATATCTTATAGTGACGTATGTATTATTACTACTCCGGATTTGTTAAACACTTGATTTGTATATGTATATGTAAACATCGCTGGTTTATCCAATGAATATAAAAACTATTATTTTTAATCTTTGAGAGTTTGTGAGGATGAATCGATGTTTGGCATTGTTTCAGGCAGTAACTACAGAACAGATGTGGATGAAATCAGGCACGAAAATATTTTATGCCCTGTAGTAGCAAATAGGATAATTATATCTACGGATCTTACGAGTATGCACAATTCGAATAATGTGGAACTGCCCGCGAAAAATAAGCTATCGTATTTTAAGTACACCATATTAACGCGGATCATGTTTTGTTTTAGTTCTTAATTTTTGTTTATCAATTGAATACGTCACGCAAGGAACAAGAAACAGGGGCGAACTTAATAGCATAGTTAGGGTGCGTTTCCACCAGAGATGTGCGATGGAAATGTGTCGTGGGAGGATGTCTAGCTGTGCTGTGAAAATGTGTGGGTGTTTCCACCAAAGCTGTGCGATGAAAATGTGCCTACGAGGATGTGTAGCGGAGCTGTGAAAATGCGCATTAATGTGTGGTGCGAGGATGCGCAAACCTCGCAACACATCCTTCTCAACACACATTCCTCGCAACACATCCCTCGCAACACATCTCTCGTACACATCCCTCGCACGCATCCCTCGCTTGTTTTGTATGCGCAAAAATCTAGCTCCGCTGAGCCGTTTCCACCAGAGCTGTGCTGACCGAGGCGAGGTAAATGAAGTGATTCTATTGGTTCTTTACAAACACATCCCTCGCTACGCATCCTCGCACATCTCTGGCGGAAACGCAGCCTCATTCTATAGGATTGTAATTTCGTATAACTAAGTATTATATTGATAAAAAAAATAGACGTTTATTAGGTTGTTGTTAAATAACACGCAATAATATTGCAAAGTTCGCAAAATGAAATACTAAGGACTATTTCAAATGCTCCGTAGTTCAGCACCAACACCATGACGCTCTGAGCATAAGATCTGTTAAGTAGGAGTTGAAAGTAACAGGAAATAAATATAAAAAGAGGCTTGAAAATCACCCAAATAATCTAGCTATCGTACTGATGGATAGGAAGGACGAGGATTCTCCTGCTAAATGATCAGCTCTTTCTACATGATAAATACAACAGGGAACAAATCTGCTTATAGTTAGGGACTAATTGAAGTTAAGTCGAATGCACTTTTCAATACCTATGAAGCTTGCATCTACCAACAGGCTATGTAACAGGATTGAAAAACCTATAGAATCTCTTCTCATATATAAAAATAAAGAGCTGTTCGTTAGTCTCGCTAATACTAGAAAATCGCTGGACCGAATACATTAATTCTTTTGGTATAAATGTTCTCACATCATAAATATGTTTTAACAATTTAGCGTTGAAATATTTAATATCGCACCCTCAGAATGAAAGAGACCTTACTCAAAACATAATATTTTTTGGATTTGAGCAGTAAAAACTAATAAAGCAGCATTGAATAAATTATATTCATATATCTCAAGTGGCAAATGTATAAGCTGTCTCTTTATAACTCGTAATTCAGATTCCTGTTTCCACGGCAATTCAGAGTAATGTTTTAGGCCAGTTTACATCAAAATCTGAAATTACACGAATTTAGAGTTAGGTCACTTTCATTCTAAGAGTGCGATATATAAGCAACAGCCAGTAATATTATAGAGCTGAAATTTTGTGAGGATGGTTGGATGTTCGTCACTGTTTCATGACAATACGAATGAATATACATTCAGTTGTTAGATACCTAACAACTGAATAACACATCCGCTAAGAGTTCCTTTTTATCCAGAAATTCTCACGGGGAAATCCTCACATAGACGCGGGAGGACCCACGCTGAACGAAGCCGCGTGTGGAAGCAAGTAAATAATATACAACTTAAAACTACATCCCACGACGAGACACGTTTTTACGTAATGTGATGTCGCTAACTTTCCGCGATCTTGTCAATACACAACACCGTTCGGCCTAAATTCCGGCTTCAGGAATGTTTCCACTTGTTGAACTAGAACCCACAACACAATCGATTGAAAGTTCGTGTTATGAAGCAATTCCAACTCCAACCCTCATAGTCCAACCTGTCTTAGTTCGCACGAAGGTACTCCACGATCTCCTCAACTTTCGTAGTGTAATGCAACCTGGGCCTACGACTCTATAGAACGACGAGAAGTCAATTCTACTTTCAGTACCGTGTTAGGAAATCTAACAACGTCTTGTGCCTTGGCACAAGCACTTGCCACTTAGAACTGTTAGGTTTTCTAAAAGTGTTATTGAAGTTAGTAAAGCGACAATGCTGAGAAATTGATTGTGACCGGAAAGATCGAAAGAAGCAGACCTCGTGGCCGTAGTCTGTGTTTCCTGATAGCTACAATCTGGAGGTCTTTAAGTCAACAGAATAGGTTACTTCTAGGTAAGCGTGCTTCATCATCGACTACATCATCACTTATCATCAGGTGAGGTGTCAAATAACAATAATGGCGCTTGCAACAGTGCCGAAATATCGGAAACTCAAAACAATAAATACAAATAAATATCCCGTTTTAAGTTCTAATGATAAAAAAAGCCAGATGCGCTGGTCCGAGGTCAGCAGTGCTCTTGAATCCAGCAATCCCTACGACACTTGCTGCCGAAAATAGAGACCGACGGGGAGCCATTTTTAACCGACTTCTAAAAAAGGAGGTTCTCAATTCGGATGTTTGTATTTTTATTTTTTTTTATTTTTTTTATGTTTGTCCACGCATAATTCCGTCGCTTGCCAACCGATTTGAAAAATTCTTTTTTTGTTGGAAAGGGTATACTTCCCAAATGGTCCCATGAAAATTTTATCGAAATCGGACGAGCCGTTTCTGAAAAATCAAAAAAAGTCGAAAAAAATAATTTACCTTGATGATCTTTTCGTTTACTCTGCATTGCGTTTTTTGTTCGCGCATAGCTCCGTCATTTACGAATCGATTTGGAAAATTCACTGACCCACTAAAAAGCGCGAAAATAAAAACTTTTTTGCAAAAAATAAAACCGACTTCCATATCAAAACACTACAAAGCCAAAAATAATTTTAATTTCGGAAGGCGGTGTGAAAAAAAAAAGAAAATACAAAACCAATAACACCGACTACCGAAATTAAAATTATTTTTGGCTTTGTAGTGTTTTGATATGGAAGTCGGTTTTATTTTTTGCAAAAAAGTTTTTATACATAGCAAGGTATACCATGGAGGAAGGCACAACACTCAGTAATAAGGAACACGACGCGAGGAGGAGGAGGGTTGAAGTAAGTGATGTAACCCATGCCTCGAATAACGAAACTATTGCGCTTCTTCTCTCTCCGGTCGCGTCAGATTGAAGTTCCATCGGACTATGAGAGTATAGGAACAGAGAGTACACCTCTGTTTGCGCTCACTCTTGTGCACTACTGGTATAATATCTCCTGCTTTGTGATTAACAGATAGATAGAAAACGTTTTTTATTGGACAACAAACAAAATTTAATAATAATTTATTTATTGACACACACATACAAGTTCTTGAAGAAAAAAGCGATGCAAATACAGCACGCACATAGACTGGAAACAATAGATGTGTGCCAAAAGCTAGCAATAGCTACATACATAATTTTAGACATAAGAAACAAAAGTACAGACAAAAAACGTATACCTAAAATTAAAAATCCTCCCACAGTGCCTGGATTATCAGAATAATCGATACAAGTTAGGTTTAAAAAAGAAACATAGAGACTTTGACAACCGTTTGGGCGACTGATAGAATGTCTGTGCCTCTGCAGACTAAAACATTCTTTTTATTCTTAATTTTCCCTTTCAGCTTCAGCTAAAAAAGAGAGGCAATGTAAAAAACAAAGGATTCACACAAATACATAAGTTACTAGATGTTCTGCGTTTTACGCACCCAAACCACGTCTTGCAAGGGTGGCAGATGACAAAATGTCGTATAAAATACAAGGCACGGATACGCTTTGCATGTTTCATAAACCATCAGAAATATGTGTTTAGTGTTGCTACGGTTTTGCCTTTAGCATTTTGTATTGTCGCTCTTTTGTCACTACGAGTGCAGAGGTACATAAGTATTTTGGAAATGTATTCTAAGCATATCCAGTAGGAGCTCGAAGTTAAATAATAACAGCTCGATGTTTAATAATAACAGTTTCCTATGCTGAGAGATAGGCATTCTCTCTACGAGTGGATCTATAATCCGCCACGCGGGCCTAGTGCGTTAACGTAGAAGTAGGCCTCAAAATGGTCGGGCCTGCGGACGACGAGCAGGGGTCACTCACCCGGGTCGGCGGCGCGTCGTGTTCCACGCGCGCTTCAAAGAGCTGTCAACACGAGTGACGGGGCCTCATAGGGCCATTGCGGGGTTTGCGGGAAAGTTCCATAGAGATACCGCGGCCCCGGAACTTTAGGGCAGTCGAAGGAACAGGGTGGGTTTTTAGTCAGTAGAAGTCTGACACACCCATCCGCTTAACCCAGAGCGGAAGAAGTCATTCGATGATTTTCCCACCCAGAAAAAAAAGACCTCAAAATGATTTCCTCCGTTTTGAACGCAGTGGTGATGATGACAATTGCAACTCGTAAGTTGTTCCCATGGCCACTGGATCACCATTCCTTATTACCATCTTTACATACCAAAATTTAAATATTCCTCAGATTTTATTATTGATTCGCGTTTGACCACCGTCTCACTTGATTGTAAGCGATGATTAGGTTGAAGATGAAGCATGCTTGCATAGAAGTAACCAATTCACTTTTGACTTAAAGACCCCAGGTTATAGGGTAAACAACATTAGGTAAACAAAATTGTTAGCTACTGGACTACACTTACCTTGGTTATGGATTTATTAGCTAAGAGACCAATAGATGTTCTTTTTAAGATCTAGCTATCACTAAACACTGGCAGGGAATAATAATAATAAAAAAGTGATCTGCGTTGGTTAGCACGATACACCGTTAATCCAGGATGTTTTGTAAATATCTAACTGTCGCTACGAGTAACCAGAAGCCAAAAACTCAGACAGCAATTAGATTTAATATATGTGTTGGGGACAAAAAATATCACAAACATGTTACTTACACAATTACACATATCCAGGTGTTAACAAAACAATGATTACAGAAGTGATCGATTTAAGCGTCAATAGTCCAATAGATAAGGTGTTGGACTTGTGATCGAGAGGTCCCGAGTTCGAACCCCACCCATTACACTATTGCCGTGAACCCACTCCAGACTCAAGCATATTAAGCTTAGTTGGAAGGGTTAACAAGATTCTACCCATATTGCTAGTAATCTTTAAAAAAAAAGTTTGGTAGGAGTTTATAGATTTTTTTTTTATTGCAAATAGGTTCGCGTTTGACCACTGTCTCACCTGATGGTAAGTGATGATGTGATCGAAGATGGAGCACGCTTACCTAAAAGTAACCTATTCACTCTGGACTTAAAGACTCCTAGGTTGTAGCTGTCGGGAAACACAGACTCCGGCAAGGAATTCCACTCCTTAGCCATACGCACAATGAAGGTATTCCCAAAACGTTTTGTGCGTACGGGTGGGATGTCCACCATGTAACGATGGCGCATCGCCGTTTGTCTCGTAGTCCGATGATGGAACGGGCTTGGCGGAATTAGATTGTGTAATTCCATCGCACACTCCCCGAAATGTAACCGATAGAAAACCGAGACTTGCAACTCGTCGTCGGTGTTCAAGGCTCTGAAGCTTTGACTCGACCAGTGCATCGTTGCCAATGAGTCTCTTCGCCCGCTTCTCGATACACTCAAGCGCGTCCAGTTGGTATTTCGAAATTTAGATGACAGAAAATTACATACTTATTATATTTTTCTTCAGTTATACCACTTTTACCTTATCCTTATCATTTTAATTAGACTGTATCTTATTTTAGTTAGAAACAAAGTAACAGTCTCTTTGTGACTTTTTAAACAAAATGTCTACAGCTTTTACTTTTAATAGCTAACCATCATTCTCTGCTACCGGTCTAAACGATGCAGCTGATTATTAGTGTTTATACCTAGCGATGCTATCTAGCTGCCTATCTGACCCCCACAAGCCACTAGCCTACTGTCAATTATTCTAGACCAAGCAATAGAACTCGGTACGGTTATCACTACACAGAGTCATTTTTCTAGGTTACGTAATTTGCACCCGAGCGAAGCTGGAGGGCGTTAGTCTTAAACAGAAAATATAATTGACTTACGGTGTGAAACGAAAAACAGGACGTTGTTATAAATAACACATACCTACCAACTACCACAACATACACGATACCCTAATAAAATCTTCTCGTAACCAAAAACAAAGCAACATTAAAATTAACCCTTTCTACGCTAGATAGCATCATGATAAATTCATTGCGAATGACCGACACAGCGAAATTACATATAACAAACCCGCAAAATTAACAATGAAAATAATGTTACATCTATTAATCCCCCAAACACCCTGTTAACAAGGGCGGGATTCGTATTAAAATGATAAATGGCTCTAATCATCATTTCTTTGTGACCAATGAGTCGTGGTCCTCCGCCCCTCTCTCTTCGCACTTTTCTGCCTACTTTCAGGAGTAGGAGGATAGTCTTTGAGGTGTCAAAGTTAAGTGGTTGGTTTTCCCTAAGTTTGGCACTCACTGAGTTAACTTTTACAAATTGCCGCAACGATAGAGTGTGTTAGGCAACTGAGAAAAGAGATAAATTGTTATACTGATCTGTTTCCTCTTAAAATATTATGTTCATTTAAAGTTGTAGTTGAGATGGATGGTGGACGGCGCTAAGTGAGAGGTAATTGAATGACGTCGGGCAAATTGAGTGAAAGAACTGTTCTATTGTTTGGAGCGTACTGTGAAGTTCCTGGTTAAACGATCATGGAAAAGTGTTCGCAATCCTACATATTGCTGTAGTAAATCTAGTACAGAATATGAATAGCTGCATCAAATAGTTCCACCTCGAAAATGTATAATTATACGAGCAATACCCACAACTTCGTTCGCGTGGTAGGTTTTTCCCACATAAATCCCGATCCCATAAGAATTCCGGGATAAAAACTAGCCTATATATTATTCTAGGATTTTAGGTATCTATGATTTTAGGTGATGATTTTAGGTAGGATCTATATATACCAATTTCATTTTAATCTGTTCTGTAGTTTTTGAGAAAAAGATTAAAAAGACTCGCCCATGAAGGGTTCCGTAGTAACTATAATAATATAATGTAATATGTATATTTATTTGACGAATAAAAAATCTTAAAAAATTCTTAAAAGTAGCTATTTACATTTTTACACATACGCTAAATAACTTTGTTTTTCATTGTGTTTGTATGAATTACAAAGTTATATTTGCGGTTTTAGAAAATATGCTGTATCTCAAAAACTGCTGACCCGGTTTCGTTCAAACCAATTTTGGTTGAAAGATTACATTAAGATCTACAGACATTTTTTTTTTTGACTTTTCACTCCAAGAATATAGAAGTTAGAGGGGGAGACACACATTTTACCACTTTGGAAGCTTATATCTTTTAAACGATTGACTTTATGAAAAAATGGTTTTAGAAAGCCTTATATCGTTTTTAAAGACCTGTCTATAGATACCACACACGCATAGGTTTCATGAAAAAAAAATATTTTCAGTTCTAGTTCCATGTATGGGGACCCCCCTTTATTTTAAATATTTTAAATTTTTTTTCTTAAAATCGGAAAGCGGTTCACAGAATACATCTATCTACTAAGTTTCACATGTATAGTCTAAATAGTTTCGGAATAAAATGGCTGTGACATACGGACGCACGGACAGACAGACGGACAGACATATCAAAACTATAAGGGTTCCGTTTTTTGACATTCGGCTACGGAACCCTAAAAGACCCACCCATCCATCCTCTCAAACTTTCCCGTTTTTAATATTAGTTTATAATTTTATTTTGAAACTAGCTGTTCCTGCGACTTCGTTCACGTGAAAGAAAATATACTTTCAATCATTGCAGGTCTTCCAATATTGAAACCACATTGAAAATATGCGGTGGTAGCTATTCCGATTTCCCATTTTAAGAAGACCCACATTAGAGGACACTAAGATACTCTGAAAATAGATCGGCTGCACAGAAAGTACGATAAGGTTTGTACCAATTATATGGATTTTTACCTATCCCATACGCATATTTATTTGTCCCATACGCATTTTAACTTTCCCATAGGCATTTTCTCTTTGGAGACGGATACAATTTCTACGATTCTTACAAACGTACCTACCTACCTCCTCTTTTGATTCCCTGCCTTTGAAAATAAATATTGAAAGTTTGTTTGTGTTTAAGGATCGTGAGTTATAAGTACTTGAATAAATTAGCCAAGTCCGAGTCGGACTCGCCCATGTAGGGTTCCAAAGTAGCAAGCATAGATTAGCGAAAAATAACTTTATTTTTCATAGTGTTTGTATAAATGACAAAGCTATATTACAAGTGTTTTAAAATTATCTCGAAAACTGCTGACTTTTTCTCGTTCAAACCCATATTCGTTGAAAGAAAGAGAAATCTACTTTTTTTAAGTTAGTGAGGGAGACGTTTTACAACTTTACTTTTACTTTAACGGTTGACTTCGACAAAAATTAGTCATAGAACCTCAATGTTATTTTTAAAGACCTGTAGACGCTCTGCACATATAGATTTGATGAAAAAAAAAAAATAGTTTCAGTTCCATGAGTCCTCACTTTTTTTTTATTTGTTTAAAATCGTAAAGCGTTTCACAGACTACGACCAACCAAGTGTCAACTATGCAATCCTGATAGTTTTGGAAAAAAATGGCTGTGACATACAAACGATCAAACAGACATGACAAATCTATAAGGGTTCCGTTTTATGCCGTTCGGTTACGGAACCCTAAAAATCCAGTTATTTTGAAATCATAGACAGACACTTCAATGTTATTTAAATGTATAGATTCTAGTAATATTTATCCTGACAACAAAGAACGAGAACCACCCCTGGTGGTTTGATATTATTAAAATTAAAATTACATTTAAGCTTTTTCGTTTAGGACCCGTTGTTTTTGCCGTAATTATAAGGGGTTGAATATCTGGTGATTAACATGCCACCTAATTCGATAGCTTATGAAATATTAAGGAACGTTTGCCGGCTAAACTTGGTTTTGTTACGTTTTTGATTGCAGTTCACTCGCCTTCATAATTGCCTTTGGGATAGGGTTGCGGAGTCACAACTACAGGATGTTGCCTTTTGAGCTGTGATGCTTCAAAGCAAAATAGACGTGCTGGAAATACTTAGCAACCTGAGTATCAAGTCATTAGTTGATTTGCCGTAAAGGTAAGAGAATTTGAAATGATGATTAACTATTTATGTATCTTTAGTAGTTGCCAGGGTTGGGCAGTATTTGAATTACTTGTAATTAAAATACGTAATTGAAATACAAATACGTATTTGGTATTTGTATTTCAATTACTTCTTTGAAATGTAATTTGTAATTCGTATTTCAAATACCTGACGCCGAGGTATTTTGTAATTTGTATTTCAAATACTTGAGGCTTCAAAATACATTTTAACACTAAAATACATTTAACCTTCATTCATTTAGCGATCGTGAGTGTGAGTGCGAAGCGAGACCGCGAGAGTGTAATGATGGTAAAGCAGGCACAAAACGCAAAAAAATGGACTTACGTCAAATTGTCAATGTCAAGCTAAGATGTCAATTTGTCAAGTCATAACGGTTTGTTTTAGTTTTTTTCCAAACACGGAATAAATAAAGCTTCTGTTCTGTGTAGAACGAACGAAAATGTGTTCAAACAATTTAACACAAGTTTGTGCTCATCAGGACCTGTAAAAAGATTGTTTTTTTTTTAGCAGGTTTTATTCATTCTCCAACAAGAGGCTATTTGTCTAACAGTACCTACATTTAAAAAGTTAGTGTTCATGAAAGGAAACTCTGGTTTTACTGATTAATTCATGTTGTTTTCCTCTACTTTTCAGCCCGTGCTGGGCCTCAAGTCTGCTATTGCAATAGTGCCACAATAGTCTATCATTGATTTCTTAATTGTCGATCAATGGCATTGTCATTTTGCTAAAAGTTCGTAATCTGTTAAATTCATAATGGTCTCCTAGTAGAATTGTGTTATAAATTGACATAGTTGTATTGCCATTATTATAAAACCTGTTAATAGAAATGTAGTAAAACTATACAATTCAATAATATTTTAGCTGTCAAAGTCAAATGTCACATTACTGCTTACTGACGTTTTATCTGCTTTTTTAGCGGCCGGTGTTTTGATGTATGTGTTTTAAATTATCTTTAATAGAGAAGCCTATATTTATTACAATACAAAATGGTGCTAATTGACCAAAATTCGGTTGGAACTGTAAAAATTTTAGCAGATTACCGCGTAAGTCAGTCATTCATTTGTCATTGTGTACGAGATTACTATTCTAAGCCATTTCTTTCAATGGAGTGTCAGTGGTTGAACATTATAATAATAAATTACCAAACTTGTCAAAATCTACAAATAAAAATTGGCCAAGTGCGAGTCAGACTCGAGAGAGATCGGGTCAGCAATTTTTGAGATACAGCATCTCAAAAATTGCTGACCCGATCTCGTTCAAACCAATTTTGAAAGTTTTGAATATTTTTTTTAGATTTTTCACTCCATTATTATAGAAGTTAGAGGGGGGACACATTTTACCACTTTGGAAGCTTATATCTTTTAAACGATTGACTTTATGAAAAAGTGGTTTTAAAAACCCCTATATCATTTTTAAAGACCTGTCTATAAATATCACACACGCATAGGTTTCGTGAAAAAAAATATTTTCAGTTTTAGTTCCATGTATGGGGAGCCCCCCTTTATTTTAAATATTTTTCTATTTTTTTTCTTAAAATCGGAAAGCGGTTCATAGAATACATCTACCTACCAAGTTTCACATGTATAGTCCGAATAGTTTCGGAATAAAATGACTGTGACATACGGACCGACGGACAGACAGACCTACAGACAGACGGACAGACATGGCGAAACTATAAGGGTTCAGTTCTTTGCCATTCGGCTACGGAACCCTAAAAATCAATGATCCACCATTCCGACACTATGGCAATAGCAGACTCGGCCCCCTGGTCTAGATTACTTATTTTGTATTTTGTAATTTGTATTTCAATTAAAAATAGCTAAAATACTGTATTTTGTATTTTATATTTCAAATACCTCACTTAAAGATATTTTGTATTTCGTATTTTAATTACTTGCGATACAGTATTTTGTAATTTGTATTTCAATTAAAGCAAAGCATGTATTTTGCCCAGCCCTGGTAGTTGCCCAGTAGTCAAATATTGGTTATTAAAATTTTGAGTTTGAACGTTATTATAAATATGTATACGTATGTCGTCGAATAGCTGGAAAACCAGTCATTTGAGTGTCGACTGGTAGGGCTAGCCCAAGATGGTGCCCTAAGCCGATGTCCGTACCCTAAAAGGGGTGCCCTTAGCGAATAGTCTCTTAGTTTTATTTTAAGACTTTAAGAAAGTGACTGAAGATGAATTACTATATTTAGGGCCGCCACAGGCAAATCTGGTTGAACGCATAAAACATCTAAGCGCTAAATGGTTGAATACTCAACTTCTGTTCAAGTAAAACCACGCCAATCCAGAAAGTTATTCAATACGCGATGTTAGGTTTAAAGATTAATTATTTATTCTTAAAAAGAACATCTTTTGGTCAATTAGCTAATAAATCCATAACCAAGGTAAGTGTAGTCTAGTAGCTAACAATTTGGTTTACCTAATGTAGTTACCCTATAACCTGGGGTCTTTAAGTCAAGAGTGAATAGGTTACTTCTAGGTAAGCGTACTCCATCTTCGACCACATCATCGCTTCAGGTGAGATGGCGGTCAATCGCTAGCCTATCAAGAATTTAAAAAAAAAGAGTTACGCAGTGACGCTTTAGTTACGTAGAAACACTAAAGTACGTAATATTATTGTATGTAAGACTAGGTTATTTCGTTATCTCAAGAGATTTGTGTTGTACGTGAATTACTGCTTGAATTTAGCTTAATGTTGAAAAAAGATGTGCTCCTGATATATGCCCCTTATTAGGTACAAAGTTGAACGCCTTTCGTAGACAATTCATATTTTTCTTGCAATATTGCATGCAGGTTGAGCGTCTGTAATTGGTTCAGATTGCTTTGCCTGTGTTTGCATGTTTTCGAGTTCTTTCCCGTCAATACGGGCGAAAGGGCGCACCCTGTACCCCTGTGTTATTGTTATTGTGATTAAGGGCACAAGTACGCACAGTCGCTTCGTGACAGTTACCCTCAAACCTGCATTAATTATTACGCTGGCAGCCACGAGCCACGTAGTGTGAAGGTAACTTTGTCGTAGTTACGTTGCTAAGGCCACCTCGGGAGCCGTTAGCTAACTTTCTGCGTCTTCAGGTAAGATGAGAGATGATAGTGTCTTTGTCGGACTGATTGTGAAGCCAAATTATAAATCCACTCGCTGCGGTTACCGGCGTCACCTGTTTCAGAGAAGGAAATTATCCCAAGTAATTCTACCTTACAAGAGTTTCTAATTTAAAACATTACTTACGTACCAGCTTCATCTTGTTTTGTTCAGTTGGATTAACTTACCATTTTTAGATATATGTATATACTAGATATATACATAGATAAATATACTCTTTATTGTACACGATAAAAGAATTAAATGAGGACTTAAAAACTAAAGGGTGTTACAATGGGCGGTCTTATCGCTAATGGATTGGACACAGCAGGAGAAAATAAATACGCGGGTAGTCCATGGTGTACTATTCACTTATATACAATACATAAGTAATAACCTACATACACAATACACATATATATATATTTACATTAAAAAACAGACGTTGTCGTTCTGACCCTCTAAACCGCGTAGGTAGGTATTAGAGGGAACGTAATAAAATGAATTCATGAACTCAGTCCAGCCGTTCTTGAGTTTAGTGAGACTTATAGACATAAAAAAAATATTTCTTACATAACTCCCCAATAAAAGTATTTTTATAAGTCCACTAATAAGTACTTATCCATCTCCTAAAAGCCAGAAAACCAGTCAATGAGGATCGATGAGTTCAGAAGGAATTATGCCAGGGATGAACTATCCTGGATTCCATAACAACATTCATCACAAAGGTTCGACGGAGGGATAAGAGTGCATTGCCACAAGATACATAAATGTTCTATACTAAGTTGCTATCGATACGTTTATGTACCAATCATATTCATTAGTCTACATAGCGTAGCACTGATGGGAATGGATTCAACTAAGATAAGTCCTTCCACATATGACTCGTCTGCCTTTAAAGAAAAATGTGAACAGACACCTTCTGGGATAATTCCATCGTAGACCTAACTCATCAATCGCTTACTAATAGGAAGCATGCCTGATGTATGAGTCCTATGAGGATGGTCGCGAGTAGTGTAACTATATGTAAAGCAGTATATCTACAGTGGGCTCCGAGTGGAAATGGCCACATAGTTTCATAGCTTAGCTTTTACTTTCTCGCAGTACAGATACACAGCTCATCTCTTGAGGAAAGACACCCTCAAAAATATTATGTCCACTTTCCTCCATATGAAGTGGGAGGCAGAGCTGGCAGATGTTTATAGCTGGGTTAAGTCCAGCTACACTACGGAATAAAAAAAAAAATACATTATTGTAGATTTAAATAGTTACGATGTTTAGTGGCCATAAAGCCGTCAAAAAGCTGTTTGATTCCAGCGTACTCGAGGAAAAATCTCCCGAAGTATACATGTAACGTGTGGTGAAACGCTAATTCAGGAAGATCGACAGTCCTTGCTTATGTATTAATATTATAGGCTTATGTAATATGATGAGTCATCATGAACCGTCCCGCAGGTTGTGGTTTTTGTCGGTGGGAATATCATGAAATGAGACCTGCCGCTCTGGGTAGAAGTGAGTCGAACTGTGTCAGACTTTTAGTAACTTAATATCTATCCTGTTCCTTCAGTTGCCTTTGCGTTCCGAAGCCGTGGTATCTTGTGAGAACATTCCCGCAAGGCGGCAACCCCGGCAGACCATCTAATATCCTATGGTCTCAATAAAATCAAATTAGGGCTCGCTGCGTTCTTTTCGAGGCTACTGAGGGCCTACCAAGCAATAAATTACTCTGAAAGAGACGTTAGATCGATGAGTTTATTACTAGTTTGTGCGGCAACTTGTGGGTACGGTAATACTATTAAAAAAGGCGCTATGTAGGCTATAGATATTTGGTGAAAACTGGATCAGTATTCAATAGGTACTATTGGAAAATTAGACAATGTAGCAAAAATTAAAAAAAAAAAAAAAAAACAAAGAATACATTCATTTGCGAAATATATGAACCACCTTATGTACCACAGTACATAAGGCGACATTTAATTTTGCAGGTGTAAATAACCTATATTAATGACAAGGGTTTGGGTAATCGGTAATCCTATGTCTTCATGTGTGGAATTAATTAGAAATTTTAATACATTGATACCAGAGACTGAATTTTTCAAATTAAGAAGATTGAAGAGAATTATCGTGTTATAGATGTGTTTATAGGCAAGTGACGTGGAAAGTTATTGACCCTCGTAGTGCTGTGACACGTTTGTTTGTGATTGTGTGTGTGTGATAGTGTATTTTGTAGTGTGATTGATATTCAAGTAACATATGGAACCGATAATTTCGTATCAATTCTTTGAGTCACTTATTTTGTGCTGAAAATGGGCATAGAGACTCCATACCAGATGTTGTCTTCAGCCCTTTTGGATTGATATGGGGTTTCCGTTACATGTTTTATAATATAGGTTTTGTATACTATTACTATAAAGCGGAAAAGTTTGTTTAAACACGCTAATTGTTGAAAGTACTGGGTGACGCTAGGGCTTATTCCAAAAGAAGTAGGATTATGTTTTTAACGTGATAAAGTCCACCGAAGTGAAGCCCTGCGTGACTATGTGGTATTACAACAAAAAGATATAATTAATATATTCCATTATTTTGAGCTTCTACCAGCGACTTCGTCTGCGTTCTTAGATTTCGTTCAAATCTTCTAACATTTTCTTGAATAGTAACGTTGAAATGACGATGACATAAATACACAACAAAAAGAATCATTCGATTTGGTGCAGGCATTCCGAAGTTGTGCAAGTATCTACATACATGTTTACATATCGGCGATTCATTTTTATTTATATAGATTTCTCAATTACATTACATTGATATTAAAAGTTATTTTATTAATTACCATATCAAGTTTTAAAATAATAATAATAAAATCATTTATTTCGGGGTTTGCACCCATAAAAACCATATGTACATTAATACCATAAAAATAAAAACTACAAAATTGAAATAAAATTAAAAGAAATACAATAAAATAAAATACGTCACAATAGCTTCGTTTACATAGTTAAAAATATTTTATTATTCTTTTTAATGAATCATTTAAAATCTTAAAGTAAAGCTAGTAAAGTAGCAATTTGCTCCTAACATCCTTTTTTACAACATTTTCTTAATTATACTATATAAAGCTAAATTACCACTCACTCACTGACTGACTCACTCATTGACATAATTGTTCTCCCAGATGGTGGATGGGGAGGTGGGTATATTTTGACAGATTCGTAAACAAGTAACTCTCAAACCTACGGGAAAAGTGCCAAACCTCCCCTTTTCACCCCCCTTCTCCCCCCTCCCTATCGTATCTCGGAAACTACGAGACCCGTATTTTTTGTTTTTTACGGATTCGTATAGAGGAGGCTCGGTAAAGTAAAAACCATTTTTCAAAGTTCCCCCCCCCGCCCCCCTTCTCCCCCCCTTTAGGCGGATCTCGGAATCTAAGAGACTTGGAACATTTTTTTTTTCAGATTCATTTAGAGGGGCAATGCTTTAGTCGAAATACTTGTGCAACCCCCACCATCACCCCCCCCCATCAACCCCCCCCTCTTTTTTTTTTTTTTTTTCACAAGCTCGCGAGGTGCTTGCACCTCGCGCAACACGTAAATACTAAACCCCCCCATCACCCCCCCCTTTTTTTTTTTTTTTTCACAAGCACGCGAGGTGCTTGCACCTCACGCAACACGCAAATACTTTTTTTTTTCCACAAGCACGCGAGGTGCTTGCACCTCGCGCAACACGCAAATACTAGTTATACTATATAAAGCTAAATTACCACTGACTGACTCACTCACTCATTGACATAATTGTTCTCCCAGATGGTGGATGGGGAGGTGGGTATATTTTGACAGATTCGTAAACAAGTAACTCTCAAACCTACGGGAAAAGTGCCAAACCTCCCCTTTTCCCTCCCCTTCTCCCCCCCCCTATCGTATCTCGGAAACTACGAGACCCGTATTTTTTTCTTTTTACGGATTCGTATAGAGGAGGCTCGGTAAAGTAAAAACCATTTTTCAAAGCCCCCCCTCCCGCCCCCCTTCTCCCCCCCTTTAGGCGGATATCGGAATCTAAGAGACTTGGAACATTTTTTTTTTCAGATTCATTTAGAGGGGCAATGCTTTAGTCGAAATAATTGTGCAACCCCCCCCCCATTTCCCCCCCCCCCACTTTTTTTTTTTTTTTCACAAGCACGCGAGGTGCTTGCACCTCGCGCAACACGCAAATACTAAACCCCCCATCACCCCCCCCCCCCCTTTTTTTTTTTTTTTTTCACAAGCACGCGAGGTGCTTGCACCTCGCGCAACACCCAAATACTTTTTTTTTCACAAGCACGCGAGGTGCTTGCACCTCGCGCAACACGCAAATACTTGATTTAGAGGGGCAATGCTTTAGTTTTTTTCACAAGCACGCGAGGTGCTTGCACCTCGCGCAACACGCAAATACTAGTATTATATAAAGCTAAATTACCACTCACTCACTCACTGACTGACTCATTGACATAATTGTTCTCCCAGATGGTGGATGGGGAGGTGGGTATATTTTGACAGATTCGTAAACAAGTAACTCTCAAACCTACGGGAAAAGTGCCAAACCTCCCCTTTTCCCCCCCACTTCTCCCCCCTCCTATCGTATCTCGGAAACTACGAGACCCGTATTTTTTTCTTTTTATGGATTCGTATAGAGGAGGCTCGGTAAAGTAAAAACCATTTTTCAAAGCCCCCCCCGCCCCCCTTCTCCCCCCCTTTAGGCGGATCTCGGAATCTAAGAGACTTGGAACATTTTTTTTTTCAGATTCATTTAGAGGGGCAATGCTTTAGTCGAAATACTTGTGCAACCCCCCCCCCCCCCATCACCCCCCCCCCTCTTTTTTTTTTTTTTTACACAAGCACGCGAGGTGCTTGCACCTCGCGCAACACGCAAATACTTGATTTAGAGGGGCAATGCTTTAGTTTTTTTCACAAGCACGCGAGGTGCTTGCACCTCGCGCAACGCGCAAATACTAAACCCCCCCATCTCCCCCCCCGTTTTTTTTTTTTTTTTTTTCACAAGCACGCGAGGTGCTTGCACCTCGCGCAACACGCAAATACTAAACCCCCCATCACCCATCCACTTTTTTTTTTCACAAGCGCGCGAGGTGCTTGCACCTCGCGCAACACGCAAATACCAAACCCCCCATCACCCACCCACTTTTTTTTTTTTCACAAGCGCGCGAGGTGCTTGCACCTCGCGCAACACGCAAATACCAAACCCCCCCATCACCCCCCCTTTTTTTTTTCACAAGCACGCGAGGTGCTTGCACCTCGCGCAACACGCAAATACTAGTTATACTATATAAAGCTAGATTACCACTGACTGACTCACTCACTCATTGACATAATTGTTCTCCCAGATGGTGGATGGGGAGGTGGGTATATTTTGACAGATTCGTAAACAAGTAACTCTCAAACCTACGGGAAAAGTGCCAAACCTCCCCTTTTCCCCCCCCTTCTCCCCCCCCCTATCGTATCTCGGAAACTACGAGACCCGTATTTTTTTCTTTTTACGGATTCGTATAGAGGAGGCTTAGGTAAGTAAAAACCATTTTTCAAAGTCCCCCCCCCCCGCCCTCCTTCTCCCCCCCTTTAGGCGGATCTCGGAATCTAAGAGACTTGGAACATTTTTTTTTTCAGATTCCTTTAGAGGGGCAATGCTTAGTCGAAATAATAGTGCAACCCCCCCCATCACCCCCCCCCCCCCTCTTTTTTTTTTTTTTTTTTTTCACAAGCACGCGAGGTGCTTGCACCTCGCGCAACACGCAAATACTTTTTTTTTTCACAAGCACGCGAGGTGCTTGCACCTCGCGCAATACGCAAATACTTGATTTAGAGGGGCAATGCCTTAGGTTTTTTCACAAGCACGCGAGGTGCTTGCACCTCGCGCAACACGCAAATACTTAACCCCCCATCTCCCCCATCACCCCCCCCACTTTTTTTTTTCACAAGCACGAGTGACTCCTTCCAATGATGTGACAATATTGCAAGTTTTATGCATCATGGATACAATTAGGATTTATTTGTTAAAAAATTATAAAAAAAAAATAGATGCGTTAAAACAAATCAAAATAAAATAAAAACTAAATGAGGATTAGGTTATATTAACATTATTGTGGAACCAAATATATTATACTATATAAAGCTAAATTACCACTGACTGACTGACTGACTCACTCACTCATTGACATAATTGTTCTCCCAGATGGTGGATGGGGAGGTGGGTATATTTTGACAGATTCGTAAACAAGTAACTCTCAAACCTACGGGAAAAGTGCCAAACCTCCCCTTTTCCCTCCCCTTCTCCCCCCCCCCTATCGTATCTCGGAAACTACGAGACCCGTATTTTTTTCTTTTTACGGATTCGTATAGAGGAGGCTCGGTAAAGTAAAAACCATTTTTCAAAGTCCCCCCCTCCGCCCCCCTTCTCCCCCCCCTTTAGGCGGATCTCGGAATCTAAGAGACTTGGAACATTTTTTTTTTCAGATTCATTTAGAGGGGCAATGCTTTAGTCGAAATACTTGTGCAACCCCCCCCCCCATCACCCCCCCCCTCTTTTTTTTTTTTTTTTTCACAAGCTCGCGAGGTGCTTGCACCTCGCGCAACACGCAAATACCAATTTCTTTTTTCACAAGCACGCGAGGTGCTTGCACCTCGCGCAACACGCAAATACTAAAACCCCCCCATCACCCCCCCACCATTTTTTTTCACAAGCACGCGAGGTGCTTGCACTTCGCGCAACACGCAAATACTAGTTATACTATATAAAGCTAGATTACCACTGACTGACTGACTGACTCACTCACTCATTGACATAATTGTTCTCCCAGATGGTGGATGGGGAGGTGGGTATATTTTGACAGATTCGTAAACAAGTAACTCTCAAACCTACGGGAAAAGTGCCAAACCTCCCCTTTTCCCTCCCCTTCTCCCCCCCCCTATCGTATCTCGGAAACTACGAGACCCGTATTTTTTTCTTTTTACGGATTCGTATAGAGGAGGCTCGGTAAAGTAAAAACCATTTTTCAAAGCCCCCCCTCCCGCCCCCCTTCTCCCCCCCTTTAGGCGGATATCGGAATCTAAGAGACTTGGAACATTTTTTTTTTCAGATTCATTTAGAGGGGCAATGCTTTAGTCGAAATAATTGTGCAACCCCCCCCCCATTTCCCCCCCCCCACTTTTTTTTTTTTTTTCACAAGCACGCGAGGTGCTTGCACCTCGCGCAACACGCAAATACTAAACCCCCCATCACCGCCCCCCCCCTTTTTTTTTTTTTTTTTCACAAGCACGCGAGGTGCTTGCACCTCGCGCAACACCCAAATACTTTTTTTTTCACAAGCACGCGAGGTGCTTGCACCTCGCGCAACACGCAAATACTTGATTTAGAGGGGCAATGCTTTAGTTTTTTTCACAAGCACGCGAGGTGCTTGCACCTCGCGCAACACGCAAATACTAGTATTATATAAAGCTAAATTACCACTCACTCACTCACTGACTGACTCATTGACATAATTGTTCTCCCAGATGGTGGATGGGGAGGTGGGTATATTTTGACAGATTCGTAAACAAGTAACTCTCAAACCTACGGGAAAAGTGCCAAACCTCCCCTTTTCCCCCCCACTTCTCCCCCCTCCTATCGTATCTCGGAAACTACGAGACCCGTATTTTTTTCTTTTTATGGATTCGTATAGAGGAGGCTCGGTAAAGTAAAAACCATTTTTCAAAGCCCCCCCCGCCCCCCTTCTCCCCCCCTTTAGGCGGATCTCGGAATCTAAGAGACTTGGAACATTTTTTTTTTCAGATTCATTTAGAGGGGCAATGCTTTAGTCGAAATACTTGTGCAACCCCCCCCCCCCATCACCCCCCCCCCCTCTTTTTTTTTTTTTTTACACAAGCACGCGAGGTGCTTGCACCTCGCGCAACACGCAAATACTTGATTTAGAGGGGCAATGCTTTAGTTTTTTTCACAAGCACGCGAGGTGCTTGCACCTCGCGCAACGCGCAAATACTAAACCCCCCCATCTCCCCCCCCGTTTTTTTTTTTTTTTTTTTTCACAAGCACGCGAGGTGCTTGCACCTCGCGCAACACGCAAATACTAAACCCCCCATCACCCATCCACTTTTTTTTTTCACAAGCGCGCGAGGTGCTTGCACCTCGCGCAACACACAAATACCAAACCCCCCATCACCCACCCACTTTTTTTTTTTCACAAGCGCGCGAGGTGCTTGCACCTCGCGCAACACGCAAATACCAAACCTCCCCATCACCCCCCCTTTTTTTTTTCACAAGCACGCGAGGTGCTTGCACCTCGCGCAACACGCAAATACTAGTTATACTATATAAAGCTAGATTACCACTGACTGACTCACTCACTCATTGACATAATTGTTCTCCCAGATGGTGGATGGGGAGGTGGGTATATTTTGACAGATTCGTAAACAAGTAACTCTCAAACCTACGGGAAAAGTGCCAAACCTCCCCTTTTCCCCCCCCTTCTCCCCCCCCCTATCGTATCTCGGAAACTACGAGACCCGTATTTTTTTCTTTTTACGGATTCGTATAGAGGAGGCTTAGGTAAGTAAAAACCATTTTTCAAAGTCCCCCCCTCCGCCCCCCTTCTCCCCCCCCTTTAGGCGGATCTCGGAATCTATGAGACTTGGAACATTTTTTTTTTCAGATTCATTTAGAGGGGCAATGCTTTAGTCGAAATACTTGTGCAACCCCCCCCCCCCCATCACCCCCCCCCTCTTTTTTTTTTTTTTTTTCACAAGCTCGCGAGGTGCTTGCACCTCGCGCAACACGCAAATACCAATTTCTTTTTTCACAAGCACGCGAGGTGCTTGCACCTCGCGCAACACGCAAATACTAAAACCCCCCCATCACCCCCCCACCATTTTTTTTCACAAGCACGCGAGGTGCTTGCACCTCGCGCAACACGCAAATACTAGTTATACTATATAAAGCTAGATTACCACTGACTGACTGACTGACTCACTCACTCATTGACATAATTGTTCTCCCAGATGGTGGATGGGGAGGTGGGTATATTTTGACAGATTCGTAAACAAGTAACTCTCAAACCTACGGGAAAAGTGCCAAACCTCCCCTTTTCCCTCCCCTTCTCCCCCCCCCTATCGTATCTCGGAAACTACGAGACCCGTATTTTTTTCTTTTTACGGATTCGTATAGAGGAGGCTCGGTAAAGTAAAAACCATTTTTCAAAGCCCCCCCTCCCGCCCCCCTTCTCCCCCCCTTTAGGCGGATATCGGAATCTAAGAGACTTGGAACATTTTTTTTTTCATATTCATTTAGAGGGGCAATGCTTTAGTCGAAATAATTGTGCAACCCCCCCCCCATTTCCCCCCCCCCACTTTTTTTTTTTTTTTCACAAGCACGCGAGGTGCTTGCACCTCGCGCAACACGCAAATACTAAACCCCCCATCACCGCCCCCCCCCTTTTTTTTTTTTTTTTTCACAAGCACGCGAGGTGCTTACACCTCGCGCAACACCCAAATACTTTTTTTTTCACAAGCACGCGAGGTGCTTGCACCTCGCGCAACACGCAAATACTTGATTTAGAGGGGCAATGCTTTAGTTTTTTTCACAAGCACGCGAGGTGCTTGCACCTCGCGCAACACGCAAATACTAGTATTATATAAAGCTAAATTACCACTCACTCACTCACTGACTGACTCATTGACATAATTGTTCTCCCAGATGGTGGATGGGGAGGTGGGTATATTTTGACAGATTCGTAAACAAGTAACTCTCAAACCTACGGGAAAAGTGCCAAACCTCCCCTTTTCCCCCCCACTTCTCCCCCCTCCTATCGTATCTCGGAAACTACGAGACCCGTATTTTTTTCTTTTTATGGATTCGTATAGAGGAGGCTCGGTAAAGTAAAAACCATTTTTCAAAGCCCCCCCCGCCCCCCTTCTCCCCCCCTTTAGGCGGATCTCGGAATCTAAGAGACTTGGAACATTTTTTTTTTCAGATTCATTTAGAGGGGCAATGCTTTAGTCGAAATACTTGTGCGACCCCCCCCCCCCATCACCCCCCCCCCTCTTTTTTTTTTTTTTTACACAAGCACGCGAGGTGCTTGCACCTCGCGCAACACGCAAATACTTGATTTAGAGGGGCAATGCTTTAGTTTTTTTCACAAGCACGCGAGGTGCTTGCACCTCGCGCAACGCGCAAATACTAAACCCCCCCATCTCCCCCCCCGTTTTTTTTTTTTTTTTTTTTTCACAAGCACGCGAGGTGCTTGCACCTCGCGCAACACGCAAATACTAAACCCCCCATCACCCATCCACTTTTTTTTTTCACAAGCGCGCGAGGTGCTTGCACCTCGCGCAACACGCAAATACCAAACCCCCCATCACCCACCCACTTTTTTTTTTTCACAAGCGCGCGAGGTGCTTGCACCTCGCGCAACACGCAAATACCAAACCCCCCCATCACCCCCCCTTTTTTTTTTCACAAGCACGCGAGGTGCTTGCACCTCGCGCAACACGCAAATACTAGTTATACTATATAAAGCTAGATTACCACTGACTGACTCACTCACTCATTGACATAATTGTTCTCCCAGATGGTGGATGGGGAGGTGGGTATATTTTGACAGATTCGTAAACAAGTAACTCTCAAACCTACGGGAAAAGTGCCAAACCTCCCTTTTTCCCCCCCCTTCTCCCCCCCCCTATCGTATCTCGGAAACTACGAGACCCGTATTTTTTTCTTTTTACGGATTCGTATAGAGGAGGCTTAGGTAAGTAAAAACCATTTTTCAAAGTCCCCCCCCCCGCCCTCCTTCTCCCCCCCTTTAGGCGGATCTCGGAATCTAAGAGACTTGGAACATTTTTTTTTTCAGATTCATTTAGAGGGGCAATGCTTAGTCGAAATAATAGTGCAACCCCCCCCATCACCCCCCCCCCCCCTCTTTTTTTTTTTTTTTTTTTTCACAAGCACGCGAGGTGCTTGCACCTCGCGCAACACGCAAATACTTTTTTTTTTCACAAGCACGCGAGGTGCTTGCACCTCGCGCAACACGCAAATACTTGATTTAGAGGGGCAATGCCTTAGGTTTTTTCACAAGCACGCGAGGTGCTTGCACCTCGCGCAACACGCAAATACTTAACCCCCCATCTCCCCCATCACCCCCCCCACTTTTTTTTTTTCACAAGCACGAGTGACTCCTTCCAATGATGTGACAATATTGCAAGTTTTATGCATCATGGATACAATTAGGATTTATTTGTTAAAAAATTATAAAAAAAAAATAGATGCGTTAAAACAAATCAAAATAAAATAAAAACTAAATGAGGATTAGGTTATATTAACATTATTGTGGAACCAAATATATTATACTATATAAAGCTAAATTACCACTCACTGACTCACTGACAGAATTGTTCTCCCAGATGGTGGATGGGGAGGTGGGTATATTTTGACAGATTCGTAAACAAGTAACTCTCAAACCTACGGGAAAAGTGCCAAACCCCCCCTTTTCCCCCCCCTTCTCCCCCCCCCCTATCGTATCTCGGAAACTACGAGACCCGTATTTTTTCTTTTTACGGATTCGTATAGAGGAGGCTCGGTAAAGTAAAAACCATTTTTCAAAGTCCCCCCTCCCCGCCCCCCTTCTCCCCCCCTTTAGGCGGATCTCGGAATCTAAGAGACTTGGAACATTTTTTTTTTCAGATTCATTTAGAGGGGCAATGCTTAAGTCGAAATACTTGTGCAACCCCCCCCCATCACCCCCCCCCCCCTCTTTTTTTTTATTTTTTTTTCACAAGCTCGCGAGGTGCTTGCACCTCGCGCAACACGCAAATACTAAACACCCCCATCACCCCCCCCCTTTTTTTTTTTTTTTTTTTTCACAAGCACGCGAGGTGCTTGCACCTCGCGCAACACGCAAATACTAAACCCCCCCATCAATCCCCCCCATTTTTTTTTTCACAAGCACGCGAGGTGCTTGCACCTCGCGCAACACGCAAATACTAAACCTCCCCATCACCCCTCCCCCCCTTTCTTTCTTTTTTTCACAAGCACGCGAGGTGCTTGCACCTCGCGCAACACGCAAATACTAGTTATATTATATAAAGCTAAATTACCACTCACTGACTGACTGACTGACTGACTCACTCATTGACATAATTGTTCTCCCAGATGGTGGATGGGGAGGTGGGTATATTTTGACAGATTCGTAAACAAGTAACTCTCAAACCTACGGGAAAAGTGCCAAACCTCCCCTTTTCCCCCACCTTCTCCCCCCTCCCTATCGTATCTCGGAAACTATGAGACCCGTATTTTTTGTTTTTTACGGATTCGTATAGAGGAGGCTCGGTAAAGTAAAAACCATTTTTCAAAGTCATCCCCCCCCCCGCCCCCCTTCTCCCCCCCTTTAGGCGGATCTCGGAATCTAAGAGACTTGGAACATTTTTTTTTTCAGATTCATTTAGAGGGGCAATGCTTTAGTCGAAATACTTGTGCAACCCCCCCCCATCACCCCCCCCCTCTTTTTTTTTTTTTTTTTTTCACAAGCACGCGAGGTGCTTGCACCTCGCGCAACACGCAAATACTTGATTTAGAGGGGCAATGCTTTAGTTTTTTTCACAAGCACGCGAGGTGCTTGCACCTCGCGCAACACGCAAATACTAGTTATACTATATAAAGCTAAATTACCACTGACTGACTGACTGACTCATTGACATAATTGTTCTCCCAGATGGTGGATGGGGAGGTGGGTATATTTTGACAGATTCGTAAACAAGTAACTCTCAAACCTACGGGAAAAGTGCCAAACCTCCCCTTTTCACCCCCCTTCTCCCCCCTCCCTATCGTATCTCGGAAACTACGAGACCCGTATTTTTTGTTTTTTACGGATTCGTATAGAGGAGGCTCGGTAAAGTAAAAACCATTTTTCAAAGTCCCCCCCTCCGCCCCCCTTCTCCCCCCCCTTTAGGCGGATCTCGGAATCTAAGAGACTTGGAACATTTTTTTTTTCAGATTCCTTTAGAGGGGCAATGCTTTAGTCGAAATACTTGTGCAACCCCCCCCCCCCCCATCACCCCCCCCCTCTTTTTTTTTTTTTTTTTTTCACAAGCTCGCGAGGTGCTTGCACCTCGCGCAACACGCAAATACCAATTTCTTTTTTCACAAGCACGCGAGGTGCTTGCACCTCGCGCAACACGCAAATACTAAAACCCCCCCATCACCCCCCCACCATTTTTTTTCACAAGCACGCGAGGTGCTTGCACCTCGCGCAACACGCAAATACTAGTTATACTATATAAAGCTAGATTACCACTGACTGACTGACTGACTCACTCACTCATTGACATAATTGTTCTCCCAGATGGTGGATGGGGAGGTGGGTATATTTTGACAGATTCGTAAACAAGTAACTCTCAAACCTACGGGAAAAGTGCCAAACCTCCCCTTTTCACCCCCCTTCTCCCCCCTCCCAATCGTATCTCGGAAACTACGAGACCCGTATTTTTTTTTTTACGGATTCTTATAGAGGAGGCTCGGTAAAGTAAAAACCATTATTCAAAGTCGCCCCCCTTGCCCCCCTTCTCTTTGTATAGTATACTAGTTATCTATACTTATAATAAATCTGTAGAGAGGTCAATTCTGTACATGAAATATATTTCCAAAAAAACTATCAGGGGGTGATTAAGGATCGATACTCATGCCAAAAATGCAATCAGTTAAATTTTTGTCTGTCTGTCTGTCTGTCTGTCTGTCTGTCTGTATAACCGTTATAGAAACAAAAACTCCTCGACGGATTTTAACGAAACTGGGTACAATTATTTTTCATACTCCTGAGCGGGTTATAGTATACTTTTCATCACGCTACAATCAATAGGAGCAGAGCAGTGAAGGGAAATGTTGGGAAAACGGGAGAAGTTACTCCATTTTTTAAGCTTCCGTCGCGTGTGCAACCTTAATGGTTGAAGCTACACAAATCATTTCATGACAGAAATGTTCTCCTTAAAATTATATAAAAAATATCCCACGACAGCATATGTCTAACTTTTATGGTTGACTCACAATAACACGTGTAACTCCCGATAGCTTAGCAGTTCGAAGCTTTCTGATTATAATATTTGTCTACTCTTACGTTTATAACACTCCCAGTCACCCCTAATTGAAAAAGTTAACATTATTAACTATTCCATAAAAAAATTGGCCAAGTGCGAGTCAGACTCGCCCATGAAGGGTTCCGTAGTAACTATAATATAATATGCAAATTTATTTGACGAAAAAAAAACCTTACAAATTAAAACCTTACAAACTTAAAACTAGCTTATTTACATTTTTTACAACTGCGCCAAATAAATTTGTTTTGAAAAAAAAAACCTTACAAATTTCTTAAAACTGGCTTTTTTACATTTTTTACAACTGCGCCGAATAAATTTGTTTTTCATAGTGTTTGTATGAATTACAAAGTTATATTTGCGGTTTTAGAAAATATGCTGTATCTCAAAAACTTCTGAACTGATTTCGTTCAAACTAATTTTGGTTGAAAGTTTATATTAAGATCTACAGACATATATTTTTTTTAGATTTTTCACTCCATTATTATAGAAGTTAGAGGTTGTGTCCGCCACACACACATTTTACCACTTTGGAAGCTTATATCTTTTAAACGATTGACTTTATGGAAAAGTGGTTTTAGAAACCCCGATGTCGTTTTTAAAGAACTGTCTATAGATACCACACATGCATCGATTTCATGAAAAAAAAATATTTTCAGGTTTAGTTCCATGTATGGGGGGGGGCTCCCCTTTATTTTAAATATTTTTTAATTTTTTTCTCAAAATCGGAAAGCGGTTCACAGAATACATCTACCTATCAAGTTTCACATGTATAGTCCAAATAGTTTCGGAATAAAATTGCTGTGACAGACGGACGGACGGACAGACAGACAGACAGACAGACGGACAGACATGTCGAAACTATAAAGATTCCGTTTTTTGCCATTCGGCTACGAACCCGTAAAAAGAATCATATAAATCGGTATAGAAACACCAAAGTTATACATGAAATACGCTTATAATAATAAGCCATCGCGCGTGAATACTGAATCATGCTGTAAGGATTATTTTTGAGAATCGGTCGCCGCGCTCGACGCGTCTCGCGGTCGAAGCGTTCTCTAGGTACTTAAGCCTCATGTGAACGTGATCTAAATAATATTACCAATACATTAACTTACGCTGACGGAGTCGCGGGCACAGCTATATTGTATCATTACGCTAAGGCCAATAGGAGCGGAGCGCCAATGAAGAATGCTTCAAAATCGGGGTTAAATATAACGTTAGCCCAAAGTAACTATTCCACGCGGACGAAGTCGCGGGCAAAAGCTAGTCTATACTAATATTATAAAGAGGAAACCTTTGTATTTTTGTATGTTTATATTGAATAGGCTCAAAAACTACTGGACCGATTTCAAAATTTCTTTCACCATTACTTAGAGGGATTCTTCCGAATCCGTATAGGCTATATTTTATCCCGGAAAATAGATAGGATTTTTCGTGGTAGTGAACATTGTGGAGTAAGGCGTCGAAAAAACTGCCGTACGTTAACGATTCTCGCGAACGCTGCCTATATTGCACCCGTGCGAAGCCGGGGCGGGTCGCTAGTACTATATAAAGCTAAATTAACACTGACTCACTCACTCACTCACTCATTGACATAATTGTTCTCCCAGATGGTGGATGGGGAGGTGGGTATATTTTGACAGATTCATTTAGAGGGGCAATGCTTTAGTCAAAATACTTCTGCAACCCCCCCCCCATCACACCCCCCCCTTTTTTTTTTTTTTTTTTCACAAGCACGCGAGGTGCTTGCACCTCGCGCAACACGCAAATACTAGTTATATTAGGTATATAAAGCTCGATTACCGCTGACTGACTCACTCACTGACATAATTGTTCTCCCAGATGGTGGATGGGGAGGTGGGTATATTTTGACAGATTCGAAAACAAGTAACTCTCAAACCTACGGGAAAAGTGCCAAACCTCCCCTTTTCACCCCCCTTCTTCCCCCTCCCTATCGTATCTCGGAAACTACGAGACCTGTATTTTCTTTTTTACGGATTCGTATAGAGGAGGCTCGGTAAAGTAAAAACCATTTTTCAAAGTCGCCCCACTTGCCCCCCTTCTCACCCCCTTTAGGCGGATCTCGGAAATTAAGAGACTTGGAAATTTTTTTTTTCAGATTCATTTAGAGGGGCAATGCTTTAGTCGAAATAATTGTGCAACCCCCCCCCCATCACTCCCCCCATTTTTTTTTCACAATCTCTCAAGCACCTCGCGCAACACGGAAATACTACTACAAATTTGTAAACAAGTAACTCTCAAACCTACGGGAAAAGTGCCAAACCTCCCCTTTTCACCCCCCTTCTCCACCCTCCCTATCGTATCTCGGAAACTACGAGACCCGTATTCTTTTTTTTTACGGATTCGTAAAGAGGAGGCTCGGTAAAGTAAAAACCATTTTTCGAAGTCGCCCCCCTTGCCCCCCTTCTCACCCCCTTTAGGCGGATCTCGGAAATTAAGAGACTTGGAACCTTTTTTTTTAGATTCTTTTAGAGGGGCACTGCTTTAGTCGAAATAATTGTGCATCACCACCCCCCCCAATTTGTTCTTTTTTCACAAGCACGCGAGGTGCTTGCACCTCGCGCAACACACAAATACTAGCTCTCAAACCTACGGGAAAAGTGTCAAACCTCCCCTTTTCACCCCCCATCTCCCCCCTCCCTATCGTATCTCAAACTACGAGACCTGTATTTTTTTTACGGATTCGTATAGAAGAGGCTCGGTTAAGTAAAAACCATTTTTCAAAGTCGCCCCTCTTTCCCCCTTCTCAACCCCTTTAGGCGAATCTCGGAAATTAAGAGACTTGGAACATTTTTATTTTCAGATTCATTTAGAGGGGCAATGCTTTAGTCAAAATAATTGTGCAACCCACCCCCATTTTCTTTTTCACAAGCACGCGAGGTGCTTGCACCTCGCGCAACACGCAAATACTAGTTTCGTCTATAACATTAAATACTTCCACTTGTAATTGTCCATACAAGTCGTACCTCATCACTAAGGATCTTGACGAATCTTGGGGGGAAACCCCAAAAGGCAATGGCCCTATCGAGTCTCGAGCCCTGTCAATGAAGCTGACAGCTCTTTGAGGCGCGCGTGGAACACGATGCGCCGCCGACCCGAGCCGTGTCCTTACCGGACGGTGAGCAACCCCTGCTCGCCGCTCGCAAGCCCGCGCCTGTTGTGGCCGGAGGTCGGCTTGCAATCCCCGACGCCTGGGGTGTCTGTCGAGACAGCTGGGGCGTGAGGAAGAGAGGGGTCTCACCCTCACGCGTTCAGCGTCTTCCTCTGCTGGCACGACTGCTTCGCAGAAGGAGGCGACTGTATCGCATTCCCGCTTGCCCCGCACCATGGTTTGAACCAGGGACGAGCGCTAGAGGTCGCCGACGCCGATCACCTCCAAGAAGAGACGGCGCACGGCGGTGCGCCGCCCAAGCAGGGCACACTTCCTTCGTATGTATCCACCGTGTCCTCCCTACGAAGGTTATGATGTTGTTTGTTTGGATATTTGGGCCCAGGCTTCCTCTCTATTAGAGGGAATAGGCCGTAATCTACTTCGCGGGTCCAGTGCGAGTTGGTGGATGTCTAATGCCGTCGAATTCGTCGTCGAAAAAACACTGCAAAGTGAAAAATAACTATAATTTTGGAAATCGGTGTCTTAAGAAGTTGCTTCCATTCTTTGTTATTTTTTTTTATTTTTCAGTTTTAAGTTGCTATACATACCTAGTTATAAAAGCCTTAATGTCAACTACTTATCACATTTTACAAAATATTGCTTTTTCCGATGCTTGGCCGTTCATTATTGAGGAGTTCTCCTGGTACTTCACCACCAGTTCCACCACCCCATATGCCTGACGAGCTTAAAACGCTTGACAACCATATTCCAGTAATCAAACCGCAACCAATGAAATACTTATTATTGAGTAGATCTGGTGGCCATCTATGGTCTTCATCATCAGTTCCACAGTTGACAAGTGTGTCAAGCGCAACTGCACAAGTTACTTTAAAAAATAACCAAATCGCTATAAGTGTTCCTACAATATTTGAAGAGTTCCCTCGATTTCTCCAAGATTCCATCATCAGATACTGACTTGGTGATAATGGGACCACCTGAGAAGTGTACCCTTTAAAAAAAAGGATTTTCCAAATCGGTTCATCCGCCTTCGAGTAATCGGGAAACATACATTAAAAAATAAGATTCCGACGAACTGAGAACCTCACCGCACCGACTATTTTTAACCACATTCCTAACTCCATAAAAGAAGAATCAGTATGTACTTTCAAAAAGAAATTAACTGTATTTCTTTTAAGCAAATGTTACTACTCCGTATCAGATTTTCTAGCTGACAAATGTTTAGTTTAAATCAAGATTTTTGTACTTTGTTTGATGATGGACTGCATCAATGTTTGCATGCCTAAAAGGTAGAATGTACAAGGATGCTTATATGTTACTGTAACACCTTATTGTAAATACCTACATTCTGAGCAAATAAATGAATATTCTATTCTATTCTATTCTATTCCACCTTTTGTTGAAGTCAGTTTAAAATTATTTAGGAACAATTTTACTTTCCTGGAGGACACGGTGGAGCATACGGCCGAGGTGTGCCCTGTTTGGGCGGGGCACCGTCGTGTCCTCGTAGAGGCGGTCGGCGTCGGCGACCTCTCGCGCTCTGCTCTGGTTCAGACCATGGTGCAGAGCGAGAGGGAATCATAGACTACTGAGGGAATGGGATGCGGTCGCCTCCTTCTGTGAAGCAGTCATGCTAGCGAAGGAGGAGGCCGAACGCGCGAGGAAGATGCAACTTTCTTCCTCGCGCCCCAGCCGCCGTGGGAGACGCCCCGGGCGTCGGGTATCGTGAGCCGATTTCCGGCCACCATAGGCGCGGACCTGCGGACGGCGCGCAGGGGTCGCTCACCGTCCGGTAACACCAGTGACGGGGCCTCATAGGGCCATTGCCTGCCGGGGTTTGCGGGAAAGTTTTATCGAGATACCGCGGCCCCGGAACTTTAGGGCAGCCGAAGGAACAGGGTGGGTTTTTAGTCAGTAGAAGTCTGACACACCTTCTGCTTAACCCAGAGCGGAAGAAGTCATTCGACGATTCTCCAACGCAGAAAAAAAAAAAGAAAAATGGTAACAAAACCATAGCGAAACCCATCTATCGTGCTAAAGGGAATATGTAACAATTTATTCAAAGTATCTGTGGCGTGAAAAATACTTAATTTAAAACATAAACACAGATAATTAAGCCTGTCTTCAAAGAATTCTATAAATTTATTTCTCAGCGGGAAGATTTGTTGAGTTCTACCGCGTTTCAGTAGAAAAATACATAAACACTAGAGTTCCGTCGGCGTCTTCGCCCGCGTGGTCTAGGGTTACTTGCCGTCAGGCAGCAAGCTTATCTAGGGTAGTAATGACGAACTATCGGTGTAAAATGTGTTTTTTGGTGTTTATTAAAAGCACCGGGACTCAAAAGCATGCTCTATAGATTATTATACTCTTTGATGCCTGAAGTTTTATGCTAACCCAATAGTTCGCATGGTGTAGCAAGCGGCATCTATACAAATAACATACAAACTGCGAGGCTAGCAAGCTTCCTACATTTAGCAAACATTTTAGGGTCACTGGCAAACGACGCACTGTTTTAAGTACAACGCCATCTACTTTCACAATTCAAAACTCTTTGCGAAAGTTGGCAACCAATTTTTATTAACACAGTCGCAAGGAACTTGTACAGGTATAAGATCCTTGATACGGAGTTACGGCATGACATTGACAAGCTGCCAATATTAAGAATGTTGCCAGTCTACCAAGTTAATTTCTCAGATCTAAGAGCTTATTTGCCATATTTCGTTGATTATTTGCATCCAATACCTTAATTATGTACTAATTACAGAAATTCTGCACAAATTACTTACTCGGCTAATAAAAACTGCAAAGGAAAAATAACCGGTAAAAATACGATCTTTACTTTTTTCCTGCGACCAAACAACCAAATATGATTCTTGCTTTGCGTATGATTCTGCTAATTTTGGTAACCATTTTACGAATAATAGAGGAATTGCTTAGGATCTGCCGCGAATTCAGAAAGTGATTCACTTTTAGCGGAATTGCTCTTGCCTGCAGGTCGCAATAGCCGGGCTATTGTTCCCCTTGTACGAGGCCCGCAACTTCGTTCTATTCCATAATAGAACGAAAAACATCAAGAAACAGCATCGTTTCACCATCAAAAAGTCGTGAGATTAGCGATTTTGTGGACGAAAAAATCGCCATCTTTTTTTAACCCATACCCACATTTCAAAATCTAAAATTGAAGGTTGAAAGGTTGGTACTACGTTTATCAATTTCCTGTGTACGAGTTATGCAAACGTCAGATCGTTGCGTCGTGTCATTCACTCACTAAGCTGTCAGTGTCAGACAATCATTCTGCTGTCAGTGTCAACCCATGGTGTCAACCTCAATGTGAACTCGGTCTGTTGGTAAACAAACACATTTTGTGCAAAATAAAGTGCGCGGACTGTGTTCTATCGTATTAATAAGTCGTTCCGTCGTTTACATACCGTACTACCATGGCGGATTCCAAGGAAGCATTGCATGAAGGAAGCAAACATGGCATACTTCGTGGACAGTGCAAAGCTACAATATCGAGCATCGAAACGTTCGTGGACGACCCTATAAGTTTTGCGTCTGCAACTGCAGATATTTTGGAGGCGCGCAAAGAAAAGCTGATCTGTGCACTCAAGAATTATGAGGCGGCGCAGTTGGATATCCTAAGTATTGACGAAAGTGACTCCGAACAGGTTAGTCAAGTAGAAGAAAAATATTATTCTGTGCTTGCTAAAATCAATGCTTCTCTAAAGCAAATAGGAAAAAAACTGTCTCAGAATATCATAATGTTTCAACTTGCAAACTACCAAACATTGAAATCACTCCCTATGATGGGAAAGATTTTACAAAATTTAAACCATTTTATGATTTGTTTATAGCTGTTATCGATAATAACAGGTCATTGTCCAATGTTCAGAAGTTGTTCTATTTCAGAAAGTATGTAACAGACAATGCATTGGCAGTCATAGTCAATTTGCCGCTAGTAAATCAATCATACAGGGAAGCATTAGAATTGTTGCAAAAGCGTTTTGACAACAAATCGCGGTTAATAGGAAATCATATAGGTATTTTGTTAGATTTGCCTACAATGCAAAAAGGCACTGCAGCCTCTATGAGGTCTTTTGTGTCTGAAGTGCAGTAACAATTGCATGCATTGAAGAATCTTGAACAGCCCATCCATACATGGGACATGTTACTGATTTCTAGTTTAACCAGAAAATTAGATCACATCATTAACAGAGCTTATCAATTGGATAGGGACATAGATAAGATGCCTTCCATGGTAGACTTTTTGAACTTTGTTGAAAAGCGCACTATAGCACTTGAAGATAGTTCAATCCCTAAAGGTACTTGCTATGAAGGTACTAATAGATTTAATAAATCATCTCAATCAAAGGTGACCAATGTTGCCTCACAAGTCAAAAAATTGTGTAAATATTGTAATAAAAGTGACCATCCTCTTTTCAGCTGTCCGGCATTCAAAACGGCAGCATTAGCGGACCGCTAAAAATGTGTGCGGGACAATGATTTATGTACTACATGTCTAAAAACACACAGCGGAAAATGTAAGTTTTCTTTTAAATGTAAAATATGTAAACAAGGACACAACACATTGCTACATGAAGAATCGGCCAGTCCTATTGAGCCTGCAGTTTCATTGGTGTCAAATCCTGTTTCCAATTATGTTTTGCTTCCGACTGTAAAAGTTACCTTGCTAAATCAAAATAATGAAAAGATTTCTCTCCGAGCACTGCTTGACACGGGCAGCCAGGCATCTTTTGTTACAACAAGCCTTGTAATCAAACTTGGGCTGATTGCTATAAATCAGCACCATAGTATTAGAGGTATAGGTAATAAACCAACACAAATTGGCAAACTTGTAAACATTAGTGTGCTTCCATGCCACAATAATGTAAAATTAAACTTAAAATGTCTTGTAGTTGATAAAATAGCCCCAAGGTTGCCCCAACAATTTATAAATGTATCCGGGTGGAATTTACCTAAAAATGTAAAACTTTCAGATGATGATCTCAATATCCCAGCTGAAATTTCTTTGTTACTGGGTATGGATATTTATTTTAGTGTTTTACTAGATGGTTGTATAAAAATCCAAAATGGACCGGTTTTGCAAAACACCCTACTTGGGTATGTAGTTGGTGGCAACATTCCTGAAGAAGTGTCTAAAGATAGTGAAGTAAGTAATGTAACCTTTGATATTGTTTCCTATTTTGCTATCCATGATGAGACAAAATTAGAAAATATTATGCAAAAATTTTGGTTGACTGAAAAGTTACCAGAGCCTGCAGGGAAGTGTTGTGATGAGTTTCAGAAGGCTGAAGAAAATTTTCAAAAATCAGTGAGTCTTAAAGACAGTTGTTTTCATGTTGACATGCCTCTCATTACTCCTCTGCAAGAACTGCAGCTTGGTGACTCATTTTCAGTCGCCTATCAAAGATTTCTAATGTTAGAGAAACGATTCAAATCAAATCCTTTGTTGTTAGAACAGTATAAATTGTTCATAGATCAGTATGTAGAGCTGGGACATGCTAAAAAGGTGGAGTTTGCGAATTATGATATTGATAAAGATCCTGTGTACTTTCTAGCACATCATGCTGTTATCAACGAGGCGAGTAAGACGACCCGACTCCGTGTAGTGTTTGACGGGAGTATGAAGTCGCGAAGTCAGGTGTCCCTCAACGACGTCATGCTGAATGGCCCCGTGGTACATAGTGAGCTTTTTGATATTTTAATTTTATTCAGGACCTACATTTTCACACTAATTTGTGATATTCAAAAGGCATTCCGCAATGTTTTCATAAACACTCACCAAACTTGCCTTCAAAACATTCTTTGGAGAGATGATCCCAGGAAGCCTGTCAGCTGTTTACAGCTTCAGACTGTAACATACGGTTTAAAGGCCTCTACTTTCTTGACCACTCGATGCCTACTTGTACTAGCTTATTGGTACAAACATAATTACCCACTGGCTGCTCAAACAATGATCAAAAATACTTATGTCGATGACATTTTGTGTGGTTCAGACAATGTAGAGCAGCTCCGCAAACTGAAAACTCAATTGGTAGAGCTTCTCAAGTTAGGTATTTTTTCTTTGCATAAATGGTGCTCAAACAACCTGGAAGTCATAAACGATATTCCAAATGAGCTAAGGCAATTTGAAAACGTAGATATGAGTGGATATAACCTGGTCAAAACTTTAGGATTAATGTATGACATCATCTCAGACACATTCACTTTTTCTAGCCCTAATATAGATGAAGGGCATAACTTAAATTCAAAGAGAAAAATATTGAGCTTTATAGAGAAGATGTTTGACCCTCTCGGTTTAGTAGGCCCAATTATAGTGATAGCCCAAATATTTATGCAAGAGCTATAGTCTTTGCAAATTGGATGGGACGCTATAATTCCAAATGAAGTTTCTATGCTGGAACGATTTCTTAAATAAGTTAAAACTTATGGGTAAAATCACAGTGAACAGATGTGTCAATAGCAATGATAGTTTTAACGTAGAGTTGGTTGGGTATTCTGATGCATCATTTAAAGCCTTTGACTGTTGTCTTTATGTAAGAATTATAAAAAATGATGGTTCAGTGCAAACAAAATTACTCTGCTCCAAGTCACGCGTTGCTCCATTAGGGAAAAGCCTTACAATTCCCCAACTAGAGCTCAATGGTGCTCTCCTGTTGGCACAGCTGGCACAAAGGGTTGGTAGAGTCCTAATGGGTAGGTTTTCTCAAGTAGAAACATTTTTGTACAGCGACTCCCAAATAGTATTAGCCTGGATCAAAACAGGCAATGTGAAATCTAATGTTTATGCCAACAATAGAGTCAAAGAAATTGTAGAGTTAACCGATCAGAAGCAATGGGGATTTGTAAAGACTGGTGACAACCCAGCTGATTTATTGTCGAGGGGAGTTTTGCCGCACAAGCTGCAACATAGTAGTTTGTGGTGGCACGGGCCAACCTACTTAGTACATAAACCTTATATACATGCATGTTCTGAAAATTTTAAATTGCCTGATTTACTTGCAAATAGAAACAAAATGATGGGCAAGAGATACCGTGTAATGTGACACAGGTAGAGCCATCATTTGCAGTCAATCTTATTGAAAAATATTCAAACTTATATAAATTACAAAAAGTAATAGGATACATGTATAGATTCTATCATACTTAATTGTTCAAAAAATAAAAATAGAAATTCAGAGTGTTACTTAACACCTCAAGAGCTTCGCTACTCTATGTCAGTTATTGTATGTTGTACTCAAAAGCAATATTTTGCTAAAGAAGTAGAGTCACTTGCTGCTGGAAAAGTTATAGACAGTAATAGGAAATCTCTTTCCTTTCCTTGATAAACCTAATGCTAGGGAAATGTCGTTCGATAAAAAACATCCCACTGTTCTTCCGAAAAACTCTCACTTAACAAAACTCCTAATAGAAAGTGAACATTTGCGACTTTTACACGCAGGCCCCAGATTAGTATTGAGTTCTCTGTCACGGAGGTACGCCATTGTCAATGGCATCTGGGAGGTCAAGAAAGTGGTGCGCAAATGTGTCAAATGCTTCCGAATAAAAGCTGAGGCTGCTAGACAGTTGATGGGCTCCCTCCCACAGGAAAGAATAACAGCGTCCAGGCCGTTTCAGCATGTCGGCGTTGACTTCTGTGGACCCTTCGACATGAAGGTAGCTAGAGTTAGAAGGCCTATTGTTAAGAAATATTACATCGCTCTATTCGTCTGCTTTGCTATAAAAGCTATTCATGTAGAGCTCGTCTCAGACTTAACAACTGAAGCTTTTTTAACATGTCTCAAGCGCTTTACTTCAAGGCGTGGCATGCCCACAAATATATATTGTGACAACGCCAAAACATTTAAAGGAGCGTCCAATGAAATGATGAAATTGTATGACCTACAATCTTCCAAAAATCACAGGGACGCTGTAAATGGGTTTTGCACCCAACATTATATAAAATTTAGGTTTATATCCAGTTATTCACCTGAGTTTGGAGGATTGTGGGAAGCAGGTGTAAAAAGTGTAAAACACCATCTGAAGCGGGTTGTAGGCAACTTAAGCTTAACTTTTGAAGAGCTGTATACAGTTATTGTTCAAATCGAGGGAATATTAAACTCTAGGCCACTACTCTCTGCAAATTCAAATGACAGTGAGTATTTGACTCTTGCTCATTTCCTCATTGGAATAGCTTTGGCTAGCTATCCTGAAGTAGATTTAACAGAGGTCCCAGATAATCGGTTAAAATTTTGGAAACTGCACTAAACTTAAACAAGAATTTGGGAAATTATGGTCTAACGATTATTTAACACAACTTCAAAGCCGTCCCAAGTGGAAATATCCAGAACCGAACCTCAACGAAGGTGACTTAGTAATTGTGAAAGATTTTAATGCTGCTCCATTACAATATAAAATGGCTCGTATTGCAAAAACATTCCCAGGTAGCGATGGTAGAGTAAGAGCTGCTGATGTTATGATGAAAAATAAGGTTTACAGAAGGTCAATTAAACGGCTCTGTCAACTACCTGTAGAATTAATGCCGGCCCCAATTATGTTTAGAATAATCTAAACCAGGGGTGGTCGACTCTTACAGTAGAATTGGGGCCAATTTGAAATACCTATTGGGGCCAATTTTATGTTGCCAGAAATATACTAAATATTTTTTATGTTTTGTGGCAACATCCAAATAAAATCTGTACAACTTAAGTGTTGCTATAATTTCAACGTTTACCTCAATCCTAGGTAAAATTATAGTTTAACTCCTTTGGTAAAAACGTTGGTAACAATAGTTATAGGGGCAACTTTCAAGTAATATATATTTTTAATTGACATAATGATTTAAAAAACTCATAACTCACATTGTATAGGTATTAAAAATAAAGTACATTGTTTTGAAGTAAATTATTGAAAGATTTTGAGGAAGGTTAAAACGTGTCATAGCAACACAGCAGTAAAAAATAATTAATATTAATGACTACGACTGAAGGACTTGTATCCATGGTTATGAATAAATTAAAAAAAAAAAACAAAGATGGCTTCCTGTTTGGCTCATGTTTGCTTATTTCAGCAATTTTAATTTGTCTAATTTCATTGTTGTTCGGTACTTTCTGGTTACCAATGAAAGACCACAAAAGGAAGTGCTTCATGTGTGGCAGTTCAAGTGAGAATCCAGATATAACTCTACATCGGTTTCCTAAACCGGGAAGTAAGAACTATCTCCGGTACGTAGCTTCATAAATTTGGCAAACTGTAGCCCTTACATAATTATTTATCTACAATTTTACACACTAAACTCAGATTTTTAATTTGCTACATCAAAATAACCTGCGACCGACCTTTTTCATCAGTCAGTTTAATTTCTTACAGCTGCGAACTATGGGCGAAATTCTGTTTCCCTCATGGACAGTGGTCTTCGCCTGATTCCCAAATGAAGCTCTATAATGAGCATCGAATGCTGTGCCACACATATTTTAAAGAATCTTCTTATGTGGACTTCACTACCAAGAAACTACATAGGCATGCTGCTCCTGAAGAAAACTTTGTACAGGTTAGAACTTTATTGTTATGGTTCTGTATCCAAAGTGTAAATTTAAATGTTAATTTTTGTTAGAATATCATGTTCCACCAGCTAAAACTATAGGTATAAAGCATCATTAGTACAGAAGTATAGGAAAATTGATTAATTTAAATAACTGTGTACTTCCTAGGAAGTTAAAGAACCCTCAGTGTATGAGTCAAAACGGTTTTTATTTTTATAATGTGGCAAATGGTGTTAATAAATTGAAGAAGGATAAATTAATAATAGTTCATTTGATTCAGAGAATATTCCAATACTTAATTCAAGTTTTGTTGTGTTGTTACTGTTTTAACTAATAATTATTTTCAGATAACACAAACTCTTCCACAACATTGCAATGAACCTGTTGCGGGTCTCGCACATCAATGGGCACTGTCAGATAAAACTAACCAGGCACAATCAACCAGAAAAATTAATGAAGGAGACTATGAGAAGGTAAATTAATATTTAAATAGGGTTCCATACTGAAAGGGTGTTAATGGAATTATTACTAAGTCTATTATGTTGGTTCATCTGTCACACACAAGGCTTTATCGCATTATAAATTTAAATCTGTAAAAATAAAGACATTTTATTGTTAATAATTGATAAATGTTATTATAATTTACATGAATATTTGAATAATCCCATTTTGTAATCATTATTACTTCGTAAAGGTGTACTGCTAATTATGATGTTTATTTTATAACATACTTCTTTGACATAATTTTCTCATTATTTGACAATATAAACCTACAATTCTAATTTCTACTCTTTATTTGTGGTTGTAAATGTTATTTATCTTTTATTCAAATTCTCTGATATTATGTGAATGTGAGAACTTTGTAGGCCTTGTAGACTGTAGATTTGTAGACCATTTTCTATTTTAATAAGTACCGGGTACTTTTTGACAGGCCTACACTGTCCTCCCATACCACGAGTTTGAAACATTGTAAAATCCATTTATTTTTATAAGAGTAATCGTGGAGTCTTCTCCATAGAACAACCAATAAGAACCGTTCACCTAGCTTCTGACGTTACATAAGTGCCCATGTAGGTTTATGTGAAATAAATTATTTTGATTTGATTTGATTCTCTCGATGTTCTCATCTTGCTAAGGTGAGTTTCCAGAATGTGAATTATGGTTTTTATAATTATTATTGTGTTATCGATAGTCATTATATTAATGGTCTAATTGCATACAATATTTTTCTGTACTTATAACTTTATTTTACGTACCACAATATTGTAATGAAAGAAATAAATATTTTTTACATTTACAATCAACACTTGCTGTTTTCTTCTGTTCCAGCTGGCTTCTGCACTTGCAAGAAAACTGAAAGTTATCTTGCAGGTGCAAAGGCCATATCAAAAAACAATTTCTAAAAAAAATGTTTATGTGGCGGGAATTTCGAATATTATTTTTTATATTCGAAATTCCCGCCACATAAACTTATTTGGGTATAACAAGAGATGGCGCCTCAATTTTTGTCCACGAATTTTTTGTACTGAGTTGACATTCTTCTCCGGAGTATAGGTGTTCTGTGATCTAAACATAGACAAATGTAAAAATTATGTATAAACTTGCTACACTAGACGGAAATTGTTTTTTTTTTGTGTGCTGGCAAGGCTGCGTCCTTCCTGTTTAAAAGATTGATATGAGCGGCTGTATTCTTGTGACTAAAAAATTAAAATTTAAATTTTCCAAGGTTTACACGCATTTTATTCCACACACATTCATTTTATAGTTCTGAATAAACTTATGTTTAGTAAAGTAATTACTTGTTTTTAATTGTTAGTTTTCCTTCATTAGTTATAATGAATTGAATTAATTATAATAATATTGTAATATAATTTGGTCACGCGCACCCGCACCACAGTGTGTTTATATCAATAAAAAATCCGAAACATTTTTGGCAGCCATATTGAATGCTCACCGCCATATTTGATAAAATGTCACGCTGACAAAAGTCAAAAAGTAGCCATTTGAGGCTGTCGTGTTTGCAATCACTATTTCATCTAACCCTGTTTTTGTTTGGAAAATTGCAACAATAAAGCTGCAAAATGCCGAAGAATATAACGACTGAAGTTCGCGAGATAATATTGAAAGTTAAGGAGTTTATGGACGAAGAAAAGCGAATGCAAGTGCCAATAATACCTTTGAGTAAAGTTTATGTTCGAGTATCAGCCGCTACAGGTTCGTAGACATGTTATTTTTTTATATAAACTAAAAGTACGAAGTAACAATCACATCTTTTTTACCTTTATACGTTTCCAAAGAGCATTTATATGTCATGTCTTCATTTTAAGAATTAAAAACATCATTTGCACATTTTATTGTTTGCTCAAAAGGTCTTTGTTAAACGTAAGTCAATATTAATGTATTTAACAACATGTTTACGTATGTACCTTCAAGTCAAGGCATTGTTGTTTACTTTGAAATTAATGGAAAATGCAGCTGAGAAATAAATTATGTATGTGTATCAATCATTGTATGAAATGCAAATAATATCAAACAACAGTTGTAACAGAAACAGTTGTACCTAAATTTGAATATTAATAGATTTTAGGCGGCCCCCTTAAATGGGTCCAGGGATGGTGGATTTGGGGATGTCCACTGCCCCCTATAACACGATTTAGCAGTAGCAGCGCATTTTGGTCCAGGTGCATGTATTCCTGTAGCCCATGATGCAAGTGTGCGAGGAAACATGGGGTGGTTTAAATCAGTATGAGTCTGACAGACTCCTTCGCCTGCCCCAAGGCAGAGGACATCCATGAGGATTACCACCTCAGAAAAAAAAAAGTTGCTAATTATGTACTAGCTTTTGTTACAAATTCAGATTATTGTGGTGTACTTACAATGGTTATTTACATTACAAATAAAAAACAACATGTATTATATTTTTGCTACTGCATATTCTGCATACTAAAAGTAAAGCAATATGATAATTTTCAATATCACTGCGAATTTCCTTTTCCAAAATTGTTGAATAACGTATTTTTTATTTCTGCTTTAAAATACTTATCGTATTTCAATCAAACTCATAGATAAATAAATTATTTGATGTTAACTTCCACTAACTTAAGGTATAAATTTCCAAGTCTTCTTACTGCTTGCGCTTTATGTTAGAACCTCTTCGAACTCTACAAATGTATGTTTCTAGATTTAACTGTTTGGACTGCATTGATATATCAGTCAGCCATCATCACCTTTTACAAAGATGTATAGATCTTAGATTTAAGAAGGCTTAAATATTATTGTCATGTAAGTGAAATCAATTTATTTTAATTTGCCTTAAATGTTGGGACAATTTAGTTCTTAACATTCTACTAAGTCATTGTTTCCTGATAGCTATAACAAGTCAAAAGTGGTTACTTTTAGGTAAGCATGCTTCATCTTCGACCACATCATCCCTTACCATCAGGTGAGACGGTGGTAAGGTGCCAGATTAGTATCATTAAAACAATGTGGACTTTGTGAGGATGAATGTATGGATAATTGTCACTCTTTCACATAAATTACAGAACTGATTCAAGTAGCTGAAACTTTACAGTAATATAGCTAATATATCAGAATAACATATATGATACTACTAATATTATAAAGCGGAAAGATTAACACATTCAAGCAAACAAACAAACTTGTTTGCTTGAACGCGTTAATCTTCGAAAGTAGGGGAAGGTGGGGCAGCTTCATACAGTTTTTATATTTCGTGTTATAGAATGCTCTCGGGTATCAATATCTTTATTGATTCATCAAAAATCAATAGTCTTACTATCTGACTTTATATAAAAAGCATGAAATTTGTGTAAATACACTTGTACGACTTTTTGTAACACTTGAAAGAAAAAATTAAAAATGTATGAATGTACCCCAAATGCGGGGCACTTACATACTGCCTATGGGGCAGATTCATACATGTGACAAAATACACAAGTTTTGCGTGAAATGTTTATTTATTTATCAAAATCAAAGTATCAAAACAACGTTCATGAAAACAAAAGCAATATTAGTCTCTATTATGAAATAATACTTACATAATCATATTATAAAAAAGACAAATAGAGTTAGTTTTATTTTTATGGCACCGAGGGAACTAACTTAACCTAACACATACAGCACACAGAGAGATACTTATCCAGTTCTAGAGCTGACAGGGACGAAATTGCCACTCTCAGAAATGCCACGCATGTTCGACCTTAAATCTCGTTTCCAAATGGGGTGACGACAATCTGGTCAAATTCAACGCTGTGAAAACACAGGCTTGTCTTTTCAGCGCTAAAAGGAGCCCTTGTGAATTGGCCCCTACTTTCCGAAGTACATCTGTGCTAGTTACCAACCGCCTGGAGCTTTTGGGCATGGAGACATGAGACTTCAACTTCGGCTCAACCATCGAGTCCAGAGCTCAGACTGCAGCAAAAAAACTGGGAATCCTATACAAGGTGAGGCGGTACTTCACGCCTGGACAGCTTCTAATTCTATATAAAGCACAGGTCCGTTCCTGCGTGGAGTATTGCAGCCACTTGTGGGATGGCTCTGCAAAGTACCAACTTGCTGCATTGGACTCGATACAAGACAAGCTTCATAGCCTGACTCATCGGCGAACCGTTGCTTGCCTGTCGGTTTTCTACAGATTGTACTTCAGGGAGTGTGCGCAGGAGCTCCATGACCTGATTCCTCCATATCCCTTTCACTACCGGACTACCAGACGCACGGCTGGGTGTGGGTGGTATGGTGGGTGGTTGATATACCGTCTTGTCGTACCAAGCGCTTCTCCTCCACATTTATTGTGCGCACAGCCAAGCTGTTTCAAAATTCTCTGCCGGCTTATGTGTTCCCTGCCACTTATGACCTTTCAGCCTTTAAAGCACGAGTAAATAGGCATATTCTGGGCTCGCTCGTCCCATCTTAGACCTCGTCTATCGCTTACCATCAGGCGAGATCGAGGTCAAGAAGTGGGCCCACCAGTAATAAAAAAAAACAGTCTTTCTGATCAGTCACATCACTTTTTAAATATCTACATCCTATTGCTTAATTCTTATTTATTAATACTCCATATTTGGCTGCTGATTTCCGAAATGAGAGTTTGTTTTCCAAAACTTTATCGATAGCTTTAAACATTGCCTCTTCGTTCACCTCTCCACTCCTAGTTCCCTTTTTCTTGTAATTTCTGAACATAGTCGTTCTGTAAAACAAAATTATGATATAATTTTACAAACAAACAAAAAATGGGGCACATTCATACAGTATGAATGTGCCCCGTACACTCCTGTATGAATCTACCCCATCACAAGAAAATGAAATCAAAATATTTCTAGAAAAAAAGCAAGCATATATAAAATTATTCACAGATTAATTCACAAACTTGACCCTATTATCTTTTAAATAAAATAGAAGTGAATAATCTAGAGAGCAGCTTTTATTAAAAAAAAGACGTTAAAGTGAGCTTATAAAAATACTTATGCCTGGCCGAATCACGTTCTGTGTCACACCGACGCGCGTTTCACACCGACTGCTTTCAAACTCCGTGAGCAACCACACACAAAAGTAAGCTACGCATACACGCATAAGTCATTCTGTTGATGTGCGCCTAATATCAGATATATTTGGTGTATGACGGTGCCCCTTGTATGAATCTGCCCCACTTCCCCCTACTGGGTGGATTTCAAAATTCTTTCTGATTATGATAGGCAGTTTCATGAGGAAGGCTATAGGCTATATAGCATTACACTACTGCTCTCGGTTTTCCTAAAATAAGGGTATTAGTGAAGTAAGTCGGAGGAAAATACGCCGCTAAATTACTATAATCGCGTGCGCTGGCGAAATGCTGAGATATACGTAAAGACCATGTACTACAAAAATGTAGAATTTATGTAGATCTAAAAAAGTCTGTAGTATTACACATCTAACTTTTATAAATAATCCACAATAAGGCAAATTATGTAAACAAAATATTTAAAAAATAAGCCATGACTTTGTAGTATTATAATTATGCAACCATATTAATATTTAAGTTTGCAAGTATCATCAAGACAATTTTATGAAGATAAACTTTGCTTTTTACAGTATGTAGTTTGGACTTACAGTTTAGGAGAAAATTTAAAATTAAAATGATTCAAGAACGCTATTCACCAAACGGCGCGAGGATGCACGCCGCGTCAAGCATAACTCGCGTACCTACCACTCCGCGATAGGATACCGCATTGATAGTGAACCTAAACTTGCTTTTATTTCGACTTCTTTGCTAAGAGACTTCCTATGTAAAATTGTTTCAGCTTTTTTTACATTTGAATATTTTATTTTACTTTCTGTTTAGTTGAATAAGTCATTTTGATAGGTTGTTGTTTCTTTTATTCCATTTTTTATGTCATCGTTTAGTTTAAAGTTAGTTTATTCATATTGTTTTATTTTAGTTCCATTGATGACATACAAATTAAAAATGCGTATTTGTGGTCTACATTTTACCGTTTCTTAATTTCATGTGCACCTATAATAGGGATTCAATTCTTATTTGTTGTAGGTAATATATAGGGTCTAACTAAGTCGTTACTTTAATTAAAATACCTTCGAAGCTAGACAAACGGCACTAATATCTCGAATATTTATGGTATCTACAGATTTACCTTTTAGTTTTAAAGATATACAATTTCCTATAAAGATATGTTTCGAAGTCACAATAAATAAAGCGCCGGAGTTGCGGGAATGTACTGACGAGATACCGCGACCCCGGAACGCAAGGGCAGCTGAAGGAACAGGGTGGGTTTTTTGTCAGTAGAAATCTGACACTCCGCTCCACTTAGGGCGACAGAAGTTATTCGATGATTACTATGTTGTTAGATTTCCATAGCCGAATGGCAAAAACGGAACCCTTAAAGATTCGTCATGTCTGTTTGTCCGTCTGACTGTCCGAAACTATTAAGATTACCGAGTTGAAACTTGGTATATAGATGTAATCTGCAAACCGCTCTCCGATTTAAATAAAAAAAAAACATTAAGGAGAGGCTCCCCATACATGGAACTGGAACTAAAAATATGTTTGGTTTTTTGTTTGTTTTTTGGTTTTTTTTTTGGTTCTTTAAAAATGAAATGAAGTTTCCTAAAATATTTTTTTCTCAAATCCAGTCATTTGGAACATACCTATACAGTTCCAAAGTAGTAAAATGTGTCCTCTCTAACTTTTAAAATAATAAACTCTAAAATAAAAAATAATATATATATATATATATGTATACCGTATATTTTGATGAATTATTTTGAATAAGAGATGCGACAGGAGAGTTGAATAAGAGATGATGGAGACAGTGTGAATAAATATTAATTACGTAAATTACTAAAAAAAAACATATTCAACTAATAAAATAAATTATAAAGATCCAATAAACAAATATAAACATAAAAATACGGGATGATGGAGAAGCAGTGCTCTTTGACCAGGTTTTTGAAAATATGGATCGTTTGAACTTTGTTACTCATACAAACACTATGATTAAACAAAGTTATTTAGCGTAGCCACTACGGTACGCGTCATGAGCGAGTCTGACTCGCACTTGGCCAATTTTTTTTCACATGGCCAATTATATGTTGCTTTGTCTATGTAGATCCGGACGCAGGGAAAACCAAAACATACTTATACCACAAGAAAGTAGGACTAAAATATTGTATATACTGAAATACTGTAAATCTATTCTTAACAATATAATTAACAACTATCTTTACTTCGCGATTCTCTATCCAGTGCGAATTAGATAGGTATACTAAAATGTTAACATCTATTCATTAATATTCAGAAGTCATCGAGTTAATAACAGTATAGTAGGATTATACGCGAGTGAAACCGCGGGGCACAGCTAGTATGATACTATTTAATCTGAGGCAATGCGAACTTTCCATGCAAACAAGCGTGTTGCATGCATAGGGTTGCCATCCGTCCGGGTTTTCCCAAATTTGTCCTAGTTTGGAGAGCGTCCGGGGGATTTTCCCAATAAGCGTCCAGGTAAAACCCGGACACACATTGGTCTTACGAGTACCAAAAAGCACGATCTCTATCATTATTTTCCACTGATTTGAAAACCACTTGATCGCACATACGTTGCCCCGACGCACGAAAACTATGCGAGTTTTTGCTCTTATATAATGGCTACGATACACGAACCATTTTAGTTGTGACCAGGTATTAGGCCTGTGTGCATGCTAAACAATTACAAATTTTAAATTTTTGTATCCAATTTATAACGCATAATAATGCTTTCATGCACGTTGAAATGGTGTGAAAAACATTCCCAGACATCTAGATACCGAATGGATGACATAACTATTCATCAGTAATGAAATAATATGAAAAATATTTATCATTTAATCAGATTATAAGCTACCGCAGAGGTCCATTTAAAGTGGTGGTTTGGGTGGTCAAGGACAAAATTGTGTCGCGCGTTGATGTCTTTTGGAAATGTCTCTTTCTTACATGACGAAATTCTAATTCTTTTATCCCTGTCTTTTCTTTCGTATTTTTATCGTAAAAATCGGTGCTGTTACCTATAACGGCTGAATACGATATCGATAATTATAAAATTAAACTTATTTATTTTTTTAATTCAATTCAGATAGTTGTCATAAAATACCTATCTACATTAACCGACTTTAAAAAAAGGAGAAGGTTCTGATATTTTTTCTTCTGTGTGACATGCATGTTTTCATTTTAGATTTCCCAAGATTCCAGATTAAAAAGAAAAGTGGATGGATAAGGTTACTAGGGAATATTGGTTTCTAGTTTGGTTTTTATTGATATAATGTTGAGAAAAGTCAAAATAATATAAGATACCTATATCCAATCTTTCTAAGCTTCAAATAGTATGACGGAGTCTAATATTAATTAACTTGGACCTTTGCATTACAATATCGCCCTCGTAAGTTATTTTGGTTCCGGGGTTGCGGTAATGTTCTAATGAGATACCGCGGCCCCGGAACTTAAGGGCAGCTGAAGGAACAGGGTGGGTTTTTAGTCAGTAGAAGTCTGACACTCCCTTCCACTTTACCCAGAGCGGGAGAAGTCATTCGATGATTATCCCACCCAGGAAAAAAAAACAGGTTACTTTGTTTCGATGTCGAGTCCACGGGTTAAGTGTATGTAGGAGGGAGGAGTCATTAGATAAATCATCTAATGACTCACCACCAAAAAAATAATTATTACCGAGTGCCTGCTGAAGCTACAGTTGTTGACGCAACTGATTTTAATGAAAATATATTTATTATGGAATATAAAATAAATATAAAAAAATAAAATATAAAATAATATATGGCCGGCTACATTGTCCATGCTCTGATAAAGCAAAAAAATGTTCCCGGACTATCTCTAAGATCGATTGGTCGACACTTCCCCAAGTTTCCTTTAATAACGCCGTCATTCCGTTCAGTCACGCCGTGAAGAACTTGGGGATATACATCGACAAAACTCTGTCTTGGACGAAGCAACTGCAGGAAGTCAGTCGTAAACTGTTTGCTTCTGCTGGCTCCCTGAGACGCCTTCGTAATTTTCTTCCCATCACCACTAAAATTGCAATTGCACAATCTCTTCTTCCTATATTGGACTATGCTGATGCCAGCTATCTTGATTTGACCCAAGACCAATTCGACAAGCTAGAGCGACTTCAAAATCTCTGTATTAGGTTTATATTTGGCTTGCGCAAATATGACCATGTTTCTGAATTTCGTACTAAGCTCAAATGGCTTCCTATTAGGTTTCGCCGGAATGTTCATTTGCTTTCTCTGCTTTATAATGTGCTATTTAATCCTTTCACTCCTTTTTATCTTAAAGACCGCTTTCGGTTTCTCTGTGTCACACATTCAAGGTCCTTGAGATCATCGGAAAGTTTAGAGTTAAGTATCCGTATGCATTCCACTTCTTTCTTCGATAAATCTTTCACTATCCAAGCAGCCCGTTTATGGAATGCATTGCCCATAGATGTGAGGCGTGCTCAAACATTACCTACTTTCAAAAAAATGGTGAAGGAGCATTACCTCTCACTATAATTAAATTTTTCCCCTCCTTTCTCTATTATGATTTTAATATGTATTAGTATATATTATATTTATATATATGGTATGTATTTTATATTATTATGTTTGATTAGTATGATGTTGTACACTGACAGCCCTAAATCTGTCTCCTTTCATTTCTGTCCATCCAAAGGTTGTCTGTAAGAGATTGCCCTGTGCGATAAGACCGCCCATTGTACACTAATTAATTATTTGTATCCTTAAGTGTATTGTAAGGTGTACAATAAAGTATATAATAAATAAATAAATAAATAAAAATGCCTAACTTGTATTGGAGCGTTGATTGGTGTTACAAATCAAAACGCCTTACAATTTCAAAAAGACACTAAAAACAAGTTATTGTGCGGATCCACTACAGTAATAGGTCGTCGTTGTGAAATTTATATTAAAAGGGCGATCAATGAGAGTGGTTCGAAAGTGCTGTCTCAGAAATATAATTCCAATTATTTTATGAGATCGGTTTTGAAATCACTGATTGGGTATAATTTATCCCATGAAAAACATAAATGTGAAATGAAAGCCAAGTTCAATATTATCATAAATGCCTTGGTTGTTGACTTCAACGACAAAAGAAGTGAAATCTAAATGGGTGCCAAGTTCAATGGTCAGTCTTGAAATGTATTTATAACAACATAAAATATCATTTATTCTTATAACTTAGGAGAATATATCGTAGCCTAAGGTTTGACCTGGCTAGTTTTTATATACGAATTATTATGTTCGATGGTTAGTTTCTACCAGCAAGCCAAATTTTCGGAATAATAAAATAAGAACCGATAAGTAACAGGTTTAGAACTTGTATATGAAACCTAGCCAAGTCAGATCTTAGGCTACAATATATTCTCCTAAGTTATAAGAATAAATGATATTTTATGTTGTTATAAATACATTTCAGGACTGACCATTGAACTTGGCACCCTTTTAGATTTCACTTCTTTTGTCGTTGAAGTCAACAACCAAGGCATTTATGATAATATTGAACTTGGCTTTCATTTCACATTTATGTTTTTCATGGGATATCATTACTTTTTGTACATAAATTAGTAGTAGGTACTTACTTATAACAAAATTAATACTAAATGGTTTATTGTTAAACTACTGTATTTTCCTACGTTTACGGGGTATAATTGTCCTTTTTGTGTTATTTTCTATATTTTCTTGTACCTTTGAAATGTTCGAATGAATTGCCCAATCAGTATCCGGAATTCTTTTTACGCGTTTTGCCTCCATGGTGTAGTGACCCTCTAAGCGCTAGTGGTTGTAGAATACGGCTAGTTACGCGTAATAAATACGAAAATTTACTATATTCTTATTGATAGGTACAAAAACGGAAATATTTGGATTAAAAAAATTAAGGGTGGTATTTAACTCGTTATATATTCACGTAAAGATCTTAAAATCCACATTTAGAGATTTACAGGCACTAATTATAAGTTAAGTGAAAATTATAATAAAATGATAAAAAATTACCAGTTTCTGATTTTTTCCTTTGTATTCACCTAATTACCTATCTTCATGCCAAATTTGAACTTTCTAGGTCATCTGGAACTGGGTTATAGTTTTGATCTATAGGTCAGTCATAAAAATGACGATTTTTGGACGTTAATATCTAAATAACCGTTTGAGATATGTTTATAAAATTTAGAACACATATGTATCTTGCCAGTCTCAATATATGAGCCAAATTTGACAAGTTTTCGTGAAATAGTTTTTGAGTTATGAGGGGCTCAAAAGTCGCTCCAAATGGTTCGTGTAATATTACACACGGTCAGCTGCGCGCCAGTTCTTGGCTTGACACGCTCCCGCGTGTCTAGATTCCCGGATATTAATGTTCATCAATATGAAATAGAAATTACCAATCATTTGATTGAATTAGCAAGATGCATAATTCAGAAATATATAGACGCTCGGTTATCATTTTTTAACAAAAACAATCAGGACCCCAAAACTTTAATTCGAAAAACATTTACTAAATTAATTCATTTTAAAAATCAATAATAACAGCATACTTGTTTTTGTTTTTGTAATTGAGACTGATAATGATTAAATATTATTATGTGATTTTATTGAGTATTTTTTATAATGTGAAACTTCATTTTATCGATATCGATAACTTTCCCTCAATCAAGTAGAGCAATCCCTAACTCGACATATCTATGAAGCTTGACCTGGAACTGACCAATTGCAGCAGCGCATTTTTTCTTCGCCTCCCAACCCATATTGGTGAGTTGTGTTCTTCAAAGAAATCGGCCTATAAGCTCTCTAGGTTAAATACTCTCTGTTATTTTCCTATGGTATTTCATCTCATTGTTTATGTTACGTTGATTAAATGAAAAGGAAGAGACTTATTAAAAAGTTCTAAAGCTCTACAATGTTTTCACTTTATAAGTAAATAAAAACCATAATTAAACATCGTTTTGTTTTTAGTTTCAAGTTCAAAAATGTATTTTCAACGGTGTCCAGAGAAAAACTAGGTATAAGGTCACACAAGTGAAACGACTGCTTGCTAGTAATGCACTGACGTTTATTGCTTAATACTTAGTGGTGCGTAGGCACACGCACATATACTTAAGAGCCATTTTTCAAAATTTGAACGCTCGAGTTTAGGTAAAAATCGGCATGTATGCGTGGCGATGCACACATAAACAACACTAATAGTGTAGAGAGGGTGTCGAGTCGGACTAAACAATCTTGAGCTGTTATAATCGTCTTTATAAGAAAGAGATTTGATTACTTAAATGACTTATGATTTAAAAAATGAAAGACATGTATAAAGTATATATTTAAAAGAAAAATGGAAGTTATGTGACAACCAACTTCAACAAAATTAAACTCAAAAGTGTAAAATCGGTGTTACTTAACTAAGAAAAATCACACTTTTTGTGTACGTACGTACGTACGCACGTAAGTTATGAGTTGTAGTTTCCGATATTTATTTTTTAATAAACTGTTTCAGAAGGAAGGTTATTTTTTACGTTAAATTGTAAATGATATTTATTTCTACAAATAGGTTACAAGTAAGAAAAAGTGTTGGTGTGTCTATACAAAAATATATATATATTCCTGTAATAATTGAACCATATACCGCGCCTTGATTGAGTTTAGATTTTTCAGTTGTGTTGGGGTCTGAAGTTTTCAGAATAAAGCTAGATACACACATCTTACATTTCAAGTAAAATTTGGATATGAGACCCAACCGTTTCTCTTTTTCTATTTTTAGATAGCTCATATTGTAGCCGAACTTTTCACTGTGCTTATATTGATTAATTGACTCCAAAAGTACTGACAATCTATTATTCGCCTTCCATGCACTTTATAATTATTCTAAAAAATAAAAATTTGCATTTCAGAATTTTAACTTTGTAATGAAATATACATACGTAAAACTGGAAAAGAGGTAATTGTAATCATCATTATGAATATCATTTACTATGGGACCAACTTTAAAATTGCGAAAAAGAATAGACGACCTCGTTCATTTATAAGTGTGCATAACTGGACAAAATTTACTAAACAGCTGATGATGATTTTCACGTTCATAATAATTAGTACAATTACCCCATTTAAGGGTTTATGTATATTCCATTATACCCTGTATAACATGTTTAAAATATATTACCCTAAAGTAGTTAGTTAGTTTATCTTCAGACAAGTAGTTTTTGCACTATCATATCAGAAGATTTTTGTACGTTCAAAATTTTCTACCTATGCAATCATATACAACGTGTAACGAAAACCCCATATCTATCCAAAAGGACTGAAGACAACATCTGGTATGGAGTCTCTATGCAAAGTTTCAGCCCAAAATAAGTGACTCACAGAATTGACCCCAAATTATCGGTTTCATATGTTTCTTGAATACCAATAATAACAAACGTGTCATATCACTATGAGGGTCATCACTTTCCACGTCACTAGCCAATAACACGATGATTCTTTTCGTTCTTCTTAATTTGAAAAATTCGGTCTCTGGTATCAATGTATTGAAATTTCTAATAAGCTCCACACATGTAGACATAAAGATTAGAAAACCCTTGCTATATCGTTTGTTATCATCCAAAGAAGCCGTGCACTCGGTATGTATATACCCTTTAAATTACACGTTGTATATATGATTATACACTGGTGCTGTTTCATATATATAGTTTAGACTATCGCCGTTATTTACATATATTATCTTAAATTTTTCGGCTTTTTTACCAGGTACCTTTTATTCGAGCTCTGATAACTTCCTACCTCCTTTATCTTTCTGTGATTATGGCGTTTTGAATATTACCAAAATACCGGGTCCCAAACAAAAGGCACGCTGTAGAAGACCCTATTTATATAAGTAATGCTGTTTCGTATTAACTAAATTCTGAACTAAAGAAATATAGAAAGTCCAAAAAGTATTTACTATTGAGTTCTAAACTTCCGCTAAATCGTCAAGTCTGATGTCTAATGCAACGGGTGGTTATTCCTATAAAATTTAAGATAAGATATAATAATTTACCACTGAATAGACTAGAAACTACACAGTCACTCTGAAGGGGAACTGATAAGACAATGCTTGATGACGACCATTCGGTTCAACACCTAAATAGAAGTAACTACATAAATAAATAGTCCAAATAATATTTACGTTTGAGTTCGAAAGTTCCATTGCATCATCAAGCCCAAGGTCTAAAGCTACAGGATTAATACGATTGCAATAAAATTTATTTTATCTTTTATTTTGGGGTGGAAAATGCAATAAATGAGTTTTCCCGCTCTAGGTGGAGGACGGAAGTGCTAGTAAGTCTACTGACTAAAAATCCACCCTGTTCCATCAGCAGCCCTTAAGTTCCGTGGCCGTGGTATCTTGTTATTTATTTATTTTATCTCAAATAAAATAAACTTTGTATTAAAAAATAAACCCGACTTACAAAAAAACACTGCAAAGAGAAAAATAACTTTAATTTCGTAATTCATTATCAAAAACGATACTACAAAACCAAAGACACCGACTCACTAAATTAAAGTAATTTTTCACTTTGCAGTGTTTTATTTTTAAAGTTTGATTATATGTCGCTTTTTAGTGGGTTGGTTTGTAATTTACCCAGTTTAAAAGCCTAAACGTCAACTTTGTATCACCTTTTGAAAAATTTTTTTTTTTTCTAATGCAGGGACGATAGCGTTTAGTTCTCTTGGTACTTCAAAATCAGCTCTACTTCACGATATGCAGTGTGACGGGCATAAATTGTTTAGAAATTTTATTCAAGTAATCGAATCGCAACCCACGAAATACTTATTATAGGTGTGCCTATAACATTTGAAGAGTTCCCTCGATTTCTCCATAATTCCATCATCAGATCCTAACTTGATGATAATGGAACTCACCTTGAAGTAAATTCTTTCAAATAAAAAAAGAATTTTCTAAATCGGTCTAGCCATCTACTAAAACTACTACAAAAATACAGTCGAATTGAGAAACTCCTCGTTTTTTTAAGTAGGTTTAAAAATAAATCAATAAAGAAACATGACATTCGTTAAATTGTATTTATAGTTTTACAGTACTGAACAACAGTTAGGGTTTAATTTCTTAAGTGCTTCTATCTTTTGTGATTATTTGTGATTTTTTTTTTCTCAAAACGTTGGTAGCCCTAAATTTAGACTACATCAAAGTATTACTTTATATTATAAATGCAAAAACTTTTAAACAAAAAATAAAACCGACTTTGCTTTCGTTCGTCGGTTTTTTTTTTTCGTATTTTCGTGTTTGGACACCGACTTCCAAAAAGTTAGTTAAAAAGTGTTTTTAAGGCTTTTTAATTTGTAATTTATCAAGTTAGAAAAGCCAAAATGTCAACTACTTATCACCTTATACAAAATATAGCTGTTCCCGATGCATAGCCGTTAATTTTTGAGGAGTTCTCCTGGTACTTCACCATCAGCTTTACTTCACCATAATTATGCATTGTAACGAGCATAAAGTGCTTAGCCATATTCAAGTAATCGAATCGCAACCCACGAAATACTTATTATTGAGTAGTTCCGGTGGCCATCTGTGGTCTTCATCATCAGTTCCACTTCACTAAATGGTGTTTTTCAAGAGCAACTGCACAAGTTACTACAAAAAATAACCAAATCGCTATAGGTGCGCCTATAATATTTGAAGAGTTTCCTCGATTTCTCCATGATTCGATCATCAGATCCTGACGTGATGACAATGGAAACAATAAGAAAGTATACCCTATCAAACAAAAAATTAAATTTTAAAATCGGTCTAACCGTCTTCAAGTAATCGGGGAGCATACATACAAAAATCCGACGAACTGAGAACCTTCTCCTTTTTTTTGAAGTCGGTTAAAAAGATGTACCTTGCTTCATGTGCATTCTTTAATGATGCATAATTATTGCGTTTCCCTTTTTTGACACAATGGTATACACCGTGCCTGTTCTCCATAGCTAAAACAATTACGTATAAAGCACTAAAAATATTTCTTACAAAAAAAAATACGAGTATCAAAACCCGCGTAGTCGTAGTATAGTTAGCGTTCTCAATACGTGCGCTCAACTGTCGGGACGCGGAAAAAATTGACATAGGTCCTACCTCGGAGGGCGCTCGCGCCGTACTGAATACAGCTATTTTTTTTTTTATTTTTTTTTTTTTATTTTTTTTTTTTTTTATGAAGGGCCACTTGTAGATCAGCACACTAAGGCTGTGAGTCTACTTAACCGGACTTTGAATACAGCTAGCTTGGGCAACGTAATATATAGTAATTTAGAGCGTTCTTAAAATCATGTTATTACAAAATTACATGATCGCATTGTCATAAAAACTATTTATTTGAATTCTTCACAGAACAAAGTTAATTTTGACGTAATTTTTTTATCGAAATTACGCCTTATTAAATGCGAATAATCGCGACAAATTTGCGCTACAGCACCTAAAAATAGACAATAGTTTTTATTTTTTTTCTAAATAATGCAATAAATAATCCTGAATATTGAACATTAGTTTACAAATCAAGTATATGTCTTATACTATCCATATTTTTTTCACCTGAATTTGTGAACATTAGTCATAGATTCCGGAATCTGAAGTTGACTCTACGATGATTTTTCAGTAAACTACTTTTGGGAGATTACTCACCACAAAGCGATGCACATGTTTTAAGTAAATGTGAAACGAAGAAACACTTCATTAATAATTGATCTATTTTAGACATGTATTTTAAAAAATCAAAGTATGACGTAAGTTGGTAAAGCAGGCGATTGAAATCTTAGAAATTTGCGAAAAAACGTCTAATGGCTCTTAACATTACCCAAATGTCTGGGGTTTTTATAAGTCTTTGTCTAGGGCCGGCAAATTTTGTGATGGCAACCCTATGCATGCGGCTTGCAGGCAACGGCTAGTTAATAAAATACTGAATACAAATCTGAAATTGTCTTACCATTTCAGATTTGTAATTATTATTTTAGTTATAATTAAATTTAAATAAAAATACTATTTATGGGTTTCCCTTTTAACATTACTTTAAGACAACTTGCACAGTTATTAACCGGTTAGATTCTAATGCTGTCAGGTATGGCATTGAATATACGACATTGCAAGCTACTCTTACTCTACTTTCTCTATCTGTACCTACTTTTTGGAAATGGGTCGTGAGCTTTTTAAATAACTTCGAATGTATTTCAACAAATTTAGAGCATTCACAGATATACACACTTGATAGGGTTCGTATCTTGCACATTTTGAAAAAGATTTTGAAAAAAAAACAACACCATTCATTTATTGACACATCTGATATTTTGTTATAAATCATAAAGCTAAAATGTCAAATATACAACTCCCAAGTCTTGAACTCAAGTTTTTTCCCAAGTTTATTGCCACGCAAAAAGTTACTTCCCCGAAATCTCCGAAGCATACAACAAATTTAATTTGTGGAGCCAAGCTCTTGATGTCATATACTTAGCGGTAGTGCTTCGGACCACAGAGCTTTTGATGAAAAGCAAAAGCATAACATTTCATCTATAGGCACGCCTTGGCAGCAAAACTACTCTTATGCCGTGACGACAAACAGCATTACCATGTTATGCATTGATACTGATGGGTAGTGGAAAAATTTTGGACGGAAAAGATAAGAAAAATTGATATTTTTCCAATATTTTTCCGATATTTTTCCATTTCAAAAAAGCTTATTTTAATACATAAACAATTTAATTATGTGTACACTGTAACAATATCAATATTACTACTGCTAGTAATAACATGTAAAATTAGCAGGACGAAACGAAAAACAAGTTTTTATCTATTTTTACAACACCAATGCAATTCACATACAGGGAATTCCCCCTTTGAGTTATTAAATGCCGGCTAGGTGCTTTTTAGGGTTCCGTAGCCGAATGGCAAAGAACGGAACCCTTACAGATTCGTCATGTCTGTCCGTCTGTCTGTCTGTCCGTCCGTCCGTATGTCACAGCCATTTTATTCCGCAACTATTAGGACTATACATGTGAACCTTAGTAGGTAGATGTATTCTGTAAACCGCTTTCTGATTTTAAGAAAAAAAAAAATTAAAATAAAGTGGGGCTCCCCATACATGGAACTAAAACTGAAAATATTTTTTTATAAAAACTATGCATGTGTGGTATCTATAGACAGGTCTTTAAAAACGACATCGGGGTTTTTAAAACCACTTTTTCATAAAGTCAATCGTTTAAAAGATATAATCTTCCAAAGTGGTAAAATATGTGTCCTCCCCTCTAACTTCTATAATAATGGAGTGAAACTTCTAAAAAAATATATGTCCATAGATCTTAATGTAAACTTTCAACCAAATTGGTTTGAACGAAATCAGTTCAGCAGTTTTTGAGATACAGCATATTTTCTAAAACCGCAAATATAATTTTGTAATTCATACAAACACTATGAAATACAAAGTTATTTGGCATAGTTGTAAAAAATGTAAATAAGCTAGGTAGTTTTAAGAAATTTGTAAGGTTTTTTTTGTCAAATATATACATATTATATTATATTATTATAGTTACTACGGAACCCTTCATGTACGAGTCTGACTCGCACTTGGCCAATTTTTTAATTTAATACCATGTAATGTACTACTTCTTAAAGGTATAGGTTAGAAATAGGTGGTAATAAGGACAAACTCGTGTGGAACCCTGTACGAAAAACAAAATAATAGTGTATCTTGTGAATATTGTAACAAAACATTTCGTTATGCTAATATAATAGGTAATTATACTTAAGTACGAAAACATCGCGAACTTTGCCGGAAGGACCAGATTACTTGAATAGTTCGCCTTCTACTTAATCCTATCAGTCATATTCTGCAGGACTGAAGCACAGTTTCTGAGAGATACGTGTCCAGCGCGCGTTCTGGTGGGACAGATCCGGTCTCACCGTGAGGCCATGGTTGGATGCTTGAAATTGTACTTGAAGGCTGTCTCGGGTGATGCCAACTTGGTCAAGTTTAATGCAGCTAAGACCCAGGCGTGTTTTTTCTCCGCAAGGCTCCAAAAAGGAGCCGGCTCCTTTCCATGGTGTAACTGTGCCGACGACTGATCGTATTGAGCTTCTTGGGGTAACATTGACCCTCAATTTTGGTTCGTTTATCGAGGCTAAGGCTCAACTAACATCAAAAAGTTGAGAATCCTAGCAAAGGTAAGACAATACTGCACAACGGAACAGCTTCTCAAGCTCAAGCTAAATCGTGTATGGAGTATGTACCCTCATCTTTGGTACGGATCTGCCAAATATCAATAGAAGAGACTATTTGCCAACGATGCACGGGTTCATTCAAAGCTCTAGAACCTTGAACATCAGCGACGTGTTGCAAGCCTATCAGTTACATTCCGTGGAGTGTGAGGTAGAATTGCATAATCTAATTCCATCAAGCCCGTTCCATCATCTAACTACAAGACAAACGGTAATGCGCCATCGTTACATGGTGGTCATCCCAACCTTACGCACAAAACGTTTTGGGAGTAATTTCACTGTGCGTACGGCTAAGGAGTGGAATTCCCCGCATGTGTCTGTGGTTCCTGATGGCTATAATCTGGGGGTCTTTAAGTCAAGAGTGAATAGGTTACTTCTAGGTAAGCGTGCTACTTCTTCGACTATATCATCACTTACTATGATGATGGTGAGATGCTTAGCCAACGCGAGCTTATTATCAATAAAAACAAGCTAGTTCGATAAATGAGAAAAAGTTTTTTTTATTACGGGAAGCCCACTCTTGACCTAGATCTCGCCTGATGGTTAACAATAGATGGGATGGGTGTACGATGGTACCAGCAAACCCAGATAATGCCTATTTAAAGCAAGAGCTTTAAAGGGTAAAATGTCATAAGTGACAGGGAACACAGAAGCCGGCAGAGAGTTCCACAGCTTGGCTGTGCGCACAATATATTTGGAGAAGAAGCGCTTGGTACGACAAGACGGTATATCAATCAAGTGCGCCTGGTAGACTGGTAGTGAAAGGGAGATGGAGGGATCAGGTCATGTACTTCCTGCGCAACCTCCCCGAAGTACAATCAGTAAAAAACCGAGAGACAAGCAACTGTTCGTCGATGAGCCGGGCTATGAAGCTTGCCCACTAGCGCCTCGTCACCTATAAGCCTTGAAGGATATTGATAAATTGATTGCTTAGCAACCGCAGCATCAGGAGCCCTGATAAGTTTTGGGTTGAGTATCCACTATGGAAAAAGTTTTTCGTGCTTTGGCACCACCGTATCAGTTCCCAAAAATTATGAAGAACGATCTGCTCATATTATTGAGGAGGTTTATTTTTTGTAGATACAGATGCAGGAGGAAATGTTAACCATGATTCCCTTTTTACAAATGGCGATTCGGATTCATCTTCAACTGAATAGATGTGATTATTCCTATTCATTTTTAATTTATCATAATGTGTATGGATGTACATATTTCTTGTATATTTTCATTTAAATTAAAAAAAAAACAATAACCATTTAATTCATAATTTGATTAACTTCCCTTGGTAATTTATTATGTTTATTTTAAGTTACCACTACAAAATACATTGATACAACTATTTACTGTAACGTCGAAGCACTGCTTAGACTATCAGCATTTTCACGTTGTATGGCAATGCTTATTCTTTGGGAAAAGAACGAGCCAGCCCTCTAGTCACGCAAGGAATCGATCAGCCGGCGAGACGCGCACTTGGGCCGTATGACTCAAGCATTTTGACCCTTATTAAAATTATACATTAAATAATATTTTTCCATTATTTTTCCATATTTTTATTTTTCCGAAAAATAAAAGGATAAATTTCCAAGTTTTGAAAAATTTCCGGAAATTACCCATCACTATGCATTGATGCCCCCCTCTTCGTCACCGCTCTCGACTGCCTTGTGTATACATGATAATATTCTGTAATTATTATTATAGACAAAATATTAATAAGAATAAATTGATTATATTGTACACTACACTTCATATTTCGGTATTATAATTTTTCAAATATTGATGATTGAGATGTTTTACATCTGCCAGACGTCTCGTGACGGCCTAACTTTTTAAAAATTAATAAGTTCGTTATATCTGTTACAGGTGTATCAGAACGCACAGTACTGAACATAGTGAAAGAAGCAAGACTCGTAGAACAAGGCCTGCTTGACCCTGAAACACTTAAGAAATCGCCCAAAAAACGAATGCGAACAAAAGGCAAAATAGAAGTCGATGAGTATGACTTACAAGTGATCCGCAGAAAAATCCACGAGTTCTACGCTTTCAAAAAAGAGGTACCCACTATCAACAAACTCCTTCAGATTTTAAAAGAAGAGATAAACTTCAAAGGCTCAAGAGAAACCCTGAGGAAGATACTTAGGAAGAATGGGTTTCAATTCAGGAAGACCAAGAACAATAAAGAGAAGGAACAAGCACCTGAAACCACATCGTCCGTACCTCCAATGGTGCCACCATACATACACACAATGTTCAGTCACAAAAATATACAATCGTAGATTTTATTTTTTAGATTATCGAGGCATAAATGTAGACTGTTAGGGTTGAGTAAGTATCTTCTCACAAAACAGAAGATTCGTCTGGATATTACCTTAGTATCAAACAATTCAAGGAGCTAAACATTCTAGAAGTCCCATCTGGGACTGGCCCTTATGATGCAGTTGAACTAACAATGCATTGGATTAATTATCGCTCCTTGCTACTAAATGTTTCAATTGAGTCTTGATTTGCGATATACTGAAAAAAAGTTGTAAACAAGTCTTCTTTATATCACTATATACACAATAGTTACTTTGTGAGAAGTTACTTCACCTTATTTACCTGCTGTGGTACAGTAATTTTAATATCTACAGACGGAAGCTCATCTCTTTACTAAGCAATTAATCATTCATGTGAATGATACAGTATTTTATTAAGTTCCAATATATTGAGTTAGTTCTATTGAGGCTATGTTAAATCAGATTGAGGGGTCATGTTGGAATTAGAAACATCATGTATCAATATTTATTATAATTTCGTTTGATAGTATTTAGAATAATTAGCAGTCTAAATCTGAGCTCAGTAATTATCAAAATTAAAAAAGTTTCCATACATTTTATGTGGGCCCTCAGACCATAATTCAAATAACTTTTGAAAATAATGAAGACTGATCCTACAGTTTTTTAAAACTTACTTATATTAATTGGACGTAGTTACGCAAAAAGGATCCTATCCACACTTTTTCCGAAATTTAGTTATATTGATATCTTTAATCATATCTTCCTGAAGATGTGTTTGGTATATATAACTCAATTTCGGAAAAAATGTGGATTGGATCCTTTTTGCGTAACTACGTCCAATTTCATTCCCTCAGGCTCCTTATAACATGTTAAATCTCATGAAAGGGTATCAGGATGCTTATTACGTCTCTGAAATCACAGTATACATATAATATTAAAGTTTAGCATGTTGTCATATTTTTTAATAAAGTATGCAATGTCATATGAGGATCGATGTTTTAGACGGATAGGTATGCTCATTGTATTCTATCTGTCTTTGTAGCTACAATCTGATAGACTATCTTGTTGTAAGAAATTAATTTACATTTATGTAACACGAAATTACTTGTAAGAAATGTTCTGAAAGATTTATTTATCTTGCAGGCTTGTTATACTTGTTGTAAATAATAAATCTCTGGGATCAGATATTAAATCATGTAGGTTTCAAATCATTTTGGCAGCTTGTTCTTAAGATTTTTAGTTACAATTATGCCATTATCAAGGATTATTATTATTTTAAATGTAATCATGTTTATGAGTAGCAGCTTCATGTGTTGAAGTCTAGTGCCAATATACATATGTATATTTAAACAGAACCGAATGACGATTAAATATTGAAGCAGTTTTTGCTTCATAAGTAGTGAGAAAGAGAAATAATCCTATTAGAGAAAGCTATATCTTTTCAAAAGTGACACAGTTTTATGATGTGCATAATAATTGTAGGCCCATTTTTTGTTTCTTGGTAAAGCTTATTGTGACTTGTAGGGAATATAGTTAAAAACTATGGTTGTAACGGAGGCCTTCTTAGCGGATGCGGGTGCGACAAGCTTCATCTCCGCGGATGCGGAGGTTAACAGAGGCAGATGCGGAGGTGAAAGCTGTAGAAAAAATAGTAATTTGTGGTTCATTAAAACTATTAACCCCTCGTATGCCGGGTGACAATGCGCACCGAAAGCGCTGGGTGCCGCGGAAAATGGTACGCGCGCGGCCGTCCTTAATAATATTTAAAAAATATATTTTAAAGTAACAACGTAACTTATATAGTTTTATGTTAATGTTACGTATAAATAGATACTTAAACTTTATTTAATTACCTTTGACAATAAAAAATGATGAGGTATTTATAATTTTAGAAGGGTTTCTTTCGGCATGAAAATATCAAATAATAAACAGTTACAATAGAATTACTTCAAATTTCTTTTTTTATTTACTAAAGCACATGTAGTATGATACATTTAGAATATTACATTTAGAATAAACATGGTTATAAAATAAAAACTAATAGAAACTGTGGTTTGAAAGTAGTTATCACTATCAATTGATCGAACGTAGATATACGTTCCGGCGTAAGGATAAATAGTGCAATATTTTAGGTTCATTCGGTCATAATTTTAATCATTAAATGCGTTTAAAGTGATTTAGACGCTCGGTTACACACACAAAATTAATTTTTCGATGTCACGTAATTACGCGTAGATATACGCTCCGGCAGATTAACACTAACTTATTTTGAGCGTACATCTACGTTCCGGCCATACGAGAGGTTAAAAGATTTTGCAAAATTATTAATTATTATTATTAAAAAAAAAACTGCCAAATCTCACTTGTTTTCGGTTTCATCGTGTGACGTAAATAAACATAACAATGATTTGCACTAAATCACTTAAACCAATCACGGTTCAATTAGAATTACATCGGTAAAACTTCGTACATTACGTCTCAAGCAATCGACATGTTGATTCCTGTCGTGTATCATTTGACAAATAACATACGCCCGCCCCCACCGCAACCGCGTTCCTGCCACGCACTTCTTGACCATTTCACGCGCAACACGCGGCCGGACGGCTGAGTCGTATTAAATAAACCTCCGTTACAACTCCGCAAAAGTTGTACGGAGGCGGAGGCAAAGAGACGATTTCTTGCGGAACTTCCGCAGTAACGGAAGCGGAGGTGAAGTTCCGTTACAACCCTGGTTAAAACTTAAAGCTAAGACCCATGAATTTCTTATACATGAATCAGCGAATATAAAGAGTAGTTTTCGAGAGAGAACAGATCTGGTGGACTCTCATGGTATTTCGTGAGTTAGGTGGACGCTCAGTGTGTGATTTGCGCAATGTTCTACACTAGCTAGCATTCGCACGCGTTTCTTTACGGGATTTATACTTACGTCCATATTTTTTTTTTAAGTATATATGCCTTTCTGCTAAGCCTTTTCTTAAATAGTATCAGTTTCCAGTGTAACCCGGTCAGCTTCTAGAATAAGATATTGGAGTACCAGCCGTAAATCTGTATTTGACATGGTACTGACTATTTAACCTCCACAACTGAGACACTTGACTGACAGACTTGTAACACTTCCTGGCTTGGCCACGGTCTAATCACACCCAGATTTAGTCGTTAATTAGTCGAAATTGGTAGCTAAATATCTGAATTGTCGGCTCGTAGTATAAAAGATATAGGGTTACTTTGGTAGCCAAGCGAAAAGCATGCTTTCAAATGAGCATATCCGGCTCGGCCAGCTCTGCATCTCGACATTTAGAGCACCTAACGGGTGACCTAGTTGTATTCGCCTAGATTTAGTCCTGAATTAACCACCAAATACCATAATAAATAAATAAAAAATCATTTAATGCAGATGTCCAAAGATAATGTCCATATACATAGTTAAGATTATAAATTTAAAAAAATCTCAATCATTATTAAAATTAAATTACCACACATATACATACATAATATAATTATAATACATACATAAATATAATTGCCGAAAAAATACAGATATGATATTTGGGAAGTAATTTAGACTAATTAGGCAGTTGTCCCATCGCCGACGATGAACGAGTAGAGAGTAGCGCTAGCATCTGAAAACGAGGTGCCGAGTAGCGAGTTTGTAGTTACGATAGTTTTGTCGCTGAGCTATCATCTGGTTGGTCTCTTAGCGTGAGTTCTGACCGCCAAGTGATCGCTGAGCGAGTATTATCTTGTCGCACAGCGACAAAACAAGTGAAGCGATTAGTCGCCGGCAGTGTGAACAGTCAGAGAGCAACTATTAATATATCGATGGTTAAAAGGTAATTGGGCATAAGCGATATTTTGGTCGAAATTGACTTATGAAAGCCATTCTACTTAAAATTTTCCGCTCTTTCGAATGCGCTAACTCCCATTGTTCTGTGATGATTTTTTTGTCACTTATGGCCAAGCAAAAACTGCGTTTTGTAGAAACATATATACATTTTTCTAAAATATTAAACTTAAACTGCTCTCCTGAACAATTTCATTTTTGTCGCTGTTGTTTTTTTACCGTCGATATGCATCTCTTTCGTTTACACGGAATGTATATTTCATTGTGCGTTTCTTGAGCGAGTAAATCGCTGATAGTCGCTTACTCGCCGGCAGTCGGACAATGCTTTAGACTAAATCTTTTATCTCCTCACCTAAGCGGCAATTGTGTTATGGGTGGGTTCGGGCCCGCGACCTAAACTGTTAGGCGCTTCAAAAATCTGATTGTGATTAGATCCCAGATACATCACCGTGATCAAGACAGTAAGTGCCATACCTCATTCAGGGTGTATAAGAAAAAATTTACCCGTCAGAAATACCATATGGTACAGTGGCACTGGTGAAATATTGGAACTAAGTCACAGACTTGTAAGAAGCGCCTGACAAGTTGTCACGCGTATTGTTGGTGTGACTAACTAGACGTATCACGTAGAAAAATCGAATTGTAGGTGTGTACAGCTTGATCTCGTAGTAAGTACATTAGGCTGAAGTGAATGTATAAATGACTATAGATATAGTTGGTAAACCAGTATGTGAATATAGCCTCACTTAGTATCAGATAGGATTTGATGTGGAATGTCGCATAAACTTAATAATAATATTATTAAGTGTCAGGGCAAAGGTTTCTCCCTTTTCCATTGTTTCTCTGTTGTGAAGTAGAGGGTAATGTATGTTTAAACTTAATGATGTATGATGCCTAGTTGTCAAAGTTACTCTTATAATATAAAAAGTAAGTTATCATTTTGTATTATTATACAATTTAATTTGTAATAAAAGTCCATTGAGATTGATTAAAACGACATTTATTTATTTCTTCTCAAACAAGAATTCATATTGACAAGTCTCTGAAAGTATTCACTACGAAATTACGAGAATGTTGTTGATTTAGTTTTATCCGAATCCTTTAACTCTAAGAAGAGAGAAGCTGTACTGGTACTTGTGCGCATATCAAATTAATTTTGCTGGAGTGTCCAACAAGTGCCCAAACATGTGCACCTTTAATGACGTTATAAACGCCACTGAGCTTGCGACTAGCATGGCTACCTACTGGGCCCAAAAATATTTAAATGCATTACCATCATATCATCGATTCAAAGAAGCATTAATGTTCGACAATCGACAAAAGACACAAACCCCCCTTACAAAGGAGCACTGCGAACTGGAAGCCCAATATTACAATGATAAAGTTAAATTTTTAATTGAATTTCTTGACTTATTCCCGACTTACTTGAATCTGGCAAATTGATGTATAATAATTAATTACTATCGTCCAAAATAAGAACTCGCGTTTTCTCGTATCATCGTAGCGAATGAGATGTTATTTTATCTTAGCCTATGCACTGTTGATTAAGAGAAATAATATAATGAGATGTACAAATTAAATTGTCACACTTAGCATCGACTTATGCTGACTACAAACGGCAAACTAATCAAATTTACATAGTTTTGCCTATTGTTGATATTTTTTTACTTGTAACAGCATTTGATTCTTCCAATTAATTAACAGTGCACTCACATAACATACCACCAACAATAATATCGTTACAATATAATAACGCTCAACATAGATTTTAAAATAAGTTACCATAATTGATAAAGTAACTCCACAATAACAATATTATAGTGTCTCAATATCAAATTATACAATTGATTTGTAATAATAAACTTAGATTAAAAATATATTACTTAAACACAAGATTAAATAAGCAACCGAGATAAAATCTATAAGCACATTTCGACTCCGGCACTTGTGCTTAACTCCCTATCAAATAACTTCTAACTGTCGACGCTCTAACACTTATATCACTAGATCTCACTACATTGATTTGATATAACAACAAGTTATATTTTTACACAATAGTTTTTATCATTAAAGCACAAAATGCGCGGGAGAATTTCATACAGAAAGTGGCGACTACATCACAGGCGTATTCCACGCCATTATAAGTGTGCGTTACCCCAGCAAAATAATGTCGAAAAAAGTCATTTAAAGCTTATAGATAATTAGTTGCCCAGATTCTGTAATTGTTAAGCACATTTTTAAATTTGTTAGACATATAGTTTTTTAGTTATTACTCAAAAACATATTCTTTTTTTTTTGAACAATGACTTTTATTTAATTATCTCGTTAATTATTGTATGTACTACTCTGAAATTTTACAGGTATATAACTGAATTAAGCAACTAATTATTGATATACCATTCAGTTTATATAACCGTATACAGGTTTATTGGTGGCCAAATAACTCCGCGCGCATTGTGACCGTGAACGTGGAGAATTGAATATCATCATAATTTGTTAATTACCTACAGGATAATAATGAAACTTCATATACATTTGAAGGTAGTTAAAAGCTACAAAATAACGTTTAAAGTAAGTCTTTAGAGCTCATATTCAGAGTGTTAGGACCTAAAGAAGTGTTTTTATATTCCATTAAATAACTTTTAAACGGTACATCATTTTGTTTTTTTTTTTTATTGCGAAACAAATTAAAACTAATTCCTAAGAAGTCATGTACAAAAGATGATAAGAATCCGCTTAACCGTTTCAGAGATCCAGCAAAACCACAAACGTTACTCCAGCAAAATCTTGAATAACTTCGCAGCCGAAGAAAGAACAAATACAAAATAAAGTGTAACATTTACCTCGTCTAGTCAACTAAATGTATAGCTAACAATGACGTATTATAATAGACGCGTCATATTCCTACAAAACACCTCTCAAAAACGGCACGAAACGCACACATAGAGAATTACTATCTAATACGTGTAAAGAAAGGGACAGAAAATAAATGCCATCTTTAGGTTCACCTAATGTTAGAGAGAGATGAATATACATCTTTAGTTAACAACCTCCCCTAACGTCACGTGACTGACTTCATTCATACGCTAGCCGCCATTAGCCGTGTAGAAAAACAAAAATAAAAAATGTATTTCTGTTCATATTTACCTATGAAATGACACATTTTGACCTCTCACGGAAGCAGTAAAATTAGTGCAAGTCTGAAAACACACAAAGGCATGCTTTTGTCCTAATTTTCTTTTAAAACACATTTTTTCTTAAGATGTGTAGTGTAGCGATCGCGACACAGGTTCGTGCGTAACTAAACAGACACGAGGCACTTACCTTGATTTCAACTTGCCATTTTAGAGCGCGGACAACGTATCTATAGTTTATTATATATCTTTGATAGCTAATATTTATTTCAATATTCCCATTATTTTAAAAAAAGTTTTGCTGTGGTAACGTTTCAATTTTTAAAAGTTACCCCAGCAGAATATGTTTTTGAGTAATAACTAAAAAACTATATGTCTAACAAATTTAAAAATGTGCTTAACAATTACAGAATCTGGGCAACTAATTATCTATAAGATTTAAATGACTATTTTCGACATTATTTTGCTGGGGTAACGCACACCCATTATAATAGTCGTAAGAATATAAAAAAATAAATTCAAAAACTAAAACCCAACTACTGTCACGCCCTAAAAAGTATGAAACAAAGAAAGTATTCTCATCTGTGGCCGTTATGTACAAATTGTCCAATATTTATCGTCTTGATAAATGATGAAATGAATAAACAACTTGTAATATAATTATATTTCATTATAATAACGTTCACAGTGATTAAAGGATGGCGTATTCGTATGCTACTTATGTAGGATATCTGGCACACGGCCACCCTTTTTGCTTCACCGTAGTCGGGTAATTACGACTGATAGATCTCAGAATTAATAAGGGTATTGGCTAGGGGATGTTATTGGAGTCAAACAACGGAGATGAAACTAGACATTCCTTATATTGTAGTTCTTATCAGCAATATTTTTATTCAATTTCTATTGACCCTACTGGACGTGGTTGTGTGGTAAATGATGTTCGACGTCTACAATGGAACGAGCGAGCCCAGAAATTAGCTGCTCACTCTTGCTTTGAAGGCGCATTTTTCTGTATGTACGGTCGGCCAAGAAAGTGGTGTACCAGTTTTGATTTAGTTTCCCGGTCATCGAAAATTACAACAAGGTTCGTTATAAAAAGATATTACTGAAAGAGACAACATTATCATGACGTAAACCTATGTATTTAGTATTCATACGTCATATGTCACATATAAGTACATGACATTTTAACCTTTAGTATAAATGAAAAGGACATTAGTTTCTACAAAGCAATTGAAATGTTTCCAAACAAAAGTAATAAAAACTATTTAGACAACCGAATTCCATTTGAAAAAGAAAACTGACAATTGACATTTTGTCAAATATATGCAAAAAATCGATATATTTTCCGTGTTATTTTTCAATCAACTGCATATAAAATCATCCCAATGCCTGCCAACTTGACCATTGCCGAAAGAGCACAAATAATTGCCCAATTTAATGAGGGAAGCAGTATCAGTGCGATATCCCGGAATTTGAATATATCGAGGCGTTCTGTCCGCTTTTGGATTCGTCGTGAAGGAGAGGAGGGAAGTTTGTTGGATCACAGAAGAAGTGGTCGCCGGCCTGCACTCTCCAATAACGATAGAGAATTCATGAGACGGGAATATGAAATCAATGGTTTTAAGCCCACAAAACATTTTGCGGAGATGTTCGATGTGAGTGCCCAAACAATAAGGAATCATCTACATTACATGGGGTTGCACCACAGGCATTACGCCAAGAAAATATATTTGACGGATGCTCACAGACTTGCTCGTCTGAACTTCGCCAGAGAGCACTTAGAGTTTGATTGGTCTAATACAGTGTTTTGTGATGAAAAAACGTTTAAATCCAGTCAGCATGGACGTCTTCACCTTTGGCGATATAATTCAACACGGTATAAAGATGATCATGTAATCCCAAATAGAGAATCAGGTCGAATTTCCGTAAATATTTGGGGCTGGATGAGTACGGATGGTGTAGGAGAATTGTGTTCTCTACCTCCTCGAGCGACGGCTGTAAATTATATCGACGTGCTTCAGAATGCAATGCTACCGACAGTCCGTAATGTTTACCCGGAGGACGAAGTGCCACAATTTGATTTTGTTCAAGATAATTGTTCAATTCATAATGCGAGGATCGTAAGAGCCTGGTTTCGTTCACACACTGACGTAAGGGTAATTCAGTGGCCCTCAAGATCGCCGGACCTCAACCCGATAGAAAATCTTTAGGGCCTTATGGTCCAACGATGGTCGCATCAAAATGAAAGAACCAAACAAGCTCTTATTAGTCACTGTAATTATATCTGGGAGGAAATGCGGGGAACCGATATTTGCTCACGGCTTGTTGGTTCAATGAGGTCTCGTCTTTTAGAGGTTATAGAGGCCAACGGCGGTTACACCCGTTTCTAATTTTTAAAAATTTTCAATATCTTCTAAATATTACTATATATGCTATGTTTTTGTTTGTTATAAGTATTTTAAAATTGATTGTAGAAATTTAATAAAAGGATAAATCTATTTTTAGCTTGTTTTTTATTGATATTGTAATTACAAGTTTACAGAAATTGTAGGTTTGTGGACTCGCCTTGTGCCTTTACAATTTTATGTAACTTGTTGATTACAATTCTGAATTTGTAGATACAATTTTGTCATCAAAATCTACAGCCCCCCGCCGTTGATTTTACGACGTCATTGGTTCCATCAAGTTCAAACTAAGAACAGCTGTCACGTTACAAACAGTAATAGTCGTTATCAATAATCAGATAAAGACAGCAATAGAAGTTGTCAGATCGATCTGCAAGCGAAACTAATCTTTATCACCTATGAATCTGCAAGCGATATTCAACCTTAGGGTGGTACACCACTTTCTTGGCCGACTGTACTTGAGATGGAATTCTTAATTCCTCGGGTGAGTATTCACTGTCAATGCACTGGATCAGTTTCCTCACATCACATCTTGCATAAAATTTACCTCCGTTAACTACATTTTGTGTTAAAAATGAGCGGCTTGGAAACGTCGACTTTTAAGAGATATTCAACTTTACCTATTTTGTTTTAGTTTGCATGTCACAGTCATTTGACTAAGTGTTAAGGATCCATAATAATAATGTTATTATAATACCTATATGTTAAGACCGACATTGTACCAACACTTATCGCAAATAAATAAATTGAATTGAATTTGAACAATTATGAATTCTGGAATATAAGAGTAATTCAGTAAAACGATTACAGAACGAGAATATAGAATATTATAGACAATTATAGAAATATTTAGCCAAAATATTTTGTATTTAATAATTATAATCTAGTTGTATTGCTTAAAATCGGTTGATTTCATTGTATTTAAACCAAAGTTTTAGGCCTAATCAGAGGTGTAAGTTGTAACATGACAAGTGCAGGCTTAATAGATACTTGTATATTTTGTGACTATAGAAGTAATACGTAAGCGCGCATTATTTATTTGATATAATGGCACCCTTAGAATTAAAGTCACGCAACTCTAAAATTACTACTTTTGGGTTTAGAGCTAAAACTTAAAAAAGAAACAGTTTTTAGTAAGTTTTAATGTACCTTTCCTGTGATCCTTAATAAACTGTTACTCGTTATTTCAAATCCTATTACCATACTACCTTAAACCAGAAATTATAGGATTTTAGAGTCCGATCACTTTCATTCTGAAATTGCGATATAATATGTGTACTAAGCTGACCTGTCAAACGGTGTATTGCGATATAAATGATTTGTAGTGAAAAGAAAAAATGGCCTAGAACCTATTCTCACACCTACGAAACATACACAAAAAATTCACAGGGTTCGATAACAAACACTCCGACACGAGATTTTTATATACTTTAGTTTATATAATGGCATAAAATTATTCATATTATTACAAAATAATACATCAAAATTTTGCTTTGACACAGTGCGGTAATAAGAACATTATTACGGAAGAAGCGATCATACATTAGACATATCCAAGGCAAATTACACGGCCTTGAAGCCATAAGTGTCATTTGTCTTACGAGACATTCTAGGCAGAAACTAACCGACATTTTGGAGTCAACATTTAAAAATAAGTCTTCCATACTATATATATTTATATAATAATATAAATTTCAGCGCTGTCTAGTATCAAAATGCCAACGCTTTGCTGACTGATCTCAAACGAAAGACTAAGTTAGTCAAGAAAGCGGTATATTTAAAGATGGCGCAGAATTTAAGTACATGATACATAAAATAATGATCAGTATATTATTATATCTACCTTTTACATTAATATTATGATATATTCTAGTATTTGTCAATTTTCACTAACACTATGTGAAACCTATTTATACAGCGTGAAATTTAAATGGTCGTTTCCCAGCGGCAGGACGGTTACCCATCAGTAGTAGTATCGAAACATACAGTTAAACTTAAAAAAACGAATGTTTTCTTTTTTTTTCAAATTATCAAAAAATATTCATAAACTCGAAAACGCGAGAATCATTAGTAGTTCAGTAGACGTAACGTAGGTACTTACACGAAACACGCACAGACGCTCGCTGCCTACATAGGAAAAAGTGATTAATAAATGTTCAGAGCAAAATAAGCTCTCACGCATGGTGATAATGCATTAACTACACTGCGCCATTTTTTGTTTCTAATATTTTATTTGTTTATAAAACGATTGTATTACCGAGGGAGGGAAAAATGAGGGAAAACAATCATTAAAATTTCAAGGTGTATAATCAAGGTGAAATCTTGGAATTCAATTGAGCTGCTCAGTTCAATAGTGGCCCACCTTTTGTCTCCGAATGCCATGTCACTTGTACACTTGATGATCTAATGTAAATTCAACAGTGTAATATTACTATTCAAACCTTAGATTTCACTTAATCTTAGTGAAAATCGGTTACAGAATCATAAACAGTTACCCTAAAGACCCGTTCTCTAAGACACTACAAATGGGAACGAGCTTTCAATGTTATTTATAAGCACGTCGAGATTTTTATCATAGTTTTAAGATACGTGTATTATAAGTTAATATTTCGCAAAATGGAAAATCAGTATCGAAGATGGCGTTATCAAAATCTCTATCTAGAGGTACATTGCATTTTTCAGCATTACTATGGAGACTGGAATCGCGTTAACCATAGATTATACATGATTTGATTGATTTCCTATTTTACGAAACGCTCTATGAATAAGCTTGCGCTATATGCAGCGTTGTCTATATCTTATGTGATAGCGTGTTTTTCTATTCGTAGGATAGCGTATATTATAGTCATAAAGAACAATTGACGACGAGTGCTAACAGGAATGTAAGAAGCGAGAAGATAATGCAGTGAAGAGTTACGCATTACGAATCATTTTTAATAACAATTTATTATTTTATAGTAACGCTAATAAGTGCCGAATTGCATGGCATGCTCACCTTTAAGGCCGAATGAGACATTTGGAAAAATTTAAATTATTATTGCTATCTATCACTGATAATTTTTTTAGGAACCTGATCTTTTAATGACCTTCATGATTCTTCAGCGTATACACTGAAGAATATGCATATTTTGCCATCATTCATTTTTAAATTTGCCATCAGGCAATCGTGATGGCTAATTTTATGTCACATTAAGTCAAGCCAAATACTTTTTGCCTTAATTATTAATTAACCGAGCGTGAAAACTGACTCGCTTCGAAACTATATAAATTGATGTTACCCCTCACAAAACTACGCAAAAATATAATACGTGATTGTTATTTCTCGGGGTGAGTCGTGATTTACAACTTGACGCGTTTTCCGTAAATGAGCGGTGCTTGGTTCTAAATTAATTACGCGTAATATAGTCGACATATACACAAATAACATATATGGGTATTAAACCCACTAAACACAAAATAGTGTTGGTGATGACAGCACGGTAATATTCAGCGTAATGGAATGTTGGTTTTCATCTGTAGCACGATTAGCAAAAGTGGAGACGTACGACAATCGTTATTGCGAACAGTGTTACTTTTTTTGGCCTAACACCAACGAATTAGGAATGATATAGAATCATAACTCTGTAACGAAGCCCTCTAAAAGATGGTCCCAAACTCATACCACTAAACTGATAATACTAATGCAACACGCGCACAGACAAAACAATTACTTTGCTAAATTTATTTTCTGAGCATGGATCTGCCGACCCACTCATTTGGGGCGCTATTTTATTTAGTAAGATAATGTTAGAATGAGACTGAAATATCGAATCAAGCGAGTGTGAACGAGATGGATTGTTTCGTGACATTGAGCGGCGAGGATGGTGTTATGCAGTATGAGTCAGTCATTTATTATGAATTTAAATATTGTTATAATGAGACTGAAATATCGAATCAAGCGAGTGTGAACGAGATGGATTGTTTCGTGACATTGAGCGGCGAGGATGGTTTTATGCAGTATGAGTCAGTCATTTATTATGAATTCAAATATTATAAATTAATATTAGGTATACATCTTTACCTTTAGTTTACAAAAAGTCTAAAGCTTCATAAATTTGGCAACTAAACAGTTATTTTATTACTTACCAAATACCTACTTTAAATGGAAATCATTATTTTAGGATCTTCCGAATATGTTAATTTCCTAAACTACATACGTAAGAATTTATCGGCAAACCCCCCATCAGAAGAGCTCTAGGCTTATAGGCTGTAGAGTTATAATAACCTTGGTATGTGACTAAATATTGAGCTTAGTAAAAACCGACCAAGTGCGCGTCGGACTTGCCCATGAATATTTGAACGGTCCCTAGTAGCAAGCATAGATTAGGGATATATATTGAAAGTAGCAAGTAATATTTGACTGGATGTTTGTGTTGTAACGGTTTTTGTGTTATATCACAAAAACTATTCACTATAAGTATCTCGATCAATGCAATTTTCGTTGAAAATGTTTATTGAGATACAGCATATATTTTTAGATTGTTTTTCGTCGAATCTCTTTTTGGGGAAACTAAGAGTAAATAATTGATAAGAAACACTCACAGGAAATCTAATCCATCCAATTTATAAAACTCTGTAACTAATATAAAATATATAATAGTTAGGTATTAAAAACTGGCTGGCTACTGGTTGCATAATACTGATAACTTGCGGTTGTCTATACGACATTGATATACTAAAAACCCAAGATGCACACTCAACGTCTCAAAACCGTCCGCAAATTCTAAATGATGCGCTCATTTCAAATAGTATCGCGTCAAATTTCAATGGCCGCGTTTTCAGTGTCAATACAATGTATTATGGCATCTTTTTTTTTTTTTTTTTTTTTATTTATTCAAAACGACTTGTCTTGGTATTGTGACAATGGCGTTGCTTGCCAGTCAATTTTATGACATTCTCGCATCTGAATTAGGGATGTAGCAGTGTAATCGTTGGTTATCGATTCTAATAAGTATTATCTAATATAATACCTATCTAATCTAATATATCTAAAAATACGCAAGGATTTTAATGTAGTAATAAAAAGAAATTGAAATCAATATTTTAATTATTGTTTCTTTTACATGTAAAAAATAAAATTTAATATTCATCTTCTTAAGTTTTTATTGATTTTACAATCATACGTCACAACACTAGCTGTCACATATAGCAGACTACGGCGTGTGAGACACTCCTTTTATATGCGTTTAATATCTACTTTTAAAACAACAAATTTCTCGATATTGGTGGTTTATTTATACTAGTTTCATGCAATACAATATAGATGGAAGCTTAAACTTTTAAATTATATAAATAAAAACACACAAAAGTAATGGTTAAATTGTTTATTTCATAATATGGTGCAATGTGTATTTTGTCATATAGGTATTTGTGACGTTGGCGTTCAGGGTAAGATTTCACTTGTCACATATATGTGACAATGGCGTTCAAAAGGTTAATTTACTGTACTGACGAAATTATTTTTTTAATATCGTCATAGCTCAAAGACTGAAGCCATGGTTTTAAATTTTTTTTGACCTTATGTCACATAAGCTTCTAAATTGGGATAGTTTTATTTGCTCTATTGTAGATCCTAGAACTTAATGCCTAATAGACGTAAGTTTAGTGTGACATTTGGGAACTTATTACAAACGGGAAACCCAGTGCGTTTGCTTATTAAATCTGGGCTTGCTGGTAACAATCTGTGTCTACGTAGTATGGTACGGAGGATATATATTGGGAACTTTAAGTACTTGAGCTTCCGAGTATAGCAGTCCAGTGGGATAAATTTGTTTTTTGAACGACATCACTTTAAGTATTGCCCATTGTGCGCGTTCCGCTCTTAGTATTACAATTTTAAATGTCCCTCCCCATACTGGAATAATTTAAATGATTTAATAATAGAATAAAAATATATTTTAAGTATATCGATTCATCATGGGATAACTTATGGGTTCACGACATGCGGTATGCTAATGATAAAAGTGTGTGTGAGTGTTGCTTTGGCGCAATACCAATCTCATTAAAAACTTCTCATTTTTATACTTTAGTTTTTCTCGTGACCAAATACGATGCGGAGAACGGACATCAATCGTCAGCCAACAAAGGCGAGAGATTATTTTTATGGCGAATTTTTTTGACGAAGATATTATGTATATCACGGCAAAAGGTTTTATTGAATTAAAATAATAATAAACGATTTTAACAGTTAATATTTGTTTCGTTGATATATACATGTTCTACCCAAAAACATTTACGCTATAATTACGTCTTTAGAACACAATTTAATAAACTTATAATACTAACAAAAAGGTCTTATAAAAAAAATTTGTATAAGGTGTAAGTCTCCACTCAAGGCCTTGTCCTATCGAGCAACGTCAGTCGTAAAATTTGATTGTCTTTCGCACACTGCTTTGTAAAAACAACTTTAAACAATTTTCATAAGATGGAATCTGCAAAAACATATTTTATACTTATAGCATTACTATTACTACGTAGGTGGTGAGTGTTTGGCGACAGTTTCGAGCGTCACTTTTCTTCGAGACTGTGCATCTTGGGTTTTTAGTATATCAATGCTATACGAAAACAAAACACGAAATTATTTTAGTTACTAGTGATAACTTGTCTCAGTTAGTTTTTTACTTCCTTCTTTCCGTCTTTTACACCACTTTACTACGCAGGAGGTCATTTTTATCCTTGAGAAACGAGCTATTTCTTGGATTTTGCACTAGTCAGAACGATTCCGGCGTCTGTCACTGAGCGCGCATCGGACTGAGAGGCGCTTTGATGTAGTTTTTTCACCCGCCCACTTTATTGCAGTTTACGTGAAATTTTTGAGCGGAATTCATGTTCTATATCATTCCTAAGCAAATTTCTCGATTTGTTAGCCATGACTTTAAGAACTATTTTTGTCAATATAATCGTTGGCATACTACCGTGCTGAACTCACCGTTGACGGGGTAGTTAGCAGGCAACTAAACACAAAGTACGGCTGTTCAACGTTTAACACAAGCCGTCTTCGTCGTCTGATTTCTTCGTGTAGGTCACAGGGGCGTACGGGGATTCTTCTACGTCCTCGTTTGATACTTCCTGTGACAGAGACAAGAGTATATTGAATGCAGTAATAATAATAGTCCTCCTAATCGTTTTCGGTCAGGGTAGCCAATCACATAATTGATTAGCCATCTGCACAGGAGATATTATACAGTACAACCAACTTCCAAACAGCGGGTTACTACTGAGGAATTTCTAACAGAAAACAGTCGCACTTGCGACCACCACCACCGAGGCAGTGAATGAAGTAAGAAGCTTGTTCGGAAACCTCTCGAACAAACCGATGACGTCGATGGAAGCGGCACCGTTGACGGCGACAGCGGGGGCACGGCGCGCAAGACATAACCGCGGTCTGGAGCGACCCCACTCGATCAGCTTTGAACATTGTACGCGTCGCGCTCCGTTCATACCTTTACTGTACATAATTTTTATAATAAACCAGTATTTTAAAATCAGCGTCGTTTATACAGTCTACTCAAATCTCCACAGCAAAGCTCGTGACTGAATAACAGCCCGCACGGCTCAATCTTCAAGGTAAATCAACGCTTGCCTTGGCCTTGGTCGGCGTTGGTCGCGGCCGCCATTGGTACTCTTGACAGGCGTTACGGGTAGTTAAAGCCAGAAAACCGTCGGTCTTGCCAACGGGTATGATGTTACACAGTTAGTGGGTTGTGGTGGTCAAATAAGCAGTCACTACATGTAAAACACTAGTACTCTGCTGCATGCAGTTAGAATGGTAGCCAACTCCGATAAAGTAGCGAAAATGTTAAAGAGGTGATGATGACTGAATGAAGTAAAGGTGTGTCCAAACATCGAGCGGCAATAGAGCGCGGCCCGCCGCCCTGCGTTTAGACGACTGCCGCGCAAACATTAGTCGGCTTTGTCCTAACTAGAGCGCGGCAGAAATGTGTCCTAGAAATGCCGCGTGTTGCTGCCGCGCTCTTGCTGCTCAATGTTTGGACACACATTTATGATTATTTTAAGTAACAAAGGATTTTAGATGAACAAATTTCGTGAATACACACGCCATTGCCAGAATAAATTAGTTGACATGTGTCCAACTACAGCAGGGTACTTTTTTATATTATTTTATTTAGTCCTTAGTTGAGATTACCAAAAAGTACACATATTTTTTTAATTGTTCACGTTACTAAAAAAATTAAGAGGTTACAGCGAGTTGAAACTTCACGTGACGTCACACCGTGGTATACTATTTAGCACTATGTAACGTCACCAGCCCTCACTCCGAAAGAAGCCCTTTAGCTTCGTAATTTTATTCATTTGAAACATAAAAATATTTTTTTAAAAACTTATTAACAGGGGTAACTAACACAGGAAACTACTCTGCGACTACATGGAAGGGTATCCCCCTGTTCTGTAAATGTAGTCATTTAATAGTAATACTTTTTTTATTGATACTAGGCTCGCGTTTAACCACGATCTCACCTAATGGTAAGTGATGATGTGGTCGAAGATGGAGCACGCTTACCTAGAAGTAACCTATTCACTCTTGACTTAGTAGTAATTAAACATACCGCAGTGGTAGTCGATGTCGCGTTAGGGCTGACATAAGATGGGGCCGCGTTCTCCCTGACGGCAGCCCTAGGGGCTGGCTCCATGGCCTCGGGCAGCGGTACCGAGGCGGCCAGACGGGCGTACTCCACATCCATATTGCGGATGAAGGGATTAGCCAGCGCACGCTTGGCAGACTCCCTATCTTCTTCGTCGTAGGCCTGCAGGATCTGCTCCAAAGTCTGCATCTCCGCCACCTCACAGTTGCTACCCCATTCCTGGTTTGAGTACCAAAATTAGCTAACAACTTTCTTACTAACATAAATGCGAAAGTTTGCTTGAATGGATGTGTGGATGTTTGTTACTCTTTCAGGCAAAAATTACTGAACGGATCTGGTGACATCCTGGAATAACACATAGGCTAATTTTTATCCCGGAATTCCCACGGGATCGGGATTTAAGCGGGAAAACCCTTCGACGCGAACGCAGTTGCGGGCAAACCTAGTTATTCATACAGATACAATGCAACCGCAACGTTGGTCTAGTGGTCGCTGGCGGTTTCAATTCCGGCGTGGAGCAAAAAGTGATTTTTCTATTAGAAGTTTCTCAGTTAGTAGGGCCGGTGTTTGAAAGTTTGCGGTGTCATACCCCCGTGCATCGAAAAGTGTGCTAAACCGTTGGTTCTTGCTGTCAAACTAGAAAATCTGACACTGATCTAGCCAAGGGATGGGAAGGGGGTGTTACTCAGCTACTGGCCTGTGGAGATCAGATAATAATAACTCCACAGACAATCGCTCCACGTTAAAAAAAGTACTGCCTGCGGTTAGACTAAAAGTCATCCCCAAAATAGCTAGGGAAAACCTAAGCAGATTGTAATGATGACTACCAGAGGAGTCTTCAACAGCCTACCTTGTATGCCTTTTCAGCGGCTACAGCATCGCCCCTAGCAAGTTGGACGAGCACTATGGCGACTGTGAGCCGTCCAATGGCGCCGGTGTTGCCAGACTCTTGGTGGAAGCCAATCTCGCGGCGGATACTGTCTACGGCTTGGTCATACCTGAAATCGATAAATTGCTTAACCCCTCGAGTGTCGCATGTTGAATTTCCTTATGATTTTTGGGTAGGACTTCAGAAAAAATGATAAATCGGCAATTTATGGCCATTATCATGATATATATTATACCTTCCTGGATTCGTTATGAGTTTATCTAACTATTTATATCATTCAATAAGCAAATCAAACTGACCTTATCTTGCAGTGATGTGATATGTTTACACTTTTATAATTTTCAATGACATCCGAAAAAAAAAATTAAAAAAAATGTGCCTACACATTTATTTTAATTTTTATTTTTTTTTACACATATTATTCCAAAAAATTAATAAAAAACTATTATAAAAAGTAATAAAAACTATTTGATAACACAACGAAAAAGTCTGCGGCGTCACAACAAAAACCACAGATGCATATTGTAAATTTTTTTTCGTTCATTTTAGCGGTGTATGCAGAACGTATTGCTACTTGCAACACAACCACAGATATTTATCGACCAAGCCCTTAAGGGCCTATACTACCTCAAATAGCTTAGCAAGATCCTCCGTTAAGTCGAAAATACTGCAGCAATAATTTTGAAATAAATATATGGTAAAGTTGAGGATTAATGTTAGGTACTATGTTTGACGAAAACACGATTCCATAAAATTTTCTTGAGAGAAAAAAATTTCAAAGTTACCTCCAAACCGAACAATAAACGGCTGGTATTCAAAAATAATTTCAAATTAGATAATGAAACTTTGCATATTAATTGAACTAACTATAAAGCAGGTCTTATGTTATTTACTTTTTTTAAATTACCATTATTTTCACCGTAAAATGAAATAAACTAAATTATCGGTGTCTTGGAGTCTTTTCCCTGCCACCCTGTCTCGCTTGCTCGCGTGACCGCGGCCAGTAGTGTGCGAGCGAGATAAAGAGTGAGAAGCGCTGAGGTAGTATAGGCCCTTAAGTGTAACTGTCCGACTTAAGACATTTGGAGCATTTTTTTCTTATGTCGCACTGTGTAACATAAGACACGCGAGAGGTTAATAAGATAATTTTTAATTATTCTCTGGACACTTAGGTACAGACGCCAGCACATGAAGCTACCCGAAACTGTCAAATTTTCCCAATCAAGCTTGAACCTAATTTCTTTAACAATAAAGTTGAAAATCTTTAAAGAAATTTGACAGATTGTTGTAGCTTGATGTGCTGGCGTCTGTACAAACATAGACATTGCCTTGGCTCTTGTATGTACTAGGAGAACCTGTATCATAGGGCCACAACTTTTAAAAATATATCTTATAATAGAGAACTAGCAATAGTAGCAATGAGGATAGAATTTGTTAACCCCTCCAACAAAGCTAAATATGCTTGTTGGATGAGCGAAGGAAAACGTTCATATTACCATTGTAGCTTGACAAGAATGCGGGAAGCCTTGCTGATATACTCCGAGCCCTGGTGTTGACTACTCTCGGTCTGGAAAAATGATACATGGTCTATAAATCAGTTACTTTGAGCCTTTCAACGTTAAATACAGTCTTAACATAGCAACTTTTTTGGATAGGCGTAATGAACTTACAATGTTTCCACTGCCGTGAAACTAAAATCATATGTATGTTCTCAACCGATTAAACAATAATTAAACTAAAAGATTAAAAAAATTAGGTCAAATAAGCTAAAAGTAGTAATTTTGAAACTTATTTGACCAAATTTTTTTAATCTTTTAGTTTATGTGGATAAACGTTTTATTATTGTTTTCTTCGGAAAATATGGAAAATTACGGAAAATACCGTAATCTTGAAGTGAAGAAAAGAATCAACGTATAGAAATATAGTAGTAAATAGCATAGTTTTTAGGGCGATACATTTTGTAACAAGTATTTTAAAATTGTTTTATTTACTAAACTTGTATCCTTACTTAGAGTCTAATAAACATTTTTTTATACCTAAATACTGGAGAATCGCTTTAAAAAGATAAAATTCTCAACGAAGTAATAGAAATAATTGCTTATAATCAACTGTCAGAATGATGTTTCAAACTTTTCGTATTTTTTAAATTTAATAATTTCATTTCGTAAAATCTATTAAGTCTCAAAAATTGTGATAATAATTTGTGCGACATGAATAGAGCCCTGGCGAAGAGTGGCATTAGGTCACCGCTTCGTGAGTTTACGTGACTCATCATCAATCCATTGGATGTACGTCACGCCACCGCGGATGTCGGAAAGCAGTCGATTCTAACATTCTCCATAGGAGTAGTTGATGCAAGGCGTTATTATTCGAGGAAAAGCGAATAACAAATAAAATAATAAGTTTGAGACTCACAGAGGAGACGTCAGCGGCTTGTTGGAAAAGTTTAACAGCCAATTCAGGGTTTTTCCCCTCTAAGATCTTGGCTGCCTTGTCCAGAACGCTGGCTCCGCTGTCACCAGAGCCATGCTGCTGGTACAGGCTTCCCGACTCAATTGCCAGGTTGTAAATCTGGAAATAAAACATTGCTACTCAATCACAATATCTTAAATTGACAATATCAAAATTTGTGTAAAGAAAAATGAATGGAATTAGAATGACATAACTATTTACTATACACTTTATTGTACATCTTAAAATATTTAACTATAAATATGTATGATGTAAATTGCTTATGTGCGTTAATTTAATTAATTGTAATAGCTTTAAAATGACATATATAATTTGCATGTTTGCTTGCAGGCAGAATACAATAACTTAACATTTGATTGATTAACAATAATAAATTAATTACACCTGTGAAACCTGCACAAGGATATGTTTGTAATATCTCTGGTTAAAAAATAAAATAGTCGAAACGTCGCACAACGCCCGGCAGATGTGAAACATCTGTATTCATATTCGAATTTATAATTCATAAATATCGTGATATGAAGAGAGATAAAGAAAAAAGTGTTTCATAAATAAAATACATTTATATTTCTTCTAAATATAATTTTAATTACAGAATATTATACACGGTTAAAATATCACGCACACACAAGTGTGTGTAGAGCGGAGACGTAAAGGGGCATAGCATGCCCATGCCTGTAGATAATTTTAATCATAAACACCATAAAAATCAATTATATTATATAGTAGGTAACAAAAAAATTTTTAACAAAAAATAGAACCGACTTCCATATCAAAACACTACAAAGCCAAAAATAACTTTTCGGTAGTCGGTGTTATTGGTTTTGGATTTTCTTTTTTTTCACACCGCCTTCCGAAATTAAAGTTATTTTTGGCTTTGTAGTGTTTTGATATGGAAGTCGGTTTTATTTTTTATTAAAATTTTTTTTTCAGACCTTTTAGTGGGTCGGTTTGTAATTTATCTAGTTACAAAAGCCATAATGTTAACAACTTATCACCTTTTACAAAATATTGCTTTTCCCGATGCATAGCCGTTAATTTTTGAGGAGTTCTCCTGGTACTTGACCATCAGCTCTACATCACCATACTCGTATGTATTGTGACGAGCATAAAGTGTTTAACATCCGTAAGTACTCAAGTAATCGAATCGCAATCCACGAAATACTTATTATTGAGTAGTTTCAGTGGTCATCTGTGGTCTTCATCATCAGTTCAACTTCCCCAAATGGTACTTTTCGAAAGCAACTGCTCAAGGTACTATTAGAAATACCCAAAACGCTATAGGTGTGCCTATAATATTTGAAGAGTTCCCTCGATTTCTCCATGATTCCATCATCAGACCCAAACGTGACCAACTAGAAAGTATACCCTTTCAAACAAAAAAGAATTTTCCTAATCGGTCCAGCCATCTGCGAGTAATGAATACATAAAAAAAAAGTTCAAGACAAATTGAGAACCTCCTCCTTTTTTTGAAATCGGTTTAAAACAATAACCACCGATGAATTACGAGAGCTAACGTTAAGTCTATCACATCGCATTAAAGCGAACGCACCGCACTGTGCTCGCAGGACAATTAATAGTCTCACATATTGCCATACCGCGCCATTATGTGAAAATGTGTTACTGTTTGTTATTCCCTAATAAATAAATAAATTATTGTCATTAATTTCATATTACTGTCACAATAGGTCAGCAGATGAGTTCTGAGCTAAAAATGGTTGATACGGAATCCCACAAGGCAGTTTTTTGGCCCCTACATTATTTTTAATATTTATAAATGACCTGTGCAGTCTGATACTGCCTTGTGTAATAATTTCATATGCGGATGATACAGAGTTCCTGTTCACAGCTATATCAAAAGCTAAGGTCTAAGAACTAGCAAAAAATGGCTTTAATACTGTGTCTAATTGGCCCAGAAAAATCTCTTAACTTGAAATATAGTTAAAACCAAGTACCTATTATTTGCAATGAGAAATACTAACACCAAAAAAAAAAAAAAAATTAAAAATATATCCATTTAGGTGCAATCGTGCATGAGTTATGCGCGTACATCCATTACGGTTTTTATATGCGAATGGCCTCACAACAACCGATCTCAACAGTGTATGAGGTTGTTGGCTGCTTAACCGGACTTGCCTGTAGCGGCCTTAATTATAATAATAAAGCCTCCATCCAGGGGTTATATTTAACTTACTAACTAGCCAACTATACACTAAGGGCACCCTCTGTGGAGTGAACATACATTTCAGGGATGCATTTTTATTTAGGTATTTAGATTTCAACACTATTCGTTTTTCCAGATGAGTCAGCTCTTGACCTCCATCACGCCTGATGGTAAGTGATGAGTGACGTCTATGATGGCACGAGATAGCCAAGAAGAAGCCTATACTCTCTTGCTCCTTTGAGATTTAAAGTGCATGGGTATAAGCATCTTTTTTGGCACACCGCGCTGTCTTAGAGTCCAGCTCGGCTTTCTATTTGGCTAACAGGTCAACGACCTGCTCCATCATGCAGTTTTAAAATAAGTGTCATTTGAAAAAGGAAAAACAATGCACTGCTGTGCGCGCGTCAAAGTCGTATCCCAGAAAATGAACAGGATGTCTGCCTCCAGTTATATATAGGACTTTCTTGACAATATAAAAATAACGGAAGTAACGCCCTTTATTAGGAGCGTATGAACCATAAGTAATAACTACGAATAGATACTACTAGCACTTCATCAGCGACTTAATCTACGAGAATTCCAAAGTCATTTACACCTTCCAACCAATGAAAAAAAATAAGAATTAAGGTTCCGAAGATTAACCCATTAAACAAATATTACTTCTTTATAGTAAACTTTTTTTAATTAAAAGTCTAAGGATATAACAATATATTAATTTAATTTTAAAACTTCATACAAATTTTTTCAAACTTAATTATAGATCACTGATGAAAGAAAATACGTTAATAAAAACTATATTTTATGAAAACTTTTTCGTTAAGGTGACACCATTAAAATGTGGCATTCATCAAATCATAGTGTACGCATGTGTGTGATGTGTGTAGTAGTGCTTAACATCAAAGAGAATGTAATACGCTATGTTTTACTTAACATCAGGTGAGATAGTATAGTGGTCAAACATAGCCTATCAACAATATATTCAAATAATTCAAAGATATATTTTTTGTCATCAAATTTTAGTTAGAAGAGAACATCAGCTTAAACAGTAGAGAGTTAGAGACCCACTCACCTCTTCAGGTGGAGCAATTTCCTTACAGACAATAATAGCATTCTCCAGGGCCTTAGCCGCGTGGAAGAACGCATTGTTCTTTTTATAGCATTCCGAAGCCTTCAGGTGGCACTCCTTGGAATTTGGCAGATCTCTGGCAATACGATAGCATTGCGCTGAAAAAAAAATTGTAACTAGGTATGTGTGAACTAAATTCTTTGAAGAAAATGGTTTGTGATATTATCATACTGCTAAAGTTTGATGTGTAATCGATATTCATTTTTAAATGTTAAGTAACAAAAATATCATTGATGCCCATTTATAAAAATCTATGACGCTTATATTATACTAGCGAACCAGCCCGGCTATAAAGGGTTTTCTCGTGTGGTAAAATCATCGAATACGTACATACGAATAGTCAGACTTCTACTGACTAAAAACCAACCCTGTTCCTTCAGCTGCCCAATCTCGTTAAACAGTCTCGTTTAGAACATTCACGCAACCCTGGAGGCTTTAAAGGGTGCTAAAATGATAAATAAATGATGATAAGGGTGTAAATGTTGATACTAATATGGTGGACGTACAGCCGACGACGGCCGCTCTGCCCCCTATATTTTTCGCGATAACCCCCTAAAGCTTATTTAAGTACCAAGACTTACCGGCCTGACTATATTCGTCAGCTGCTGAATCATAGTCTGCCTTCCAACGAAACATGCTCGTCTTCACGCTGTCAACAACATATTTCTAGATTAGATGAAATTACAAATAATCAATCAATCAAATTAGATATATTACAAAAAAAAAAAGGATTATGTCACTGGCATATCAAACTGTACATAGCTTCAAGAAACAATTAAATATTTTATCCTTGAAAGATTATACTCCTCCGGGCAAAACTTCATTTAGGTATGTATTAAGTGGGTATATATTTTCATATATTAAGTTGACATGAAAGATTGACTGTGGATATATTGTATTTTTGCACAATAATTAAAGGAGAAGCAAAAAGTATATATAGGATTAACTTATTGTACACCTATTTTTATAAATATATCTATCTATCTATCTATCACCCATAAATTGAAGATTGTAAAAGGTAAAATTCGCTTAAACACAGGCTTATGTATTGTCCCAGAGTGACAAACATGATTGGCCTGACTAAAGCTACATATACTTAAACATCATGAAATTGGGCATTAGCAAGCATGGTATAATTATAATTTTTTACTTAATCATAAGGGCTAATTAGGATTAAAGAATCTTTATTTCTCAAAAAAACATTGTGAGTACAGTTCACTTGTATAAGATATTAAATTTAAACATGATTTTGTTATCCTGTGATATCAAAGTGTGCAGTAAAAAATATATAAAACATCATCATCATCGTCTTCCGCCTTATGCCATTTATTTGAGGTCTAAAACTGCAAAAAATAAATAAATCATATCACATATCAGAAGAGTATGTATATCTAAGATCATATCATCATATCACATTATGTGTGGCCAGCTAGAAACCAAGGTGACCTCATATGTAAGGCACCCTCACATGTACTAATTATTCAAATCATGAGGCTGAATTTCATGCAAGCAAAATTATTTTCATGTATATATTTAAAATCAATTTCAAATCAGAATATTTTTGTAACATTCAAATATATATTTATCAACATGTTTATAAGAAAATTTAGCTTTATATAGTATAATAATAATGAGGGTTTTCTGGAAAATTTAAACCACTAGTTGGCGCTACTGAGGCGAGAGTCTGCTTTGGAAACGGAATCTTTGATGTATACATGACATTGACGTCAATTTGACAAATGTCAAAAAACTTTGCGTTTGTCAGGTACCTGGACCTGTTGCCTCAGTGCTGTCGCCTGGTGGAAGTTATTACAGAAAACCCTCATTGGAAGAATACCACAAAAAATGTTTTTCAGCAGCAATCAATATCATTATTAGTTCTATTTATTATTTATTTATTTATAGTTAATTAAAATGGTAAAACACCAATTACATTAATTAACTTAGTAAGAAAAGAATAATAATAATTGTGATTGATAATTGAAATTATACAAAATAAAATTAATATTAAAATGGAACAGTAGATACTCTAGCATACTTCTTCTCGCAGAACACCAGACATGCACGCATTTTACTCCATTCATCGGCAAACACATCACATTCAGGGTTGGTAGTGAAGAGGGCATTGAGCATCCTTAGAGTACGACATACTGGGGATTCAGCTCTGGCGACAGTTTTAGAAGTCGGTGGAGCAAACAAATCTATGAATCTATGAAGTCCTCATTAGGGATTAATTTCAAAGGCAGTATAATAAAATCATGCTCAACATTATTAGAGAGCATTTCTCAGAACTGAAGCTAGTTCATAATAATTGCTCATTAGATGTTATTCATATGAAATAGATGAAACTTAAGACCAAAGACATTCATGTATTAGAATACTTGTTTTTGTTATTATTGAACACCGCCAGTGCACCATGTTAAGTATAAATTTTGAGATCACTGAATTCTCTTAAATACACTCTGAATGGAGACTGATGTGAAGAGCAGCAGTGGTCTTTTTTCTTTTTTTTTTTTGTAATGTGGTAAAATCATCAAATGAGTCCTCCCACCCAGGGCAGGGCCGAAGGGACTGTCAGACTTGAACTGACTAAAACCCACGGTATTCCTTCAATAGCCCTTTACGTTCCGGGGTCACGGTAATGAGATAAGTCCCACGACCCCAGCAGGCTTCGGCCCTCTACAGGGGCAGCAGTGGTCTTAGTATGAGTTTTCGAAAACTATAGCTTTGTCTCTTTTACACTCATCTACAAGTCTGGTGAATGTGAAAGAAACAAAGCGATAGTTTTCGAAAACGACCAAAGTATTTCAAACTAATACTAAGCCTACGGTAGGCTAAATGGAGTAATAGGTAACACGGAGACAACTTGTGAATGTAAATAGTTCTTTGGTAACTTCTTAGTGGCTTAAGTTCCTGCAGGTGCAAATTATATACATAAACTTTCCTTAATTACCACTGTAACGCTCAGCAACATTAATATTTGTATGATGGTTTAGAAGTATGCACGGAAGCTTACAGAGGCAGAAAAAGAGTTCGTTTAAAACTGTTAATAGATTTGACAGTTGAAGATTCTAATTTTAATACCTACATTGAAATTTATTCACAGCAGCCTAGATTATTGTATAACTCCGTAATATTTAAGACTGTTAAGGGGTGGACAATGTTTACAGTTGCTAAAAGTACATAAATTTTATTTTTCCTTGCTAAGGCCACCCAATAAAATAAAACCAAATATATAGTCAGCCACCAAATGTGTGTGTTTCTTTATGTTTGGTTTGAATGTAGCCTAACACTGGTCAGCCCATAGGACTATATATGGCTCATAATTTGAAACATTTATGAATTCTTAGGTCTTTTCAACTCAGGATTTCTGTACTTTTTTACTAGTTTAGTACCTTTTAATTATTATTTAAGATTTTTAATGTAACCGTTTACTTATACCTAGGTAATTACAAACATTTTCCATTTAGACCAGTAGCTGAAAACAGAACACTAAAACATTAAGTAGAAAATGTTAATTGCTCCTTGAATGACCTGATATGCAAGTGATGTGACACTTTGTTGCAACTCTTTAAAAATGTGGTTATGATTTTGTGAAACATTTCCAAAGAACTGTAAAAGTTGGAAACAGATTTTACATTACCAAATGCACTATTTGTCTTTTACATGTCAAAGAAGCGAGCAAGTAAATTAGTAGCCTGAATTGAACTGAGGACAGTTCAATTCGGGCTCACCCTAACTGGAAAAAAATGCTGCAGAAAGTCTTGATGCCAAAACCTAAGCTTAAGCCAAAGAAAATTGGTGAAAATTTGTGCAAGGTATTATAACTAAACTCTATCTTAGTTTGTAATACTACTTTTTTCAAAATGAGCCCTCAATTCTCATACATGTAAAAGTTTATTATGCAAATAAAATGCATGTATTAACTTACAGCTGCTGCTTGGAATCACATGTTAGGTACTCATTAAGTTATGAATTATTGTTTTTTTTGTAGTTTAACCTTAACAAATTCAGGCCTTGAGACCTCAATTTCCATTACTTAGTGTTATTACACTTAACATAATTATGAAAGATAAAATGAAAACAAAATTGACACCTTGTGAAACTAAAAATGCAATAGATTGGTGTTACTTGTTATGATAAAACTCCAAATCTTACAATATTATCCAACTAGTTTCTTATTGATACGGATAACAATAATTTCTTTTTATATACTTTGTTTGTGGTGATTCTGAGTCACATATTAGTTCATTCTCCCATTACAAAGTAATCCTCACAAGCCATTTTATTTTTCACATATCCTATAATGAACTTGTTAACATCTAATGAAAATCAATGGTTATTCGTTAGTCTCGCTAAAACTTGAGAACGGCTGGGTATTGGGGATATTTAAGGAAATCCAGGGACAGTTTAAAAGGTGAGAAAATATGCAAAATAAAATATGGCGCTCCGATGTTCGCCGGATCAGTTAGTTCGTTTATAAGCACGTACGTAAAATCTTTGATCGTCTTTACGCAAATATTTCTAATTAGTAACATATGTTACAAATAAATAAACATAAGTTTTAATAAATAATCAGAACCAATCTCAAAAAGAAGATTTAAACTTACGCTCTTTCAGCCGCCTTGCAGTGTTCCCTCGCCTCAAATATTTTAGCGTTAGCCGACATCATGAAATAAGCCTAGCGAAATACTGGATATTTTAATTAGAATGTACTTAGCTCTAAGACTTTGTATGACAAATCAATACAGAGTGGAAAACGCGTTGACACTGTCAACCATCTTTAATTTTCTAATGATTTGCATTTCATTTGACCGTATGACGTTTAGCTGACGGCAAAAACAATGTTACAAACAACAAAAGTAAAATTTCTACCATTTTCAACTATTTTGGTGCGAAATATTTAATTTTGTTTTGAATAATTACTGTCAATCTGTTTTATTTATCCCATTGTTATTTATGGTGAACGCAGACCTAGCCGCACCGCACGCACCGCAGTCTTTGCATTCGAATTCTTTATATGAAGTTCTATGCAACCTCGCACACCTATCCGCGTCGCAGTCGCCGCAGTCCCTGAAACGACCGAACTCCCCTAGCCGCAGCTGATGACGTCACCCGCACGCAGCGGACGCTGCGGCTAGCGCAGTGCGGATGACGTCATTCGCATCCACGGCGTGCAGTGTTGCCAGAGTTATAATGTAGACAGAGAATCTCTGTCAACGGTTTATAATAAAACTACTTGTTCTCGTATAAATAATTACTTGCTTATTCCCTATTATAGCACCTACAGATAAAATTACACAAAAGAGCAAAATACCAATACCAAATACAGATTTTTTAAATCTTCGGTACAGATAATGCTTTCAAAAATCTGGCACTGGTTTCCCTTCAAAACGCATAAATCTTTCGCCTTTTTTTAATGCGTGTGGGGACGGGAACGACTGCAGCGACTGCGGCGCGGATAAATGTGCGAGGCCATTAACAAAAAGCGATGACTGCGGGGACTGTAGAGACTGCAGTGCGGCTAGGTCTGCGTTCACCATAAAGGTGAACGCAGACCTAGCCGCAACGTACGTGCCGCAGTCTTTGCATTCGAATTCTTTATATGAAGTTCTATGCAACCTCGCACACCTACCCGCGCCGCAGTCGCCGCAGTCCCTGAAACGACCGAACTCCCCTAGCCGCAGCTGATGACGTCACCCGCACGCAGCGCGGATGACGTCATTCGCATCCACGGCGCGCAGTGTTGCCAGAGTTATAAAGTAGACAGAGAATCTCTGTCAACGGTTTTTAATAAAATTACTTATTCTCGTATAAAGAATTACTTGCTTATTCCCTATTATAGCACCTACAGATAAAATTACACAAAAGAGCAAAATACCAATACCAAATACAGATTTTTTAATTATTTTTTTTAATTTAGAATAGGTTCGCGTTTGACCACCATCTCACCTGATGGTAAGTGATGATGTGGTCGAAGATGGAGCACGCTTACCTAAAAGTAACCTATTCACTCTTGACTTAAAGACTCCTAGGTTATAGCTATCGGGAAACACAGACTGCGGCAGGGAATTCCACTCCTTAGCCGTACGCGCAATGAACGTATTCCTAAAACGTTTTATAAGTAAGGGTGAGATCTGTTCCGGTTTAAAGTACCGTCTCACATTTGCTAGGATTCCCAACTTTTTTGCTGCTAGTTGAGCCTTAGCCTCGATAAATAAACCAAAATTGAGTGTAGAAGTTAGTGTTACCCCAAGAAGCTCAATACGATCGGTTATCGGCACGGTTATATCGCGGAAAGTAGGAGCCGGTTGGAATGGGGCGTGCAACTGTCAAAGTGGCGCTAGTAGCACACTTACCAATATCAAAGCAGTTTCTCTATGGAACAGTAATGAATTCCTAAATTAGAGACAGTTATTGAGAATTTTTCGATTAAAGAACATGTATTATGTTCTTTAATCGGAAAATTGTACAGAAATCAATTGAAATCAATGAAATGAAAATAAAAAATATTACCACAGATAATACAGATAACTATATAATATCTCACATTCTAACTAACACTGACAGTGACAAAGGTTCTTACGGTGGTGGCGCCATCTGCGATTAGCTTTCACTTGCACGCCCCATTGGAAGAACAAGACACAGACTCCGGCAGGGAATTCCACTCCTTAGCCGTACGCACAATGAAGGTATTCCCAAAACGTTTGGTGCGTATGGGTGGGATGTCCACCATGTAACGATGGCGCTTCGCCGTTTGTCTCGTAGTCCGATGATGGAACGGGCTTGGTGGAATTAGATTGTGTAATTCCATCGCACACTCCCCGAAATGTAACCGATAGAAAACCGATAGACTTGCAACTCGTCGTCGATGTTCAAGGCTCTGGAGCATTGATTCGACCAGTGCGTCGTTGCCAATGAGTCTTTTGGCCCGCTTCTCGATAGACTCAAGCGCGTCCTGTTGGTATTTAGCAGATCCATCCCAAAGATGAGAGCAGTACTCCATACACGACCGAACCTGGGCTTGATAGAGAAAAGTTGTATTTCTAGTAAATCTAGGAATACACTCTTGCTTGAGCGTGTTTAAATAGTGACAAAAACATTCATAAGAAACGAGAGGGTTCTCTTTATCCACAGTAAAATCTTTAAATAATGTTGATGGCATTTGATTATATTTTTCCCAATCTGCTTTACTATAGAAAAATTTATCGATAGGTGAGTTTACTTGATATCTGTCAACTGAAAGACTAATATTCGTTATAGTTGGAAAATGATAACTGCCCATATTATTATCATGTACTCTCCACTCACAAAGAGGAGTAATACAAGGACTGATTAAGGTTACATCTATAGCAGAAGGGCTACAATTAGGATAATTAATCGTTGTAAATGAACCATCATTTAATATACATAAATCACACTCTTCTACAACATCAAACAATTGTTGGCCTCGAGCCTTAGAGGAAACGCAGCCAAAAGCTATATGGTGAGCATTAAAATCTCCTGCTACAAATATTGGTTTTGGCAGACCATTTTTTATTTTCTTTAATTTAGTCATTGGCTGACTACCAGTAGGAGGACAATAAACACACAGAATGGACATGGTACCAGTATCAATGGATAGTAATAAGGCAATTGTTTGAACATCTTCATAAAATCGGTTTGCAGTAAAGTATATTTAAAATTTGGTTTTATCAGAATAGCTACACCGCCATGTTCATTCTTTGCATTTTTGTATAATATATTATAACCAGGAATATTAAAATGTTGATTGTTTTTAAGCCATGTTTCATTTAATAAACAAATATCAATGTTATTTTCTGTCAAGAATTTATTAAGTAAAGGTTTTTTGTTATTAACACTTTGAATGTTGTGAAAAGCGATTCTTAACTGAGAAATACGAGAGGAACTGGTATCCATTTACGATAAGTTTTTAAAAAGCATATCTTTGATCGTTGTTGTAGTAATGGCAGAGTCATCAACCTTATTAGCCAATTCAACTAATGTACGAACAATTGCCATGGTTAAGTCATTATTGCCAAGTAACTGTGCTTTAACATCAAAAGAAGCAGCTTTCACTGGGTTGTGAGATTTATTTAAATTTAAAGATTTATTTACACTTAAGTTTCCTTTTTGTACATCTGGTTGCGGAGATTTTAATTCAGGAAAATCTGATAGATTTTGAGTATTTACAACAGAATTTACAACAAAGGAGTAAGTGATTTTGCTCTTCTTTTCTACAATTTTTTTCATTTTTATGGGAAAGGCCCTTGAGATAGCCATATGAGGCCCGCTGCAGTTAACACAGCAGAGCTCATTTGGCTTTTCACACTCTTTATAATGATGATCACCAGCACAACAGCTGCAGCGCTGTTTACCACTGCAGATCTTGGCTGAGTGATTGAATTTAAAACATCTATAACACTGCTGCAGAGGAGGAATATAATCGAAAACTCTGTATGAGTATTGAACATTGTCAGGTAATGCCTTTTGATAGAAATGTAATGCTTACAGTTTGTAAAGGTACACGCTCCTGTCCTACTTTTTTTAAAACCGTCTGATTGAAATTATTTCGTAGGTCGACGATAGCTTTGAGTACAAATCCTTGTTTGAAATGTTCGTAGGAACAAATCGTATGATTGCGGTTTTTTCAATATGAGCAGCTGGAATGAATGCTCGCATGGAATTTTTCCCCAAGAATGCCGTATTATTAATAAAGTTATTAGCCGTATTGAATTGTTTAAATATTACCACAATCTTATTCGCGTTTATTCGCCGAATTGCCACTACACCTTTGATTCCACTTGAAAATATATGGTTCAGATATATCGGACTTTTGTTGCCCAGTCTCTCGTTTGAAGATAATTCAACGAACACTTTAAACTCAGTAGAATGTGAATTTTCCGGATATAAACGTTTATAGTCTGGTTTGTAATACGGTAAGAAATTATTGTCCTCACCGCCGCCGTCGTTTTTACCGTCTTTCTCTGCGAGTCTGCGACACATTTCCTAGTCCTTTTATTACTTTGGGTCGGGGGATTATCACCCCCGCCCTTGTCAACCTCCATTTTTAACTCTATACTAAATTTTAATTATATATTTTCAGCTATTTACACTAAAATACAATAACAGAAAAAAGTTTTGAAAAATTGTTAAAATTTTCCGCCCTCTCAGTTCTAATTCCCGCCAAAGAATCTCAGTTTACATTATTGGTGAACGCAGACCTAGCCGCACCGCACGCGCCGCAGTCTTTGCATTCGAATTATTTATATGAAGTTCTATGCAACCTCGCACACCTACCCGCGCCGCACAAAAAGAAAAAAGATGAAAAAAGCGATGACTGCGGGGACTGTAGAGACTGCGGGGACTGTAGAGACTGCGGTGCGGCTAGGTCTGCGTTCACCTTATCTCAGCGCACCAGTGTTACCAACTTAGTGGATTTTCCACTAAAACTGGTGGTTTCGACCCCCCTTTTAGTGGCGAAATATTGCTTTTAGTGGCTGGTGGTTTTTTCTAGTGGTTAAGTAGAATTCTATTTCAATTATTGAAAATGCTATCACTCAACTATTAAGCCACTAAAATTTTACGAAATATATTATTTTATTTCAGTATGTTTAATTTACTTTTACTGTGTAGGCACAATAATTTTTTTTAGCAAAACGTAGAACCGACTTCCATATAAAAACACTACAAAGGCAAAAATAACTTTAATTTCGGTAGTCGGTGTCATTTGTTTAGTATTTTCTTTTTTTCTGACACCGCCTTCTTTTGTAGTGTTTTTATATGGAAGTCGGTTCTATTTTTTGCTAAAAAAAATTTTATTTTCGCTTTTTCGAGAGTATGTAATTATGTATGTTTGTATAATTGTTTGGCACGCTCTGTGGCCTGAACGGCTCGATGGAGTTTAGCTTGAGAGGTATCGTTAGATTTGTATTAACTGTGAGAGTAACATTATAGGTATATCAAAATAAAAAAAAAACCGAAATGGCGGATTTTTGTCGCCATATTATGCCTTCAAAAATGTTTTTTTTTTTTTCTCAAAACCTATCGAGTGGGGTATCAAAATAAAGGGTTTTAAAAGGTGATTACAAAAATATATATACAAATTATATGGTTAAGCTGGAAATAATAAAAGTAATTAAAAAAATTAAAAAACCCGACTGCAACCTTATACTAACACTAACTGAAAAGCTAATAAAAACAAGCCCATTTTAAATTAAATTAAAGTTGGAAGCAGGCGGGACCCATTTGAGTTTGAAACTATAATAATGGTATGGGCCCCGTCTGCTTCCAACTTTAATTTAATTTAAAATGGGCTTGTTTTTATTAGCTTTTCAGTTAGTTTTAGTATAAGGTTGTAGTCGGGTTTTTAGTGGGTCGGTTTGTAATTTATCTAGTTACAAAAGCCAAAATGTTAACTACTTATCACCTTTTACAAAATATTGCTTTTCCGGGTGCAGAGCCGTTAATTTTTGAGGAGTTCTCCTGGTACATCACCATCTGCATTGTGACGAGCTTATGCTCTTAAGCACTTTACAGTGCTTAACTATCTATATTCAAGTAATCTAATCGCAATCCACGAAATACTTATCATTGAGTAGTTTCGGTGGCCGTCTGGGGTCTTCATCATCAGTTCCACTTCATGAAATGGTGCTTTTCGAGAGCAACTGCACAAGGTACTATAAAAATACCCAAAACGCTATAGGTGTGCCTATAATATTTGAAGAGTTCCCTCGATTTCTCCATGATCCCATCATCAGATCCAAACGTGACGACAATGGGACCAACTAGAAAGTCAATTTTCAAAATTTCAAACAAAAAAGAATTTTCCAAATCGGTCCAGCCATCTGCGAGTAATGAGGTAACATACATAAAAAAAAGTTCAAGACGAATTGAGAACCTCTTCCTTTTGTTTGAAGTCGGTTAAAAAGTACAGAACTTATGGCAAGAGTTGACGATCAATGGCAACGAATTCATTCGCTGAAATATAATGAGACTAAAGATACAAAAAAAAAAATTGAAAATTGGAAATTGAAATTTGGAATGATGCTCAAGAGAAATAGAGGAATATAGATTTGAGGAATTCGCGACTTTTGCGATTACTTTCTTAAAACTGCCTCATTCTAATGCCGATGTTGAGAGACTATTTAGTAGTATAACATAACATAACATAACATAATCTTTATTGCGAAAACATTGAGACAACTTTTTAATAAGCTAAACTAGACTAAACAACTATTTACTACTACTATCTTATTACAAACTAGGATTACATACAGCAAAAAAAAGAAAACATTTTTCTCCAAATAAATGTTTATGCAGGTACTTACATTATAAATTATTTTAACCATTAGGACATTAACAGTAATCCATTGCATGTAATAACACTATACATAATTATTTGTTTGTAATATATTGAGTGCTTTTATAGGTTTGTTGTCTTTAGAACGATGCACCCTATACCCCCGTACTAGTTAAAAACTGTCTCACGGGCGCATAGTATTCCTCTTCCCCAGACATTCAATCTCATCGTGGCTGTGTCTAAGCATGACGTATTGATATGGAACAGTAGTACTTCTGTATTAGAATTATGTAATATGTGTTTTTTTTTTTTTTGCTTGCTTCTATTATATATATTGTATATTTAAGATATTTGCTTATGCATGTGTATGAGGTGTGTGTGTATGTTTTATGCTGTTTCAGTGTTTAAAATTTATGTACCCACTTTTATATCTCCATTAGTTCAAAAGAATTTCAGTTTCATTGTAGTCTAGCGATTTGAGGAAGATATATGTAGTTTTTTTTACATAGTTTAGAATTCAAATTTTTTAGTTTTACATGTTTACTAACTTTGTTGTATAGGCTAGGACCGAGATAATAGTAAAATTTTCGTGCAAAATTTGTCTTACAGTTAGGAACGTTATACACTATATCTTGTCTACGTCTTATTGTAAAGTGTGGTTCAATTCTATGCTGCGAAACAGTATAAATATAAATGTAATATAAAACAAGCAGAGGAACAGAATGAAGTGGAATCTTTTAACTGCAATATTAAAAATACGCTGCGGTTTAAGATTGGAAGGAAAAGTTTAACTAACTAACTCCAAAAAAGTTAGAAAACAAATCGGTAGCAAAGAACAAATAAATGTGAAACCGACGATGATGGTGCAGACAAAAGTTCTTGTATGTTAATTTACTGACTTAAAATATTTTATTACGTCATATTAAAGAATGTTGGTGTAGAATTTTATAGGTTTTATGTTGAGGTTATGGGCCTGCGCTGATTAGATTGGAAACAGGAGTTTAAAGCAGAATCATGAAGCCCTAAAATTGTAAAAATCGGATGAAAAATTGAAAAGAAACAAAAGAACAAATTAGAAAATTAAAAATGGCGGACGAAATACCAAGATTATTAAATGAAAATAATTACAATTTATGGAAAAAGAAAATATTAATGTGCATTTATGCGAAATAGTTGTATATTTGTTTGGAATTAATTAGCAATGAAAATAAGAAAGAATTTATAAAGAAAGATGCAAAAGCAAAATATTTAATTATCAGTGCTATGAGTAATAATAATGTGAACCATATTATTAATTGTGATTCCGCAAAAGAGATGTTGGAAAAACTCGATAGGATTTTTCTGGGGCAGAAAGAAAATCAAATAAGCCAATCACTACAAGAATTTTACAATTATAAATTGAAAGAAGAGGATATAATGTTAAGCATTAGCAATTTGGAAAATATTGTTACTAAAATTAAGACGTTAGGATTTAAATTAGATGATACACAGGTTATTTCAAAGATACTGTCCAGTCTACCTGAAAGCATGTCAAACTTCAGAACTGCGTGGGAATCAACAGGTTATGGGCCCAGCACGCTTCCACTGCGCAAAAGGAATCCGGCCTTTTTTTTTTTCGTGGTAAAATTATCAAATAAGTCCTCCCACCCCGGGCAGGGTGGGAGGGACTGTCAGACTTTTACTGACTAAAATCCACGGTGTTCCTTCAATAACCCTTTACGTACCGGGGTCACGGTAACGGGATGAGTCCCACGACCCCGGCAGGCTTCGGCCCTCTACGGGGGGGCCTCGTCATATTGCTGACGCTCTTTGAGGCGCGCGTGGAACACGACGCGCCGTCGACCCGGGCATGGTACATGGTCGGACAGCGAGTTGCCCTTTACTCGCTGTCCGCATGCCCGCGCCTACGGTGGCCGGAGATCGTCGGCCGACGTCCAACGCCGTGGGCGTCTACCACTGCGGCTGGGCTGGAGGGAGGACGCCATCCTCTCCCTTACGCGGCCCGCCTCCTCCTTCGGAAGCATGACTGCTTCGCAGAAGGAGGCGACCGCTTCCCACTCCCTCTCGCCCCGCAGCATGGCCTCGACCAATGCCGGGCGCGAGAGGTCTCCGCCTATTGCCGCCGTGAGGACACGTCGGTGCTCTGCCCAAGCGGGGCAGTCCTGCACCGTGTGCTCGACTGTGTCCTCAGGGCGACCCTCGCAGTGGTGACACCCAGGCGTTTCCTCCTTTCCCATCAGACACATGTACCTCCCGAAACTTCCGTGTCCGGTGAGGACCTGCGTCATGCGGTAGGTCAGGACGCCGCCGTGACGCCGATCTAGCCACTCCTCAAAGAGGGGTCTTACCGCCGCAATTGCGGCGTGCCCGGCCTTGGGTTGGGAGAGTTGTTCCCTCCATACTGCCCTGAGATCACGCCGGAGCTCTTCCCGCCGCGCCTCGACTTCTCGAGGCAGCGGGGATACGCCCCGGCGCTGCGCCTCCACGCGCCATTCATAGACGCGCTGGAGGGCAGTCGCCTCCAGATCCCAGGGTAGCAATCCGGCAAGGAGGTTGGCCGATTCGCCAGCGATCGTGCGGTATCCCCGGATCATTCGGATAGCCATGACCCTCTGGCATGCGACCAATTTTCGGCCTAGTGCCGTTCGGTAAGTCCTTGAGCCTATGTGAAAAGTCCTCGTGATTAGTTGATAGAGTTTCCAGTAAGACGGTACCCAACAGATTATGGGCCTGCGCTGATTAGATTGGAAAGAGGAGTTTGAAGCAGAATCATGAAGCGCTAAAATTATAAAAAAAAAACAGATGAAAGAAAAGAAACAAATGAACAAAATAGAAAATAAAATGGCGGACGAAATAAAAAAAATATTAAATGAAAATTATTATAATTGTTGGAAACAAAAGAAAATATTAATATGCATCTATGCAAGGGAGGAGGTGTTGGAGAAAATAATAATTTTAGAGGGGAGGTGAAGATGTTGAAATTCGAGGAGTTGATGTTGAAGATAGAGGTTTTTTGAAGATAGCGTTGAATAATTTTATATAGAGTCGAAGATAAGTTACGAGTAGGTGTTGAAGATAGTGTTGAATAATTTTATATAGAGTTGAAGAAGATATGTTAGGAGTTTGTATTGAAGATAATGAGGTTTTTTGAAGATAGCGAAGAGTTAGTTTTATATAGAGTCGAAGAAGATAAGTTAGAAGTTTTATAAGTGATGAGTAATTTTTGTATGAACATGTGTGTTTAGTGATGGTCAGGGTATAAAATTAAGAGGGGATGTTGGTATAGAATTTTATAGATGGTGTAGAATGATAGATGAGTAAGTTGGATGTCAAAGTTTATTATATAGGAAAAATTTGTGTGATCGAGTAAGTTTGGAATACAAAGAGTAAAGTAATATATGGAATAGTATATTTTAAAAGGATAAATGTCTTTTTATAGAAGTAAATTTTATGTACCGGTTTTGTTTTATAAGAGTTCAAGATAAAAACTATTGGTGCACCTAATAATAAAATGTGGTTGTAGTTATTGGATTTACTATATGAATAAATTATTGTAAGTATATACAAGTGAAAGAAAAGTTTCATTAATAAGGGATCCTGGATCATGGAAAAAATACCCACTCAACAAAGAACATTTTTTACTAATACAAGTAATAATAAATAAATACTGTTTTCTTTCGTAAAAACAATAAAGGATTGTGTAAATTATAGCGATTTTTAGAGTAGGGCCGATTTTGTAAGTGGTTTTCTGGTGGTTTTAAGGTGAACGCAGACCTAGCCGCACCGCAGTCTCTACAGTCCCCGCAGTCATCTCTTTTTGTTAATGGCCTCGCACATCTATCCGCGCCGCAGTCGCTGCAGTCGTTCCCGTTCCCGCACGCATCGCACTTGCAGTATTGCCAGATTTTTGAAAGCATTATCTGTACCGAAGATTTAAAAAACCTGTAAAAAATCTGTATTTGGTATTGGTATTTTGCTCTTTTGTGTAATTTTATCTGTAGGTGCTATAATAGGGAATAAGCAAGTAATTATTTATACGAGAACAAGTAATTTTATTATAAACCGTTGACAGAGATTCTCTGTCTACATTATAACTCTGGCAACACTGCGCGCCATGGATGCGAATGACGTCATCCGCGCTGCGTGCGGGTGACGTCATCAGCTGCGGCTTGGGAAGTTCGGTCGTTTCAGGGACTGCGGCGACTGCGACGCGGATAGGTGTGCGAGTTGCATAGAACTTCGTATAAAGAATTCGAATGCAAAGACTGCGGCGCGTGCGGTGCGGCTGGGTCTGCGTTCACCTTTAGAAGTTTGATCTGGCGGCAGCGTTGCCAACCTTACTGTTTTAACAGTAGATTTACTGTTTTTTCCGTGAAATCCCTGTTTTCTGTTTAAGTACCAATTTCTACTGTTTTTATTATTATATTTATTGGAGATTTCGTCTAAAACGATAAAACTTAAATACTTTAGCTTCATGATATACATAATGTATCCGTATAAAATTTAGCTGTCTAACAAACATGTCAAAGTCTGACAAAAATAATGTCAGTAATGACGTTGACAATATTTTGTTTAACTTGACCGTTGACTCTAGTAAAACAGAAATAAAGGAATGCTATAAATTTAATGCAACTAAAAACGTGAATAAATCCAATAAAAATATGTATGATTTTAATAAAAAGAGAGGCAGAAAATGTCGAGACAGAGAACTTTAAGATAATTAATAAATATTTGTAAGAATATTAAAAAAAATGTAAATTATTCATATTTTTATTATATAAAATAAATAATAATGATTATGTACTTGTGTTTTCAATTTCATTAAGTAGTAAATTAAACCATTCCGCAATACATTATGGCTTTATTCATTTAAGATTTCACATGTACAATTATAAGTAATGAGTAAACCAGCCAGTTCGATAGAGGTTGCATATCACCTCATTCTCCCCCCATTAAGAAGTGACATAGTCTTGAAGATAAGACGGAGGGTGTCGCTCTCTTGCTGAACGGCGCGGTGCAGAACCTTGTACGTTAGTAGGATCTAGAGTAACTGGTTGGTTCGTCGGAATACTAGTTGGTTCATCATTTATTTGAAATTCTGGTTCATCCGACTCAGCAGAAAGCCAGCTGGAGTCAGATCCTGTTTCGCGATCTTCAGCGTCAGAATATAAAGTATTTCCCAACGGCGCTAAGTGACGATTCGAAACTACCATCTCGCGGCCATTTTGACATCTTATGTGGGAGTGTAGAGGGTTGGTCTCGACTAGTTCTACTTCCTCGACAATTGGGTCATACTTACTTTTTCTAACATTATTTTTCAACAGTGCTCTCTCTGCCTCCGTAAGCCACGTCGGCATTGAATGTCCATTTGAAGATCTGCGGGGATGGGTGAACATTCGTTCGTGAGGTGTACATCCAGTTGCTGTGCACAATAAAGATCGTATGGAGTGTAGTGACTGTTCGAGGACAGTTTCCCAGCGGTTAGTCGGCAAATTCATTGACTTTAGCGAGAGTTGTATAGTTTTCCAAATAATGCCATTGTATCGCTCAGTTTGGCCATTACCTTGGGGGTTATATGGCGTGGTATAGCTAGTAGCTACGCCAATTCCGTGCAGAAAAATTTTCAGATCAGCTGATACAAATGCGGTTCCTCTATCAGAATGTACGTAGGTTGGTGTACCAAATATTGCAAATAATTGTTTTAGCTTTTTTTAACAGTTTCGGAACTTAGGTCAGAACAGGGAAACGCAAAGGGAAATCTAGAGTACTCATCTATTATAGTAAGCATGTAACGGTTTCCAGTTACACTTGGCAGTGGACCCTTGAAGTCTATTCCAATCCTTTCAAATGGAGCAGTCGCCTTGATCAATGTGCCCTTTGTTCTAAGAAATCTAGGTTTAATTTCAGCACAGACAGTGCATGATCCCGTAATTCGCCTGACATCATCGACTGAGTATGGTAAATTTTTAGCTCTTACCCAGTGAACCATTCGAGTTATACCGGGATGGCACAAATTCTTATGTAATTCAAAAAGATTGTCGGTGATTGATTGAGTTGATGCTGTTATATTTGCACGTGAGAGGGCATCAGCTACTATGTTGTCCTTGCCTGGACGATATATAATATCAAATCTATAATTAATAAGTTCCAGGCGCCATCGTTGAATCTTATCATTTTTAATTTTAGAGTTGTGTTTCTGATCAAACATAAAAGATACTGATTTCTGATCAGTTATCAGTTGAAATGTTTTACCCATTAGAAATTGCCGCCATTTCTTTATACTTTCTACAATAGCTGCAGCTTCCTTCTCTATTGCTGAATGATTACGTTCATGAGTGCTTAGGGTTCTGGAGAAAAACGCTACTGGTCTCCCTTCTTGGGTAAGAGCAGCAGCTATGGCGTAATCAGATGCGTCTGTTTCTACAGTGAGTTGTATTTTAGGGTCAATAACATTGATAGCTGACTTTGCTATTTCTGCCTTTAGCGATTGAAATGCTTGTATAGCTTCGGGAATCAATGGAAATTTATCTGATTTTGCAAGCAATCTTATTTTGTCTGAAAATTTTGGGATCCATTTCGAATAGTGTGCGAAAACACCCATGGTCCTTCGAAGAGAGGCCCGGTCATTAGGTATCGGCATATCCAAAAGAGGTTGGAGACGCCCAGGATCTGGCTTGATTATGTTGTTGCAGATATTATGACCTAGCAAATTTATCTCTGTTTTCGAAAATTCGCTTTTCTGTAAGTTCAAAGTAAGATTATAGCGAGTAGCAACTTTTTGAAAAGAGCTTAATTTTGTGTCATGGTCATTTTGATCATAGCCACATATTGTAATGTCATCTAGATAGGTATACACGCCTTGTAAACGTTCTTTCTGTATGATGGAATTAATAGCTCGTTGAAAAGCTGCAACGCCATTTGTGACACCGAATGGTATACGTCGAAATTGATATAGATTTCCGCATGCTTCAAAGGCTGTATATGGTTTTTCACCTTCTAAAATTGGTATTTGATGGTAAGCGCTACTTAAATCAATTTTGCTAAAGACTTTATGCTTGGCTACTTTAGAAATGAGTTCATCCAATAATGGCAGAGGATAAGCATCTAGTTCGGTGTATCTGTTTATTGTTTGAGAATAGTCAATAACCATTCTTTTTTGTGATGTTCACTAGATGTAACAAGAACTTGGGCTCTCCACGGTGAAAGACTCGGTTCAATAATTTTATCATGAAGAAGTTTTTGTATTTCAGCTTCGATAAACTGAGAATCTAAATCAGAGTGTCGTCTGGACTTAATAGCGATTGGTTTCTTAAAAGGTAATAAATTTGTAAATAAGCTTACTGGTTCGATGTTAGCTTCTGACAGAGCACATAGCTTAAGTGTTGGTTTGGATCCACCGAATTGCATTTCTAAGGCTTTGTGGTTCTGCAAGATATCGTGTCCGAGTATGATATCTGAACAAAGTCCATCCATAATCATGAGAGTGGCGTTGATAGTTTGGTTTTGTAAAGTAATTCTCAAAGGGCATGATCCATTCACTTGCATACATAAGTTAGACGTTGCCATTGTAATCCTTTGCTTGCAGGGAGTGATATTCAGATTATACAGACTAACAAGACGTTGATCAATAAAACTTGCTGTGCTGCCAGTGTCAATTAGTGCTCTTGCTGTAAACTTTCCGTTTATGAGAACTGGTGTGGTGGCTCTGTTTAGATCTGTTGCCGACAATATACAAGAAAAAGTATGTGTTGATGTGGCCATAGCGTGTTTGGCATGATCTTCGTCTTGTGTTTCGCTTGCTGCTACTCGGGGGCTTTTGCTAAGACAGACTTTAGAGTAGTGTCCCTTTTTTCCACAATTTGTGCAAATAGTGTAAGAAGCTGGGCACTCGGAGCGCTGTTGATGACGCTGATTTCCGCAGTAATAACATATTTCATATTTTCTTAGTTTTCTTGCAGCAGCGGTAGTGTTATCGTTAGTGGTGTAATTTACAACTGGCGTCAGCTCTTGTCGGTAATTATCATTTTGAATTTGAGCCATTTCTAAAGACCGTGCTTGTTCATATGCTTTAGCTAAAGTAAGTGTGCTGTTTTCTAAAAGCCGTTGACGTATTCCCGGTGACGATAGCCCTGCGATAAAGGCGTCTCGAACATATTCGCTCTCATTTTGCTCAGCGGTAACTGATTTAAAATTATAATTCTTCGAATACAACTTAAGCGTTTGAATATACTGATCAATCGACTCTCCCGGTTGCTGTTGTCGCTTGGCTAAACGATATCGTGAGTACACTTCGTTTACCGGTTTTATGAATAGCTCATCTAGTTTCTTTATCGCTATGTCATATTCTTTCGATTCACTAATGCAAGTGTAAAGGAGCGGCGATAAGTGGTTAACTAGCAGCTGGTACTTGCAATCTGTACTTACTGAAGTTCCTTTTGATTCTATAGCATGTAGAAAATTGTTGAATGTTTGTTTCCAGTGGATCCATATTGATGATTGGTCTGAGCTTATTGTTGGATCCGCTTCGAACCTTTCGGGTTTTAGATATTTTTCCATTATTTTTAAATGAATAAATTGTAGTAAATTAAACCATTCCGCAATACATTATGGCTTTATTCATTTAAAATTTCACATGTACAATCAAAGAGTATGTAATACACTATGTGTACAACAAGGTGTACAATTATAAGTAATGACACAAGTATTTGTGTTCGATGTCATTTGAGACATAGGTAGTAAACCAGCCAGTTCGATAGAGGTTGCATATCACCTCAGGTTTCAATTTTAATTCTAATAAAGTAGTAGACTGAATGTTTTAGAATTACCATTTTACTGTTTTCTACTGCTTTTTTTAAGTCTGATCTACTGCTTTATGCTTCGGTTAGGTGGGCAACACTGTCTGGTGGAGAGCTAGTTGAACTGTTGGCAACACTGGTTATACTTTCATTCAGTTTATTCCAAAGAGTAAAGGTTCCAGTATTTATATGTATTATGTGTAAAGATTGTATCTACCTACTTAATGCAAACCTCTGTTGCAGTGATGAACTTGTCAGTGGTTTTTGCTAATTACCATAGTAACGAAAAAACAATCTTTTGTAAAAATAAAACCAATATGATTTAAGTGAATTTTTCTTATTTAACAATAATATTAAAATCTTCACATGGGAGCAGAGCGTGGTTGCTTAATCTGAAAAGAGGCAAAGATGAACAGAATAGAAAGTCTAAATAAAGAAAATTACGATACATGGGCAATACAGGCCAAAGCCGTACTTGTTAAAGGAAAACTATGGAAATTTGTAGATCAAAAGATTGACCTAAACAATGCAAGTGAGTCAGATATTGAGGGAAACTTGCTGGCTGTCAGTGAGCTAATTTTAATAATATCGCCGTCGGAACTAAAGCAAATAAAAAGCTGCAAAACAGCTTATGAAATTTGGACAAAGTTAAACGAAACTCATGCTAGTAAATGTCCTGCGAGGAAAGCAACGCTACTGAAGCAACTAATTTTAACAAAATATGAAAAAGGAAATGACATCAAGGAGCATCTAGACAACTTTATGGACATTGTAGACAAACTGGAAGAAATGAATGTTTCAGTTCATGAAGATTTACTAAGTATTATGATGCTTTACAGTCTTTCCTCAGAATTTGAAACCTTTAGAGTTGCAATTGAGTCCCGTGATAATCTTCCGAAACCGGATGAACTAAAAATAAAAATTATAGAGGAATTCCAAGCGCGGAGAAACACTCAAGGACTCAACCCGAGTACAAGCTCAAGCGAACAAGAATCGTTTTATGCAAAGTCAAATTTATACTGCAAAATATGCAAGAAAAAGGGGCATATGACTAAGAATTGCTGGAAAAATTACAAAAATAAGAACAGGATTTATCCCAACAATAAAGGGAAGAAAGTTGACCAAAAGGAATTTAATAGCTTAGCATTATTAGGAAAAGATGAAGCATTTCCATTCCAGAAACAATGGATTTTGGACAGTGGATGCACATCCCACATGTGCTATAGCAAAGAATACTTCAGTGAAATAGAACACATGAATAAAACATTGAAATTAGCTTCTAAAGATCACAACACAAACATACTGGGAAAAGGAAGAGTTGATCTCTTATTAAACACAAATAAAGAAATAAATCTACACAATACATTGTTCATTCCAGACCTTTGTACAAATCTCCTATCTATTGGGAAGATTACAGATGCTGGTAATACAGTACTCTTCAAAAAGGATGGAGCTACAGTAAAAAATCCAAAATATGGTATTGTAATTAAAGCGAAGAGAACTGAAGATGGTCTCTATGCGATTTTTCCCAAGACAGTGATAAACTCAAAATATGAAAAAGTTAATTTTGTGCACAATAATAATATTTCAGAATGGCATTCAAAGCTGGGACATATGAACTACAAGGATATGAAACTAGCACTTAAGAATGAAAGTTTGATTGGACTTAATTTCAAAATAGATGAACAGCCAGAAGAATGTGAAGTTTGTATTAAAGCGAAAATGAAAGCTACGATCGGCAAACCAAGAACTGAACCTCGCACTTCTGAACCACTTCAGATTATACACAGTGATGTGTGTGGCCCGATGCCAAAAGCTTCTTGTGCTGGAAACAAATATTTTGTCACTTTTATTGACGACTTCACGAGGTATAGTCGAGTATTTTGCATAAAGACTAAAAATGAAGTCATAGATATGTTCAAAGTCTATAAAGCTGAAGTAGAAAACTTCATGGAAAAGAAAATTAAATGCCTACAATCTGACAACGGCACGGAATATTGTAACAATGAGTTCAACCATTTCTTAAAAGAAAATGGCATAACCAGAAGATTATCTGCACCATATACACCGCATCAAAACGGTATAGCGGAAAGGAAAAATAGAACTTTACTAGAAAAAGCAAGGAGTCTAATGATTGAGTCTAATGCACCGATGTATCTATGGGGCGAAGCTATCTACACAGCAAACTATCTGTCAAACAGAAGTCCAAATAATAGCATCGGAAATGCAACGCCATTTGAAAAATGGGTTGGTAGAAAACCAAGTGTTGCACACTTTAATAGATTTGGAGCAAAGGCATTCTTTCTCGTAAAAGGAAGACAAAACAAGTTTGATGCTAAAGCAATACCTGGAGTCTTTATTGGATACTCTGAAGTATCCAAGGCTTTCCGGATTTGGGTACCATCAACGCAAAAAGTGATTGTAACCAAAAATGTAAACATTATGCAGAAATTCTACTATGACATAAAGGAAGAAGAGAACACTAGCAAAAATAACAATGTTGGAACAAGAAAAGAAAAAGAATATGTTGAGATTGAATTTCTAGAACAAAACATAAATAGAGAAGTACAGGAAAGTCAAGAAAGAGAAGAAGACACGTACGTTGATACAGAAATGCAATCAGGAACTAATAATAATTCAATTTCTGAAGAAGATGAAATTTATTCCGCAGAAGAAGAAGTACTACCAATACCTCAAAATGAAGTCGCTGTAGAGCAAACAGAAATCAAAGCTTTGCGTGATCGTTCATTAATACGCAAGCCCATACGTTATGATGATTGCGTTATGAACGCTGTTGCAGAGTTAGAAGACATTTACACTGAACCCAAAACATATAATGAAGCTATATCATCGGAAAATAGAGAAAAATGGGAAGAAGCTATGCAAAGCGAGATGAACTCACTTCAGAAAAATAATACCTGGGAACTTGCCACATTACCTAAAGGTAGAAAAGCTTTACCAAGCAAATGGATATACAAAATAAAGAGAAATGCTGATGGAACCATAGAACGGTTTAAGGCAAGACTGGTTATCAAAGGTTTTTCTCAACGTGAAGGTATTGACTATGATAAAACCTTCAGTCCAGTTGCACGACTTGCAACTAACAGAGCAATACTAGGAACTGCAGCTAACGAAAATCTGAATTTACAACAATTCGATGTCACAACTGCATTCTTAAATGGTACAGTGGAAGAGGAAATTTATATGGCACCACCGAATGGACTTAATGTACCTAAAGGAAAAGTATGTCGACTTTTGAAAAGTCTCTATGGCTTAAAACAGGCACCTCGATGCTGGAATGAGTGCATACATAAGTTTCTGATGAATGCAAAATTTCAGAGAAGTGAGGCAGATCCCTGCTTGTATGTAAGAGTCAATGGAAACTCAAAGGTTATTGTAGGACTGTATGTCGATGACGGCTTGGTAGCTTCCACTGACAACGCTGGTCAAGAATTCTTAAATGAAATTGAAAGAAACTTCAAAATCACATCGAAGCCAGCGTCATATTTCCTTGGTATGGAAATAAATAAAAACAAAGACGGATCAATAAACTTAAGACAAACAGCCTACGCCAAAAAGGTACTAAAACGATTCGGCATGGAAAACTGCAAATCAGTTACATCTCCGGCAATTAAGATGTCAAAATTGCAAGAAACTAATGAAAATGAAGATGTGAAATTTCCGTATCGAAATTGTGTCGGAGGACTGGCTTACCTGATGGTCGCAACAAGACCAGACATCTGTTATGCAGTGTCAGTAGCTTCCAGACATTTAGAAAACCCCAGTAAGGAGGATATTGTGGCTGTAAAGCGAATTCTTCGCTTTCTTAAAGGAACTCTCGATAAAGGTTTAACATTTTATCCAAAGAGTAAAGCAAATGAATTAATGTGCTACTCAGATGCTGATCATGGAGGAGATCCAGAGACTGGGCACTCTACCACAGGCATGGTTTGCCTTTATGCTGGCACTGCTATTGCCTGGAAGAGTCAAAAACAAACTTCAGTGGCTCTATCAACCACAGAGGCCGAACTTGTAGCAGCAAGCGAAACCGCACAAGAAATTGTGTGGTTGAAGAAGCTTTTTGCAGACCTAACTAACACAGAATCTTTAAAAGTTACACTGTGTATTGATAATGAGTCTGCTGTGAAATTATCATATAATCCGCCTTATGAATTTTACCGTCGAACAAAACATATTAGTTTGAGACACTTCTACATTAGAGAATGTGTATCAAAAGGAGAAGTAATTGTTAAACAAGTTGCAGCACAAGTTCAACTAGCAGACATGTTTACAAAACCTCTGTATGGACCAAGGTTTAACGACCTGTCTCGTGGAATTGGTCTTGAAGCAAATTCTTAAAGAAGTGTGGGTGTAAAGATTGTATCTACCTACTTAATGCAAACCTCTGTTGCAGTGATGAACTTGTCAGTAGTTTTTGCTAATTACCATAGTAACGAAAAAACAATCTTTTGTAAAAATAAAACCAATATGATTTAAGTGAATTTTTCTTATTTAACAATAATATTAAAATCTTCACATTATGTATCATCTATGGTTGAACTTCGAAGACTAGGCAGCCCGCAGCATGGTCTATGACCTTCGCCTGTCCAACCATGAGTTGGACGAAAAAAAAAAAAAAACATCTATGGTTGACCCGTTGCCATGCTTTGCTTGTCGTTTGAACTTAACTTTTAAAATTGTTACGATCTAGTGCAAAGAAGTTGTATCGTTTTATAATTTAACAATTCAGATATGCCTGCTAAACCAGCTAGCCGAAGTGGTGAGTATAAATTGTATTGTTATTTTGGCCCAATTTTATTTCCGTTCAGTTTAAATATGAAAAAAAAAAATAACTAGGGCTTTTATTGCTATAAAATCTTACTTTCTGTCATTTTCACAGAGAACGATGGCCCAGGTAAGATGAGGATGACACCCAGAACTCGCAGTAGTCGCGCGGGTTTAAAACTACCTGTGGCCAGAATTTACAGGATTCTCAAGAACGGCAACTATGCACCTCATGTTAGTCAAGACGCTGCAATTTATATGACTGCGGTTCTTGAGTACTTGGCTACTGAGATCTTCGAGTTAGCGGTAAAGGCAGCAGAGGCAAATGGCAGAAGCAGGTGAGCTTGCAAAATCAACATAATTTTTTATACCATAATGATGAAACAATGAATGAGGGTAGTCATACCCACATTCGTTATTTAATATGAACTAAATTTAAATTAGGCTAACTCTTCTGATGGTAATGGAATCATATCTAGGGAACTCCTTAGTAGTAGTAGGGGCTTACTTAAAGCAAGAAACTTACTTTGAATAAAGTTTTTTCAATCAATGCTCACTATAAATAAGTTTGAAAATTATTTTATTCTTATACCTACTAGAAATCTATACCCTTTGTTTAAAATTTTTGCAATGTAATAAGTTACACTTTACGGACTGAACTACCCTTAGTATTAAAAAAAATAGTTTAAGTTCAACAACATTCTAAGAATATTTTATCATGACCAGAATCTCACCTCGACACATCATGCTGGCTGTGCAGAATGATGAAGAACTGAACAAAATGCTGGAAGGTGTGATCATATCACAGGGTGGTGTGATACCTCATATTGAACAGGAGCTTTTACCAAAGTAGACTAAAAATTCAACAAGCTTCTAATATTAATGGTTCAGCATAAGAATATTAATCTTAACTCACAGGTCATTTAGTTGTTAACGTTTTTGTTGCAAAAATGTATTGATAAGAGTTCAAGGTAGGTTCAAGGAAGGTAGCTTTGGATTTTCTGCTGAAGTCTATCGGTTTTTTATCGGTTACATTTCGGGGAGTGTGCGATGGAATTACACAATTTAATTCCAACAAGCCCGTTCCATCATCGGACTACGAGACAAACGGCGAAGCGCCATCGTTACATGGTGGACATCCCACCCATACGCACCAAACGTTTTGGGAATACCTTCATTGTGCGTACGGCTAAGGAGTGGAATTCCCTGCCGGAGTCTGTGTTTCCCGATAGCTATAACCTAGGAGTCTTTAAGTCAAGAGTGAATAGGTTACTTTTAGGTAAGCGTGCTCCATCTTCGACCACATCATCACTTACCATCAGGTGAGATGGTGGTCAAACGCGAACCTATTCTAAATAAAAAAAAAAAAAAAAAAAAATCATACAAAAAATAAAAATAGAAACCAAAGACTCGATTTGCACTTTAATCTAAACTAAATTATTTTTGATACAAGCAGTCAAAGCAAACAACAAAATGCTACCTCGTGTATAGACAGTCATTCTTTATATCTGGAATGAACATGTAAAATAGATTTCCTAATTTGTTAATGTTTGAGATTGGTTTCAAAGCTAATAATGTTGATCTACCCGCTCTAAATTATTATAATATTTAATTTTTGTAACTTGTTGAATAATCATTAATCAAACTTATAAGTTTTGCATGTAATGGTGATGGTGAATTTTTATAATTATCTTATTAAATAAAAATTATGAAAGCAAGGTAATGGTATTATTCAGTAGCATCCTATAAATAGGCACTTACCTACATTTTATGAAATTAGTTCCCCTCTACTGAATTGTGAATAGATAAAATTTAAAAAAATTGGCCAAGTGTGAGTCAGACTCGCCCATGAAGGGTTCCGTAGTAACTATTATAATATAATTATACAATATGTATATTTATTTAACAAAAAAAACCTTACCAATTTCTTAAAACTAGCTTATTTACATTTTTTACAACTACGCCAAATAACTTTGATTTTCAGTGTTTGTATGAATTACAAAGTTATTTTTGCGGTTTTAGAAAATATGCTGTATCTCAAAAACTGCTCACCCGATCTCATCCAAACCAATTTTGGTTGAAAGTTTACATTAAGATCTACAGACATACATGTTTTTTAGATTTTTCACTCCATTATTATAGAAGTTAGAGGGGACACACACACATTTTACCACTTTGGAAGCGTATACCTTTTAAATGATTAAATTTATGAAAATAGTAGTTTTAGAAACCTCAATGTCATTTTTAAAGACCTGTCTATAGATATCACACACGCATGGGTTTCATGAAAAAAATATTTTCCGTTTTAGTTCCATGTATGGGGAGCCCCCTTTATTTTGAATATTTTTTCTTAAAATCGTAAAGCGGTTAAAGTTTTTCCTTTGTGGGTAGGCACAGCATTAACTTACGTTTTTGTGTGCTCTTAATAAAATATTTTTTTTAAATAGTTATATATATTTATTAATGAAATAAATCAGTTTATTTTATAGTAGCCCCCCCACACCTGCTATCTATTGTTATCAAATCTATAGAACTTATTCCTGGTTCACTTTCACTACACACTGAAGTCACTGAATATGGACACTAAACTTGCTGCCAGCTTGGAGGGCCTCGAGCAGCTGTTTGGCTCCCGAATGCAGGAATATGAAGCGAAACTGCAGCAGGCTGCCACTAGTACCACATCAGCTTCACCAGACATTGCATCCATTGCACGTGAGTTCTCAGAGTTTAAGCTGTTTGTCCTTCAAGCACTCTCCCAGTTAAAATCACAAGTTGAGTTGCTAGCTGCTGGGTTCGATAGGCATGGAACCACCATGCGAAGAAAGGTCCTGCTGTTCCATGGTGTTCCAGAAAAGGACAATGAAAAGTTACTGGATGTGGTCCACAACATCATATCCAACCAAATTAAATTGTCGGAGGTATGTAAGGACCGGAACATTATCAATGTTTGTCATCGGCTCGGATTCTCACAGCAGAAGGCTCGACCCATACTGGTACGATTCTTCAAAATGGAGCACCGGCAACTTGTATGGGATAGCAAGAAAGCTCTCAAGGGTACCGGGATCACCATCTCCGAGTTCTTGACACAAGCTCGGCATCGTGTGTTTGCAGCTTCTCGTAAGCATTTTGGTATACCGAATTGCTGGTCCATGGAGGGCAAGATTGTTGTCATTTGCCCAGATAAATCCCGGCGGAAGATCGAAACGGCAGGCGAACTTCACGATCTAATAGCCAAATTCCCGTCTTGTTCAGTCGACACCGAGGATTCTGCGCAATCTGAAGAACCTGGATCTCTTAGAGCCGCAACCGTGGCTACTTCCGCTAAGAGAACAAGGAAGACGCGTGTGCGTAAGTAGCTCATTCGTTGTTTTTGTTTTGCCAGTCCATTTACTTCACTACTTTTCAACTTAGCCGCTTTGCATGATCACAATCATTCTGGGCCCGTAGTTCGTTAATAATTTTTATTTGTACACCGCATTTCATTTTACTTTTTATTCTTTAATAGCCGGTATAGATAAAACCAAAGAGTATGTAATACACTTGGATAAAACAATGTTACAAATTATACTACAACGTGACAGCTGTAGGCAGATAGTGTCACTGCTCCTATCCATCCGTCATTGCGTTGCGTTCCATTCTACGTACAGTTCGATGTTTTAGTTTTGTTTTTATTTTTGTTTTTTCCATTTCTCCTATATTGTTGTTTTACTTGTATAACTTTGCTAGATAATACTGTAAAATTTCTGCCAATAGGTATATCAGCGAGTGGGGGAGGTTTTCTCAGAGGAAAATCTTAAATCTTTAATTTAATTGTGTTTTAGTATTTATTCTTATATTTTAAATATTTATATTATTTATATATATTATTTATATTCATGGATGATGTAGCTGATCTTAACGACAGCTTCTTCTCGTGCTCTTCTTCTACTAGTTTTGTTAGTGCGGACAGTGACTCTTCCTTACCACTTACTTTGCATGATAAAATCTCTTCTCTTTTCTCCAATGACCTTAAGAATCTGCATATAGCTCACATAAATGCTCAGAGTGTTCCTGGTCACTATTCTAACCTTCTGGCATCCTTTAGCAGTGCTCACTTGGATGCACTCTTGATATCGGAACCATTTTTGAAACCATCTCTCCTCTCTACTCAGTACTCACTCCCCGGCTTCGTCTTGACTCTTGATCCGCAATGATAGGACTGACAAAGGTGGAGGAGGTGTTGCTATATACCTGCGTGCTGATTTACTCTACAGGGTGGTCAGTTCATCTCCATCACGGTATTCTGAGTCGGCTGAATACTTGTTTCTTGAAATTACTGTTCATCACACAAAGGTTTTACTTGCAGTGCTCTACAGTCCTAATCTTCACATAGACTACTTCAATTCTCTCGACTCCACTCTCAGTGATCTTTGCCCCATGTATGAGCATGTCATTTTAATGGGTGATTTTAATACTTGCTTAATTAAAAATGATTCTCGCTCCCTTAAACTCCTTTCACTCTTGCTTGTCTTCTTTCAATCTGCAAGTTTTGCCTCTTTCTGCAACTCACTATTTTCCTAATTGTACACCCTCTTTTCTAGATCTCATGAATGTCTCCTCACCTAGTACTGTTTCTTACCATGGCCAACTTACGGCTACTTTTTCAACCAACGACAAAAAAAGGAGGAGGTTATCAATTCGACGCGTATATATATATATATATTTTTTTTTTTAATGTATGGTCATCGAGTACTCGAAGACGGCTGAACCGATTTGGAAAATTCTTTTTTTGTTTGATAGGGTATAATTTGAAATTGGTACCATTGGTCACCAAGTCAGGATCTGATGATGGGATCCTGGAGAAATCGAAGGAACTCTTCAAATATTATAGGCACACCTATGGCGTTTTGGGTATTTCTTATAGTAACTTGTGCAGTTGCTCTCAAAAAGTACCATTTGGGGAAGTGGAACTGATGATGAAGACCACAGATGGCCGCCGAAACTACTCAATAATAAGTACTAATTCGTGTATTGCGATTCGATTACTTGAATATGGATATTAAGCACTTTATGCTCGTCACAATGCATATGGTGATGTATAGCTGATGGTGAAGTACCAGGAGAACTCCTCAAAAATTAACGGCCCAGCATTGGGAAAAGCAATATTTTATAAAATGATATAAGTAGTTGACATTTAGGCTCTTGTACCTAGGTAAATTAAAAATCAACCAACTAAAAAGAGTAAAATAAAAACTTTTTACCAAAAAATTAAACCGACTCCCAAAAAACACTGCAAAGAAAAAATAACTTTAATTTCGGAAGTTGGTGCCAAAAATGAAAACACAAAACTAAAGACACCGACTACCGAAATTAAAGTTATTTTTCACTTTGCAGTGTTTTTTGGGAGTCGGTTTAATTTTTTGGTAAAAAGTTTTTATCTTACCACGATCTCATTTATCTTTCGTATCGTATTCGTGTTCCCAAGCGTGAGCCCCAGCTTTTATATCTCCGCAACTACAAGGGCATAGATCTGGAGGCTTTGCGGCGTGATGCCGGCGATCATGACTGGACCCCTCTGGTTGAGAACGATGACATCAACGATAAGGTGAATTGTTTTAACGCAACCATTCTTGACTTATATGATCAGCATGCCCCTATCAGACGTGTCAAAGTTAGACATAACCCTGCACCATGGATAACGCAACAAATTAAAGAGATTATGGCTCGCAGGGATAAAGCTAAGAGCAGATATAAGCGCAGACCTTCCGAACGGAATCTCTTTTATTACAAATCGTTACGTAATCGCTGCAGTCATCTGTGTCAAGATGCTAAGAGACGCTATTTTCACGACCAACTCAATAATCGCAGTTCTTCCGATGTATGGAAATTTCTCAAATCTGTAGGCATAGGTAAGTCACCTACCAACCAGTGTAAGGATGTCAACCTGAATGATCTAAATAAGCATTTCTCTTTCCTTCCCTTTTCTCTTGATCCGTCTGTTAAAGCTGCGACACTAGAGAGTCTTTCTAGGTTGCCGTTACCACTTTGTCCTCTCTTTAAGTTTAGCGATGTTACTGAGGATGACGCTAAGAAGTCTATTCTTGCGATTACTTCTTCAGCAGTCGGTAATGATAAGTTGTGTTCAAGAATGATAACTCTTATCCTTTCCTCTTTACTTCCTGTTCTCACTCACATCTTCAACCACTCATTTTCCTCTTGCTCCTTTCCGTATGTTTGGAAACAGGCTCACATAATACCTTTACCTAAAACTAACAATCCTACTTTATTAACCCACTTTAGACCTATTTCTATCCTCCCTTTTCTCTCTAAAGTTTTTGAGCACATAGTTCATAGACAATTATCATTTTTCTTGGCGACAAACTCGATAATATCCCCTTTTCAATCCGGTTTTCGCTCGGGTCACAGTACTGTAACCGCGCTTTTAAAAGTGACTGATGACATCCGCTGGGCAATGGAGAATAAGTCCCTTACTGTTCTGGTATTGCTGGACTTCAGTAGCGCATTCAACTCAGTGGATTTCGATATTTTACTTGGTATCCTCAAATCTATCAATTTCTCTCCTTCCACTTTAGCCTGGTTCGGATCTTATCTTCGGGGAAGCTCTCAGTGTGTTCGCCTGGAGGAGTCTTTCTCTGATTGGTGTAGCCTCACTGAGGGTGTTCCTCAGGGTAGCGTTCTCCTCTTCTGTTTTCAATTTTCATAAACTTTGTTACCAGAGTAATCTCCTCTAGTTTTCATCTCTACGCAGATGACTTGCAGCTTTACCGTCATTTTACTGTAGTTGACACGGGTTCTGCAATTGCTGCAATGAATCATGACCTGGCTTGCATCAGCGTTTGGGCTAAGTCATTTGGTTTGCAAATTAACCCGACTAAATCCCAGGCCATGATCATTGGCAGCAGATTCGTTCGCAGTGCGGCTGTTGTTGCATCTCTGATGCCTTTATATCTCGACGGTGTTCGCATTGACTATACCGAAGCCGCTAAAGATCTGGGTGTGGTTATTGATTCCAATCTCTCGTGGCGTGCTCAGGTCAATGAGGTCAGCCGAAAGGTAAATTTCTCCTTTCATTCGCTGAAATGCCTTCAAAGTCTTCTGCCCTTGAAGACTAAAGTTTCTTTGGCACAAACACTTATTCAGCCGATTATAGATTATGCCGATGCCTGCTATTTGGATGCTACCGAGGACCTATTAAACAAGCTTGAGCGCTTGCAAAATCTGTGCATTCGCTTTGTTTTCGGTCTTCGAAAGTATGACCATGTTTCTCACCTTCGCAAGGAACTCAAGTGGCTCCCAATCCGTCTTCGCAGGAACACTAGGATTTAGGACAACCCGTCTTACCCTTCCTACCTGCATGAGCGTTTTTCTTACGCTCGTTCTAGCGACGTTCCGTGTAGATCACACCTTAGATCCATCCTTAAATCTCATCCTCATAAAACTAGCTACTACTCTTATTCCTTCTCTGTCCATGCTGTAAGATTGTGGAACTCACTTCCGCCTAGCATTCGTGATTTAAAAACTATATCTTTACTCAAATGTCGATTAAAAGAGCATTACCTTTCCTCTCAACTGTGTTAATTATTTATGTATATATTTATATGTTTTTATATTCTAACATTATGTATTTATTTAAGTATATGTTATTTTTATTGCATTATAAGTATGTTTAGGTATATTTAATATTTTAGTTTTAGACTTCACATATTAATTTTCATTTCTCTTCTTGTTCTCACACACTATTGTCTACATTTCTTTTTCACTTCTCCTTTCGCAGGTCTGCTGGAAGAAATTTCTTAAGAAATAAGCAGTACCTTTGTACTCAAATATTATAATTATGTTGTCCTATTGTATTTTACTGTGTGTACATAAATAATAAAATAAATAAATAAATAAATACATTTACCTACCAAGATTCACATGTATAGTCCTAATAGTTTCGGAATAAAATGGCTGTGACATACGGACTGACGGGGTCAGTGGGTCGTCTTAGGGGCGGAGTTTAATTGCTATGTTCGAAGTAAGACACATGCAATCAATGCACCTTTGCCAACGCAGTGGTAGGTAGCTCATTGATGCCTTTCATGAAGAAATCAGCTGGACGGAAGACAACAAATTCTTCGAAGGCATTTTCAACCGACGACAAAAAAAGGAGGAGGTCATCAATTCGACGCGTATATATATATTTTTTTAATGTATGGTCACCGATTACTTGAAGATGGCTGAACCGATTTGGAAAATTCTTTTTTTGTTTGAAACGGTATACTTTGAAATTGGTCCCATTGTCACCAAGTCAGGATCTGATGATGGAATCTTGGAGAAATCGAGGGAACTCTTCAAATATTATGGCACACCTATAGTGATTTGAGTATTTTTTATAGTAACTTATGTAGTTGCATTCGAAAAGCACCATTTGTGAAGTGGACCTGATGATGAAGACCACAGATGGCCACTGGAACTACTCAATATATAAGTAGGAATAATAAGTATTTCATATGTTCTCCGCTTCGATTACTTGAATGTGGTTATTAAGCACAATATGTTCGTCACAATGCATATGGTGAAGTGAAGCTGATGGTGAAGTACCAGGAGAACTCCTCAACAATTAACGGCAGTTGACATTTAGGCTCTTGTAACTAGGTAAATTAAAAATCGACCAACTAAAAAGAGTGAAATAAAAACTTTTTACCAAAAAATTAAACCGAGTCCCAAAAAACACTGCAAAGTAAAAAATAACTTTAATTTCGGAAGTCGGTGCCAAAAACGAAAATACAAAACTAAAGACACCGACTACCGAAATTAGTTATTTTTTACTTTGCAGTGTTTTTTGGGAGTCGCACAGTGATTCATCCTGAACATGCTAGCTAGACAAAAGTCACTTTCAAATTTCCAAGACCTAATTATCTAAGTATGTAGCCAATATCCCCATTATTCCGGTTCTAAGAAATGTTTTGCACATATTTCAATCACTGATAAGCTAATGAGGGCTGTAAACTGGGGTAAGTAAAGTGTTAATTAGTTGCAATTTTGCTTCTAACGAGAAACATCATATGCTACTTATCAAAAAAAAAACTGTGATGGATTTTGTAGCTGAAGGTATGTACTTTTTATTCTGATACTTAAAGTACCTATAGCTTTTTCTCATCATTTACAAGACGCGCTATGTTGCAAAATTTTAATATTTTTTTATCGTTTTTAATGTTTGATGGACCAGAAACTATCTCTCCCCTCTTTCCCCTTTTTTTTTTTTTTTTTTAACGTGGTAAAATTATCAAATAAGTCCTCCCACTCCGGGCAGGGTGGGAGGGACTGTCAGACTTTTACTGACTAAAATCCACGGTGTTCTTTCAATAACTCTTTACATACCGGGGCCACGGTAACGGGATGAGTCCCACGACCCCGGCAGGCTTCGGCCCTCTGCAGAGGGGGCCTCGTCATGTTGCTGACGCTCTTTGAGGCGCGCGTGGAACACGACGCGCCGTCGACCCGGGCATGGTCCATGGTCGGACAGCGAGTTGCCCTTTACTCGCTGTCCGCATGCCCGCGCCTACGGTGGCCGGAGATCGTCGGCCGACGTCCGACGCCGTGGGCGTCTACCACTGCGGCTGGGCTGGAGGGAGGACGCCATCCTCTCCCTCTCGCGGCCCGCCTCCTCCTTCGGAAGCATGACTGCTTCGCAGAAGGAGGCGACCGCTTCCCACTCCCTCTCGCCCCGCAGCATGGCCTCGACCAATGCCGGGCGCGAGAGGTCTCCGCCTATCGCCGCCGTGAGGACAAGTCGGTGCTCTGCCCAGGCGGGGCAGTCTTGCACCGTGTGCTCTACGGTGTCCTCAGGGCGACCCTCGCAGTGGTGACACCCAGACGTTTCCTCCTTTCCCATCAGACACAGGTACCTCCCGAAACTTCCGTGTCCGGTGAGGACCTGCGTCATGCGGTAGGTCAGGACGCCGTGACGCCGATCTAGCCACTCCTCAAAGAGGGGTCTTACCGCCGCAATTGCGGCGTGCCCGGCCGTCGGTTGCGACAGTCGTTCCCTCCATACTGCCCTGAGATCGCGCCGGAGCTCTTCCCGCCGCGCCTCGACTTCTCGAGGCAGCGGGGATACGCCCCGGCGCTGCGCCTCCACGCGCCATTCATAGACGCGCTGGAGGGCAGTCGCCTCCAGATCCCAGGGCAGCAATCCGGCAAGGAGGTTGGCCGATTCGCCGGCGATCGTGCGGTATCCCCGGATCATTCGGATAGCCATGACCATCTGGCATGCGACCAACTTTAGTGGTCGCGTCCGGATGCACAGGGCCCACACTGGGGACCCGTAGAGGGCCATGGACCGCACGACGCCGGCGTACAGCCTTCGGCAGGAGGCGTTTGGCCCGCTGAGATTAGGCAGGAGTCGCCTGAAGGCGGCTGCTGCCCGGTTCAGCTTTGGGGCCAAACTCAGGAAGTGCTCCCTGAAGTTCCACCGGCTGTCGAGGACGAGTCCCAGGTACTTCATCGTCCTCCCGACGCCGATGCGAACCCCCTCCACCGTTATGTGGGACTCGGACCGTGGCGCGTTCCGACCGCCATGAAAGCACATGGCCTCGGTCTTGTGCAGCGCCACGTCGAGTCCCAACTGCCGGATCCTATGAACGACTGTCGCAACCGCTTGCGTCGCCAGGTCGGCCGCCGCCTGGTGCGACTCTCCCTGCGCCAGGACGAGCGTGTCGTCAGCGTAACATACTACGCTGACGCCGTCAGGGAGGTCGCCGCGCAGCACCCAGTCGTATCCGATGCTCCACAGGGGCGGCCCCAAGACCGATCCCTGTGGGACACCGCACGACATCTCTCGCCGGTTCCACTCTCCCCGGTGACCGGGGTAGATGACGGCTCTGTCCGTCAAGTAGTCCTCGACTATGCGACGGAGGTAGGTCGGCACCCGGTGATACCGGAGTGCCTCCCTGATGCAACTCCAGGGCAGGGTGTTGAAGGCGTTGGTGATGTCCAAAGACACCGCCAAGACGACCCTGCCCCGGGATACCGCGTCCCCCGTCGTGAGGGCTGTCACGCGCATGACGGCCCCCTAGGTTGATTTTTTGATATATCATAGCTATATCTGTTAGCTTTTGATTTTTAGTAGTAAAAAATTCACAAAAAATTACAACTATGTTTTTTTACTGTTTTTCTAGAGATCAAATAAACCATCTCGAAAATAGAGTTTTTGGAAGAATGGCGTAAACATCCAAAAGAAAATCGAACCAGTGCATTATATCAATATATAAGGAACAGACACGAATTATTGGGTATTAGCGATGATTCCATAAAAGAGTTAAAGAACCATATCAGCAGAACTTCTTCAAAATTTGCTGAAAAATGGAAAAGTTCCGGAGGCAATCATGAACGCTTCTTGGCCAACCATTCTGCTTACTTGGCAGAAGATTTCAAGTATAAAGTGATTGTCCACCACCCCAAATCCTCAACATCCACTCTGGGTGGTCCTCTTACTAAAACTTTTGATGACCTGAGCGATAAATCGAAAAAAAGGCGACTCGACGATTTACTCCAAGAACGGGATAGAAACCAGTTGGTGGCTGCTGCTGAAATTTCAGCGCAGTTAGCTGGGCACCGAAATCTCGCCTGTGTGATTAGAGAAGCCAGCAACAGCCCAGAGAAGTGTCAAGACATGAAAAAAAAACTATTAGTTCGCGTGTTGATTCGCAAAGGTGCCTTTCAAAGAAAGAAGCTCTGGCTTACTATGTGGACGCCAGAGCTACAACCCATGCTTAGAAACAAACCTGAAAATGGGGCATGAAGGCGGGACATAAGGTATTTCCTTCATTTAATAGTGTCAGGCAGGCTAAATTAGACTGTTATCCCCCTGAGGAACAGATTCTCGTAATCGAAACTCGTGCAGAAATAAAACTTCATGTCGCGTTAAAGAAAACAGCCGAACGTCTAATTTCTGCACAGCTTGAGGTATTCAGATCTTTGCCTCCTGACTCATTATTCTCCCTTATAAGCATGTGGGGGTGCGATGGAAGTTCTGGTCATAGCACTTACAAACAAAAGTTCGCAAACAGTGAAGACACTGATGAGTTTTTATTTGTATTCTCATTTGTGCAGCTTCAATTACTTGACAGCAGTGGTAACATTGTTTCGCAGAATCCTCGACCATCTTCTACTATGTATTGTAGGCCAATTAAGTTTATTTTCTCCAAAGAAACAACAGACTTTACTGTAACGGAAACCAACAAAGTTTTGGAGGAAAGAAACCAATTGGTACCAACAATCGGTAATGTAAATAGTAATGAGGTATCTGTGAAATATGAATTGCTATTCACGATGATTGACGGTAAAGTGTGCAATTCTAAGACTGAAACTTCCTCCGCTCAAAAGTGCTACATTTGTGGGGCTACTCCTAAATGTATGAATGATGACTCTAAGGAATTTGTAGTAAATAAGAACAATCTGGGTTTTGGTATATCTCCACTTCACGCTTAGATACGCTCCTTTGAATGTTTGCTTCGCATAAGGTATCGTCTCAAAGTTAAAAAATGGCAACTTCGAGATGAAATGACAAAGTAAATGTGAAGCAGCGTTTGGCTCGAATCCAAGATAGGTTTAAGTCGGAAATGGGTTTGATAGTTGTTGCGTCCCAAATGTAATTTTGAACGCTCTTTTTGGTGTGGCAACATTCTATTGTCTTTGATGTTGACACTTGACATAACCTCTCTGACTTGACAGATTGACTTTGCTTGCTTGGAAAAATGCCGGTCGTCGGAACCCTGTTGAGTTGATTATTTGGTAAAATATTGTTGGATTCGCCTGTCGAGACCGATAATTGGGTCGCGAATTATCTAATTGTTGAAGTGTATTCCCCATTTGCCGAAAAACCCCGGGATATTGTTGAATCGTACGCCGCCTTGTCGTCGGTTGGCCTGGCACGCGGAATTTGTTGTAAATCGAATTGGATCTCGCGAGATATGAACAGATTAATTGTGTTCAGTGATTGATTGAACTTTGTAATCTCGGATTAACAAGAATCCAGTGATATTTCTCGGAACACATCGCCTTATTGTCTACCACGCGTAGCGTGCGCTTGCTGGAAACGAGTTGGGTGTGATGCTGGTCGGGACCGCGCCATCTGAAGATCGACGCCTTGTGACCGTCCTAGAACCCGTAACTTACATCACACGTTACAATTACTCACCTCATATCACATACAAACCACACTTAGGGCGTGACCTTTGAAGGTCGAACTTGGCGTCCCCAGCACTCAGGTTAGTGGTACATTTTGTTCTTATTATTAAGTAACCTTGTTTATTGAAAACAACGGTAGTCTCCACGTATCGTGGAAAAGTTCCGGACACGTCCAGTTACCGTTGGCTGGCCTATTGCAGTCCTGACCAAACTGGTAGCAGAGCGCGGCTCTTATAATATAAGATCCACTGGTTTAATTGGAAGTTTTGAATATTGTTGAAAACTTAAAACTTGAGTTTAATTACTTAACACAACTTATAACTTGATAAGTTTGAATATATTGCTTTGTCAGCCGGGCTCAAATAGTACTTGTAGTTTGTACTGTAATTTGTAGTGCTAGCCCCTTAGAATTGAATTGACAAACAAGATTTGTTTGTGAAATTAGGAATTGGTTGTATTTGGTACATAAGTTGGTATATTGTTGTAAAAGTTGTTTGGTATTTGTGGCAATTAATAATTGAATGTCATTGATCTGAATTTGAAAGGTTATCTAAATAATAATTACACATAGTCTAACAACATAGGACTTGAATTGTGTGTATTGCTTATTGCATTTATTTGTATTTATTGGATTTTGTTAGAGATTCTCCGGCTCAATATTATACAGACAATTGTTGTGCTTATTGATGTTTAATTGGAGTTGATCCTGCACAATAGATACATTGAATTGTTATTTGTTTTGTAACTAGCCATCCTTAGCAAGCTAGATTCATACCTGGAATGGGTGCAGGGTCGGATTTGGACTTGAAATAATTGAATTAGAATTTTTATTTTGTTGAATATATTTGGCCGGCTAACAAGTCATTGCTGTTTGTTTAATATTTGATTGTTGGTTGTTGATTGTTGTTTTGTATTAATATTTGATTGTTGCAATGGCCTCATTAGGGGCAGTCAGGGAGGCTGCTGCGGGATTGACCTCACAGTTGAGATGGTTCACATCGGCAGCTGCAACGGTTGAGCGTGTAGAATTGGAAGAGCTCACCCTTGCTCGGTATGGGCAAGTGATTGAGAGGATTAAGTCAGCTGATGCTGCGCTCATACGCTTCAACGAGTACATCATGGACGTGGATTTGGGGGTGATGGATCAGACAGCCCGCGATAAGATTTTGGGTGACTATGACCAGATTATCCACCTGGGGGATGTCATATGTCTACGAGCGCGGGAAATTTTGAGGAGCCGGGTGCCTGATGCGGCTTGGACCACTGGCTGGGCTTCCTAGATCTCTTTGAGAGTCTTGTCGATGCACGTTTGGACCTCGGACCTGCCCAGAAGCTGGCCTATTTGTTGTCTGTCCTGGAGGGCGAAGCCAGAGCCTTGGTGCAGCACTTGCCGGTGACGGATTCCTCTTACCCGACCGCTCTGGAGCTTCTCTCCCGACGGTATCAGAACAAGCGCTGCCTGGCTGATGTGCACATCGACCAGATTTTGGGGCTACCGGCCATTGTCAGCACGTCGACGTTGCGCACTGACTTGCTGAACCCGTTGGTTTCAGCGACCAACGCTTTGAGACGCTTGGAGTTACCGGTAGAACATTGGTCCTACTTGTTGGTGCACATAGTGCTGCAGTTGCTCCCCGCGGAGTTGAGGTCACGTTTTGAGCAGGAGTATGGTGGGGATGGTGCCACCCATCTTCCCCCCTTTGACGACCTCCTCAAATTTTTGGAAGACGAGTGTCGGTTTGCGGATAACACTCGTGGCGCTACGGGGTCGCCCCCACTACCTTCTCAGCCCAGAGACCAGGGACGGACTGGGGCCCGGGGGCCTGTTGATGTTCCCCCCGCCCCTCGTTTTGCTGGCGCCCGGAGTCCTCGGGCTAGGGGGCCTGTTGATGATCGCCCCGCCCCCCGTTTTGCTGGCGCCCGGAGTCCTCGGGCTAGGGGGCCTGTTGTTGATCGCCCCGCCCCTCGTTTTGCTGGCGCCCGGAGTCCTCTGGCTAGGGGGCCTGTTGATGTTCACCCCGCCCCCCGTTTTGATGGTGCCCGGAGTCCTCATCATTGTGACTTTTGTAAGGCAACGGGGCATGTCATGGCGCGTTGCCCGGATTTTTTGAATTTGCACGTAAGTGCCCGCCGCCGTATTGTCAACGCACGCCGTTTGTGCTTTTCGTGCTTGGGGGCCCACTTCCATCGGGACTGCCCCGACCCCCGCCCGTGTAGAATTTGTGATGGGTCCCACTTGGAGATTTTGCGCGCCAACGCGAACCGCTCCAGCAGACCAGCTTCTGAGGGGGGTTCGCGCAGGGGGGGGTACCCCGGAGACGAGCACCGGGCTGAGACCCGCGATTCCGTACGCCGCTCTCCACCCCCCGCGCAAGTTGAACGGAAGCCCCACGAGCGCCATTTGGTCTTCCCTCGTCAGGGAGAACGCGCATTGGCTGCTAGGCAGCAGTGGCCGGGTCGGCGCCGCTGCCTTTCCCCTCCGTTGGCGGAACGTCCCCGGCTGGAGTCGCGCCCTCCGCCATTCGGGCATTCGGTGGGATATGCCCCTCCAGTGATGGCGAGCGGCTTGGGACACCGCGCGGACGAATGGTTTGATTGTTGGCCTCGTCGTGAACGAAGGCAGCCTGGAAGCGGCGATCGGTCGCCGCCCAGACATCACTAAGAGATTGACGCCTGCCCCGCTAAAGGAACCCCCCGATCAAGACGGTTTTGTTGCCAACGGCCTCGGTCACGGTCTGGGGACCCTTGGGTGACTCGATTGTGGTCTGTGCCATTTTGGAAACGGGAGTCCGGGGTTGCCTTTTGTCTTCTTGGTTAGCGGGACAGGTTGGCCTGAAGATGAACGACCTTTCAGGCAAGATTTGGGGAATTGGCGAACCGGCTGACACCACTGTTGAGGGAAGGACCTGGTTTGAGGTCACCATTGTGAGTTGTCCTTACCCTAAAATTGGTGCTCCTGCCCTTGTTGTAACTGAACTTGGTACAATTGTTGGTGACTGATCGTCACACTAAGAACTCGCATGCCGGTTGCAATGCGCTGTTGGCCATTCTGCAGCGAGAATTTTGGATTTTGTCGGCTGATCGCGTCAATGAGACGAGGCCCTTTGCTGGCGTCGTAACGGATTTTGTTGGTCCCCCTTTGTTGAAGACGTCCACCCTTCGTAATAGCAAGATTGTTAGGGCTTATTTGTGTGTTTGTCTGCCTGTCAACCAAGGCAGTACATTTGGAGCTGGTAACCTCCCTCTCGACAGAGGCCTTTGAGGCGACTTTGGAAAGATTTGTGTCTCGCCGTGGGTTACCTTTTTTTGATTAGGTCTTATTGCGGTACGAATTACAAGGGTACAAGTAACTATTTGAAGGAGGTATACGCCTTCCTTAATGAGAACCAGGCTGACATTGGTAATAGTTTGGCCCGCCGAGGGGTCACTTGGTTGTTTGACCCGCCAGCCTGCCCCCCATTGGGGGGGTATTTTTGGGGCCGCGGTGAAAGCGGCAAAGGGACGCTGGCGGAGATTGTTGGGAGACACCGTTCTCACCTTTAATGAACTAGCTACGGTATTTGGCCGCATTGAAGCTGTGTTGAATTTGCAACCTTGTCAAGACTTCCAATTGATTAGCGGACGGGTAGGCCCGTCCGGGGGGGGGTAGATGTTGCGTCCCAAATGTAATTTTGAACGCTCTTTTTGGTGTGGCAACATTCTATTGTCTTTGATGTTGACACTTGACATAACCTCTCTGACTTGACAGATTGACTTTGCTTGCTTGGAAAAATGCCGGTCGTCGGAACCCTGTTGAGTTGATTATTTGGTAAAATATTGTTGGATTCGCCTGTCGAGACCGATAATTGGGTCGCGAATTATCTAATTGTTGAAGTGTATTCCCCATTTGCCGAAAAACCCCGGGATATTGTTGAATCGTACGCCGCCTTGTCGTCGGTTGGCCTGGCACGCGGAATTTGTTGTAAATCGAATTGGATCTCGCGAGATATGAACAGATTAATTGTGTTCAGTGATTGATTGAACTTTGTAATCTCGGATTAACAAGAATCCAGTGATATTTCTCGGAACACATCGCCTTATTGTCTACCACGCGTAGCGCGCGCTTGCTGGAAACGAGTTGGGTGTGATGCTGGTCGGGACCGCGCCATCTGAAGATCGACGCCTTGTGACCGTCCTAGAACCCGTAACTTACATCACACGTTACAATTACTCACCTCATATCACATACAAACCACACTTAGGGCGTGACCTTTGAAGGTCGAACTTGGCGTCCCCAGCACTCAGGTTAGTGGTACATTTTGTTCTTATTATTAAGTAACCTTGTTTATTGAAAACAACGGTAGTCTCCACGTATCGTGGAAAAGTTCCGGACACGTCCAGTTACCGTTGGCTGGCCTATTGCAGTCTTGAACAATAGTAGATAAACCAAAACCTGGATTCGGAAATACTAGTGACGGAAATACTGCTCGTCGGTTTTTTGGGAATCCTGAACTAGCTTCAGATATTACAGGTTTAAATGTGACCCTAATTAAGAACTTTGGAATCATTTTTAGAACGTTAGCTTCGGTTTACGATATTAATATTGAAAAATTTAATAGTTTAACGCAGGACACAAAAAAAATATACCTTAGTCTCTATTATTTAGCCAGTTACGGTGCACAAACTTCTTTTGCACAGTGTCGATATTGTGCAATCGGCTCTTCTACCTATTGGGCAGCTTTCTGAGGAAGCTCAGGAAGCTTGCAATAAACATTGTAGAAGATTCCGAGAACATAATACACGAAATGTTTCACGTATTGCAACGAATAGAGATTTACTTAATATGTTAATAATCACATCTGCAATTGTATTGTTGTGGGTTATTATTATATTGATTTATTTAATAACTTTAATTACGATTTACTCATTAAAATTTTAAGATCATAAATCATTTATTAATTTGCAAACATGGGTAAAAATATATACATTGATGTAAGAATTTGTACTTTAAAGTAATTTGCTAGGTATATAAAGTTAGGTAACGAGGTCCCACTGTGCAATTAGTAGCTATGATATTAGTAATTAAACCATATTATGCGTTGTTACCCCTTTTTCTATTGTATTTATCTTTACTTGCTTTAATTAAACACAACTTATACTGATAATCTTTGTTTTCTTAAAAATCGTTACCCTAGTTACCTACCTACCATCTTTTATTTGGGTGTTTTGCTCGAATTACGCAATAAGACATCACATAAAAGCCGTATAAGACAAAAAACATCAATAAATAGTTTTGTCTAGCTAGCATGTTCAGGATGAAACACTGTGAGTCGGTTTAATTTTTTGGTAAAAAGTTTTTGTAGGTACCTACTGCCTCTCGGCTAGGGCTTTCATCCCGGGAATCTCGGTCTCGAAAATTTCGAGAGTCTCGATGATTTTTTAGTATTTTCGAGACTCGAGACTAACATCTTCGGTCACGGGAATAACGAGACTTTTGAGACTTCAGTAACATAAAACTGTATTAAATAATTTATTAAACCAACCGCAATTGCGGCGGTAAGACCCCTCTTTGAGGAGTGGCTAGATCGGCGTCACGGCGTCCTGACCTAACGCATGACGCAGGTCCTCACCGGACACGGAAGTTTCGGGAGGTACCTGTGTCTGATGGGAAAGGAGGAAACGCCTGGGTGTCACCACTGCGAGCGTCGCCCTGAGGACACGGTAAAGCACACGGTGCAGGACTGCCCCGCTTGGGCAGAGCACCGACGTGTCCTCACGGCGGCGATAGGCGGAGACCTCTCGCGCCCGGCATTGGTCGAGGCCATGCTGCGGGGCGAAAGGGAGTGGGAAGCGGTCGCCTCCTTCTGCGAAGCAGTCATGCTTCCGAAGGAGGAGGCGGGCCGACGATCTCCGGCCACCGTAGGCGCGGGCATGCGGATAGCGAGTAAAGGGCAACTCGCTGTCCGACCATGGACCATGCCCGGGTCGACGGCGCGTTGTGTTCCACGCGCGCCTCAAAGAGCGTCAGCAACATGACGAGGCCCCCCCTGCAGAGGGCCGAAGCCTGCCGGGGTCGTGGGACTTATCCCATTACCGTGACCCCGGTACGTAAAGGGTTATTGAAGGAACACCGTGGATTTTAGTCAGTAAAAGTCTGACAGTCCCTCCCACCCTGCCCGGGGTGGGAGGACTTATTTGATAATTTTACCACGCTGAAAAAAAAAACAACGTTAAATTTTTATTATTGTTATTATGGATATGGCAATGGCAGCACGGTCGAGCATAGAGTAAAGCTTAGTATTATCTGTGAAGTTTAAATAACACAGATTTTGTCTAAGTACATATTATAAATGTAAATTGCTGTGCCCGACACCACCGACACCGGGTCCATGTGGGCTACAACTTATATTAAGATCTTGTTAACACATAATTATGATTGCAATAAAGATTGAATTATGGAACTATTCTGATTAAATTGAAAGGGGTTCGAACTTTTTTGTATAAAGACTGGCATGTCGACCAACCGCCATTTTGTTTTTGTTTTTTAGAAATCGTGGCGCATACTGAAAGTGGCATGTATGTAACAAACAATATCAGTAACATGCTACCCCAAAATGTCACATTACTGAGATATTTAAAGGTAAACATCGACATATGACTACAACGACAATCATTAAAAGTAGACTTATTACGTGTCTATAAGCATCAGATTGTATCTAAATAATCGTAACCAGGTTGATTATGATTACTAATGTTTATTGAGAGAGTAGGTACAGACGCCAGCACATCAAGCTACAACAATCTGTCAATTTCTTTAATAGATTTTCAACTTTATTATTAAAGAATTTAGGTTCAAGGTTGATTGAGAAAAATTGACAATTTCGGGAAGCTTCATGTGCTGGCGTCTGTACATTACACGCTACTAGGAGCACGAGAATACTACTAGAAATAATTATTTATCCACTAAATTGCATTGCAATGAAACGCAGTCGACATGTCACTATCGTGTGGCGGATCATGTAACATGTTACTCAGCTTGAAAACGTTTTTAAGCAGTAGTTAAACAAAAGGCAAAAGGTATGTCATTTAGGTTAACATTTATTTATAACTGTATGTATGATATCAAATATAAGTGAATATTAATACTAAGATGTGACATTTTAAAAGATTTATAATATATCTAATACGTTTCATAAATACTACTATACTACATAATCCATAAATTCAGCAGGAGGTCGGATAGGGGTTCTTAATGCCGAGCCTAATCCATGTACCAAAAAAAGACATGTACCAAAACACTTATTGTTCATTTTATAATACGGTGGGATGAAAGACGGCCAACACGCACGTGTGGTATTCTTTGACATGCGTTTTATTGCGATGCGATGCGATTTAGTAGGCAAATAATTACTTAAGTAGCGGTTTTTGTTACGATTTTAAGTGAAAGAGACTTTAATTAATGCCTTTTATTGTTATTAAACAGATCGTAAGTTGATACATCGCACACGCACAGTACAGTATGTCAAAAGGTGGAGAGCAGGAAACGGAACTAAAGTAGTGTTACCACATATTAGACTCAAAACTATTATTTATGAAATTAACCACAAATAATTTATTACTACTTTAACACCCTCCTTTAATTTCTTAAATAACTAATCTTATTATTGAAAGAAACAGAATTTCACTTAAGTACTTGAAGTATTGTTATACAAACAATCTCTATATGTAACTTAGTACCTAAGTCCTTAAATTTCTAAGCAAGATTATATTTAACAATATATTTTATTCATCAACAATACAAATGGAATATGTATGCTTACTTACATCTTCACACTTTATATAACATCCAACAGTTAAGTTTTTAACCAGTTAAGGTTTTGGTAAATACCTACATATTTTAAACTGAATACAATCACAAATATTATTACTAACAAAATCTAGCTTTCATAATTATTATGAGATACACAATGTTGCATTAGAGTCGAGACTACTAAACAATGTCTACATATCAACAAAACAAAAAAAATATATCTGCCACATCTAGTTGTCTAATGTTAGCAAATACACTTGTCTAACACATTATAGTATTCTTATGTTTTACAAACTTATGCTTGTTCAAAGCTTTTGTCATTACATCAGCAGGTTGTAAATCAGTTGGACAATACGTAATACGAAGCTCATTATTCATGTATAGTTCATGAATGTAATGAAACCTGACGTCTATATGTTTGGACCTTTTGTTAAATATACCTGTTTTAATCAATTGAATAGCACTTTGATTATCTATATAGAATTGAAGCTCTGAATATTAATATTAAGTTCTTTTAACACTGATTTTATGAATATTGCATCTTTACAACACTCTGCAGCTGATATGAATTCTGCCTCTGTGGAGGAAAGTGCAATTATAGATTGCCTTCTTGAGCACCAGGCAATAGGACACCCAGCCAACATGATAATATACCCTGTGGTACTTCTACGAGTGTCACAATCACCGGCATAGTCAGCATCACAGTACAAGTCTAAATCTTTTATGTTACCTCTTTTCTTAAAGAACAATCCATCACTAATAGTACCTTTTAAATATTTGAAAATCCGTTTTATTAAAACTACATCCTGCTTAGTAGGTTTTTCTATTTTGCGACTAGCTAACCCAACTGCATAAGCTATATCAGGTCTTGTCCTGGTTGAAAGATATAGCAGGCTCCCAACAGCCTCTCTATAAGGAAAAAGATTCTTGCCTTCCTCATTCAAGACTATTCCCTCTTGAACTACACAAGGTGTGTCAGCGGCTTTGCAGTCCAACATATTATATTTTTCTAGTATGTTTCTGGTGTAGTTTTCCTGAGACAGCAGAACTCCATCATCTTTATATGTAAGTTGTAAGCCTAAAAATGTTTTAGGTTTTTCATATACTTTTAATTCTATTATTTTATTTATTTTATTGAGTACCTTACAGCCATCTTCTTTATTTTTGGAAATTATTATTCCATCATCAACATAAATACCAATAATAACAGTAGTTTCTTTGTTTCTTAGTACACATGGCTCATTTTTAACTTGTTCAAACTCTAAACTCTTCATTATTTTAATAAATTCTTCATTCCATCTTTTTGGTGCCTGTTTTAACCCGTATAGGGATTTTCTAAGTTTACATACTTTCCCATAACATTCTTCAAAACCTTGAGGTACTTTCATATAGATTACCTCCCCTTCTTTAAGATTTCCATTTAGAAATGCGGTCTTGACATCAAATGTCATAAGATGGTAGTTATTGATCACCGCTATAGAGAATATAATCCTTAATGCAGATTGACATGCTACGGGGCTGAAGATTTCATCATAGTCTATATCTCTTTGTTCAAAACCCCTTACAACAATCCTGGCTTTATATGATCCATTTTCTTTAACTCGAAATACCCATTTATTAGTTAGAATTTTAGCATCTCTGACATCTTTTTCATCCACTAGTTCCCACACTTGATATTTCTCTAAGGATTTTATTTCTTCACTTATTGCTTTTTTCCAATTTTCTTTTTCAGGTGACTCCATGGCTTCTTGGTATGTGAGTAGAACATAATCATCAAATCTTTGTGGAACTCTTCTTGTCCTTTTATCTATTACTTGCTCATCCTTTTTATTTCTATCCTCTTCTATTTCTGTGTTTTCCTGTATTAATGTTTCTTTTTCTTTTTCAGGTACTATGCTGCTTTCTTCAGGACATATTGGGTCTGTAAGCAGATATCCACCATGATCTTCAACATTTACATCCAATTTTATGCTCTGTAACTGCTGCTGTCCATCTTCTCTTATTATGTTATTAGTTATTGTATTAAAGACAACATCTCGAGCAAATACAATTTTCTTTTTATTTTCATCATATAACCTATACCCATTTTTAGAGTAACCTACCATTATTAATTTCTGTGACCTTGAACTTAGCTTTTTTATAGGTGTTAAATCTTTTGCTAATGCTTCACAACCAAATACTTTTATGTTAGAAATATCCGGTTTCTTATTATTCCATACTTCATATGGACTTTTAAAATCAATCACTGAACATGGCAACCTATTGAGTAGATATGTAGCTGAGTACATAGCTTCTCCCCATAGTTCTTTGCTAAGGTTTGAATTTAATAATAACGCCCTAGCTTTCTCCATCAAGCTTCTATTTAGACGCTCGGCTTTGCCATTAAGTTGTGGGCTATACGGAATACTGTAATCTAATTTTATACCAATTTTATAACACCATGCTTTAAATTCACTGCTGGAGTACTCACCTCCATTATCACAACGCAGCACAGAAACTTTTGCATTAACTTCTCTCTCAGTTTCCCTAATGTAATGTTTTAAGCAGTCACTAACTTCACTTTTATTTGATAACAGATAGGTTTTTGTATAATGACTAAAGTCATCTAACACTGTGAGTATGTACTTTTTTCCATCAAAACTTGTGGTTTCTACAGGACCACAAACATCACTATGTATTATTTCAAGTACCCTAGTAGCACGTTCTCTAGTCTTATTAAATGGTTTCCTTACCTGCTTAGCTTTGACACAAATTTCACATAAGTCCTGCAATTGTTTTATATCAGCCTTGCTGTATGTGACACCCGTAGCAGCGTCCACCAATTTCCCCAGTACCTCATTACTTGGGTGACCCATTTTAATGTGCCAGTCATAGACACTTTCCTTTTTATTTGCTAACAGAGACACTTCACTACTACCTTGTTTTAATTTTAAATGATACAGTCCTGTTGACTGTTCCTTTTTACCAAATATTTTAGTGCCACACTTAGCAGTAATCTCAACATTGTTATTTTTAAAAGTTACAACGGCACCATTTTCTGTAGCTGCTGAAACTGAAAACAGATTTTTACATAGATCTGGAACGCACAGAGTATTATTTAAGACACAATTGTCACCTTCAAAAGTGCCACTTTGTACAGACAACATTTTTTCATCTTTCTTTGCCAAACATATAGATGTCTCTTGGCATTCCAAATTACTTAACAAGTTTATATTATTTACCATATGTGATGTACAACCTGAGTCTACAACAAAGTCATAACAGCAATTATTCACTGCATTGTTACTTTTGTAACCTAAAAATGAAACAGAACTTTTATTGTTGCGAAAGAAACAGTTACTTTCTTTATGATTGTTTTTCTTACAAATAGAGCATACTTTCTTACAATCTTTTTTTACATGACCTATTTTATTGCAACCAAAACAACGTATCTTATTATTATAATCAGAATGGTTACCCACTTTATTAGAAGACTGTGAATCCTGTTTCTCCGCTCTCTTGAATGACTTAGATGCTCGAAATGCAACCTCATTGTCTTGTGAACTTGTATGTTTTTCTTGTTCCTTAATTAATCTTAATTTTAAATTTGCAAGGGTTTTTTCTTCTTTAGAGGTAGAGTCCCATGCCGTTACAAAATGTTCATACTCAGTAGATAAAAATGTTAGAATTTTTGACTCCACTAAGCTATCGTCCAAGGAGATGTTTAACTGTCGCAGCCTATATACCAGGTTATCCAGATGAGATAAATTTTGCACCATATCTTTATTTTTGTCAAACTTGTAGTTAAAGAAACCTTGCATGATTTTATTTTTGTGTCTGTCTTCAGTGCCGCCGAACATTTCACATAACTTTTTGTACATAGCACTTGCAGATGTGCATTGGAACAACATTGTTATTAACTTTTTGTCCACAGTTTGCAATAAAATGTATTTAGCTTGTGCGTCCTTTTTGCAAAATTCAGCTTTCTCTTTATCTTCAGTTTTAATACTTCCTTCAATTATATCTTGGAGACCTTTGGCTTGAAAGATAATATCTACCTGGAATCGCCAGAGTTGATATGTCTCAACATCGCTGAGCTTTTCGATATTTTTAAGTTCTTCGGTCGTCGCCATATTTTTATTACAAAACACGTCGCGTACGTGTTTTTATAATCGGACCGAATCGCAAATACGCTCACTGGCCGAACTGTTAATAACACAGGCCAGCTGGGCCCATAACCCTGTTACGATTTTAAGTGAAAGAGACTTTAATTAATGCCTTTTATTGTTATTAAACAGATCGTAAGTTGATACATCGCACACGCACAGTACAGTATGTCAAAAGGTGGAGAGCAGGAAACGGAACTAAAGTAGTGTTACCACATATTAGACTCAAAACTATTATTTATGAAATTAACCACAAATAATTTATTACTACTTTAACAGTTTTGTCGTACTACTAGACTAATAAGCTAAATAATAATAAGCGTATGGACGCGTAATGAGTCTATTTTTAATGATTTTCGTTGAAGTTATATGTCGATGTTTACCTTCAAACGTTTACGTGACACTTTGGGGTACCGTGTTACTGGACATTTTTTGTTCCTCTAGCCATGCATACCACACTTTCATCATGCACCGCGATTTAAAAAAAACATAATGGGGACGTCGATACGCCAGATAGGTTATATCCCCTTTCATTGTGAAAGCGCTAAGTGGTACTAAGTAGTATCCCTCTAGCGTACAAGCAGAAAGAGCTTTATGTAATGCGGGTTACTTTTGTAACAAAATTAGGGTTAAATGTCCTTTGTTTTTTACGTGCCCACTACAAAAATGAAAAAAAATGTAACAATTTTTTTATTTTATTTTGCATTTGTTTATGAAAGTAACTACTTGATTAAAATATCTTGATTTGACTCTCTAATTGTATAGCTTATAAATAAAAAACCTAGTTCTGAAATAGTCTCGAAAGTCTCGTTTTTCCCGGGAATTTCGAGACCACAACTAGTCTCGTTTTTTTTCCCGGGACTCAGTAATGCATCGAGACTGAAAGCCCTACTCTCGGCACAGTATAAAAATTATTCTGTGCTCTCGGGCACCTAAGTAGGTACCTATTAAACTTTTTTCCCGCCATGAAGTTATCCAAATTCTGGAAAAAGTAGAAGTCTGTCGTACTTACTCACCAGACCTTGTAGTCTGAGCTAATAGCAGAGCATACCATAAGTATAGAGCATGGAATATCGGAACCTTTTCCCAATACCGGTTTTGTTTCGATATTCAATTTTTTAATATCGGTATTCCGGTATTTCGATATTTTTCCGATATTATGGAAATAAAATGATCAAATTCAGTTTTAACTTTGTAAAGGTCCAAATATTAGAATTTAGAGACTGTATCAATGTGTGCTATGGAAATATAAATTCACCGTCGTTTATAATTACAAATATTTCATTGCAATCTTATATCAATTCGAATTTAAAAGTATATATAATAATAATAATAATATATTTATTTGACAAAAACCTTACAAATTTCTTAAAACTAGCTTATTTACAATTTGTGGAAGGCATACATAAATATTTCAACCCTGCCTCCTAAACTAGGATATCCTGTGTCTTAGGAGGCAGTGTTCTACTGTCGCTTGGACTTAGTTTTAACCCTTATAAGAAACCGTACAATCGCTAGGTATAAAGATAATATATATATATAATACACCTATACTTATAATAAATCTGTAGAGAGGTCAATAGGGTAGTTTCCTGTATTACAAAATAAATATTTTAGTTGGTTCGTTAGGTAGATTTTCAAAAAATATTTGTCACTTATTTTTTGCTTTTTCAATTCAAGAAAAAATCACAAAGATGGAAAGCTTCAAAGTACAGGAGTAGGGGCTGCTGACATCATACATTGCTAAGAATTATACCGAGGTGTGACGTCACGTGAAATTTCAACTCCCTGTATCGTCTTAATTTCTCAATTACGTGAAAAAATAAAAAAACTTGTACAATGTTTTTAGTTGAACTACGTGACCAACTAAATAAAATATTTTAGGAAACTGCCCTATTCTGTACATGAAATATATTTCCAAAATAACTATCAGGGGGTGATTAGGGATCGATGACTGATGCCAAAAATGCAATCTGTAAAATTTTTGTCTGTCTGTCTGTCTGTTTGTCTGTATAACCGTTATAGAAACAAAAACTACTCGACGGATTTTAACGAAACCTGGTACAATTATTTTTCATACTCCTGAGCTGGTTATAGTATACTTTTCATCACGCTACAATCAATAGGAGCAGAGCAGTGAAGGAAAATTTTGGGAAAACGGGAGAAGTTACTCCATTTTTTAAGCTTCCGTCGCGTGTGCAACCTTAATTGTTAAAGCTACACAGAAATCATTTCATGACGGAAATGTTCTCCTTAAAATTATATAAAAAATATCCCACGATAGCATATGTCTATCTTTTATGGTTCACTCACAATAACACGTGTAACTCCCGATAGCTTAGCAGTTCGAAGCTTCCTGATTATAATATTTGTCTACTCACACTCTCAGTCACCCCTAATTGAAAAAGTTAACATTATTAACTATTCCATAAAAAAGAATCATATAAATCGGTATAGAAACACCAAAGTTATACATGAAATACGCTAATAATAAGCCATCGCGCGTGAATACTGAATCATGCTATAAGGATTATTTTTAAGAAGCGGTCGCCGCGCTCGACGCGTCTCGTGGCCGAAGGTATAAAATTTCGTTCTATAGGTACTTAAGCCTCATGTGAACGTGATCTAAACAATATTACCAATACATTAACTTACGCTGACGGAGTCGCGGGCACAGCTATTAACAATAATATTGTGCGGTTCCGTATTGCGATATTTTTCAACAGTATTATAGATTGACATATTATATTTCCCTACTAAATTACGAAAGTTAATCTGTCTGTTACATCAAAATCACTGAACCGTGAGGAAGGACATAGGCTACTTTATTTTACGAAAAACGACGGAAACGCGGACGAAGTCGCGGGCAACAGCTATCTATACTATAATAATATAAGGCTGAAGAGTTTGTTTCTTTGTTTGAACGCGATAATCTCAGGAACTACTGGTTCGAATTGAAAAAATATTTTTTAATTAAATAGTCAATTTATGGAGAAAGGCTATAGGCTATATATCATTACGCTAAGGCTAATAGGAGCGGAGCGCCAATGAAGAATGCTTCAAAATCGGTTTTATATTTAACGTTAGCCCATAGTAACTATTTCACGCGGACGAAGTCGCGGGCAAAAGCTAGTAATTACATAAAATATAATGTGTTCTTTAACATCGTGTGGAGAAAAACAAAGAAATACTTAATCATAAATTTGAAAGAAAATGATTAGCAACCGAGCTTTTAAAAGCAGCGAGTGACTGTGCTTGTCTTACTGACACCGGCAATGCATTCCACAATTGAATAGCCTGCGCCGTAAAAGAATGGTCGTAAAATTAATGATATTGTTCAGAACAGATATTTCAATTTATATTATTTTGAGTCATATGTTCGCGAGCGCGCGCGCGTGCGTATGTGTATGAGACGTAGAACCATGCAGAAGATACGTCGCATGGAAAGTCATTACTTTTAGCTGTTTTTAAGAATTGCCCTAGTATTTTTTTTAGTACCGGCTCAGTAGTTACGCCTCAACGTCTGACGAGTCTCGGTCGCAGTTTTGAACCATTGCTCTCAAAACGATGAAGTTGAAACACATCATGAGGATACCGGTATGTCTTAGAGCCAAACATTCCAACACATTTGGCATCTACCACTCCGCATTGTGCTCGCAAGTTGGGTTACAACCCTCTTTCATGCACGGAGAGGAGGCCTATGTCCCGGTTTTGGGAATATTAGATACCTATATGCTGAATATGTTAAATTATCTGATCAGTCTATTATCAGAGGAAGGTGGATAATAAGAGGTAAGTAGTGCGTTGGTTGTCTTGTTGTATCTATATTTGTGGTATGGTGAAAGTCAACCTATGGTTGTCTTTATCAACATTGATACTACTGAATTTGTCAGGGTTTGGAGTTGAACACTATACTGTAGCTTGATTTGCTGTCTGTTAAGTAGAGGTATATTCGGTAAACAACTTTACGATTTAGTTCATGTCATTATCTGTCTAGCCTTTTTCCAATTATGTTGGGATTGGCTTGTAGCTTAACCGGATCCAGCTTATATTATAAAAAATAATATAAAAGTTTATTTCTTACCACAAGCCAAAAACATACAGGTTATATATCGACGCTTTCCGCTACAAAGGGCGTAAAGACCATTTTGGCTAAATTGACTTTTTGATGCAGTCTTACTTAGTTTTTCACGCTCTTTCTATCTGTATATTCAAAATTGCGCTACGTTGAAAAAAATGGTTTTTACTACCCAACATTTTCTTAACGCTAAACATCTCTTTTTGGAAAAACCAAGTCGTAAGACACATTTCTTTTTCATCACGACAGCAAACTTGCTGTATCTACAAATAAACATATTTTCTTGAAAAAAAACGGGGTAAAACACAGCAGCAAAAAAAAAACAAAATGTGAGTTACGCCCTACATATATAGGATATTCGCATACATCAGAAGGACGTCCGTAGAGTGCTGCGTAATCTCGACGTGAACAAAGCTAGTGGCCCCGACGGGATACCGGCAATTGTTCTTAAGACTTGTGCGCCTGAACTGTCTCCGAAAGCATGGAAGCTGGCTAACTTGCTGCCTGTGCCCAAAAATGGCAGTCGTGCTGACCCGGCCAACTACAGGCCTATCTCAGTTACGTACTTAATAGCAAGCTCCTGGCATACCTAGAAGCCAACGACATCTTCAGTGACCGACAATACGGCTTTCGCAAAAACCGGTCAACTGGGGATCTTCTAGCGTTTGCCATTCACATCTGGAGTGAGGCCATTGAGAAGCACGGGGAAGCACTTGCTGTTTCTCTTGACATCTCCAAGGCCTTTGATAGGGTCTGGCACGATACCCTTATTGCTAAACTACCTTCTTTCGGTTTACCCACTCAATTTTGCGTTTGGATTGAAGACTTCCTGAGAGATCGGTCTATTCGAGTGGTTATTGATGGCTGCTCGTCTGGCCAACTGGCAATTAATGCCGGGGTCCCTCAGGGGTCGTTTCTCTCAGCAACTTCATTTTTGCTGAACATTAATGATCTGCTTATGCCCGGTACCTTTGGGTATGCAGACGATACCACAGTTGCTGAGAGATATGTGTCCAGCGCGCGTGATGGTGAGTCACAGATCCAGTCTCTCCGTGAGGATGGTTGGGCGCTTGAACTTGTCCTTGAAGGCTGTCTTCGAATGGGGGATGCCAACTTGGTCAAGTTTAATGCAGCTAAGACCCAGGCGTTTCTTCTCCGCAAAAAGGAGCCAATTCCAACCGGCTCCTACTTTCCGCGATATAACCGTGCCGATAACCGATCGTATTGAGCTTCTTGGGGTAACACTAACTTCTACCCTCAATTTTGGTTTATTTATCGAGGCTAAGGCTCAACTAGCAGCAAAAAAGTTGGGAATCCTAGCAAATGTGAGACGGTACTTTAAACCGGAACAGATCTCACCCTTACTTATAAAACGTTTTAGGAATACGTTCATTGCGCGTACGGCTAAGGAGTGGAATTCCCTGCCGCAGTCTGTGTTTCCTGATCGCTATAACCTGGGGGTCTTTAAGTCAAGAGTGAATAGGTTACTTCTAGGCAAGTGTGCTCCATCTTCGACCACATCATTGCTTACCATCAGGTGAGATGCTGGTCAAACGCGAGCCGATTCTGAATAATAATAATAATTAATAATAATAATTAGTGAATAAAATAATTGTGTTATCCAGTACCCAACTTGCTCACGGCACCTGTAACTTCCAATTTGATTGCAATTGATATTACCAATTAACAATAAATATGTTTAGATATTTTTAGAACCGTTTATTTCATTTTTACTCAACTTATTACTATTTATACACACATCAAAAGTGTCTAGGGATCAACATATATTTTTGCAATAACTTTTCTCCTGATTGATATTAATTAAAATTTTCTTTAAGGATTCATCAAATAAAGTGTTTTCGTTTGTCACAGTAACGATAAACCAAGTCACCTTTGCATTAATAAAGAAATTAGCCATTTTCCTAATAAAGGGATTTTTGACATTTGAACCACTAACATTAAAGTTCGAAAAAAAGACTGAAATAACAGTTTTCTTTAAAATTTTATTGGGTAACTTAAACAATTAATAATCCGTGTTTCTACCGCGAACACTAACAACACAAGAACATCGGTTTGGCATACTCAAAATGAGTTTATCCAAATCACGCTGTGGAATGGCCGCCCATGTTCGTTGCAACAACAAAAAAAGGTCTTCTTGCGACTGGATACCCTCCATATTCGGCAGAGCTCTTCTCTGTAGCATTTCCCATGCATGCTCAATCGGGTTCAAGTCTGGCGACTGAGCAGGCCAGAGCAGGACATTGATGTTAGCTGCGGCGAGAGTCTGTCTTACAACTCTTGCGGTGTGCGGTCGTGCATTATCATGCATTAACTGAAATAAGGGACCGATTTGCACTTGTAGAGGAACGATGACGTCAGATACAATCGTCTCAGCATAAATTTGAGCGTTGAGGTTGCCTCTGATCCAAATCAACTCAGTTCTTCCGCCGATCCAAATACCCGCCCATACCATGATGGTTCCACCACTATAAGGATGGACTTCCTGGCAGGATTTTAATCGCTGTTGGCGTCCAGGGGTTCTCCAGTGTCGTATACGTCTTGTATCCGGTCTCATACCAAAACGAGACTCATCAGAAAAGCACACGAAACGCCATTGTTCTTCTGCCCAATTTCTGTGTTCAAGAGCCCATTGATATCGAATCCTACGATTGTGCATTGCTATAGGTGGTACCCGTAGCGGTCTTCGGGAATGAAGGTTCACTTCATGCAAGCGGTTTCTGACTGTTTGGTCGCTAATTAAGTTCCCTGAAGAGTGATGAAGCCTCACGGCTAACATCATGGCGGTTATTGTTGGAGCTCTTCGAGTTAAGATTTGAATGTATCGGTCTTGTCTCCGTGTGGTGCAGCGATACCGTCCTCCATGGCGCTCAGCCACGGTACCAGTGCTTCGGTAACGTGTCCAAAGTCGACTGATAACACTCTGACTTGTATTCAGAGCTAAAGCCACAGTACGTTGCCGGGAACCAGCTTCTATCATTCCCACGGCTCTGAGCATTTCTTCCCTGCTTAAATGACGTCGCCGCTCCATAATAACGTTGGTTTTAATCAGTAGTAGGGAAACAGTAGCACTAATAATGTCTTCAATGCGTTGTATGTTTTTATAGGGAAAATATTGACAGCTGATTTTCATCTTTTACTCGAATTTGATTAACAGTTCCTGTTTCAAATTATGAAATGCACCAAAAAGGATCCATATAAATTTATAAAATCATAAATTTATTACAAAGCCACATCTCAATCTCAAGAAATCCGCATAAAAATGCTTGATCCCTAGACACTTTTGATGTGTGTATTAAAATTACCTACAACCCATCCTTATTAATTCAGTTATATTCATCCTTACTAATAAAATTGCCTACAGATCATTGCTTTAGTATTAATTTCAGGGTGTATCTACATATTTTGCGAAAAAACATGGTCTTTATAACTACGTAAATTACCCTTGTATGTGCCTAACTGGTTTTTACCGCAGACGTTTGTTATCAAGTCATTTAATTAAGGGGTGTGTATACATTTTTTTTTTCATTTCCAGGGGTGTAACTCCATGCTAACTTCGTTAATAACTATCGTACATAACTGTAATTAAATGAGGCAAAAGACAGTCAAAATTTAAGAACTTTCATTTTAGAGCAAATACAGCCCTAATGCGCAAAAGTGTCTGCTGCATGGCACCAGAAATATATAATAAATTGCCTAAAGACTGGAAGAATTTGAATTTGTATTTGTTTAAAAAAACATTACGCAACTTTTTAGCAGACAAAACGTATTATACTGTAAATGAATTTCTGGCGGAAAAAAAATTTGTTAATATATAGTTTTTATTTTAAGTATTAATTTAGATTAAGTAGTAATGTAGTTTAATATTGTAATCCTGCTTTAAAGCTATGTATATTGTTTATTTTTTTTTTATTTTTTGTATTTTTGCATGCCTGATGGTAAAATATGGTTGAGCTTTATTTTCTTTTTGTTTATGTCACCACAATATTATGTTGTAAAACCCATATTTGCAAATAAAACACATCTTTATCTTTATCTTTATCTTCATCCTAGGACTCAATTTTATAAGTAAAAAATGAAAGAGATATTTGAGAAAGTTTTTTTTTTTGTTTACTCTTTTGCTCATAGCCAAAACTATGGGTTTTGGAGTTACGCCCTTTGTAGCGGAAAGCATCGATATAGGGCCGGCAGACTACAAAACATAGGTAAGTCCAAAAGTCACACTTTTCAGGAGCAACTAAAACTATATTAAAATAACGTTTAACTATACATTCAAAATTGAGATGTTGTTAATTATTCACGTAAAAGAATGATCGTAAAATTAATGATATTGTTAAGAACAGATATTTCATTTTATATTATTTTGAGTCATATGACTTGTTCAGGTCATTGTCTGCCTAGCCTTTTTCCAATTATGTTGGGATTGGCTTTTTGCTTAACCGGATGCAGCTGAGTTTTATTAGTGTTTTACATGGAGCAACTGCATATTTGACCTCCACCACTCCGTAACTTGGTAACACAACACCATTACAACACCCTTGGCTAGTGTTTGTCAAAGATATCCAAGTGACAGCCGGGAATAACTGCTTAACCTACTTACCGAAGCGCGGAGGTCTCACACCGCCAACTTCAAAACTTGGGGCTAATACTGAGAAATTCCTTATAGAAAAACCCAATAGCAGCACTGCCCGTCTCGCTCGGGAGTCGAACCCGAGATCTCAAGATAAATATATGTATTATATAATATTATAGCGCTGGCTAATATAAATATTGCTGCAGTTAAAACAAAGTTCATTTTATAACGAAGTGTGCATAGTCTGAAAACTATGTGTCTATCAATCACTTTCATGATGACAGACAATTTCATGATTCTGTCCAAAATGAACAATTTTATTTAAACAATTTTCATTTGTAAAGTTCAAGTTAGGTTTCCTTTTTAGGGTTCCGTAGCCGAATGGCAAAAAACGGAACCCTTATAGTTTCGACATGTCTGTCCGTCCGTCCGTATGTCACAGCCATTTTATTCCGAAACTATTAGGATTATACATGTAGAACTTGGTAGGTAGATGTATTCTGTGAACCGCTTTCCGATTTTAAGAGAAAATTTAAAAAATATTTAAAATGAAGGGGGCTCTCCATACATGGAACTGAAACTGAAAATATTTTTTTTCATGAAACCTATGCGTGTGTAGTATCTATAGACAGGTCTTTAAAAATGACATTAAGGTTTCTGAAATGACTTTTTCATAAAGTTAATCGTTTAAAAGATATACGCTTCCAAAGTGGTAAAATGTGTCCCGCCTCCTCTAACTATAATAATGAAGTGAAAAATCTAAGAAAACCATATGTTGTAGATCTTAATGTAAACTTTCAACCAAAATTAGTTTGAACGAGATCGAGTCAGCAGTTTTTGAGATACAGTATATTTTATAAAACCGCAAATTTAACTTTGTAATTAATACAAATACTATGAAAAACACAGTTATTTGGCGTAGTTGTAAAAATTGTAAATAATCTAGTTTTAAGAAATTTGTAAGGTTTTTTCTTTTTTTTTTTCTTATAAATATATTAAGTATATTATATTTATTATAGTTACTACGGATTACGGAACCCTTCATGGGCGAGTCCGACTCGCACTTGGCCAATTTTTTTTGTAAATTTTCAATGATTTTCCATTACTGAAAGATGGTAGTTTGACATTTTTGCAGTTGTTTCTATAGAATTTTCTAATTGTCTCTCCATTCTCCAACTTTCAATACAATATTACAAAAACAATATTTAAAAAATGTATTTCTATAAGCCTCACACTATAGTAAAGAATCTGACATAGTCGAGGTCACTGCGCTCGTCTTGAGTTAAGTACATCCGTCTGTTTTAGTTCTTGGTCGTGTTATAGGTAATCCGATTTCGTTATCGTGAGGAAAGAAAAGTTTTTGAGGATAAAAACTTTTCTATGTTCACGCTCGCTCGCCCTTAACTTGAACGTGCGCATACACTGGCTGTATATAAGTCATAAGTCAAGGGTTCAAAACCAAAGGGCAAAAACGAGCATAAACTGGTCAGGTATGGTATAAACGAATTTACGTCCAAATAAATACTCAATTTACAGCTCAGAAAATCCAGTAGGTGAGACTGGGGTCAATAGAAACACGGGTCATTTGAAACAAATTCAATAACTACAAGATGCGTGCGAGAAACGCCGATCCTTTTCCTCTTTGGGTCCCGGCGCTGAGCCTGGCGGGACCCAAAGAGGAAAAGGATCGGCGTTTGTGTTGGAACCTGTCGAGCATTGCACGCCACAGCTTCTAGCACGTCGGAAATGTTTATGTGACTATGACTATATTACTTTTTTCGCCCGAATAGTAAGTATTTTTCATGTTTGTTTTCTTTGTTCACTAATAGCCATTAGTAGGTTGTTATTGTGACTTAAACTACTATATGTATGTGTATTCTTGTCAATTATAATGTGGTTTATGTGTGCCTAGAGCTGTCCTAGAGCAATCCGTGTCTTTTTTACGTAATTTACGTAATTTAATATCTACAGATAGGTTGACGGGTCATTTGAAACAAAATTTTTGGTGGCAATAGAAACGTGTTTCCATTGACCCCAGTATATTGTTTTGATTGTACGATGTCTACTGTAACTATGTTATTTTTTCAGATACCTCGAAATTATCCAAAAACTACTGATAGCGGAGAATACGAAATAAATTTGATCATGAAGGCTTACTACAAGTTCGAAACTTCCATTAGGAATGCCTATTAGCAAGACAAACATCTGAAAAATATGGAGTAAAATTAACTTCAAGGAAGTTCAGATATAAAAAGAAAAAAAGAAGCGTGATAGCGTGAATGAAAAAACTTCAGCATCAGTCTGTATCAATGGGTTACTCTCTCAATACAAAGTCTTGTCTGAATAGCAGAAAAAGGTGTTGGTGAAATATTTGACAAGATGTGCTGTGTAAATTTATTTAGGCTCTCAAAAGAGGAGGCAAGAAAGTTGGTTTATAAACTTGCAAAATCATATAACTTATGTAACTAACCGACTAAACCCAGTAACAAATGTTACATCCATCTACTTACCAAATCAGCAACTATCAGTCCTTTTTTTATGAACATCCATGGGGACTCTAACATCAGTCATTATTTCTGAAGGTCAAGGTTTGTATTCAGTCAATTGAAGCAGAAAATTTGAATGCTGTAGCAATTCTACCTGCCACACCTCCAATGCCCAAAATCCAAGCTCATGAAACTGCTTTTGATCCAAATGAGCCATCCACAAGCCAATCAAATATTTCAATACTTGTGTCATAACTGTGAATCTGATTAACCTAGGTAATATATTCGTATTTGTTTTTTTTTTATATTGTTATCTTCTCAGTTAGTTATTTTATTTGAAATAAGACTTATATTGTTAGATGCTAAACTATAGTAGTATAGCCGATAACGCCAAAAACGTTCCAATTGACCCCAGTCTCCCCTACAAATTTTAATTTATATATTAAGTTAATATAAAGTATATTTTAGTCAATTAGCCTAATAGATAAGGTGTCGGACTTGTGATCGAGAGGTCATGAGTTCCAACCCCACCTATTGCACACTATTGCCGTGAACCCACACCAGACACAAGCATATTTGGCTTAGTTGCAGGGGTTAAGAGCGCGTATTCGATTTAGAGTAGGTACAAAATTGAAAGAACGGCGCAATATTTACGCACGCTACAATAATTAGCCATTGTGCGTGAGCCCGAAACTACTTAGAAACGAAACGTTTTGATACTTTTATCTAAATTAATGATTTTGAGTTTATCATGTTCTAAATTGATCATTATTAGTACGCATAAACTTCAAAGGTGTAGTGTAGGGGTGTTAGAGAAGGGAAAACAGCGAAAAATATCTTAAAAAATTAATTTAACGACTTTCTGTAAAAGTAAATCATACCTGGGACAATGTATACCGAAACCGTAAATAAACCTTTTAACCGACTTCAAAAAAGGAGGCATTCGAATGTATGTATTATGTTTGTATGGCCAGGATTTTATCAAAGCTAGTGATCGGATGTTGATCACGTTTCCGTTGTTTGAAAGCATATTTTACAAGAAAGGTTTCAGTATACATATAACACATCAGGTTCTGATAAAGATCTTCGGAGACAATTAGTGATGGAACTGTTAATTAAAAACAGCAAATCTCCTGCTATAGCTGTCCTCGTACATCTATGTGCTGTTTAGTATAATCAGCTGTATAATATATCCACTGCTGAAGTACAGACCTTCTCTACGGATAAACACCGTGTTTAACGAGAATGGGCTAGACATAAACCAATACGCAAGCCCAATGCGGGTTAGTGGGTGCTAAAGAATGTGGATAGACGTGCCTTCAGAAGCATAGAAAATATCGATATAATAAGTTTTTATCACCCGCCCGATGACCGACCACTGCGAACATTGCTTGGCTCATCAATCTTAGCCGAACGTGCTGAGGCTTTTACGCCAAGATCCTTGAGTATTGTTTACACCTTTCCAGAACATAAAATCACGTCTGAAACTGTTTTTAAACCGACATTAAAAAATGGATAACTGTGTGTAGGTAAGGTAAGTGTAGTAGTGTAAAGTTTGTGAGGATGTATGGATGGATATTTATTACTCTTTCGTGTAAAAACCATTCAATAGATTTTAATGAAACTTTACAATTAACATAGGTTTTACATCAGAATACCATAATAATAGGCTATAGTTCATTAAGGTCGGCGGGTGAAGCCGCTGCAAAAAGCTATTTGAGTTATAAGCAAAAACGAAGATATGATATTTTATTTCAATATCGCACATTTTGATGTCCATTGAGAGAATTTTCCTGGGGTCAATCATCTCGGGCAAAATTATATCTTAAAAATCCAACAGCTTACGTTCCAGTTTGGTCACCCAAAATGCATCATCTCTTGGTACCCTTATGGTCTTAAATGGAAATTCATTTCCTGCGCAAATTGCAAAAAGACAAACGTTTTTTGGTTGAAAATAAATTACTATTTATAAGAAAAGCAATTTTACCTAACAACTACGTCACTGGTTACACTTGATCTACCATACCGCTACAATATAGTGGCGCTGTCAGTGGGCGTGGGTATAGTGGAATATAGACGATTTATAGGGTGGACTAGAGAGATATTTTAGAGAGACAAGATTGCTAGTAATCTGGATTCTACCCACATTGCTAATTATCTATGAAAAAAAAAAACGAATTTATGCTATTTTCATGGCAAATTTTAATTGTAAAGTTGGATAATCACAGATGCATCGCTCAATAACGCTTTCGAAATACAAAATTCAATATTGTAGACCCAGAAACCAATATTGTTGTCACAGAATAAGAAATAAAATGTAATATGTATAAAATAATATAGTTTCTATATGTTTATTCGAAGACTAATTCTAAATCACTGATTAAATCACATTTCTTTATTCTTTTTTTTTTAAATCATGATAGTCTCGCGTTTGGCCACTCTTACCTGATGACAAGCGATGATGTGGTCGAAGATGAAGCACGCCTGCCTAGAAGTAACATTCACTCTTTAAAGACCCCCAGGTTTGGGGGCACGGCAGTGCCCCCGCCAAGTCGAGGAAAAATCGGCACGGCCGTACCATACTTTTCTCGAAGCAGTTCAGGCCATTTTCAACCCTGTATAACTTTGTCGTTGATAAAACTAGAAGCCTAAATGTTCAGTAACCAAGCAGGCATTGTATAAACACGGTATATTTCAAATTTCATTTAATATGAACCACTAGTTTATTGGCAATCGCAAAAATAATCTAATTTATATATGTATGTATTACTTGTGAGATATATTGTGTTTTTATGCGATGGTCGAGTCAATCTATTTATTTAAAACGTTAAAGATTTTTGATATTGATATGGTCGCTATAAGATGTTGTTAGGTTAGATAATTACGTAACAACTTAAGACAGAAGGTCCCTTAGGTAGGGACTGAATAATAGAATAACCGACTTGGTATTACATGGATCTCACAACTTTTTACGGTAGAAGAACTGAGTTGCGAGACTTGTTTTTTTTTGACAAGTATTGTTTTTTTATGGGTTATAGTTATCAGGAAATACAGACCCAGTCAGACATAGTCGTTTTTATTTAATACTTATTTCCTTAGCATTTTTAGGGTTCCGTAGTCAACAAGGAACCCTTATAGTTTCGCCATGTCCGTCTGTCTGTCCGTCTGTCCGCGGTTTAGCTCAAAAACTATTGGTACTAGAAAGTTGTACTTTGGCATGAGTATACACGTTAATGACGCCGAAAAAGTGGTAAAATAAATTAAAAAAAAAAATATTTAGGGTACCTCCCATACATGTAAAGTGGGATGATAATTATTTTTTTTTGTTCTTCCCATAGTGTGGGATATCGTTGGATAGGTCTTTCAAAAATATTAGGGGTTTAGTAAGACCGTTTTTTGATTAAGTAAACCGTTCGTGACTTATCAAGCTTTAAAGTACCAATTTTCGTTAGAGTCAAGTGTCCGCCCCCTCTATCAACTAAACGGTTGTAGTTAGAAATTCAAATGTCACGGCAGTAGTACCTATATATAACGAAATTTAAAGGAAAACTATCACACATAAGTGGGATTTACAAGTTTACGAGTAATAGTCGACCAATTGTATTTGACTCGAAAATTTCGAACAACTCTACAGAAATGTCGATAGATGGCGCCAGTTGTATTGTGCTAGCTTCTTGTGACGATTGAGTAGTGTAGCTCTGTGTCCGTATTTAAATTCAAAACACCGGCTATGACAAGTTTTATACAAATCTCTAAAAAAAATTAAAACTTTTCGTGCAAAATTGTCGGATCAGGTGAGGATTTGTATAGGAAGTCAAATTAGTTAGGTAGTCATGTTTGGCTTTTAGTTAGAGCATGGTACGAAACAATCAGTCAGCGAATACGACACGCACTTGGCTGTTATAAAAACTACGGAACCCTACACTGCGCGTGGCCCGACACGCACTTGACCGGTTTTTAAATTATGAATTTAGTCACTATCGAACTCTGAGTTCGTGATTAAATACTAACAGCCGCACGTGCTGATCTTCAAGGTTCCACAACGCTTACTGAGGTCGGCCCTCGGAAAGCACTTTAAGTACCGAATGTAATTTTTACATCTATGACAGTGCTGTAGTGGTCAGGGTAGTCAGGCGCCATCTAACGGTAGCCTTGCTATGAGGTATCATGCTACCCAGCTACTGGGTAAGTTATGGAGGAAAGATACAAATACAGATAGGCAGTTCTTCCATCTAAGATGCCTGGAAGCCCCCCGAAATCATTAGGAAAAGGCTAAGCAAATGATGAAATAATTGATCAATTTCAGGAAATTGTTGCAATCTGGCATTGCGCGGGTTGAATTGAGACTCAAGGTGGCCTTGAAGCAGAGATGCTAGCGAAAGAGGAGACTAAACGCGTGAAGAAGAGACAACTCTCAACCTCACGCTCCAGACGCTGCGAGACACGCCCCACCCCGGGGAGCGCGAAATGATCTCCGAGCTCGGCCGTGCGGACGGCGAGCAGGGGTAGCTCGCCATCCATCAGTAAGGATCAGCCAGAGACGACGGCGCCTCGTGTTCCACGCACGCTTTAAAGACTAATCAGCAGCAGTGCCGAGGCACGATAAGGCAATGGCCTGCCAGGGTTGTGAAGATGATCTAACGAGATACCGCAGCAAGAGAGGGTGTCGAGCCTACGAGACGCGCGGAAAATAGGTATTTACTGCAGCGGGCTAGTCGTGTGCGTTGTCACACACACAATGACAAGTTCGCTCGAGGCCCGCTTGCCGTTGCACGACGAACTTTGCATTTTTTAATTTTTTGTCGTTATGTTGAATAAACTTGAAAAACGAATATTAATTATTTAGATGGTTTTATTTATCACACTAATATTATAAAGGCGAAAGTTTGTGAATGAATGTGTCTGTTTGCATGTTTGTTACTTCTTCACGCTCAAACGGCTGGATGGAACTAAATGAATCAAGTAGGTACGTAAATAAATCACAAAAATAAATTTAATGATTTATACCTATTATATAAAAATTAACGTTTTGTTTTTACTGTAGTAATACATTATCCGTTCCCTCACTATTCATCCTATTGCAAGAAAACTTTGATTTTATATATTAAACTCCTCAGATATTTTTTTAAAGAATACTAGCAATGTGGGTACATTTCACATTACTAGCAATCTTGTTAACCCCTCCAACTAAGCTAAATATGCTTGTGTCTGGAGTGGGTTCACGTCAATAGTGTAATGGGTGGGGTTCGAACCTGCGACCTCTCGATCACAAGTCCGACACCTTATCCATTAGGCTATTGACGCTTCGAAACTGGGTAAGTAGCAAGTTAGGGTAGATGGGTATGCAGTACTTATTTGAATAATAAAACCAGTAGGAAATAAAAAAAATATAATTATGTAATGTCATAATAAAACCAGACTGAAATAAGTTTCGTTTATTAAAATTTCATTTAGTCCTCGTTTAAATTCTGATGTACTGTCATATTTTTAATAACATTCGGTACTTTATTATATATACGTGGGGCCATACCAAAAAAACATTTTTTCATTAATGCTGTCTAGCGAACTTACTTCGCAGAAAATATAAGCGTAATTTATTTCATAATTTAAACGAAAAAAAAAAGAAATCTATAAATCTAATGTTATATTGCTTATTATAATATTTTACAAAAATTGGCCAAGTGCGAGTCAGACTCGCCCATGAAGGGTTCCGTAGTAACTATAATAATATAATATAATATGTATATTTACTTGACAAAAAACTAAAACTTACAAATTTCTTAAAACTAGCTTATTTACATTTTTTGCAACTACGCCAAATAACTTTGTTTTTCATAGTATTTGTATGAATTACAAAGTTATATTTGAGGTTTTAGAAAATATGCTGTATCTCAAAAACTGCTGACTCGATCTCTTTAAAACCAATTTTTATTGAAAGTTTACATTAAGATCTACAGGTATATATATACAACGTGTAATTTAAAGGGTATATACATACCAAGTGCATGGCTTCTTTGGATGATAACAAACGATATGGCAAGGGTTTTGTAATCCTAAGTCTACATGTGTAGAACTTATTACAAATTCCAGTACACTGATACCAGAGACCGAATTTTTCAAATTAAGAAGAACGAAAAGAATTATCGTGTTATTGGCAAGTGACGTGGAAAGTTATTGACCCTCGTAGTGCTGTGACACATTTGTTATGATTGGTATTCAAAAAATATGTGAAACCAATAATTTGGTATCAATTCTTTCAGTCATCAAGTCAGTTATTTTGTGCTGAAACTGTGCATAGAGACTCCATACCAAATGTTGTTTTCAGCCCTTTTGGTTAGATATGGGGTTTCCGTTACACGTTGTATATATATATTTATATTTTTCACTCCATTATTATAGAAATTAGAGGGGGGCACACATTTTACCACTTTGGAAGCGTATATCTTTTAAACGATTAATTTTATGAAAAAGTGGTTTTAGAAACCTCAATCTCATTTTAAAGACCTGTATATAGATACCACACATGCATAGGTTTCATAAAAAAAATATTTTCAGTTTTAGTTCATAATTTTTTTTTTTTATGAAACCTATGCATGTGTGGTATCTATATACAGGAAAAATATTTTCAGTTTTAGTTTCATGTATGGGGGGGCTCCCCATACATGGAACTAAAACTGAAAATATTTTTTAATTTAATTTAAATATATTTTAATTTTTTCTTAAAATCGGAAAGCGGTTCACAGAATACATCAATCTACCAAATTTTATATGTATAGTCCTAATAGTTTCGGAATAAAATGGCTGTAACATACGGACGGACGGATGGACAGACAGACAGACTAGTAGTTGTAGTAGTTATACATATTATATTATTATAGTTACTACGGAACCCTTCATGGGCAAGTCTGACTCGCACTTGGCCAATCTTTCTTTGGCTAATTCCCGTAGTAGACAGACCTTGTTATGGCACTTGGCGTATAATTTGTCGGACATAGAGGGAACGTCAAAGGAAGCTGAAACTTGTTCTAAACCAGAAAACCCGGCTCCTATCGACATAAAACTGCTTACAGAATTATCGTTCAGATTGAGGTCTGTAGGGCTATCTATCTGGTTCTTTACAATTTATTAATTCTATTTTTTTCGACACATTTGGCAACTAAAATAGAATTTCGATAGAAATACTTTCTTAGTTGCAACTAGAGAATACAATCCCGAGCATGTTTTTCAATCCCGGGATTACGTGATTCTTGATGCTGAATCCTGGGACCCTGGGGCTATCCCCGGATTAGACTATGTGGTTTCTAATTGGTCTCAAATGTAAAAAATTGGCCAAGTGCGAGTCAGACTCGCGCATGAAGGGTTCCGTGTGTAACTATAATAATATAATATAATATGTATATTTATTTGACGAAAAAAACCTTACAAATTTCTTAAAACTAGCTTATTTACATTTTTTACAACTATGCTAGATAACTTTGTTTTTCATAGTGTTTGTATGAATTACAAAGTTATATTTGCGGGTTTAGAAAATATGCCGTATCTCAAAAACTGTTAACTCGATATCATTCAAACCAATTTTGGTTGAAAGTTTACATTAAGATCTACAGATACATATTTTTTTTAGATTTTTCATTCCACTATTATAGAAGTTAGAGGGAGGGATACACATTTGACCACTTTGGAAGCTTATATCTTTTAAACGATTGACTTTATGAAAAAGTGGTTTCAGAAACCCCCATTTCATTTTTAAAGACCTGTCTATAAATACCACACACGCATAGGTTTCATGAAAAAAAAAAATATTTTCAGTTTTAGTTCCATGTATGGGGTAGTAGTGTGTTCCTTTATTTTAAATGATTTTTAATTTTTTTCTCAATATCGGAAAGCGTTTCATAGAATACATCTACTTACCAAGTTTCATATGTATGGTCTTAATAGTTTTGGAATAAAATAGCTGTGACATACGGACAGACGGACAGACAGACAGACAGACAGACAGACGGACAGACATGACGAAACTATAAGGGTTCCGTTTTTTGCCATTCGGCAACTGAACTCTAAAACACGAGTAATTTCTTAAAATATATATTTTTAATTTTGGTACACTACACATTAGGGTGCCCCGAAAAATTTTTTTTTTCGCTTTTCGCTACTCAAGCCCCCTCAAAAGTTGCATTATTAGTTTTAGATTACCGTAAAAATAATAAAAAAAAAACATAAAAAAATATCTTGAGGGTTCTACCGGCATTTTATTTTTTATTTTTTTTATCACTTAAATAACCCTCTAGTCAATGTCGTCTATTCTATTTTATGTACATTATTCCCATTTTATTTTTTATTTCATTGATAGTGAAACCCTAAGTTATGATTTGCAGGCAACGACAGGATTTTTTCTGTTAGGAATTGGTTTGGAACAAACTCGCAAAATTCATGTTTTGACTTGTTTTTCTTAAATTCTCTACTTCTACTGTGAGGCAGTTCGTCTCATTTCTATTGCGGTTTTATTGCTGTAAGGTGTCGCTCTGCACTTCCTTGTGATAAAATACGTGTTTTTGTTATATATAATAACTAGCTTCCGCCCGCGACTTCGTCCCCGTGGAAAAAAAAATCCCCCGATTTTGAAACATTCTTCATTACTGCTCCGCTCCTATTGGTGTTAGCGTGATGATATATAGCCTATAGCCTTCCTCGATAAATGGGCTATCTAACACTGAAAGAATTTTTCAAATCAGAACGGTAGTTCCTGAGATTAGCGCGTTCAAGCAAACAAACAAACAAACAAACAAACAAACAAACAAACTCTTCAGCTTTATAATATTAAGTATAGATGGGTTCCAGACGAAGTGAGACTACTTGTGCTATTTTGGGATCATATAAAGAACTTGACGATCGCCAGTTACCAGTGATAAGTGACGTTATCAAATTCATTTTGTTTACTAAAAATGAACTAAAACTACAGAAGAATGGGAAACATCCTTCTAACACAGAAGTTTTTTCAATCGTTTCTGGAAAACTTGATACGATTTGGACCAAAGCTTCGATTCCTATCGTTTCCAACGTACGAGTTACCCAATTGCTGAAATCATATTTCGACAAATACCTGTCATTGATAAGATATCCCAAAAATAAAAGAAATGATAGTTACGAAAGCAAAGTGAAGTGCTTTTTGGAATCGTCGAACAAGCTCTTCGATATTGCTGCTTGTAAGTGCACTTCGTTTGACATTTGTTCCTGCATAAAACCTAAGAAAGTTCCTATTTCTGAAAGAGACTTTTTACTGGATCAAAGAAGTGATAGAAAAATGGCAATAAGCGGTATAGACACAAAAGAAACAGCAAGACTTTTAAAGAAACATCAGAGACAAGAAAATTTGAATCGGAAAGGGTCAGAGCACGCATGTTTTCCCAGTGCATCACTAAAAACCAATCCTGTTCCGGTGCGCGAGTTGCCGCCTCGACCGCAGTCGCCTGTAACAGAGCTTTCTGCGAATAGTGACGTGCCTGTAAATGAGACTCCATCTACTTCGTTGAATCGGAACACTCTGGCGCTGCCAACAGTAGCTAAGTTATGTGATCGGTATGGACTATCAACGCGATCTGCGTCTGCGGTCGCTTCGGCGGTCTTAGCTGACGTGGGATTGGTATCTTCCGAAGATCTAAGTCTTGTTATTGATAAGAATAAAATACATAGAGCTGTTTCAAAAGCACGGACCAAGGCCAGCAAAGACATTGATACGATTGTAATAAAAAGTATCTACTTTGATGGACGAAAGGACAAAACACTCATAAACAAGAAAATAGGCGATCGGTACCACCGCAGAGAAGTCTTGCAAGAACACATTTCAGTTCTCACAGAGCCGGGATCTATTTATTTGGGACATATGACGCCAAGTCGTGGCACTGCCAAAGGGATCGAATCTTCTATCATATCTTTGTTAGAAAATCAAGGATTGAACTTGGAAGAGGTGATCTGTGTGGGGTGCGATGGTGCTGCTACGAATACAGGTTGGAAGGGCGGTGTCATTCAATACCTGGAAAACTATTTAAAGAGACCGTTGCAATGGTGTGTTTGTATGCTTCACGCGAATGAATTACCGCTTCGTCATTTGTTCATGTCTCTGGATGATAGCACATCTGGGCCAAAAGAATATTCAGGACCTATTGGAAAACAGCTAGCTGCTTGTGAAAGTAAACCTCTAGCGTCTTTTTGTGCAGTGTCTGGCAATTTGCTAGTATTACCTGATAATATTGTGAAGGAACTAAGCACGGATCAAAAGTATCTGTACGAAATGTGTCATGCTGTGATGGCTGGTTCCTGTTCCCTTGAGCTAGCGAACCGCCAACCTGGAAAAATGGCGCATTCGAGATGGCTCACTACTGCCAATCGCATACTCAGACTTTACGTAAGTACTGTTTCGCCGTCAAATTATTTGCAGCTGCTTGTGAACTACGTGGTCAAAGTTTACGCTCCTGTTTGGTTCCTAATCAAGCAAAACTCATCATTTAAAGATGGAGCCAAGCATATTTTTCGAATGGTTATATACTCTCGATTTTTGCCTGATAGTCAGAGATCTATTGTAAATTCCGTGATCGAAAGAAACGCTTTTTTTGCGCACCCAGAAAACTTGCTTATTGCCATGTTATTCGACGATAGAGAGCATATTCGAGAGCTTGCATCTCGCAAAATATTAAAGGCCAGAGAAGCAGAAAAGAGCAACTCTCGCAGGGTATTTAAAGCACCAAAGCTTAACTTCTGTGCGCGATACTACACCGATATAATATTTTAGCAAGAGTGTGAAATATCAGCTCCACCAATTTTGCGACACGTCTCCAACGATGAACTTAGAATTAAGGCTAAAGAACACATCCTCGACATCATTGACTTTCCCTGCCACACACAGTCAGTGGAAAGATGTGTAAAACTAGTGACGGAGGCTTCTCAGAGCGTCACGGACGCTACAGCTCGGGATGGTTTTATTAGGAACAGATTAAAATCTCGCTCAGAAATGCCTAATTTTGGTCACAAAAACCAGTTCCGTTTTTAAAGTTGCCATTGATTATTTTGTCTTTCAACTATTTTAAACCTTGCTTTAACTCATTGTTGTACCCTAAAATTTAATAAAAACCATTTAAATGTTATTTTTGTATGATTTATAGTTTATATTAGGAACCCCTAAAAATAGCAAATTTGAAAAACTTCAAGGACTGGTAGAGGCCTCAAGATGCCGGATATCTAATTAAATTTTATAATAATCGTAATATATGTGTCGAAACGCAACTTTTGATACCTCTTGCGTAGCCGTAGCTCGATTTTTTTTTTCCCCCATACATGAACGGGACACCCTACTACACATATCACAGTATAGTAAGAAAAGAAAAAATGACAAAAAGATACTATACTTTGTAAGAAATAAAAAGACAATAAAACTTATTTCGAATTTTGAAAATACAATCGTAGAAATATCAATGCATCCAAGGTTTGACTTCCAAGCCTGCTTCGTTTATTACCAACATAAGCAGCAGCTGAAAACGCTCGTTTAGGTTTTACACTGGTTGGAGGAATAGACAATAGATACTTATATGCTGTTTCTAAGTGATATCCACTAATTCCTCCATTTTCAAACAGGCTTATTTCACGTCTAATACTATATTTTGCCAACCCCGATTAATGTTGTATTTGTACTTCACGATCTGGGGATTTCATACTCTTATCAATTTCCAGCTATAACTTTTCCTATAGTGTCAATTGGGGTTGGGATTGGGAGGTTAGTGGCCTTAACTCATCATCTGTTTGTGATCCTGATCTTCCTTCTTCTTCTTCCGTGTCATCTCTACTTTTAAGTTTTTTAACAATACACTTTATTTGCTTCCAAACTAAAGCCTGTGTAGAAACTGGAAATAAGTCATAATATTCCAAATCCGATAATAACTGATTTTCATCATCTTTTCATGGATTTTGTAATTAATTCAACACACCAGTCAAATCATCACTTCGTCGTTGCTTCATACGTTCCACTAAGGATGTTTTCATTTTTTGGCAAGTGTCAGCACTTGCCAAAAAATGATTATGCTAGATAGCTGTTTTATAAGAAATTTCAAAGCGGAATCAGCTGTGCATAAATTAGCATCTCGCCGACAGATTGCTTCTACTGTCAATTTAATTGGGGTCAGCACATCAACAATTTTATTTACCAATTCAAAATCAACTTCTTCCAAACGAATTGGATGATTGAGATCTATAAGAACTTTTTGAATGAAGGTTTTTAAAAGATAAAATCGCTCCAGCATTGTTAAAAGACTATTCCACCTGGTTTTACAGTCCAAAATAAGTGACAGCTCTTTTCCATGTTCAATTTTCATTTATTTTTGAAGTACTGTTTCATTTTTCAATGGTGATCTTTTGAAATACACTCTACAACTTTGCGGATTTTCTTTATCAGCTCATTAATGTTTTCATCTTGTGTTAACTCTGGTATGTGTTATAGCGCAAGGTCATTTTGTGACATTAAGATTAAGTCTGATTCTGGACTGTCTAAGTCTTCTAAATGTTCATCATCATGGATGTCGTCCATATGATCCACAGGTGGTTCATTTATAGTATCATCTGAGGTAGAGCTGTCTTGCAAATAATTATGTTTTTCATAAAGCCAGTATCCAGGGAAATATCAAATATACTTAGATGCTTTTTCAATATACGAAGACAATTTTCAGCCATACTTTCATACTTCCATAAATAGGAACAAGTCCTAAATTCCAATTTTTTTTTTATATGAATGAACGTTGACAGCCATGTATGGTTTATTGGATGTTGAAGTCCACTTGTCGAAAGAAAGACTAAATCTTTCACCTGCACTTTTCAAATGTTTCAATTCTGCAGTTACTTGCTTTCTGATTTCTTCACTGTAATTCATGACAGGTTTTTGAATGGTGACGGCTGACTTTGGTAAATCCGTGTATTTTGCAAAGACAAATTTTCTCGAATCATCTGAAGTTATGAATATACTGAATGGAAATCCATCTAAAGCAATCATTCTTGCCAAAACATCATCGAGGCTGTCGTCGGCACTTTTAGTAAAATAATCATTTAACTTTCGCTTGGCTGGCGGCGGTGCTGTGTTCAGATTATCAGAATCTAGACTTGTTGAAGCTGATATAAGCTTGATGTAATGTTTTGATGACAAATGTGTATGCAATCCCTTAGTCGATCCATCCAAAGTCTTGAGAATGGCTGAGCATCGGTTACATTTGGCACTATTCCTATCCTTCGCAACTAAAAAGTCGTATCACTGTGTTTTTTATGTTTAACATTTAACAAAGTCTCCCGCCATTTGAAATACTTAATTTCAGATAATTGACTTTTAAATTTAAATGACGTAGGTCGTGGGTTTAAATTTAGAAAATATCTTGTAATGACCAAAGTTTTCAATATAATTAAGCATATCTTAAAACTGGAAACATATCTTACAACTATACAATAATATTGGTTATCCATCAGAATTCAGACAGGCTTTAATGTCCTCTCATACCTAATTAACCTGTATTATAGATACATTGTAAGAATGATATTTTAAAAGAGTAACTGTGGAGTTTCTTGCCGGATCTTGTCCATAGAAAACGACCAATTTCGAACCGTGCCCTGCGCCAAACTGCTGACGTTTTATAAGTGCCCATGTAGGCCTATGTGAAATAAAACATTTTGAGTTTGAATTATTTTTTTTCTTAAAATTCAAACGCGAGCCAAAAATTAAAAAAAATCACAAGAAACAGTAGTAGGTATCTCTACTACTATTTTTTAAGAGACAACATAGAGCAATCATGCCAGTAGCGTGCAACCAGCGCACCACGCACCATGAGACCATAAGTCTAGTTTAAGCATATACTAACGGGAACCCGTGTGAAATTAGTACTTCCCACAATATGATTATAAATTAAAGCCTGTCTGAATTCTGATGGATAACCTATATTATTATATAGTTGTAAGATATGTTTCCAGTCCTAAGATATGCTTAATTGTATTTAAAAGTTTGGTCTATACTGTCGTATAGACCAATTAATACAGCACAATGGAATTACAAATAAAAAATATCCGATAAGTTGGTCATCATGTATGTCATTGGTATACACTATAAAAAGGAAAGGGCCAAGAATTGAACCTTGCGGAGCACTCATCTTGGCTAGGGATCCTGCAGATGTCGCTCCATTAACAATAACTTTTTGTTGCCTGTTTGATAAATATGAAAGAACAAGGTCAGCAGAACACGAATCCACGAATTCCGTAATGGTGTAATTTACAGATCAGTGTTTTGTGGTCAACGCAATCAAAAGCTTTGGAGAGGTGCCAATTGCATCCTGAGATTTCTCCAAAGATTCCAGAATGTGACGGATGAGCGCTACTCCTGCGTCTGTTGTTGACCTACCTTTCGTGAAACCAAACTGCCGACTATGCAGAATTCCATTTGAGTTAAAATATGATGGCATCTGGTCCAGCATGATTTTTTCGTATATTTTGCTTAATGCTGGAAGCACATATATCGGTCTATAGTTAGAGGGATCACTCTTACAACCCGACTTAAAAATGAGTACTACTTTACTATGTTTCATTAAATCGGGAAAATTACCGCTGTCTATACATTAATTAAATGTGCCTGTTAGTATAGCAGCAATTGAGTCAATAATATAACCAAGAACCCTAACAGATGCACTCCATAAGTCATCAGTGTTTGTTATGTTAAGACTTTGGAATGTTTTTTAATTACATCGATAGAAATGGGCTTGAATGAAAATGTTGGTATATCCTTATTGAAGTTTTCCTTTAAAAAAGATTCTGCTAATAATGGCGAAGAATGTAGAGATTTAGTAACCTCTACTGGAATATTGGTAAAGTAATTTTCCAACTTCTCAGCCACTTTTGACTTATCTGAGATGACCTGATCATCGATGTTCAAAGTCAAATCATTCTAACCCTGTTGGTTTGTGTTTCCAGTTTCTTTGTTTATCACCTTCAACACAGTTTTTATTTTATTGTTGGAAATGCTAATTTTATTACTTTCTGATTTAGATTTAGCTTAGGGCGCATACTCTTTTAAATATCTTTGAGTAGTTTCTTACATAATTATGGAAGGCTTCATCGGAAGTCAATGATTTTTCATGGTATAAGTCGTATAAATTGTCTCAGCTTATTCTTATTCCAGCAGTGGCCCATTCATTAAATTTAGATTTATTACTCATTTGAAATTTTTTAACTGGACATGCCTTACTAAATTCATGGCATAGTGAAGAAAATAATATCCTGTAATTTTCATTGGGGTCATGGGAGTCAAAATTGGCCATTGAAAGATTACTTAACATGTTATCATTAAAAACATTAATTTCTTTTTAGTTAGTGGCCTAAACTTAATAGTCTTATTTAATTGCCGCTTTTTAACCAACTCAAAGGATACTAGTTGACCTGTATGGTCAGACCTAACTCCACTAATTTGAGACGAGTATTTTATGGTACAATTAGTATAAATATTATCTATGCATTGAGCTGATGTTGCTGTTATTCTTGTTGCTTCCTTGTATGTGCATTTTAAGTTAAATGAACCAAACAATGAAGTAAGCTTGCAGTGTTCAGGTGAATTTACTAACAAATCAATATTTAGGTGACCACAAACGAAAACTAATTTATTATCTCTTATAAGCTTAGGTACTTAAAATTTCTCCCATTATCATTAAGAATGATGACAAGTTTGATGCTGGTGGTCTATAAACACTTAAGAAAGTTTGGCCTTCAACTTCTGTACATGCTACCTCACACAAGCAATCAACAGAGCAAGCGGTGATATATTTTTATTCCTTATATCTAAGAGAATTATTACGTAATATTAAAGTACCACCTCCTACTGAGGACCTGTTGTATGCACTAGTAACAGAAAAATATTAATTTTAAACAACATTCTATCTGGTTTTAGCCAGGTTTCACAAAAACATAATATATCTATATCATATTTATCTATTAACATTTGCTCATCTAATATTTTGCCGGAGAAACGATTTATATTCTGATGATATAGTAAAATTGTGTTATTATAACTCTCCTTTGTCACATCTAAGGGTTTAAACAATTAATTTCAGTATTATTAGATACCCTAGATAATACTGAATAGTCACTTAACCTAGGATCAGTTAAATTGTCAATAACCCAGTGTAAATTGTAAGCTAACAAAGTAGCCAATTAACTTTCGTCGTAAATTCTAAAATGAATGTCAGGATTGCAATCGGTATGCCCAAAAACCTATTACACGATGTTTGATGCAATATTTTGCAATCGACCACGTTTGCTGAGCAAGCGATATAATGCGGTCGCACTAAGTTCGCCGCGAACTTAGTGTATTTCGAACAGCAACCGGGTGCACTCATTTTCATAATTTAGCGATAATTTTAGCCCTTACGTTACTTTTTTAATTATACTTAGCAATAAACCCTTGAAGGTTATCAGTGTATTCAACTTAGTAGACACACACGATATCCATATTGAATGTTGGAGAAAAAGTTGCATCCACCAAGGATGCAACTTTTTCTCCAACATTCAATATGGATATCGTATGTGTTTTAAATTGGATTTCAAAATGAAAGCCAGATTTGCAATCACCACCCCCAAAAACCCATTACACGATACCCATATCGAATGTTTGAAAAAAGTCTTCATCATCACTTTCACTTCCTCAAATGGTGCTTTTCGGGAGCAACTGCACAAGGTACTATTAGAAATACCCAAAACGCTATAGGTGTGCCTATAATATTTAAAGAGTTCCCTCGCTTTCTCCAGGATCCCTTTATCAGATCCTGATTTCATAACAATGGAACCAACTAGAAAGTATACCCTTTCAAACAAAAAAAAAATTCCAAATCGGTCCAGCCGTCTTCGAGTTTGAGGTTACATACATAAAAAAAAGTTTAAGACGAACTGAGAACCTTCTCCTTTTTTTTGAAGTCGGTTAAAAAGCAATAATAACATCACAAAATAGAAATACGTACTTTTTATGAGAATGGCTTTAATTTCGAAAATTTGCGCCAACTTTCTTCTAATAATATTTTTTTTTACATTTTCCCATAATAAAACAAATATTGAAAAAAAAAAATGTTAAAAAAATATATATTGAACAATAAAAAGTAATTGTTGGGTAGGCATAATAAATCGTACTCAAAAAACAAAAAATATGACTTATGTTATTCAACGGATTGCTGCAATACATACGTACACAATAGATCGCGAATTATCGTTACCGGCGAAACGCTCCACGATGAGACGTGACCCCTCTCTGAGCTCCCGTGGACGACTGAATTTTCGACCGGTGTACGTTGCGTATGGTTCAAAATAGCGCGCAAATTAGAAGAAAAAATTAAAACAACCAAGCGACATTTTTGAAATGTTAAAGCTGTAAATGATAGTATGATAATTAGAGAATAATATGAATTGAAGTTTATGAAAAAATTCAACAGTTTACTATCAAAATTCAGCGACGCACGAGCATGTTTTGTAAGGATTTTTGTCCAAATTTATGTATTTTTGTTTAATAAACTATAAAATATTTTTAAATTTTGCCAACTATGTTTGCTAACACATTTATTCTAGTGTTCATTACATATTTTTGTATGGTAATTAAAGTACTATTATAGGTTATATTCCTTTAGTTGTGAAGACCGTTTTGAGTTATTTTACTCGGCGCAGGCTTAAGAACGCAACGGTAGCTGAACCAACAAGGTGGGTTTCGAGAAGTGGTTCAGTAGAAATCTGAAACTCCCTTCCGCTCAACCCAGAGCGGTATCAAATGAGTCTTTTTGATGACCTTCCCCGAAAAAGAAAAATACCAGCAACCCATGTTACATCACGGACAAGTCAAAGAGGAGTATGGTACTGAGGCGACATCCGTAGCCTCCTATAACACGAGACCCGAGGAAGCGGCGCATTTTGTTTGGAAAGGCCTCACCTCCAGCTCTTGACTAGACGTGTTCCCGCAGCCTCCGGCGTATATGTGTGAGGGATGACGGGGTGGTTTGAGTCGGTTAGAGTCTGAGAGGCCCTTCCACCCGCCCCAGAGCGGATAAGATAAGATATTTTTATTTGTTTAACATGGTGTACATGATACATTGCATGCAAGATAAATATGAGATACAGAAAGTTCTGATGACATGTTCAGCCGCATATCGTACAAATTGGTAGGAAGAGATAGTGCATAAACCGTGAATAATATTAATCAAAATTACATTATTCTTATATATTATGTAGGTACTTATTAAATAGTTCTCAATTAAGTTACAATCGTTACAATTAAAAGTCAAAATGGTATTTAAATAAATTAGTAAAATTACGAATGAATGTCATTAAAATTACAATGACAAATATGTTAAAATGATAATATGTACAACATCACTATATCAAAGGCAAAGAAAATTGTCCTCACTCATAAACTCTTCGATATTGTAATATGCTCTGTCAGTTAGCAGACTCTTCAATTTACTTTTAAGCACAGATATATTCAATGTCTTCCACGATTTGGGCAATTTATTAAAAATGATGCGGAGGATTTCCATAAGGATTTCCACTCGAGAACTCATCGTCTCGTGTTTGGGTTTGCGTCAGATTTTGTAGTAGTGTAGTAGTAATCAGATTTTGTAATAGTCGGGTTAGCACAATTTTCACCCGTAAGGTATATATTTAGGTACTAGCAGACTTCGCTCCCGTGGTGGATTATGATAAAACAGAACCTTCTTCTTTTGCAGTTAAGTAAAAAGCCTAAAGCTTCAAGCTACTTTCATACCAAATTTAATCCAAATCTACCCAGTACCTACATTCGAAAAATAGCGCATTTAAACAAACGATACCAAACCATAAGTCTAATTCTAGAAGATATTTGAACAAAATCAGTAAAAGAATAGTTAAATATGTCACATTGAGGATATGTCACTTAAAATTATTTTGGTTCGTTTACCGTCAACTGTAGAATTAAAATTGATTTTCAGTTTCAGAATATTTGCGTCGACATTTACCATTGCTAAGTAATCGTAAACAATCAAGAATTCCAATTCTAATTCCAATTGCCTGAACTTAGTTTTATTTTTATAGAGACAGGGGGATAGGAAAGATATCTGCGTAAGTACCCACAATAAGCATGCTGATGATTTATGAAAGTACAATAGTCACGTCCCGCGACTGGAGGTTTAGGGTTTATTTTGGTAATTTTGCAAATCCCGTCTTCACCAGCTCATTAGACATAATTAATTAATGGGAAATCAATTAAATGGAACAATCGTAAAATAATAACTAAGTGTAATGATGGCCCAGTGATTACAGGCACGACATTCAAGTTGTAGGTAGTGGTTCGTACCCAATAAAAACCTAGATAGGCGCATTACTTTGTGTAATTTTCATCAATACCACTGCACTAGAAAAACATCGTAAGGAAACAGGTATGTCCTAGGAATGAAAGTCCAAAGACAAGCGACATCCACCTACCCACACCGGGCCCATCTGGTGGACTACTACCCATTCCCACTGATAGAGAGGCCTGTTTCCCAGCAATGGGAACTGTGTCTTAGGAATAGACTGACTAACTTCTGTGGTAATTCCTGGATAAAAACTATCCTATGTCCTTCCCAGTGTCCTAAATTATTTTCATGCCAAATTTCATCTAAATCAGTTCAGCGGTTTAGGCGTGAAAAGATAACAAACAGACAGACAAATGGTTAAACTCTTAAAATAAAACAACACCATTTCTACATCCATTTATTTTTTAAATTCTAAGACAATAAATATTGTCAAATACAGCAGTTTGAAAACAAAAAAATATTTTTTTATCACAGTAAATCTTATTGTCTATTTGATAATTCTAATAACAACTAATTTATACACAGTAGCACACTGACACTGAAGTGCGCCATGATGGTTCAATTAAGTACACCATCATCGACAATTTTTGTCACAGTCAACATTTAAAAAAAAATTGCTTTAAAAATTGTGTCCGGTACGCCCTTTTAAAATAAACGAGGTAATTTCGAGTAATGATTGTCTTAAGCAAAATAACAAGTATGTGTGTAACCTTAGTAGACTTTTTCTTAAGACTTTTTAAGTATTCATCTAAAAAGTCGTACTTTTTCCTTAAAAACTGCTTCCGTACATCTTTTTGGACTAATTCAGAGTCAGCATGTATACTTGCGTAAAGCTTACATACGTAGACGGATTAGAAAATTTAGAAGACCTGAAGTTGTTATTATTGTATGTAGAGTGTAGTCTAAACATAGCCATACTAAAAGAGTATCTTTACACTTTTCCAGTGTAATCACTAAGCAATTTTAACTGTGCAAATGGAATTCCAGAGGAATTTGCGCCAAGCGCTTTTTGTCTCGCTTTGATGCCGCGTCGTCTGTGTATGTGACTTACCAGACCAATCATTTAAATAGGTCTAATCTATTTCAGTATCAACTAATATTTTCTGATACAACTAAGACTTACCAAATAAATTCTTTAGAAGTCTTAAACTTAAATTAAAAAAAATATCTGCCAACCTTAGCAAAAACCAAAACAATCATAAAAAACAACTCGAAATTCTTTTCTAAACCGTTATTTCAATACCCTTTATAGAAATTAGTCATCATCAAAATACAGTAAGCATGATAAATGTTTTCACAAAGCATGCATATGAAGGTTGAGAAAAAGGTCTAAAGTACAATAAAACCCCATCACTAAACCATCTTTCCTATTTCCAAAGTGAGTTACATCAAATAGAGTGGATACCGTTCACCGCTTTTTATTATGAAGTAATTGCAGTGCAATGTTTGGTGTTCATATAAAACTTCGGATATTGACGCGTCTGCTTTAAGATCTGGTTATGCAGTTTCAGTCGTTTTCATGACGGGAAGTCATCCACCCTTTTCCTAGACACGAAGGTTGGTGCGTCACCGTGCCACCATGGCGCGTGGCTCGTATTTGTTTCGATTGATTTCCCAGTTTTATTTAGATTCAAGTTGTTTATTTTCTAATAATGGAAGTACGATGTCTGTATTGTGTTTGTGACCTCCTTTTAATGTAATCTATACTTATAATAAATTTGTAGAGAGGTCAATTCTGTACATGAAATATATTTACAAAATAACTATCAGGGGGTAATTAGGGATCGATACTGATGCCAAAAATGCAATCAGTAAAATTTTTGTCTGTCTGTCTGTCTGTCTGTCTGTATAACCGTTATAGAAACAAAAACTACTTGACGGATTTTAACGAAACTTGGTACAATTATTTTTCATACTCCTGAGCTGGTTAGTGTCCTCAATCAATAGGAGCAGAGCAGTGAAGGGAAATGTTGGGAAAACGGGAGAAGTTACTCAATTTTTTAAGCTTCCGTCGCGTGTGCAACCTTAATGGTTAAAGCTACACAGAAATCATTTATGACGGAAATGTTCTCCTTAAAATTATATAAAAAATATCCCACGACAGCATATGTCTATCTTTTATGGTTGGCTCACAATAACACGTGTAACTCCCGATAACTTAACAGTTCGAAGCTTTCTGATTATTATTCTGATCCGAAATTTAAAACCACCACAACTTTGCAATGAAACTCGGCTAAAAGTAACCCAGTTGCAACAAAATATAATAGAGGCTCAAATTTTAACAGGTTGCGGTGCAGGAGAAACCGTCTTTATTCCCAGAATTCCCATAATACCAAATAATTTTCCATTCCAATTTAAAAGAACGCAATTCCCAGTATCGGTGTGTTATGCAATGACAATTAATAAGGCTCAAGGGCAGACTTTTCGTGTTGCTGGAGTAGATCTCGGTGTCAGTTGTTTCTCGCATGGTCAGTTGTACGTCGCTCTTTCCCGGGTTAGCAGTTCTAAAAATCTTTATGTTCACGTGCCGGACGGGTCAACTTTCAACATAGTTTACCCGGAAGCATTGCGCTGAAGTATTTTCTTTCTATAGGTACTTAAGCCTCATGTAAACGTGCTCTAAACAATATTACCAATACATTAACTTAATAACACACAAGGAGTTACACGCTGACGGAGTTGCGGGCACAGATATTAACAACTAGTACTCACGCGGGGCTTCGCTCCCGTGGATTCTATCACGGTAAAAACATAACTCTCCTTTTTTGCAGTCGCGAAAAGAGTAGCCTATAACCTTCCTCAAGCTTCAAGCTACTTCCATACCAAATTGCATACAAATCTACCCAGTACTTTCGAAGATTAGCGCGTTCAAGCAAACAAACAAACAAACAAACTTTTCCGCTTTATAATATTAGTATAGATAATATTGTGCGGTTCGGTATTGCGATATTTTTCAACAGTATTATAGATTGACATATTATATTTCCCTACTAAATTACGAAAGTAAATCTGTCTGTTACATGAAAATCACTGAACCGTGAGGAAGGACATAGGCTACTTTTTTTACGAAAAACGACGGAAACGTGGACGAAGTCGCGGGCAACAGCTATCTATACTAATAATATAAGGCTGAAGAGTTTGTTTGTTTGTTTGAACGCGATAATCTCAGGAACTACTGGTTCGAATTGAAAAAATATTTTTAATTAATTAGTCAATTTATAGAGAAAGGCTATACGCTATATATCATTACGCTAAGGCCAATAGGAGCGGAGCGCCAATGAAGAATGCTTCAAATTCGGGGTTAAATTTAACGTTAGCCCAAAGTAACTATTCCACGCGGACGGAGTCGCGGGCAAAAGCTAGTGAACATAAAAATTAATGGCCAGTGTGTTAAATAATGCCCACAACCACAGTAGTAGCTCAGTGGTAATTAGCACGAGAACATGGTAATATATATAAATATTGAAAAAGAGCAAAAATCTAATTTTATATAAAAAAAAAACAGAATAAATAACACAAACAGTAAAACAATAAGTAACTTAAGATCTACAAAAACGTAAAAGTATTGAAGAAAGTCACGATTATACCTATTCGGAATTGTCGACAAATTAAGCTTACCTAAATGCAGAAGTACCTAGGTACTTATATACTCATATTTTTTATCTGTAATTTAATACTTACATTTGGATATCGTATTCATTAAATTATTTATATTTTTGAACTCAAAATCTTCTTCTCAGTTTATATCTAACGTAAGTTTCATTGTCATGTTCAAAGTTGTAAAAGAAACACTCTGTACACGCATACGCATTCATAAATAAATTGCGACGTTGCCGTCCTTCAGGTACGCGTGTACAGAGTGTTTCTTTTACGTATCAATTTAACATTTTTAGTGAATATTTTACTATTAAAAAAAAGTATTTTGTTTTCGAATGGTTTTATTTTTTTAGCATGTATGGATGCTATACTATTGCGGGTTAACGGGAACGCCCTCTGTTAATTAACATACTGTATTAACGAAAGCATTTCCTTCTAATAAAACAGAACTTAAAAGTACAACTCAGTATTCACGATATAACGTTGGTTTAGGCAGATGAAAACGAGTGTAGGTATCTAACTAAATTACGGACACGAAAACACTAAAAACCATTATACCTACCCTAAAACATAACAATGAAACATAAAAAAGAGAGACATTACAGGCAACAGGCATCGGCGTTAAAAGAGCCATTTTTTTACTGGTAATCCACGGTAGGTTTTAAACCGTGTATAGCCCATCACTATAGACGGGCAAACACCGTGATTCAAATCAAATATTGATATTTAACTCATAAACCCTAATTAATAAACATGAAGAAAAATTTGTTACCAAAAAATTAAAAGCAGTAATGTTGAACCGGAAAATAAACATTTCGCTGGTTGCCACTTTTCTATTGACGGCAAAATAAGTGAAAATAACCATAAACATGCAAACTAACTTTATGTATTAAAGAGTTGTCTTTTTGCTAACACAGTTGATTGCAAACATCGGACAAGCACTCTATTAAACATATTATTTTTTATTAATTACTCAAGCATTAATTGAATACCCATGAATACAATCATTCATATATAATCTAATGTGTATTATATACACTGAGGCTTTACCTACCTAATAACACGAGAAAACATAATTTTATAATAAGAAATATATTAAATAATCGAAATAATTCGTTACCGAGGTTTTAAACATTTAAACTGAGATAATAACACTAACTAAAAATGTTATTAAGCTTTTTGGGCATTGATCCGCAGGAATCCTTTTGAGAAGCAGTATGCGCTAACTCTAGAAAAAGTAGCTTTTTTTTCTACTTGGTAAAATTATCAAATAAGTCCTCCCACCCCGGGCAGGGTGGGAGGGACTGTCAGACTTTTACTGACTAAAATCCACGGTGTTCCTTCAATAACCCTTTACGTACCGGGGCCACGGTAATGGGATGAGTCCCACGACCCCGGCAGGCTTCGGCCCTCTGCAGAGGGGGCCTCGTCATGTTGCTGACGCTCTTTAAGGCGCGCGTGGAACACGACGCGCTGTCGACCCGGGCATGGTCCATGGTCGGACAGCGAGTTGCCTTTTACTCGCTGTCCGCATGCCCGCGCCTACGGTGGCCGGAGATCGTCGGCCGACGTCCGACACCGTGGGCGTCTACCACTGCGGCTGGGCTGGAGGGAGGACGCCATCCTCTCCCTCACGCGGCCCGCCTCCTCCTTCGGAAGCATGACTGCTTCGCAGAAGGAGGCGACCGCTTCCCACTCCCTCTCGCCCCGCAGCATGGCCTCGACCAATGCTGGGCGCGAGAGATCGCCGCCGTGAGGACACGTCGGTGCTCTGCCCAGGCGGGGCAGTCTTGCACCGTGTGCTCTACGGTGTCCTCAGGGTGACCCTCGCAGTGGTGACACCCAGGCGTTTCCTCCTTTCCCATCAGACACAGGTACCTCCCGAAACTTCCGTGTGCGGTGAGGACCTGCGTCATGCGGTAGGTCAGGACGCCGTGACGCCGATCTAGCCACTCCTCAAAGAGGGGTCTTACCGCCGCAATTGCGGTGTGCCCGTAGAAAAAGTAGCTAGCACAGAGAAGGGGAAAAACTTTGTTTAAGCCAATCAAGGCAAGGTTGATGACATTATCTACTTAGCCTTTTGCCAACTATGTCGAGGTGACTCGAGATCGCCTTCCAGTCTAACCAGACGCAGCTGAATTACAGTATTTTATATGAAACAGTCTCTTCATCAAAATACGGTTACTTAGCTGCATCCTTTAAGCCCGATTTACACTTCAATAAGTACAGTAGCGAGTTTACTTGCGTCATCGGCGAGTTAAGTTGTTATTGTAGTTTGAACGGCAAAAGCGAGTTAAATAGTAAGTTGTTGATTAAGTTGAGTTAAATAGATCGCGGTCCTATTTTTCGGCGAGTCCAGTGCGAAGTAGCCCCCTCTCTCGCGTTTCCTGCACCCCTCCAACTTAACTGGCTGGCATGTAGACGGGCGAGTTTAGTACAGTCCATAAATTTGTAGGTTGCGGCCGCGAACACGTGTTATTTTCTTTTCTTCTTCTCGGGCAACTTATGAGTACTCACTCGCCTACGTTTGGACGCTACTTACAACTTATTACTTAACTGTCTGAGTTCTTAACTGGCTACTGTACTTATTGAAGTGTAAATCGGGCTTTAGGTAGGCTGTCACCTATCTGACTTCCCACAACCAATTAGCTGGGTAACACGTTTCCCCTTGGCAAGACTTGTCTGATTTTCTGACTTTTGTCTACCCGTAACGGCTGGCAAAGGTGTACAAATCCTGGACCAACTTAGCGTGCATTTGAACACGGGGAGGATTTAGTCAGTTAGAGTCTGGCAGACCCTTCCGCCCGCCCCAGGAAGGGACGGAGGACATACATTTGGATATCTACGTCAAGATAAAAATAAGGGAAAACAAGTGGTCCTTATTCGTCCTTAATTCAAATAATTCCTAATGCCATAGACAATATTTTGCTTTCTGCAAACTCCATGTAAACTTTAACTTTATCCCAAATCACATAATCTTCCGTTAACGTAATGTTTGTAAAAGGGGTAGGTACCTACAACATTTTGTTTAATATATTTTTAATATAGGTATTAACTGTCACCACGACTTTTTTCCTGCGTAAAACCCGACCACGCGGGATTTCCGAAAAAAAAAGAATGTATATTGGCCCTATAACCTTCTCAATTTTCTAGTGAAAGTGCTATTAAAATCGGTTCAGCCATTCCAGAGATTAGCTCGGACAAAAACAAAGACAGACTTTAAAAAAAATTCAAAGTATTGTTTGAGTTTTATCGTGTATATAACTATAATCACTTAAGAAAACATAGTAGTTTTGGAATCACAGGCAGTCATTCAATTTTATTTATATTTATCGAGGTCTCTCTTTACGTACCTATTTGGAGCTTTTCATACAGTGTATCAAAACGCTCTTTTTCAAACTGATGATTTTGTATTATATGAACATCCCATAGAGTCTAGAAATAACCCTTAGTGGCTTTTTTACGACTACCTACTTTTAGGACCGCGGGCATGAAAATGTTTCATAAAAACGAGGAACATTCAAACGATAAAAATAATTGAAGGAGTACCGTAATGGTCCATAATTTAGCGGAATGTTAAATATCAAATAACACGAAATTTTAAAATAATTTGACTTGAAAACAGTTTAAGTAAAGATATTTGAACGAAGGGTAAAAATAAAAAAATACCTAAATTAGATTAAATACTTATTCTAAATAGAACCAATGGCTCACAACAATCTTATAACTAAGATGTAACTTTAACTTTGAATGTTATCAATTATTTTATAATGTCTTATGACATATTCGTATAATCAACACGGTACCCAGTTGCTTAGACTGATGATGAGCCTATAATTTCTAACGATCTTATTGGTTTTGACATATATGAAAAATAATCCTCCACCTTATCTATTTTAATAGAGCCAGCACTTCATATTTACTAATAGTCAATCACCAGTACTGCAAGCAAGCGAACTGTGTCGGAATCTGATTCAGCTCATTTAAAAAACAACAAACTGTCAAAGCGCAACATAATTAATTTAAAAGATAATTTACCAGCGCAAATATTACAAAGCACTCATATCAATGGCACAGAACTAAACATTACAACATGATTGTACAAAATAATTCCGCACATTGGAATAAACAAGTAAAAACAAACAAAAAATACCGCGAAACAATTCAAAGGTTTATTGACACATCGCATTGCGCAAAGCAGATTAATTTGACATCGCTGCGGCATAGACAAAAGACAAAATCGCAAACTGGCAACACACAATCGCAGTCAAGTCAACTCTGCGTAGCAATGAGATATGTCTCAACGAAAGCCGCCTCTGAAGGGCTTTTACTAACGAAACACCAATTAAAACATTAGTTAAACTTTGGAATGAAAAAATCAGTCTCAAATTATGTAGAGTAGAGATGATAAGTGAGAGGTTCAGGCAGGCTGTGGGCGGCGGTTGTGCGTGCGCATGTGGCGTGTGATCATGTCACGTCGGCACGCGGCGTACGGGCACGACGGGCAGCGGTAGGGCTTCTCGCCCGTGTGCGTGCGCTGGTGCGTGGCCAGGTGGTCGGAGCGCGAGAACACCTGCCCGCACGACGCGCACGAGTACGGCTTGACGCCGCTGTGCAGGCGCGCGTGCCGCGTCAGCATGTCGGAGCGCGCGAACTTGCGGTAGCACACCTCACACTCGTAGGCGCGGACGCCCTCTGGCTTGCTGCGGTGCCGGGATGCGATGTGCTTCACCAGCCGATCGTAGATCGAAAACTCTTGTCCACAGGCGTGGCAGCTGAAGAGCCCTGCTGATTCGCGCGGTGACTTGACGCTGAGGTCCAAGGGTGCTTCGTCGTCTCCGCCCTGTGCAGTTTCGTGGACGAGCCAGGACGGTGTGGGGTAGTTGTTGTTGTTGTTGAGTTGGACTGCCAGCTTATCTAGCAGGCGCGACAGTCGGTGCTTCTTGTGCTCGTAGATAGGGGCGTGCGCGGGCGGCAGCGGCTCCATGCTACCTGCACGCATCGCCGGCATGCTGGGGCCCGCGCCCGCCACCCCGAATGGGGCTGCTTGCCAACCTGCCGGCAAAAAAAAAAACGTTAATTTAAAAAAATATGTAGGTTTATGTGCCTACAAACCTGATATATACGCTTATGTATATTATAAATATTGATCCTAACATTTCCTGATTCGTTCAACGTAACCTTGAATTGATATGATGCATTTAATTGATTCTATTCTCATCATTATGTTGGCCATAATACTTCAGCAATGTTTTTAACGAATCGCCATTTCAGCGTTGATAGAATACTCATACTCAACTATGATTTCGTAGGTACTACTTGGTTTATGCAGTATGCAGAAGTGCCAGCAATTTAACAAAGAGTGTTGTATGTCTCTCCTCTGAACGGTGTGATTGTGACGTTAACGCATTGTGTTGTGTGTGACGGGTCATTAGTGGACAGGTTATGGTGTCAAGTTGCCAACCCGTCACCGCATTATGTCTCCCTGTACGCTAGATACTTCCTGTCGTGGTAGGAGGTGGTGGGAACCAAATCTGCAGGCATGTAGGAGTGACGAGTGTAGTGGTATTGTAAAAAAATGATATTTGTATAAGTTTATTTAAGGATCAGCATAGGGCGAGAGACGCTAGAAGAACAAATGATATACAGGCAAATATATGTATAAAATATTTGACTGGGTATAGTATAATTCGTCAACGTCACTTTCGATGGGAAACGTAACTAGAATACTGGCTGCATTGCCACATAGAACATCAATGCAATCAGCATTGATGTTCTGTTTCTTTGACCGAAGAAAATGCAAGGGGTGGAATTTTTGGTCACGGAAGAGTCGATAAGACTGGGCGTCGAATAATTAGTGAGAGACTATAATACGTAGCTTAAAGTTTATAATTATAAAAAATCTAAATTAATCTTGCAATAACTCACTAGCTCTTTCGTAAACGATGGAAAGCAGGACGGTAAGAGCTTCTTAGCCTTCACTCTTCATATTTGTATTAAAACAATTAAGATACTGACAGAATTAATTCAGTAATTATCTCCCTCTAACGACAAGCTTCACGACGTCTCGCTAAAGGGCAGGTGATATTTATAAGCGTAATTTAAAGTCACGCAAATAACGATAATACACCATATGCAGGTATAGCGCATCTGTCTTTGTACAAATGGTCCCATCTTATCCCGCCACTTCTATTGGTACTAGGTAAGAAATTTTAAACCAATCACGTGTCTCTGAAGGCTCATAAAGGGACCCCAAATAGAGGGAACGGACGCAGGCACAACAGATTTTTTTTCTTATAGTTTTGTTGTGAGAGGCGTTGAAGATTTTATAATGGGGAGGAGCTTTATTACAAATGTTTGAAGACGAATGATCATTCTTATGTAATATTTTGGTTTAAATCGTCGAGAAAAAAATCTAATAAGATTACATAATTATAAGAGTATTTTAAGTCCGATGCGACAACACTTGGACAACACACGGGTATATTAGAAAAAAGTAATTAGCCACTCGGCCCGGCTTCGCTCAGATAATAAAGTTGCTTATGATTTTGCTTAATCAATTTCTCGTCCGGTAATTTGCCACACTCATATATCGGCGATAACTCAAAAGATATTCATATAGTGGAAAAAGCAATTTTAATCTACATTAAATCCTCAATATATCTGACGTATTTAATTGGATAAGGAATAATACTGTACTGTTAAAAAAAGATTCGTAAATAACCCAACATTTTAATGTAATTTGTAAAAGAAAAAAATGGTTATTGTGGGTTATTCTTGGGAGATAGACATATTTATGCCATCTAGACTTTTTTATAGATCTATAAAAGAGAAACAATCCCGCCATACTAGGCTTGTTCATACTCGGTCACTGACAGGAACGCTCCGAACTAGTACAATTGTTCAAATGTACTAGTTCGGTCTTCTAGTACTATTAGTTCATTTTAGTTCATCGATAATTAAGACATCAGTCAGACGTGATGGAATACCTGCATATTTGATTTTCCTTCATACTTTGCAGGCTTAGGACTATCAAATGATAGTCTAGTAGTAGTATAGAATTAAAATTAATTATGATACATTTTAAATAATTTGAATATCATTTAAATAAGTAATATTGAATGAATTATTAAAATGGCGTATTTAAAAATCAAATATTTACAGTGATCTTCATTTTTATATACATATTTTCTTTTTTACAATCCACACGAAACAAAACCAAGCATAAGCAACATAAACTTGAACTTATATTGTTGAACTAATGACGTTAAGTAACTTCACTTAACAAAGTTAAAATAACAAATAAAAACATCGAAAACAATTACTATCAAAGAGCCATAGAACGTCCAGGCCATAGATTATGCACATAAATGACCGGGCACAGTTTCTCGTTCTCCAGGTCATCGTAGTTCGTGCATCACTTATTAGTACAGCCGTTCTTACTCGGCTCTTGCGATTGGATGTCGCTAGGATTGGTGATTAGTTCACTGTACTAGATGACCGATTTGAGCGACAGAAACAGAATAGTTCGTTATAGTTCACATGACGGAATTGCGTCCTAACAGTACATAGTACATGTACTACACAAGCCTACGCCATACATTGTATTTTTATAACTACAAAGGTTTTGGCAGAGTTTTCGATTAAAGCTCCCGATAGGCTTAATTCTTTCCGACATGTTGAAGTAATATCGTCGTATTTCATTCAATCTACACAAAACCTTAACTTATTATACACTAAAACCTTCCTCAGGAATCACTCTATCAATTAAAAAACCCGCATCAAAATCCGTTGCGGAGTTTTTAAGATCTAAGCATACATAGGGAGACAGACGGAAGCGACTTTGTTTTAAACTATGTAGTGACAATCAGACGTAATTATTACTTTTTTCTTAATACAAAATCCTGTCTGTGTCTGTCTGCTATTGGTTAACCTAAAATAATGATTAATTAAAATCTTTGGTGTAGCTAGCTACCTAAGCCTTCAGGACAAGTCTATTAGAATACCATTTTTATACTAAACATCCTTTATTTTTATTTTATATATTAAACATCCTTTGAAAATTAAATATTGGCGGATTATTGTTAATTAAAAGTATCAGTAGTTTTCTAGCTAGGTTTATCTTTCTTGATCACAGATAAAATTCTTCAGAATTTCGGATGAAGTATATTTCACTAGCGCTCAGCCAGGGTTTCGCTCGGGTGCGAAAAAATTCCCGTTTATCTTTTATTATTGGAAACCGTACCATAATTCGTTTGTTTTTGTGGATTAGAAGTAAGATGAGAAAAAGGCGGGATTAGACAAAGCTTTTCGGCCAGATTTTCAAGACGCGTTTAAAAATGGCGGTCTTACAATTTTCTTTTTCCTTAAGTAAAAAAGAGTAGGTAACTATTACGTAATTGTAACTGATGAAATTAATAAACAAAACTTACCAAAACATACACAAAACCATAGAAAAGATATTATCAATAATTTTCATACTAGACAAAACCTGTGTTACAGGGTCCATCTATTATGCTAGTGTTAATAAATTAATAATAAACAAATGAATGATGTAAAATCAGCCCTTGCAGATGGAAATCAGTCTTATTAGAAATTATGTGTAAATTGCGACTAAATAACGTTACATAATGAAATGTGAAACATGATTAGCTCTTATCGCTGTAAAAGCTTCTGTTGCAGTATTCACATGACAGAACAGGCGTTCAAACCAAGTGTCCTTACCCACATTATACAGATGGGCGTGTGTTTGACGGGTCGCGTTATTTTCGCGGTTGGAATCTCAATGTGTAGGTACCTACTAGGTACGTGCCTATGAGTACAAATAAATGATGAATTTGAACTTTGAACGTATACAGTAACGTATGTATTTTTTTCAAGCAATGACAATTGTCGTTAGAGCGATATTCTCGTAATTTAAAAGATGTGTTCGCATTCGAATCTCAATCACAAACTGTCAAAACATATTTCAAATTGAATTTTAACGGTTTTTAATAATAACAATAAAACTTTTATAATTAATCAGGCACCTTACGAATTAACATACATAATTCAGTAATACCTATAAATCTAGTTAGTTATTAGAAACTCAATCCTTTGTTAGTACCTAACACTCCAAAATTATAATAAGTAACTATTTTAGATGTAAGAATTGGCCTTTAGACTGTATTTGTCAGATTTTTTACAGGTTAATTGCTTTATTAATCTATTTGTCGTATAGCGTTAAAAAGTCCTGACCAGGAGAGGTCGATTGAAAAGTCTAGAAGATATAGGATCAAAATGAGGTATCGTAATGTCAACTTAGGTATTTAGGATTTTCAACCGACGACCAAAAGAGGAGGTTATCAATTCGACGCGTATATATTTTTTTTTGTTTTTGTATGATCATCGAGTACTCGAAGACGACTGAACCGATTTGGAAAATTCTTTTTTTGTTCGAATGGGTATACTTCGAAATTAGTACCACTATCACCAAAGTCAGGATCTGATGATGGGATCTTGGAGAAATCGAGGGAACTCTTCAAATATTATAGGCACACCTATGGCGTTTTGGGTATTTCTTATAGTAACTTGTGCAGTTGCTCTCAAAAAGTACCATTTGGGGAAGTGGAACTGATGATGAAGACCACAGATGGCCGCCGAAACTACTCAATAATAAGTATTGAGTGGATTGCGATTCGATTACTTGAATATGGATGTTAAGCACTTTATGCTCGTCACAATGCATATGGTGATGTAGAGCTGATGGTGAAGTACCAGGAGAACTCCTCAACAATTAACGGCCCAGCATTGGGAAAAGCAATATTTTGTAAAAGGTTATAAGTAGTTGACATTTAGGCTCTTGTTGTTGTTGTTGTTTAGGGTTTAGGTAAATTAAAAATCATCCAACTAAAAAGAGTGAAATAAAAACTTTTTACCAAAAAAATAAACCGACTCCCAAAAAACACTGCAAAGTGAAAAATAACTTTAATTTCGGAAGTCGGTGCCAAAAACGAAAAAACAAAACTAAAGACACCGACTACCGAAATTAAAGTTATTTTTCACTTTGCAGTGTTTTTGGGAGTCGGTTTAATTTTTTGGTAAAAAGTTTTTATTTATAATCTATAGTTGATCTGTGATATAAAGTCTCGTTGTTTTGAGTACGAGAGTTGGGAGATCAGTGGTTTCGAGCCAATATGATAGATAGTTTCAACCTGATCTAAATTTCGTCATCTCGCGTCACTTTAGAATATAGGTAATCACTGAAATAGTCTGAAATATCGAAAATACTACAGGACTGGGCGAGAGGCTCGGGCGACAGGTCAGGGCGAACGCCCTTTCGTTCTTACCGAATCACACTGGTTTTCAAACTACGGGACATCACATAGAAATTCCAATTGAAAAAAAAAACTATCATTTAGCCCGACTCGGAAATTCAATAATAAATAACAGTGATCACGAGCCGATCTCAGCAGCATTGACATAAAGCATTGAATATAAAGGTAGTGCCTTCACTACCCTTATATTCCGGGGCTGTTGTTGCTGACTAAAAACCCACACTGTTCCTTAACAGGGTGGGTTTTTAGTCAGTAGAAGTCCAACACTTCCTTCCGATCCACCCAGAGCGAGAGGAATTATAATTATTATTTATGCGCCGCTAATTTTTACTGCACATGTAGATAATCGTTAGCGTTACGCACGTTATTGTCACAATGCGCTCACCGCAGCTAACCGTTAACGAGCGTTGGCGTTTACACAGCACGCCATTGATACCATGGATGAAGTCAGCATTTTGCAGATTTGCAAGTCAAACTTCACGAAAGCGGAGATAAGCAGCGGCAAGCTACTGCTGTTTAAGTCACTCGGGAAGCTCGATCAAATGCCGTCTTGCAGGAGGGATGGCACCGAAAAAAGTATCCAAGACATTGTGACATTATTGAAAGTGACCGACCTGGACGACATGCCTGCTTTAGTGGCGAGGGAGCTACACAAGCTGCCCCCAGTCACATTTGACCGCGTTGATGTCACCAGGCCACTGAAGGACATCACAACCCTGAATTGACCTGAAGTTAAGCCTGGCCGCTGTTGAATCCAGGTTAGAGGCGACGGACAGCACTATAGGTGATTTGCGCGCTGAAGTTTTGTTGTTACGCAGCACTGCTTCGGCAAGTTGGTCACCTGACGATGATAATATGAATACACGTCGGGGAGCGCGAAATGCTTCCCTCGTCAGTAGTTTTGTGTCAGCAAGTTTAGATACTTCTGCGATTGCCGGTAACGCTGGCGATGCATTGTGTCCTGCCATCGGTCCCTCGACTCCGGTCGCGGTTCCGACTAGCATAAGTGCATCGACCCCTGAACGTTCTTACGCTGATGATTGATTGCTGTCGCTGATAAACCAGCTACCTCACGAAAGCCCGCTGAGCAGTCATAGCAGGGGTAATAAAAAAACGCCGCTGCCAACCAACCCAGGGAGGTCCGAGAGAGCGGAGTCTTGAGAAGGACAAGTGCGATCAGGATGGCTTCGTCAAGGTGGTGAAGAGGAAGAGGAAGCCAACTTGTCAAAATCAGTGTGCCACTGCACTGGCCGAACCAACCCAACTGCTACGTCTGGCCGTACCTACAAAATTGATTTAAGTGTCCCGTCTGCATTATTCTACAAGGGCAGAGGCCATTGTGAAATACATTTTAGCGAAATCCAATTTCTCCCTGAGAGTCGAACAGCTAGAGTCTCATTATGGAACTAATTTTAATTCTTTTGTGGTGAGAGCGCTGGCCAAACATCTGTCGACTTTCTTGAAGGAGGAATTTTGGCCGAGAGGAGTAATGTTCCGGCGTTTTCGAGGCCGGTTACCGGACACTGCGCGACATACGACGCCGATAACTCGTGTAATACTCGTATAATATGTATAAGTTTTGGTTAAGTGATATTTATTTATTTGTATGTATGGTTTATTTGTATGGGTCAAATTGCCTGAAAAATTAAAATTTATTGATTGATTGATTAGATGATTTCCCCACCGAATACAAAGTAGTACAGCACTAAAAATACTGTGGGGACTGGGGCCTTAGCTAGGCCAGAAGCCTGTGTTTCAGGTCACTAGGTTTTTCCTCCGTATAACCAATGAATAGATAGATACGTACGTAATAGAATGCCAATGTTCTACAAATAGAGACAAATCAAGTTATTATGAAGAAAGGTGTTTGTAACTTAGAGTAAATGTAAGTATTTCTTGTACCTATAAAATGTAAGGTTGTTTGTTAGATATTTGTCCCTATCAATTTATTTATATTGTTAAATGTATTGGAAAAATGTAAGTAAGGCGGGGCGTGAACATCATGTGAACAAATTATGCCAAGAATGTCTTCAGTTTTATCGTATGATATGTTTCGCAGTCAACTTGTGTCTAATCGTTATTTGAGAACGTGATATGAACTAGCAAGTTTTCAATTACTGAGAGGTTCTCGCAAAAGGTGCTATCGCAGCAGATATAAGACAATGCTATTCTCGAAAGGAAATATACTAACTTGCTCCTGTTTATGCTTATCTTTGAGACTTGATTTTTTATGTACTGATTTCCTGACTTATTAGCTTTCTATACCAAAAATAAAGAACTATATTCTGTTTATTTCAAAGTTTTAGGCTTAGTGACTTCGGAGACAAGTGGGGGTGGTAAATTTGGACATACTGTAACATTAAACGTCTTATTTATGTATATTTAAAAAATATAGTCTCTCACGAAAAGCTCTTTCATTTGGATTGACACCCAATACCTACTACTACCTACAGTTTGAAAATCTTGAATTTGACCTGTCTGTCTATATCCCATATAGCTAGATTTGCATTTGAATGTATGTAAAAATCGAGATCATTTGTGACAAATTAGCACGAAGTATTTATTCACTGTCTTTCTAATCTAGAAATGAGATTACAAGCTTTATTGTTTGGAATCTCTTTTTAGATATTGACTGGGGATGAGCTTAAAGCCTTAAATAATAAATAGTTTAAGCTTGGTTAATTATTTACCCAACTTTACTCACAGAAATAATTTACAGAATCAGCTTCGTATTAGCATTAAAAAAAACTTTCAAATATGTAGAATCATAACGTGTATGGTATAACTAGGGCCACGAAAATATTTCGCATGATTGGATTTCTTTGGGATTTTGAAAACTTTAGTCGTAATAAACAAAGCGTCTCTAAATTTGATAAAAAATTAATTACTTATTTACTTTAATTTAAATATAGACTGTAAAGATGCTGTGCAATTGTTTAGTAGAGATACTAATTTGAGACAAACTGCAAAAAGTAATAAGAAATATGTTTTTAAACATAACCAGGTGCCCACCCCGCCTTCGCCCGGGTGCAATTTTTCTGTCGGTATCATACAGTTTTCTTCCCAAACCCTATCCAGAGAATTATTACGAACACAACAAAAAAATAATTAGTCAAATAAATGCAGCCGTTCTGAACTAATGCGGCGCTTACGTACATATACATTGTTTCTTCAACTAGGCTCAAGAAAATTGGGGGCTCATTTAGATGTGTGCGCTTTTATTATGAACTTCCCAGTCATGTGCAAGAACTAAGCCTCAATAAATTTAAATCATTTGTGAAGCAGAAACTTTGCCAGAAAGGTTTTTATTCTGTTAAAGACTATTTTGCGGACAAAACTGCTTCGGATTGAACTGCTCCAATTATTTCTGTTTTGTTTGATTTTTTACTCATTTCTTGTTTTTATTATAATGATTATTTCATTTACATTTTGACATGACAATATTATTTACTTTTGCATGTAATAGAATATACTTTTTTTTACCTTACCATTTTTAATTTTGTTCGTACAAGATGACAATATTATTTTCTTTTCTTTTTTTAAAAGCAAAAGCTATGTTGTGAATGTGAGAGCAATGTGGGATAACAACGAATATTATGAATTAAGATTACCGCACTGTCTGGCAGTTTGAGTGCTTTATACGGTTCACCCAAATGTCCTTACTTTGGTATTGTTCGTCAAATCGTTCGAGCACGTTAAGGTTCTAAGTTGAGCTACGCGACATTTGACAAATGCTTGCACTGTTTGGACGGGCCTACTCAAATCTGTGTGATTCTGTCCTCTAAAGGGCGCCACAGACATAAATCTACATGGCTCTCATATGATTTGATCACTACAGATTGTATGGACTTTAAAAGAACCGTTGACCTCTGAGTTTGTTTCAGTGTTTCTTCTCAGAGTAGTCAGTTAGGAAACACTGGCCTCATCTAGTTTACATTTACGAAAAAAAAAGATGTGTGAAAGTGTTATTTATAACCTATTTGCAAAATAAACATCATTATTTCATTCGGCAATTAATTTTTAGTAATCAACCCACCCCGGCTTCGCACGGGTTCTTTACAGAAATCGCCTATATTACTCCGAGGAGATGTAGCTTTCGGTAAAATTGGTTGAGTAGTTTTTGAGTTAAATCATAACAAACAAAAAATCAATCATCTTTCCTCGTTATAGGTATATAATATTAATTTAGATGATAAGGATTAATACCGTATTTGTGTAAATACCTTTTACATTACCGCTTTATAATTGCCAATTTTTTAAAGTATTATAATAGACATAGGTAGGATGTTATCTTTAACATATAGACATATGCCATCGCGGACTTTTCTGTAGGTATATATAAGATACACAATTCCACCATACATTGATATACTACATAAACTTTCAGACTCCTACCTGGCTCGGAAGCGTGGCGCCCGGTCAAATCACGGCGACATGAAATTAATGTCGTTGCGCATTATTTTGATTTTGCTATAAGTATCTCCTAAGGTATTCATTTAATTTGCATGGAGTAAAAAGAAAAATTAATCTTCGTGAAATGTTCAAGCCAACTAATGTATTTAAAATTATAAGGATTAATACAGTATTTATGTAAATAGCTTTCCAATTACCGCTTTATAATTGCCCATTTTTTAATGTATTAAAATAGATATAGGCATATGCCATCGCGGACTTTTTTGTAGACCTTTTTAAGGTGTACAGTACTGTGGTGCATTATTTTGATCTATCTCGTACGGTTCAGCGTTTGCAATGTAAGCGCAAAAAAATTGTTTATTAAGACATCACATTAGAAACCTATAAAATTATAATTGTTTCTCTTCTATATTATGCATGTATTATACATTAAACTTATAATAAATTGTACTTTACTTTGATGCAATGTACTTTTTTTTTCTTACCTATTTTTAATTTTCTTATCTATCTTTACAATTCGTCTTGAACTTTTTTTTTATGTATGTTACCTCATAACTCGGAGACGGCTGGACCGATTTGGAAAATTCTTTTTGCGTTTGAAAGGGTATACTTTCTAGTTGGTCCCATTGTTACGAAATCAGGATCTGATGATGGGATCCTGGAGAAATCGAGGGAATTCTTCAAATATTATAGGCACACCTATAGCGTTTTGAGTATTTCTTATAGTACCTTGAGCAGTTTCTTTCGAAAAGTACCATTTGGGGAAGTTGAAATGATGATGAAGACCACAGATGGCCACTGAAACTACTTAATAATAAGTATTTCGTGGATTGCTATTCGATTACTTGAGTACGGATGTTAAACACTTTATACTCGTCGCAATACATACGGGTATGGTGATGTAGAGCTGATGGTCAAGTACCAGGAGAACTCCTCAAAAATTAACGGCTATGCATCGGGAAAAGCAATATTTTGTAAAAGGTGATAAGTTGTTGACATTATGGCTTTTGTAACTAGAAAAATTACAAACCAACCCACTAAAAAGAGTGAAAAAAAAAATTTACAAAAAATACATCATTACATGGTGGACATCCCACCCATACGCACCAAACGTTTTGGGAATACCTTCATTGTGCGTACGGCTAAGGAGTGGAATTCCCTGCCGGAGTCTGTGTTTCCCGATAGCTATAACCTAGGAGTCTTTAAGTCAAGAGTGAATAGGTTACTTTTAGGTAAGCGTGCTCCATCTTCGACCACATCATCACTTACCATCAGGTGAGATGGTGGTCAAACGCGAACCTATTCTAAATAAAAAAAAAAAAAAAAAATAGAACCGACTTCCATATCAGAACACTACAAAGCCAAAAATAACTTTAATTTCGGAAGGCGGTGTGAAAAAAAAAGAAAATCCAAAACCAATAACACCGACTACTGAAATTAAAGTTATTTTTGGCTTTGTAGTGTTCTGATATGGAAGTCGGTTCTATTTTTTGTAAAAAAAATTTAATCAATGTACTTTAACTGCACAAAAAAAAGGTGGCAACCCTAGGTATAACCTATACACATTTACTAGTGGTCACTCGGCGCTTCGCTCCTGTGGACTTTATAACGATAAAAACATAACGCTCTTTCTTTTCCAGTCGGATAAAAAGGCCTGCCATAAATTCCTAATATTCCTCAAGCTTCAAGCTACTTCCATATCAAATTTCATACAAATCCATCTAGTGCTTTCTAAGATTAGCGCGTTTAAACAAACAAACTGATCCGCTTTATAAGTGTTGGTGGTGTTGTGGCTTTGTGTAGCGTAGTTTTCTAAAAGGATGTGAGATTTGGATCTTTTCTAGGCACCTAGTAGAGAAAATGCCCAATTTTTTAGGCGCTTCTATTGCGTTATTTCAATCCCTCATTGTTTGGTAGTGCAATCCAAATAGATTATATTACAGAGGTAGGCAGGCACTATATATTTAGTTTGTTCTCTACCAAATATTTTATGAAGTTAGTAAAAATATTATCGATTGATTTGTAAAATACTAATAGCAGGGGCGTGCATAGGATTATGCGGCGGAGTAAAAACACACAAAAACTTCTTCTTTTATAGATTTTTAGCATAGCCACAGCCACGCATCGTAGCATGGTGGCGATGCGTGGCTGTGGCAATGCTAAAAATCTATAAAAGAAGAAGTTTTTGTGAGTAATCGGTCACAAAAACTTCTTCTTTTATAGATTTTTAGTATAGCCACAGCCACGCATCGTAGCATGGTGGCGATACGTGGCTGTGGCTATGCTAAAAATCTATAAAAGAAGAAGTTTTTGTGTGTTTTTACTCCGCCGCATGCCCTGTCATAATCCTATGCACGCGCCTGACTAATAGTGTTCTATTAATTTGTAAATGACTTTATAGTTCCGTATAATTTATTATTATTAACATAGCTATATACGCGCGCAACAGAAATAAAAATCGTATTTTACACTTGCAAGCATTGTAATTAAGCACTGCAATTATCTCCAATACTAAGCCAATGTATCTATGTGCCGACATAATAAGTATACATAAATAGGGGTTACCAACGGCTTGGTGTTAGAATGAATAATGGCATGGTCTTTACTTCCCGTCTGTCAGAAAATCATATGTTAACTATTTTAAACTTACTCTACGTAGATACTATTATTTTACTATAATAATATGTATTACATATTTAATACTTTCTATATTTCAAGACGAATGAGCCAATTCACAGAATACGTAGTAACTTTTTGAATATTGTTCTTTTTTATTTTGGTTATTCATTTTGGTTAATTAATTATTAAAAGTAGAAGAATGATAAACAATATTCTAACTAGTTGTATAAAATGTAGGTATGTCTTAGAGCCATTAGTAATTTCCAAATAGGCAACAAAACTTGGTAGTGATCTTAACAAAATGTTTGTTTAACAATTGATGTTCAACAAATTGCATTCAATCACCTCATCACCTTCCCACCAATGAAACATTAATAAATACAAACGGTTAACTTCTGAACACCACCATTATTAACATGAAGGAATATCCAAAGTCATTTAATCTATTAAAACAGTTATTATGCCTACTACCGGTTACTAGCCACTTAAACCTGGTCCAATAAAAAAAAATACGTACATATCTTAAGATGTCTCGAATGCAGTTTCCAACGTTGAAAACCAAATGCATCTATCCAAAACGGGCAAAATGTTTCAATCCTTAGGTGTGTATTTTTTTGATGCACTTAGTTTTAGCACAAGAGGTGCGTGAGTGAACGGTACGTAAGGTCGTCGGGTCGTGCGACCGGTCCAACCGCCCCCGCGCTCGCGAGCATCAAGCATTCACACGCGATATACGTCCGCCTAGCTGCGCACTGCCGGCCCGACTGCCTCTCCGCCCCCGCACACCTGCGCACGCGCAGCGAAAACATTGCGATGCATCCACGCGGACGCATGCGCGTACGTTCCGACATCCGTTAACTAATAAACATATTAGTCGTGAATAGTCGTCGTCATTATACGACGCTGGCGATTGCAGAGGAGATTCGGTGTGAGCAATGTATTTGCGAGTCAGTGGTGCGGTAATGTAGTAGTACAAGACTGCGTTCAGATGTTAACTCTTTCTTAGAGCTCGATGTACTTAATTAGCTAACTGACATGATGTAGAGTCCGGTAGAAAGTTATCTTACTACTGAGACAACTCTCAACATCTAACGTGCAGTCTGGTGTGATTTTGTGAAGTACCTATGGATAGAGTTTCTAGATGGCACGAGATTTATTTTATCTAGAAACAAAATTAAGTAGTACTTATCAACTATCATTCTACAAATAAGTGTAACCCGCTTGGGATTTATGAGAGTATCCAGAAATATATATATTAGTTAGAACCTTTACCACAGAAATAGTAGATTGTTACACGAGGGTCGAAGGGAATCAATTCCCATACGAGCTATTTAGACTATAGGCTATAGTCCGAGTAAGAATTGATGTCTTTCACCCGTGTTAACCACTCTACTTTTCATTTCGAATATAAAGAAAGTAAAAATTGTAGTTTTTAGAAAATATTTATTGGTAATAATAACATGAGTAGTACCTATTTAAAATTCATTGAGAAGTTAGAACAATTTGTGAAATTTAAAGTTACATTTTTGTTTGGAATATTTACGCTGTTTGATATATTATGACAAATTTGGCTGTGCTGAATTTCTGTAAAAGTAGGAGACTCCAGTATTTGATTAGACGGTGGAATCCATGACGCAGACTCACTTGAAGTAGTTGGTTGAGGTGAAGTGCGGCGTAAATGTATAGTCTCAGTTGTTTGAAATTTTAGTTTTATTTTGGACAGAATCTTCAATGTAGCCTTCCGCGAATGTGCTGGATTTCCATCCTCCATGTCTTTTTAACACAGACAAGTTCGCCCCAGAATCGGCTAACAGTGTCGCTGACGTTCTTCTATAACAAGGCCCGGTATACTGTTCACAATTTGCTAATTTCAAATATTTTGCTATTTGCTTCGGCATACCTGAGATTTTATTTTTACCGATCACTTGTTTATAGCATTATCCCTTTTGGTAGTTCAGAAAAAAGCGATTCCTTTTTATGTCATTAGGTCTGATTTTTTTATATATTTTTACTGTTTGTGTAAACTGTTCTCGTTCAATAAACTTACGCTCAATATTTGTTTTTGTTTTAGTCAATTTTACGAGTAATAACTGGCCTTGATTTTCAAAGTCATTAATTGTTAAATTTGTGAGTTCACTGCTTCTGCAGGCGCCGCTTATACCGAGTACCAATAGCACCTGTGAAAAACATGATTTCTTCAATTACTATTAATCTTTTAGGTACCTATGTAGATAAAATAACAAGCAAAGATCTTTTACTCCAGAAATGCACGCCTATCCAACGTCTTTACTCTCAATTTACGCAATCTAGTCAGTGTGTTTGATTGTTATGATTGACTGTAAAGGAAGGGTTATGTTTTTCGCGCGTATCTTGTATGAAGAATATTACAAACATATATTCATACATACATAATGTATGAATGTATGTTTGTAATATTCTTTATTACCTCATATCTCCAGAACCGCTAAACGGATTTACACAATTGAGGTATCGTTAGATTTGTATTAGCAGCCCAAGTATTCTTAGATAGGTGACATTTGAAAAAATTAAACTAAGCGCTATATATAATTAAAGGGCTTAACATAGGAATTTCAAAAATGTATGTCATGTTTATCATTAGTGTAATACTAGCAAAAATAATACAAAGAGAAAGTTTAAAAATATGGACTTAGCTTTTTCACTTTCTGAATCCGGTGGGGTGCCAAGCCAATGTGACACGACCGGGAAAACTAAAAATTGTTAATTAATATTTTAACTACTTAAAAAGTTGAAAAAAAGTTATTTAATAAATCTAAAAACCCGACTGCTCAACTGAAATGCAAGAAACAAGCACATTTTTATTTTAAAAAGTGACAAGCAGCCAACCCAACCCATTTAAAAAAAATATGTTCATTTGGGTTCATCTGGACATATTCCATGTAAAAATTTTGCATTTATGATGATAAAAACTACTTCGCCCAATTATGAACAATGCGGGGTTATTGAAGACACCATTTATTGGTGGAATGTGTCCGATCTAAGTCTGCTAGAAATAATTTAATATCGGCCTTTGAATTTGAACAAGACTGATGTAGGTATATTTCATAAAATCTTGTCCCAGCCGAATGGAGATGATGCGAAAGTTTTGTTCAAATTTATGGCCTACTTATAGTATATTATTATTATTATTATAATTGCCTTATGTATGTTTAGGGTACGATGGAACTGACATAAGCTATGCGTGAAAGTTCCTAAAAAAATAAAGAATAAAAAAAGACCGCAATTTTTTTTTCTTAGTTATCTTAGATTTTTTTCAGCCGACAGTTAGGCAAATTTAGTTCTATTTTTACAATTAATTCCCTCCCTACAGAGGAAAAGCAATTAATATGAGTCTTTCCCGCCCAAAGGTGGGAAGTGGCATCTTCCACTCGCTACTCGGATCCAACAAAACACTACTTTCCGAATATGAAAAATGAAAAATGTATATTTTTCTGTAAAAGTAAAGTATATAGGTATAGTAAAAGTGTATAGGTAAAGATTCTAGCTTCTAGCCGCGACTTCGTCTGCGTTCGTTCTTGGGCTTTGCACAACTTTTTTTATATTTTCCTGAACACAAACCTTGCCCTGACAACGATATATTATACATAAAAAAAGAACCATTCAATTTTGTGCAGGCGTTCAAAAGTTATGCGCGTACATGGTACATTCCGACGATTCATTTTAATTTATATATTATATATAAGAGTAGCTAAGGTTAAGGCTGCTAAGTTCAAATAGAACATAATTGTTTTTCTATACAAAATATTTAACTTCAAACTACGTTACTACGTTACTATGTTATATGAGATGGATATGCAAACTTATTACTACTTAACGTAATCGGATTTATGAAATATACCGACTCGGGAGTCGGGACATAATATTCTGCTCCTCTATCGGTTTTCAATCGCATAGCACTCTCTCGGGAGAGAGTGCTATGCGATTGAAAACCGATCTTCAAGTGTTTCGAGGTGCGATATTTAAATTTTTAATTTCAAATTCGAATTTTTAGTAAATGAATTTTTCAATTATATTTTGAATAAATGAAAAACTTTATTTTAATTTACCGTATATGTACCTAATTTATAACCTAAATAAGTAATTAAGTATCAAAATCAAAAGTTTTAAATAAAAAAAAATAGTTTAAAAATCTATATTTTTTTTTTTAATGCTTGGGTTGTTGCGCGAGGCACCTGCAAGAGCGAGGCCTCGGGCGATTGCCCTGTTCGCCACCCCCTAAGGCGCCACAGTCATTGTAGGAAAAATGTTAATAGAAGGTAAATAAACCGGGTTTCAGTTGGAGAAAACACTATGTTCGTAGGTATATTGTCGGTAAAAACGGTAGCAAACCGCGGTGTCACACCTGTACAAAAGTCATAATCAAAAACGTATTTCTAACAAGCCATCTTTCAATTATTTTTTTATTACGGATGTGCCCACTCTTGGCCTCGGTCTCGTCTGATGGTAAGCGATAGATGAGGTCTACGATGGGAGCCCAGAATATGCCTATTTACTCTTGCTTTAAAAGCTGAAAGGTTGAAAGTGGCAGGGAACACAGAAGCCCGCAGAGAATTCCACAACTTGGATGTGCGCACAATAAATATGGAGGAGAAGCGCTTGGTAACATTTTTAAATTTACGTTAAGTAGTAATAAGTTTGCATATCCATCTCATATAACATAGTAACGTAGTAACGTAGTTTGAAGTTAAATATTTTGTATAGAAAAACAATTATGTTCTATTTGAACTTAGCAGCCTTAACCTTAGCTACTCTTATATATAATATATAAATTAAAATGAATCGTCGGAATGTACCATGTACGCGCATAACTTTTGAACGCCTGCACAAAATTGAATGGTTCTTTTTTTATGTATAATATATCGTTGTCAGGGCAAGGTTTGTGTTCAGGAAAATATAAAAAAAGTTGTGCAAAGCCCAAGAACGAACGCAGACGAAGTCGCGGCTAGAAGCTAGAATCTTTACCTATACACTTTTACTATACCTATATACTTTACTTTTACAGAAAAATATACATTTTTCATTTTTCATATTCGGAAAGTAGTGTTTTGTTGGATCCGAGTAGCGAGTGGAAGATGCCACTTCCCACCTTTGGGCGGGAAAGACTCATATTAATTGCTTTTCCTCTGTAGGGAGGGAATTAATTGTAAAAATAGAACTAAATTTGCCTAACTGTCGGCTGATAAAAATCTAAGATAACTAAGAAAAAAAAATTGCGGTCTTTTTTTATTCTTTATTTTTTTAGGAACTTTCACGCATAGCTTATGTCAGTTCCATCGTACCCTAAACATACATAAGGCAATTATAATAATAATATACTATAAGTAGGCCATAAATTTGAACAAAACTTTCGCATCATCTCCATTCGGCTGGGACAAGATTTTATGAAATATACCTACATCAGTCTTGTTCAAATTCAAGGCCGATATTAAATTATTTCTAGCAGACTTAGATCGGACACATTCCACCAATAAATGGTGTCTTCAATAACCCCGCATTGTTCACAATTGGGCGAAGTAGTTTTTATCATCATAAATGCAAAATTTTTACATGGAATATGTCCAGATGAACCCAAATGAACATATTTTTTTTAAATGGGTTGGGTTGGCTGCTTGTCACTTTTTAAAATAAAAATGTGCTTGTTTCTTGCATTTTAGTTGAGCAGTCGGGTTTTTAGATTTATTAAATAACTTTTTTTCAACTTTTTAAGTAGTTAAAATATTAATTAACAATTTTTAGTTTTCCCGGTCGTGTCACATTGGCTTGGCACCCCACCGGATTCAGAAAGTGAAAAAGCTAAGTCCATATTTTTAAACTTTCTCTTTGTATTATTTTTGCTAGTATTACACTAATGATAAACATGACATACATTTTTGAAATTCCTATGTTAAGCCCTTTAATTGGATATCCATATTGCAGCATTCGAAAAAAAATTTTTTTTTTTTTTTAAAGGCGCTTAGTTTAATTTTTTCAAATGTCACCTATCTAAGAATACTTGGGCTGCTAATACAAATCTAACGATACCTCAATTGTGTAAATCCGTTTAGCGGTTCTGGAGATATGAGGTAATAAAGAATATTACAAACATACATTCATACATTATGTATGTATGAATATATGTTTGTAATATTCTTGGTACATTCCGACGATTCATTTTAATTTATATATTATATATAAGAGTAGCTAAGGTTAAGGCTGCTAAGTTCAAATAGAACATAATTGTTTTTCTATACAAAATATTTAACTTCAAACTACGTTACTACGTTACTATGTTATATGAGATGGATATGCAAACTTATTACTACTTAACGTAAATTTAAAAATGTTACCAAGCGCTTCTCCTCCATATTTATTGTGCGCACATCCAAGTTGTGGAATTCTCTGCGGGCTTCTGTGTTCCCTGCCACTTTCAACCTTTCAGCTTTTAAAGCAAGAGTAAATAGGCATATTCTGGGCTCCCATCGTAGACCTCATCTATCGCTTACCATCAGACGAGACCGAGGCCAAGAGTGGGCACATCCGTAATAAAAAAATAATTGAAAGATGGCTTGTTAGAAATACGTTTTTGATTATGACTTTTGTACAGGTGTGACACCGCGGTTTGCTACCGTTTTTACCGACAATATACCTACGAACATAGTGTTTTCTCCAACTGAAACCCGGTTTATTTACCTTCTATTAACATTTTTCCTACAATGACTGTGGCGCCTTAGGGGGTGGCGAACAGGGCAATCGCCCGGGGCCTCGCTCTTGCAGGTGCCTCGCGCCACAACCCAAGCATTAAAAAAAAAAATATAGATTTTTAAACTATTTTTTTTTATTTAAAACTTTTGATTTTGATACTTAATTACTTATTTAGGTTATAAATTAGGTACATATACGGTAAATTAAAATAAAGTTTTTCATTTATTCAAAATATAATTGAAAAATTCATTTACTAAAAATTCGAATTTGAAATTAAAAATTTGAATATCGCGCCTCGAAACACTTGAAGATCGGTTTTCAATCGCATAGCACTCTCTCCCGAGAGAGTGCTATGCGATTGAAAACCGATAGAGGAGCAGAATATTATGTCCCGACTCCCGAGTCGGGACATAATATTCTGCTCCTCTATCGCTCGGGGAATCCCCGTGTTTCGTTTCGTTCGTCAACCTTGGAATTATATCTTTAAATTTTATTGAATACTAGTACTCACGCGGGGCTTCGCTCCCGTGGATCCTATCACGGTAAAAACATAACTCTCTTTTTTTGCAGTCGCGTAAAAAGTAGCCTATAACCTTCCTAAAGCTTCAAGCTACTTCCATACCAAATTGCATCCAAATCCACCTAGTACTTTCGAAGATTAGCGCGTTCAAGCAAACAAACAAACAAACAAACTTTTCCGCTTTATAATATTAGTACAGATTACGTTCTTATAGTATTTAAAGTATTGAATGAGCTGGAAAAGTGTAAATTATAGTATTTGAAGTATTGAGTAAGCTGAAAATGTGTAAAATACTGTGTGATACTCAGTGATACTTAAAAAATATTTCTGACTGTGCGAAACAAAACAAGATTTACGAAATGAGTTCGCGTGATCGTGATGCCGGTAGAAAATTTGAGTTAGGTAATTCAAAAAGGAAACGAGCTATCAAAAGAAAGCAGGTAAAAGAAAATCTACGTGGATCTTTATATACATACTAGTACTCACGCGGGGCTTCGCTCCCGTGGATTCTATCACGGTAAAAACATAACTCTCCTTTTTTGCAGTCGCGTAAAAAGTAGCCTATAACCTTCCTCAAGCTTCAAGCTACTTCCATACCAAATTGCATCCAAATCCACCCAGTACTTTCGAAGATTAGCGTGTTCAAGCGAACAAACAAACAAACAAACTTTTCCGCTTTATAATATTAGTATAGATTACGTTCTTATAGTATTTAAAGTATTGAATGAGCTGGAAAAGTGTAAATTATAGTATTTGAAGTATTGAGTAAGCTGAAAATGTGTAAAATACTGTGTGATACTCAGTGATACTTAAAAATTATTTCTGACTGTGCGAAACAAAACAAGATTTACGAAATGAGTTCGCGTGATCGTGATGCCGGTAGAAAATTTGAGTTAGGTAATTCAAAAAGGAAACGAGCTATCAAAAGAAAGCAGGTAAAAGAAAATCTACGTGGATCTTTATATAAATATATAAAAAGTGATGATCAAGAAACCTCTACAAAACATTCATTGACAGAAAGTGACTCTAATCCTGATCCAGCTGAAAACATTCCTTGCACATGATCATGGGTGCCGCAGCCGTCATTAAATAAAAACAGCGAGGATGATGATGAATTAACTGCATCATTGTCTCTTAGGTCACCGGTGCCGCCGTCACCAGAACACGAATCTATGTCTACATCCATGACTGTTGGAATGAAAAATCTGAATCCTCATAATGACCCCGGTTTGTGGCCCACAATAATTACTGATCTAGACCGAACTGAGATTGTATTAAAAGGTTCAATCCGGGTTAAAGTAGATTTATTTCCCATATGTTAATGAACGGCGATTCAGCGAATATAACTATAATAATTATGTTAGATATTAGTTAACGGTGAAAAGCTAGACAGGCGCTGGATGATTTATTCACAAACAAAGGATGCCGTTTACTGCTTTCCGTGTCGAATATTCGGGCTAGAAAATACAAAAATTTGATCAAGTGAAGGAGTGTGTGATTGGAAGCACTTGGGTGATTACCTAAAGTCTCACAAATCTAATCGACAGCACAAAGATTGTATGTTGCAATGGATTAATTTAGAGAACGGTTTAAAAATCTGTTCCAGTATTGACTTGAATTGAACAAAGTTCTAAAATATCTCTCCAACGTTGCCTTTATACGTTGGAGAGATATTTTAGAACGATTGCTCGCAATTGTAAATTTTTTAGCCAATATGCGTGGTGAAAAAAAAGTGTTGTCCAAACACGTGTTCTTGAAATTAGATTGCCAGTTGGTCAACGAATGCCATTCTATAGAAAAGGAAATAACTACCTACGAATTTGTAGTTTCACTTGTCATATGGTACGACATTCTTATGTTATAAGTAAAATGTGTCAAAGCGAAAACATGCACTTAGATGTGGCTATACAACACCTATAGCGTATTCACAAATGGGCTCGATAATTATCGAGAAAATGGTTTTCAGTCATCCCTTGTAATAGCGAGAAAAATAGCCGAAAAAATAGCCGAGGAAAATGATATTGACAGACAATTCAAAGAAGTCAGAAGACGTCGTAAAAAAAAAGGCATTTTGATTATGAAGGAAGATGAAGCTCATGAATTGAATGCAAAAGAAAATTTCAAAATAAACTATTATTATATCATTGTCGACAACGAGGTCGACAACGTGCGCGCAAGCTGCCATCCTAGGTTTGAGGCTCTTAAACATCATGAGAGTATCTTTGGTTTGGTAAAAAGATTAAAGAAAATTAGTGATAGTTAATTTTTGAAGCAATGTAGCGACTTGCATTTATGACAGTAGGAGAATCATGTGATATTTATGGGCATGAATTTTACGAAGAACTGAATATGTTTATTTGTGTGTATGAAGGAAACGACGACACTATCTCGGTACTGAAATACTCAACAGAAAGAAAATAAACTGAAGTTTACTCCACTATTGAAATAGTCCTGAGAATTGTTGCTACCACACTTGTTACAGTCGCGTCTGCTGAAAGGAGTTTTTCGAGGTTTAAAATTATTAAAACATATTTGAGGAATTTAAGCTCTCAGCCCATGCTATTCTGTCAATCGAAAATGACGTAGCTCATTCGTTACATTATTGTGCTTCAATTAAAGATTTTAGTCTTAGGAAAAGCCGCAAACATCAATTTTAAAATATATATTTGTTAATTTTGTAAATCACTTGTGGGATGGCTCAGCCAAATACCAGCTAGCTGCACTTGACTCGATCGAACTCAGAGCTAAAAGGCTCATAGGTGACGAGGTTCTGGCAGGCAAGCTTCACAGCCTGGCTCACCGGCGCGGCGAAACGTTGCTTGCCTGTCTATCTTCAACAAATTGTAATTCGGAGAGTGTGCGCAGGAGCTCCACGACCTAATCCCTTCATCCCCCTTTTACTACCGGTCTACCAGACGTACCGCAGGATACCATCCACACTTGGTCGATATACCGTCTTGGCGTACTAAGCGCTTTTCTTCAACATTCATTGTGCGCACAGCCAAGGTGTGGTACTCTCTGTCGGCTTCTGTGGTCCCTGCCACAGATGACCCGTCAGCCTTTAAAGCAAGAGTGAATAGGCATTTTCTGGACTCGCTCGTTCGATCGTAGACCTCATCTTACACTTACCATCAGTTATTCATCATCATATCATTCGTAATAAAAATAAAATGTAAAATATTTTAAAACTCATTATAACTTACGCATTTCTCCTCAAACATGAAAAATATCTAAACCAAACAACCAGACCTACTTTCGCATCACATACTTTTCACGAAGGACAAAGGGCCTCGCAAAGACCTACCGCCCGGAGCCTCGCAATGGGTAAGGCCGCGTCTCAGTGTAGGTATGCGTAAACTATGACTAGAGTAAAAGGGCTAAGGGAAGTGACAACCAGCCTTTTTGAAATTTTAATAAAGAAAATTTTAATATTGAGTTCTAACAACACCAAGAATACCGAAAAATGAATTTAAAGACGACAAGGCTAAAACTAGCCAATTATTTGTAGCTAATACATTTTCATAATTCTTGCTATTTTTTATTGACATGACATTTAATTTTTTTGATTTCGTACCTCAAAAGGACAAAAAGCAGAACCCTTATGACTTTGTTGTCCGTCTGTCTATGTCTGTCTGTCAAGCCTCTTTATTTCGGAAACACGTGGAGTTGAAATTGAAACCTACTCAGGACCTACAGTGTCTGGAAGTACTGTAAAAATATAAAACTTCTAAATTCACGTACCGATACCGTTTATACCGCAAAATATGCATATTTTGACATTCTCAAAACAATCAAAATTGATAGGCTTTTCCGGTTGACCAACAACTATGAAATTTGGCAATTAACATCTTTTTATAATACTAAGGAAATATCTGAAAACTATACATTTGTAATTGAACGATATAAAAATATAGTCTTATAGGTGGTTGAAATTAAAAATTGACGCTACTACTTCAAGTTAGATATCATAAATGAAGAAAGGGTTGATGTGCATATTCCAAAATATATTTTTTGCGATGAATAATTTTTTATGTATAATGAAAAAAAATTAAAAAAAAATATTGTACTCCGGGAGTGCCGGCAGAAGTGAAAACTTGAATATTAACGTTGTGCAATTTGATATTAAGGAATGGTTAGGGAATAATTTTGCACGAATTGCTTTAATTATCAGTATAAAAGTACTATCATTAGAATAATATTAGAATATATATAATATATTAGTAGAATACAATATTTATTTATTGCGCTATCGTACACAAACATGACAATTTATATTACATTAAAAAGTTTGCGCAGGCATACATTTTCGCCGCGCCGTAGAAAGAGAGGGGGATATTTCCTCTCCTACGCCGCGCCGGCTGTCTACTCTTCGTCCGTCTCCGTCTTACGAATTTTCGATCAGGTTACGTGTCCTGACGCGAGTTTAACATATTTTACCCATTACAAAAAAAGTGCACAACGCCGCTAAAGAAGTTTTCACTTCAATAAAAAATAATTGAGGAAAAGCTCGGGACTCGATTCTAGAACTATTTGTTACCTATAAATTTGTATGGAAGTACATATGGAATGCTCGGTCGGGGAGTCTGATTCGCACTTTTTCGGTTTTTTATTAGAAGCTAGCTGACCTGGCGAACATCGTACCGCCATTTTCTTCAATTGCTATCACTAGATCCTTATCTGACGCTACAAACGTTGTGTTATCATATAAATTATATCTAGCGCATAAAGGAATAACTACCTGTTGTGAGACCTAGCATTATAAACAAAAAATAACATCAAAATGAGCCAAGCCGTCTCGGAGGAGTTCATTAACAAACACGAGATTTTTATATATTATATAGTAATTTCACTAACTGATTAGTTTCCAAACTGATATAGATTCTAAGAAAGTTTATTTGTGGTTTATTTACATTTTATACATTTATATAGCTAATAATATTTACAAACTAAAAAAATAGTCTATAAGCGAATATAAAAAAAAATATAGGGCATCGAAAAATTTGTCTACATCACTCTCAATGCGGAAAGTGCCTGAAAACAATAGCGTGTTCCGGACACTTTTCATTATTGCCATATTTTCAGCATTGCTATTCAATGTATCAATATAGCCGCGATATTGACACTTTGAATGGCGATGCTGATTCCTTGACTGTTTACTAAGATAATGAGTAAGTATTCAAAAACTCACTTGGCGGACTCCTGTCATAACTCCCAAAATTCTGCCGTTCCATTTTGACAGTTGAAAACATTTTTAAATTAAATTCAGGCACTGATTTCTCAAGAACATGCGCACGAGTCACGACACTATAAGTTCCGAGCCGGGGTCCGGACTTACCCGAACTAGCCCGATAGCTGGTGGAGCGAGATGTGTCTCCCTTGAAAACTTGCCGGCGAATGGGACGGGGGTCCGACGAAATCAGTGCAGGGAGAAAAACAAAATTAATTCTTAAGATGTTGGGGAGTGGACAGATGTAGAGTCGTGGGAAAACAGGGGTGCGCGTGCGACGCGACGGTGGCGTTGTTAGTAGGTGTCACCCTTCCTTACTGTCGACACCTCCCACTAAGGTTTTTAAGTTTGGAACTTTTGAATTATAATTTTTTAAGTAGTTGTTTTATTTTAACGCGATGGTCATGCATCATTATAACTTGGTAGTATGCTACTATAAAATAATAAGTACATACCAAAATTTATACTTCTACATACACTATAAAGAGGTATTATTTTTTAAGTTTGCATGTAGGCTTAATCTCAGGGACTAATAATAAAATTCACTGATTTACTGTATTATTTGTGACTGCTATAGGCTAAAAATTGTACGCGTCTAAGCAAAAAGTAGTGGGGTATTGAGTTAAGACCACATTCGGTATCTATGTAGGTAGTAAATTGATAGAAAGGACTAGAAAAATATTCGGGAGCCCCTTTGAAAAGTATTTAAGTGCAGTCCTCAAGTGTCTTGTCGGATCCAGTCTGTTCTTAGCTGCCCTCCCCCAGGGACGACTCCACAGGGTGTTCCCTTAACGTATAGTTAACTAGTTTGTAACGGATGATTTCGCTCTTGACTTCGATCTCACCCGATGTGAAGCAATAGTTGAGGTCTACCATGGAACGAACGAGCCCAGAAGATGCTTGTTCACTCTTGATTTAAAGGCTGAAAGGTCATAAGTAGAAGGAAACGCAGAAGCCGGCACAGAACAAGACAAGAAGTTGTGGAACACCACAACTTGTATGTAAGTACAATAAATGTGGAAGAATATCTTTTTATTGAACGAGGACAGCGTGCTTTAATAAAAGTGATGTATGTACATATGTGAAGAAAAACTATGTGATGGTAAAAAAATTGTTAATAATTGGATAAAAACACTTACCTACGAAGATACGGAGGCGTTGCTAGAGTAAAATCATCTTAACACAGCAAATTATACAAAAAACCAAATCATCTCAACACAGCACATGACAGACAAACACACAACACACACCCGCACACACCCTCACACACACACATACACACACGCGCACTACTTACATTCAATCAACAAGTATACATACATGGCATGGTTCTCTACACTGACCAACCTCATAGACTCCACAAATCCACTCACGCTCACTCAGCGACTAATATGTAGTTATTTTTTTATATATAATTATTCAGATTGTGTCATGTCATTGACAGTTTGCGTGATCTTGTATTAGTATAAGTAAACCAGCTTCTTAATTTTACATTCACATGTACGTAAATAACGATATGGAAGAGTGGAGTCTCCCAATACAGGCTTTATTAGTTTAACGGTAGGCTCCAATCACTTCATGATATATAAACTTTATAAACGAATAAAATATTTTGAGTTTTGGTTTGATTTTGAAAAGCGCTTGGTGCGACTAGACGGTATATCATTATTATTAAGGGTTAACATTATTAAGGGGAATAATTATTATTATGGCCGCCACAGGCACGTTCGTTTAAAACCACTCACAAAAGGAAACCTGCAAGTGTGTGAGGGAACACGGAGTAGATTCAGTCAGTTAGTGGTCAATGAACTGCTTCGCCCGTCCCAGGGCGAAGAACATCGACGATGATATTCTCCTCGGGGAAAAAGCCAGGTAGTTTTATATAATTGCACGTATTTATTACGTCACAAGCCTAATGGCTAAATGGCTTTGTGATCGAGGTCATGAATTAGAACCCAACCCATTACGCCATTGCCCTGACCCCACTCCAGACACAAGCATACTTAGCTTAGTTTGAGATTGCTAGTAATGTGAATCTACCCACATTGCCAGTTCTCTTTAAAAAGAAATCCAATAAAGTAAAGATAAATTAAACAGTTATTTTAGTTATATAAAAGCTTAAATGTCAACTACTTATCACCATTTAGAAAATAACATCGCGCACGAAGGGTTCCGTTCCATTGTCTATAAAAAACGGCAAAAAAAAACACGTTTGTTGTAGAAGATTTTAGTATTTGTTGTTATAGCGGCAACAGAAATACATTATCTGTGAAAATGTCAACTGTCTAGCTATCACGGTTCATGAGATACAGCCTGGTGACAGACAGACAGACAGCGGAGCCTTAGTAATAGAGTCCCGTTTTTACCCTTTTCGCTACGGAACCCTAAAAACAAATCAAAATTTACGGGTTTTTAAACGACTTCAAAAAAAGGAGGTTTACAATACGTCTTGAACTTTTTTTTTTTTTTGTGTATTTTACCTCATAACTCGGAGACGGCTGGACCGATTTGAAAAATTCTTATTGCGTTTGAAAGGGTATACTTTCTAGTTGGTCCCATTGTTACGAAATCAGGATCTGATGATGGGATCCTGGAGAAATCGAAGGAACTCTTCAAATATTATAGGCACACCTATAGCGTTTTGGGTATTTCTTATAGTACCTTGAGTAGTTGCTTTCGAAAAGTACCATTTGGGGAAGTTGAACTGATGATGAAGACCACAGATGGCTACTGAAACTACTCAATAATAAGTATTTCGTGGATTGCGATTCGATTACTTGAGTACGGATGTTAAACACTTTATGCTCGTCGCAATACATACGAGTATGGTGATGTAGAGCTGATGGTCAAGTACCAGGAGAACTCCTCAAAAATTAACGGCTATGCATCGGGAAAAGCAATATTTTGTAAAAGGTGATAAGTTGTTGACATTATGGCTTTTGTAATAGAAAAATTAGAAACCGACCCAATAAAAAGCGTGAAAAAAAAAAATACAAAAAATAGAACCGACTTCCATATCAAAACACTACAAAGCCAAAAATAACTTTAATTTCGGAAGGCGGTGTGAAAAAAAAAGAAAATCCAAAACCAATAACACCGACTACCGAAATTAAAGTTATTTTTGGCTTTGTAGTGTTTTGATATGGAAGTCGGTTCTATTTTTTGTAAAAAAGAAAAATATTTATCTGTATGTTTGTTAAGCCTAACCACTAGTACGGCTGAACCGATTTTAATGGGAGTTTTTAATATTACCGTAGTCGTAGTCGTTTTTTTTTTTGTGTGGCATCTCGCAGGTCAACCTCTGAGGTTGTCGGCTGCTTAACCGGGCTTGCCTGTGGTTGCCTTAATTAATAAATTAATTAAAGCCTCCAGCCAGGGCTTATTAAAAAAACTTACAAACTATGCGACTACACGCTAAGGGCACCCCCTGTGGGGTACGGACCTCGGCTTAGGGCGTCGCAGGGGGAGGGCAGCTAGGGACAGGCTGGATCATATCATTATTATTATTAATAAGGGAATTTAAAGCTACTGGCTCAGCGTCGCGAGCTGGCTCTGGCAAGGGTCGGGGTGGACTATTACGGGGGCGTCGCGGCGGGCCTCAGCGGCGAGGACGGAAGGACGGTCGGTTTTTGTGTTTGTGTGCCACTGTACTTGTTTCCCTACGGCTCTCTTGGAGCAGGGTGATTGCGTCATCGGGAGTGACTAGGGTATGCCTTGGTCGGCGAATCTTAGAGATACGCGAGGGTTCGTATTGGGCGGCCGATACGATAAGGGGATTCCTATGTTGGATTGAAGTTTCAAAGAAACGCTTGGAAACGCGTTTCATGAACTGCTGGATGGTGGGTATCTTGAGGTCTACGTGAAGAAGCTCATTTCGAGCATAAAAGGGGGCTCCCGTGACTACCTACCATAACCGATTTTAATATTAACTATCCATGGAAGGAAACAAAATGTGTAATAAAATAAAGTAAAAATAAAAACAAAAAGGATTAGAAGGTTAAGAAAGATAAATGGTTAATAAAAACCAAACAAATAAATTCACTGAAATGGTTCTGATAGCTTCAAAATGCTACGAGTGTCAAAAGTGCTACGGCCTACGAGTAATTACGAGTTACGAGTGCTACGAACCATGGTCGCTACGCCCGTAGACAAATATCTACTGTTCATCTTTGTATTTTGGTTTTCAACCGACGAAAAAAAACCGAGGAGGTTATCAAGTGGACGCGTATATTTTTTTTATGGTCACCGATTTCTCGAAGACGGGTGAACCGATTTGGAAAATTATTTTTCGAAGTTGGTCCCATTGTCACCTAGTCAGGATCTGATGATGGGATCCAGGAGATATCGAGAGAACTTTTCAAATATTATAGGCACACCTATAGTGATTTGTGTATTTTTTATAGTAACTTGTGTAGTTGCATTTGAAAAGCACCATTTGTGAAGTGGACCTGATGATGAAGACCACAGATGGCCACTGGAACTACTCAATATATAAGTAGGAATAATAAGTATTTCATGTGTTCCACTTCGATTACTTGAATGTGGTTATTAAGCACAATATGCTCATCACAATGCATATGGTGAAGTAGAAGAACTCCTCAACAATTAACGGCCCAACATTGAGAAAAAAATATTTTGTAAATGATTATAGGTAAATTAATAAAAATCGACCAACTAAAATGAGTGAAATAAAAACTTTTTACTAAAATATTAAACAGACTCCCAAAAAACACTGCAAAGCGAAAAATAACTTTAATTTCGATAGTCGGTGTCTTTAGTTTTGTATTTTCATTTATGGCACCGACTTCCGAAATTAAAGTTATTTTTCGCTTTGCAGTGGTTTTTAGGAGACGGTTTAATTTTTTGGTAAAAAGTTTTTATTTATACACCTGGTTTGGTATAAAATCGAATACGATTTCATGATATTTTAAAAATTAACCGATGGTAGTATACTCTAACTTATATAAGTCCAATTAAATAAGCAAGCGACCTACCCGGCGCGCGGCGTTGCATGAGTGCGAATTAAATTAAATTAAGTTGAAGTAACTGTGTGTTGTTCACTTATAAATTTAACTTTGTAACCTTCCAACTTTGTGGCTTCTAGTCTAACCGGATTAAGCTGAGGACTAGTGTTTTACACGGAGCAACTGCCTATCTGGTCTCCAAAACCCAGTAACGAAAGATTCAGTCAGTTTGTTGGCTTCTGACCACGCGAGGACCAACATTGGCCAAGTACGAGTCAGATTCGAAAGGCTTACATGGACACTTATTTTACACTTTAAAACGTCAGAACAGAAGCTAGTGCACGGTTCGTTTTGGTCGATTCCTATGAAGAAGAACCGGCAAGTAACGCCTTGTTAACACTCTTTTCAAAAACTTTTACAAGATTTTTTCAGTGTGTGTGTATTTCACACAGTACGCCTGCGCAGATGGAACACAGCTCTACATACGCTACATCTGACGGTCTGACTATGCCACAATCTTTCTAACGGGAAGACGTCACGCGCTCTCGAAAAAACTTCCAAATTAGATGACGTCACAGATTTACGTCATATTCTATACAGATGAATTAGAGACACGTCGACCTTTACAGTTAGTTTTTACCAACTAGCAACCTTAGAACGAGGTGAATAAAGCTCACTTTGATTTTGACAGTCGTACAGGGGTGGCGGCGTCGCCGTCGGTGCTAAGGCCAGGTGCGTTTGCGCAGCTCGTGAGAACTTTAAGACGTGGGGGACACACGGCTGCGGCGGGCGGCGAACAATCAATTACCATTATTTTGTTTTGTTATTATTTTTCTTTCGTCTTTGTGTTTACTGTTAGCTTCTTGAAAGGACTTAGTACTGTTATTGTGTTACGTCAGATAGGAGGGTGTTCGAGGGTGGTTCGTATTTAATTAATAGACGTACCATTGTTTGTTAAGATTTTAGGGGTCCGGGTACACATCGCGTAACCAACGGAATCCTATTTATTATTGTCTGTCTCTTGAATCCATCTCTTGAAGCGTAATATTCAGACATTTGGAATTATCATAAGAGTGTGTATTTGTATCGCTGGAACTACGAGAATAATATCAGATAATAGTTAAATTCAATTCTAAATGTTATTGTTTTGTTGTTTTTTATTTTAACTTTTAATGTTTTATGTTTTCTTAATATGGTATGAAGCAGTGGTGGGCCAATGGTTATAAAACGACGTACGAGACTTGCTTAGGTCGTGTGCTCCATTCCAACCCAGGCACACACAATACTTTGTGTAATTTCATTTCGGGGAGTGTGCGATGGAATTGCACAGTCTTATTCCGCCAAGCCCGTTCCATCATCGGACCACAAAACAAACGGCGATGCGCCATCGGTACATGGTGGACATCCCACCCATACGCACGAAACGTTTTGGGAATACTTTCATTGTGCGTACGGCTAAGGAGTGGAATTCCCTGCCAGAGTCTGTGTTTCCTGATAGTTATAACCTGGGGGTCTTTAAGTCAATAGTGAATAGGTTACTTCTGCCTAGAAGTAACCTATTCACTTTACTTTACTTCTACTTTTATAGCGCTTGCCTAAGCGTGCTTCATGTTCGACCACATCATCGCTTAAGATCAGGTGAGATTATGGTCAAACGCAAGCCTACAAACTATAATTTTTTTTTTCATCATCAACTGTGGTGAAACGAAGAAGGACAACATGGTGAGGAAACTGGCATGAACTAGGAACTAAAATCCGAAAACCCGCACAAGAAGGAATTCTGGGCAGTAAACGCGGGCCTGCGCAGTGGATTACTGCATATTCCTTCTCATAGATAGGAGGCCTTGATCCCAGTAGAGGGAACGTTAGGCTGAGAAATATGCTGCTTATATGTTGGTGCCAATACAGGTTGGTGTATTTGGCCCGCTTCGTGGAATACGGCCCGTTCCGTCTCATAGACCACCTTGGTCCGCGGTTCAGCTGTGAGATCGTTGTAGACTAATTATTTATATATGTACATATGTGTGTTTAGCGTGCGTATCCGGCTTGTACCATGCTGGGTTAATAGTTAAATGGTCCCAAAACCACTATAAGTACAGTTTGTAGAATAGGAATGTAGAAATCAAGAAATTCAGAAAAATAAATCGAAATGGCTCTCCGTAACTCCAGGCAATGTGTATTGATCGGTTATACCCGACGAGCAGTGAGCAGGCACAAGCCAAACATAACTTTTTTCGTTACTTTTCTTTCAATCCCATGAGAAAAAAAAAATAAGGTTCTGGCCATCAACAAATCCACTAATTGAGAGGTTGCCTTTCATTTTTTTCTGTAGTATAACAACGCTTAAATTGTTGTTAACCCTTTCGGTACTGTATTAGGTATGTATATGTCCCAATACGGTATTAGACTAATGGTACATATCTTCCCACAAAAGTATAATTTTGGGTATGTTTCTTTTCTATACTACTCTCATTTTAAAGTTTCAAGACCGATGGAACCTAATGTCCCATGCTGAAAAAAGGATTTTTCAGGGTAAAAAAATAAAGGTGGCTTTTTTTGGGTTTATTATTGTATTATTTATATTGTTCAGTAAAAATTTCACGAATATCTCATTTAGATCATCAGTCCTGAGGATACGTGTATGGGCCGTACCGAAAGGGTTAATACAGATTTTAATAGTATAAGTATTTGAAAGATTTTTTATGTCAACGTTCGGCTGCGCCGCCGCGCCGTACTCATTGTTTTTTGCTGTTTAGAGGTATTTCTGTTAATTACACATTACATTTTATGCGAAATCGAATAGCGGAAGCATTAAACTAAGGCCTACTAAGCAAGGAAGTATCATCATTAGCACTATTATCTGCCTTTGTCTTTTGCCAACTATGTCAGGGTTAGCTTGACATAAATTAAAAATATTAACCTTGACAGGTCTTTTCATAATGCAAGCTGGTATTTTTGTAAAATAGCATTCCAAATTATTCAAATCATGTGACTTAAATTCAAAATATGCCCGCAGAGACCCCACAAGATTACGAATGCCTCCCCATAAAAGCACATTATGCCATAAAATAGCTTTATTACATCCGTAAAAATTTTCAATAATATACCAAAACAAATTCGAGAGCTCCATTTAAAATACTTCAAAACCGAACTAAAAAAATGGCTAATACATAATTGTTTTATAGTGTAAAGGAATTTTTTGGTAAGAAGGTAACAGATAAATATCGCTACTGATTTCCGTTGCCAAATGGATGATTTGATGGATGATGATCGATGAGAGTTCCGTAGCCAAATGGCAAAAAACGGAACCCTTATAGTTTCGACATGCCTGTCCGTCTGTCTGTCTGTCTGTCCGTCCGTCCGTATGTCACAGCCATTTTATTCCGAAACTGTTAGAACTGTACATGTGAAACTTGGTAGATAGATGTATTCTGTGAATCACTTTCCGATTATATGAAAAAAAAAATTAAAATAAAGGGGGGCTCCCCATACATGGAACTGAAACTGAAAAAATATTTTTTCATGAAACCTATTTAACCTTTCCTAAACCTAAACCTACCTATACGTGTGTGGTATCTATAGACAGGTCTTCAAAGAAAGATATACGCTTCTAAAGTGGTAAAATGTGTCCCTCCCCCTCTAACTTCTATAATTATGGAGGTAAAAATCTAAAAAAAATATATGCTATAGATCTTAATATAATATTTCAACCAAAATTAGTTTGAACGAGATCGGGTTTGTAGTTTTTGAAATACAGCATGTTTTCTAAAACCGCAAATATAACTTTGTAATTCATACAAACACGATGAAAAACAAAGTTATTTGGCGTAGTTGTAAAAATTGCAAATAAACTAGTTTTAAGAAATTTTTAAGTTTTTTTTTTCAAATAAATATATTAAATTGTATATACAATGTGTAACGGAAACCCCATATCTATCCAAAAGGGCTGAAGACAACATCTGGTATGGAGTCTCTATGCACAGTTTCAGCTCAAAATAACTGACTCAAAGAATTGATACCAAATTATCGGTTTCATATATTTCTTGAATACCAATCATAACAAACGTGTCACAGCACTACGAGGGTCAATAACTTTCCGCGTCACTTGCCAATAACACGATAATTCTCTTCGTTCTTCTTAATTTGAAAAATTCGGTCTCTGGTATCAGTGTATTGGTATTTGTAATAAGTTCTACACACGTAGACTTAGGATTACAAAACCCTTGCCATATCGTTTGTTATCATCCAAAGAAGCCATGCACTTGGTATGTATATACCCTTTAAATTACACGTTGTATAGTTACTACGGAACCCTTCATGGGCGAGTCTGACTCGCAATTGGCCAATTTTTTTATGTTGTTACTTGTCACCTGATTATAGACTAAATAATATTTAGTTTACCATTCATAAAAAAAATATACAAAAATAATTAATTACAGAATTTATATTAAGTAAGCATGTGTATAATAATTATATAAAATGAACAAATTATTGTTGAATTATTTGTATAGGTACCAATAAATGGCGAAACATGAATGATCTATGTAATTATATTCAGGCCTATAATGTACCATGTTTTATGCAAATAAATATTCTTATTCTTATTTTACATGCAGCGACCAAGTATGTGGGCAACACGATACTCCTAGGCAGATATTGTATGACTGTTGTCAGTTTCTAGCTTCTGACTACCCTTAAACCTATCAAATATGTACAAATATTTGCTGGACCAACGGCGTGACATAGGTACTTTCCGAGACATCACGATATGTTATGATATTACTCATCTACCGACCGACCGGCAAGCGTTGCTTAACCATGAAGATTGAACGGAAAGCAAGGAAGCTTACCTGATCTACTAAAGCGTGATGCAGAAACTTTTTTGTGATAATTGCGCGATCGGTGGGGTATGAATTTGGCATTGCTAATGTTTATACGGAGAAAAAGTGCAAACATCGAACCATAATATGATAATTGATAACGTTCAAACTTAAAACTAAAATGAATGACGGTTGTTTTTCAACCGCCTGGTTCGAGTTGGTTCGAGGCGGCGCGGCATCGAATTCTACGCAGTGACACGAGGCTGCTTGGACACGGTACTTGCGCTCCCGTCTACACCTCTCACTAACAAAAGACACACACACGGACATAATTATACGAAACACGAAGTACATCGACGCGTGATATATTATATTACGCGTCGCGTGATCGTCACGGGACTTTTGTTTTGCTACACTATTTATTTTAATTACGGTATTTATCATTTTTTCTGTATTTATGTAATATTATTGTTTCAATTATTTAAGTAATATTATTTGCCAGAATTGATTTCGGTACGTCGTATTTTTAAGGCAACCACTGAAAATCAGCGCCGTGCTATGGGGCACGCCCATGGCATAGCATTATGTTGAGTTCTCGCCTTGTTGCTACTGCCACGACGTGCATATGCTTTGTTTTTTGTTGTTTCCTTTTGTTTCAAATTGTTAATATACAAATCTTTGTCCTTACCTGCTAACATAATTATAACTAAACTAAAAACTAATAAATTATAAGTAACTCTATGCTTAAGGAACTAAAATAAGATTTTATTGTTGGTAGCATGTCGTTTGTCTGCTGGCAATAAATACCTTTTCTTTCTTTCTTCATTTCTTTACAATGTAATAATAAATATGGCTTTAGAAACTCGAAATCTAAGTTTTAATTTCTCGAGCTTCGTCTCTCCGATACTCTGCAAAGTCAAACTAAATGTAGTGCACAGGTTGTTTGAGGTCTTTGCCCTGACTGAGGAGAGGCTCTTTGAGTCTCTTTATAGGTTCAAGTCCTTAATTATTTTCTATACCGTTTTATTTTAGTTTTTGCTACTATTTCTTCACTGTATATTAAGATAAATATTTGAATGCAGATAAATATTATCTTTAATAATAGTTATTAAAACATTTATAAATATGAAAAAATTATAGTAGCTCACCGTTATCGGGAACAGCATGCATGATACCAGCAGACAGATAGAGGAACCTCATAGAAATATATGTAGTTACGGTGTCCTGAACTCCCGCTTCCACAATCAAGAACATGATTCAGCTGCTGTACTATTATTATTTTAAATCCAAATACAATTCTTACGCAATTTCTCCGCCAACATCGCGACCACCCCTCAAGTCGTGGCTCGCATATTATTACCAGGGCGGAGTGCCCTAGCGCAGGTGTTGCTTCACGTGAGAACGCACTCCCCTAACCCGAGGGAGTGGGTTCGATTCCCACGCGACGCCGTTAACTATCGGTAGCTTAAGTCGAGGTATGCCATTGTTAGATTAGACAGAGTGGTCGTTTTCTAAGGTGGTCACCTACTAATACCGTTACGAGTCATTATCGACAGTTGGTGATAAACAGTATTTGTTTAGTTGGCCATAGTACTGATTGTTATCATTGCATGGTCAACTTTAAACACTTCATAACATGTTTGCACGATTTTTATACCAGAACTACTGTAATTGTTTCCCAAAGGTTATTGTTACCCGCTGATTTTTTTAAATATCTCTTTTTGTAGGCTCGCGTTTGAGCAACGTATCAACTGGTGGTAAGCGATGATGTGTTTCTGTGTTTCTAGGGTGCTAAAACCTGGGAGTCTAAGGCCACCAGTTTATTGCTATCAGGAAACACTGACACCGGCAGGGAATTGCACTTCTTAACTGTACGCACAATGGGAGTATTCCCAAAACGTTTTGTGGGTATGGTAGGATGTAGCCAAGGTAAGGATGGCGCATCGCCGTCCGTCCTGTAGTCCGATGATACAACGGGCTTAGTGGAATTAGATAGTGTGATTCAATCGGCCACTCCCCGAAACGTAATCAAAGTTTTTGAGCGGAATTTCAGTTTTGAGACACCCATTATACAAAGATTTCAATAAGTTCCGTAAAATTAGATGGATGTTAAAGTATCTACTTTGATAACGAAAATCTATTTTGGTTCTTTTTGATACATCATTCCATTTCCGCATATTTAAAAAAATATCCTAACATTGATTGATGCTATAAGAGTAAAAAAAATTGGGCAAGTGCGAGTCGGACTCACCCATGAAGGGTTCCGTGGTAACTATAATAAATATAATATACTTAATATATTTAATTGAAAAAAAAAAAACAAAAAACCTTAAAAATTTCTTAAAACTTTCTTTCTTTTCTTCTTTTTTTCTTTTTTTTTTCTTCTTTTCTTAAAATTTTTTACAACTAAGCCAAATAACTTTGTTTTTCATAGTATTTGTATGAATTACAAAGTTATATTTGCGGTTTTAGAAAATATACTGTATCTCAAAAACTGCCGACTTGATCTCGTTTAAACCAAAAGTGTTTGAAAGTGGTTGAAAGTTTACATTAAGATCTACAAAATATGGATTTTTTAGATTTTTCACTTCATTATTATAGAAGTTAGAGGGGGGACACACATTTTACCACTTTGGAAGCGTATATCTTTTAAACGATTAACTTTATGAAAAAGTCATTTTAAAAAACTTTATGTAATTTTTAAAGACCTGTCTATAGATACCACACACGTATAGGTTTCATGAAAAAAAAATATTTTCAGTTTCAGTTCCATGTATGGGGAGCCCCCTTTATTTTAAATGTTTTTAAAATTTTCTCTTAAAATCGGAAAGCGGTTCACAGAATACATCTATCAACAAAGTTTTACATGTATAGTCCTAATAGTTTCGGAATAAATGGCTGTGACATACGGACGGACGGACAGACGGACAGACATGTCGAAACTATAAGGGTTCCGTTTTTTGCCATTCGGCTACGGAACCCTAAAAAATCCGTTAGATTACATTTTTACATAGATAATGCCTACTTTTAGATAGCATTACAAAGTTTTTAAAAATTTAAATTCAGTTCGTCGCAAACCCTAAGTTCTATGTTCCAATATGAATATTGCAACATAGAACTGTACAGGAGTACATAAAAGTGTTTGTTTCTATAGTACTTGATTTTTTTTTGCATATAAGTAGGTTTCAAATACTTTTATACGCGTCAATCTAATTTTTGCTAAATTAATCTAGTTCAGACCGTTAGGTATAGCTACTTACCCCGAGAAGACACACCGAAAAAAACTCAGAGGTCAACGTCTTTTTTAATATTCATGCTTATTAATATAATGGTCAAAATGTATGACAACCATGTAGGTTAATGTCTGAGGTAATCTTTTGAGGAAAGCACCATACAGATTCGAGTGGATACATCCACAGTGTGAGCATTTGTCAGCTTATTTTGTACCTTTATTTTAATGGACTCAATGATTTTTGATAGTTTCTATTTCTGTCATAAGTTTAAAACAAATAAATTCGATTTTGTTTTCAGTTTAATTAGCATTAATTAATGTTTTTTTTTTTTCACTATTAATGAGCCCGCTATTGACCATGATCAGGGCTGATGGTAGGCGATACATGATGATAGATGGTCTATGATAGAACAAGCTAGCCCAGAAGAAGCCTGTTCGCTCTTGCTTTAAAGGCTGACGGGTCACGTGGTGGAAACACAGAAGCCGGCAGAGAGTTCTACACTTTACTTAAAACGGCTGCAAATAATGGAATGTTTATTTATAACAAAGGTTGCTCGAGTCAAATACTAAATGAATTAAATTACTTATTAGTAAATGTCAACTGCCGGCCATCATTTATCCTGCTTTGGACATTTTTCCAGCTCGGAGGTGCGGGTCCCACGTGGAAGGCAAAAATTTAATCGATTTAATATTCCTTGTAACTTTTGTAAATGCATTAAAGCGGTATAATCCAAGAAAGCGACACTATATCATCGCTAATCTGCGTCCACTAATTAACTTAACCTAACATACTCAGCCTAACTACACAATAAATTAATAATATTACGTATTACGTTCTCACTGCAGGCTGAGGTGACCCACCACACCGCCGCGCCGGCCATGTCGCTAGTCTTCGGAGTTTCGGTCCTAGGATATGTTAGGTATCCCCACGATGTAAGAATATATGCTGCCATTAGATTCGTGAGAATATATGCCGAATGTGACTCATTGGGCTATTGTTACGTTACGGACTGAAAACGTAGGTAACATAACAACACGAAAATAATAGGAATGGATCGGCAGGGGTGTAGGATGTTTAATTGTTCCCTAACAGGAAAACATAGGTAACTTTATAGGCACCTATTTTTTGTTTCATCGCAGTTACAACTGGATATACATATGTATACTTCTTAACAAATACCTGTTGTAATAGAAAAAAGGGGTTACGAATGTTATGGAGTTTTGCAATACACGTGCGTAGCCAGCGACCCCCTGTCGTTTAACGGGAATATACTTAATACAATAAATCACATTATTTTGATAGCTATCGGCCATTCACAGTCTAGCAAGCGAATTTATAACCTTATCATAACACAGATAGAGTCGATTTTGCACTGAATGTGCCAGGTAATTTGTCTAAATAGAATTAAGCGCTGTTTTCAAGTTACACTAATTGTTTGATTCTATTTAGATTCGTGAGAATATATGCTGAATGTGACTCATTGGGCTATTGTTACGTTACAGACTGAAAACGTAGGTAACATAACAACACGAAAATAATAGGAATGGATCGGCAGGGGTGTAGGATGTTTAATTGTTCCCTAACAGGAAAACATAGGTAACTTTATAGGCACCTAATTTTTGTTTCATCGTATTGCTGTTCTCGTATTCGTTGCTAAATAATAACAGTTGCACAGGATGATCATAAAGGTGAAGCAACACTTTCTGAGGCACGGAGGAATCCTGATAATTATGTTAAGCCTGCAATATATGTTGGCCGAGCGTAGGCCAACGCGAGCGTTGGAAAATAGGTACAAGGCAAGAAATAATGTTCACACGTTCGACGAGTTCGTCGAACTCCAATGCAGACGACCAATGTAGAAGAGGGTCTGTAGAGCTGTCCACACGTTGGCCGAGCGCAGGCGAGTGCCTTTGATTTATGACCAAAACCAATACCAATCTGAAGTGAGGCAAGTTATCACGAGCAACGGCGAGCGAAGACAAGTTGCACCAAATGAGCTCTATACACGTTGGCGCTGGCCTCCACTCGGCCAACTAGGCAAGTGATACCGAGCGATAGCAACATGTTGGTATTGGCCTTCACTCGACCATGCTCGGCCAACATGTATAGCAGGCTTTAAGACTGTCACCAACCCACACACTGACCTCGTTAAACATCGCTTAACCTTTAAGATCGACTCTTGCGACTGCTATTATTTAGCCACGAGCTCCTAGTGGTTCTGGTGCCTTGGTAATTCGCAGTAAAATATACAAAAAGGAAATGTACAAATTGGAGAAGACAATACGACCTTAATTAACACTTTGCCAGCGGATCACGAATAAGATACGTGCGGGCGGTTTTAACCTCACTCGCGCGTACGAATAGGATATGTGATGCATTTTCTTACTTAGTAGTAGTAAGAAAATGCATATAAGTAAAATTATTATATTTCCTTGTTTTATTTTCTATATACAACATATAATAAGGCAGTAATTAGTGAATCTAGTTATTAGTGAAAACTTGTAATTGGCCATATTGTATTTATTATCCTTGTTATTTTCTCTGTCTAGCTGTAAGTTTTCCAAACATAATAAAATAAAATAAAATAAGTAACATAAAAATAAAAAACTCAAAAAGATATCTGTTATAGTTTACATTCTATGACCATTTGAAATATGCCAAAATTGGCCCGCGTACGGCGGGATCCGCGTGTATAATCGCTTGACTGGGAAAGTGTTAAATTTACCATAGCCTAAATGATGATCTCCTTAGTCTGTACAAAAACATGTATTCAGGATATTTTTTCTGTTTTCATATTTTTCCACATGCTCTATTTAGCTACTGTGGTTCAACGCAGGGTCAAATATCCTGCGTTTAAGCACAAAAACTCTCACACCATGAAGGTTTTAAGTCAATTCAAAGCATCTTTCACTATTAAGCGGCAATTTCATACTTTTACCCGTTTTATTTAGATTATTTGATTTGAAAATAGCATTTTTTATTATTTTGATGTCATATTTTATTTTATTCTCACTATGGTTTCCTTGGGATTAGTATAGTCGGTATTTCCGTTCCTGTATATCCGTTCTGCCATGGGGTAAGTTTGCACACGCTCCACATTGCAAAATAAAAGGTCGATAACCTAATGACTTGTGATCGAGAGGTCATGGGCCCACTCCAGACACATGAGCTTATTTGGAGGGGATAATAAGGTTGCTAGTAATATCAATTCTACCCACATTGCTAGATTTCATCCTTTAAAAAAAAGTAAAGAATAAACGTCGGTGAGACGAAACATGATTTGGATGAGATGGAATAGATAGGGCTCTCACTGAAACCAAAATCATGTCTTCATGAGAGTTTTTTTTTTGCGTTTGACTATACCTAATCTCACCTGATGTTAAGCGATGATGTGGTCGAAGATGAAGCACGCTTGCCTAGAAGTAACCTATTCACTCTTGGCTTAAAGACTCCCAGGTTGTAACTATCAGGAAACACAGACTCCGGCAGGGAATTCCACTCCTTAACCGTACGCACAATGAAAGTATTCCCAAAACGTTTCGGGCGAATGGGTGGGATGTCCACCATGTAACGATGGCGCATCGCCGTTTGTCTTGTAGTCCGATGATGGAACGGGCTTGGTGGAATAAGACTGTTATCGGAAATGACGTAAAGCCTGTAGATGGGTGTCTAACCATTACATAATAAGTGATCCCACTCTCCCGTAAAGTGTATATTCACCCGCTTATACCAGCGAGTTCAGCACATTATTAGGCAACATTGTTTGTAATTGTAAGTATATCACTGATTGCATTGTGGCTAGTACACACCTACTCATCATTAGCAACGTTTGTTTATGGAACCGAAAATACTGGTAGAAGTAATTAGTAGATGCTATTACTTTGGCCGAAGTCTAAGCGTTGCTATACGTGGCAGTCTGTATGGGTACGTTACCTGTCCAACAGCGTTGAAGACGAATTTTTTAATGCTTTATTTTTGTTTGTATATTATTTAGTTTAACTATTTATCTTATCTTACTAATATTATAAAGGCGAAAGTTTGTGAGGATGGATGGATGTATGTTTGTGACTCTTTCACTCAAGAACTACATAACGGATCTAAATGAAATTTGGTGAGTAGATGGTTAACATCCTGGAATAATACATAGGCTACTTTTAATCCCGGAAATCCCACGGGATCGGAATTTACGCGGGAAAACCTTCCCACGCGAACGAAGTTGCGGGCAGAAGCTAGTTTATTTATTAAGGCACAAAAAATACAGATTGATTACATCAATTACTGAAAGGCACTTCATTCAAAAGGTTACAAAAGGTAACACGAAACTTAACATATGAAAGTGTATATTAAAAATTAAATTAGATTTGAATAATACAATTAAATCATAAAATATGTATTAAATGATAAAATAAAATTCAACTGAAAAATAAAAAATGTACTATGAATAAATGTGTACATTAGCAATATATAAATGGTGGCATGGAAAGAGCGACTATCACAACCGAGGGCTGGGCACGCCGCAATCGCGGCGATAAGTCTCCTCTTTGAGGAGTGGCTTCACGTTCCGCCTGACGCAGGTACTGACCGGACATGGTTGTTTCGGGAGGTACCTGTTTCGGATAAAGCGGGAGGACACGCCCGGGTGTCGTCATTGTGAGGACCACCCGGAGGACACGGTGGAGCACACAGTCGAGGTGTGCCCTGCTTGGGCGGAGCACCGCCGTGTCCTCGTGGAGGCCATCGGCGGCGGCGACCTCACGCGCCCGGCATTGGTTCGGACCATGGTGCGGAGCGAGAGGGAATGGGGTGCAGTCGCCTCCTTCTGCGAAGTCATGCTAGCGAAGGAGGAGGCTGAATGCGTGAGAGAGCGACAGTTTTCTTCCTCACGCCCCAGCCGCCGCGGTAGACGCCCCGGGCGTCGGGGATCACGAGCTGATCTCCGGCCACCGTAGACGCGGGTCTGCGGATGGCGAGCAGGGGTTGCTACCGTCCGGTAAGAACCAGACACGGGTCGGCGGCGCGTCGTGTTCCGCGCGCGCCTCAAAGAGCAGTCAGGAGCATTGCTGGGGCCCGATAGGGTCATTGCCTTACGGGGTGGCGGGAATAGTTCTGACGAGACACCGCGGCCCCGGAATGCAAGGCCAACAGAGGGAGCAGGGTGGGTTTTTAGTCAATAGAAGTCTGACACTCCCTTCCGCTCGCGCGAGACTCAATCAATCAATAATTTATTTGCACGAATGTAGGTACAATAAAAATACAGGTGGTAAATACAGTTTACTGAAATGAGCCATGTACATTCTGCCTTGATACAGACACGCAAAAATTTATACAATTAGTTATAAACCAGGTATAATATAAAAATGTCAACTTAGTAATAATAACGAATACAATTATAATCTAGAAAAATATTGCTACATGTCAATTTATAATGTCACAGTTAATTAACATTATTAAAATTTAACCTCTTACTTTGTTTCGGTTTTCTTCACAGGGTAGTTAGTTAGGAAACACTAGAACATTAAATATGTGACGTTTTAAATTGCACATTTAAAACAAATATCATTTATCAAATTGTTGGGATATTTTTGCTTAAAACATACTATACTCAACAGACCTTTTCCTAGGTCTAATTTAACTTTGTACAAAATTTCATCAAAATCGGTTCCGTAGTTTAAACGATAAAGTGACACAGACAGAGAGTGAGACAGACAGAGTTAATTTCGCATTTATAGATAACTAGCAGACGCGCGGGTGTCACTCCTGTGGACTTCATCACGATAAAAACACTACTACCCTCCTTCATCTGCAGTCGGGTGACAATAGTAACCCATAACCTTCCTCAAGCTTCAAGACACTTTCATACCATCCAGAACATTCGATGATTAAAGCGTTTTTTTTTTAATTTATGTTTTATTCAGAAACAGCCCACTCTTGAGCTCGATCTCGCCTGATGGTAAGCGATAGATGAAGTCTAAGATGGAACGAGTGATCCCAGAAGATGCCTGTTTACTCTTGCTTTAAAGGTTGGAATGTCATAAGTGTCAGGGAATACAGAAGCCGGCAGAGAATTCCACAGCTTGGCGCGTTTAAACAAACAACATTTATCGCTTTATACTATTAGTAGGGATAGTATTACATAGGTATGACTGATAAAAATCCACTCATTAGAGTATTGATTTTCAAGCATGCTCTCTTATCATAAGTGTTGTGTTTCAATTTTAACAGAATTAGTTAATCATAATAATAATTCAGTCAATTAGATTCCTACTGAAAGGCTACTAGCTGTGTTATTCTGTAAGACCTCATTCTAAACTTCGAATCTGAATCCGCTGTGAGTTTATTGATTGGCATTCTAAAAACTCGGTTGTTAATTCGAAATTACACTAGCGCTACCCTTGCGAGCGTGTCAGCGAGTTGAACTAAAGATTTTGACAGATAAAGTATGAGATGACGTGAGAAGTGGTATTCGGTAAGGTAATTCCTCCGTCACTTCGACGTTGTTTACAGAATGCAAAATCAAGGTCACTTTGAACCATAAGCGAAGTGACAATGAATAGCTATGTGAGATGCGAGTTGTTGTTCGAATTTTACAGAATCGACGTACAGAGCCTTTTCTCTATTAGAGGTAATGGAAATCCACCACCACCCGGGCCCAGTGTGGGCTGGTAGATGTCACAAGTCTTCGAATTTTAGGCCTTAGGATATGCCTGTTTCCATACCATGTTTACCTTTACTAGTTTAAGAGCATTGGTAATGATATTACCTTAGAGAAGTGGAAGGAACGGTAGGAGGTCTTAGCTCAGAAGAGGGACAAAACAGAGTAATAAAAAAATAATTTCGGCATCGCCAGTTCAAACACAAGACAGCTTTGAACCGCAATTGGCGACAGTATCTATACACCATCCGGATTTATACTTTATACAAGTATAAATTATAATCCGGATGCTCAGAGAAAAGATCTACACGTAAAGGGATAAATGTCATTCTTAGGTAGAAATTCGTCAGTATTGGCCCACGCTGTGATTTGATTTGTAACTAAATAGAGGAAACTTTATGTGACTTTTAAGCACTAACTAAATATATATTTTTTTTATTGATAATAGGCTTGCGTTTGACCACCATCTCACCTGATGATAAGTGGTAGAAGATGGAGCACGCTTGACTTAAAGACTCCCAGGTTATAGCGATCAGGAAACTCAGACTCCGGCAGGGAATTCCACTCCTTAGCAGTACGCACAATGAAAGTATTCCCAAAACATTTCGTGCGTATGGGTGGTATGTCCACCATGTAATTCCCAACTTTTTGCTGCTAGCTGAGCCTTAGCCTCGATAAACGGACCAATTGAGGGTGGAAGTTAGTGTTACCCCAAGAATGAGCTTCTTACGATCGGTTATCGGCACGGTTACACCTCGGAAAGTAGGAGCCGGTTCGAATTGACTCCTTTTTGCGGAGAAGAGACACGCCTGGGTCCTAGCTGCATTAAACTTGACCAAGTTGGCATCACCCCATTCGGAGACAGCCTTCAAGGACAAGTTCAAGCGCCCAACCATGTCCTCACGGAGAGACTGGATCTATGACCCACCAGCTCGTGCGCTTGACACATATCTCTCAGCAACTGTGCTGTCGTCTGCATACCCAAAGGTACCGGGCATGAGCAGATATGTGCAGCAAGAATAAAGTTGCTGAGAGAACCGAACCCTGAGTGACCCCGGCATTAATCTACTTTAGAGATCTATATTTAAAGTAGTTAGGTAAATTTTAAAGTAACCATTCCTATCAAATATCCTTAAGAGTATGGGTTGCAATGGAATTCGAACTTTGTGACGAAAAACAGAGTGTATGAATTACAGAAATCTTAATAATTAATATTTCTGTGGTATGAATGTATTTACCTCGATTTCCTAATTTGAAAATAAATAGTACCTGCAAAGTTTGATTTTACCTATCACGCCACAGCGTCTGGAAAGATTTGCAATGGAATTTAGAAATTGGGTCTCTAGAATAAAAAAGCTTCTATGGTATGGTATCCGTGGTATATTAATTGACTATCATGCAGGTTTAGCCACTGTAAATGATAATATAGGGGTTTAACAAGAAAACTCTATATGTCACTAATCAGTTCTTGTCGATATTATAGCAAGGGGTTGAACTTGGAAGTTTGACGAACTTAGCTGGCGGTACGTATCTTTTTTGCAAGCACTGAGTGCGTACGCACAAATATTTGCAGTCAGCAAAAAAATGAGCTGCAAAAAATGTGCGAATGTATTTTTTTTTTTGTCTATGACCTTTTTTTATTGTGGAAATTAAGAATGTCAGAAACATACGGTATGTCACTAAACACTAGAATTAGAGCTACTTTTCTTTTCGGATAAACTCGCTCTTTATCTCTATATCGACTCATGGTAAGCAATAGATGAAATCTACGATGGAACGATCAAGCTCAGAAGATGTCTGTTCACTCTTGCTTTAAAAGCTGACGGGTCATATGTCAAACAGGAGTAATTAGGTAAAACCAAGCTTTCTTTGAAATTATAATACCGTTGCGAAAATGAGATGGTGCTATTTGTCTTGTATTATATCTTTAGTTCTGTCTCCTTCACACACCGCAATCGTGTTGCCTTTGCCTTTAAGACATCAAAGTACTAGAACCCCTGAGAAAGAAAGAGCGTTTCCACTTCACGATGTTTCAGACAAACTTTTAAGGCCTTATAGTTATCAAGGAAACTTTTCGAAAGGATTTGGTACACATACACAATATACCTAAGACTAAATAGTTGATTAGGAACTTTTTCGGAAAAGAGTTCAATGGGAAATTATTAGTTATTCTTAACTTTCCACGGAAAATTTTAAATCGATCTCTTTTATCTGTGTTCTCTTTTTTGGCTCTTTAATTTCCAAGAATAAGCTCTAGAAAGTATAATTCCCTTAACACATTCGCTGACAGTGAGCACTTACCCTGACACCACATTACGACAGTAGAATTTTCCATACTAAATGACAAATCAACGTAGTACTCGTGCACAAGCAAGCAATATGAAACTACCCACAAAATACTCGTGTTACGGCGGTAAGAAATATGAAATTGCTCATAATATGACAGTGGATACTGCTCTTCATAATATTTATATGAAAAATTATCGTGAGACGACGTACTCTTAAAAATAAGTAGCCCGTCCTTCGACGTACTGTCATAACGCACTATTTTAATTTCCCGCCTAACGACGTACTGTCAGCGAACGTGTTAAACCATTGATATATGAATACAAATGCTTAAAACGCATTAATCTGAGCTTAGTTTTTTTTTTTTATATTCATTATTTCAACAGGTCTTTTCATCACAAGTCTGTTGCACCAGTAGATAGTACAAATAATTTTAGACCAGTATCTGACGTAACAAGCGTGTACCCTAATGGCAACGTGTTGGTCTTGCGATCGAGAAGTCGTGGTTTTGAACCCCTCCAATTACACTAACGCCGTAAACCCGCTTTAGCTTAGTTGGAAGGGTTAACAAGATTGTTAGTAATGTGAATGTGAATGAAAAAAGCGTCAATAGCCTAATGAATAAGGTGTCGGACTTGTGATCGAGAGGTCTCGAGTTCGAATCCCACCCATTATACTATTGTCGTGAACCCACTCCAGACACAAGCATATTTGGCTTAGTTGGAGCGGTTAACAAGATTGCTAGTAATGTGAAATCTGGGTAGGTAGATTACACATTACTAGTAATCTTTTCTTATCAATTTCATTGCTAGTTATCATTTAAAAAATAAACAAATTAAAAAAAATATATCTAAGTAAGTATCGATTGTAGGACAATCAGACTGGAAGACCAGGGTATAAAAAGTTGAAATAATAATAATATTCCACAACTTTCACACAACGCCATCTAGTCCCAAACTAAGCAGAGCTTGTGCTATGAGTACTAGACAACTGATAAACATACATATTATATTTCTAAATACATACATAGTATAGATAAATTACACCCAGACAAAGAACAAATGATCGTGCTCATCACACAAACATTTGTCCTGGGTGGGAATCGAACCCACGGCCTTGTGCATAGCAGTCAGAGCCACTGACCACTAGACCAACAGGCAAATAAAGAAAGAAATCATTGATTGCCAACATATTAGTAACAAAAAGAAACAATGAATTTTAGTGTAGCACAAGGACCCGCTCCTTGTGCTACACTGAAATTCATTCTTCTTGAAATTCACTTAACAAATATTGAGCAGTATGCCTGTCGTAATGTGGTGTCAGGGTAAGTGCTCACTGTCAGCGAACGTGCTAAAGTATTAAATTGAGTCATCATCATCTGTTTATCCTTTTTCCAACTGTGTGGGGTCGGCTACCAGTCTAATCAGATACAGCTGAACTGCATTAGTATTTTACATGGAGCGACCGCCTGACCTCCACTAACCAGTAGCTGGGTAACACGATGACCGATGTCTAACGACTGGCAAAGAACCTTGAACCTAATTTCGCTAACAATAGAATTGAAAATCAGTTAAAGAAATTTGACAGATTGTTGTAGCTTGATGTGCTGGCGTCTGTCTGTACAAATGACTTCGCGTGGCCATCCACAAACTGACCTCGACAAGCATTGCTTAACTTTGAAGATTAATCCGTTCTGCAGTTATTTAGCCACGAGCTTGAGTTTGAGTTCGTGTGAGTACCATTCTTTTTTCTCCAGGTGGAAATGCTAATGGATGTCCTCCGCCCTGGGGTAGTCAAAAGGGTCTTTCTGTCTGTCCCTCGCACACTTGCGCTGGAGGCTGCGGGAATATTTTAATATACTGTGGAAGTCGTTATGTATGTTTTCCGGCTTGGGGTAGACGGACGAGTAACCACATGGTGTTTCTCTTCGACACTTCTTACTGAGGTGTGGACACACATTGGAATTCTCCACAATCACCCCAGCAGTGACAATTGCGGTCGTAAACCCCATCTCTGATGAGCACCTCCTCTCCCTGTTTTAAGCTCAGAGTTACGCACGGAAACGCTACGCACGGACTTCCTCAAACCCGTCATCCATAGGTCACTTTACAAACACACTTTGTGAAAGAGGGCATTGTCAGCCCTCTTCTGCCGTTGTCCAAAACATACAAAACCAAATATTTAGGTAGTTCAGCAATTTGAGACATCTAAATGTACTCTCAGTCTATCTAAATGTCATGTAAGTAGGTGTCAACATTGTTTTTGCACTGCCAAAAATACTATTACAACACGCAATAGCCAATACATACATCGAGCTGAGTCACTGTGCCAATAAAACCGTCTACATAGACTTTCGAAATTCAAATATCAATTCTGCAATTTTTTATATTCAGAATATACATTTTTCAGTTTCGCTTATCTGCATCAAGGCCCAAGAGCGCCATCGCTTCGTGGGAAAAAAATTGCCTTTGCAAACAAAATGAAGTAGCCAGGCAATAAATAGTAGCTAGTAGATGTACCTACATAATACTGGTAACGATACTATATCGCTGTTGTATCGATAAACAGTTGTTTAATTGTACTAGGTATACTGAATTTGATAACGTTATGTCAATTTGATGTCTGTGTTAAAAGGACCGGTGGCATTTTTTTACAAGACTGCCATAAAAAAAAATATATGTCATGTGTTCAGTCTTCATGAAGGAATATTGTACATTATACACATATAGAAGGGTTTTATGTGTGCGCAGCTAGAGAATTAAAATGTCAAAATAACTGTGTTTGAAGTACAACCTATTTAAACGCTACTAAAAAGTTTGTCTGTGTCAATCTCTGGATTAAATGAACCGATTTTAATGAGACTTTCACTGGAATAAAGAGGTTTTAGAGCATCATATTTATAAGCTACTAGCTTCTGCCCGCGACATCGTTCGCGTGGGACGAGTTTTCGCGCGTAAGTCTCGATCCCGTGGGAATTCCGGGATAAAAACTATTCTATATCCCTTCCAGGGTCGTTAAATATTCCCATGCAAAATTTCATCTAAATCGGTTCAGCGGTTTAGGTGTAAAAAGGTAACACACAGACAGACATAGTTACTTTCGCATTTATAATTTTAGTATGGATTGTCCATGATTTGCCACGTGATCGGAATTTGCGTGAGAGAAACCGCTTCTACGGGAAGACGTCGCGGGCACAGCTATATTATTATATGCAAATTAACAGTCGCGCGGGTCTTCGCTGCCGTAGTCTTTATCACGATAAAACGTAACTCTCCTTATTTTGCAGTCGGGTAAAAAGTAGTTTTCCACACGCTTCAAGCTACTTTCATACCAAATTTCATACAAATCTACCCAGTACTTTCGAAGATTAGCACTTTTGAACAAACAGAAATCTTTTTCGTTTTATAATATTAGTGTAGATTACTGTCGACGTAGACTCAAAAGTGAAAAAGTAACAATCTTCCTGGTTAATCTACTACTAATATTATAAAGACGTAAAATTTGTTTTGTAATTCTAAATAAATATTTGTGAGTGCTATAGGCTAAAAATTACTTCGAAATCCTCGCGTACGAAGCTCGCGGCGAAGTGGTTATGTCTGTTTCCCCATACCAAAATATTCAATATACTTATCCAACATGATCCAAAACTCAACGATAAGCCAACACTCGAAAATAGACCATGACTACTCGGCGAAAGAAAAGGAAAAAATATATCTCAATTTTTTTTAAGTTATAGAAAAAAATTTTTTTTTTCATAAATTTAGACCATTTTAGGTATTTTTTACTACTATGACCACAATTTTAGAAACATTTCTGTTTTTTTTTTATAGGCAACCTGAATTGCATACTTATATCCATCACAATCCTTAAAAAAATCAGAATGCCTCTAGTTTTTTTTCACAACAATTAATCAAATTTATTTTTTTCTCAAATTATTTAACATTTTTTCTTTTACGCAAGTTTAGCTAATCGTGGTGTTAAAAATAAGTATGAACAATACTATGGCAAGTTTTTTTATAAATATTGAAGCAACTAATCCAGATTCCAAAATGGCATAATACACTAGAAAACAAGTTACAAAAAAAATGTGCCTGTTATTTTTATACGGTCGGGTGGTATGGTAGTGAAAAAAAAACCTAAAATGGTCTAAATTTTTTCAGAATTTCATTCTATTTCTATAACTTAAAAAAAAGAGATATATATATGGAAGAGCGGAGTCTCCTAACACAGGCATTGTTTGCCTAAAAGGAGGCCCCAAACACAAATCATTGTACAGACGCCAGCACATCAAGCTACAACAATCTGTCAAATTTCTTTAATAGATTTTCAACTTTATAGTTAAAGAAATTAGGTTCAAGGTTGATTGGGAAAATTTGACAGTTTCGGGTAGCTTCATGTGCTGGCGTCAAGTTCTTGATGTAAATAAAATATATTTTCAATATTTTTTTTTTTTCAATGTATATTTTTTTCTTCTTTTCCCCGAGTAGTCATGGGCAGATCTATCCTCCGTCGTTGGCTTATCGTTGAGTTTTGGGACATGTTGTGTATATAGTGACCGACCGAAACTTTCAGCCGAAACCGAACAATCGGCCTTAGGCCGTGCGCGCACTGCGTTGCGTTTTGGAAACGCAAAATCTGTGAAGTATGGAGTGTCATAGAAGTGCGCGCACTGCGGTGGAATAAACGCGTGCGGTAGAGTCACCGGTGGCCCCGGTCATTCTACCGGTGCGGTAGAACTACTGCAATTGCGGCCACCGCAAGGCAGTGCGCGCACGGCCTCAGGCCTCAGGCCGTGCGCGCACTGCCTTAGTCTTAGGCCGTGCGCGCACTGCCTTGCGGTGGCCGCAATTGCGGCGAGAAAAACGCACCTTTTGTCTGACAATGTTGCCATACATACAGATTTCTTCGTATTTATACATATTTTCGATGTGTGATTCAGATTAGCACTCGATGCAGATTTTTATACAAATTTCACACTGTATTGATAAAATTAACTGGTACAACTAAAGACAGAACTTGACAAAAAAAAATTACCTAGATACCGCATTTATTACGTTACACACAACATTGTATGATTCTATTCTTTATAGTTATTTTTTATTTTTTTATAAATAACGTTAATTTAAACATTCTAATTAAGTATTTGTATTATAGAGAAAATTCCATATATTTTGTGATGATGCTGCCAAAAAAACGATTTCAAGCTCTTACATTGCAAGTACTACGTCAATAGACACCAGCCTATGTTAAAATAATGTACTACGGAAATTAATTAAAATAACAAATTAAAATAAGTAGAATATTTAAATTAACGTTGCTTATAAAAATATAAAAAATAACCATAAAGAAAAGATTCGTTCAACGGTCAATATGTCGTCTGTATAGATGTCATGTATGGGTGGGTTTAATATGTTTAAAATGTTTAAAGAATAATTTTCAATCATTCTGTTCTGTTCAACGGTGTGTGTAACGTAATAAATATATAATATAAATAAACGTAACGTAATAAATATATAGTATAATAGGTAATCTATTTTGCTAAGTTCTGTTTTAGTTGTAACAGTTATCTGCTTATATAATTTACTAATAATTTTTTTCTTTTTTTTATGAGTAGTAAGTACACTAATTTTGCCCTCCCCACTTTAATTAAAGTTTTTAAAGTCCTTCCAAAGGTTGTCATACAACAATACAGTGTGAAATTTAGATAAAAATCTGTATCGAGTGCTAATCTGTATCACACATCAAAAATATGTATAAATACAAAGAAATCTGTATGTATGGCAACATTATCAGACAATACGTGCGTTTGTTTCACCGCAGTGCGCGGTACTACATACATTCCTATGCGATACAAAATATTTGCGGTAGACTCACTGCAATTTTGCAGCGAGGGGCCACCGGTGACTCTACCGCACGCGTTTATTCCACCGCAGTGCGCGCACTTCTATGACACTCCATACTTCACAGATTTTGCGTTTCCAAAACGCAACGCAGTGCGCGCACGGCCTTAGTTTCGGCCAAAACCGAAACTTTGAAAAAATAAGACAATTTGCACGATTCTAGTAAGTTTAAAGGTTTACAGACTTACAATAGCAGTTGGGCATCTTACCTGTTACAATTTCTGCTTATCTAGGGTAACTTAAAATGGAAAGCTATAGTTGATTTGTGAAATTAGATATATTTAAGTTGTAGCACTAAACTAGTTTAATTTATTGACATTCTTTAATTGAGTATCTTAATTAAATCAAATCATATTCGGTAGAAAATTATCAGTAGTAGGTACTAAGCAACTACGTAACAATGCTAAAAAGTATATATACCTTTAGTACTTTTTGTATAGCCTTAATCATAATAAAAAGGTAACAAAAATTTCAACTTGCAACAAGTGATACAAGGCAAAAAAGTGAGCAGGCAAGCTTCACAGCCTGGGTCACTGGTGACACGTTGCTTGTCTGTCGGTCTTCTACAGATTGTCGATTCGAAGTGGGTGTGCTTCTGCACACACCCTTCGAATACCACCATCTCCCTGAACGACCTAATACCTCCATCTCCCTTTCACTACCAGACGTACTGCAAGTTACAATCCACACTTGGTCCATATATAACTATACCAGTCCATATATATATATAAGTTTTTAAAATTAATGAACAGGCATTTTCTGAGCTCGTTTGTTCTATCGTAGACCTCATCTAATGCTTCATCATCTGACGTGATTGGAGTCAAGAGCGGGCTTATCCATTACATTATATTAAATTATCATTCTCAGAGTATAAAAATAAATAAATAAAAAAACAAAATATGTAATAGCATTAATAAAATGTCAAATCACAGCAGTAGCTATAAAATTATCTCTCACGAATGTACACTGGAAGCCAACTGTGCCTGTTTACCATTGGAATGTGTTCAGACCATCAAATATTTGGGCGTAATAATACACAGTAATTTAAATTTCAAGGAACATATTAGGCTGCTTTGCGCTCGTGTGCGTAAACTTATATATATACTTAAAAATCTGCGGTATGTTGCTGAACCTGCCATACCTTCTAAAACGAATTTATTTTGCCCTCGGTCAGTCTTTATTAAACTATTGTATTTCATCCTGGGGGGTTCTAGTAAAACTACAATGAAGTTCATTGAGATTGCCCAACGTGCAATTCTAAAGGTATGCATTTTCAAACCAATTCTCTTTCCGACGCTTTTAATACAGTAATGTTAGAACCTCACATATTTGATAGAGATCAAATATGTGAGGTTCTAACATTACTGTTTTACCTTACGGCAACTCTTTATACTAAACATCATAATAAAACAACATTTATGATAATGCCCTACGACAAACTTGCATGCACACTTCGTAGATTAAATGTATATACGGAACGGACAAATAATAAAACTAAATTTATTAAAACAAAATCAAAATGTAAGCCAATTGTAAGTAAATATTTGCAACAACTTAATTATAAAGAAACTGAACTATTACTTAATGTTGTACAGTAATTATAAACTAGGTTTAAATGTAAATTATAAGTAAAATAATCTTTTGTGATAAAACCAAGCTCACACAAACACACTCGTTCATCATGTACACCTCAATCCTCAACTTACCCATGCCTAGTCACACACTTAAACACACACATATTATATACTACCACCCACACACATACTACCACTTACATACACTTCAGGTGCAAATATGCCGTACCAGTTTTAAAAAAGAGGAAATCAGCAGTGTTAATTGCTACTGCTTTTCTATACTCTGAGAATGATGAACCAGATCCAGTATCGTAGACAGGATGGAACACAGACGAGTCTTCAAGACATCGTAGACATGTTGAGGAAGATGGACCCAGACGATATACCCGACTTCGTGGCGAAAAAGCTAAAAAGGCTGCCTCCCGTCACATTCGACCATGTCAAGGTTACCAGGATACTGAAGAACATTACAACCCTGAAAGCAAGCCAAGCAAGTCTTACAATGTTAATGCCTGTACTAGGATGAATCCTGCATCACAGACGGAAGGAGCACCAACAAATATTACAGTTTAAAGTCTACAGTTAAAAAAAAAAATAACAAATTTATAATGGTAAAAATAAAATTATATTTTTAATATAACTAACTTAAATACTATTACATAACAAATAAATCACGAGAGAACGTCTGCATCAGCAGAAACATAAAAAACTAGTTTGAACTCAAAAAACACACTCTTGCTTACTTTGATTATTGTAGCTAGTAGATAACTAATTTGCCGAGACAGCAACAAATCGATGAATAAGCACATAAACCAGTAATAATTGTGTCATCTACAAAGCAAGCCCAGGACAAGTCTGCCCTGGATTATGAAGCTCTACGCGCCCTCATAGTCAATCGTGTTGATGTACCTGTATTCTACTATTTTCCTGTCAACTACTTATCACCTTTTACAAATGATTGCTTTTCCCGATGCAGGGCCGTTAATTTTTGAGGAGTTCTACTGATATTTTGCCTCAGCTCCGCTTTAGACTTCTAGAAATGGAGGTGGCTATCAATTCGTCGCATAATTTTTCTTTAATGTATTTATCACCGATTACTCGAAGACGGCTGGACTGATTTGGAAAATTCTTTTTTTGTTTGAAAGGGTATACTTGCTTTTTGGTTTCAATGTCGTCAAGTCAGGATCTGATGATGAAGTCCTGGAGAAATAAAGGGAACTCTTCAATTATTATAGACACACCTATAGCGATTTGGGTATTTTTTATAGTAACTTGTGCAGTTGTTCTCGAAAAGCACCATTTGTTGAAGTGAACTGATGATGAAGACCACAGATGGCTACCGGAACTACTCAATAATAAGTATTTCATGGGTTGTGATTCGATTACTTGAATATGGTTGTTTTTTCACGTTTAGAATAGTAGTAGGATTAACGCGGGTGAAACCGCGGGTCACAGCTAGTAAATAATAGATAAATTAAATCATACATTGATACACAAAAATTATTACTAGTGGTCGCTCATTGGTCGAAATTCGAGCACAATTTTTACTATTTCAAGGGCATTATTAAGTACATAAAAACTTGCTGACCTGGCGAACGTTGTTTTAAATAAAAACTATGTCTAGTGAAAATAAGCAAGTCATTCCTCATAAATAACATACGCTTTTATAACCGGTTGCCAAAGTCTGTTAAGCCCGATTTACACTTCAACAAGTACAGTAGCGAGTTAACTTGCGTCATCGGCGAGTTAAGTTGTTATTGTAGTTTGAACGGCAAAAGCGAGTTAAGTAGTAGTACATTAACAACTTAACTCCCAATGACGCAAGTTAACTCGCTACTGTACTTGTTGAAGTGTAAATCGGGCTTTACAGAACTTAGCGAGGGAAAATTTAAAACCCACGTCAAACGTGTTCTTATCAAAAAAGCGTATTATAAGATTCGGGACTACGTAGAAGACAATGACTGCTTGGCGATGATTCCTTCCTTCTACACATGTGGCATCCCTGGCTTATTGTAATTGCGTTATCAACTAGTGCATTAACAACTCCACTTTCGTGAGTGTGTCTTTTTATTTATTTTTTACGATAATCCACCCGATTTAACAGATTTTCTTTTAGCTTCATTTTTATTATTAATTTATACTTCATTATTGAAGTCTAATGTTGTCGCTTCTCAAGTTTATTTTAATATAATATAAAGCTTTTTTGTGAATGGGAGAACACTGTATACTCCTAGATTTGTATAACAATTTTTCAAATTCTATTGTGCTGTATTAATTAGTCTATACTGTCCTCTCATACCTAATTACATTACATACATACATTGTAAGAATGGTATTTTAAAAGAGTAACTGTGGAGTTTCTTGCCGGTTCTTCTCCACAGAAAACGACCAATTTCGAACCGTGCCCTGCGCTGCGCCAAACTGCTGTCGTTTTATAAGTGCCCATGTTAGACCTATGTGAAATAAAACATTTTGAGTTTGATAAAAATAGCGTGCGATCTATTCTAACCGACCAATAAACAAAAATTGGCCAAGTGCGAGTCGGACTCGCCAATGAAGGGTTCCGTAGTAACTATAATAAATATAACATACTTAATACATTTATTTAAAAAAAAAAATAAAACAAAAACCTTACAAATTTCTTAAAACTAGCTTATTTACAAATTTTACAACTACGCCAAATAACTTTGTTTTTCATAGTATTTGTATGAATTACAAAGTTATATTTGCGGTTTTCGAAAAAATACTGTATTCAAAAACCGCTGAATCGATCTCGTTCAAACCAATTTTGGTTGAAAGTTTACATTAAGATCTACAACATATGGTTTTTTTAGATTTTTCACTTCATTATTGTAGAAGTTAGAGGTGGGACACACATTTTACCACTTTGAAAGCGTATATCTTTTAAACGATTAACTTTATGAAAAAGCCATTTTAGAAACCATAATGTCATTTTTAAAGACCTGTCTATAGATACCACACACACAGGTTTCATGAAAAAAAATATTTTCAGTTTCAGTTCCATGTATGGGGAGCCCCCTTTATTTTAAATACTTTTTAAATTTTCTCGTAAAATCGGGAAGCGGTTCACAGAATACATCTACCTACCAAGTTTTACATGTATAGTCCTAATAGTTTCGGAATAAAATGGCTGTGACATACGGACGGACGGACAGACAGACAGACGGACAGACATGTCGAAACTATAAGGGTTCCGTTTTTTGCCATTCGGCTACGGAACCCTAAAAAAGGTCGAGCCATTTCGGAGGAGCTCAAAAACAATGAAACTGTGACACAATATTTTTACATACCTATTAGATATTAGCTTTCGTCTGCTTTCGCTACACCTTCTCCGTATAAACTATTTCATACCATTTTTTTTTCGCTTTTTTGTACCAAATTTCCTGATACTGCGCAATTCTCGTAAAAAGTTTTTGCTTCACGTATTATTTTAAGTTAGACACGTTAATGTGTATTATAGACAGATAGAATATGCTTTATTTTATTTTACACCAAAATTTAAACACACCTATTTAACAATATTGCTTATTCTATGGTTACAATGGCGGTCTTATCGCTGATAGCTCTTAGAAAAATCTTAGATATTATGTTTATTTATTAAATATATTGTTCGCTTTAATAGGGTACGTAGGTAGTCCTAACGTTGAAGTAGGTACAAGACAAGCGTTTTATCTTGTTACAACAAATCGTAGATCAACCAAACAACTCAATATATAAACCTTATTTCTACAAATTATTTAAGCTTATATATAAGCTTTTTTATATCGAGGTTTCACTGCATTTTGACATTATCATCTGCTTAGGCTTTTCCAACGGCTCAGAAGCCTGAAAAGCCGAACACAGTTGACACAATCAACACAACACATTTTTGACAGTCGTTATGAGTTAACCCATAACGACTGTCAAAGATGTAGTACAATTGACATTGACATCTCAGCAAACGTTACAATCGACTCGTGCCGTCGCGTCGTCGTTATTATTAGCTACGAGTTCTTTAAAGGCATTGGTACCTATTTTGTATTATATCAAAAATATACGGTAGCTAAAACATACCTACTACCTAGGTGTATCTAATTTAAATCTGAGTAATAAGGTTTCAGCATTCATTGTTTCAAAAATCTAGTTCTATTCGAGAACAAAATTCAAGGGCAACGGCTTCTTTGAGGAACGAGTAAAATAATGAAACCGTTATTTCTATAGCTTCCAGCCAGTCCCCCTCGTTTTCTCTGCGGGGGATAAAATAGGCATTGTAGGGTGCGCGCGCAATCTGGCGCAATCTCACGAAAGTGTTACTATTGTTATTACAAAATTATTACCATTTTCTACCGCGCGCCGTTCGGTATACCTGCAAGTAACTGTAGTTGGAGTACGCTGTGTGATCTGATTTTGCGGGTGTATGAGATCAAAGAAACGATAGTGAGAGGGTTTCGTTTTCATGATATTGTAAGAAGAGCCGTGTTATTCTTTGTGCGTTGTAGTTTTAAGTATTATGTATGAACACATTAAAGACATTACCTACTATTGTTTTTTTTTTAATGTAGGTAAAATCCATGGCTTCGGTTTTTACATTGCCATAAATCTGATCAAAGATTCGATTGTCAGGTCAGGCAAAAAGTGTTATTGGGTTTTTCTAATAGAAAATTCTCATTAGTAGCGCGGAGTTTGGAAGTTGGCGGTGTGACACCCCTATGCCTCGGAAAGCATTTTAATACTTTGGTCCCGGCTGTCATTTGGACATCTTCGACACCGTAACCGGTTGTCAGAAGCCAAAAAAAGTGACACTAATCTAGCCAAGGGGCATTGAGGTAATATGTAATATACAGCGTGTAACCAAGGCACTATATACATACCAAAGGCACGGCTTCTTTGGGTGATATCAAACGATATTGGAAGGGTTTTTTAATCCTATCTCTACATGTTCGGAAGTAATGAAATTTTTTAATACATTGATACCAGAAACCGAATTTTTCAAATTGAAATAAGCACATTACTAGCACTAAGTCAGCTGATCAGTGTCAGTGAACTATTTGTAAATAAAAATAAACATCTTACTCCTGGTATTTCTGAATAAAACCAAGGTTCCGCATGTTTTATTTTTTGTTTACAAAATATTATTACTGACTTTTCCTAAACTTTGATTATTTTTGGGAACTAGCTACAATACAATTAATTAGTCTAGGTATCAAATTTCGAGCACGCCGCAATTGCGGCGGTAAGACCCCTCTTTGAGGAGTGGCTAATTTTAAATAACATTTAACACATCTTTATTTTATGACATATTTACAGTTGCCAGTCAGGTAGGTAGGTACGTCTAAACTTTTAATAAATAATAATTGATAACCTTTCCGGTGTAATTTAATGACTTTCATACAGACGGTACAGCTACAGATGTAGTCAGTTAACATAACAATACTAACTAAACTAATACAGAATACGACCGACGCCGAGTGATTAATTTATAAAATACAGCTATGTCATTCGAAATAAGAACTTCTATCAAACCATAAAATGTTTCAATCTTTGCTTAGTGCTAACATAAACAATGCGGACAAGTTAAAAAGTGTCGGCATATTATGTAATTAATCTTGTTTGAAATAGATAAACCTACCTATTCGCTGTTTATGATTGTCAGCACAATACTTTGGGCAAATATGAACTTATTTATATGCCCTTATCATAATAATTTTTACACATACGATCCAGGAGATTCGATTCACCTTACTATTGAATCGAGTTGCTTATTGTTTCGAAAAATCGTCAGCTCGTAGCATTGAGCGTGCATCCTACCACAAATTGCTTAAATAAACATTATATTTTGCCATTAGAACTTAAAATAGAAAAAGGATTTAGTAACAATTAATGTTCAACTGAACCCAAAACATCATTTCAATACACCTCTTCGGAATTTATTCCTCTCCTGGTACAAATAAAATTACAGTGGGTTCCGTTCGTAATTTTTAAAATAAAGTTATTTTTTTAAAATAATTATGACGAAAATTATTAACAACAAGTTAATAGTTTTTTTTATTACAAAATAATAGCAAGCACGCATGATTTTTGTTTGTAGGACTAACCGAAATAATTATCGGAAGTTCACGTTTTGTCGGGACTATTTGAGTGGTAAATGGGTTTTATTGGTTTGAGCCTTAGTTTAGTCTTTATTTAATTCAAAATTAAGTCAATAAAAAATGTCGCAAAACTGCATCTAACTGTGGAAAGAAATTAATAAAAAGTACTAGGACCGTATGTAATGCCGGATTGAAAATCCTTTGCTCACAAGAACCCTGATTACGTTATTACACACACAATGTACATCATAATGTGTGTTAACCTAATGGGTATGGGTATCTTCGGGTACGTGAAACAATTGCTGTCCATGTAGTTTCAATTATTCCTGTTAAATTCAACTTCTAATTCAGACTTCTAACGAGATACCGCAGCCCCGGAATGCAAGGGCAACTAAATAAACAGGGTGGTTTTTAGTCAGTAAGAGTCTAACACTTCCTTCCGCCCCACCCAGGGCGGGAGACAGAGTCAGTAGAGTCATTGATAATTTTCCCACCAAAAAACAAATTAATGATTTTTCAATTTTGAATTTGAATTGCGTAATTAGTTTGCTCTGGTGTGTTAGATTTACTTAAAAGTTTAACGGAGTTTAGTTGAAATTACTGTTATTATGTAAAATAATCTTGAATTCTTGAACAATATTTTTTAATAGTAGTGGATGGACAGTAACTGGGACAGCTACCCTACAACGAAATAATATTTAGGTACCAGGATAGCAGAGATTTATTTATTTAGCATTATTGGTTTGCTAGTCAGTCGACATTCCGCGTTTAGCTATTGCACTCGTGTTTATCCCTGTAATACGCGTATCAGTTCAGTACGGCTACACCTAATTGATTTTTTTTTTGTTTTGTTTGCAAAAGTCTGGTCAGTGGGTCGTCTTAGGGGTGTGTGTCGGAGCCGAAAATGGTAATTTAGTGTATGTAGTGTATGCAGTGCAGTGTGATACGATAGACCTAATGAAAGTGCGGATTGAGGCCGCTTTCAGGACAATAAGGGTGCGTTTCCACCAGAGATGTGCGATGGAAATGTGTCGTGCGAGGATGTCTAGCTGTGCTGTGAAAATGTGTGGACGTTTCCACCAAAGCTGTGCGATGAAAATGTGCCTACGAGGATTAATGGTCCTTCGAACCGCATGCTGCGCAACTGGAACAACAGCCCTGCAAACCTTATCAGGTACGTGAAGTCTCTATTTGCGATAGCGAATCAGTTTGACCCGTCTTCCACAAACGGATCACCCCGGGCAAATTGAGAAGGCACACATATCACACGTAGTGACATCATAACAAGAAACAACCTAATAGTCAGTGATCCGGAAGCTATTTGAAGTTAACAGAGTTAGTGTTCCGTAACATTTCTATAACAACAATGGACTCTAAACAACAAGAACTTCTCAAACGGCAGCAAATCATTGCTGAAGGTATCAGGAAGATTGGTATCAATTTTGCAAAAGATGGTCCTGACCGCAAGAGCGCAACATACATGAAAGTTAGATTGGATAACAAAACCGGTGACCTTGCTGATAAGGCGAACTATAGGCCAATCTCTCTGGCCACCATCATAGCCAAAGTATTTGACGGTTTGCTTAATACGCGGTTGCGTGAATGTGTGGACTTGCACGATAACCAGTTTGGTTTCAGACCGCAGCTATCCACAGAGAGCGCCATACTGTGTCTTAAGTACACCGTCAGATACTATACGGAACGTAAGACCCCCATATATGCGTGTTTCCTCGACTTATCGAAGGCATTCGACCTGGTTGCTTATGATATCCTGTGGGATAAGCTTGAGAATATCAACCTTCCTCGTGAACTTGTGACGATCTTCAGGTACTGGTATACGCATCAGGTTAACAATGTCAGGTGGGCGGAGGCGGTGTCGGAACCGTATCGTCTGGAGTGTGGTGTGAGGCAGGGCGGCTTGACCTCACCCACCCTTTTCAACCTATACGTGGACGCACTCATCGTTGCACTCTGCAGTGAGCATGTCGGTTGTCATGTTGACGGCGTATGCGTCAACAATTTGAGCTATGCTGATGACATGGTGCTGCTGAGTGCGTCGGACTGTGGTCTGAGGAGATTGCTGAGTATCTGTGAAGAGTATGCGGGTGAGCATGGTCTTAAATATAATGTATCGAAAAGTAAATGCATGGTCTTTGCGGCAGGTCGTGCTAAGTGCCCTGAAACAGTGCCTCCAATCTATCTGTATGGCTTACCTCTGAATAGAGTAGAACAATTTAAGTACTTAGGGCATTTGCTTGTGTCTGATCTCAGGGACCATGCTGACATCGAACGGGAGCGGAGGGCTTTGTCGAGAAGAGCAAACATGCTCGCCCGCAGGTTTGCACGTTTTTCTACCTCAGATCACCCTTTTTAAGGCGTACTGCACCTCTTTATACACGTGCAGCCTGTGGGCTCGCTACACACAAGCTAGCTACAATGCCCTCCGCGTCCAGTATAACAATGCGTTCAGAGCAGTGTTGGGGCTGCCTCGTTTCTGCAGCGCCTCGGGCATGTTTGCGGAAACGCGCACCGACTGTTTCCACGCCACCATGCGCTAGCGGTGCGCGTCCTTGGTGCGCAGGGTGCGAGCCAGCTCCAACGCTGTCCTGGTTATGATTGCGGGTAGAGTTGACTGTCTCTACATAAGGCACTGTTGTGGCCGGCACGTTGCTGTTGTTTGACGTATGTATGACATATAGGTAGATTACAATTAATTTGACATTCTGACATTCTGATATTATTAATTTTTATTTTTTATGTTGACATTTAATTTGATAATTTGACATTGTATAACAGGATAAGTTGTTCTCACTCAATCACCTTTGTATTTTTCTTTTAACTCTGTTTACTCGTATAGTTATATTATTTGACATTTGGAATTTATGACTGTAAGCAATATTAACATGATTATTTTAATTTAATTTTATATGGGTCATGGACCTGAAATAAATGTTTTTTTTTTTTTATATTCTCGGAGCTCTCTGGAATGAGTTTGAGATGAATCACGGCGTACTGCAGTCACACGACGCTGCACGACGTGCTACGCGACACTTTTACCGAACAAACATCTGTCACTAATAACAATTTACATAATAGCAACTTATCAACATTAAACATTCTCTTCGAAAACGGATACAAACCCAGTTATTTTCTGTGAATATCCCGTCTTCGGTGACAACATACAACAACTACATCTCAGTGTACGGGCAGACCACTCGTACCAGGCGCGTGCACAGGATTATGACAGGGTATGCGGCAGAGTAATCGGTCACAAAAACTTTTTCTTTTATAGATTTTTAGCATAGCCACAGCCACGCATCGTAGCATGGTGGCGATGCGTGGCTGTGGCTATGCTAAAAATATATAAAAGAAAAAGTTTTTGTGACCGATTACTCCGCCGCATACTCTGTCATAATCCTGTGCACGCGCCTGACTCGTACATTAGTGGTCATCCTTCTCAACACACATTCCTCGCAACACAGCCCTCGCAACACATCTCTCGCACACATCCCTCGCACACATCCCTCGCTTGTTTTGTATGCGTAAAAATCTAGCTCCGCTGAGCCGTTTCCACCAGAGCTGTGCTGACCGAGGCGAGGTAAATGAAGCGATTCTATAGGTTCTTCACAAACACATCCCTCGCTACGCATCCTCGCACATCTCTGGTGGAAACGCAACGCTACGCAATGTTCAGGTATCCATTAACAAGCGAGCGGCCTTGTGCATACTACCATAATACCAAGGTCACCACATCGAACCCCATCTTTAAAAATGTAAGTCAGTTTACTAAATTAAGCAAAGCTGTAAGATTTTACTGTTTACTCGGTAATAAGTAATATAATAAAGGATGAAACTAGTTAACCTACCTAAACTTTGTTTCGATTTTTTACGTAAGTTTTGTTATCACAGTGTTTACGTGCAATTTCTGGCTTGTTATTAACGAGTAAGTAAACTGTAAATCAATAATTACGCATTAATTTTTACATCACGGTAAAGTAGGTAGGTATGGTTTATTATTATACGGCGGCGGCCGGCGGCGGCCCGGCGGCGTCTTTTATTTCGTCAGTTCGCGCCGACAAAAGAACACCACCTTGCTGTAGGCTACAAAGATATATAATAAACTATAGATACGTTGTCCGCGCTCTAAAATGGCAAGTTGAAATCAAGGTAAGTGCCTCGTGTCTGTTTAGTTACGCACGAACCTGTGTCGCGATCGTTACACTACACATCTATGTTTTTAAAGAAAATTAGGAAAAAAGCATGCCTTTGTGTGTTTTCAGACGTTGCACTAATTATACTGCTTCCGTGAGAGGTCAAAATGTGTCATTTCATAGGTAAATATCAACAGAAATACATTTTTTATTTTAATTTTTCTACACGTCTAATGGCGGATAGCGTATGAATGAAGTCAGTCACGTGACGTTAGGTTAGGGGAGGTTGTTAACTAAAGATGTATATTCATCTCTCTCTAACATCAGGTGTACCTAAAGATGGCATTTATTTTCTGTCCCTTTCTTTACACGTATTAGATAGTAATTCTCTATGTGTGTGTTTCGTGCCGTTTTTGAGAGGTTTTTTGTGGGAATATGACGCGTCTATTATAATAATACGTCATTGGTAGGCTACAACTACTAGGCGCCGTAGGCGCGCAGAATTACGGAAGAGATTTATCGTAATATTTGCAAGTAACGTGGAAAGTTATTGACCTACGTAGTGCGGTGACACGTTTGTTATGATTTCAATTTAAGAAACATACGAAACCGAAAATTTGGTATCAATTTTTAGAGTATTTTATTTTGAGTTGAAACCCTTCCAATATCGTTTGATATCACCCAAAGAAGCCGTGCCTTTGGTATGTATATAGTGCCTTGGTTACACGCTGTATAGACTCTTTTGCAAAAAAAAACGGGCACCTAAGGAAATTTACGTTTTAAGGTCGATTTGAGTTAATTAAATGAAATTTATTGCTTTGACGTAGTCTGTATACTTATAATCTGAAATTTTACTCCATGACAAAGCATTCATGCAAAATTATTGTAAGTCAGTACCTTCAAAAACTCACATATGAAGAAACAGAAGAATTGCTTCAGGTCCCTACTTAATTTTAAACTCCGCAAACTTACACACCCTCTAACACTCAAACAAGCACAACTCCATCAAGTACACAAAAAGAGGACAGCTTACACAATTATGATTTTAAAATTATAATTTTAATTGTGATATAAAATTATGATTGCGATTTTAGTACTTACTTATTTTATTATTCATTTTGTTTTTGTTTCGTTTTTCATAATATTTCATAATTTTGTTTCCGTTTCCGATTTTTAATTTAATATATATATTTTAAATCATCTTAATTCCTATTGATTGTAATAGAAATTATCGTCTTTGTAAGTCGTTCTTTCAATTATTTTAATGTTTTGATTATTATTACTATTTTTTAAGTTTTTGTACATTATTTTAGTTAGTTTGTATTTTTATGGAGTTTGTAATTTAACCGTAAAATCTTGAGGTCGGGCGATTTGAGGGCTGAAATACAGGTTTATACCTAGTTTAGCCCCAATAGCTAACATTTTCGTGTACTTACTCATACTTTTAAGAAATTAGTGTATTTGGCAAAACAGTGTACAATTCTTTTGTGGAAATAAATTATAAAATTATAAATCGTGTAAATTAATGCGCGTGAAGTGAATTCGGGCAATTAAAAGAAAAAAAACGACGGATTATTTAAAACCGATGTACACGCCCAAACGATAACAAGTGGTCGGCAATAAATACAAGACTTTTTTTTAATTTTTTTAATTAAATCAAGTTACAAATGTAAAAACCTAATAACGAGTGTGACCTCCTCTTGCCAAAATCACAGCTTAAATCCTTCTGGGCATGCTTTCCACGATGTTTTTAATAACGTTTTGAGGAATACGTTCCCACTCTTCTGCAATGACTCTTTTTAGCTCCCTGATGTTTTGTGGAGCAGGTTGCACTGATCTTACCCGTCTCTTTAGAACATCCCAGACATGCTCAATTGGAATGAGGTCAGGACTTCGAGCTGGCCAATCTAAACGACGGATCCCAACTTCTTGCACGTACGCATCCACGTCGCCAGAACGGTGCGGGCGAGCATTGTCGTCCATAAAAATGGAATCTTCCCCAAGTGCAGTCAATGTGGGTTGTGCATATGGAATTAGGACTTCCATTATGTACCGGTGTGCATTTAATGTTCCATTTTCTATGAAAACTAATTCCGTACGCTCCGTCGAATTAATTGCTGCCCAAAACATAACGGAGCCTCCGCCATAAGGAGTGATTTCTTCGAAACACACTTCCGCATAGCGTTCCCGTGGTCTTCACAGAACTCGCCGGCGTTGGTCCTCTCCACAGAAAGAGATTCTAGCTTCATCAGAAAACAATACTTTATTCCAGTCCTCCAGAGTCCATGAAGCACAGTTCCGAGCAAACTGAAGTCGAGCAACACGGTGCTCACGGAGTAATTTAGGGCCCCGAGCTGGGCGGTAACTCCTGATATTGGCAGCCAAAAGCCTCCTCCTGACCGTCCACAAGCTAACTTCTACTCCTCTTACTTCTTCAAGGCTCTTCTTCAGGTGCACACATGACGCTTTACGATTCCGCAACGCCTGATTCACCAAAAAGCGGTCATCTCTTGGTTCTGTGCATCGTTTTCTTCCCGAACCGGGTCTTCTTTTGACCGAACCGGTCTCTTGATACCGTTGCCAAGTCCTCTGTACAGTGGAACGACTCACATTTAGCCGCTGAGACACGTAAGTTTGCGAACAACCTTCTTCAAGTAGGACTATAATTTTAATTATCAATGCAGCAAGATATAGACAGGCTTCATGAGTGGTGCTCCAACAATGGTATCAACTTGAATTGTAAAAAATGCAGTCACATCAAATTCAGCCGAAAGTTGCATAACATTAACACGACGTATAATATCAGTGGTACGCCTCTGGCTGAAGTCAATAATATCAGAGATTTGGGCGTCTTGCTTGACAGCAAGTTGACTTTTGTACCGCACATTGATAGCACTATTAAGAGATCACTACGTATGTTAGGATTCGTGATCCGCAATAGCAAACTATTCCGAAAAGCACAAACAAAAATAATGCTATATTATAGTCTGGTCCGTAGTACTCTTGAGTATTGCAGTGTTGCTTGGCGGCCACATTTCGCTGTCCATTCAATAAGAATGGAAAGGGTTCAAAAACGGCTATTGAATCACTTAACATATGCATTTGGAAGTAGAAGCCTGAAAAGAAAATCTTACAGAGAAAAACTAGAATTTTTCAAAATGAAACCTCTTGAGGAACGTAGGGACACTTTAGATCTTAAGTTTTTCTTTAAAATATTTAGGAGTAAAATTGACTGCCCGCATCTCCTAAGCAAATTTTCTCTCCGAGTGCCTCGGAAACCTCCCCGAAAACCAATCACGCCCTTGGTCCCCCCCTTTCGTAGAACTAAATTTGGCGCAAGCTCCCCAATACCACGGTTATGCAAATACATAAATGAGCACAGTGGTCTAATAGACATCCACACAAACGGCCTGTCTGAATTTATCCGTAACGCCAATCGATGAAATTTGAAACAATATAGCATGTAGAAGCACATAGCAATAAGTACTAATATTTAGTCTAAGCTACTAACACTCATAATTACTAGTCTGTTTATCTCTTTTTGTTACCTGTCAAACACGAAGCATGCGGTGTTTACCTATAATTAGGTGTGCAGTATTATTAATATTGTTATCTAACAAATATCAATCATGTTTAGCTGTAACACTTGTTGGTGAACCATAAATAAATAAATCACTCATATCAAAAAGTGGTATTTAATGTAAAAAGAAAGATTAAATTGTTTAATTTACAGAAAATATCCAAAAGTTTTAAAATATCGTAATCAGTTAAAATCGTTTCAGCAATTCGCGCCATTAGTAAAGCAATTTTAGAATAATCCACAATAATCATTATTTTTCTTTTATTAATTTCCAATTTTAAATTTGGAACGTAAAGAATCATGCCAGGATGCTTCAAATAACATGCCAATACATCGTCAAATTAATAAAACCTATTTCTTGTTCTTCTTCATTGAAGTAGAGAAAAAAATCTAAAGTGCCCGTTTTTTTGCAAAAGAGTTTATATTATTACCTCAATGCCAAGAGGTAAAGTGTTAGCCAGGTTATTGAGGTCAGATAATCAGTCTCCCAATGTAAAACACTAAAAAACCAATGAGTGTTGTCATAAGTTCCTTAACCCTATACTTGGCAGAGATTTTTTTTTCAGAATTTTAGAAAAAAAATGCCTGATTTGTGTTTATTGGTGTTCACTGGAAAGGCAAAAAATAATAAGAAAAATTATAATTGTTAATTTACGTTTTATTATATGTATTACATTAGGCACATTGCCAGGTTTATAATAATCAATAGAAAAGAAACTATGTATCATATTTGACACATTGCTTAGAATAGGAAAATAAAAAATAATACAAATTCTGTTTTCATAATCAACAAATATAAAAGAAAACCTTCGAAAAATAAACATAATTATCAGTCATAATCAGCCTTTAAGTCTTACCTAATTAATGGGTTAAGACCATTGATTTAAATAGTAAAGATACGGTCATCAGAACATTTGACGGACGCGGTCGCGCTACAAAACACACTAGCGCCATCTATGATAACTAAGATGTCAATCGGCGTGGTCTGCTCCTAGACGTAGCCTTGTAAGAGCGGGGTGTGGTATTTTTCGAGGTACAAAGAAATAAAACAAAACCTTTTAGTTTTTGAATTTAATATTTGTTATACATAAAATACATTTTAATTTGCTTTTAATAAACAATAAAAATTAATTTTGTACATAATTTAATCCTATAGTAATATTATTAAATCTTTTTATGTCATCGGCTGCAACGCGCGCCGCTGCAAAGTTATGTCGCACTTTTACGCGGCTTCGCGTTGTCTATGCTAAAGGTTGAGACAAACAAGAAAGAAAATTGTTTTAAATAATGTAGAAGTTGATTTAATGACATATTTTTAACTTACCGGTGATATGAAATGTTATATTTTTTTTTATTGTGCTTTACGTCGTAGTTCACGCAACCCTTCACGACACAATTTGGCATTTTTGCTTGTAAAACTGACGACCCCTCCCGAAGATAGCCGATCGCGTTCTAGTTCACTTCGATAAAGGTTAGACCACTTTGGGACCAAGTTCGAGGCGTCATTATAACATGCGATCCGCCCAGTCCTTACGAAGTAATATATATGTCAATGGTTAAGACTCATTAATTAGGTAAGACTTAAAGGGTTTATGAATAAAATGAGATCAATTTTATAACGTATATATATACATATCAGTCTAGTCAGTCTATTAGTTACTAATTTTTACTTCTTAGAGTGGTACTCTAAAAAACAATTACGTACGAGCAATAAGCACAGCCGTATTTCACATTTTTGGCAAAAGAATTTCATCTGTCTTTTTGTGCAGTACATACACCTTCCCCTGTTAATTATTATTTTGGGATAATGACCAACCTGGTCATATCGCACAGCATCTGGGGGTCTTTCAGCTACTGGTTTCTGTACCGTAGCTATTGAGCTGGAAGGGGGTCTACCGATATCGTTCGCCTCAGTTCGTTCAAATCTGCGTAAGCGTTCGAATATTTCTGTACTAAATGTTTATAGTGACTTCTGTTTTTTGGTATCATGCCTAGCTTTTTTATCACGCCTATATAAAAGCCAGGCGTTGTTTACGCAGATATCTAACATTTGTGAGAAGATTGGCAAATACCAGCGATGACCTCGGAGAAGAACAGCTTGAAGTATTCAATGGTACTCTTTTCTTCACGAGGCTCAAATGAAATATCTTCTACTTCTGCGGAACCAGTAAATTTACAGCAACGCCAATTTGGTACTAATCTTTTCGGTGATATTACTCTTCGCCGTACCGTGACAACTCTAGGTCTACTTGAGCGGGTAGCCGGTGATAATGGAGACAGCAGCTGGTTATGACGCATCAAGTTATTGACGAGTAGTGCCGGAACTTGTGGGGACGATGCCAGTGGAGATGGTAAACTTACTTGATACGATGTAGATGGCACTGGAGACAATGGTGTTGTCTCAAACGAATGCAGCTGTGTACTTGCAGATACGTTTGGCGATAAAATTGATGGCGAACAAGGGTTGGTTATCGAAGATGAATGTTGGTATAGCACCAAAGATGTTGAAGCAGCAATAGGATTTACCTCAGTATTGTCGTCTGATAATAGTTGGAGGTTTTCCGTCGAAGATGGTAATGAGAGCGGTGGTGAACTACTGTCGGAGTAAGCTGGGCCTTCGTAATACTGGAGTTCATTTCCCGATGATTCACTTTCGTCCAAATCAGATTTTGCCCCCGGCTTCGGTACAAGAGCCACAAGTTGTCGAGCTCTATTTTGTTGCTGCATAGTTAGTTGATCAACCACCTGTAATGATAAAAATATAAATACTAACTTAATAAATCAGATACATTTATTAAGTTAGTATTTATATTTTTATCTAATGGATTTACCTCAGTATTGTCGTCTGATAATAGTTGGAGGTTTTCCATCGAAGATGGTAATGAGAGCGGTGGTGAACTACTGTCGGAGTAAGCTGGGCATTCGTAATACTGGAGTTCATTTCCCGATGATTCACTTTCATCCAAATCAGATTTTGCCCCCGGCTTCGGTACAAGAGCCACAAGTTGTCGAGCTCTATTTTGTTGCTGCATAGTTAGTTGATCAACCACCTGTAATGATAAAAATATAAATACTAACTTAATAAATCAGATACATTTATTAAGTTAGTATTTATATTTTTATCTAATGGATTTACCTCAGTATTGTCGTCTGATAATAGTTGGAGGTTTTCCATCGAAGATGGTAATGAGAGCGGTGGTGAACTACTGTCGGAGTAAGCTGGGCATTCGTAATACTGGAGTTCATTTCCCGATGATTCACTTTCATCCAAATCAGATTTTGCCCCCGGCTTCGGTACAAGAGCCACAAGTTGTCGAGCTCTATTTTGTTGCTGCATAGTTAGTTGACCAACCACCTGTAATGATAAAAATATAAATACTAACTTAATAAATGTATCTGTACACACCTCTGGCAATGTAACATATTAGATACATAGTCAAAAATATCTATAATATTGGTTATCTGGCAATGTATCAGATCTGATACACTCGAAAAATCCAGTGAATAAAATATAGTTACAATCGATTTTGAACAACCAAAATAGAAAACCGTGTTGTAAAATATTCTAAGCTATTAAAATTATATCACTTACGTTTCAAATTATTGCAAAATACAGTATTAAATGAATTTTCTTACTTTGCGATGCGTAGACGCGTTTGTTCGGTTCGCCATCTAGGATTCTACTGCTTTCTCAGTGTTCTTAATAGTGAAACAACATTTTTGGTAGAAATTTAAATATATATTGCCCCCCCCCCCCCCCCCTAAAGTAATAAAAGTTTTAAAAATATATCTCGGTTTATGTCTAGATTTTTGAAAAGAACAACGTATCAAATTGTATACAGCGCCAAGAATAGGGTTAATGACGCACATGCAAAATCTCTGAGGTCATCAGAAAACTTAAGGCTTGCGGTACCGAGTCACGCCACCAATTTCTATGGTAAGTCGTTCGCAGCTCAAGCAGTACGGCTGTGGAATGCTCTACTCATGTCAGTAAGACAAGCACAAACACTACCTTCTTTCAAAATTTTAGTAAAAGATCTTTATCTCTCTCCTTAAATTGTTGTTATTATGTATGTTTTTGTTTCTTTCTTTTTTAATATTTATATGTATATATATGTTTTGAAAACGTTATTAAATTTATTGTTTTGTATTTTATATAGATAAATAGTACACCGTGGACTGCCCGCGTATTTATTTTCTCCTTCTGTGTGAAATCTATCCAAAGGATGTCTGTACGAGATCGCTTTTAGCGATAAGACCGCCCATGTATCACCCTTTTTAACCGACTTCAAAAAAAGGAGGAGGTTCTCAATTCGTTTTGATTTTTTTTTTATGTATGTTACCTCATAACTCGGAGACGGCTGGACCGATTTGAAAAATCCTTTTTGCGTTTGAAAGGATATAATTTCTAGTTGGTTCCATTGTTACGAAATCAGGATCTGATGATGGGATCCTGGAGAAATCGAGGAAACTCTTCAAATATTATGGGCACACCTATAGCGTTTTGGGTATTTCTTATAGTACCTTGAGCAGTTGCTTTTGAAAAGTACTATTTGGGGAAGTTGAATTGATGATGAAGACCACAGGTGGCCACTGAATTACTCAATAATAAGTATTTCGTGGATTGTGATTCGATTACTTGAGTACGAATGTTAAACACTTTTTGCTCGTCACCATACATATGGTGATGTAGAGCTGATGGTCAAGTACCAGGAGAACTCCTCAAAAATTAACGGCTATGCATCGGGAAAAGCAATATTTTGTAAAAGGTGATAAGTTGTTGACATTATGGCTTTTGTAACTAGATAAATTACAAACCAACCCACTAAAAAGCGTGAAAAACAATTTTTAGCAAAAAATAGAACCGACTTCCATATCAAAACACTACAAAGCCAAAAATAACTTTAATTTCGGAAGGCGGTGTGAAAATAAAAAAGAAAGTACAAAACCAATAACACAAACTAAAATAACAAAGGTGCTGCTTCTTTCATGAGAAATTCTTCCAGCAGACCAGATCATTGATCAAACAGATGGGTGTCTTCCCAGGTTTTAAATTGTTTTCTCATTAAAAGATGGTTCTGATTAGTTAATCACAATTTATGCAAGTTCCAAAAATGTATGTACCTAGGTACTCGATCTACCTACGGATGCACAATGCAAGCTTCATTCCACCCACACAGTGCGTTTATAAACACCAGTTTATTACGCCGTTTTAACTATCGCAAATGTATTTAGGGTTCACAAAACGTTATATTAACTTCACAATTCATTATAATACAATAATAATTCATATTAATTCTGACTATACTGCAGCATACGGAAACAATATACAGCGTTACAGTAATCGCAGCCAAGAAATGAAAAACGTAATAAAGATATTTTTTTTAATTTCGTAATTAACTCAATTTTTAGAAAATAGAAAATTAATTTGCACATTTGTAGTAATTTTAGATGACTTGACAATCTAAACAAACATAATATGGAATAAGTATGTTAAGTAAATAACTTTCTTTTTAACTAGTTTTGGACCGAAATAAGTAAAGAAATTGAAGACAGTACTGCAGAGGAATTTTATCGGAAATAGACCTACAAGCTGCGGCATAGTTACAGCAAAGCAATGTTTTAAGAATAACATATTAAGATTTGAAGTTATGTGTATGAAATATCAACACACAACCGACAACCCTTAAAGTAGAGCACTTTTTGGACTTATTATTGCGTCTGCGACAGATCTAAACATAAACGGCACATGCTTGTACGTCTGTCTGGCACTACGCTCGATGATACTATTTATGTTAATATCACAACAACTTATCGAATGGATATATTCTGCTAATGCCTTATTAAAATAACTCTATTTGCTAATAAAAAACAAGAATGTTTCTTAATAATAAGTTATTTCCATTTATAAAAGTGCGTTTTTCATATTTAAGAATTTCTATATGTATAATTTCAATTTGTGTTCATCATAATATATTGTGTTTATCTAGTACTTATAATAGAAATCATTGGCAAAAAACATACCCCTTACTTTATACGAAGCCATTTATTTTATGGCTTCTCAAGTTTTTTATTTTTATACAGTTCAAATAATTATTAAATTATAGTAAAATGAATTGTATATTAAGAATGATTCTTCGTGAAACGAAATCTGTTTTTTGAAGTGGAAACTTCTTTAGCATCGTTGTGATTTGAAAATTTATGAAACGAAAAAGCGACAGTAAAAAGAGACAGACACATACATTTTTTGAAGGTTTCACTTCTACCACGTGTGAATTGCACACATGATTTTTTTTGTCTGTGTTAAGTCATTAGTGCCCATAATATATGAAGTTATTTCAAAGCGCGGCCGGCCGCGGGCCGGTGAGTGAAGTGCACATCTGAATAAAACCGTTATCAAACAGAAGTATTAAAGTGATTGTGATCTTAAATAAAAATTATTATTCACTCTTTGAATCGAGGACTCTAATAACATTAAGTAGTTTTTGTCAGTAATTTTATATTTGTTTGATTTGACCTGTTTTTTTGCAAACTCCAAATACGGCTTGGTATGCGTTTTTGTCAAAATACTTTACGCGATTGTTGTATCACGAGCGATAGAGTGAGCGTGTAAAGGATGTGGAAGGGAAAGGGAAAGACCACGCGCCCCGCTCATCAATCATGCGCGCAATCGCGTTTCCTTTCGCGCATGATTAAGATGGCGGACATACGTACGTGAAGTAAAGAGTTAATTACACTGTTTAAGTCTTTTCCTTGCCTCTGGAAAATTAAGTCCGAGGAATATAAAAACAAAAATCTTTAAGACGATGCTTATCAAAAAGTAATTGACTTTTGTAAAGAAAAATGTTTTCTTGACACTAATCGTGATTTTGTGGTTAAGAAATTACAAAGTTTAAGGGGCTCGTTCCGAAGGGAGGATTCTTGAAATCGTCTGGATAGATTTCTCGTAATTCTTCAATTAAAAGGCATATATGACAATCTTACTGTCTATATTTTTTAACCCAAACTGATTGTTTCTTATTCTTTTTGAGTTGAATTATACTAGTGAACATGATATCTTGCGCCACACGATATCTTCTATCCATTTTACACCGCAACACCCGCGTTATTCTGTTAGGCTCAATTTCATTAGGCTCGGAATGTCAATCGTCAATTTCGCCTCATGACGTGAGAAGGCGCGCAAATTCGCTGGAATGCTCGAGTATTCTTGCGCATTCCAGCGAATCCGCGCGACTGCGTCATGAGGGACGTTTTGTCTAGATCAAGTTGGCACCGCACTGCTGTGACTGACCCAACCGACTCCCCGTTCGCGCCATTTCCCGCGGATTCCACAGACGGCGCCGACAGTAGCTAGGGGAATTCTCGAAAATGCGCGAGGATTCCCTTTTTTTGGCTACTATTTAGTTTGTACCTATGTTATACGATTGACAAAGTTCATTATGCTATGTACAATTTCGATGCAAAAAGTCGCTTGCATTCCATTCCGCGGTGGTGTAAATTGAGCCTAAAACTGTATGAATTGCATACACTCCAACACGCGCCAGTTTCGCGCGATCTATCCCGCGCGAAACGGCCGCTCATTCCGCTAAGGAAAAGAAACACGAGTAAACGCGCGCGAAAGAGCGGGTAGCGTAAACAAAACTTACAAAGGTAATCGCGCGATTGAGCGTGCAGGCTTTCTCGCGCGCAATCCTGTACGTTCCAAGGAACGCGCGATAGAGCGAGCGTGTAAAGGCTGCTAATCGCGCAAACGCCTGGCAGCCAATGTGAACACGAACTCGCCACGTCTCCGCGCCCGCACCCGCCGCCGCGCCCACGCTTTCCTACGTGAACAAGTACTTAGTATATGATTTTGTAATAATTAGGTATTAGTATGTATTTTATATTATTATGTTCAACCCGCCATTAGTGACGTATATGTCTGTGAGACCGGGTAGTTTAAAAACAAAGAATATATTTTGCACCGTTTATCGAATTACGTTGCGATTTCGAGTAGCTGCCTTAGTGCACGCCCCCTACCATTAGGCCATCCCGCGACAGCGACGCGGGCGCACGTTCCTGAGTTTTGGCGCCTACCCGGTCCGTGAGACCGGGGCGCGGCGTCACCAACGAAGTAAGTCAAATGTTTATTGTTTTTATTTTTTATTTTACTTAATTTGATAGGACTTTTGTTGTTATTTATAGTGTGATTGTAAGATTTTATGTTTAGTAAGCATTTTACTCGTTTTTAGTGATATTTTACTAGATATTACTAGAAATACTTACGCATTTTTCAAACAAATTGTATTTGTTTTTATTTTAGTATGTCTTACGAAAATGAACAGCGACGTTTTGAGGTGTTATATTAAAAAATGTGGACTGCTTTAAACCTATTTACAATTTCATAATTGACATCTCTCAAATGATTTGAAGTGAAGTGTATAGTGAAGTTATCCAGTGCTACGGTGCTCTCATCAATAATTATTTAAAATCTATCAAAAATTAATACTTGGCATAAAGGTCTTGTTATCAGGCCATTAAATTAAAAAAAAAAAAAAGTAAATTGTAAAGGTGAACGCAGACCTAGCCGCACCGCAGTCTCTACAGTCCCCGCAGTCATCGCTTTTTGTTAATGGCCTCGCACATTTATCCCAAAGAGTATGTAATACACTATGTTTATTTATCCGCGCCGCAATCGCTGCAGTCGTTCCCGTCCACGAAATAGAAAATACTTAATTTTTTTTTTCTGTGTTCCCGTCCCATGTATCATCTATGCCCGTCCCCACACCCATTTTTTTTTTTAATTTTTTTTGTTTTTAATCTTTATTCATGACCATAGATACAGAGTCTTTCAGTCGCATACATAAATAAACTAGAATATGGCTAGTTGCAAAAAACAAAACACTCAAACAAACTTATGCCTAGTTTCATACACTTCACACATTTTTCAACAATACACCAAGGTATTACACCTTTGTCTATCTATATTACATTCATAGAAAACATATCTTTGATTTTTTTTCCAATTATATCTAAAACTAAACCATACTACAATGTTTAACTTAAATTTTTTCCACCGTATTACAAATATATTTATACAACGTACTAAAATAAAATAAAAGTTTTAAAAATATATCTCGGTTTATGTCTAGATTTTTGAAAAGAACAACGTATCAAATTGTATACAGCGCCAAGAATAGGGTTAATGACGCACATGCAAAATCTCTGAGGTCATCAGAAAACTTAAGGCTTGCGGTACCGAGTCACGCCACCAATTTCTATGGTAAGTCGTTCGCAGCTCAAGCAGTACGGCTGTGGAATGCTCTACTCATGTCAGTAAGACAAGCACAAACACTACCTTCTTTCAAAATTTTAGTAAAAGATCTTTATCTCTCTCCTTAAATTGTTGTTATTATGTATGTTTTTGTTTCTTTCTTTTTTAATATTTATATGTATATATATGTTTTGAAAACGTTATTAAATTTATTGTTTTGTATTTTATATAGATAAATAGTACACCGTGGACTGCCCGCGTATTTATTTTCTCCTTCTGTGTGAAATCTATCCAAAGGATGTCTGTACGAGATCGCTTTTAGCGATAAGACCGCCCATGTATCACCCTTTTTAACCGACTTCAAAAAAAGGAGGAGGTTCTCAATTCGTTTTGAATTTTTTTTTATGTATGTTACCTCATAACTCGGAGACGGCTGGACCGATTTGAAAAATCCTTTTTGCGTTTGAAAGGATATAATTTCTAGTTGGTTCCATTGTTACGAAATCAGGATCTGATGATGGGATCCTGGAGAAATCGAGGAAACTCTTCAAATATTATGGGCACACCTATAGCGTTTTGGGTATTTCTTATAGTACCTTGAGCAGTTGCTTTTGAAAAGTACTATTTGGGGAAGTTGAATTGATGATGAAGACCACAGGTGGCCACTGAATTACTCAATAATAAGTATTTCGTGGATTGTGATTCGATTACTTGAGTACGAATGTTAAACACTTTTTGCTCGTCACCATACATATGGTGATGTAGAGCTGATGGTCAAGTACCAGGAGAACTCCTCAAAAATTAACGGCTATGCATCGGGAAAAGCAATATTTTGTAAAAGGTGATAAGTTGTTGACATTATGGCTTTTGTAACTAGATAAATTACAAACCAACCCACTAAAAAGCGTGAAAAACAATTTTTAGCAAAAAATAGAACCGACTTCCATATCAAAACACTACAAAGCCAAAAATAACTTTAATTTCGGAAGGCGGTGTGAAAATAAAAAAGAAAGTACAAAACCAATAACACAAACTAAAATAACAAAGGTGCTGCTTCTTTCATGAGAAATTCTTCCAGCAGACCAGATCATTGATCAAACAGATGGGTGTCTTCCCAGGTTTTAAATTGTTTTCTCATTAAAAGATGGTTCTGATTAGTTAATCACAATTTATGCAAGTTCCAAAAATGTATGTACCTAGGTACTCGATCTACCTACGGATGCACAATGCAAGCTTCATTCCACCCACACAGTGCGTTTATAAACACCAGTTTATTACGCCGTTTTAACTATCGCAAATGTATTTAGGGTTCACAAAACGTTATATTAACTTCACAATTCATTATAATACAATAATAATTCATATTAATTCTGACTATACTGCAGCATACGGAAACAATATACAGCGTTACAGTAATCGCAGCCAAGAAATGAAAAACGTAATAAAGATATTTTTTTTAATTTCGTAATTAACTCAATTTTTAGAAAATAGAAAATTAATTTGCACATTTGTAGTAATTTTAGATGACTTGACAATCTAAACAAACATAATATGGAATAAGTATGTTAAGTAAATAACTTTCTTTTTAACTAGTTTTGGACCGAAATAAGTAAAGAAATTGAAGACAGTACTGCAGAGGAATTTTATCGGAAATAGACCTACAAGCTGCGGCATAGTTACAGCAAAGCAATGTTTTAAGAATAACATATTAAGATTTGAAGTTATGTGTATGAAATATCAACACACAACCGACAACCCTTAAAGTAGAGCACTTTTTGGACTTATTATTGCGTCTGCGACAGATCTAAACATAAACGGCACATGCTTGTACGTCTGTCTGGCACTACGCTCGATGATACTATTTATGTTAATATCACAACAACTTATCGAATGGATATATTCTGCTAATGCCTTATTAAAATAACTCTATTTGCTAATAAAAAACAAGAATGTTTCTTAATAATAAGTTATTTCCATTTATAAAAGTGCGTTTTTCATATTTAAGAATTTCTATATGTATAATTTCAATTTGTGTTCATCATAATATATTGTGTTTATCTAGTACTTATAATAGAAATCATTGGCAAAAAACATACCCCTTACTTTATACGAAGCCATTTATTTTATGGCTTCTCAAGTTTTTTATTTTTATACAGTTCAAATAATTATTAAATTATAGTAAAATGAATTGTATATTAAGAATGATTCTTCGTGAAACGAAATCTGTTTTTTGAAGTGGAAACTTCTTTAGCATCGTTGTGATTTGAAAATTTATGAAACGAAAAAGCGACAGTAAAAAGAGACAGACACATACATTTTTTGAAGGTTTCACTTCTACCACGTGTGAATTGCACACATGATTTTTTTTGTCTGTGTTAAGTCATTAGTGCCCATAATATATGAAGTTATTTCAAAGCGCGGCCGGCCGCGGGCCGGTGAGTGAAGTGCACATCTGAATAAAACCGTTATCAAACAGAAGTATTAAAGTGATTGTGATCTTAAATAAAAATTATTATTCACTCTTTGAATCGAGGACTCTAATAACATTAAGTAGTTTTTGTCAGTAATTTTATATTTGTTTGATTTGACCTGTTTTTTTGCAAACTCCAAATACGGCTTGGTATGCGTTTTTGTCAAAATACTTTACGCGATTGTTGTATCACGAGCGATAGAGTGAGCGTGTAAAGGATGTGGAAGGGAAAGGGAAAGACCACGCGCCCCGCTCATCAATCATGCGCGCAATCGCGTTTCCTTTCGCGCATGATTAAGATGGCGGACATACGTACGTGAAGTAAAGAGTTAATTACACTGTTTAAGTCTTTTCCTTGCCTCTGGAAAATTAAGTCCGAGGAATATAAAAACAAAAATCTTTAAGACGATGCTTATCAAAAAGTAATTGACTTTTGTAAAGAAAAATGTTTTCTTGACACTAATCGTGATTTTGTGGTTAAGAAATTACAAAGTTTAAGGGGCTCGTTCCGAAGGGAGGATTCTTGAAATCGTCTGGATAGATTTCTCGTAATTCTTCAATTAAAAGGCATATATGACAATCTTACTGTCTATATTTTTTAACCCAAACTGATTGTTTCTTATTCTTTTTGAGTTGAATTATACTAGTGAACATGATATCTTGCGCCACACGATATCTTCTATCCATTTTACACCGCAACACCCGCGTTATTCTGTTAGGCTCAATTTCATTAGGCTCGGAATGTCAATCGTCAATTTCGCCTCATGACGTGAGAAGGCGCGCAAATTCGCTGGAATGCTCGAGTATTCTTGCGCATTCCAGCGAATCCGCGCGACTGCGTCATGAGGGACGTTTTGTCTAGATCAAGTTGGCACCGCACTGCTGTGACTGACCCAACCGACTCCCCGTTCGCGCCATTTCCCGCGGATTCCACAGACGGCGCCGACAGTAGCTAGGGGAATTCTCGAAAATGCGCGAGGATTCCCTTTTTTTGGCTACTATTTAGTTTGTACCTATGTTATACGATTGACAAAGTTCATTATGCTATGTACAATTTCGATGCAAAAAGTCGCTTGCATTCCATTCCGCGGTGGTGTAAATTGAGCCTAAAACTGTATGAATTGCATACACTCCAACACGCGCCAGTTTCGCGCGATCTATCCCGCGCGAAACGGCCGCTCATTCCGCTAAGGAAAAGAAACACGAGTAAACGCGCGCGAAAGAGCGGGTAGCGTAAACAAAACTTACAAAGGTAATCGCGCGATTGAGCGTGCAGGCTTTCTCGCGCGCAATCCTGTACGTTCCAAGGAACGCGCGATAGAGCGAGCGTGTAAAGGCTGCTAATCGCGCAAACGCCTGGCAGCCAATGTGAACACGAACTCGCCACGTCTCCGCGCCCGCACCCGCCGCCGCGCCCACGCTTTCCTACGTGAACAAGTACTTAGTATATGATTTTGTAATAATTAGGTATTAGTATGTATTTTATATTATTATGTTCAACCCGCCATTAGTGACGTATATGTCTGTGAGACCGGGTAGTTTAAAAACAAAGAATATATTTTGCACCGTTTATCGAATTACGTTGCGATTTCGAGTAGCTGCCTTAGTGCACGCCCCCTACCATTAGGCCATCCCGCGACAGCGACGCGGGCGCACGTTCCTGAGTTTTGGCGCCTACCCGGTCCGTGAGACCGGGGCGCGGCGTCACCAACGAAGTAAGTCAAATGTTTATTGTTTTTATTTTTTATTTTACTTAATTTGATAGGACTTTTGTTGTTATTTATAGTGTGATTGTAAGATTTTATGTTTAGTAAGCATTTTACTCGTTTTTAGTGATATTTTACTAGATATTACTAGAAATACTTACGCATTTTTCAAACAAATTGTATTTGTTTTTATTTTAGTATGTCTTACGAAAATGAACAGCGACGTTTTGAGGTGTTATATTAAAAAATGTGGACTGCTTTAAACCTATTTACAATTTCATAATTGACATCTCTCAAATGATTTGAAGTGAAGTGTATAGTGAAGTTATCCAGTGCTACGGTGCTCTCATCAATAATTATTTAAAATCTATCAAAAATTAATACTTGGCATAAAGGTCTTGTTATCAGGCCATTAAATTAAAAAAAAAAAAAGTAAATTGTAAAGGTGAACGCAGACCTAGCCGCACCGCAGTCTCTACAGTCCCCGCAGTCATCGCTTTTTGTTAATGGCCTCGCACATTTATCCCAAAGAGTATGTAATACACTATGTTTATTTATCCGCGCCGCAATCGCTGCAGTCGTTCCCGTCCACGAAATAGAAAATACTTAATTTTTTTTTCTGTGTTCCCGTCCCATGTATCATCTATGCCCGTCCCCACACCCATTTTTTTTTTTTAATTTTTTTTGTTTTTAATCTTTATTCATGACCATAGATACAGAGTCTTTCAGTCGCATACATAAATAAACTAGAATATGGCTAGTTGCAAAAAACAAAACACTCAAACAAACTTATGCCTAGTTTCATACACTTCACACATTTTTCAACAATACACCAAGGTATTACACCTTTGTCTATCTATATTACATTCATAGAAAACATATATTTGATTTTTTTTCCAATTATATCTAAAACTAAACCATACTACAATGTTTAACTTAAATTTTTTCCACCGTATTACAAATATATTTATACAACGTACTAAAATAGTTCTTATTTATTAATAAGTCCTGAACGTGGCGGGGAACACTTTGTTGACGTTCACTGTCACTGGATTGATTGTTACTGTCAAAATTATCACTCACTAGAATCAACCGTTGAATATTAAAACTTGTGCATTGTAAAATAATATGCATAGATGATACATATAAATACTGAGATAGATGCGCCACTCTATGATTCGAAAATTGAGTTTTTGACCCTGATCGCCAGGTAGCGTAACGGTAGTTTAATACCGAAAAAATCCGATAGGTGGCGTCTACCTGACATGTTAATAATATTTTCGTATTTTATAGATTTTAGAAGTACTAGATTGATTGAAATAAATATTCTAATCGAGAAAGATTAAATCTTTGATTTTAGAATATTTATTTCAATCAATCTAGTACTTCTAAAATCTAAAGATTAGATTTTAGAGGCTGGCAAAAATTAAAACACGGTGAAGATGGATTTAATTATTTTTTATATTTGTGATTTTTTGGATTAATTATAAATCAACGAAACATAACGAACGAACGAACTACTGATTCAAATTTAATTGAGTCTAAAATAGGCAACAAATCATACCACAATTGGAAATGGAGCGAGTTATTTTTTAAGCACTGCTTATATATTTTTGATTACCTCTTGTAAGAATGACCATTAAATGAATCGAAGAGCTTATCAAATAATAAATCTCTGCACTCTTCGGGCAGAATGTTGTGTTCTGAAACAAAATATTAATGTTGGTTAATAACATTTTGCAAAATTTGCTAGGTAACAATAATGATGCAAATATGTGAAATTATAAACATACTAACTCGATAAAAAACGTAAAGCGCTAGACACCCTCTGGCTGAACACTTGTGCTGCATATTTTACCTTCATTTTAGTTATTTTATTACTCATCACATGTTTTTCTGTTAATTTATTAATTAATCGAAATTTGTCAATTTTTTTTTTTTTTTTCCCTTCGTCCGTTAGGACAGGCAAAGAGTCAAGCCCATACAGCCAGGTCTGTAATATTTGTTTCTGTTCCAAGAGTGTAATAAGGCCGGAGCCAAGTCTTCAATGTTACATCCGATGCATATTCCATATTCAATTGTTAGTTATTTACCCAGATATTATCTCATAGAATTTATTTCTAAGTCGAGTCCGATATTTGTTAAAATCCTTGTTTCATATGTCCTTGATCGTGTTTTTAATAAAATCGTAAATAAATACATAGGTGTCTTTATTTTTCAAAATGTCTTCAATGCAGCGCGGTATATTCTCTGGTTTTTCATATAAATTCAATAAATTGGCTACTAAAGACAGTCTTTGAATATTAAAACTTGAGCATTGAAAGAAAATATGATCAAGGGTCTGTTCATCATTTGTTGAGCAATAGGTGCAAGAAGGCGATTGAATTATGCGCATGCGATGTAAATGAGCGTTGAAACGGCAATGTCCAAATCTCAAACGGCAAAGAATAGTATAATATTGTCTGCTTCTGAAGTAACGGCAATTGGTGAACCAAGGGCTTTTACCAATATTCTGATTAATTTGAGCATAGGGGAAAGTGGGGTAGATTCATACAAGGGGCACCGTCATACACCAAACATATGTGATGTTAGGTGCACATCAACAGAATGACTTATGCGTGTATGCGTAGCTTACTTTTGTGTATGGTTGCTCACGGAGTTTGAAAGCAGTCGGTGTGAAACGCGCGTCGGTGTGACACAGAACATGATTCGGCCAGGCATAAGTATTTTTATAAGCTCACTTTAACGTCTTTTTTTTAAATAAAAGCTGCCCTCTAGATTATTCAGTTCTATTTTATTTAAAAGATAATAGGGTCAAGTGTGTGAATTAATCTGTGAATAATTTTATATATGCTTGCTTTTTTTCTAGAAATATTTTGATTTCATTTTCTTGTGATGGGGTAGATTCATACAGGAGTGTACGGGGCACATTCATACTGTATGAATGTGCCCCATTTTTTGTTTGTTTATAAAATTATACCATAATTTTGTTTTGCAGAACGATTATGTTCAGAAATTACAAGAAAAAGGGAACTAGGAGTGGAGTGGTGGACGAAGAGGCAATTTTTAAAGCTATCGATAAAGTTTTGGAAAACAAACTCTTATTTCGGAAATCAGCAATCAAATATGGAGTATTAATAAATAAGAATTAAGCAATAGGATGTAGATATTTAAAAAGTGATCTGACTGATCAGAAACTGTTTTTTTATAACTGGTGGGCCCACTTCTTGATCTCGATCTCGCCTGATGGTAAGCGATAGATGAGGTCTAAGATGGGATGAGCGAGCCCAGAAGATGCCTATTTACTCGTGCTTTAAAGGCTGAAAGGTCATAAGTGGCAGGGAACACATAAGCCGGCAGAGAATTCCACAGCTTGGCTGTGCGCACAATAAATGTGGAGGAGAAGCGCTTTGTACGACAAGACGGTATATCAACCAAGTGTGGGTGGTACCCAGCCATGCGTCTGGTAGTCCGGTAGTGAAAGGGATATGGAGGAATCAGGTCATGGAGCTCCTGCGCACACTCCCCGAAGTACAATCTGTAGAAAACCGACAGGCAAGCAACGGTTCGCCGATGAGCCAGGCTATGAAGCTTGTCCACCAGCACCTCGTCGCCTATAAGCCTTTTAGCTCTGCGCTCGATCGAGTCCAATGTAGCAAGTTGGTACTTTGCAGAGCCATCCCACAAGTGGCTGCAATACTCCACGCAGGAACGGACCTGTGCTTTATACAGAATTAGAAGCTGTCCAGGCGTGAAGTACTGCCTCATCTTGTGTAGGGTTCGCAGTTTTTTTGTTGCAGTCTGAGCTCTGGACTCGATGGTTGAGCCAAAGTTGAGGTCTGACGTCAACTCCATGCCCAAAAGCTCCAGGCGATTGGTAACTGGCACAGATGTACTTCGGAAAGTAGGGGTCAATTCAAAAGGGCTCCTTTTAGCGCTGAAAAGACAAGCCTGTGTTTTCAGAGCATTGAATTTGACCAGATTTTCGTCACCCCATTGGGAAACGAAATTTAAGGTCAAATTTATGCGCTCTACCATGGCCTTTCTGAGTGGCAATTTCGTCGCTGTCAGCTCTAGAACTGGATAAGTATCTCTCTGTGTGCTGTGTGTGTTAGGTTAAGTTAGTTGCCTCGGTGCCATAAAAATAAAAACTAACTATATTTGTCTTTTTTATAATATGATTATGTAAGTATTATTTCGGGCACGCCGCAATTGCGGCGGTAAGACCCCTCTTTGAGGAGTGGCTAGATCGGCGTCACGGCGTCCTGACCTACCGCATGACGCAGGTCCTCACCGGACACGGAAGTTTCGGGAGGTACCTGTGTCTGATGGGTAAGGAAGAGACGCCTGGGTGTCACCACTGCGAGGGTCGCCCTGAGGACACAGTCAAGCACACAGTGCAGGACTGCCCAGCTTGGGCAGAGCACCGACGTGTCCTCACGGCGACAATAGGCGGAGACCTCTCGCGCCCGGCCTTGGTCGAGGCCATGCTGCGGGGCGAGAGGGAGTGGGAAGCGGTCGCCTCCTTCTGCGAAGCAGTCATGCTTTCGAAGGAGGAGGCGGGCCGCGTGAGGGAGAGGATGGCGTCCTCCCTGCAGCCCAGCCGCAGTGGTAGACGCCCACGGCGTCGGACGTCAGCCGACGATCTCCGGCCACCGTAGGCGCGGGCATGCGGACAGCGAGTAAAGGGCAACTCGCTGTCCGACCATGGACCATGCCCGGGTCGACGGCGCGTCGTGTTTCACGCGCGCCTCAAAGAGCGTCAGCAACATGACGAGGCCCCCTCTGCAGAGGGCCGAATCCTGCCGGGGTCGTGGAACTCATCCCGTTACCGTGGCCCCGGTATGTAAAGGATTATTGAAGGAACACCGTGGATTTTAGTCAGTAAAAGTCTGACAGTCCCTCCCACCCTGCCCGGAGTGGGAGGACTTATTTGATAATTTTACCACGTTAACCTCCTGGATTCCAGAAAAAAAAATATTCGATATTATTTAAAAAATACGTTTTATGGTATATCAGGGGTCTGTACATGTCCAAAAAAATGCAAAAAAAATATTGTGTTTTATATATAGATTTTACTTATGTCATACATATATGACAATGGTTCTATACATGACACTAGTATTTTTCTATACGTCATATATTTAAGACACTGGAATTCAACTCCAAATAAAAATGTAAGTATTTATAAAATTAATATGCATTTATTATTATTATCACCATCTGATCAGTCTTTATAATCACTTTTCTTAACAAACATAATTATAATTTTGGTATGCAAAATACCTCTTTGAGATAATACTTTTTATCAAAATAACAAAACCTAAATAAAAAGGAACTAAAATGTTTTCTAAATACGCTCACAAGAAATAATAACTTTAAAAAAATTAAAAAATAAACAACACAATTATCACAAAACGTAATTAAAATCTTCTCAAATATAATCAATTCTTTACAAACTAAAACAATACTTATAAATCTACTTTTTATGGAATCTAAGATGGCAGTTTCTTTTTGGTGTGCTACATAAAAATATATTGCATTTAGTGCAAAACGCCGTTGTAGTCTTGGAGCATTTTGGATTGCGGCATCTTTTTTGAGTGTCACTGTAATCAACCAGATGTTCAGCCTTGTGATGTCTTACGATTTCCGATGGTATAGGTGTTATGGGAACTTTCCTTTTTTTGTGCTTAGGCGCCAATTGTTCATTCTCGTCAAGACTTTCTGAATCAGATGACAAAGAATTTTTTTCAATGAGACTAGTACCTAGATCCAGTTTGAAAGTGCGTAACTGTGGTATTTTATATTTATTGACACCTTTTTCAGCTTCTGTGTCTTTGTACAATAACCACGCGTTACTGACTGCCAAATCGATCATGTGAGATATAAATCTCACTGTCCATTTTCTGGTGCGTGCTCTGGAGGGACATACAGACAGCATGCGATCAGCCATGTCAACTCCACCCATGTATTGATTGTATGCTTTGACTATTTCTGGCCTTGATACAAATTCGTAGACTTTATTTTTCTTAGACTACCTACGGCACTGATCTTGATTCTCACTCGAGTGTATTGTAGATAAGAGGATAACTGGTTTATTATCCAGCCAACGAACTATGTTCAGTACTTTGTCAAATCTGCATTTTGTTTCAGAATATCCTCGGGGCTTCTTGGCGAAAGCTTTTTCGTCAGAGAGCAGACAATTTTTCGGAATCCTATTTTTTTGTATAGTACCTGTTGCATGAAAACCGTTTTGTAGTAACATCTCGGCCAGTTTCACTGTGGTGAAGTATCTATCAAAATAAATGTGGTGACCCCTCACAAGCGTTTTACAGAGACTGAGAATAGACGCCTCACCAAGAGTATATCCTTCTTCAATCAACTCGGGACAAGTAGTATCTCCTTGGTATGGAAGCATGTCTAAGACAATGCCTTGTGGAGATGCCAATACAAAAATTTTCAGGCCAACAGGGTTGGGTTTTCCTGGACAATATTGCCGTATTCCACACTGACCGCTGAACGGCACTATCATCTCATCAATGCTTAGTTCAAGTGATTTTTCTTGTGTGTGACACCCTCGCAAGACAGACTGAAAAAGTGGATCTACCTTCCATATCTTAGTTTTTAGTTTTTCTTCGTCTGATACCTCAGTATCAAACACTACTTTTAGACTATTTCTTATATTAAAATATCTATTTCGTGTCATAGCCTTTTTTATGACCTGAATTCCGTATTTTTGAGACCAGAATAAAGCAATTTTTGGTAAGTTAATAGCACTCATAACCATCTGAATACCAAAAAAGACTTTCAGTTCTTTGACTGTTAGACCCAAGGTACAGCCTTTTCTTAGTATATTGGTTCTATTTGTAGCAGTTGTCATTTCTTCCAATATATCATCATTGAAATATTGTGTAAAATAATCTTCAGGTGTCCATGACTCAGTCTCAACTTTTTTGTAACTGGGTTGGTAAAACGGGACTTCTAAAGCTTGAAACTGACCATTCCATGCGTCGGAGATAGGCGTTCTAACTGTAACTGCAGCATGTCTACGGGTACTTCTAGTTCCCCCCCTACGACCAGTTGGGCGCGTGCGGATTCGGTGTCGCCTTCTCTCTGTTACAGAAGATTGTAGAGATATGTCCGATTGTGAAGCTATTTCCTCATCTGAAGAGCTAGAAGATGAAGTACTGGATTCTTCATCTTCTCCAGGTCTTGGAGTAAATGCAGTGTCCTCATTCTCATCAGCATCAGAGAGATCTATGTCTGACTCTTCGAGTCGTAATAAAAGTTCTTCATCGCGTAAGGCTGTAAAAAGAGAGAACTAATGTAATATATATATGACATAAAAAATGAGTCAATTGTCGTACTGAGAACCATTGTAATACCAGTAGGACATTAAAAAGTTTCTGATTTCAATGCCGAGAATAATTGACCATTTGAGGAAATAATCTGTTAATTAGTTACTTGGGTATGTAATGAGTACAAAACAAGCATAGTTATTGTGACAAATAAAGCGATTCAATAATAATTTTCGGATTACTTACCGCGAGCATCTGCACCACGTGCCATCGTCCTCGCCGCGCTTCAAAAAAGGGGTTATTTGACGTGCCTGTCAAGCTCGAAATGACGTTTGACGTAGTGTTGCTAGTTTATTAAGGTCACACAACTATCATACAACGAGTAGTACCGAAAAATATTTACAGATAACTTTAGAACGAAATTTAATTTTTTTATGTAATATAGGTATGACGCTGGCATCCAGGAGGTTAAAAAAAAAAAAAAAATGTAAGTATTATTTGATAATAGAGACTAATATTGCTTTTGTTTTCATGAACGTTATGTTTTGATACTTTGATTTTGATAAATAAATAAACATTTCACGCAAAACTTGTGTATTTTGTCACATGTATGAATCTGCCCCATAGGCTGTATGTAAGTGCCCCGCATGTGGGGTACATTCATACATTTTTAATTTTTTCTTTCAAGTGTTACAAAAAGTCGTACAAATGTATTTACACAAATTTCATGTTTTTTATATAAAGTCAGATAGTAAGACTATTGATTTTTGATGAATCAATAAAGATATCGATACCCGAGAGCATTCTATAAGATGAAATATAAAAACTGTATGAAGCTGCCCCACCTTCCCCTACCAAGTACCTTTTCTAGTAAGAGATTCTGTCCATGTGTCCTGCCAATCTTTTAAAAGTTTGGACTTGATTATAGGTATTAAATCGCTATAAGGAATAGCGACATCGTCGACGGGGCTGCCGCTGTCACTGTCAACTAAAGATGTGATAAACGACTTAAAACTTTTAACGAACTTATTCGTTTATTTTTTATCAAAAGTCACTTACGTAAACTGCTTAATACGCTTATTTACTTTCTTACATTAAAAATAATGAAATTATGTTGTTTGCTTTTTTAGTTGGTTAAGTTTAAGTATTGGTTTTTAAACGAAATCAATGAATTTTCTTTCGTACTTGGCAGGCTTAGGACTGACTGAATGAATAATATTATATAATTATGAAACTTTACTAAGTAGGTTAGTATTAAGTATTCTAAGATCTGTATTTATTAATAACTTGTCAAATAATAAACTACATTTTATTAAATTCAGGCGTACTTAAAAGTTCATTGATCTATTATATGTACATTTTAATTATTTACAAAATTTCCATTATTTCCTCAAACCATCAAGTCATTTATTCACATTCAGAAACATAATTTTTTCTACTTTGCTCGTCAACAACCGGGTCCTCCATTCCGATATTATGTTAAAATCGGAATACGATAAAGTTTTATTACAAAAATTACACACAGCTGTTTTAGTCGCATGATTTCTCAAAAAAAGTTCCAAATTATGTTATTCGAACTTCTACTCGTCATTTTGATACAGTAGTTATTCGAATTTACAGTTTAATTAGCTCACCAATTTGTTTTTGTGGAAAAAGTAGTCAAAATTAACACAATTACTTACACTATAAACTATTTACACTATTATTAACACAATTACCTATTAAACACAATTAACTACACCTAAAAACTATATTATATACAAGTCCAAAACTCACAGAATTATTTCCTTGGTAAGAAACAATTCACCACATGAAATAATGTTTTACACTATTTATGTAAGTTTACGTAAACAATTCCGAGTCACAACTTTTAATCAAATTGTTTCGGAAATTCACAAAACATGACGCTTTTCACCGGGCGGAGGAAACGCTACTAAACGTAAAAAGCAAAATAAGTGATAAGCAACCCGTTTAAATTAAATTGGCGCTTTTAAAATGAACAACGGAAAGCATATTTAATTTGCTAGGTTTACCCATTTTGAGTAAGTCAACGCGATTCAGCACATAAACAAAAGATGTAAATATTTTAAACCTTAAAGCTTTTGAATTAAGGTCGATTTTCGCATAATCATTGTTTACTATCGATTAAAATTGAATCAGGCGCCATCTATCAGTTGTTACATAATTCATTTGAGCACGTTCTTACTTACGTGGTTATGAAAAGAAATTATCAAAACGCGGTTGCGTTTTAATTTTAACAAAAAGCGGAATAAACAGATAACTTTAAATGCTTTTATAAACAAGTCTGCTTATTCGTTTATTTTAAATAATATGTTATATTATATGCTTTTCGTTTAAACGCCCACCTCTGCTGTCAACAATGTCAGCAATCGCACGTGCTAGAAAATCAGCTTGCTCGTTACCCGAAACTCCGATATGTGATGGAGTCCATAAAAATGTAATACTATAGTTTCTTGTTGAAAGATTATGAAGTATGTGCCTGATTTCTATTATAATGCAATTTGTGTGAGCATTGATTTGATAGTTTTTCAAAGCATGCAATACGCTCATGCTATCAGTGATAATGAGCCAACGATTTTCAGATTGGTCTTGAATGTATTTAAGTGCAGCAAGAATGGCATAAGCTTCGGCGGAAAATATGCTTGATTCTTTCTTCAGTTTTACTCCCAGTCCAAATTCCTTATGAGGAATGACATAAGCCATAGAAACCCTTTCATTACTTTTAGAGCCATCTGTATAAATGTGGTGATAGTTTGGGTATTGATCTAAGAGGTTATAGACTTCTTGCCGATCTCTTAATTTGTTGTCAATTACTATATCCAGCTCATGAAATAGACATTCAAACTCTTTCTCATAACACACCCATTCATTAGATTTGTGAAATTTAAACTGCCCATCTAACTTGATCATGAATGAAAAATCAAAAAGCATAAATGGAATATTTTTGGTCAGATGAGTGTTAACAGGATACTTAATGTGAAGTGAAAATAACTTTTTAATCAGAGGATGATGATTTACAGAGAAAAGTTTAAGTAAATAACAGAATTTGAGATACTGAAAGCGTAAGATTAAGGGGGAGTATTACATTCTACTTGTAAAGAATTAATGGGAGTAGTTCTCATGGCACCTGTAATAAGTCTAAGATTATGATTTTGAAGGATATCTAGTTTATTTACCAATTGACTATCTGAAGAAAAACAGAGGTAACCATATTCAAAGTGGCTTCGTACAAGGGATTTGTATAATTTTAAAAGAATTTTAGGGTCTGAACCCCAGTATGTCCCTGCAAGAGACCTCAGGACATTTAGGGCTTTTTGAGCTCTGTCACATATACAATCAACATATTTTCTCCAAGAGAGGTTGCTTGTAAAAATAACACCCAAAAATCTTGCACTATTCTCCACAGGCAAATCAGTGTTGTCATATTTAATATTGACTATAAAAGGCCCAATATTGCTAAAAACTACAACCTTAGATTTATCTATACTAATGTCTAATGCAAGATAATTAAAGTAACAATTTAGTTTCTACAAGGCAATGTTAAGCTTGGAGCATACTGTACTGGTATTATTACCAACACAGTACACTACCAGGTCATCCGCAAACTGGAGATTGGATACTTCAGTGCCTAGGATAATATTAAGTTTGTGGATGTATAAAATAAATATTAAAGGACTCAATATACTGCCCTGACAAGTGCCCTTGTAAGAATACCTAGGGCCTATAAGCCTATTTTTACACTTAACAAATACTTTTCTACCATTCAAAAAGTTATATATCCATTCTATCACCTTTGCAGGCAAACCAACAGCAGCCAATTCTGAAGAGAGTATATGATGATTAACATTATTAAATGCACCTACCACATCAAAGAAAACACTGACAAGAGCATTCCTTGATTTGAAGGCTTCAAAGATATCAAGATGTAAATTAGCAATGCTTTCCCTTGAAGACTTACCCCTCCTAAACCCAAATTGATTCGAAGGTAGTATATGGTTCTTCTCAATAAAATGTTCTAACCTTTGTTTGATAAGTTGCTCGAAGATTTTACCCATACATGAAGTTAAAGCTATAGGTCTGTAAGAGTCAAAACTATTTTTATCTTTGTTGGGTTTGAGAATGGGGACAAGGCAATCAGTTTTCCAATCTTCAGGAATTAGAGAATGCTGCCAAAGAAGATTGAAGATTTCAAGCAAAACTAATTTAGATTGATCAGGTAGATTTTTTAGCATTTTATAAGAGATATGGTCGAGGCCAGCTGCAGTATCCCTACGAGAATGAATTGCTGTAGTGAATTCAACAAATGTAAAAGGTTTAATTAAGTGAAAGTTACTAGGAGAAACAGGATGAGAAGGGTTGAAAATAAAAGCTGGCTCTACTGTAGGTATCTGGTGTAAATTTTTTAAGGAATTCGGGGATCCAAGAATATATGTTATTATTTTGAGATGTGGATGCAGAACTTTTATTAAATCTACGCATATATGACCAGACCACAGACATAGGTGTAGTTCTGTTGAAAGATTCACACAACTTCAACCAACTCATCTTTCTTTCATACTTGATAATTAACTTTTTCTTTGCTTGGAGTTTCTTAAAAGCTAGGTAATTTGTTTCAGAGGGATTGTGTTTAAAAGTTAAGTAAGCATTTTTACTATCTTCCACAGCTTTGCTGCAGTTAGCATTCCACCAGGGGAGTGGAGTTCTTTTCTTTCTGTTGGAGGTTGAAAGGGGCTGTGCCTGCCCCCCATCAGAGGAGTAGCGCCTTGGAGATGGAATTGAATCTACTAGTGCCAAATGTAAGAGTTTAATAAATTTATTATAGCTAAGCAAAGGATTGTGTCTGTCTATAGAAAAGTTACACAAAAGAGCATCAATGCCGGATGAATATGTTTTCCAATCAACAGTATTGAAATTATAAGAAAATGGAAGAGGAATACTGTCAGGTATATGAAAGCTAGAAGAATTATTGTTATTCACTAAGAATTTTGTAATTACAGGAAGGTGGTAACTGCCTAAAGGATCATCATGAACTGACCATTCACACTCCAGGGCTAGCAAAGGAGAGACAATGGTCAAATCAAGAGCATTTCGCCTCCAAGTGTGGGAACCAACAGTAGTCGTTTGACCATCATTTAAAAGAACAAGATTGTTTTTATTAATGGAATCCAAAATATCCCTACCTCTGCAGTTAGAAGCTGAACATCCCCAGGTTGTATGCAAACCATTAAAATCGCCAGCTAAAAAAATTGGACGAGGTAAAGATTGAATTAGTCTATCTAGTTTTAGAAAAAGGAGGGTTGCAATTAGTTGGACTGTAAAAACTTACAATAGTAAGTTCTTTATTATTAGCATATTTAATACGAACTGCTATATTTTGTAAGGAATCATCATAGATTGTGTTTATTTTAGTATACATAATAGATTTATGTAATATAATGGCGACACCATTATGAGCATTCCCTGAATCAAGTCTGACTACATCATAACCACGAAATTTGATAGTGTGACGGGGCTTAAGCCAAGTTTCACAAACTAAAGCTATATGAATAGAATTGTCCAACAAAAAGTGATTGAAAATATGTTGATTGTGTAATAAGCTCTGAGCGTTCCATTGGACTATATTTAAATAATCCATTAAAATATATATTTTTTAATACCTACCTAATATTTTTAAAGGATTCTTGCAGGACATCTTTAATGCTAGTACTACAAATTGATTTTTCATTCATTTTATTTTGTGTTATTAATTTAACTATTGATTCTGAAATAGTTTTTAAAATCAGTTCTGAATTTAAGAGTGACAGAAATTGATCAGTTTTGTTTAGTTTCGGAAAGTTTGTGTCATTAAGAGTTTCAACATAACTTCTTTTTTTCTCATATTTTTGTTTATGTAGCAGAATCTTTTCTTTTTTTACAGGGCATAAAGAAGATATAGCAATGTGATTGCCCGAGCAGTGACAGCATTTTGCACCCGAGGCGGGAACTATACATGCTTTGTAATTATGTGCTTCTCCACAAATTGAACATCTCTCAGAGTTTTTACAGAATTTGGCAATATGATCATATCTCAAGCACTTAAGGCATTGCTTCACTGGAGGAATATATGGTCTTACCTCAAAACGCCAACTGTTGAGGTCGACACTCTCTGGCAAAACTGGACATGAGAAAGTAATTGATACTGTTTTTGTTGGTGTATATTTTACAGTTTTATTCTCCACTAATTTTCTCATAAAACGTCTTATAGAGACGATGTTCTTGGTGCTTGTTAGTGCGGAATAAATTTGTTTATTTGAGAGTTCAATGGGGACATGTGTGATGACTCCAGTAACCTCCGTAGCGGCAGCCGGGATTGACGCTTTTAATTTGTGACCGTCAAGAAACTTTTTATTACTTAAAGCAGCATTGGCCAGTGCTGGTCTTTCATATATGACACCTACCTTACTCTTGTTAATCCGCTGCAGTTGTTTGACACCTTTGTTGTAACGCTTAATTGCATTTGCAAGGGACATCATATCCCTCAAGCCAATGGGTTTATCTTCTTCTATACTTTCTAGAAACACGATATATTCAAAATTACCACCATCTTCGGGGTAATATCGGACGTAATCTGGGATTCTAAAAGGAGTATACTTATCAGTATCCTCTTCGGATATTACAGAGCCGACGTCAGACGCTGAGCCCTCATCAACCGACTCCGCCTCTCCGTCTTCAGCCGAATGTTCCTTTTTTCGTTTTTTACGGCTCCGGGCCATCTCTACCACGTTAACTAATAAATTTGTTCAAAAATGAGTTGCTTTTTATTTATTACAAATTAAGTTTTTAAAAAGGCGCCTAACAATCTTGAAGGTTCCCGCGCTTTTTCCCGAAATTTGTCAAACTGTTTTTGACAGTTTAAATTTTTCTTTTTTCTTTGTTTTTCATAAACAAGCGAGGTGTATAGTCTATGATGCAGTAAAATTATAATGCCATTTAATTTAGTGATTTAGTGAATTAGGTGCCTAAATACATTAAATAATGCTTTATGAATTTTTCGATACAAATTATATTTTTTTATTAATATGTATAAATATATCGTAGCTGCTGCCATCTATTAGCAAAACAAACGCATTACGTACAAAACTAAGTTGACCCCAGACATTAGATGCAGACAGGCTTGCTGCTCTTATTAAAGAGGTATTATTTTTTGTTTATTTTAAAACTTTCATGGAAATTGTCATTAAAGCTGAATGTTACACTTAAAAAAAAAATATTTAACTTATAAATTTAATCATATTATTAAAATACTGTATCATTTTTATTTCAGGTGTTAAATCAGTGCTTCATTGCTGAAATAAATATAGCTGCTATTGTCTGTGACATGGATGGAGTGAACCGTAGAGCTCTAACAAACTTACAAACTTAGGAGCTAGTACTCAGCATCCATTCATCACAGTTCATAATAATGAAGTGATAACTTTATTTGATACACCTCATTTATTAAAATGTTTCAGAAATAATTTTATGAAATATGACATTGAGTGTCCAACAAATATTTCTTCCGATGGCACGACAGGGAGAGGTAAGCTTAAGTTTCATAATTTTATACTTAAAACTCTTTTCGATAAAGTAAATGCAGTGGAATTTGGTGTCAGTAAAATATATTGCGTGTGTAGATCATCAAAAGGTAACAAGTGTAGCCTAGCAACCACAACAAAGATTATCTATCAATCTAGAAGGGAAGAATCCCAAAATAAGACTGCAAGTGCTTTCCTAACACAATAGACATCTAATTAATCATCTGCGTCCATTTTCTCACTGTGGTGGGTAAAGGTTACTACCTAATATTTTTAATGTGTCTGCTTACAGGTGTTGCTAAATGGTCCTACATAAAGGAGTTTTATGAGATGGACAACAGAAACCCAAATTTTGTATTTGCTCCAGCTTTGAAAAAAGAACATTTAAATCCTAACTCAAAACAAAAAATGAGAGTTAAACTAGCTGCACAAGTTTTAAGTCACTCCGTTGCAGGAGGAATGTACGCCAAAATATCAGCAGGTGAATGGAATGATGCTTATACACGTTTCTTATTTAATTCCTAGATATAACATTCCCATAAAAAAGAATTGCATAGCATAATCAGCCTATAATGTTCCCACAGCTGGGACACAGGCCTCCTCTCCACCACGCATGCCCAGTGTGGGTTGCTAGATGACACATATCTTCGAATTTATGCTTCTAGAACATGCCAGTTTTCTCATGTTGTTTTGATGACGATGTTTTCCTTCACTGTTTTGAGAACAAAAAAGAACTGAATCTTTATGTTATAAGCTAAACACATAATACACTTATTTTCAGGAGAGATTTCTGCAGATGCCATTGTGACGGCAGAAGTAATTAACACAATGGACAAATTATTTGACAGTGTGAATAGTGATTGTACAGATCTACGAAGAGGAAAGCTTTATGCCACAAATTTACGCTCAACCAGTCCACACCTTCAACTGTACAAGGATGTGATTAACTTTTTTAAAAATATGAATTATGTCGGAAGTGCACGTACACCACCATCAACAGAAGGGTGGATATGGACAATCAATGGGATAATTCGGTTGTGGAGAAAATTATCGTCAACATATAATATAAAAAGCCTATCTACACGCAGGCTACAGCAAGACCCTTTAGAAAATCTTTTTGGGTGCATTAGGGGTAACTGCGGTTCAAATATTAACCCAACATGTGGACAATTCGTGGCAGGTATAAAAACTGCCATTGTATCAAATTTAGCACATATTGGAACAGGGGGGAACTGTGAAGAAGATAAAAATAATATTATAATTAATAGCTTCAATACATTGTTGTCTATGTCACAACCCATATGCATAGGCACAGAGCCTGGAAATGAAATTGCATCAGAAACACTACAATTACCCCATAACATTGAAGAATTATTAAATGAAGACAGTGCAGAGATACAGGCATGTGCATATGTGTGTGGGTTTTTGCTTAATCGATTTAAAAATAGTTGCAATAATTGTAAACCTATGTTTGTGTCAGAAAATATTGATAAACATCATCAGTTTGTAGAGTGTCGGGAATACTCTGAAGTAAAAAAATCATTGAATTATGCCACTAAAGAAATGGTTACATGTGTTGAATGTTGCGCTACTGTAATTAATCAATGCTTGAATGAAAAAAGTCATGTTACTGATCTCAAGAGAGATATTTTAGAACATATAAAAAACAAAGTTAATTTTAATTTCCTTGACAATTGCGTTGTTCACAAAAAACAAAACATTCTTAATATAATAGAAAATGTTTTTATTATATGTATTAAAAGATTCTGTGTTTTAAAAAATAGATTGTTCGCTGAGGAAGCGTCAGCTGCAGCACTGAAACGCAAAATGAATATTATTTTACATAAATAAAAAGATGTGGTCCTGTCTATTTGCACCACTAACAAGTAAAACTTCGAGCTATATAAGGTTCTAACAAAATACCTGTTCCAACTTTTACAGATAATTCAGAACACCCAATTAACTCCAAAATGTTAAAAAAAACTGCTGTTCCATACAAAAGTATAATATTCACACAGACGGTACAAGTATTATCTGTAAAATTGTCTGTCAGTTGTTTTGTTGGGAAGTTTTAACTAGATCTAATTCTACTTGCTCAATGTTGTCATAAAATTAATACTACCTACTTCAATAAACTTAATTTTTTTACACAACTGTTTTGACCACAAAGCAGGCGCGTCTGGAAAGAACTCTGCAACAAAAACTAATGTTTTTCATACTACTACTACTGTATAATACAATAATTCACTATAGTTTATATAGAAAAATAAAATTTAGTACATAAATATATATGTATAGCATAACGACCTGAGTATTACAGGGCCAGGAAGGTTTCTAATAGTAGATTATTAACCAAGGGCTGTATGACATCAATTGCATACGAGGTTTTTGGCGCCTGAGCGAAGCGAAGGCGCTAATTAACCCGAGTATGCAATTGATGCTTACGCCCGAGATAAATACTCTGCTTTACATATCGATTGTGAGGTAAGTAAACAACAAGACAGCAGGTTTCAATGAACATTTATTAAGAAGAAAAAAATGTGTATTTAATTAAAATTAATAGTAAAATTATTACAATTTGTAAGAGATATGGTCACGTTCTTTTTAGGTATATTTATAGTTTGAATATGAGTTTGTGATGATAAGACTTGAGTTTGAGTGACTTGAGGTTCTTGCATCGTAAATGGCGGCAGTTGACTGGTACTATTTTCTTAATTAAAAAATGGCTCAGATGATGTGCTTTGACGTGGTGATTTTAAGTTTATATTTTCTGTTATTTTAGAAGTAATTTTGCTTTTGTTTGCCATCGAATCTTCGATATAACCTTCGGCCACTTTGCTGGACTTCCAGCCGCCGTGCCTTTTTAACAGAGTGAGGTTGGCTCCCGAATCAGCCAATAGAGTCGCTGATGTTCTGCGAAAGCAATGCCCGGTGTATAACTCTACGTTACTCAGTTTTAAATATGTGGCTATTTGCTTTGGCATGCCTGTAAATTTGTTTTTTCCTATTACTTGTCTGTGGCATTTTCCTTTACTGTAATTAAGAAAAAAACGATTTGTATCCACGTTTTCAGGCCGAAGAGCTTGATATTTTTCAACATAATTTGCAAATTCTTCATGCACAACAAATGACCGGTCAATTTTAGTTTTCGTGTTAGGCAGTTTTATGAGTAGTAATTTGTTATGTTTTTCTACATTTTCTATTGTCAAGTTTGTCAATTCCACGGTTCTGCAGGCTCCCGATATCCCAAAAATTAGAACAACCTGTAAAAAAGACATAAGTTGTATTAAAGGCACCAAATTCGCATAGTATTTCTGTGAAATATTTTGGTAACTTATTAAAAAGGGCAAGTAAATACGTAGGTACCTTTATTGCTAAATAAATTTCATCCGGAGCTTCATTTAAGAATTTCTGTACTTCTTCTGCAGTAAATACCTTCGATTTCTTGCTTTTAAAGCCGTCAGACTGCCTTTTCAAGAAAGCAGTAAGTTTAGAAAAATCTTTCAAATTCACGTCATGTTTTGTCATCATTGTAGATTTTAGCATGGAATAAAAGCACCATAAACTGGAAGGTTGTAGCCTCTTAGATAATTCATCAAAATATGATATAAAAACACTTTCAGAAAGAGATTTCACTTTTTTTTCTGACCGCCATTTCATAAATTCGTCGTATGCCTTTACATATCTTTCTTTCGAGTTCGGCGGTAATATATTTTCGACAACTGTTTTTGCCCTTTCTTTAATAAAATCGGGCGTTAGATCTATGTCTTCGTCACTAGACATGTTTAAAACTTTTGAAAAAGAACTCAAACAAGAAAATTAATTATTTTCGCGATGCTTTCGCGCCTACTAATAGACTGCCTTTTTTTTTCACGCACGCAAGCGCGTCAAATCTTGCTGGCCAGTTTGATTTTTAAATCGATCCCATCTAACATACGATGTGGAAACAAATAGTTCCATATTTAAAATAAAATCTTTATAAAATAAATTGTCTAGATTCCGATTCGAGTAATTAATCGATACCGAGAAAAAAAAAATAACTTTTTAAAAATATTCTTCGTGCAGTATGAGTATGACAGTTCTTTTTTCAAATTCCAAAACCTATGCTGTAATGATAGTCATACACCCCGGCATTCAGGGGTGTAAGGGTGTACTTACAGAGCAAGAGATATGTAATAGTAGATTATTAACCAAGGGCTGTATGACATCAATTGCATACGAGGTTTTTGGCGCCTGAGCGAAGCGAAGGCGCTAATTAACCCGAGTATGCAATTGATGCTTACGCCCGAGATAAATACTCTGCTTTACATATCGATTGTGAGGTAAGCAAGGAACTTGTACCTAGGTAGAAGATCCTTGGAGGTAAGTAAACAACAAGACAGCAGGTTTCAATGAACATTTATTGAGAAGAAAAAAATGTGTATTTAATTAAAATTAATAGTAAAATTATTACAATTTGTAAGAGATATGGTCACGTTCTTTTTAGGTATATTTATAGTTTGAATATGAGTTTGTGATGATAAGACTTGAGTTTGAGTGACTTGAGGTTCTTGCATCGTAAATGGCGGCAGTTGACTGGTACTATTTTCTTCATTAAAAAATGGCTCAGATGATGTGCTTTGACGTGGTGATTTTAAGTTTATATTTTCTGTTATTTTAGAAGTAATTTTGCTTTTGTTTGCCATCGAATCTTCGATATAACCTTCGGCCACTTTGCTGGACTTCCAGCCGCCGTGCCTTTTTAACAGAGTGAGGTTGGCTCCCGAATCAGCCAATAGAGTCGCTGATGTTCTGCGAAAGCAATGCCCGGTGTATAACTCTACGTTACTCAGTTTTAAATATGTGGCTATTTGCTTTGGCATGCCTGTAAATTTGTTTTTTCCTATTACTTGTCTGTGGCATTTTCCTTTACTGTAATTAAGAAAAAAACGATTTGTATCCACGTTTTCAGGCCGTAGAGCTTGATATTTTTCAACATAATTTGCAAATTCTTCATGCACAACAAATGACCGGTCAATTTTAGTTTTCGTGTTAGGCAGTTTTATGAGTAGTAATTTGTTATGTTTTTCTACATTTTCTATTGTCAAGTTTGTCAATTCCACGGTTCTGCAGGCTCCCGATATCCCAAAAATTAGAACAACCTGTAAAAAAGACATAAGTTGTATTAAAGGCACCAAATTCGCATAGTATTTCTGTGAAATATTTTGGTAACTTATTAAAAAGGGCAAGTAAATACGTAGGTACCTTTATTGCTAAATAAATTTCATCCGGAGCTTCATTTAAGAATTTCTGTACTTCTTCTGCAGTAAATACCTTCGATTTCTTGCTTTTAAAGCCGTCAGACTGCCTTTTCAAGAAAGCAGTAAGTTTAGAAAAATCTTTCAAATTCACGTCATGTTTTGTCATCATTGTAGATTTTAGCATGGAATAAAAGCACCATAAACTGGAAGGTTGTAGCCTCTTAGATAATTCATCAAAATATGATATAAAAACACTTTCAGAAAGAGATTTCACTTTTTTTTCTGACCGCCATTTCATAAATTCGTCGTATGCCTTTACATATCTTTCTTTCGAGTTCGGCGGTAATATATTTTCGACAACTGTTTTTGCCCTTTCTTTAATAAAATCGGGCGTTAGATCTATGTCTTCGTCACTAGACATGTTTAAAACTTTTGAAAAAGAACTCAAACAAGAAAATTAATTATTTTCGCGATGCTTTCGCGCCTACTAATAGACTGCCTTTTTTTTTCACGCACGCAAGCGCGTCAAATCTTGCTGGCCAGTTTGATTTTTAAATCGATCCCATCTAACATACGATGTGGAAACAAATAGTTCCATATTTAAAATAAAATCTTTATAAAATAAATTGTCTAGATTCCGATTCGAGTAATTAATCGATACCGAGAAAAAAAAATTAACTTTTTAAAAATATTCTTCGTGCAGTATGAGTATGACAGTTCTTTTTTCAAATTCCAAAACCTATGCTGTAATGATAGTCATACACCCCGGCATTCAGGGGTGTAAGGGTGTACTTACAGAGCAAGAGATATGTAAAATAATAAAAAGCAGTTGAGAACAGTAACATGTACCTACATAAACTGACATGAATATAGGTTTATAAGAGCAAAAAATATCGTGAGAGTAAAAATGGCGGGTGTACCTAACTAATCGAATTATCCTATTTACTAAAAAATATACCTTATTTAGTACTCACCTAGGTTTTAAAAAAATGTACCTTCAGAACGAAATTGTATCAAAATTTAGGTACACTCGCCATATTGACGTCAGAATGGCGGGTGTTTTTTAAGATAAGATAATTTTATTTGTTCAAACATGAATATACATACCTACAGGAAAATCTGTGTGCAAGGTGTTAAAAGTATTATAAACGGTCGTCATGCTTGCCATCTACAATGGCATACAAATACAGTAGGTAATAATTTGAAAATATTTTTAAAATAAGGCTTTATAATTACAACAGTTAGTAAAATTATTTAAATAGTAATATAACCACAATGCAGCTATCCATATCAAATCTGTATTCTGAGGCTACTGCAAACAGTTTGCAAATAAAACATTAACACAATATTATTAAATTGTAATTGTTGAAATAAATAAACTATTTACATTAATTTTATCGTTTTATTTTGCCATATTCACTCTGTAGGTTTTTTTGGTAGGTACATTCTCTTGTAAGAAACTCAAATTTGAGTCTTCTTACAAGGGAATGTGCCTACCAAAAAACCATGCTTTTAAGGCTGTGCGCGCACTGCGTTGCGTTTTGGAAACGCAAAATTTGTGAAGTATGGAGTGTCATAGAAGTGCGCGCACTGCGGTCAGTCTACCGGTGCGGTAGAACTACCGGAATTGCGGCCACCGCAAGGCAGTGCGCGCACGGCCTAAATATTCTGGATAAGCTATTCAAACGTTTGAATTTACCGCCATATGCATTTTTTTCTTGGGATGCATATAGATGGCGCTGGCCAAACCGTTCTACAAAATATTGTAGGGAGTTCGCATTCTTCTCCGCTAGGAGTATATGTGTTCTGTGATAAGATGCAGGGGGTGTCAACTTTGTATGGGGCAATGTAGGAGAGGTACCCGGGGCCAAGGAACTTGTACCTAATATAAGATCCTTGCCCGGGGCAGAAATATAACATTGCCAACTTTAAAAATATTATGAATGACCTACAAAATTAGGTCCCTAATAATACTTATTTTTAAAATTGTAACACAGGCTCATTGTATGTGACTAGTTTTTTTTTTTCTTTCTAAATAGTAGTTTTGAAGTTAGAAACTTTCCAATGAAATATAAATATTTAGTATGTAATAAAAAAAAAATAATGACTGATTGAAGTTATGAAAAATTTTATTATGTACAACAAAAAAATATAATGCCTAAAATTAAATTAAACTGAAAATATAGTAGTTATTTTTGATTAATTATAGTAGCACTGCAATGGTTGTAATGTCACATGTCAGATTCATTTTCATTCTGTTTTCTTGTTTCATTTATGTGAAACTGTTGCAGAATATTTCGTTTAAATTTAGTATTTCTGTGCTTTGTTTTGCCTTTAACGCCGAGTTGAGCTTTCGTTCCTCCGTTTAGTGTATGTAAGGTGCAGTTAATCGTATTTCACGAGTTCTGAGACAGTGTATTTTGTCATCTATAACTTAGTTGTGAGATTTGAAACTTTGTGACATGGATGAAAATAAAAGGAAATGTTTCAAGTGCGGCTGTTCACCAGCCGAACATAACGTGAAACTGTTTCGCTTTCCTAAACCTGGAGTTCGAAACCTTATTCGGTAAGTACTAACACGTTCCTTTTACCTACCTGAAAAACGTCTCAGCTTAAGACTAAAATATCGCTTTATTTATTTATTAATGGGGAGTCCCATTCTATAGAACAAATTAAAAAAAATAATGCTTGTTTTCAGCTTTAATACTTGATAAAAAAAAAAACATCAGAAACATAACTTGTAAAAAAAACAAGTCTCCCAACAAAGTTCTTCTACCGTAAAAAGTTTTGAGATCCATGTAATGCCAAGTCGGTCAATTTATTCAGTCCCTACTTAAGGGTCTTTCTATCTTAAGTTATTAAATAATTAGCTAACCTAACAACATCATTTATTGACCATATCAGTATTAAAAATGTTTTATGTTTTTAATGTTGGCAATCGCACTAAACAATCTAATTAAATATAATATGTATTACTTGTGAGATACATTGTGTTTTCATGCGATGACCAAGTCAATCTATTTATTGAAAACAAAAGATTATGTGTGGAAGTGAATGTTGGATGTGGCAAAAGAAGCATGTAAGTAGAATAAATGCTGTGGAAATACGTTCCTTGCAAAACATGTGTGGTGTGACAATGATAGGCTAAGGAATGAGGAGATAAGGCAATGGTGCAGTTTAAAAGAAGACGTAGAGACAAAAATTGAAAAGGGTATGCTTACTTGGCGGTGGCACTGCCATTCCCCCACATAAAAAAGAGCTATCCTGTTTCATTTGTCTTGTTTGTCTTATCTCAATCTTTATATTATTTCGAAAAAATTTTTGAGCAGTTAGCCAAAACTATTGATGATTGATGAACATGTAATTTTTTTTTACTTTCAGTTGTCTGCTGTGGGCAAATTATATTCTTCCGGAAGGGCAGTATAGTTCATTGCAAAATCAGAAAAAAATGTACAATGATCACAGAATGCTGTGTGAAAAGCATTTTAAAGATACAGACTTTAAAGACATCACAAAGGCGCAGTTACTTCGAACTGCTGTTCCGTGTGATGTAAGTGAATATTTAAATATTTGATTATCTACAATGACAATACTTATTACTAAAATTGTATTGTATGTATTGGTGCTTCAAACTAAAATTTAATTAATGGAATAATTTCTGTTTCAGACTGGACATATACTTATTGATTCGACTGAACCACAAGCTGGCCCATCTCAAAGAATATCTTTAGGGGATATAACAAATATACAAACTGTTGCCAATATGCTTGAAACGTCTACAGCAAAACAAACACAAACCACCAACACTGATGTAAGTGAATATTTTTATAATCACCTACAGTTAGTAATATTATCACAAAAAATGTGTTGTATATATTATAAAGATGCATTTTAAAAATTGCTGTGCACTTCATCATACATGGTTATATGTTGAGAAAACGAAAATCCAAATTATTATTGCTGTGACAGAGAGCCCTCAACCATAACCATAATGAAGATATATTTAAATTGGTTTATTCAATAAAAATTGGGAATAATAGAAAATCTACCATCACTAAATTCAAAACGATTATTTTCGACTTAATGAGAGTGATTACTGGCAATGAGACACTGCATACTTCACCTACAGAATTCAGGCCTTCTCTTGGTTTCATTATTTACTATTTACTCATTATTTTTAATATTTAACTGATCTATAGCTTAGATTTTTTACAGCTTAGCTGCTTATGCTGCCTTATCTATGTATCTGTTTTGATGCTCTCTAAACATATGTATCACTACATCCTAACTGTGTTTCTAAAGTTGTTGTGGTGCTATATTTTTTTTCTTCTGTGTATTTCTAAAAAAGAAGGTATGAAGGCCCTTTAATGATAAGAATAAATTTATTTCAGACTGAACTTTTCAATGTGGAGGAACCACAAGCTGGTATGTCACATAGATTGTTGGCCAATAAACCTGAAGCATCAGATACACAGATACAAACCACTAACAAAGAGAAGAGTGAAAGGGAGAAGATTATGTTTGCCAAATGTAGTAAATATATGAAGCAAAGAACAAAGGCGAAAAAATTGTTGATAGAATATTTGAGCGTCTATAAATGTTATGTTTGCAAATGTTAATAAAATAATTTCTTAGTTTTTATCAAGATATGCTTATGAACTGACCCACTCTAATTAAAAATATATTTTTTTTGGAAATACAATTGACTAATATGATCACAAGGGGTTAGATTATTTTTTTCCTTTACAATTTGACTTCATGTCTTTTAGCCAATATTGTCTCAGTTGAAAGTTCTCTGCTGGTTTCTCTGCCATATATTAGTAAATCTACTCCAATTTATTTAAAGTGCTTTGCCCTTATTGCACAAGTATACTTTACAAGCGTATTGATAAACCATAATAAATATAATTGCAGGTTTTTGTTAAGAATTCTGCTGAATAAATAAATACTAAAATAAAGTCATACTGCAAGCAAAGTATGGCAACAATATGACATGACATTGACATCTGCGTAAGGTGTATTGACAACTGCTGCTATCTCATGTAATTTCGGTTGTGTTTCCGTACTTTTGAAATTATTAACTGCTTCTGTGTAAAACCCAGTTTTTCCTTGCGACTAGTGCTTGCCTAAGGATTCCGATCAGCTGCTATTTACTCCGTCGACATTTTGCTTTGACTTTTTTGGACTACGATTCTATCTGATACTTTGGACTTTGTTGTTTGTGCATCCATTTGTATATCACAATTGGAAGTCGTGTAATGCCTACTCGCATAATGTGTGTTAACCTGCCGCATAAGTGGAAGTGGTCAATGGTTACTTTAAAAGAGATTTTAAATTACTGAGGCAAGAATATTTCCATAGATCACTTCCCCACATGATGCAAAACTTTCAGATAGCAGCAGCTTTACTAAATAAGTTTGGTGCTCGCCTGCAAGATAGTGAATATGCCAAAGTAATATTAAACATAATTAGGCAAAATATGAATTTAGAAAATAATCTGGTTAGTATGGTTGAGGCTGTCAATATGAATAGAAGAACTTCTAATTTCCAAAACATATCAGCAAACAGAAACAAACACTTACTTTACGTTTACTTTCCTGTCTTAGAATATAGAGACCTCATTCTATTCGCCCTGAGAACGTACCAAATACGACAAGCACGTTCATATTATGGTGAACATGTACGTTTCCACGGCGGACACAGGATTGAGGTATGCAGTGAGTGAGTGAGTTCATCTGAATACAATCTTAGAGGCAGCAGTGATACAACCCTTATTAGAGGCAAAATTAAATCACGCCATGTCTCTAGAAGGCAATACGTATAATTATATTAATAGAAAATAATGTGCCCGGCCGTGCAGGAATAACAGAGTACTGTTGCAGTTGCTTAGTGGGAAGACGAACTGTCGGATGTTGCGCGCATGCCATGACGGTAGTTTGGTATCTCGGATGGGCCAGACATCAGACAACTATTACTACACCAGCAGGTTTTTTTGACGATATTATCATAAGAGAAGATGTAGAATAAATACATACATATATAAAATAAAATTGTTTCATTTTTATAAGTACCTATTACCTACTTTTATTGTATTTATTTATTTAAATCGACTAAGATCCATATTTGAGGATGGCAAACAGATGTTCCGACTGATGGAAAGTGATCGCCGCGGCCTATATGGATCTGTATTACAAAAGGTATTGTACATGCGTTGCCATCCTAGAGACAGAGCCGCAATTAACTTGTAATACTTAATGCCTGTAATTATAGCTATCATAACGCATACTTACTTGTTTAAAACAGATTTTCGACATAATCAACTTCTAATACCTTGGAAGCGGCGGGGGACCCATTTTTTCCTGGGTGGGGGGTAAATCATCGAATGACTTCACCCGCTCTGGGTAAAACGGAATCCCTTCCGCTTTACCCAGAGCGGTATCAGACTAGTACTGACTAAAAACCCACCCTGTTCCTTCAGCTGCCCTTAAGTTCCGGGGCCGTGGTATCTCGTTAGAACATTACCCGGGCAGTGCCCCGGCAGGCAATGGCCTTATGGGGCCCCGTCACTGGTGCTGACAGCTCTTTGAGGCGCGCGTGAAACACGATGCGCCGTTGACCCGGGCCTGGTCCTTACCGGACGGTGAGCTACCCCTGCTCGCCGTCCGCAAGCCCGCGCCCACGGTGGCCGGAGATTGGCTCGCGATCCCCGACGCACGGGGCGTCGTCCGCGGCGGCTGGGGCGTGAGGAAGAGTTGCCTCTCCTTCGCGCGTTCGGCCTTCTCTTTCGCTAGCATTACTGCTTCGCAGAAGGAGGCGAATGCATTCTATTCCCACTCGCTCCGCTCCAGCGCCGGGCGCGAGAGGTCACCGCTGCCGATAGCCTCAACGAGGAAACGGCGAAGCTCTGCCCAAGCGGGGCACACCACCGTATGCTCCACCGTGTTCTCCGGGTGGTCCACGCAATGTCGACACCCGGGCGTGTCCTCCCGCTGAATCCGAAATAGGTACCTCTCAAAACACCCGTGTCCAGTTAGCACCTGCGTCAGGTGGAAGGTGAGGACGTCATGGTGTCTCTCCAGCCACTTCTCAAAGACGGGACTTATCGCCGCGATTACGGCGTGCCCAGCCTTCGGTTGCGACAGCCACTTTTTCCATGCTGCCGTGAGATCGTGGGCGGGAGACCCCTGGCCAACGACAATGGCTCACTACTAGGTCTATGTTTTCCACACTAGCGTTGACTATGGATATAATCAAGTCTGCGGTACCAGTCTGCTTCCAATAAATCGGTTTACGTAATAATGGCCAGACATAACCTCTAAAACTTCTTCAACGAATATCTTTTTTTCAAGAGTTCCTTTAATAGTGGATCTTAAGGCAAAAATGATCATGAATTGAAACTCTATACTCTTGTATATTTTCCATTAATAGACGATACAAAATTATGCCAACAAAAATTTGTTAGAGGATTCGCCATTGTTCTTTGTTACCTACGTAATCGGATAAAAAAATTAAAACCAGATGCAATGATAAACATTATCAGTGATGATGTGGCTGTAAAAAAATTATCTGAAAAGATTACCCCAACATTTGCCCAATTATTGCAAGGTCAATAACCCATTAGCGCCTTCTGTACTAAATAAACGACACCATTTGTAACCCTATTTTAACATTTACTGCATAATTATATTTAATGAATTAATTTCGCAAATTGTGGATAGATGTCATTAATAGCTAATACAAAAACAAAAAAGAAGTATCAGTGAAATTGGTTTAGGTAAATTGGCGCCATAGTTTGACATTTCTGTTTGGGAATTTTTCACGTTTGGAGGTAAGTGCATTTGTGTTGCATTATTTCATTTATTTTATATATATTTACAAATAAATCTCCATGAAATGGCTAGATAACATGTAAACGTAACCTAAATAACGAAATACTATGCAATATTTTATAATCTGTAAAACTTTTAAGTTGATTTATTTGACTGTCGTTTTATTTAGTACAATGGGCACAAGTAATGTATTTTTTTACTTTATGCAGGCTTATAAACAATGGCGTGTTTTAGAGCTGTAAACAACTTCGTTGGCCTTGAAGAAGCTGTCAATGCTATAGTGGAAGAAGATAGTGACAATGAATATGATGTAGTGATTGTACCACCTGATCCAGCCTTTGTTACTGACGAAGAAGAAGGTGAATATGATTTGCAAACTTCAGAATTACCGCGAGATGTACCAGAGACGTTAGAGGTGATTCTTCGACGTGTTAATTCTACTAAAACATCCGAATGGGAAGACAGTAATGACGAACCTTTGTCCAACAAAAGCCAACGCCAAGACCCACAGGACACAATCAAGGAAAAGCAGCGTAATAGAGCAACTTCGAAACATTTCACCTGTAGAGATCTTCAAAAAAATTTTTGATGATGAGGTTTACGATCTGATCCTACGGAATACATTACTATATGCAGGACAGAATAATAGCCACAGCTTTGATATGGACGTAGATGATTTACGTAACTCGAGTTGTAAAATAGCAAAAATTCCAGCAGTACCACAAGAGCACACAGTATACTTTGACAACGTATTCACCAGTTGTGATTTACTGAAAGATTTGAAGCAGTCTGGGTACAAGGCAACTGAGACAATATGTGACAATAGAACTAAAAATTCTCCGCTACTGTAAAAGACATGAAAAAATCAGCACAAGTTGAATATGATCATAGGTTCGACAAAAATAACGAATTATTGCTTGTTTGATGAAAGGACAATAACGTATGTACTATGGCAACTAACATTGATACAATCGAGCCTATTGATAAAATAAAACGCTGGTGCTCTCAAAGGAAACAGAAGGTAGACGTAAGCATTCCACACTTATACCAGAGCTACAATAAAAGCATGGGTCATGTAGATGAGATGGATGGTTCTATATCATTATACCACGTGAGTATTCGTGGTAAAAAATGGTGGTGGTCCTTTTTTCACCTACATGTTTGATATGTATATATCTAATGCTTGGCGACTACACGTATTGACTAACAATGAGCGCATCGATCAATTGGCTTTTAGAAGACATATAGCACGCCAGTACCTCCACAACAGCAAGAACAAAAGCCGAACAATGTTCTGTAGTAGCAGGCCCAAGTCCCAGCAATAACAGCCACAATCCAGGGAAGCAACCCAAACAGTTGAGATGTGTGTTGTGCCTAGTGTTGGGTTAATAGCCGGATGCTTTGAGTTATTATCGATTATAATCCATAAGTGTCCATTAATAGCCTTGCAATGGATGATAACCCTGCTATTAATGTATTGTTAAAAAAATAAATGCTTTTTTTTGTTTTATTGTAAAATCTGGGGTGTGAATATAAATTGGGTGTGTGTACGCAGTGTGATTCAATGTATTGTTATTCTTTTTATTTATTTTCATTTTTTGTATGAGAAAAAGTGTTAATAATAAAATAAATACACATTTTTAGGAAATTCAGTTTTGTTAATTTAGAGAACAAAAAGGCTCATCGGCAACGAGAAACTGGTCGAGACAAGCTCCAGAGCCTGGAACATCGGCGACGTGTTGCAAGCCTGTCAGTCTTCTATCGGTTACATTTCGGGGAGTGTGCGATGGAATTGCACAGTCTTATTCCACCAAGCCCGTTCCATCATCAGACAGGACAAACGGCGATGCGCCATCGTTACATGGTGGATATCCCACCCATACGCAAGAAACGTTTTGGGAATACCTACTTTCATTGTACGTACGGCTAAGGAGTGGAATTCCCTGCCGGAGTCTGTGTTTCCTGATAGTTATAACCTGGGAGTCTTTAAGTCAAGAGTGAATAGGTTACTTCTAGGCAAGCGTGCTTCATCTTCGACCACATCATCGCTTAACATCAGGTGAGATTATGGTCAAACGAAAATCAACTATAAAAAAGTGGCTCTTTATGAAGCGCTATTAGGTCCATAATGCAGTGTATTAGAAACGCGTGCTTTTTACTTTACGTTACTGCACTAGTGCTATAACGCCACAGATAACTATTTACTAGTCGGAGGTTGGAGATAGCGGCTTGTGGAAAGTTCCACAGACTAGTTTGGTTGCGTTCAGAAAAATTGATAATCAAAATATCAAAAATTTATGAATATCGGAATTCCGATATTACTCCTCTCAATTCCGGAATTAAAATACCAGAAAAATTGTTACGGAATTCCGGAATTAAGAAATTCCGGAATGCATGCCCTAACGCCAACCGAATCCGGAATCAGTACGTCGACTGATATCTTTCGGTGAAGAAGTCCTTTTTCGTGTGTTCCTGGTTTGTATACTGTATAATCATAAAATGGTTAGAAAATAAAAATATCCCAAATAAATGACTGATAAACCATTAACCATAAACCTCACCACCATTTTAGTTATTGTAGTACTTACTTAAATATGTATGTAGTCTAAGTGTAAAATACTGTATAGATATAAGTAAGCAAATAAACAAATAAATAAACAAATATACATACCTACCGAAATGACTGATAAAGAATTTAAAAAAAAACTAAGTAGGTATATAAAAAATATAATTACCAAAAATCAATGTAAATAGCTGATTGAAAATTTTTAAATAGGACAGATTAGTTTTAAATTGCACATTTATTGTTGAAAGATAGATGATTAAAATGAAGTCTAATCTAACAGTCCGAAGTCTGAAAACCATGAAGGGAATTAAGTCCGGCATCGCCGACGCATGCCGCCAAAGCTATTACATTTAGTGTAGGTAAACATTTTAAATGAAACAATGATAAACTTAGGATACGTTTTTATAATTCATAAAAAAATAGAGAAGAATTTTGTAAAATAATGATTAAATCTAACGAAGCAACTAATTTAAAAGTAAACTACGAAATAACGAATAAACATATTATGCACAAATCTTTTAGTGGGACGAATGGCACTAATCAAAGAACATATTCCCATTCGTCCCCCCAAAAAAATTAGGGGGACGATCGGGAACAAATTAAATATTATTTTTGTGAATTCCCGTTCGTCCCCCTAGGGGGACGAAGTCGAGGGGACGAACGGGAATACACCAAATTTTCAATCACTAAAATAACATTAACAGCAGGGTTATCATCCATAATTGGCTATTAATGGCTATTAACTGCTTTTAAACGATTATTAGCCAAATGATATTAACCGGATTATTATCATTGCCCAACACTAGTTGTGCCATACTCAAACTGCGTAAAGTGCCAAAAAACTCTGTGCATCAACAAAGATTGTTCTTCGATTTTTCACGCATAAGTGCCCAGTGTACTAGACATGTGTCGTTATGAGTTTTTCTAATAACGTAACGAAGCCGTTGTTCGTTGTCAAATAACGTTGTGAAAACTATCTATTTTGACAACTATCTATTTCGACAACGTCTCGTGTAGAAGGCGCCTTATAACGTGATATCTGTTGCAGTTACAATTGATACTAAACATACAGTCAACTAAACTAAACACAATGCAATATTGTGGTTTGAATCAATATAATTTTCTCACTAATTCTCATGATCGTACTCTGGATCTAGTTTTTTCTAATTTTCCAAGCACTACTCTGAGATCACACTGTCCATTAGTACCCGAAGACACGTTTCATCCTGCATTCTTAGTCAAAGCTACTGATATCTTAGTTCCTCCTTTGAAACTCAAGTTATTTCAAAAACACGTTTTTAGGCGGGGGAATTATGAAAGTATTAATAATGAATTGCTGGAGTATGATTGGGGATCAGTGTGCAATAATGCTGTTAAACTTGACCATGTGATAGAAATGTTTTACTCCGTGATTAATTCACTTATAGATAAGTTTGTTCCAAAAATCTCAGTCGGGGGTGCCCATAGCTACCCAGTCTGGTACAGCCGAAGTTTAATTAAGGTAATCAAGGAAAAGTCTAAAGCACATAGCCAATGGAAGAAATATTCAAACTCTCATGATTACGCAACTTTCGCTCTGTTAAGAGATCGACAAAAGAAAATGCAAAAAGAGTGTCATAAAACCTATATATACAGGTCACAAGAAAACATAAAAACCGCACCTAAACAATTCTGGTCATAAGTAAAATCTAGGAAAAAGAACAAAAATAATTACCCAAAATATATGACTTATAATAAAAATATAGGTACTATCTAGCGAGGCCGAAATATGTAATGCTTTTAATGATTATTTCTACAAGAATTTTAGAAGTAGGCTTGGAGCCTATATGCCTTTCTCAACTGACTATGAAACATACGGTGACACTCTACACAACCTAACTGTAGACAATGCGAGTGTCCTGAAACTCTTGCAGAATCTAGATATATCAAAGGGACCAGGAAGTGACTGTATACCCCCTCTTTTTTTCGTTAACTGTGCTAAATCTCTCTTTTTACCAATCACTTATATACTTAACAGGTGTTTCCGTGAGGGATACTGTCCATCTATATGGAAAACCGCTCATATTGTACCTATACATAAAAAAGGTTGTAGAACTTTTATAGAAAACTATCGCCCCATTTCAATATTAAATGTTTTAGGAAAAATAATGGAAAAAATTGTTCACAATTATGTCTATCCAATATTATCGAAATTAATTCCGCAACAACAACACGGGTTTATCAAAGGCCGATCTACTAACACCAATTTAGCAGTATTTATTGAGAGTGTTGGCCGAGATATGGATGGTGGTGGACAGGTGGACGTGATCTACACGGATTTCGAGAAAGCGTTCGACCGTGTGGATCATTTCATCCTTCTGCGCAAGCTGCAAGAGCTTGGGATTCGGGGTAACTTGCTTAGATGGTTTGAGTCGTACCTTAGGAATCGATCTCAAATTGTTATAATAGGTGGAGTAAGGTCTGACTGCGTAACCGTACCATCTGGTGTGCCCCAGGGCTCAACTTTGGCCCCTCTGTTGTACTCTGCCTACCTATACGATATAGGGGGGCATGTCCTTAACGCACGGTTTCTAATGTATGCTGACGACACCAAGATTTTTATGACCATTAAAAATAAGGATGACTGTGAGAAGCTACAGCAAGACTTAAATAGACTATCTGAATACTATAATATCAATAGAATAAATGTTAACGTTAACAAATGTCAGATCGTAACATTTACTAGAAAGCGAAACTTCACTAAATACAGTTATAATCTTAATGGTGGCAACATTGTACGTTGTGATGTTGTTAGGGATCTTGGTGTCGTCCTGGATTCAAAACTGTTGTTTTCGGAGCATGTGTCTCATATCGTCGGTAAGGCATACAAAAGTCTGGGATTTATTATGCGAATATGTAAATTATTTACCGATATAGATTGCATTAAAATACTATATTTTGCATTCATACGCAGTATTTTAGAATACTGCAGCTGCATCTGGAATCCACATTACTTGGTTTATATGCAGCAGATTGAATCTATACAATCTAAATTTGTAAAGTATATTAACTACCGCACTGGCTTTAAACAAAAAGATTATCTTCTATCATGTAAACATCATAACATCCTTTGCAGGACAGACGTACGATTTTGGACATGCTGTTTCTTTATAATATTTGTAGTGGAAATATAGACTGCGCTGATCTAAGTAACTTAGTTTTGAGATTGAGCACACCGTCACGACGGACTAGGCACACTCAGCTTTTCGATGTACCACATGCCAGTACAAACTACGCTCAGAATTTAGTTATTAGTAGAATACTAAGGACTTTTAACAAAAACTTCTCCCATCTGGATATATTTAACTCCAAAAAAGGTATGTTTAGGAAGCTACTTTTATCCTCTGTACATGTCGATTTACCTAATCAGATCCTAACAGATAGTATGAGATTAAGTATGGTACACTACAGGCATTCATCATACACCACATACCTACACACACACACACACACACACGCGCACGCACCAAGACATTCATTTAATACTCCCCATGCACACTTCTTAATACTGTATGTTAATCTTATAAAAAAAAAAAAAAATCCTACATGTTTGTTACTAGTGAATAAATTGTAAATCCGTAATTGGCTGTAAGATTAGATTTAAGTTACTATAAAACATTGTTTTAAGGGCTGTGGATTTTGTTATAAATAAATAAATAAATAAATAAACTTTCTTTCGTACTTATCCAGGCTTAGGCTTTTTGCAATAAGAAAGTAAGTAGGTACTTGATATTCTCAAAAAATTTAGATTTATTTACAATTATTAACACTATAGATGAAAATTACTTATTGTTCAATTCAACACACATACAAAATTTAACGACTTTAGAAAAAAAAAATGGCCAAGTGTGAGTCAGACTCGCCCATGAAGGGTTCCGTAGTAACTATAATAATATAATATAATATGTCTATTTATTTGACGAATAAAAAAAATCTTAGACTTCTTACAACTAGCTTATTTACATTTTTACAACTACGCTAAATAACTTTGTTTTTCATAGTGTTTGTATGAATTACAAAGTTATATTTGCGGTTTTAGAAAATATGCTGTATCTCAAAAACTGCTGACCCGATTTCGTTCAAACTAATTTTGGTTGAAAGTTTACATTAAGATCTACAGACGTATATTATTTTTAGATTTTTCACTCCATTATTATAGAAGTTAGAGGGGGGACAAACACGTTTTACTACTTTGGAAGCTTATAAATCTTTTAAACGATTGACTTTATGAAAAAGTGGTTTTAGAAACCCTTATATCATTTTTAAAGACTTGTCTATAGATACCACACACGCATAGGTTTCCTTTTTTTGCCATTCGGCTACGGAACCCTAAAAACAATCGCGGAGAAATGGGAAATGGAACACTTGCGGGTATCAAGGTCAACACCAAACTAAATTTTCAAATAATATTTTTTAAGTGGCGAAAGTTAGTCATTCAATTATCGACGTTCGTGTTTATAAGATTCGTCACATTATGCAATAAATCATAACCATCCATCTTTGCTTTTGTGCGAACGAGACGCGCTACTTATCCTATATTTTTCTCGCTCTAACCGTTGCGATACCGCTACGTAGCCAACTTCAACTACGATATCTATTGCGTGATTTCTAGAGCGTTGTGAGATAGCTACGGTTATTATGCGCTACAAAACAACCGATGGTTGTTACAGCTGCAGTTATTGTCATAACGTACGTTGTGAAAATAGATAGTTATGCTTGGTTAGAAAACGAGTGATGGTTGTAAACTCAAATAGATAGTTACTAGGTACTATTGATGTTACAAAACGGCCATCGCTACAGTGTACCAAAGAGAATATAATATAAGAGACGGAACTTAGAACATTCAGTCTGTGAGAAATTGTTAACCTTCTTTAGCCAACCACAAAAAAAAAACATAGCTACCAACATTAAAATTTCAACTAGCACTGTCTATGACAATCATGACCTTGACGGGAAGAACTGTCATTGATAGGGATGCGCAATTTATGGAGAACTCAATAAACTTATCGATATGTTTAAAATTTATCGATATCGATGAAATGCATTATATGCAATTAATTGGGTTCTATTCAAAACTAATTATTTTGAAAAAACTGTGTAAAATAAAACACTCATATTATTTCAGCAATTATTTATTGATATAATTATATTACTAACGACCTATATCTCTTTATTTATGATCTATTTTTAATTGCAATAAGGGTAGAACAGAAATAATAATTAAAATAGCTCTTCATATGTATAAAAGATGTATTCCTGTCTTCCCCGTCATAGTCACGGTATTTTTAGTCACTTTAACGGGGACAGCAATTATTTTTATAAACTAATCGCGCAGTTCTAATAAGGGGTTATTATAACAAGTAGTAAAAATATTCAATAATTTAATTTAAAGACTAAAAACAAGGCATTGGAAAATAACAAACATTACTTATGTTATAAGAACAATATTACACAAGTAATATTAAGTAGAAATTATAGTAGGTATAAAGCCGGGTATTCATTAGGAAACATTTGTTAATAAACACTGTTTCACCGTGTATGATCATCTTTGAAAACAGTTTATCAACAGTTTATAAAACAAAGGTGATGAAACATTGTTTCTTAAACATCGAAACATTTTGTTTATAAGCAAAAATCAACAGGTGTGGACATGTGTTGTGCGAGTTTATAAACATGGAAGTAGCAGGCTGCATTTCGTTTTTTCTAATTGCTCCATCAACTGCTTTTCCCTTGGTGTTAAATCTGTAGACAGGTTTTTAAATATGTATAAGCAAAATATTTGATAAAATTTGTAAATATTTCCCTGCATATAAAACGCAAGGATCTTTTCTAAGTAAAATGAACAATAGAGCACTATTTCGAGAATTTCTTGATTTTATGAGGCGGTGGGACAGACTGTCCGAGGCCAAGGCATACCAATTATGAAAAAAAAATAAGAAATAGTATATATATGTAGTATAGTAAAGGAATAGCAAACGTTTTTTTTTACATATAATTTGTTGAGAATGTAATATTAAAAGAATTTGGTGATTTTATTTAAAATATTTACCATTTTGGGCCAGCCCCTTGAGGATATGTCTCAATTGCTGGCTTGTGGATGGCACTGCTTCAGGCAAAAGATCTGAAATGATACATTTTAATTTGAAACTAGTTTGGAAACCATCAGATATTCAAGGTTCACTATTTTTTTTTATTTATTTGAAATACAAGTAGCATCTTAATTTTTAACTCTTTAATGAATTTGACAAATATTTTAAATGATAAGCTTCGCCTGGGTGGTGGTCGAATATTATCCCACATTCATTATGATGATGATAAATGGTTATTAATATGTATATCTATAAGTAACTATTAATCCCTTTAAATGCCAAATATATTAACTTGTGTTTTTTGTTTAAAATCAGCCTCGAGACTCGTTTCAGCATTTTTTGATATTCCACAGGTATTTCACACTTGAAAAATTCATTCTATACAGGATACTTAATCGTATTATATTTACCTCTTGACTCTGAATGCTGATACACATGTTGTGGAAATTCTGCCAATTGTCCGTCAGTGAGAGGTAAGGCCATCAAATTCAAAGATGGGATTGCATGTCTTTTCAGACGACTTCCCTTTTTGCTAAAATCCTTTTTTCCAAAGTGGTTAGCATATACATTTCGCTGCTCATGCAGTTTTTCTATTGGTAGATGCACCATTTCTTCATTACCAATTGCTTTTAGCCACTCTCGACAGCTGGAAGATACAAAATATTAAAAGTTATTATTAACTATGTAACAGTGATTTAAAAAACTCGACATGTTACATTTTCCCAGAAGTGAGTTAGTGCCAGTATCATATTATATTTTATAAACATAGACCTATCTACCGACTGTTAAAGTATGAAATAATCACTCCATTCATAAATTAGTAGTTCATAGCATACAAAGAAATATCACTCACAAAACATTAATAATAAGATAAAGTATTTATAGCAGTGTGAACTGTGAAATGTACGGTGAGTGATATTGTTGTGCTATGAATTATATGCTATTATTATATAATAGAATAGTCTGAAATAATCTTAACATGCGGAGTTTTTGAAGTTTCCAATTCAGTTATGAAAACACCTAATTTAAACGATCAGTGCTATTAAATGGAATAGTTTCTTGGGATATGAAATTCTAGAATAATCACCAATTACACCATATTTACATAATGATATCACAGGTAGATAATGAAATGTCTCAAACTCTCTGAATGTAGTATATAGAACCTTCTTATAATCATGCTAAAAACATGGTATTTAGCAGTTAACCTACATACTAAAATATATAGTAATCTTGATACAGAATTTGAATGATGCTATTCACAATAGGATATTTACAATAATTTATTTACACTTAAATTAAACAGGTAAAGTTCGTGAGGTTGTAGGGGGGGGGGGTAATCTCTAGATCTACAGAACTAATTTCGAAAATTCTTTTATCAATAGAAATCCACGTTACTTGTGAGTGTCATAGGCATATATTATCCCGAAAAATATATGTTTACCACCCAATGAAGTATACATGGGTCAGCTAATTAGCAATATGGAAATTAACAATATATAGGTACTCACCGGTTTGGATCCAGTAGAAACTTGGAAAAAAGCAACTTATTTCCAGTATGCCAGGCCTCCTTGATACCGCAGACTTCACATCTTCTGTGACCCTTACCCATGATGGTTGAGAGTCACTGTCTCAATTATTATAGTAAAAACAAATAAGTCTCGCAAGAGTCACTTACACTAAGAGACAATATCTCGATGAAACTATGTGAGGGTTAAATGTAGGAGGATGCTCAATTCAACGTTTAACATACAATCACGGAAATTATTCTGTTATGTTATATTCCGAAATCATAAAGAAAAAGGAAAAAACAAACAGAACAATCACAACATAAACATGGACGACGCGAAGGCAGACATGTTTGTCTGCACCATTTTTTTTTTTTTTTTTTTTTTTTAGGTAGGGCCACTTGTAGATCAGCACACTAAGGCTGTGAGTCTACTTAACCGGACTTTCCTGTGGTGACCTCTAATAAATTAAAGGCCCCCAGCCAGGGCTTACAAACTAAAATATACTTAAAAACTAATGACCGCACGCTAAGGGCACTCCCTGTGGAGTACGGGCCTCGGCATAGCGGGGTCATTTCGGGAGGGCAGCAAAGGGACAGGCTGGGTCATATTATTTACGGGAGTATTTATTGCTACTGGCTCAGCATCGCGGGCTGGCTCGTTTGGCAAAGGTCGGGGAGGATTTTCATTACCAGTACGCGGACGTCGCGATGGGCCTCGTCGGCGAGGCCGGAATAAGGAACGCGTTCTGTATCTGTGTCTTCTAAGAGTGCTGGTTTCCCCACTGCTCTCTTGTCGGATGGTGGTGGGGTCGTCAGGCTCGTCTAGGATGTTACGCGGGCGACGAACCCGAGAAATCTTGGAGGGTCTGTATCGGGCGGCCGATACGATCAGGGGGTTAGTGTGGGTATCAGCAGAGGTGAAGTAACGCACTGACATGCGTTTCAACACTTGCTTTATGGTCGGGAGTTTGAGGTCTACGTGGAGATCCTCGTTCCTACAGAACCAGGGCGCGCCCGTGGCCTTTCGGAGAAAACGGTTCTGAACGACTTGCATCCTATGGATCTGATTGGGACTGGCATGAGCAAACACCGGACAGGCATACGTCATGATAGGACGTATGCATGTCGTGTATATTCGGATTTTACATTTAAGGGAGAGCTTGCTGTGTTTATTCAGCAGGGCGTGGAGCCTACCGAGAGCGAAAGCGGCTCGCGAGCGAACCGACTTTATGTGCTCACTGAAATTCAGGAACTGGTCGAGGATCACACCTAAGTATTTGGCTCGCTTCTCCCAAGGGATTGGCTTGCCGAACATAGTGATCGGGCGTGTGTCTGCACCACAGAGTACTTTCATATATATAGTAAGTCTGCACAGACAACAAATCTACAGTTTTAGTGGTTTAATGTTGGTCATCCTCAGATTTTGACGTTTGTTCCTGAATGTTGGCTAAAGAAGGTTACAAATTCCATACAAAAAATATTTGTTCGGAGTTTCACAGGACTGTTTGTGTGCACTTAGGTTTTACATACTCTTTGTGCACAGATAGGGATACGCAAAAAGTATCGATACCACAAGGTATCGATACTTTTGTTTTGATACCAAGTACTTTTGGTATCGATACTTATGTTCCGATACTATAGAAGTATCGATACTATTAGAAAGTAACGATACTTTTAGAAAGTGTCGATACTTTTATCTTACTCACCCTGCTTGATCCAAGATTTTAAAAAACTTCTTAGCAAAAATAAAACCTACTTCCATATCAAAACACTACAAAGCCAAAAATAACTTTAATTTCGGTAGTCGGTGTTATTGGTTTTGTATTTTCTGTATTTTTTTACACCGCCTTCCGAAGTTAAAGTTTTTTTGGCTTTGTAGTGTTTTGATATGGAAGTCGGTTTTATTTTTTGCTATAATTTTTTTTCACGCTTTTTAGTGGGTCGGTTTGTAATTTATCTAGTTACAAAAGCCAAAATGTGAATTACTGATCACCTTTTACAAAATATTGCTTTTCCCGATGCAGAGCCGTTAATTTTTGAGGAGTTCTCCTGGTACTTCACCATCAGCTCTACAACACCATATGCATTATGACGAGCATAAAGTGCTTAACATGCATATTCAAGAAATCAAATCGCAATCCACGAAGTACTCATTATTGAGTAGTCGGTGGCCACCTGTTATCATAAATTCCACTTCCCCAAATGGTGCTTTTTGAGAACAACTGCACAAGGTACTATTAGAAATACTCAAAACGCTATAGGTGTTGCCTATAATATTTGAAGAGTTCCCTCGATTACTCCAGGATCCCATCATCAGATCCTGATTTCATAACAATGGGACCAATTAGAAAGTATACCCTGTCAAACGAATAAAAAAAATTCCAAATCGGTCCAGCCATCTTCGAGTTATGAGGTGACATACATGAAAAAAAGTTCAAGATGAACTGAGAACCTCCTCCTTTTTTTGAAGTTGGTTAAAAACATCCACTTTACGGTTCCCAATGCCTGCACTCGTGCGATTTCGTACATCCGAAGGACAATAAACGCAAATGACAGCCCGTGCCCATCAACAAACTCCTCGGAATCGGAAACTGACACAATGGCTATCTGGAGTCAACATAAACAACTGGCTCATGCAAGACGTCAGAGGTCAACTGAAGGGGAAAGCGACGAGGTTGGACTATACCTTTCAAATCAAGTATCTCCTCTCAAAGCAGATCTTTTGCAAGCGTGGGAAGACATAAAATTCGTTTTCCTATTATTTATATTAGGCTATTTAACCTGACGAAAAAATATTTAATTATTCCAGCAACTTCAGTGAGTTCGGAGAAGCTTTTTTCACGAGCTGGAGCCATTATGACAGAGAGTCGTACTCGTTTGACTGGATCTCATCTGGATAAAATTTTATTCACGTTGGATTGCAAGATTGGCAGTTTTCTAAATAATTTAGTATTCATTATGACAATTTATTTGTGAGTTTTATTATGTTTATTTCTTTTTTGATAATAGGCTTGCGTTTGACTAACATCTCACCTGATGGTAAGTGATGATGTGGTCGAAGAAGCACGCTTGCCTAGAAGTAACCTATTCACTCTTGACTTAAGACTCCCAGGTTATAGCGATCAGGAAACACAGACTCCGGCTGTCTGTGTTTCCAAAATAAAGACTTTACTTTTTTACTATTGGATATTAGTGACTAATTTGTAAAACACGTTCCTGCTGGATTTTTTTGCGAAACTTAGCAACACAAACTACACTCCATTCGGGTTTTTTTATGTATTAAAAAGTACTCGATACCTTCAGGTATCGATAATTTTGCTTCGATACTTTTTGGTATCGATACTTTTAATACAATACTGGTATCGAGTAAAGTATCGATACTTTTCAAATTTTGCGTATCCCTATGCACAGACAACAAATCGACAGTTTTAGTCATAGATGTAGATGTTCTACATCTATGGTTTTAGTGGTTTAATGTTGGTCATCCTCAGATTTTGACGTTTGTTTCTGAATGTTGGCTAAAGAAGGTTACAAATCCCATATAAAAAATATTTGTTCGGAGTTTCACAGGACTGGCCGGTATTGTATACCTACATATTTTGTAACATGTTCTTATCGAAGTACCCACATTCATGAATATAATTTTCATTTTCACGCCTCGGTCTGAGTTTCACGCGTTGTTCGCTCTAAAACAAAGTGTCAATTGAAAATGTCTCGAAGCAACTGTAGTTATGATGAAGAATGGCCGAGAAAGAAGTCGTTAATAAAAAGGAGCCTTTTCCACGATATTCCAAGTAAGTAAAAACAACCTCATTTCTAATGTTTTATCTCCTTTGGTAAACTCCAAACAAAAGAACATCTTACCAATCTATTTCCAAACTATAATAAGATAACTTCATACTCATAACAGTATTCTAGTTTATTCTTCTTGGTTTCTCGCGTTTATGATAAGTTGTATCTTACTTCTGATAGACGAAGTCCACCTCAAGGGATCCTTTCTTTCCGCAAGGATCCGATCCAACTGGAGTCTCTAGTTGGATCGGATATGACACCGGTTCGTTAGTAGATAGAAATTACCGGTAGTCAGGAATCACAAAATGAGACACCGTTCTTGCCAAGGGGCATGGTGATACCCAACTACCAGGTTAGGAAGGTTAGACAGGCAGGCAGGTGGAAATAGGTTAAACATGGCACACAGTAGATTCTCTGGATCTTCACCAGACAATTTAACCGTAATGACTCATCTTCTATTTATACATATAATTAAATTTGAGTCTGTCTGTAATCTGAAAATAAATGTGTTTTATACAAGTGCTTATAGTTATTTACACGTAAATAAAACACAATATTTTTGTCTGTCTGTGATTCTGTTTACCAGGCTATATTCTCTGGAACGGCTGAATCTATTTTAGTGGGACTCACTGGAATATCAAGGAATTATATGTATGCTACTTTTTGTCTCGGTATTCCCATCGGATTGCGGTTTAGTTATCCACACGAGTGAATTTGCGGGCACAGCTAAAACTAAACTTAATTATATTCATTTTGCAGCCCTGTCTCCATTGGAAGAAGAATTTGACAGCTCAACTCAAGGCGATTTCGCTCCAACTGACGAAGTATTCCCTTCTCCCCCAAGACCATATAGTCCATTACCACCACTAATCATAGAGAGAGTTCCAGTAATCAACAAACACGATGAGCCCGAAGAATTTTACCAGAAATTACATAAAAAAATGAAAAGAATTTATGTGGAACTGTTTATTGAAAATCGAGACGTAAATTCAGTTGATTTCGATTCAAATGATGATGATGGTTTGGTAAGCAATGATCATCTTACCATACACGATAACTCTGACACTACTGAAAATCTAGATATCCCTTTTCATCAAAGTATTTCTCTAGAGAATGAAAATTTAAATTCTATTGTTGAAGATAGAGATGACAGTCAGAGCTCTGCTGATACAGCGAGTATTGATGTCATAAATTACTCCAGATCAAACGAAGATGCTATAATGATATCTGAGGAAGAGCGACTCGCCAGCGAAAAATTGGATGAAAAGAAAATAAGTAACGACGATAATGTTAACAAGAGGACCAGAGAGCAAAATAAGTTTAGTACAGAAAGAATAGAGGATCTAACTTCAGCTAAAGAACGTAATGTTGGAAATACCACAATTTATGATCAAGAAATGATTGAAAGCGGAGAATCCCTCCATGAAATGGAGGTTGAACATAGCTATGAGGTTACAGGACCGAATTATAAAAGAATAGATGAATCAATGAAACAAACCCATCATACTTCTATCAGAGAACAGAAAAGTACTCATATTGAAGACTTTAATGAATCAGGGAATGAAAAACAAACTGAAGATTTAACAGAAACCGATTTAGATTCATATGATTCCGGATCAGAACTAGAACCCAGTAGTACCAGTGAAGGTAAGTACTGATCTACACATACTAATAAAATTTAAATGTATGTCTGTGGTTTTAAAATAATGGCGTTTTCTCTCAAGTCAATGACGACTTTTTACGACGATTAATTGATAATAGGCTCGCGCTTAACCACCAACCCACTTGATGGTAAATGATGATGTGGTCAAATATAAAGCACGCTTACCTAGAAGTAACCTATTCACTCTTGACTTAAAGAGCCCCAGGTTATAGCTATCAGTAAACACAGACTCCAACAGGGAATTCCACTCCTTAGCCGTTCGCACAATGAAAGTATTCCTAAAATGTTTTGTGCTATAACACAAACATACTTTTTAAACTTTTTGTGTCTGTCTTTTTATTTGTCTGAGTTAATCTCTAGAAGATAGAGGAGGTTATAGGGCAACATTTAGGCTACCCGGAATTCCCGCGAAACCGAGATTTACGCGGAAAAAATACGCAGATATTCTCCAACACAAACAAAGACACGGGCATAGCTAGTGCTTAATAACTGCGGGAAAGAGAGAGGAAATAAAACTAATAACAACTTCTACTATAAGTCTTAAATGAGACTGCTTATGTAACCGTAAAATTCAAAAACCGTTAGATTACAATCTATGTATCTCGCGAGGTTCTAATCTATCGATAAATTGTGATCCGTACAATACGATTAACAATTTAACGCATTATTTACGAATTCGGTCTGTAGATGGATGAATAGGAGGCCTGTCTTCGCTGAGTACTTCCACCACCTGTGGACACGCCTTTCATCTGTGATCGCTACGCTGCTGCAAGAAATGTCGCGCTGCTCTCGGGCTATATAGCCACCGAAGACGCTGCGGAAACCCGTAGACCCATTGGTGCTGCAACAACCATCTATACAGATGCTGTGGCCAATGATAATTTATTGATATATTTTAAATAATAATACATTAGATTTATTTATCAAAACTAAAATACTTAAAATACAAACTAGAAAAGCATCAAAAAATTTATCCTCAACGCTGTCAGCTGGCAACCTACCCAAGATACTGGCGGCATTGCCTCGTTGTATGTTTAGCCTTTGGCCAAAGAAATAGCCAGTCCTTGGGTCACGGGAAGCGTCAACGAGCCTTTAAGATATGTCTTTAAAAAGGCTGTGAGCACATGGACCCTATGGTCCGAGAGTTTCGACCCCAAAAGGCTCGAAAATATAGTTATCACCGAGTTAGTTTGATATATTGTATTTTGAAAATTACAGATCCAGATTACAGACAAGTAACAGTCAAAGCTATGGTCCACATCGACGGCTCTCAAGGCAATGAAGATCGCGAGAGTGACGAGGAGTCAGTCAGAAGTATCATCCTCCCCGCGAGGTTCAAGATGGTGCCCAGTCGCAAAGTTGATGAGAGAATTGGAGGTTTAGCAGCATTGGAAGAAAAAGAAGGTATGTAAATGTTGCAGTTATATATATTTATTCCACAACTTTTTCACACAACGCCATCTAGTCCCAAACTAAGCAGAGCTTGTGGTATGGGTACTAGACAACTGATAAACATACATATATATTTCTAAATACATACATATTATAGATAAATTACACCCAGACAAAGAACAAATGACCATGCTCATCACACAAACATTTGTCCTAGGTGGGAATCGAACCCACGACCTTGCGCATAGCAGTCAGGGCCACTGACCACTATACCAACGGGCCTGTCGAGTTAGTTTGATATATTGTATTTTGAAAATTACAGATCCAGATTACAGACAAGTAACAGTCAAAGCTATGGTCCACATCGACGGCTCTCAAGGCAATGAAGATCGCGAGAGTGACGAGGAGTCAGTCAGAAGTATCATCCTCCCCGCGAGGTTCAAGATGGTGCCCAGTCGCAAAGTTGATGAGAGAATTGGAGGTTTAGCAGCATTGGAAGAAAAAGAAGGTATGTAAATGTTGCAGTTATATATATTTATTCCACAACTTTTTCACACAACGCCATCTAGTCCCAAACTAAGCAGAGCTTGTGGTATGGGTACTAGACAACTGATAAACATACATATATATTTCTAAATACATACATATTATAGATAAATTACACCCAGACAAAGAACAAATGACCATGCTTATCACACAAACATTTGTCCTAGGTGGGAATCGAACCCACGACCTTGCGCATAGCAGTCAGGGCCACTGACCACTATACCAACGGGCCTGTCGAGTTAGTTTGATATATTGTATTTTGAAAATTACAGATCCAGATTACAGACAAGTAACAGTCAAAGCTATGGTCCACATCGACGGCTCTCAAGGCAATGAAGATCCCGAGAGTGACGAGGAGTCAGTCAGAAGTATCATCCTCCCCGCGAGGTTCAAGATGGTGCCCAGTCGCAAAGTTGATGAGAGAATTGGAGGTTTAGCAGCATTGGAAGAAAAAAAAGGTATGTAAATGTTGCAGTTGCAAGCCTATTGGTTACATTTCGGGGAGTGTGCGATGGAATTTCGCAATCTAGTTCCACCAAGCCCGTTCCATCATCGGACTTCAAGACAAACGGCAATGCGCCATCGTTACATAGTGGACATCCCACCCATATGCACAAAACGTTTTGGGAATACTTTCATTGTGCATACGGCTAAGCAGGTGCCGGAGTCTGTGTTACCTGATAACTATAACCTGGGGCACTTTTAGTCAAAAGTAAACAGGTTACTTCTAGGTAAGCGTGCTTTATCTTCCACCCCATCATCGCTTACCATCAGGAGAGATGGTGGTGAAACGCGAGCATATCACCAGTAAAAAATATCTTCATAATTTTATATATTACTCCCTCTTATGTCAGTGCTAGAAAATCTGACAGCAGTCTTGCCAAGGTGTGTCGTGTTAATCAGCTACTGGGGTGTGAGGGCCAGACAGGCAGAGTCTCCATGTAAACCACTAGGCAGATGTCTCCAAACCAAAAACCATATTGATCTCTTGATATTACAAATGCTTTGATCATCTTTAATGCTTAACCAAATGCGCAAATACAACAACATAATTGGGTGCTATATGTTTGACCCGTTTGGGGTTGAAACGTTAGGACCATGGGGTCCGAGTGCGCATCAACTCTTTCGTGACATCGGCAAACAATTAGTCGACTCCACAGGTGACCAGAGGGCTGGCCTTTTCTTTGGACAGAGAATCAGCATTGCCATTCAACGTGACAATGTGGCCAGTGTTCTGGGCACTTTTCCCATTGATAGCGATGTTGACGAACTTTTCGATGCCCTTTAATTTATTTTTATTTTCGCCTGCATATATTTTTATTTAATATAGAAATATTTAAGTTAATTTGTTCCAAAATAAAAGAAGTTACTACTTAGAATGTTTAGTATTTTAATGCTTAAATAAACTAGCAGTAGCGCGGAGCTTCGGTTCCGTCGATTTTATCACGATAAAAACTTACCCTCCTTATTTTGCAGTCGGGTAAAAAGTAAGCTATATCCTTCCACAAGCTTCAAGATACCTTCCGTACCAAATTTCATCCAAATCCACCCAGGACTTTCGAAGATTAACGCTTTTAAACAAACAAGCTTTTTCGCTTTATAATATTAGTACGGATATAGATGTTTTATTTAGTTTTTTCAAAATAACTAGGAAATAATATGTTTACGAAGTTTATTTATTAGATATTATTTATTATATACTATATTGTACACCTTACAATATTTCACATTTTAATTTATTTATGGTTTAATTTATTTTTATAAGTTGTAATTTATAAATAATTAGCTTTTGACCGCGACTTCGTTCACGTGGGACTTTTTTCCCGCGTAATTCCCGATCCCGTGGGAAAGCCGAGATAAAAACTATCCTACGTCCTTCCCAGGGTCATAAACTATTCCCATGCCAAATTTCATTGAAATCGGTTCAGCGGTTTCGGGTTTAGGCGTTAAAAGGTAACAGACAGACAGACAGAGTTACTTTCGCATTTATAATATTAGTATAGTATGGAAGTATGGATGTATAGGCGAGTATTAAAGAAAATCAGTTTTATTAATTCCTTTATTACTACATTTTCCGTAGACAAATGGCAGTAAACGGAATCCTTATAAATTCGTCATGTCTGTCTGTCTATCCGTCCGAAGGTTGTGTTTATCGTGAGGCTGTCTCCGAATGGGGCGATGCCAACCTGGTCAAGTTTAATGCGGCTAAGACTCAGGCGTGTCTCTTCTCCGCAAAAAGAAGCCAATTCGAACCGGCTCCTACTTTCCGTGGTGTAACCGTGCCGATAACCGATCATATTGAGCTTCTTGGGGTGACTTTAACTTCCACACTCAATTTTAGCCCGTATATCGAAGATAAGGCTCAGTTAGCATCAAAAAAGTTGGGAATCCTAGCCAAGGTGAGACGGTACTTCACACCGGAACAGCTGCTCAATTTGTATCAAGCCCAGGTTCGGTCGTGTACATGGAATATTGCTCTCATCTTTGGGATGGATCTGCGAAATACCAACTGGACGCACTTGAGTCTATCGAGAAGCGGGCCAAGAGACTCATTGGCAACGATGCACTGGTCGAGTCAAAGCTCCAGCCTTGCCTTGAACATCGACGACGAGTTGCAAGTCTATCGGTTTTCTATCGGTTACATTTCGGGGAGTGTTGAACGTTTTGGGAATACTTTCATTGTGCGGACGGCTAAGGAGTGGAATTCCCTGCCGGAGTCTGTGTTTTCCGACAGCTACAACCTAGGAGTCTTTAAGTCCAGAGTGAATAGGTTACTTTTAGGTAAGCGTGCCCCATCTTCGATCACATCATCACTTACCATCAGGTGAGATAGTGGTCAAACGCGAAACTATTTTCAATAAAAAAAAGATAAGGTTCACGGGGGCGACGTCCCGCGCGTCTACTTTTATTAATAAAATATAATAACAATGTAATCCAATTAAAACAAACTGGCTTTTCATGACCAACTTACAGTGTATTAGCACAAAAAAGATGTTTAATTAAATTAATTGCTAGGAATTTTATTGTTTTAGTCCGTTAGTTTTCTCACGACAAAAAATAACCCGTTAGGTTGTCTCCTATCTACCTATCTAAAAATCTTTAAATTATATTATGGTATGTGACAGCGCGAGTAAATAAATGCTAAAGATTAATAAATGTAACAAATTTTTGACGTTTCGGCTACATGATTTACTTAGTATAGTGGTTATTGAAAGCTGTTCCTATTTCTAGAGGAAAGTATTAGTGTAGTGTATGAAAGTACTGTGTTATCAAGTAGAATATTTTCTATGTTTTCCCTATCGTTATTGTTCTCGATTTCATCCTTTATTACTCTCCAGACAGCTTTACATTTGTTTTCACTATTGTTTATGTATTTGATGTTTGCATTCTTTTTTGAAGTGTAAACGCATTTCTGTAAGACCTTTGAGTAATGTAAATATTTAGTTTTATTTCGTAAATTTCGCCTCTTATAATATTGATAGCGCAGAGATCTTTTTGTTTTGCAACTTTGTTTTAGACCTTTGGTTATCCAGTTCTGTTTCTTTTTACTATTAGCATTTACTTTCACCTTTATTTTTGTGGTCATTGATGACTGCTCATCTGGCCAATTGGCTATTAACGCCGGGGTCCCTCAGGGGTCGGTTCTCTCAGCAACTTTATTCTTGCTACACATTAATGATCTGCTTATGCCCGGTACCTTTGGGTATGCAGATGATATCACAGTTGCTGAGAGATATGTGTCCAGCACGCGTGCTGGTGGGTCACAGATCCAGTCTCTCCGTAAGGACATGGTTGGGCGCTTGAACTTGTCCTCGAAGGCTGTCTATGAATGTGGTGATGCCAACTTGGTCAAATTTAATACAGCTAAGACCCAGGCGTGTCTTTTCTCAACAGAAATGAGCCAATTCGAACCGGCTCTTACTTTCCATGGTGTACCTAACCGTGCCGATAACCGATCGTATTGAGCTTCTTGGAGTAATACTAACTTCCACCCTCAATTTTGGTCCGTTTATCGAGGCTAAGGCTCAATTAGCATCAAAAAAGTTTGGAATTTTGGCAAAGATGAGACGGTACTTCACACCGAAACAGCTGCTCAATCTGTGTCAAGCTCAGGTTCGGTCGTGTATGGAGTACTGCTCTCATCTTTGGGATGGATCTGCCAAATACCAACTGGACGCGCTTGAGTCTATTGAGAAACGGATCAAGAGACTCGTTGGCAACGATGCACTGGTCGAGTCAAAGCTTCAGCCTTGCCTTGAACATCGACGACGAGTTGCAAGTGTATCGGTTTTCTATCGGTTACATTTCGGGGAGTGTGCGATGGAATTACACAATCTAATTCCGCCAAGTCCGTTCCATCATCGGACTACAAGACAAACGGCGATGCACCATCATTACATGGTGGACATCCCACCCATACGCACAAAACGTTTTGGGAATACCTTCATTGTGCGTACGGCTAAGGAGTGGAATTCCCTGCCGGAGTCTGTGTTTCCCGACAGCTACAACCAAGTCTTTAAGTCAAGAGTGAATAGGTTACTTTTAGATAAGCGTGCTCCATTTTCGACCACATCATCACTTAACATCAGGTGAGATGGTGGTCAAACGCGAACCTATTATCGATAAAAACAAATATTATTAGTAGATATACACTCGGCGTCACAAAAATCGCACCTCTCTTCGTTTTATTTTAACAGCAAAAATTACAACGAAGTCCTTAAAAACCACTTAAAACCTAGTGTTGCCCCCCAAGCCTGATGACTGCTACATACGTCCTCTCATGGACCTAATTAATGTTCTAACAGTCACTTGAGGAATGTTGTCCCATCCTGCAACGACGGCGACGCCATCTTGGAGGTCTTGGATAGTGGCAGGGGCAAAATCACGTTCCCTTACTCGTTTCAGTTCATCTGGACTTCGTGCTGGCCACCGTATAACAGGGATCCCAACTTCTTGCAGGTAGTCTCTTACAATTAATACGGTGTGACAGCGGACGTTATTGTGCATTCTCATGAACCTACTGCCAACAAAACCCGCATAAGGGACGAAGAAGATCTCTGTTATGTACAGAGGATCAGTCAGCGACTCTCGCCCGCTAGCACTTCCGTCATCCGCGAAACACACACGAGGTTCTTTTTGACGTCGATTGACATGCCACCCCAGAATATGCACGAGCCACCTCCATATTCCATTGTCTCTTGAATACAAGCATGTGCGAATCGTTCTCCTTGCCTTCTATATACTCTTATACGCCTGTCGTTACAGAAAAGACACACCCTCGTCTCATCCGAGAAGAGCACAGCCCTCCATTGATCTATTGTCCAATCCACATGGTCGCCTGCAAATTCTAACCGATCTCTCCTATGCTGTGCAGTCAATTTTGACCATGTAGCAGCCCTGTGAATTGCAATTTTCTTCTCCTGCAATCTTCTTCCAATCGTGGAGATACTTACAGAAGATCTGCGAGCTGATTGGAGTTGGTGTTGCAGCTCAACAACATTGGAGAACCGATTACGTAAAGTCGTCGAATCAATGAAGCAATCGTCTCTCTCGGATGTGCAGCGTTGTCTTACAGATCCACGTCTTCAAATATAGCCACCAGTGGAGAAGGGTGAATTTTCATATAAGGGAAGCCGGACCAAAAAATGCTTACCTTGCTCAAGTGTGATGCGTGAATTCCAGTAACTGTGGCCCTGTGGCTGACTTCGAAATCTTGTAACTTCGTAAATAATTATTTGTTTAATCTATACTTATAATAAATCTGTAGCGAGGTCAATTCTGTACATGAAATATATTTCGAAAATAACTATCAGGGGGTGATTAGGGATCGATACTGATGCCAAAAATGCAATCAGTAAAATTTTTGTCTGTCTGTCTGTCTGTATAACCGTTATAGAAACAAAAACTACTCGACGGATTTTAACGAAACTTAGTACAATTATTTTTCATACTCCTGAGCTAGTTATAGTATACTTTTCATCACGCTACAATCAATAGGAGCAGAGCAGTGAAGGGAAATGTTGGGAAAACGGGAGAAGTTACTCCATGTTTTAAGCTGCCGTCGCGTGTGCAGCCTTAATGGTTAAAGCTACACAGAAATCATTTCATGACGGAAATGTTCTCCTTAAAATTATATAAAAAATATCCCACGACAGCATATGTCTATCTTTTATGGTTGACTCACAATAACACGTGTAACTCCCGATAGCTTAGCAGTTCGAAGCTTTCTGATTATAGTATTTGTCTACTCTTACGTTTATAACACTCTCAGTCACCGCTAATTGAAAAAGTTAACATTATTACCTATTCCATAAAAAGAATCATATAAATCGGTATAGAAACACCAAAGTTATACATGAAATACGCTAATAATAAACCATCGCGCGTGAATACTGAATCATGCTATAAGGATTATTTTTGAGAATCGGTCGTCGCGCTCGACGCGTCTCCCGGCCGAAGGTATAAAATTTCGTTCTATAGGTACTTAAGCCTCATGTGAACGTGATCTAAACAATATTACCAATACATTAACTTACGCTGACGGAGTCGCGGGCACAGATATTAACAACAATATATTGTGCGGTTCCGTATTGCGATATTTTTCAACAGTATTATAGATTGACATTATATATTTCCCTACTAAATTACGAAAGTTAATCTGTCTGTTACATCAAAATCACTGAACCGTGAGGAAGGACATAGGCTACTTTTTTTTTACGAAAAACAACGGAGACGCGAAGTCGCGGGCAACAACTATCTATACTAATAATATAAGGCTGAAGAGTTTGTTTGTTTGTTTGAACGCGATAATCTCAGGAACTACTGGTTCGAATTGAAAAAATATTTTTTAATTAAATAGTCAATTTATAGAGAAAGGCTATAGGCTATATATCATTACGCTAAGGCCAATAGGAGCGGAGCGCCAATGAAGAATGCTTCAAAATCGGGGTTAAATTTAGCCCAAAGTAACTATTCCACGCGGACGAAGTCAACAAGCAGACGCGTTCTGGACGTATCATCAAACTGCCGGTACGCTTCGCTTGAAGGGGAGTCCTGTAGCATACGTAGCATACCCTTTACTTTGATAACCAACCGCTCATACAATTAACAAAGAGGAATACTTTTCTAAATACTATAAATTAAATATAATGTAAACAGTTACATGAGATGCGGGTGGAGGGCCGCGCGCTCACATAGTGACCACTGTTTAACTTATGTAAACATTACCAATTATATATATACACAATTCTATTTTAATAAAGAACATTCATTCCACATTCATTACTGCGACTTCACGCCTTGTCATTGGTCTCCCTAACTTATTCTTCATAGTGCTGTCTGAAGTAAATCTCCGCTACCTTAAATACATAATCTCTAAAAATAGTGCTGCTAAACACGCCTGACACGGAGAAAACTCGAAGCGAATATCTGAAGCGGAGAAAACTCGAACCAGACACACCTGAGGTCAGTACATCATTCAGCACCAAGATTACACTCGAAGAACTCGCTCTACTCGCCGACAAAATGATGGAGCAGACCACATCAACAGAAGTCGCAGCCGTACGTTCATTCGCAGCACCTACATCAGCACCGCAGTCCGATACGCAGTATCTCATCAGTGAAATAAGAAAACTCTCGCTAGAAATAGCCGATCTAAAAGCAAGACCGTCGTATGATTACAACTATCGCTGCCGCCACTACCCATCTCTTCACCGTAGCGCATCAGAATCGTGAAGACGAAAAGTATCAACATCACCAGACTGCTATTATCACCTACGTTTCAAGGAACAAGCTAGACACTGACACATCATCGCCCTGCTCTTTCAACAAACAAAACTCGGAAAACTAGACAGAACGTTGGCAGAGGCGGACACCAGCGTTCAAGAGAATTCACACCGCCTGTACATCACCGACAAAAACTCTTCTAAATTATCTTTCTTGGTCGATACGGGAGCAAACATATCCGTGCTACCGAGAAAAAAGGGTCAAGTCGCAACGCCACTACCATTTCAACTTTACGCTGCAAACAACACAAAAATAGCTACGTATGGCGAAAAAACATTAACTCTCAACTTTAACTTACGACGCCCGTACAAACGGAAGTTCATATAATAGCAGATGTTTCGAAACGAATTCTCGGAGCCGATTTTTTCAAGTACCATCAACTTATCTTCGACTTGAAAAACCGCAAACTTATCGACGGCATCACGAGCTTAAAGGTCAATGTCCCGGTATGTGTAACAGATGTTCCTACCGTACGCAGTATTAACATGTCGCAGTCATAACACGACATCCTAGCTCAATATCCGGAAATAACGCGATTAACATCAATGCAATTGAACTGCAACATCAATGTGCAACATTGTATTGAAACTCGCGGACCACCGGTACACTGCCGCGCCCGTCCTATTCCACCGCATCGCTTCGAGATTGTAAAGAAGGAATTTGAAAACATGATCGAACAAGGTCTATGCAGACCTAGCAAGAGTCCATGGGCATCACCTCTTCATATCGTGCCTAAAAAGAATGGCGATATTAGAGTTTGTGGTGACTATCGCCGACTCAACTCTATTACCATACCAGACAGATACCCCGTGCCACGCATCAAAGATTTTACGCATCATCTATCTGGTAAAACTATCTTCTCTACAATAGACCTCAACCGTGCTTACCAACAACTGAATGTCCGAGAAGAAGACATAGAGAAAACCGCAATCATCACACCGATGGGACTAAGTAGGTATATGAATTCCCACGTATGTGCCCTGGTTTAAAGAACGCGGGACAAACATTTCAACGATATATCCATGAAGTCCTACAAGGATTAGATTTTGTTTTCCCATTCATCGACGATCTACTTCTGGCATCGGAAAATGAAACCCAACACCGAGAACACCTGCATATTGTACTCAAGAGACTAGAAAAAAGCGATATCACGATCAACCCTGCCAAATGCAACTTAGGCCAATCAGAAGTCCAGTTCCTTGGTTACACTGTATCAGCACAAGGTATCAAACCTCCAAGACATAAAGTCGAATCTATCACTGACTTTCCCAAGCCGACTACCATTGAAGAGCTTTTTTTTTTTTTTTAATAACGTGGTAAAATTATCAAATAAGTCCTCCCACTCCGGGCAGGGTGGGAGGGACTGTCAGACTTTTACTGACTAAAATCCACGGTGTTCCTTCAATAACCCTTTACATACCGGGGCCACGGTAACGGGATGAGTCCCACGACCCCGGCGGGCTTCGGCCCTCTGCAGAGGGGGCCTCGTCATGTTCCTGACGCATGGTCCATGGTCGGACAGCGAGTTGCCCTTTACTCGCTGTCCGCATGCCCGCGCCTACGGTGGCCGGAGATCGTCGGCCGACGTCCGACGCCGTGGGCGTCTACCACTGCGGCTGGGCTGGAGGGAGGACGCCATCCTCTCCCTCACGCGGCCCGCCTCCTCCTTCGGAAGCATGACTGCTTCGCAGAAGGAGGCGACCGCTTCCCACTCCCTCTCGCCCCGCAGCATGGCCTCGACCAAGGCCGGGCGCGAGAGGTCTCCGCCTATTGTCGCCGTGAGGACACGTCGGTGCTCTGCCCAAGCTGGGCAGTCCTGCATCGTGTGATCGACTGTGTCCTCAGGGCGACCCTCGCAGTGGTGACACCCAGGCGTCTCTTCCTTACCCATCAGACACAGGTACCTCCCGAAACTTCCGTGTCCGGTGAGGACCTGCGTCATGCGGTAGGTCAGGACGCCGTGACGCCGATCTAGCCACTCCTCAAAGAGGGGTCTTACCGCCGCAATTGCGGCGTGCCCGACCATTGAAACCTAAGAAGATTTCTCGGTATGATCAATTTCTATCGCGATCATATACTAAATGCCGCATCTGAACAAGCACTATTGAACGAATACCTACATAACGTCAAGAAGAAAGATAAAACGCAAATCACGTGGACCGATGAAGCAACGCAAGCTTTAGAGCAGTGCCAGCATAATAAACGCAGCTTTACTCGCTCACCCTTCTCACCACGCAACAATCGCTTTATTCTGCGACGCATCCGACACATCAGCTGGAGCCGTACTTCAACAATACATACATGAAACATAGTAACCGCTCGGATATTTTTCGAAGAAATTCACCGACGCGCTAAAGAAATACTCTACATTCGATCGTGAACTACTTGCAATCTACATGGCAGTCAAACACTTCAAACACGCAAGATATATGAAGGACGAAATCTCATAATATTTACGGATCACAAACCGCTGACATACGTAATGTCAAAAACTCCTTCCAACTCAGAAACAAACCGGCGAACAAGGCAACTTTTGTTTATCAGCGAATTTACGACCGACATTCGACACGTAAGCAGTAAACAAAACGTCGTCGCCGACACACTTAGCCGCATAGAAACAATCTCATGCCCACCTACAATCAATTATACCGACACAGCCAGAGCGCAAGAAAAGGATACCAACATCAAACAATTATTATCACAAGACAACATTCGTCTCAAGAAAATAGTTATACCCAACAGCGACCTCGAGTTATACTGCGAAACTTCTACTGCTTACGTACGACCGTACATACCAGAACAATATAGAAGACAAGTATTTAACAGCGTGCACAACGTCAGTCATCCTGGTACGCGCACGACTCGCAAGCTTATTTATCACGCAAAAATATTTCTGGCCATCAATGAACGCAGACATCAGCTGTTGGACTCGAACGTGCATACCTTGTCAAAAAGCAAAGTTCAACGACATACACACTCAAACATCGCATCGTTCCCGCCAACCGAACGTTTTCAACATTTACACGTTGACATCGTAGGACCTCTACCTACAACATCTCAAGGACATCGGTACTTAGTTACAATGATCGACCGATTAACTAAGTGGCCTGAAGCAATTCCTACCGACGAAATATCAGCTGATCGAAAAGCCCAAATTGTTTACCAACATTGGATCACAAGATTTGGATGTCCGACTACACTAACAAGCGACAAAGGCCACCAATTCGAAAGTCAACTTTTCCAAAACCTGATGAAGCTATTGGGAATAAAGAAAACTCGCACAACAGCTTATCACCCACAGAGCAACGGCATGATCGAGAGATGGCATCGCACCCTCAAGACCGCATTACGCGCGAAACTTATAAACACAAGTTCCTGGATAGACGAGCTCCGACAATTCTAATGGGTTTACGTGCCACTTTAAACACTGACACCGGAGTAAGCGCAGCCGAACTTACCTACGGTTACAATCTACGATTACCTGGCGAATTTTTCACAGAAAATACCTGCACATCTACTATGGATTATACCTACGTCGAGAAACTACGCGATATAATTCAAGTCAACAAGCCGCAAGCCGCTACCAAATACCACAGCAACAAAAAATCCGTATTCATTCATCAAGACCGATTATATTGATAGATTTTATCTTTTGACATTATAATTTATAATTAAATGACATATTATTACGGACCATTATTGTAACTTTTTTATTATTTTTTTTTTAATTTATTGACATTCTATTTTTATTATTGATTATTCATAGAAAACGAGAAGACATTTTTAATCTTTCTTACACAATTTTTTATTTAATTTTTTTTGCAATTTTATTTTCTATACCTACTTATAATCTTTGTTAATTTTATTTTCGTTTTTTTCGACTATTGTTCTATTGTATTACTAGCTTTTGCCCGCGGCTTCGCTCGCGTTAATTTACAATTTGTCGATAATTCTTGTTGCCAAAAAGGTGTACCGTATCTTTTTGGGTGGTTAAAAAACGCATATAATATTTAAAAAACCATCACCAGGGTCCATCCATCCCGAAAAACAGACAGACATTTAGTATTTAAAATTTATCTTTTTAAAACCAAAAAGGTAGTTTACAATACATTTTTGTAAACTACGTTTCTGGTTTTCCCGTTCTTGGCGTGTTGATTTTGTACGCTTGATACTCGTGAGCACGCCACATACAATTGCCCATGGGAAAAGCAGTCTTTTTCTAAATGTACACCTGCGACTTTCAGTGTCTGTCCTTGAGCTTTGTTTATGGTCATTGCGAATGCCGCTTTTAGGGGAAATTTGAGTTTTTCGAACTGAATGTGAGGAATAAATACGTTTTTACCGCTTGCTGTTCCTGTCATAATTATTGCTTGAAAACATTGCATCCAAGGTATGTAATTTGTAGTCGCATGCCATTAAAGAGCCTGCCTGCCAGAGAGGTGCGCCCTGATTACGCATCAACAGGACTGGGACACCAAGTTAAAGCCTCAAATAATGTGATGGGGTACCCTGACAATTCCAGAGAGTTGATAAACTCTACAGAGTACGACGTCACTTGCTTTGTATCCATGACAATGTCGACGGACAGATACTCAACAACATCACAATCCACATGAGACATAATCTTTTCGTTGATCTGCCCTACAATTTCGTTAGTTGGTGCCAAAATTACTCCTTCACGTTTGTTGAAAATAAATATGAGGGACAAAGAATGGCTGCGATTAATCAGAATAAACGTGGTTTATTAAATTATTTGTATCTTGGACTACGTTCACTATGGATGTTACTACAGTTTCAGCTTCAGTTTCAGTTTCAGCTTCAGCTTCAGTTTTGGTTTCAGCATCAGTTTGTTTCAGCTTCAGTTTCGTTTCAGCGTCAGTTACAGCTACAGTTCCAGTTTCAGTTTCAGTTTCAGCTTCAGTTTTGGTTTCAGCATCAGTTTCAATTTCAGCTTCACTTTGGTTTCAGTTTCAGCTTCAGTTTCAGTTTCAGTTTGGTTTCAGCGTCAGTTTCAGTTCCAGTTGAAAGCTTCAGCTTCAGTTTTGGTTTCAGTTTCAGATTCAGCTACAGTTTCAGCTTAATTTTCAGCTTCAGTTTCAGTTTCAGCTTCAGTTTCAGCTTCAGCTTCTATTTTGGTTTCAGCATCAGTTTCAGCTTCAGCTTGGTTTCAGCGTCAGTATCAGCTACAGTTCCAGTTTCAGCTTCAGCTTCAGTTTTGGTTTCAGCTTCAGTTTTGGTTTCAGCTTCAGTTTCAGCTTCAGTTTGATTTCAGCGTCAGTTTCAGCTACAAATTCAGCTTCAGTTTCGGTTTCAGCTTCAGTTTTGGTTTCAGCATCAGTTTCAGTTTCAGCTTCAATTTTGTTTCAGTTTCAGCCTCAGTTTGGTTTCAGCGTCAGTTTCAGCTACATTTCCAGTTTCAGCTTCAGCTTCAGTTTTGGTTTCAGTTTCAGTTTCAGATTCAGTTTCAGATTCAGTTTCAGCTTCAGGTTTGGTTTCAGTTCAGATTCAGCTACAGTTTTAGCTTAATTTTCAGCTTCAGTTTCAGTTTCAGCTTCAGTTTTGGTTTTAGCATCAGTTTCAGCTTCAGTTTGGTTTCAGCGTCAGTTTCAGCTACAGTTTCAGTTTCAGCTTCAGCTTCAGTTTAGGTTTCAGCATCAGTTTCAGTTTCAGCTTCAGTTTGGTTTCAGCGTCAGTTTCAGCTTCAGCTTCAGTTTTGGTTTCAGTTTCAGCTTCAGTTTGGTTTCAGTTTTGGGTTCAGTTTCAGATTCAGCTACAGATTCAGCTACAGTTTCAGCTTCAGTTTCAGTTTCAGTTCCAGATTCAGTTCAGCTCAAATAAATCATCCCGTTGATATCTGTTGCCACACGATCTTCTCCTATTTTCAAAAGGGCAAACGCATAATGCCCCGATTTTGAAATAGAAATGATTCGTATATTAACTTGATTGGTTAAAATTTAAGCGACACGGTTGGCGTAACTGTTAACTGTTGCATGACGTGGGTTCGACCCCAGCTCTAAACAAAGATTTGTATAGCCTACATGCAGCTGTGTAGTTTTAAAAAAATGTTATGAGTGGTTCTTGAATACGCGATTTGAATGAATTGAGAGGGGGAATACAAAGCCCCAACACCCCTTTATATCCTTAAGGGATGATTTCCAGGATAAAAACTATCCTATGTCTTTTCCAGGGTCTAAAAATATCTCCATAGCAAATTTCAACCAAACCGGTTTAGCGGTCAAGTGTATTATGTGGGTGGGGAGGGCGGGGACATCATTGATTCCCGATACAAAATTCCAACACCATTTTCACATCTTTTAGGAATGATTTCCGGGAATAAAACTATACTATGTCTTTTCCAGGGTCTAAAACTATCTCCATACCAAATTTCATCTAAATCGGTTTAGCGGTCTAAGTGTATTATGTGTGTCCTTTTACATCCTTTAGGAATGACTTCCGGGACGAAACCTATGCTATGTCTTTCCCAGGGTCCTAAACTATTCCCATGCCAAATTTCATCTAAATCGGTTCAGCGGTTTAGGCGTGAAAAGGTAACAGTCAGACCAGACAGGCAGTTACTTTCGAATTATTATTATATTAGCTTGGAAGTATTGATGGATATGGAAGTATGGATAGTATGGATATGGATATGGAGTTATATTATTAGTATTAAAGTATGGATAGCTTTTGTCCGCGACTTCGTTCGAGTGGGAGGTTTTCCCCGCGTAAATCCCAAACCCGTGGGAATTCCGGGATAAAAAGTAGCTTATGTGTTTTTACAGGATGTCAACTGTCTCCTTACAAATTTCATTGAGATCCGTTTAGTAGTTTTTGCGTGAAAGAGCAACAAAGATACAATTCGAAAACTATCCTGCGGGAACCTTACATCGGGATAAAAACTATCCTAAGTCCTTCCCAGGGTCCTCAACTATTCCCATGCCAAATTTCATGTAAATCGGTTCAGCGGTTAAGGCGTGAAAAGGTAACTGACAGACAGATAGACAGACCGACAGACAGACAGACAGACAGAGTTACTTTCGCATTTATAATATTAGTATGGAAGTATGGATTTATTATTTTAAATTGAATGAGGATTATTATCGTTTTCAATTTGTTATTTTATTATATTTGACATGATTTTTTTTTTGGTCTCTCTTCGTTTGATATATTTTATTTAATGGTACTGTTATGTTTTACACAATTTCTACACAATGTATATTGTTCTGAAATAAATGACTTATGACTAATGACTTATGACCTTTTGAAGTGCACCCACGTGTTTATCAGAACCGACGCAGTCAAGAAACCACTTGAAACACCATACGAAGGACCCTACCGAGTGATAAGCCGCACAGAAAAAGTTTACACAATACAGTTACCCGATCGGCAAGCAAATATCTCGATAGATCGATTGAAACCTGCATATGTTATCTCAGAAGACACTCTATCATCAACCAAGAATACCACACCAGTTACAGTCACCGATACCAAGAAAACAGAAATACCTTGAGCAAGCATGACGTCACATCCCGCTGAAAACAAGCAGACGCGTTCTGGACGTATCATCAAACTGCCGGTACGCTTCGCTTGAAGGGGAGTCCTGTAGCATACCCTTCACTTTGATAACCAACCGCTCATACAATGAACAAAGAGGAATACTTTTCTAAATACTATAAATTAAATATAATGTAAACAGTTACATGAGATGCGGGTGGAGGGCCGCGCGCTCACATAGTGACCACTGTTTAACTTATGTAAACATTACCAATTATATATATACACAATTCTATTTTAATAAAGAACATTCATTTCACATTCATTACTGCGACTTCACGCCTTGTCATTGCCCTCCCTAACTTATTCTCCATAGTGCTGTCTAAAGTAAATCTCCGCTACCTTAAATACATAATCTCTAAAAATAGTGCATCAACCATAGCACTAAAGTAGTGCTCCGACATAGCACTAAAAGTGCAAATCAGTGCAATGATTTGAGCGGCTCCATCTGCAGTAGTATCCACCTTCAGGGGATTTTTTTTGCTGTAGCTGTTAACGTGTGTTCACTTCAAAGGTTGGATAGCAAATGACCCACCTTTGACCCGGGTTGGCCATTTTATGCCCTTGTAGAGTGGTGCAATTAGACGACGTTGTAATGTGTATTATAACATTCTTTTTAAAGGACCATGAGTCATTTTGGACCAATTACTCTACAGTGATAAAACCTATTCCATATGAAAGCTTTTAGGGTATTATTCATTTCTTATTATGGCAGCTACATCGAATTCAAGCGCGAACATGGTGTTTTGGAACGTTTTCATAACTGAGAAAGCATCAAAATTCATAGTATAAAAACTGTAAATAAAATATTTTTTCCTGACATTCTTGTATACCTACGGCTAGTGAGAACTCATCCCCCACCCTGCGCGCTCCTTTGCTCCCTTCCCTTTTTAGATAATTTTTAGATCATGGGCAAATCAGTCGTTGCTTCTACGTTGTTAACGTTGTTTGTTCTTGTATTACTATCGGCTTGTATTGCAACTTACTGACTCCGGCTCGTTAATTGACTTCGATATCAGCTTCTATGTGACTATCTGGCAATCCAACTGGACAAGATTTTAGTAACTTAGTGGTGAATTGTGATTTTTGCGCAATAGCAGCAAAACCTAGCATAATGTGCCTGCGCTTGCGCACTGTACAAAATAGACGCCATGTTTTGGGAAGGGACATTCCTGAAAATCAACCCCAGAATATATTCGACAAAATGCCTTGGTTGATAAGGTGTGTTTATTTATTTACTTTCATAATATCGCTAATAACTTTCTTTTTGATAGGCAATAATCAAATAAATACACTATAAACTCCATATAACGCCGAAAACTCTCTATAAAATCATTCACACTTGATCTTGGTTGTAAATAACAACACTAAGGTGATAAACAGTTCTTTGTAAGTTGCCGAAATCATAAGAACTACAGCTGTGTACGTTCTTTTGTTTTGATTTATTGTCTAGCATGTATATATACGAAATATATATAATAACAAGTCATGCAACAATAATGCGCAACCTGTGTGAAGATGAAAATCAAGCTTTTCATTGGTTCTTCGAACCAAATGATGTATTTATATTGGATAGAGGGTTCAATACAGTCTCTTATTATAGATTTAGAATCACTGGGATATGAAGCACATTTTCCTCCTACAAAGGATAGAAATAAAAGTCAATTGATGACAGAGCAGACTAATAAATTTAGATTAGTAACCGCTATTCGCTGGGTGGTGGAAGCAGTCAATGGCAAGTTTAAGAATAGATTCAAATTGTTTTGCCAAGATTATTTTAATAGAGCGTCGCCACATATGTTTACGGATTTTAGAATTGCAGCTGCCCTAATAACGCGTTTTATAGAGTAGCCGTAAATAATAGATTTGCCGGAGACATTCTGCGCATTATTAATGCTAAGATCAATACCCCAAATCTTTTATTTGACTATGTGACATTAAAAAATCATAACAGACAACGAGTTGCGTTTGAAAGGATAGATGCTCATCTTCCTCAGTTGCAAGACTTCCCGGTATTAACGGATGATGATAGTACTTATTTCTTTTGATTCATATCAATTGAAACTTGCACGTTCATACACTAGCGAACATTTACGAATTAATGGTCTATACACAATAGAAATATATCGAGAGAATAACCTACCGGACTTGGAATGCAATATTCTTGAAAATAACTTATGGCTGCTAAGGCGAGTCCAATCACGACACATAAGGGCAAGGACATATTACACTTATGTGTTAATTAACCGCGATCAAGTGGGCATATTCAATAAAATAACAAGTGGGCATAGATTCCATAACACAATACTATTGTACCTGTCTTACGGGTCGGGGTAGATTGGATGAATTTCATCGACCAGCACTACATTTAGATGACATTATTGTGGACATATAATTGCCAGTTATTTTTGTCGTTGTCAACATTTTAAGACTGTATGATATAAAGGATATCTTTTAAGTTATATACAGTTTATATACCTAGATGTTAAAAAAAAACCTGTGTAGTTCAAAATAAATGTTAATCAATACACGAATATAAACATGTTGTTTTGTTTGTTGTTAATAATATGTTTAGTTCCTCGCTACAAACTACCAATCAATATATTTTTTGATGTTCCTAATCACCTTGTTGGCGCTCGATTTCGATTTGGCTCTCATAGTAACAATTAAATAACACCCCAAAATCTTTCATTTGGAGTGGGTTTCATTACTGTTGAGGGTTTGGTCCAGTCTCCATACAAATTTGCCCATGGTCCTTTAATTGGGACGTTCCAATGAAATTTGTTTTGTTTAGGAATTCTAACTGTTGTTAATTTAATGTTCTTTAAACCTACTTTTGATTGACACTAATATTAATTGTTTAATGTTTTCGTTGATTCCGATTCCGAAAATAAGCTTCAAGCATGTCCATGTCTTCAAGCATGTCATGCTTGAAGCTTATTTTCGGACAGGTGCTATTTTTGGGACGCTGAGTGTAGATAAAGATTCTTTTATAATGCCTTAGGCATTCTCTACCAGTCAACCAAGGGCGATCAGGAGATATCATGGCATGTTTGTTGCCTTCTATAATGGTAAACATCTCCTTACCGGGAAGATATATGACATATATTTTAAAATGAATGTTTATATTATTTACAGGCTCGCGATTGACCTAATATTACGTAATAGTAAGCTATGATTTAATCCAAGATGGTTTTCATTCTACTTGTATTCAAACGATCCGTTTTTCCTTGTATTTTCAGATCCAAATACTGCCCCAATATTCGACAGCGATCAAGAAGAAACTACTGACGAAGATCTTGAAGAAAGGACCACGCAAGAGCAAGCAAGATCAAGATCAGAGCAAGGATCTCCTTGCTCGATAGCATCTGGTATCTGGGACTGGGACTCTTCATCTGAAGAGTCAAGTACTTCTCAATTTGCTATCAGTGAAGAAACTAAAGGCACTGCTCGTGCCGAGCAGGAGATAGATAATTCTGTAAAAGCTGTTGATGAGCGTAGCTATCAAACAGATTTTACTGAGAAATATCTTGTAGATGTGGAAACTTATCAATCAGATGCTACTAGTACAGAAATTCAGACTCATCAACAATACGACTCAGGGATAATGATTGAAGAGGTAGCAACTCATCAACTAGCAACACCAGAAATTGCTGAAGAAATTATAACTGATCAACCAGAGGCTGCTAATGAAGAGACCGGAACACATCAGCCAGTAATTAATATGGATGAAGATGGAGAGGCACCCAATGAAGACATGGAAAGTCCTCATCCAATTGAAGTAATGAGGACTCCTCGACCAGATTTATCTCACAGAATACCAATAAGACATGAAAGCAGCTCTAGATCAGCTGGTGAACTTGCTGCAGTCCCACGACATACAACAGCGATAATGTCATCTTCCCAAGATGAAGTCGGCAGCAATGTTTCCGAAATCCAAACTTGTAAAATCGAGGCCTCTGGGAGAAAGAGGAAATTAATTGATAAATCAGTTCAAACCGTTCTAACTAGTATGGTATCATGGGATGAAATGCGTTCTAACTTTTCTGTCGGCACGCCAAAGATATTTCGCCTTTGTGACTGATCATATTTGTTAATTAAACTTTTTTTTTTTTTAACTTTTTTTTCTTTAAATTAGTCTATGATTATCAGTGGTCTTTTGATATGGTTATCATTATTAATTAGTTTTATCAATTCCTCTATGAGTTTATTTTTAATCATATTTTGTTATGAAAATTTGTTTTGTTTAAGTCAATAAAAATACTCATATTGTTCTCAATTTTAAAGAATAATTACTAATTAGTGTTTGCTCCTTTTGTTTGGTTCCACACCTCAAAAGGAAAAATAAAACTTGCAAGATTACTCCAATATGCATTTGTGTGTTTTTCAGATCTCTATAAGAGTTTATTTTTAATTATGTTATTTGTTTTGTATTGATTATATCAATAAAAATACTTATAAGGTACTCATTTTGTCTTACATAATTTGTGTTTTCCCCTTTTGTGTTAAATCTGGATTTTTTTTTTTTTTTTTTTTTTTTTTTTTTTTTTTTTTTTTAGCGTGGTAAAATTATCAAATAAGTCCTCCCAATCCGGGCAGGGTGGGAGGGACTGTCAGACTTTTACTGATTTCCACGGTGTTCCTTCAATAACCCTTTACATACCGGGGCCACGGTAACGGGATGAGTCCCACGACCCCGGCGGGCTTCGGCCCTCTGCAGAGGGGGCCTCGTCATGTTGCTGACGCTCTTTGAGGCGCGCGTGGAACACGACGCGCCGTCGACCCGGGCATGGTCCATGGTCGGACAGCGAGTTGCCCTTTACTCGCTGTCCGCATGCCCGCGCCTACGGTGGCCGGAGATCGTCGGCCGACGTCCGACGCCGTGGGCGTCTACCACTGCGGCTGGGCTGGAGGGAGGACGCCATCCTCTCCCTCACGCGGCCCGCCTCCTCCTTCGGAAGCATGACTGCTTCGCAGAAGGAGGCGACCGCTTCCCACTCCCTCTCGCCCCGCAGCATGGCCTCGACCAAGGCCGGGCGCGAGAGGTCTCCGCCTATTGTCGCCGTGAGGACACGTCGGTGCTCTGCCCAAGCTGGGCAGTCCTGCACCGTGTGCTCGACTGTGTCCTCAGGGCGACCCTCGCAGTGGTGACACCCAGGCGTCTCTTCCTTACCCATCAGACACAGGTACCTCCCGAAACTTCCGTGTCCGGTGAGGACCTGCGTCATGCGGTAGGTCAGGACGCCGTGACGCCGATCTAGCCACTCCTCAAAGAGGGGTCTTACCGCCGCAATTGCGGCGTGCCCGGCCGTCGGTTGCGACAGTCGTTCCCTCCATACTGCCCTGAGATCGCGCCGGAGCTCTTCCCGCCGCGCCTCGACTTCTCGAGGCAGCGGGGATACGCCCCGGCGCTGCGCCTCCACGCGCCATTCATAGACGCGCTGGAGGGCAGTCGCCTCCAGATCCCAGGGCAGCAATCCGGCAAGGAGGTTGGCCGATTCGCCGGCGATCGTGCGGTATCCCCGGATCATTCGGATAGCCATGACCCTCTGGCATGCGACCAACTTTAGTGGTCGCGTCCGGATGCACAGGGCCCACACTGGGGACCCGTAGAGGGCCATGGACCGCACGACGCCGGCGTACAGCCTTCGGCAGGAGGCGTTTGGCCCGCTGAGATTAGGCAGGAGTCGCCTGAAGGCGGCTGCTGCCCGGTTCAGCTTTGGGGCCAAACTCAGGAAGTGCTCCCTGAAGTTCCACCGGCTGTCGAGGACGAGTCCCAGGTACTTCATCGTCCTCCCGACGCCGATGCGAACCCCCTCCACCGTTATGTGGGACTCGGACCGTGGCGCGTTCCGACCGCCATGGAAGCACATGGCCTCGGTCTTGTGCAGCGCCACGTCGAGTCCCAACTGCCGGATCCTACGAACAACTGTCGCAACCGCTTGCGTCGCCAGGTCGGCCGCCGCCTGGTGCGACTCTCCCTGCGCCAGGACGAGCGTGTCGTCAGCGTAACATACTACGCTGACGCCGTCAGGGAGGTCGCCGCGCAGCACCCAGTCGTATCCGATGTTCCACAGGGGCGGCCCCAAGACCGAACCCTGTGGGACACCGCACGACATCTCTCGCCGGTTCCACTCTCCCCGGTGACCGGGGTAGATGACGGCTCTGTCCGTCAGGTAGTCCTCGACTATGCGACGGAGGTAGGTCGGCACCCGGTGATACCGGAGTGCCTTCCTGATGCAACTCCAGGGCAGGTAAATCTGGATATAGAAGGAAAAAAAAAAAAAAAAAAAAAAACGGAATCCTTGCAGGTACTTTACTGTATTTATGGTCAAATGACCTTTTCTCTTGTAAGTGTAGATTCGTCAAGTTTAAATTGAAATCAAATTCAGAGGTTTTTGAGATATATATGTATAAAAATCAAGCTTTTAAATTACATAAATCGAATAGTTATTTATTTTTCATCGTTTCTGTTCATTAGAAATGCTTACTAATATAAAAAAGTTGATGAATAAAAAAGCTGAGATATATAAAAAGTAGTAACAAATTAAAGAGAGATCTTTTACCATGTTTTTGAAAGAAGAAAAGGTTTGTGCTTCTCTTACTGACACGGGAAGAGTGTTCCACAGTCGTACTGCTTGAGCTGCGAACGACTTACCAAAGAAATTGGTGGAGTGACTCGGTACCTCTAGCCTCAAGTTTTCCGATGACCTCAGAAATTTGGCATGTGTGTCATGGAGGAACATGAAACGTTCTTTAAGGTAAGAGGGGGTTTTAGAATTGAACAGAATACTGTAAAGCAGAGACAAGATGTGTAAGTTCCGGCGAAGACGTATAGGAAGCCACTTGAGTTTCGTACGTCATGAAGCATCATGGGCATATTTGGCCATTGAAGAAGTTGCCTCACCTCGGCGATCTGGTCCCTCAGTGGTTCTCTTAGATCTTGATGTGCAGAGCCCAGCGTGGCGCGCCGAGCTCCAGCAGCCAACACCAAGCGCTGCAGACTCGCCAGATGCCTCTATACTCTGCAATTGGAACATAATAATTAGTATAATAATTATTATTTATTTATTTATTATATGTATACTTTATTGTGCACTTTACAATATTTATATGGATACAAAAACTTTAAACTAGTGTACAATGGGCGGTCTTAACGCACAAGACGATCTCTTACAGACAACCTTTGGATGGACAAACTAAAAGGAGACAGATTAAGGGCTGTCAGTGTACTAACATCATAATATTAATATTAATCCTTACTATATTTACTATATTTTACTATCTATACTAATATTATAAAGCGGAAAAGTTTGTTTGTTTGTTTGCTTGAACGCGCTAATCTTCGAAAGCACTGGGTGGATTTGGATGCAATTTGGTATGGAAGTGGCTTGAAGCTTGAGGAAGGTTATAGGCTACTTTTTACGCGACTGCCAAAAAGGAGAGTTATGTTTTTACCGTGATAGAATCCACGGGAGCGAAGCCCCGCGTGAGTACTAGTATATAATATAATAAATGCGAAAGTAACTCTATCTGTCTGTGTGTTACGCAATCACGCCTAAACTACTGAACCGATTTTAATGTTTGGTACGGACATAGTCTAGAGCTTGAGAAAGGACATAAGTAGGCTGATTTTTAATGCGAAAAAGGCTGAAACTTATTTTTTAGACTTTTGTTTAGATATTAATAAATACGACATTCAAATTATGTATGAGTTTAATTTTCAAAATAATTAGCCTATAAAATTAAAAATGCTACTGAAAGTCACTATACCGCGCGGTCGATGTCGCGGGCACAGCTAGTCTGTTATAAATGATCTTTATTTTGCATATCTTACCTATATAATTATAAAAATCTATTGCTGTTCGTTAGTCTCGCTAAAACTCGAGAACGACTGGACCGATTTCATTTATTATTTTTGGATTACGTTCCCTCTAACCTCTAACACAGGGAAGGTTTGAAAGGTGAGAAGATTAAGCAAAACAAAAAAAAATTGCGATCGATACGAAGTTCGCAAGGTCAGCCAGTTGGTTATTATCTGGGGGCACGGCAGTGCCCCCGCCAAGTCGAGCGCAAAGCAAACACTGCCGTACCATCCTTTTCTGGAACCATTTCGGCGTATTTTCAGGCCCTTATTTGGGGACCTCTGGATAGATTTAGAACACTGAAATTATGGTTATTTAGTAAGCTACCAGCACACACTTAAACTATAAAATTTCATGTTTGTAGCTTGTTTATTTCCTAAGTTATGCAAAAGCAAAGTTGTACTATTTCGACATATATAGACTCACTGATCATCAAAATAGAACTAGTACTTCCCATAAACCTAGAGAGCTGAAAGTTGGCATAGAGGTAGGGTTTTGTGCCTATATGAAGGGAAAACTATCAAAACTAACAGAAACCGTAACAGACCAGCCAAACTATTGAAATTATCGACATGCTATGTTCACAAAGTTTATTGAGTGCGGTACGCGGTTAGTCCTTTCTATTTAAATTAACAAATTGAAGGTCTAAAGTATCTGATGAAGAACCCTAAGAGCTCAGCTGAACTATGGGAGATATGGAAATGCGCCTTGACAAAAGTTATTCAGTATGACGAGTCCTTTCTACTGATGTATAGGTATAAAAAATTGAAGATCTGAAGTATCTGATGAAGAACCCTAAGAGCTCAGCTGAACTATGGGAGATATGGAAATGCACCTTGACAAAAGTTATTCAATGTGACGAGCCCCTTCTTATAAATGAACTAGTACTCACGCGGGGCTTCGCTCGGGTAGATTCTATCACGATAAAAACATAACTCTCCTTTTTTTCAGTCGGGTAAAAAGTAGCCTCTAGCCTTCCTCAAGCTTCAAGCTACTTCCATACCAAATTTCATACAAATCCACCCTGTACTTTCGAAGATTAGCGCGTTCAAGCAAACAAACAAACAAACTTTTCCGCTTTAAAATATTAGTATAGAAGTATAGATATGAAACTGGAGTCTGAAGTATTTGAAAATGTCTTAGAAAACATTAAAATGTGCTAGAGTCACACTAAGTACTTCAATAAAATAACATAAGCTGGGAGTACCTCTTCGTGGTGAAGGTGGAAACAGGCTAAGTCCGCAGTTGAGACAACTTTCAAATGCAGCTTGCCTGGCTAAAACTCCCATTTCTTGTTAATCTTGCCTTCGGGCTTATTTTGTTTTCGGTCTTTGTCAGTTGTTAATTGGAAGTAGCCTACCCGATAACGCAGGGGAGCAGCCACCAGTCGTATTCCATTTCCACTTTTATCGATATAAATTATCCATAAACGGTCGTGGAATTTAAATAAACTCATAAAAATGTCGACAAAATTGAAAGACGACAATGGACTATGTGGCTACCGCGTAGTTGGTATGCCCAAATATGGTTCATGTCTCTTCCACTTAATATCTTTCTTGGTCTTTGGTAAAACTGACTCAACTTGCAGTGCCAGGTCTGCCATAGTGGCATACGTTGCGGAACATTGGGACTAAATGCAATTTTACACGTGTAATGCTGATGGTAATATGTATACCAACCAGCAATCATACACGTGTGATATGATGAAACCTACAACTTACGGATCACTTTCTGAACTAAAGGCATCTGGAGAAATCTATCCCTTCACTTTTGAAGTGTATGAGAACGGTATACTTAGGGGTTCCTTCGGCGGCAGTAACGCTGGCCCAAAAAAGTAACTGCACCAAAAAAAAAACAATGCTAATAAGAAAACCTAAAATAATTAAAGGTATAATTAAGAAACTAATCAAGTAAAAAATAGCTTTCTGCAAAAAGAAGTGAAATCCCACCAAAAAAATCCTGTAAAAAATTAGCCAAATCTCGCCTAAGCTGCTTGTTTCTCTATAAAAAGTAATGAAATCTCTAAGCAAAGCGAAGCCAACTCTAAGGATCTTTACTGCGATTTTATTATTAATATAGTTAGATTTTATGTGACTTGGCCGTTGACTTCGATGTATTAACTAGTAAAAGTGCATAGAGTATGTTCAACGGCCGGTTACATAAAATTATACTATATAAAGCTAAATTACCACTCACTGACTCACTGACATAATTGTTCTCCCAGATGGTGGATGGGGAGGTGGGTATATTTTGACAGATTCGTAAACAAGTAACTCTGAAACCTACGGGAAAAGTGCCAAACCTCCCCTTTTCCCCCCCCTTCTCCCCCCTCCCTATCGTATCTCGGAAACTACGAGACCCGTATTTTTTTTTTTTACGGATTCGTATAGAGGAGGCTCGGTAAAGTAAAAACCATTTTTCAAAGTCCCCCCCCGCCCCCCTTCTCCCCTCCCTTTAGGCGGATCTCGGAATCTAAGAGACTTGGAACATTTTTTTTTTCAGATTCATTTAGAGGGGCAATGCTTTAGTCGAAATACTTGTGCAACCCCCCCCCCATCACCCCCCCCCCCCTCTTTTTTTTTTTTTCACAAGCACGCGAGGTGCTTGCACCTCGCGCAACACGCAAATACTTGATTTAGAGGGGCAATGCTTTAGTTTTTTTCACAAGCACGCGAGGTGCTTGCACCTCGCGCAACACGCAAATACTAGTTATACTATATAAAGCTAAATTACCACTCACTGACTGACTGACTCACTCATTGACATAATTGTTCTCCCAGATGGTGGATGGGGAGGTGGGTATATTTTGACGGATTCGTAAACAAGTAACTCTCAAACCTACGGGAAAAGTGCCAAACCTCCCCTTTTCACCCCCCTTCTCCCCCCTCCCTATCGTATCTCGGAAACTACGAGACTCGTATTTTTTGTTTTTTACGGATTCGTATAGAGGAGGTTCGGTAAAGTAAAAAACATTTTTCAAAGTCCCCCCCCCGCCCCCCTTCTCCCCCCCTTTAGGCGGATCTCGGAATCTAAGAGACTTGGAACATTTTTTTTTCAGATTCATTTAGAGGGGCAATGCTTTAGTCGAAATACTTGTGCAACCTCCCCCCCCATCACCCCCCCCCCCTCTTTTTTTTTTTTTATTTCACAAGCTCGCGAGGTGCTTGCACCTCGCGCAACACGCAAATACTAAACCCCTCCCATCACCCCCCCCCCATTTTTTTTTTCACAAGCACGCGAGTTGCTTGCACCTCGCGCAACACGCAAATACTTAACCCCCCCATTACCCCCCCGCCCCCCCATTATTATTTTCACAAGCACGCGAGGTGCTTGCACCTCGCGCAACACGCAAATTCTAGTTATACTATATAAAGCTAAATTACCACTCACTGACTCACTGACAGAATTGTTCTCCCAGATGGTGGATGGGGAGGTGGGTATATTATGACAGATTCGTAAACAAGTAACTCTCAAACCTACGGGAAAAGTGCCAAACCCCCCATTTCCCCCCCCTTCTCCCCCCCCCCCTATCGTATCTCGGAAACTACGAGACCCGTATTTTTTCTTTTTACGGATTCGTATAGAGGAGGCTCGGTAAAGTAAAAACCATTTTTCAAAGTCCCCCCTCCCCGCCCCCCTTCTCCCCCCCTTTAGGCGGATCTCGGAATCTAAGAGACTTGGAACATTTTTTTTTTCAGATTCATTTAGAGGGGCAATGCTTAAGTCGAAATACTTGTGCAACCCCCCCCCCCATCCCCCCCCTCCCCCTCTTTTTTTTTTATTTTTTTTTCACAAGCTCGCGAGGTGCTTGCACCTCGCGCAACACGCAAATACTAAACCCCTCCATCAACCCCCGCCTTTTTTTTTTTTTTTTCACAAGCACGCGAGGTGCTTGCACCTCGCGCAACGCCCAAATACTAGTTCTATTATATAAAGCTAAATTACCACTGACTGACTGACTCACTCACTCACTCACTCATTGACATAATTGTTCTCCCAGATGGTGGATGGGGAGGTGGGTATATTTTGACAGATTCGTAAACAAGTAACTCTCAAACCTACGGAAAAAGTGCCAAACCTCCCCTTTTCACCCCTTCCTATCATATCTCGGAAACTACGAGACCCGTATTTTTTGTTTTTTACGGATTCGTATAGAGGAGGCTCGGTAAAGTAAAAACCAGTTTTCAAAGTCGCCCCCCTTGCCCCCCTTCTCACCCCCTTTAGGCGGATCTCGGAAATTAAGAGACTTGGAAATTTTTTTTTTCAGATTCGTTTATAGGGGCAATGCTTTAGTCGAAATAATTGTGCAACCCCCCCCCATCACCCCCCCCCCCCCATCACCCCCCCCCCATTTTTTTTTTCATAAGCACGCGAGGAGCTTGCACCTCGCGTAACACGCAAATACTAGTCATATTATATAAAGCTAAATTACCACACACTGACTCACTCACTCACTCACTCACTCATTGACATAATTGTTCTCCCAGATGGTGGATGGGGAGGTGGGTATATTTTGACAGATTCGTAAACAACTAACTCTCAAACCTACGGGAAAAGTGCCAAACCTCCCCTTTTCACCCCTTCCTATCGTATCTCGGAAACTACGAGACCCGTATTTTTTGTTTTTTACGGATTCGTATAGAGGAGGCTCGGTAAAGTAAAAACCATTTTTTAAAGTCGCCCCCCTTGCCCCCCTTCTCACCCCCTTTAGGCGGATCTCGGAAATTAAGAGACTTGGAATTTTTTTTTTTTCAGATTCGTTTAGAGGGGCAATGCTTTAGTCGAAATAATTGTGCAACTCCCCCATCACCCCCCATTTTTTTTTTTTCACAAGCACGTGAGATGCTTGCACCTTACGCAACACGCAAATACTAGTCATATTATATAAAGCTAAATTACCACTCACTGACTCACTCACTCACTCATTGACATAATTGTTCTCCCAGATGGTGGATGGGGAGGTGGGTATATTTTGACAGATTCATAAACAAGTAACTCTCAAACCTACGGGAAAAGTGCCAAACCTCCCCTTTTCACCCCCCTTCTCCTCCCTCCCTATCGTATCTCGGAAACTACGAGACCCGTATTTTTGTTTTTTTACGGATTCGTATAGAGGAGGCTCGGTAAAGTAAAAACCATTTTTCAAAGTTGCCCCCTTGCCCCCCTTCTCTCCCCCTTTAGGCGGATCTCGGAAATTAAGAGACTTGGAACATTTTTTTTTTCAGATTCATTTAGAGGGGCAATCCTTTAGTCGAAATAATTGTGCAACCCCCCCCCCCCCATCAACCCCCCCCCTCCATTTTTTTTTTAAGTGAACACGTGAGGTGCTTGCGCCTCGCGCAACACGCAAATACTAGTTATACTATATAAAGCTAAATTACCACTCACTCATTGACATAATTGTTCTCCCAGATGGTGGATGGGGAGGTGGGTAAATAAAGTGGGTAGTACAGTACATGTGCAGTGATACTATCCAGAGTGGTAAGTAATTTAATAAGATATGTGTGAATCTTACGTTTACTCCGTACCTACATGTTACTGGACCTATACAGTGTGAGTTTTCAATTCTTATAAGTACAAATTATTATGTACCTAACTACCTACCGCTTTTTGTGGATGATTGATTACAAATAAAGCATTTTTTTAGTTGTGTACTTGTTTATTTAAGTATTATTGTACTTAATAAAATTTCCCAATCTCCAATATCACTCACCTTTCCACTTTCGTTTTCCTTTAGCCAAAATAGACTCGACTAATAAAACAAAAACTTCACAAGTGGACACTGGTATGCAGGCATCAGCTCAACGTTGCTTGTACTCATAATTTAGTTTTACGACGGTAATTAAGTACTCGATAAATACTTGTTTCGTTGGTATACATGGTCACCCTATTTTATTCCCCATCCACCATAGTGCATTTTTATAGATTAATCTTGAATCATCAAAAATACTGACACCATTGGACTGAAACCGCACATCAGGGATTTTACGAGTCTTCCAGGCTTCTTCGTTGCTACTAAAAGTTAATTACACGAGACTTTCTGATATTCCTCTCGTCTAGCAGCTAGCACACGCACATATGTCAATGGAGGAGAGGATTGAGGGACCAGTTTTAATCATCGCTATCTTCAAAATGCTTCGATATTATTGCTCCATTTCTTTTTTACAAAATGTTTTAAGAATTTTACTAAAACTTTATGTAGAAAAAGAATGGTTTTATTAATTTTGTTTAGTAATATTCACTAAAATATTTATCTTTATTATGTGGACTGAGGGACCACAGTTCAGTCGTTATATTTTTTATCTTTGATGATTTGTGTCTGTTATTTAATAAATATCTTTACAAATTCTTTACTAAATGTCTGTATTCAAAAAACCTTCCTTTTTAAGATACTTACCGAGATCTGGCTGATCGTCTGTGAGAACTGAGGGACCACACTTTATGGGTCGTAGTTTTTAATATATATTTTTGCTTACAAATTCCCAGATTAATTCTACAATTGTTTTAAGTCTACTACTAAATCCTAAGATTTTCATTTCGCGAATTCCCAGTGTGGTCCCTCAATTCACACGCACATTCAGTTATGGAGATCACGTTGGTCGAACGTCCTGATGTGCCAGGAACTAAAATTCATTTTACTTTTGACCGGTGGCATTACGAGTAAAAGTAAAGCAGTGGTTGTTTATCATCAAATCGTCGCTAAATCTTTATTCAGTAACAGTTTCTCTAAGGTCCTCAGTAATGGAGATTCAGGTTGGCCGAACGTTCTGATATCAGGTCGTTCGGCCATAAATAAATGCTTCTAACTTTCGAACTGTTCAGTCAGAAACTCTTTGGCTCACATCTTTATGCGTCACATATTCGTCAGTAAAAACTGGAGTAGCAGCTCGACTGGCCGAACGTTCTGAGCACGTCAAGTTACCACACATTGACCTTGAACGCGTTTGAGTAACAACAGCGAGAATCGTGCAAAAGAGATGTATAGCTTTTTGTAAGTTCTTACTTGTAATGTTTCGTGCTGCAGTGCGTACTTGAGGATGTGTGTGTGTGCGCGTCGTAGTGTAGAATAAAATACTATGCGATAAGAAATAGCGTAGCAGGTTGAATACTTGAATCGAATCGAAATAATGGCATGGTAAGAAAAGCAGGCGGCCCGCGCATTGCCTAAAATACTTATGAAAGCTTATCTATTATCAATTTGTTTTATTGAAATTATCGAAATCGACGGTATTAAAAGCGTTACTAAAATCAAGCAAGCAGAGAATCGTCATATTTCCTTTATCCGTGCCCATCCGTATGTCATCGGTTACATTAACTAACGTAGTAGTAGTACTGTGACCAGGACGAAATCCAGGTTGGAAAGGATTCAGCAGACTATTCTTGCAAAGAAAAGCACTAAGCTGATTGTGGACATGGTTACCTATAATATTAATCATCCCAACCAACTTCTGATAATACAGGATAAATAACAGTGGAAAATTATTCCAAAATGCGTTAATTAAAAACCTTTACGTGTTAATATTGAAATAACATTGTTATAATGTGACCAAAACAATGTTATTCACTGTAGCTTTGATTGTTTCAGGTCCAAGCTAAAATATTGTGAACTGTTGTTATGACCTATCTAAATTAGTGGTCTGAAATTTAAATGACGAATCGTGATGATTTTACCGAACATTAATATAATCAGCTCAAAAAAACCCTTACCGAATAACCACAAACACACATTTTGCACACACAATTATGAAAGGCAATTCAGTGGTGTTAAGCTTGTTAATTGTCATAGTTGTGCACGCAATTTTAATTAGTACGTGAATTTAGAGAAACAAACCTAAACGCATAGTAGGAATCAATAAACATAAGCGAATCGTATTTTAGATGACAGTATATTTACATTTGCTTTATTTTTTGATGAATTAATAAACGTACCTATTTCCAAATTTTATTTATTAAATTAACAATCTTATTTTATACACTTAAATAAAAACCGCTAAGGGTTTTTATTTACATAAATCCATACTTCCATACTAATAATATAAATGCGAAAATAACTCTGTCTGTCTGTACTTTTCACGTCTAAACCGCTAAATCGATTTAGATGAAATTCGGCATGGGAATAGTTTAGGACCCTGGAAAGGACATAGAATAGTTTTTATCTCGGAATTCCCATGGGATCGAGAATTACGCGGGAAAAACCTCCCACGCGAACGAAGTCGCGGGCAAAAGCTAGTCTAAAATATGGCATCGAGTAATTCATACACATCTCTGCCTACTGGTATCGTGCCCAAAAGACTGGTGACATTGTCATATTTATTTAAGTGTATATAGTACGCGGTAATAACTAACTACGTGACTCGTAGCCCTCGCGTAGCACGGCGGCGTGGTGTTGACACAAGTCCATGTATAACATCGCCTCCCGCCGCAATCACACGCGTCATCCGAAAACCGAGCGTTGCCTGCGTAGCGCTACGCGGCTATAAAATTCGCTACGCGTAGAGATCGATACGAACTCAGGCACTTACGCGTAATGTTCGGCTTCAAGCATATTGTTACTGGAGTACCTACCCGCGACGAGGCGTCAAAAATAGAATGTACTGCGCATATGTTGCTATTGTATCACATATTATATGTTATGTTATGACACTTGCACTTCAACATTATCGTTGTAAGAACGTCGTGCTGAACGTTACAATAACCAACCTGTCATATAAGTTTTTCGACGGCCACAAAGTCATTCGCATACTATGACTGTTAGAAGTTGATACTATTACTTAGTATTTGGATTAAGTATTTAAAATATATTAGCTTGATGATTAGGTCATCTTAGGTTAGGTTAGGTAGGAGGAGCCACGAGGTTATGGATGGGTAACAATCTTAATTTTAATTTAATTTATTTATTGCATTCGGACAACATAAATCCATGATGTTAGTAAATATACACGCTTAAATCTAATGTTAGTATGAAAAATCAATTACAAGTACAAATGTATCGACATTCCTCCATACTATCTTAGGATTAATATTGATATTGCAGTTTGTAAATTGAGTGGAGCTCGTGGCAATATAATCATATGCGCATCGACCGATCATCAAAGTTAAGCATCACTCGCCGAGGTCGGTCTGTGGGGGGTGACCGTCTTAACTTATCAAAACTCCTCCGTTCGGAAAGTACGTTAAATTGTATTCAGGACTACAATTGGCCAGTGCAACGGTAACTGGACGGTCTGAACTGTCCACGGTACGTGGAGCTATAAACGTTGCTTACAATCAACATTAAACAAAAGGCCTATAGCCTCTGAGGCTTTATGAATACATTATTACCACTAACCTTCTGTGCTGGGTTCGCCAAGTTTCGACCTTCCCCAAGGTCACGCCCAAGTGGTTTGTATGTAATATGAGGTGAGTAATTGAAAGGTGTGATGTAAGTCAAGTTTGTGGACCCGTATGTTACATCAATTTTTTTCAGAAACTATTAGGTCTACACATATTAAACTTGGTAGATTGTGTAGATGTATTCTATGAACCGCTTTACAATTTTTATACAAAAATAAATAAAATTAAGGGGGTATCCCCATAGGTGCAACTGAAACGAAAAATATTTTATTTCATCAAACCTATACGTGTCTATAGACAAGTCTCTAAAAATGACATAAAGGTTTCTAGAACTATTTTTTCTTAAAGTCAATCATTTACGCTTCCAAAGTGGCAAAATGTGTGTGCTTCCAAAGTGAAAAAACTTCTAAATAAAAAAAATATCTGTAGATCTTAATGAAATTTTCAACGAAAATTGGTTTAAACAAGATAGATTCGACAGTTTTTGAGAGCACATCTTCTCATCATCTTCAAATATAACTCTGAATTTCATAAATCACTATGAAAAACAAAGTTATTTTGCGTAGTTACCACGGAACACTTCAAGGGCGAGTTTAGCTCGCACTTGGCCAATTTAAAATTTAATTCTAACTGCAGTGGAGCCACCTGCCATATCTAGGTTGTTGAAAGCTGTGTTACGGACCAATTAAAATTACAACAATCTTTACCATTATTTTTAAAATCACAATGTACGTTATTTTCTAAGTAACAAAACCAATCTGTTGTCGTAAAATACATTTAATTGAACTGAATGGTTAGGTTTTAATTAACGAATTAATTATTTATTTATCGAAATAGATGTTACATTTTATAAAAGCAGGGATCCGTAATTAATGCTTACAGAACAGAATATATACGTTTAAAGGGCGCAATCGTTTCCTTCGGCTGGCGAAGCCACGCTCCGTATGTGTCCTCCGTGACGCTAATTAGCAAACAAACCGTGAAATTGAAAAAAATATTTTCTTTCAAAGCGCAGTAGAGGTCGAGTGACCTTATGGGCCCGACTAGTTGTAGGTCGTGAGTTCGAAACCAGTGTGGATTTATATCATCACCGCTGCCGTTAAAACGATAAATGAAAACATCGTGCAGGATGTTTGTTGGTCCTAACCAACAATTGAAAAGACATGAGACATCCACCAACTAATAAGAGTATTTCACAGTCGTACTGCTTGAGCTCCGAACGACTTACCAAAGAAATTGGTGGAGTGACTCGGTACCTCTAGCCTCAAATTTTCCGATGACCTCAGAAATTTGGCATGTGTGTCATGGAGGAACTGGAAACGTTCTTTAAGATAAGAGGGGGTTTTAGGATTGAACAGAATACTGTAAAGCAGAGACAAGATGTGTAAGTTCCGGCGAAGATGTATAGGAGCCACTTAAGTTTCGTACGAAATTCGGATACGTGATCATATTTGTGCAAACCAAATATGAATCTTATGCACAAATTTTGAAGTCGTTCATGTTTATCAAGTTGTGCCTCTGTGAGATCAAGATAACTGACATCAGCGTAGTCTAGGATGAGATGTAAAAGAGACTGTGCTAGCGCAATTTTAGTGGCAGTTGGCAGAAAGTTACGCAACCGTATTAGGGAGCTGGCAGAAGCAAATAATTTGCGACTCACCTCTTGTAATTGGGGACCCCACGAAAGATATTTGTCCAACCAGACCCCAAGGTTCTTAACTTTCTCGCTTAGTGGAATAGCTGTGCCGTTGAAAATAACCTGAGGAAGCTGAGACCAGTTTACCTTAGATGCCAACCCAGAGCTGCCGACTACAATGACCTGGGTCTTTAACGGGTTAACCTGCAAACCATGTGCCTCACTCCATTCGCAAACTGAAGCCAAGTCCTGGTTTATAATATTTATTGCAGTATCTAAATCAGTATAAGGCGCTTGTCTGTAAATTTGCAAGTCATCAGCATAAAGGTGGTAGGAGGATTGAAGTTTTTTGGAAATAGAATTTATGAATATTGCGAAGAGTAAAGGAGATAACACGCCACCCTGAGGAACGCCGGCTGCAGTACTACACCAAGAAGAGCAGGACTCATCTATGCAAATACGTTGTCGGCGGACAGGTAACTACGAAACCAGTCAATCGCTGTTGCGCATATGTTAATAGAGCGAAGTATGCTGAGCAGAATATCGAAATCGACGGTATTAAAAGCGTTACTAAAATCAAGCAAGCAGAGAATCGTCATATTTCCTTTATCCGTGCCCATCCGTATGTCATCGGTTACATTAACTGACGTAGTAGTAGTACTGTAACCAGGACGAAATCCAGGTTGGAAAGGATTCAGCAGACTATTCTTGCAAAGAAAAGCACTAAGCTGATTGTGGACATGGTTACCTATAATATTAATCATCCCAACCAACTTCTGATAATACAGGATAAATAACAGTGGAAAATTATTCCAAAATGCGTTAATTAAAAACCTTTACGTGTTAATATTGAAATAACATTGTTATAATGTGACCAAAACAATGTTATTGTAGCTTTATGTTGTAGCATTATGTTGGCAGTTATTGTAGCATTATGTTGGCAGTATGTATTACGTCGTCACGTCGTGGTTCTGTTAGGTTGGTATTAGTCTAGAGTGCACGTTTCATACATCGCTATTTTTCTATAGCACTCCCGTCTCTTACCGTTAAGCCGGCTCTACACGTTGGCCAACACAGTGGCGAATGTAGTGGCCAGTGCCTATTCGCCAACGTGTAGAGGGGGTGTTTGTGCGTCTTGGGTTGTATTGGAATGATGGCCGACGAGTTGGCGCGAGATCCATGTGGTGTCGGTTTTTTGCAAAAGATCAAAGGGTTTTGGCCGAGTATTGGCTACCGCGTCCACACGTTGGCCGCGCGTTTAGTATGCTACGAGCTCCCAGAACGATCGCACGCACCTGATTAAACATTTTAACCGACTTCAAAAAAAGAAAGAGGTTCTCAGTTCGTCTTGAACTATTTTTTTATGTATGTTACCTCATAACTCGAAGTCAGCTGGACCGATTTAGAAAATTCTCTTTTCATTTGAAATGCTATACTTTCTAGTTGGTCCAATTGTTATGAAATCAGGATCTGATGATGGGATCCTGGAGTAATCGAGGGAACTCTTCAAATATTATAGGCACACCTATAGCGTTTTGGGTATTTCTTGTAGTATCTTGTGCAGTTGCTCTCGAAAAGAATCATTTGGGGAAGTGGAACTGATGATGAAGACCACAGATGACCACCGAAACTACTCAATACCTAATTATTATTTCGTGGATTGCGATTCGATTACTTGAATATGGATGTTAAGCACTTTATGTTCGTCACAATGCATATGGTGATGTAGAGCTGATGGTGAAATACCAGGAGAACTCCTCAAAAATTAACGGCTCTGCATCGGGAAAAGCAATATTTTGTAAAAGGTGATAAGTAGTTGACATTTTGGCTTTTGTAACTAGATAAATTACTAACCGAAAAAAAAAAACAACTTTTTAACAAAAAATAATAAAGGTGTCAAAAAAGAAAATACAAAACCAATAACACCGACTACCGAAATTAAAATTATTTTTGTCGTTGTAGTGTTTTGATATGGAAGTTGGTTTTATTTTTTGTTAATAAGTTTTTATGGTCACGCGTCGGTAACAACTAGTGTAAACAAAATGTCAGTAATGCCTAATAACGAAGAAACTTTTCGGTTTATAGAGCTCTACCAAGCCGTAAATTGTTTGTGGAACCCAAGAAGCAGACGTTAGCGCCTCAATATCCATTTTAATAAATGCGTCCGCACATTGGCCTCTACCGTAGCAAACTGAACGACCTTTCAACGTGTGGACGCTATCACGAACTCTTGGCCAATATGCTGGCCACTACATTCGCCACTCTGTTGGCCAACGTGTAGAGCCGGCTTTATGCGCGCTCCACATTCACGCGAGAATCTCGCGAGAAAGCGAGAAACATACGAAAAACGTGAATGTGGAACCGATGTAAATCGGTTCCACATTCACATTTCTCGTGTTATTCTCGCTTTCTCGCGAGATTCTCGCGTGAATGTGGAGCGCGCATTAGGTTTTACATACTCTTTGTTCATACATGTCAGTACCGACGCGACGCGTGCAGTGATTTTTAGTACCTTGCAGCAGTTTGACGTGCTTGTAAAATGCCTCGATATTCAAGATTACAGTTAGCAGCAATTGCTTTAATATTAGATGAAGACGAAGAAATTCATGTGAGAAGTAGGAAATGGGTTCATAACGCGTGGAGGAAAAGAGAAGAAGAAGGAGAGTTCGCTACCCTATATAAACACCTGATAGATGATGATGAATTTCGATAATTTTTTTCGAAAAAACATTGTTTCGACATACTTTTATCTAAACTTACTGAAAAGTAAAATGAAAATTATTGTCCATGTATTTTCTATGTGAAAGGTCATAAATTGCGGGGTGTACACGGACCAATTCAATCAACTTTTCGTCGTCCATCTTGAAACACTGCGACCGTCTCAGGCAAAATATTGTTCGCTACAAATTCACGTCGGATCACGGCGAATGTCGGCGCAGCACTGACATCAATGAACGTCACTGTCAGTCACTGTCACTGACGAGTACGGATAGCGTCCAAGGAACTTGTACCTAAACTGGAATGCGGACGCGAAGCTCAAATCCGTTCCGAAGAGTATACCCTCGAAGGACCTAGCTATCTCTTTCTAGTAGTGTGGATATCAATTCGCGATAAACGTAAGGACAATTTTATTTGATGCAATATTTGCAGGTTTTTTTAGACACTTATTATTAACCTTACAAATGATGTATTTCTGTTACCGCTATAACAAAAAATACTAAAAATTAATTAAAATAAATATTTAAGGGAGACTCCCATACAACAGTTGTGATTTTTTTGGTGCTTTTTATAGGTAATGGTTCCGTACCATTCATGACCTACCTATAAAAATACCCTTCATGTGCGAGTCCGACTCGTACTTGGCCAGTTTTTTTCTTAACAACGTATTAAATAGAAAGAAAGAAATAAATTCAATTATAAATACAAAGGTCTGTATCGGTCTGTTACGCTTTCACGGTTAAATCGCAGAGCCGCTTTCGAAAAAATTTGGCATGGAGATAGTTTAAAACCCTGGGAACTATATAGGGTTCTTTCTATCTCAGATTTTTGAACAGTTGCTCGGTAGCGCGATATAACAGAATTTTACGTGGCCGAAAAGCTAGTTCTCAATATATATATCTGAGGAACTTATATTGAGCGCGCTAATTTCTATAATAAACCCTTCCTTATGCGGGCTAAATGCAAAATTGGTTTTACAAACTTTATTGCGTTGAATTATAAACTTTCAAAGTGGTTAAGACCCGTGATACAAATACAATTATTGCAGATACAGAATTAATAACAGAATCACCAGCTGCCAATTCTTCGAAGGCTTGGCCTTGATAGGCAGTGGTATAGACGTCCAAACAAACGTACATTAATTGGTAATCTATGTTTATTCGACACTTGTACGGTTAGAGCCAGTAGACTAAAATAAAATGATGCAATGTTTATATATAATTAAAACTACTAAAACCCTTCATGAAAGACAATGATTATAAATAGAAAGAATAACAGAAGAGATATAATTTATTTCGGTATATATTTATTTAGGTTAACCTACAATTGTTTACACTATACATTTGTATGAAACAGTCATATTACATTTATAAGTGTAAAAATTAATTACAGGCTAACACCACATGTGCTATTTAAGGTTAGAAATCAATATTATTAACATACATAATTCTAAACATAAAGGAGGCAGATCGAATGATAATTATAAGGTTATTATTATTAGGTTGGTTCTATATTTTCTAGTTCCTCATATGTTGCAGCTGCAGGTTTGTTACAAGATTGGCTTGACACACAACCCTAAAAATGTATTACACTATTATTAGTTAAAAGTATGGAAATAATCTTTAAATTATGAATTACTAACTTCTGCCCGCAACTTCGTCCGCGTAGAAGTCGAAAATATTCCACGGGATCCCGTCCCCGACTTGCTTGACAAAGATTATATTAGCTCGGCTAATATGCATGATATAAAGATAATTTATAGCCTATAGCACTCAGGGATAATGCAGCTACATGTAAGCGAAAGAATTTTCAAAATCGGTTCGGTAGTTTCAGAGATTACCCAATACATACAAACTTAAAAATTTTACCTCTTTATAATATTAGTATAGATTATTATTTGTCGACATTAACTAACTGCAGTGGATAAAAGTTAAGTAATTAAGTTATAAGTAATTATTAATATAATAAACTACACTTGTAAGCAAGTTTGCGTAGCTGAGTTTTTGGCCAAAATGATATAAAATATTTTTGCCATCAATTTGCTAAGCAAAAGTAAATAAAACAACTAAAATGTCGACTTTTATGCTCATTAATTTGACTCCTTTCATAACTTTCACTTACCAGATCTTTGAATGTGCCCAGTACAGGTTGTATATTCTTTTCTTTAGTGGGTTTTAATATTATAGTACTTGAAACATTTATTTGTTTCGCTGACAGGAATCTAAAATAATAATAGATTGATGAGAACAAAATTGTAGTATTTATGGTTAAGATATATTCAAAATGAAAATTCATCTTGCTATGCTCATATTCTACATTTTTCGAAACGGTGATCTTCATGTCATTTGTAAAGATTGATAACTTACTTTAGGGAAAATGGACGAAATTGCATCATTTGATCTTGTTTCGAAATGCAATATTACTTCGGGCTTGAAATGGCGGCTACAAATTTTGGAACCGTTTCTGACCCTTTTCTGTGTAGAACACTGAGCCACCGGACTCGAAGATCATAATTTTTAGGAAAGCTTAAAATAACAAAAAATAATATATAATGAGAAGAAAGAAAAATAATAAATAAGAAGAATAAAGAGAAGAACATCCACTTTTACATTGAAAACATAGTCACCCTAAATGCAATTTGTAAACAAAGTCACAAAACTTACTTAAAAAAGGAAATTCCAGACCCGGGGTACCCTTTTCACTCTTGCAATTAACCACAAAACACGTTCTTACAATGGTTACAATAACTTGCACTTTAATATTACGAAAACTCACAAAATTAAATATAATTCAAATTTACAAACATACAGATGTCAAGTAAACGTCAGTCGGCAACGTAGTAATTGCCAGGTATAGTATAATATATCACTACTAATTCTTGCAAATTCCATTTTTTTTTGGTTTAAACATCTTGTGTTTGCATGGTAAAATAACTTTAATTTTCATTAATATGCATACAGTAATAATGGCAATTCATTTTAAAGATAGAATTCCAAAGAAGTTTAAAACTAGGTGTTATTACTACAACAGACAGGTCGAAAAAATTACCATTGAAATAAATATTTTTAATCTGACACACAGAAGAAAGGGACACAGTCCACACACGGCACTGTCTCGCTCGGAACGAATAGTTCCTTCAGTTTTATACGTGCAAGTTTATACTCTATTGTTTAACAGCTAAGAAAGACTTTCTGTATTCTTTGAGTCATTCGTAAGCAATCCAGTTAGTAGGTAGAAGATCCTTGATAGCGTCATACAAAATGTATGGTACAATATCATATTTCACTGACACTGATCGATACGTTACTGATCGGCACGTGTCGGCACTGTTGTGTGCGGATAGGCCTTAAAACTGTAGAAACTATTCGTTCCGAACGAGACAGTGCGTGTGTGGGGCTGTGTCCCTTTCTTCTGTGTGTCAGATTAAAAATATATATTTCAATGGTAATTTTTTCGACCTGTCTGTTGTAGTAATAACACCTAGTTTTAAACTTCTTTGGAATTCTATCTTTTAAAATGAATTACCATTATTACTGTATGCATATTAATGAAAATTAAAGTTATTTTACCATGCAAAAACAAGATGTTTAAACCAAAAAAAAAGGAATTTTCAAGAATTAGTAGTGATATATTATACTATACCTGGCAATTACTACATTACCGACGACGTTTACTTGACATCTGTATGTTTGTAAATTTGAATTATATTTAATTTTGAGAGTTTTCGTAATATTAAAGTGCAAGTTATTGTAACCATGGTAAGAACGTGTTTTGTGGTTAATTGCAAGAGTGAAAAGGGTACCCCGGGTTCTGGAATTTCCCTTTTTAAGTAAGTTTTGTGACTTTGTTTACAAATTGCATTTAGGGTGACTATGTTTTCAATGTAAAAGTGGATGTTCTTCTCTTTATTCTTCTTATTTATTATTTTTCTTTCTTCTCATTATATATTATTTTTTGTTATTTTAAGCTTTCCTAAAAATGATGATCTTCGAGACCGGTGGCTCAGTGTTCTACACAGAAAAGGGTCAGAAACGGTTCCAAAATTTGTAGCCGCCATTTCAAGCCCGAAGTAATATTGCATTTCGAAACAAGATCAAATGATGCAATTCCGTCCATTTTCCCTAAAGTAAGTTATCAATCTTTACAAGTGACATGAAGATCACCATTTCGAAATAGAATATGAGCATAGCAAGATGAATTTTCATTTTGAATCTATCTTAACCATAAATACTACAATTTTGTTCTCATCAATCTATTATTATTTTAGATTCCTGTCAGCGAAACAAATAAATGTTTTAAGTACTATAATATTAAAACCCACTAAAGAAAAGAATATACAACCTGTACTGGGCACATTCAAAGATCTGGTAAGTGAAAGTTATGAAAGGAGTCAAATTAATGAGCATAAAAGTCGAGATATTAGTTGTTTTATTTACTTTTGCTTAGCAAATTGATGGCAAAAATATTTTATATAATTTTGGCCAAAAACTCAGCTACGCAAACTTGCTTACAAGTGTAGTTTATTATATTAATAATTACTTATAACTTAATTACTTAACTTTTATCCACTGCAGTTAGTTAATGCCGACAAATAATAATAATTCATAATTTAAAGATTATTTCCATACTTTTAACTAATTATAGTGTAATACATTTTTTAGGGTTGTGTGTCAAGCCAATCTTGTATTTGTAACAAACCTTCAGCTGCAACATATGAGGAACTAGAAAATATAGAACCAACCTGTTCAGGACTGCAATAGGCCAGCCAACGGTAACTGGACGTGTCCGGAACTTTCCACGATACGTGGAGCGTACCGTTGCTTTTCAAACAATAAACATCAATACGCACAATAATGGTACCACTAACCTGAGTGCTGGGGACGCCAACTTCGACCTTCCAAGGTCACGCCCCAAGTGTGGTTTGTATGTAATATGAGATGAGTAATTGAAAAGTGTGATGTAAGTCAAGTGTGTGGACGTTCACAAGGCGCCGTCTCCAGATGGCGCGGTTCCAACTCAGCATCACACCCAACTCGTTTCCACCAAGCGCGTGCCACGAGGTGACGCAATAAGGCGATATGTTCCGACAATATCCCGGGGTTTTCGACAAGTGGGGATTTCACTTCAACAATTGATAATTCGCGACCCAATTATCGGTCTCAACAGGCGAATCCAACGATATTTTACCAATTACAATCAAATCAAAGTCCCAAGGGCGGACATTTTCCAACAACGGAACCAAAGTCTATCTGTCAAGTCAGAGTAATGTCAAGATCAAATTCTTTATGTCAAAAGGGTGCGTTCTGTTTCACGTCGGACCGAACACAACCTAATAATAATAACCTTATAATTATCATTCGATCTGCCTCCTTTATGTTTAGAATTATGTATGTTAATAATATTGATTTCTAACCTTAAATAGCACATGTGGTGTTAGCCTGTAATTAATTTTTACACTTATAAATGTAATATGACTGTTTCATACAAATGTATAGTGTAAACAATTGTAGTTTAACCTAAATAAATATATACATAAATAAATTATATCTCTTCTGTTATTCTTTCTATTTCTAATCATCGTTTTTCATTAAGGGTTTTAGTATTTTTAATTATATATAAACATTGCATCATTTTATTTTTAGTCTACTGGTTCTAACCGTACAAGTGTCGAATAAACATAGATTACCAATTAATGCACGTTTGTTTGGACGTCTATACCACTGCCTATCAAGGCCAAGCCTTCGAAGAATTGCCAGCTGGTGATTCTGTTATTAATTCTGTATCTGCAATAATTGTATTTGTATCACTTTGAAAGATTATAATTCAACGCAATAAAGTCTGCTTAACAAAACCAATTTTGCATTTAGCCCGCATAAGGAAGGGTTTATTATAGAAATTAGCGCGCTCAATATAAGTTCCTCAGATATATATTGAGAACTAGCTTTTCGCCCACGTAGAATTCTGTTATATCGCGCTACCGAGCAACTGTTCAAAAATCTGAGATAGAAAGAACCCTATATAGTTCCCAGGGTTTTAAACTATCACCATGCCAAATTTTTTCGAAAGCGGCTCTGTGATTTAGCCGTGAAAGCGTAACAGACTGATACAGACCTTTGTATTTATAATTGAATTTATTTCTTTCTTTCTATTTAATACGTTGTTAAGAAAAAAACTGGCCAAGTACGAGTCGGACTCGCGCATGAAGGGTATTTTTATAGGTAGGTAATGAATGGTACGGAACCATTACCTATAAAAAGCGCCAAAAAAATCACAACTGTTGTATGGGAGTCTCCCTTAAATATTTATTTTAATTAATTTTTAGTATTTTTTGTTATAGCGGTAACAGAAATACATCATTTGTAAGGTTAATAATAAGTGTCTAAAAAAGCCTGCAAATATTGGATCAAATAAAATTGTCCTTACGTTTATCGCGAATTGATATCCACACTACTAGAAAGAGATAGCTAGGTCCTTCGAGGGTATACTCTTCGGAACGGATTTGAGCTTCGCGTCCGCATTCCAGTTTAGGTACAAGTTCCTTGCTCACACCCAAGGATCTTCTACCTACTAACTGGATTGCTTACGAATGATTCAAAGAATACAGAAAGTCTTTCTTAGCTGTTAAACAATAGAGTATAAACTTACACGCATAAAACTGAAGGAACTTTTCGTTCCGAGCGAGACAGTGCCGTGTGTGGACTGTGTCCCTTTCTTCTGTGTGTCAGATTAAAAATATTTATTTCAATGGTAATTTTTTCGACCTGTCTGTTGTAGTAATAACACCTAGTTTTAAACTTCTTTGGAATTCTATCTTTAAAATGAATTACCATTATTACTGTATGCATATTAATGAAAATTATAGTTATTTTACCATGCAAACACAAGATGTTTAAAACAAAGTAAAATGGAATTTGTAACAATTAGTAGTGATATATTATACTATACATGGCAATTACTACGTTGCCGTCTGACGTTTACTTGACATCTGTATGTTTGTTAATTTGCATTATATTTAATTTTGTGAGTTTTCGTAATATTAAAGTGCAAGATACTCTAACCATGGTAAGAACGTGTTTTGTGGTTAATTGCAAGAGTGAAGGGTACCCCGGGTCTGGAATTTCCTTTTTTAAGTAAGTTTTGTGACTTTGTTTACAAATTGCATTTAGGGTGACTATGTTTTCAATGTAAAAGTGGATGTTCTTCTTTTTATTCTTCTTATTTATTATTTTTCTTTCTTCTCATTATTTATTATTTTTTGTTATTTTAAGCTTTTCTAAAAATGATGATCTTCGAGACCGGTGGCTCAGTGTTCTACACAGAAAAAGGTCAGAAACGGTTCCAAAATTTGTAGCTGCCATTTCAAGCCCGAAGAAATATTGCATTTCTAAACAAGATCAAATGATGCAATTGCATCCATTTTCCCTAAAGTAAGTTATCAATCTTTACAAATGATATGAAGATCACCGTTCCGAAATAGAATATGAGCATAACAAGATGAATTTTCATTTTGAATCTATCTTAACCATTAATACCTACTAAAATTTTGTTCTCATCAATCTATTATTATTTTAGATTCCAGTTAAAGCGAAACAAATAAATGTTTTAAGTACTATAATATTGAAACCCACTAAAGAAAAGAATATACAACCTGTACTGGGCACATTCAAAGATCTGGTAAGTGAATGTTATGAAAGGAGTCAAATTAATAAGCATAAAAGTCGACATTTTAGTTGATTTATTTACTTTTGCTTAGCAAATTGATGGCAAAAATATTTTATATCATTTTGGCCAAAAACTCAGCTACGCAAACTTGCTTACAAGTGTAGTTTATTATATTAATAATTACTTTTAATTACTTAACTTTTATCCACTGCAGTTAGTTAATGTCGACAAATATTAATAATAATTCATAATTTAAAGATTATTTCCATACTTTTAACTAATAATAGTGTAATAATTTTTTTAGGGTTGTGTGTCAAGCCAATCTTGTAACAAACCTGCAGCTGCAACATATGAGGAACTAGAAAATATAGAACCAACCTAATAATAATAGCCTTATAATTGTCATTCGATCTGCCTCCTTTATGTTTAGAATTATGTATGTTAATAATATTGATTTCTAACCTTAAATAGCACATGTGGTGTTAGCCTGTAATTAATTGTTACACTTTTAAATATAATATGACTGTTTCATACAAATGTATAGTGTAAACAATTGTAGGTTAACCTAAATAAATATATACACAAATAAATTATATCTCTTCTGTTATTCTTTCTATTTATAATCATCGTTTTTCATGAAGGGTTTTAGTAGTTTTAATTATATATATCGGCACAAATACAATAATTTGTCTATTAAAATAATTGAAATGTTTAAATATTAATAATTTGATTGTTTTACAAACTATTAATTGATTTTTAAGATGTAAAATTAACGTTTAACATGTTCCAACTTAAAGCATTGTAATTTAAGTAGTTTAGTATTTAACTAGAAAATGTGGGTACATGTGTGACAATCCCTCTATATAAGGCCGCACTGTGAGCGCTAGATTCAAATTAAGATTCATTATTGTTCGAGCCGCTGGGCAGTGCGGACCTCTCTGTAAAGTCGTTACGCTGTCAGTTGAATAAACGAGTCTCTGGTAACATTAACAAGTGCTTTTATTTGAAAATCAAACATGAGTGATCACCAAGACAAGATTCGTGACGTCAGCTGAGTTAACGTCACACTTTTGGAAAAAACACATACGAGGCTGTCTCTCCGTCATATATAAACACTGCATCATTTTATTTTTAGTCTACTGGTTCTGACCGTACAAGTGTCGAATAAACGTAGATTACCAATTAATGCACGTTTGTTTGGACGTCTATACCACTGCCTATCAAGGCCAAGCCTTCGAAGAATTGCCAGCTGGTGATTCTGTTATTAATTCAATCTGCAATAATTGTATTTGTATCATGGGTCTTAACCACTTTGAAAGTTTATAATTCAACGCAATAAAGTCTGCTTAAGAAAACCAATTTTGCATTTAGTCTGCATAACGAAGCGTTTATTATAGAAATTAGCGCGCTCAATATAAGTTCCTCAGATATATATTGAGAACTAGCTTTTCGCCCGCGTGGAATTCTGTTATATCGCGCTACCGAGCAACTGTTCAAAATTCTGTGATAGAAAGAACCCTATATAGTTCCCAGGGTTTTAAACTATCTCCATGCCAATTTTTTTCGAAAGCGGCTCTGTGATTTAACCGTGAAAGCGTAACAGACCAATACAGACCTTTGTATTCATAATTGAATTTATTTATTTATTTCTATTTAATACGTTGTTAAGAAAAAAACCGGCCTGAGTACGAGTCGGACTCGCGGATGAAGGGTATTTTTATAGGTAGGTAATGAGTGGTTCGGAACCATTACCTATAATAAGCGCCAAAAAAATCACAACTGTTGTATGGGAGTCTCCCTTAAATATTTATTTTAATTAATTTTTTGTATTTTTTGTTATAGCGGTAACAGAAATACATCATTTGTAAGGTTAATAATAAGTGTCTTAAAAAAACCTGCAAATATTGCATCAAATAAAATTGTCCTTACGTTTATCGCAAATTGATATCCACACTACTAGAAAGAGATAGCTAGGTCCTTCGAGGGTATACTCTTCGGAACGGATTTGAGCTTCGCGTCCGCATTCCAGTTTAGGTACAAGTTCCTTGCTTGTACCTAAACTGGAATGCGGACGCGAAGCTCAAATCCGTTCCGAAGAGTATACCCTCGAAGGACCTAGCTATCTCTTTCTAGTAGTGTGGATATCAATTCGCGATAAACGTAAGGACAATTTTTGTTACAGTATTTGTTACAGTACCTACAGTACAGTATAAATGCGGCTTTTTATACCTACATACATACATACTTACTTAATTGGTATTATATATTTTCAGATTGTTTGCCTGACTGACTGATTACTGACTGAAACTATTGACTGACTGATTTTGTGCAAATCCCCATTTGCACAAAATCAGTCAGTCAATAGTTTCTAGAATTGTAGCCAAAATTTCTAAAAATAATATTAGCATTGAAAATAAGACGCTTTATTAAACCTGACGTTGCTGAGGGAGCTGATGTGAAAATCAAATTTCACCGTATTGCTGGATTTCCTGGAGCTATAGGATGCATTGATTGTACTCATATTCCAATTAAAAATCCCAATAGACAAAGGGTTTGTTTATTTATGTTATGCGTTCATTTAACAAGTGTTGACACTTCAAGTTGGAAACCACAGATAACGCGCACGCTAACTGCTCTCAAAGTAAACAAACTCGAAGATATTCCTCCAAAATGATGACGCATTAGTGACGTATTACCTCACCTCACACTCATTCGAGGATCCTCATAATTTCCTCAATAGGTCGACTTTGAATACCGATTTTGAGGGTTTTTCGAGGCTCTCCTTGAGGCTTCCTCGAATGAGGTGTGAGTCGATCAGCTTTCGAGGCCACGACTTTGAATATGGGTGTTGGTGTTATTACTACAACAGACAGGTCGAAAAAATTACCATTGAAATAAATATTTTTAATCTGACACACAGAAGAAAGGGACACAGTCCACACACGCACTGTCTCGCTCGGAACGAAAAGTTCCTTCAGTTTTATGCGTGCAAGTTTATACTCTATTGTTTAACAGCTAAGAAAGACTTTCTGTATTCTTTGAATCATTCGTAAGCAATCCAGTTAGTAGGTAGAAGATCCTTGGTAGCAAGCTAGCCTCAAGGAGAGCCTCGAAAGACCCTCAAAATCGGTATTCAAAGTCGACTCGTTGAGGAAATTATGAGGATCCTCGAATGAGTGTGAGGTGAGGTAATACGTCACTAACACGTCATCATTTTAGAGGAATACCTTCGAATTTGTTTACTTTGAGAGCAGTTAGCGTGGCCGTTATCTGTGGTTTCCAACTTGAAGTGTCAACACTTGTTAACCTTTTCGCCGCCAACGCGCACAAAACGCAATGCCTCGCCGAGCGCCAAGCTATAAATGTATAACTAAATATACAGTAAACAGTAGTGATGGGGATATCGTCATATCGATGCATAAGATTTGTACGCGTAAAGTTAAGATTTAAAGTTGATTTTACGAATATAAATAAAAACTGATTAAATATTTCCAGATTTGTTTTATTTCACAGTATCCTTAATAAGAAAAACAGTATAAATTATGAGTATCAAAGAAACTAATACATAACTCAATTAGAACTATAAGGAATGGGGTACATCTCTATTTGTTTCATGATCTCATTCTTTAACTTCATATCAAGCTATTGGCACTGAGGGCACGTTGAATTCGATTCTGATCAGGGATGGGGTCTATGGTCTTTCTTTCTTCTATTTTTGTTTATTCCTGTGCTTTTTTAATAACTTCAGTCAACGTTTTTTACCGTAGGTATCTAAGTGGCAGAATTTTTAATTGTTTTTAAAGTGTTTTTTGAAATGGAAAGTAAGTATATATTTAAATTCTATCACGCTTGTAGCCGTGTACTTATCAAAGCATTGTTTTTTAAGTGTTGTTTCTGTTCTTTTCTTAACTCATGTATCGGTAGCGTTTTACATACTTATTGAATTCCTACTCTTTGATGAATAAACATTATTATTATCATCCAGTTAGACATACCTCATAATTATCTTCTGGTTCAATGTTCTCCACAAAATAGGTACTCCGAGTCCGATTCCACACCTTGCAAAATTTTAAGAAGTTCGTCCGAATCAAGTTCTTCACTCATTTTTCTATTTGTTATCAAGTGAAAGAAAGAATGATGCGTGCGCGTGAATCCGATTTTGTGCTGCACTATGCCAAAGTGACCTTGACAGCCGCACGCCTATGACGTCACTGACCAACTTCTATAGTAGTTCGTGGCACTCGGTGGCGCACAGGGGCATAGAGAGATGGGAAAATAACTATCGACAAGAATTGGTAACAACTTTTATAATTACGTATCGGCATCTACCTGAAGGTCGAAATTCATCTACTATCCTTTGTAATGAAGTAGATAACTAAGTTCATATTTTATTGACCTCAAATTGTTTTCAATATTCGTAACTTTCTGTATTTATAAATATTTCAATGGTGAAATCAACCTTTCACGGCACATCACTGGCCAACTTGATATGAAGTGATTGGCGTTCTGAGGAAAGTAACAAAATTCGGAGTTTCTGTTTTTGCCGATTTTAGGACAAACTAGGGCTTATTTTGTGTAGAAAAATAAAAAACAGGGTAGTAGACAGTGCTATCTTAAATAATAAAATGAAACAAAGCTTTTAATCACAGTAAATTTATTTTAATAAGATAGTTAAAATGAACAACTTCTATAGAAGTTGTGGCGCTGGTGGCACGAAAATCCCGAACTTCTATAGAAGTGCGTGGCGGTGAAAAGGTTAAATGAACGCTTATCATAAATAAACAAACCCTTTGTCCGTTAGGATTTTTAATTCGAACATGAGTACAATCAATGCATCTTTAGCGCTAGGTTCGTAGCACTACTTTAGTGCTATGTTTGAGCACTATTTTGAGAGATTATTTATAAGGTAGCGGAGATTTACTTTAGACAGCACTTTGGAGAATAAGTTAGGGAGAGCAATGACAAGGCGTGAAGTCGCAGTAATGAATGTGGAATGAATGTTCTTTATTAAAATAGAATTGTGTATATATAATTGTAGTGTTTACATTAGTTAAACAGTGGTCACTGTGTGGGAGCGCGGCCCTCCGCCCGCGTCTCATATAACTGTTGATATTATATTTAATTTATAGCACTTAGAATAATATTCCTTTGTGCATTGTATGAGCGATTGGTTATCAAAGTGAAGGGTACGCGACGTATGCTACAGGACTCCCCTTCAAGCGAAGCGTACCGGCAGTTTGATGATACGTCCTGAACGTGTCTGCTTGTTTTCAGCGGGATGTGACGTCAGGCTTGCTCTTGGTACTTCTGTTTTCTTGGTATCGCTAACTGGAACTGGTGTGGTAGATGGTAAAGTTTCTTCTGAGATAACGTATGCAGGTTTTAATCTATCAATCGAAATGTTTGCTTGCCGATCGGGTAACTGTATGATGTAAACTTTTTCTGTGCGGCTTATCACTCGGTAGGGTCCTTCGTATGGTGTTTGAAGTGGTTTCTTGACTGCGTCGGTTCTGATAAACACGTGGGTGCACTTCAAAAGGTCTTGATGAATGAATACGGTTTTTTTGTTGCTGTGGTGTTGGGTAACGGCTTGCGGCTTGTTTACTTTAATTATATCACGTAGTTTCTCAACGTAGGTATAATCCATAGTAGGTGTACAGGTATTTTCTGTGAAAAATTCGCCAGGTAAGCGTAGATTGTAACCGTAGGTAAGTTCGGCTGCGCTTACTCCGGTGTCAGTGTTTAAAGAGGCTCGTAGACCCATTAAAATTGTTGGGAGCTCGTCTATCCAGGAACTTGCGTTTGTGAGTTTCGCGCGTAATGCTGTCTTGAGGGTGCGATGCCATCTCTCGATTATGCCGTTGCTCTGTGGATGATAAGCTGTTGTGCGAGTTTTCTTTATTCCCAATAGTTTCATTAGGTTTTGGAAAAGTTGACTTTCAAATTGGCGGCCTTGGTCGCTTGTTAGTGTGGTCGGACAACCAAATCTTGTGATCCAATGTTGGTAAACGATTTGGGCTATGCGATCAGCTGATATTTCGTCGGTAGGAATTGCTTCGGGCCACTTAGTTAATCGGTCGATCATTGTGACTAAGTACCGATGTCCTTGAGATGTTGTAGGTAGAGGTCCTACGATGTCAACGTGTAAATGTTGAAAACGTTCGGTTGGCGGGAACGATGCGATGTTTGAGTGTGTATGTCTTTGAACTTTGCTTTTTTGACAAGGTATGCACGTTCGAGTCCAACAGCTGATGTCTGCGTTCATAGATGGCCAGAAATATTTTTGAGTGATAAGCTTGCGAGTCGTGCGCGTACCAGGATGACTGACATTGTGCACGCTGTTAAATACTTGTCTTCTATATTGTTCTGGTATGTACGGTCGTACGTAAGCAGTAGAGGTTTCGCAGTATAACTGGATGTTGCTGTTGGGTATAAATATTTTCTTGAGACTAATGTTGTCTTGTGATAATAATTCTTTGATGTTAGTATCCTTTTCTTGCGCGCTGGCTATGTCGGTATAATTGATTGTAGGTGGGCATGAGATTGTTTCTATGCGGCTAAGTGTGTCGGCGACGACGTTTTGTTTACCGCTTACGTGTCGAATGTCGGTCGTAAATTCGCTGATAAACAAAAGTTGCCTTGTTCGCCGATTTGTTTCTGAGTTGGAAGGAGTTTTTGCCATTACGTATGTCAACGGTTTGTGATCGGTAAATATTATGAGATTTCGTCCTTCAAATATCTTGCGGAAGTGTTTGACTGCCATGTAGATTGCAAGTACTTCACGATCGAATGTAGAGTATTTCTTTTGCGCGTCGGTGAATTTCCTCGAAAAATATCCAAGCGGTTGCCATGTTTCGTGTATGTACTGTTGAAGTACGGCTCCAGCTGATGTATCGGATGCGTCGCAGAATAAAGCGATTGTTGCGTGGTGAGATGGATGAGCCAGTAAAGCTGCGTTTATTATGCTGGCTTTACACTGCTCGAAAGCTTGCGTTGCTTCATCAGTCCACGTGATTTGTCTTTTGTCCTTCTTCTTGACGTTATGTAGGTATGCGTTCAATAGTGCTTGTTGAGATGCGGCGTTTGGTATATGATCGCGATAGAAGTTGATCATACCAACAAATCTTCTCAGCTCTTCAATGGTAGTCGGCTTGGGATAGTAAGTGATAGCTTCGACTTTATGTTTTGGAGGTTTGATACCTTGTGCTGATACTGTGTAACCAAGGAACTGAACATCTGATTGACCTAGGTTGCATTTGGCGGGGTTGATAGTTATACCGTTTTGTTCGAGTCTTTTGAGTACCGTATGCAGGTGTTCTCGGTGTTGCGTTTCGTTTTCTGATGCCAAAAGTAGATCGTCGATGAAAGGGAAAACAAAATCTAATCCTCGTAGGACTTCGTGGATATACCGTTGAAAGGTTTGTCCCGCGTTCTTTAAACCAGGGCACATACGTGGGAATTCATATAGTCCCATCGGTGTGATGATTGCGGTTTTCTCTATGTCTTCTTCTCGGACATTCAGTTGTTGGTAAGCACGGTTGAGGTCTATCGTAGAGAAGATAGTCTTACCAGATAGATGATGCGTAAAATCTTTGATGCGTGGCACGGGATATCTGTCTGGTACGGTGATAGAGTTGAGTCGGCGATAGTCACCACAAACTCTGATATCACCATTCTTTTTAGGCACGATATGAAGTGGTGATGCCCATGGACTCTTGCTAGGTCTGCATAATCCTTGTTCTATCATGTTTTCGAATTCTTTCTTGACTATCTCGAAGCGATGCGGTGGAATATGACGGGCGCGGCAGTGTACTGGTGGTCCGCGAGTTTCAATACAATGTTGCACATTGATGTTGCAGTTCAATTGCATTGATGTCAGTCGCGTTATTTCCGGATATTGAGCTAGGATGTCGTGGTATGACTGCGACATGTCAATACTGCGTACGGTAGGAACATCTGTTACACATACCGGGACATTGACCTTTAAGCTCGTGACGCCGTCGATAAGTCTGCGGTTTTTCAAGTCGACGATAAGTTGATGGTACTTGAGAAAATCGGCTCCGAGAATTGGTTTCGAAACATCTGCTATTATGAACTTCCACTGGTATGGGCGTCGTAAGTTAAAGTTGAGTGTTAATGTTTTTTCGCCATACGTAGCTATTTTTGTGTTATTCGCAGCGTAAAGTTGAAATGGTAGTGGCGTTGTGACTTGACCCTTTCTTCTCGGTAGCACGGATATGTTTGCTCCCGTGTCGACCAAGAAAGATAATTTAGAGTTTTTGTCGGTGATGTATAGGCGGTGTGATTTTTCTTGAACGCCGGTGTCTGCCTCTGCCAACGTTCGGTCTAGTTTTCCGAGTTTTGTTTGTTGAAAGAGCAGGGCGATGTGCAGTGACTAGCTTGTTCCTTGAAACGTCGGTGATAATAGCAGTGTGGTGATGGTGATGTTTCTCGGCTTCGCGATCGTGATGCGCTACGGCGGTGAGATGGGTAGGTGGCGATAGTTGTGATCATTGTGATCATAAGGCGGTCTAGCTTTGAGCTCGGCTATTTCTAGCGAGAGTTTTCTTACTTCACTGATGAGATACTGCGTATCGGACTGCGGTGCTGATGTAGGTGCTGCGAATGAGTGTACGGGTGCGACTTCTGTTGATGTGGTCTGCTCCATCATTTTGTCAGCGAGTAGAGCGAATTCTTCGAGTTACGTCTTAGTGCTGAATGATTTATTGACCTCAGGTGTGTCTGGTTTGAGGTTTCCTCCGCTTCAGATGTTCGCTTCGGGTTTTCTCCGCTTCGTGTGTTTCTTGTTCAGGGTTTTCTTCGCGTCAGGCGTGCTTAGCTCGGGGTCACCACTTTAGCGCTAAGTCGTAGCACTACTTTAGTGCTATGTTTGAGCACTATTTTAGGAGATTATTTATAAGGTAGCGGAGATTTACTTTAGACAGCACTTCGGAGAATAAGTTAGGGAGAGCAATGACAAGGCGTGAAGTCGCAGTAATGAATGTGGAATGAATGTTCTTTATTAAAATAGAATTGTGTATATATAATTGTAGTATTTACATTAGTTAAACAGTGGTCACTGTGTGGGAGCGCGGCCCTCCGCCCGCGTCTCATATAACTGTTGATATTATATTTAATTTATAGCACTTAGAATAATATTCCTTTGTGCATTGTATGAGCGATTGGTTATCAAAGTGAAGGGTATGCGACGTATGCTACACATCCTATAGCTCCAGGAAATCCAGCAATACGGTGAAATTTGATCTTCACATCAGCTCGCTCAGCAATGTCAGGTTTAATAAAGCGTCTTATTTTCAATGCTAGTATTATTTTTAGAAATTTTGGCTACAATTCTTGAAACTATTGACTGACTGATTTTGTGCAAATGGGGATTTGCACATAATCAGTCAGTCAATAGTTTCATTCAGTAATCAGTCAGTCAGGCAAACAATCTGAAAATACATAATACCAATTAAGTAAGTATGTATGTACTGTAATAAATACTAATTTTAACTGATAAGTTTTTGTTTGTGTGAAAAAGAACAACTTACTTGAAAGTTTCATGTTGCATAAAATCGTAAAGCGGCTAACACTTGGATTATGGGTGGAATTGGCAATCCACGTCTGTTACCAGTAGTACCACCAATACTTTGAAATAATAGCGGCAGCAAGAAGTTCATCACAGCATCTTTATTGAAGCGAAATCTAATTTTAAATTCATTTTCATCATAAAACTCAAATGGATTATCTGCATCTCGTAAATAGCGTCGCGATATGTAATCGTAAGGGTTATCGTACACATATTCAATAAATTCTTCAAAAGAAATTATGGAAATCGGATAAAATACGCGTATTTTGGTTGAAAGTTCGTTGTTATCTTCCTCAAGGAAGCTTCAAGGTTGATGCCGACGTACCTTAAATTTGACAGTTGGTTCCTCACCTCTCACCTTACCTCGACTGAGGAAACTCTTTGAGGTGAAGAGAAAAATTGCAACTATGAATATCAAACCACCTAAGTTCGGTTGAGTCGAGTCGAGGTTTCAACTATGAATATGGGTGTTAGTATATAGAGTCTGGCTAACGAAAGCGTGACCTGATAAAGCGCGGCAAATTCAAAATATCTTTATGTGGTATTACTGACTATAGTAGGAGAAAAATGTTTTGATACTTGGAAATTTTATGTATTTACGACAATCAATTTATATAATAGTTGTTTACGAACTAATTTCTTATTTAGGGATAATACCACATAATGTTTTTAAAGACTCCGTTTGGTGTCTCGGAGCCTTGACTATGATGGATTGATTTAAAGAAACGAATGTGTAGATTTATTTATTAGTATATACATAAAATTAACCTACTTAACATGTAGTTTATTAAATTTCTTCAACAATTTTTTTAATCAACTACAGGCGTTCTGAGTATGATAATTATTTAATCATCGTACTCAAAATCCGAGTCCAAAAATTCAACCTCTAAGGATTCTTCTGTATCAGTGGAGTCGTCATCACCTACACTTATTATGATTTTTTCCAATACTTTTTCTGTTATGTGATCTCTTTGTTTGTATTATTTTATTTTCCACAATTATTACATGATTTGTCATTTTTCTTTCAATCTTCTGCAGCTATTCAGCCAAATGAGGTTTTTATCAGTGTTTTATTTTGTTTTAAGGGCACCACTCGTTGTTAGATCTTGCCATGATATTTTAGGCTTATAATTTTTGTATACATATGTTTCATCTAAATAGATGATTCGTTTTCCTTCCGTTCGTTTAGCAGTTCTTTATTGGCATAACAATTTTTACAGACTTTGTGAAGCCCTGTCTACCGAGCTAGGTACACAATACCTGTATTTCGGTAGTCAGTGTCTTCTTCTCAATAGGTTGTGCAACTTATATGCAATGAACCAAACTATGTTATTTAAAATTACATTAAATTAAATATAAAACATGAATGGATATAATTGAAATACATCATTAAAATAAATAATTACAACTTGACAATAAAATATTACAAATGAAAAAAAATAGGAAAATTAAAACAATATTTACACAACACAAATTAAAACATAAAAACTCTCGCCTCTCTCCCATGAGGGTAGGCAGCAAAATAAAGTTTATAATTTAGTAAGTCTATTAGGTACATTAGCTAAAAAGATATTGAATGTCTGCGAGTGCAATATTATAAAAAATATATATTTGTGAATAGTATGTTATGGTTAGATGATGAGTTTTTTGTGAGTTTGGTGTATGAGGGTGTAATTTTGTGTGTATGTGTGTGCGTGTGTGTGTGGTGTGTGAGTGTGTGTTTGTATTTTATTATGTGTACAATTGTAGGAAGTTATATCAGATTTGCTTCACATCATTGAGGAAGTAGTTTTTCTGTTTTTCCATAGTCCTGTGTTTGTAGCCATATCTTTGCTTTTTGTTTAGCTTCGTGATTTGTAAGAGAATTAATATTAAGGGTCTTGTTTAGCTTATTGTATAAGTATATGGTCAAAAAAATACGTTGACGCCTAGCAGACGCAGTGTTGCATCGAAAAGGTGTACAAACGTCAGGGACAGTACGTTTACTTTTGCGGTTTCTTATAAAAGGTGTAACGATGTGTTGCTTATTAACAACCTGCAGTATATATGTTTGTCTGACAGTAAGTACATTACACTTTTCATACAATTCGGCAGAGGGAAATCTATGGGGTCTAAAGGTCATAACTTTTAATAAGGATCTTTGTGCTCTTTCTACTTGTATCATAAACGTTTTGCAAGCACCTCCCCAGACTACAATACAGTAACTCAACACTGATTGCACAAGTGCAAAGTAAACTCTGCGCAATAAGTCTAAGTCAGCTACATGTCTCAATTTATTAAATACCCATATCACTTTCCTGACACGCGTAGTGGTGAGATCTATATGTTGACGCCAGCTTAGTTTCTCATCCACTAGTATTCCAAGATACTTAACATGCGCAACCTTAGTTAAGGGCAAACATGAGCAGTCTGTGTCAATTGAAGCTAAGCCACATGTATGTTGCTTAATATTTATGTTTATAGGCTTTGATTTAGAGAAGTGGAATTGCAAATAGGTAGATTTTGAGAGGTTTAATGTGAGAAGATTAGCCTTTAACCAATTACCTACTTTATGCAAACCAGATTCAGCCATATTTCGAGCTTCATCCCAGGTATCTCCATGAAATATCAAAGCCGTGTCATCGGCATATGTAAATATTTTTCCGTTTGAAAGGGATTGTTGGCATAGGTCATTGATGTAAATTAGAAAGAGGCTGGGGCCGAGAATACTGCCTTGCGGAACGCCATAGGTTACCCTCGCATCTGAACTAAGGTATTCTTTAATTTTAATGCGTTGTGTGCGGTTATAAAGAAAGTCTTTAAATATGTTTAAAGCATTACCGCGAATACCAATCCGATCCAACTTGTCCACAAGAATGGGAATCGAAACGGTATCGAACGCCTTGGTGAGTAATTTAACAGTAATTTAATTTAAACAGTAATTTCTTGTAGATAAAGATGTCTCCAAGCAGCAATATCAAAACGTTCGACAAGAACCGTTCGTTCATTTTTATTTTTCTTGAACTCATACTCTTTAGCAATTAATATTTCACGCAGAATTTCTCTACATCCACTAAAGCCAATGCTAGAATGTAATTTTTCTAGCAATGTTCGCAATGTTGGGACCTCCTGTCTCACAATATAAAATTCTTTGATTTTATTTCTTATTGCATCAATATCAAACTGTCTAAATCCAACACTGAGCTTTTGTGTGGGCGTTTTTTTTTCCTCCTTTTTTTAGTCTTGTGACACCAACCCCTGCAAAACGAAGTATAAAATGCATATTAAAAAATTAAGGTACTCAGACAATTTGATAATGTCAAATAACACAACTCTTAAACAAAATATTCTTAACCGTAACATACGTACCAGTTAATGAAGATATTTCTTCTAAGAACTTAGTCTGAGTTTCTATTAAAGATTTTTTCTCCAAATTTTTTGACGTTTCAACAATTCGCAGATTCTTTGAATATCTCCAATATTATCTATAAAGATAAGAATAAGTATCATAATATCGTAAATAGGTATATCTAATAATCAGCCACCAAGGATCAACATTACAAAGTCGTACTAACCTAAAAAATCTGAGATGCATCTGAACATTGTTGTTTTTCTTGAAAAACAATTTCTTTCTCTTCTTGTTTTTATTTAAACTTACTGATCATAGTATGTAGCAGATTTCGCACGTTACTTTTTAGTTCCCAGGGTTTTAAACTATCTCCATGCCACATGTTTTCGAAAGCGGCTCTGTGATTTAACCGTGAAAGCGTAACAGACCGACACAGACCTTTGTATTTATAATTGAATTTATTTCTTTCTTTCTATTTAGTAAGTTGTTAAGAAAAAAACCGGCCAAGTATGAGTCGGACTCGCGCATGAAGGGTATTTTTATAGGTAGGTAATTAATGGTACGGAACCATTACCTATAAAAAGCGCCAAAAAAATCACAACTGTTGTATGAGAGTCTCCCTTAAATATTTATTTTAATTAATTTTTAGTATTTTTTGTTATAGCGCTAACAGAAATACATCATTTGTAAGTTTAATAATAAGTGTCTTAAAAAACCTGCAAATATTGGATCAAATAAAATTGTCCTTACGTTTATCACGAATTGATATACACACTACTAGAAAGAGATAGCTAGGTCCTTCGAGGGTATACTCTTCGGAACGGATTTGAGCTTCGCGTCCGCATTCCAGTTTAGGTACAAGTTCCTTGGTCACAATCTAACTAACACTGATAGTGACAAAGGTTCTTACGGTGGTGGCACCATCTGCGATTAGCTTTCACTTGCACGCCCCATTGTAATCACAGACCACAGAGTATAATAATGCAGTCGGTGTGAAACGCGCGTCGGTGTAACACGGAAGCTCACTTTAACGTCTTTTTTTTTAATAAAAGCTGCTCTCTAGATTATTCAGTTCTATTTTATCAACCGACGACAAAAAGAGGAGGTTATCAATTCGACGCGTATATTTTTTTTTTAATATTTGATTACCGGTTACTCGAAGACGGCTGAACCGATTTGGAAAATTCTTGTTTTGATTGAAAGGGTATACTTTGAAATTGGTCCCATTTTAATAAAAGTCAGGTTCTGATGATAGAATCCTGGAGAAATCGAGGGAACTCTTCAAATATTATAGGCACACCTATGACGTTTTGGGTATTTATTATAGTAACTTGTGCAGTTGCTCTCAAAAAGTACCATTTGAGGAAGTGGAACTAATGATGAAGACCACAGATGGCCACCGAAACTACTCAATAATAAGTATTGAGTGGATTGCGATTCGATTACTTGAATATGGATGTTAAGCACTTTATGCTCGTCACAATGCATATGGTGATGTAGAGCTGATGGTGAAGTACCAGGAGAACTCCTCAACCATTAACGGCCCAGCATTGGGAAAAGCAATATTTTGTAAAAGTTTATAAGTAGTTGACATTTAGGTTCTTGTAACTAGGTAAATTAAAAATAGACCAACTAAAAAGAGTGAAATAAAAACTTTTTACCAAAAAATTAAACCGACTCCCAAAAAACACTGCAAAGTGAAAAATAACTTTAATTTCGGAAGTCGGTGCCAAAAACGAAAATACAAAACTAAAGACACCGACTAACGAAATTAAAGTTATTTTTCACTTTGCAGTGTTTTTTGGGAGTCAGTTTAATTTTTTAGTAAAAAGTTTTTATTTAAAAGATAATAGGGTCAAGTTTGTGAATTAATCTGTGAATAATTTTATATATACTTGCTTTTTTCTAGAAATATTTTGATTCCATTTTCTAGTTAAATTCTAATAAGATAAACATGTACTAAGGTACTAGAAACAACTTTAAATCTGTCGCCAGCCTCGTGTTGTGACACAAAGGAACTCCGACAGGTCGGAACCTGTCGGAAGTGAATGTTGGTCATAACACAGAGTCTCAAGGACACACCACGAGGCTACTCACTGTCATTAGTTGATTTACTATTATCATATCTCGTGTCCCACACGAGTTCATTTCCTGTACCTAACCATATAAGAGGGCCAGATTCGCTGGCACAGTGTTCCCAATGACGCAATCACCTTGCACCAAGAGAGCCGTAGGGAAACAAGTACAGTGGCACACAAACACAAAAACCGACCGTCCTTCCGTCCTCGCCGCCGAGGCCCGCCGCGTCGTCCCCGTAATAGTCCACCCCGACCCTTGCCAGAGCCAGCCCGCGACGCTGAGCCAGTAGCTTTAAATTCCCTTATTAATAATAATAATGATACCGTGAAACCCTCCAACATTGCCCCTCCTTCCTATCTTTGCCCAGAGAGAAAAAATAACTTAAAATCGATTTTCATAAAAAACTATTGATTTGATTGTTTGTTTTTCTCTCTGGTATGAATTTTGATAATATCTACGTGCAATACCGATGTGTCAAAAAATTCTAACCCCTTTTAGTAAGCCAGCAAGTGTTGTTTTAACGACGTGGTGAAAACGTGGTGCAAATATTTTGCTCAAAAACTTCATCAGCAGGGCGCAAGCTATTTGACTGACGTGATTATGACAATCAGTAAATAAAAGGGCATGTAAAATGATGTTGACGTGGCGATTTCGGAACAGAAACGGCTATTAGATTTCAAATTATGGTGTTGGGCAATGTTAGGTTATAAAGCAGAACATCAACAGTCCCAACATTGCCCACCGGTTATTGAGTGCTAGGGTTGTCAACCTGTTCTTTTTACAGACGGGGAGTCAAGTACCCGCAATGAATTCTCAACAGTACGAAGGGATGTATCTCTCTCATGTTCAGTTGTACTGCTGATGGCAAACGTCTATCGCCTGTTATGTATAATATTGTGTACTAGCTTTTGCCCGCGACTTCGTCCGCGTAGAATAGTTACTTTGGGCTAACGTTAAATTTCACCCCGATTTTGAAGTATTCTTCATTGGTGCTCCACTCCTATTGGCCTTAGCGTAATGATATATAGCCTATAGCCTTTCTCTATAAATTGACTATTTAATTTAAAATATTTTTTCAATTCTAATCAGTAGTTCCTGAGATTATCGCGTTCAAACAAACAAACAAACTCTTCAGCCTTATATTATTAGCATAGATAGCTGTTGCCCGCGACTTCGTCCACGTTTCCGTCGTTTTTCGTAAAAAAAGTAGCCTATGTCCTTCCTCACGGTTCGGTGATTTTGATGTAACACACAGATTAACTTTCGTAATTTAGTAGGGAAATATAATATGTCAATCTATAATACTGTAGAAAAATATCGCAATACGGAACCTCGCCATATTATTGGGAATAGCTGTGCCCGCGTCTCCTTCAGCGTGTAACTCCTTGTGTGTTATTAAGTTAATGTATTGGTAATATTGTTTAGATCACGTTCACATGAGGCTTAAGTACCTATAGAACGACAATACTTCAGCGCAAAGCTTCCGGGTAAACTATGTTGAAAGTTGACCCGTCCGGCACGTGAACATAAAGATTTCTAGAACTGCTAACCCGGGAAAGAGCGACGTACAACTGACCATGCGAGAAAGAACTGACACCGAGATCTACTCCAGCAACACGAAAAGTCTACCCTTGAGCCTTATTAATTGTCATTGAATAACACACCGATACTGGGAATCGCGTTCTTTTAAATTGGAATGGAAAATTATTTGGTATTATGGGAATTCTGGGAATAAAGACGGTTTCTCCTGCACCGCAACCTGTTAAAATTTGAGACTCGATTACATTTTGTTGCAACTGGGTTACTTTTAGCCGAGTTCCAGTGAAAAGTTGTGGTGGTTTTAAATTTCGGAGCAGAATAATAATCAGAAAGCTTCGAACTGCTAAGCTATCGGGAGTTACACGTGTTATTGTGAGTCAACCATAAAAGATAGATATATGCTGTCGTGGGATATTTGTTATATAATTTTAAGGAGAACATTTCCGTCATATATGATTTCTGTGTAGCTTTAACCATTAAGGTTGCACACGCGACGGAAGCTTAAAAAATGGAGTAACTTCTCCCGTTTTCCCAACATTTCCCTTCACTGCTCTGCTCCTATTGATTGTAGCGTGATGAAAAGTATACTATAACCTGCTCAGGAGTATGAAAAATAATTGTACCAAGTTTCGTTAAAATCCGTCGAGTAGTTTTTGTTTCTATAACGGTTATACAGACAGACAGACAGACATACAGACAGACAGACAGACAGACAGACAAAAATTTTACTGATTGCATTTTTGGCATCAGTATCGATCCCTAATCACCCTCTGATAGTTATTTTGTAAATATATTTCATGTACAGAATTGACCTCTCTACAGATTTATTATAAGTATAGATAAGGCTGAACATTTATACACTGAATGGGTTTTAAATGGGCCTGATGAAGCTCGGTACAACTGCACAAAAAGTAGATGGTTCGACTCTGTGATGTTTGAAGATTATTTCAGAACTATTATTGTGTTAGAATGTTTTTTTTTATTTCAATAAAGTTGATTATTCGATAATTTTTTTTTATTATTGACGGCACACCCCTGGACTTAAAGACAAAGTAAGTAAAAAGATCCTAAAAATCCTTGCCTAACATTGCCCACTGTTCCTGAAGATAAACTATTAAGTTAAGTACTAATTTTATGTGGTTGGTCGTATCTTTGTCCAATTCCCTTTTCTTGGCCTTTAAAATAAGCTTCATATGTCTTAAAATGGCTTGACATTTGAAGTGTGGCAAAGTTAGGCACATTTGCACCTAACTTTACCCGCCTCTTTATTTTCTATTTTTAGAGAAAATATGGAGAAATTAAGATATAAAATTATTTAAATCAATTCTAAAATGGCATAATTAACGTATTCAAGATTCAAGGGTATTTTATATGCTGTAACTTTTTGGGAAGGGTTAAAAAACTGTAAAAAGCGGGCAATGTTGGAGGGTTTCACGGTATGATCCAGCCTGTCCCTAGCTGCCCTCCCCCTGCGACGCCCTAAGCCGAGGTCCGTACCCCACAGGGGGTGCCCTTAGCGTGTAGTCGCCTAGTTTGTAAGTTTTTTAATAAGCCCTGGCTGGAGGCTTTAATTAATGTATTAGTTAAGGCAACCACAGGCAAGCTCGGTTAAGCAGCCGACAACCTCAGAGGTTGACCTGCGAGATGCCACACACAAAAAAAAAAATGGCACAGTGTGGAAACCTTCGCGCATTTCTAAGATTCACCGACCAAGGCATACCCTAGTCACTCCCGATGACGCAATCACCCTGCTCCAAGAGAGCCGTAAGGAAACCAGCACAGTTTATAAAAACAAAAATCGACCGTCTTTCCGTCCTCGCTGCCGTGGCCCGCCGCCGCGACGTCCCTGTAATTGTCCGCCCCGACTAGGGCGTGCAAACCCGGTTTTGCTAAAAATCGGAAACCGGACAAAATTTACCGATTTTTGAAAACCGGGTTTGAGAGACAAATCCGGAGTTACCTCCGGTTTTGTATTAGCAGGTGTCTTGCACTATTTGCATGATTAGGAAGACTTCTCCACACAAGATGACGATGATACTTTTCCCAAAACCAATGGTGCTGACATATCTGATACTATTACAAACTTATTGCAGCTAAAATATAAGCCCAAGGACTCTGATACCATCCCCATAGTTCTCTCCGAGCAGTCCGCGTCATCGTTATCTTCATCATCTGACGCTGAAGTTTTAGCTGATGAGCTAACTCTTCAAGACCAGCTTGATAAGAAATTGGATAAATGCAGGAAAGCCCCCAAGAATTTGTCTGATTTCTACCTTGCAGGGTTTGTCAAGGTAGAGCAAGCCATGTATGAAAGCGGAGGGCATCGGGGTGTGTAACTCACAGAAGCTTACAACTATTTGATGTGTGTACTACCAACAAGTGTTGAGAGTGAGAGGGCTTTTTCGAGTGCTGGGTACTTTTGCAACAAAATAAGAAGTACGCTATCTGATAAAATGTTAGATGCACTTCTATTCTTAAGAACACATTTTCAAAAACAGCGCTCTCTTGGAAAAAAATATTGTTTATTTAAATTAGTGTATGGTACACAGTTGATTTGATCTCGTTTTATGGTCAAATATGAATCCTTTAATAATGCTGTTGGTAGTTCGTAATTAAAGAGCTCAACACCAGAGTACCACAAACTTGTTGTTGATTTGATTTCTGTTAGTTAATGTTTATATTATTTTAAGTTCATGTTATCCAAGCTATTAATGTGGTCTACTTGGTATTGTATTGGTAGGCATAAATGGTTGGTGGTAATATTGTTTTCTTGTTAAAATTGTACTGTATAAAAAATATAAAAATGTCTCCAAAACCGGGGCTAACACCGGTTTTCGGTTTTAAGGCCCTGAAAACCGGAATTCAAAACCGGTTTTGAAGATCTTCCGGTTTTGCACGCCCTAGCCCCAACCCTTGCCAGAGCCAGCCCGTGACATTGAGCCAGTAGCTTTAAATTCCCTTATTAATAATAATAATGATATGATCCAGCCTGTCCCTAGCTGCCCTCCCCCTGCAACGCCCTAAGCTGAGGTCCGTACGCCACAAGGGGTGCCCTTAGCGTGTAGTCGCCTAGTTTGTAAGTTTTTTTAATAAGCCCTGGCTGGAGGCTTTAATTTATTAATTAAGGCAACCACAGGCAAGCCCGGTTAAGCAGCCGACAACCTCAGAGGTTGACCTGCGAGATGCCAATCACAAAAAAAAACTGGCACATTGTTGTTGAAATGTAGTTGAAATCCAGCAAGCTAAGGAAAAGGAAGTAAGGCCGTGCGCGCACTGCGTTGCGTTTTGGAAACGCAAAATTTGTGAAGTATGGAGTGTCATAGAAGTGCGCGCACTGCGGTCAGTCTACCGGTGCGGTAGAACTACCGGAATTGCGGCCACCGAAAGGCAGTGCGCGCACGGCCTAAATCTATACTAATATTATAAAGCGGAAAAGTTTCTTTATTTGTTTGCTTGAACGCGCTAATCTTCGAAAGTACTGGGTGGATTTGGATGCAATTTGGTATGGACGTAGCTTGAAGCTTGAGGAAGGTTATAGGCTACTTTTTACCCAACTGCAAAAAAGGAGAGTTATGTTTTTACCGTGATAGAATCCACGGGAGCGAAGCCCCGCGTGAGTACTAGTAGTGAAATAAAGCGAACAAGTGATTAGAAGAGCATTGGTGTTTCATTAAACATACAGTCCACAAACATATTACGTCCCGACAGCGCAAATTAAGTGGTTACAAGATGGTTACAAGAGGATATCAGTGACGCCCCAGATCATAACATTTTGTGGTCCTATCCTCACTCGTTTTGTATTTTCTTTTTTTTTCACACCGCCTTCCGAAATTAAAATTATTTTTGGTTTTGTAGTGTTTTGATATGGAAGTCGGTTTTATTTTTTGCAAAAAAGTTTTTATTTTTACGCTTTTTAGTGGGTCAGTTTGTAATTAATCTAGTTACAAAAGCCAAAATGTCAACTACTTATCACCTTCACCAGCAGGGTGAACGAAAAGATCGTCAATGTAAATATTTTTTTTAGACTTTTGTCTATATTTCAGTAACGGCTTGTCCGATTTCGATAAAATTTTCATGGGACCATTTGGAAATTATACCCTTTTCAACAAAAAAAGAATTTTTCAGATCGGTTGGCAAGCGACGGAGCTATGCCCGAACAAACATAAAAAAAAACAAACAAACATTCGAATTGAGAACCTCCTCCTTTGTTAGAAGTCGGTTAAAAAAGATCAAGACGAACTGAGAACCTCTTCCTTTTTTTTTGAAGTCGGTTAAAAATTGTTATTGAAAAGAAAAACGTATAGTCATGTTAACCAAAAGATTCGAATCAAAAGATTTTAAATACTATCTCAGAACGGTTGAGAATACATACTTAAAATTACTGGCAATAGTTGCTTCAAAAGATTATCAGTTACTTTACGATTTCTATGCTATCATCATTCTTCGGAGCCTCAAATATACCAATTTAGTACTGAATACCAAAAACGGTCAGACTACTGCGCAGGCGACTGGAGTACATGTATACACAGGTACACCTTACGGTGTCACTAGAAAGACATTATTTACGATTTTGCGCCGGTCTACTGTTCGGTAAAAAAAATGCACAGGTCTAGTCCCATACACGCTCCGGTCTACCTGCGCAGGCATACCTGCATAGGTAGGCCTCTCCGGTGCACTGTAGTGTGTATGGCCGGCTTTACTCTACAATATTTCATACATAACTAATAATATGTTTTATTGTTAAAAATAAAACATTTATAAACATTTCTTTATTGCCAGTAACAAAAATCTTGAACATCGTAGAAATCTTTAAGATACCGCCACCTAGTTATATAGTTTCACAATTATAATTTTAGCATAGCAACACCAAGCACAGTTTCCTTTATTGTGAACGCAGACCTAGCCGCACCGCACGCGCCGCAGTCTTTGCATTCGAATTCTTTATATGAAGTTCTATGCAACCTCGCACACCTATCCGCGTCGCAGTCGCCGCAGTCCCTGAAACGACCGAACTCCCCAAACCGCAGCTGATGACGTCATCCGCACGCAGCGGACGCTGCGGTTAGCGCAGCGCGGATGACGTCATTCGCATCCACGGCGCGCAGTGTTGCCAGAGTTATAATGTAGACAGAGAATCTCTGTCAACGGTTTATAATAAAATTACTTATTCTCGTATAAATAATTACTTGCTTATTCCCTATTATAGCACCTACAGATAAAATTACACAAAAGAGCAAAATACCAATACCAAATACAGATTTTTTACAGATTTTTTAAATCTTCGGTACAGATAATGCTTTCAAAAATCTGGCAACACTGCAAATGCGATGCGTGCGGGGACGGGAACGACTGCAGCGACTGCGGCGCGCAAAGAGTATGTAATACACTATGTTTTAGGTCTGCGTTCACCTTTATATCGAATGAGTTTGTTGGTTACAATTTGCAGAGAGATGTGCCAAATTGAGATAATCCCAACTCGATTTAACTCGAGATGAAATTCACGTAACTTGAATTGAACTCGAGTTGTAATTGAGTACAGGATTTGTTTTAATTCACCAATTGAATGACTCAGTTTCGTAACAATATTTATAAAATTGGTATACCTAATCATAATTAATTAAAGTAGGTATATAAATTATCAGCAAAATGATTTTTTCTTGGCATTTCAATAGATTTATACGATAAATAAACATTAGAATTTAGAAATGGTAGATAAACACTTATGAAAACAAAACTCGAAACCGACGACGACGTACCGATAATAATCCGATATAGTTATGCCTACGCGCGCAGCTGTAGCTAATATTGCGCGGAACTTAATACCTACGTTGCGTCTATTGGCTCGGACTCTGAGTTGATGTTTTTAATTATTATAAAATTGCAGGCTGTATAAAGCTACATTATCAGCAAGTAGCACAGACTAAGTATATGCTATTGATAAGATGGTCACCCATTCGTGGACTGACCTCGGGAAGCGTTGCTTAACATTTAAAATCAAAAAGCCTTAGCTTTTATTATTTAACCATGAGCTCCTGATGTGATTATATTATACAGTAAATCGGTTAATAGTTATTTGCTTAAACACTGTCTGTCTTGCACATTTTGACAAGTGAATTAATGACAACAAAACAATGCATAATAATATTTTTACACAGCTATAATATGCAAACATGCATAAGTAGAACTCATTAGAGGTGTAAAGAATATTGCAGCCCACTGAATTATCCGCATTGCATTTAAACTAAGTATCACATTATTATTATTACATTAAAATACAATCAATATTGATTAAAATTATTAAAAACTAATTTTTAACAAAATAAAAAACAATTTATTAAATTAACATGTATCTACAATTGCGAAAAGGGGACCCAATATTATGATTAGTCTCAGTATTTAGGCATATAAGTATAATCATAGGTACCTCGCCGTAATTTCACAAATAAACGTCAATTTAGATTGACGGTTTATTTATAAAGAAAGACCGAACGGCATGTCTTTATTCCCTTGGAAGATGGGTAGGCCTTTAGTGTGGGACGCCACGTGTGTCGATTCTCTTTTACCATCCCATCTTTCCAGCTCGTCTTGCTGTGCTGGCGCTGCCGCCGCCGCTTGAGGTTCTTAGCAGCCGCAGGCTGCTAAGAACCTCAAGCGGCGGAAATATAATAACCTTGTTGGTAGTTATATAGTCGACATATTTTTCCTCAGCAAAAATTTATTCAGGAAACAAATTCGAGCAATTATTAAGGATCGGCAGTTGACTTTGTGATTAACGTGTAATTTCGTCTGCCCTGTTTATGAAATCATTTGTATTTTACATTTTCTGCACCGCACTTTATTAACTGTTGCTTTTCTTTTAGTTTATAAAGTAAATCACACCGTATTATAATTATGTCGCTCTAGTTTTTATATAGTAATCCGTGGAAAACGTTGTGGGTAGCATATTTATCATATTTTTGTATGTAAGCCTATGTATAACTATGTAATATGTTACTGTTTGTTTTTCCCTAAAATAAATAAATAAATAAATAAATATATTTTCGAGCCATTTGGGTTTGAAACCTTTGGGTCGTAGGGTTCGAGTGCTCACAAAAGTGCTTATTTAAAGATATATCCAGACGCCTAGTTGACCCTTCGCGTGATCCATGGGCTGGATTTTACCTTGGACAGAGGTTAAAAATTACCATACAACGTGGCAATGCCGCCAGTCTTTTGGGCACATTACCAGTAGACAGTGATGCGCACGAATTTCTGGATGCCATATTTTAGTTTATCTTTAGATGCAGTTTAGGGTTTTTATTTATGTGTTTAAAGTGTTAAAAACTTCATGTTAAAATCTAATAAAATAAAAAAAACAGGTACGACAGCTGAGATTATTTCAGAAAATCTTAGACAAGAACGCTAAGTGCTTTGGGTGTAAGCAAATCTATACTTATACTTTCACGTCAAGACGGAGCAACGGTTCGCTATATTTTCTGGTGTCAAGACAGTTGAAAGGCTGGACAGTGACATAGGCTTCTTTAATTATAAGACCTGTTCACAAAATAATATCAGTATACTTAAGGTGAACGCGGACCTAGCCGCACCGAATTCTCTACAGTCCCCGCAGTCATCGCTTTTTGTTAATGGCCTCGCACACCTATCCGCTAGAGATGAGATATACTTGCAAATATCAATACCATGGCTTGCAAGTACGAGTCTGTAAAAATACCAGGGTCGGAAACCAGGTATTAAAATACTAGAAAGTATTTTGAGCCACTACGGATTTCAGTCTACTAGTCCAGGTCGTACAATGCCACAATCTAGTACGGCTTTTGTAGATGAAATGAAATCTTTCCTTCCTACTTTAATTACAGAAATTAATAATTCACTTAATTAAATTCACGGAAATATGTTTTCTTTGCACATCCTTGGTAAGGTTTGACCACAGAGTACTTTTGTATATAGGTTTGAAACTCCCGATTCGTATGATATTAATACTTTGCACATTTTACATTCAGCTTTATTTTAGCCAAACTTTTCTTAGGAGCCATGGTTTGTAACTGTATTTTTATTTAAACTAGTATGTCTTATCAATTTTAAAAGAAAACAACAAATTTAAATATTTACATTCCTAACTAATAAAAAAAGTCACTTACACATAAAAAAGCAGTATTGTTTATTTTCACACTAACTGTTAATAGTTTAAATTCAATAAACTCGCGAAATAATAAAGTCACGGTCAGTTGTACCGTGTCAATCCAAAACACTGTAACTACAAAAAACAAAATTTGAGAAATTGAGCAAAATAGTTTTTTTCTGTTTTTTGAAGATTACTCCAAAAGTTACTTTGGAAAGTATTCAGTGTTTGATATCAAATTAAAGGTAATTTTATAAGTATCTAGCCCGCTAGGTTTCATATACAAGTAGAATATACACAACAAATAATCGTGAATAACTTGTAATGCCATAATAGTCGTCAGAAGCAAATGAAGAAATTGTTACGACAATACACTGTATGTGTTAGAGTTACAGTGTATTGACCTGATAAAACAGGGCCTAGAAATATATCATAGGAATTTGCAGTCGGATTTTTTATTAGATGGAGTCTATCATATGTATTTAAAAATAAAATATCGAGTTAAAAAGACTCGTAGGTGCACAATTAGGTATATAGATATTTTACAAAAAGTTTGTAAAATATTTTTTTAACTATTATGGCAACAGAATCAGTCTTACAGTTTCATATAAAAACTGGAAGATAAGATAACTAACAAGACAATAAAATTGTATGAACTTACATAATAATTAATCATCAAAATTAATTTAGCGACAAGAACACCAAAATTAGTAGATAATGAATGAGTAGATTGGTTTGCCATTTGCAATTTCACTAAAAGATTTTGTGCATCCTTTCTTTTCAAGAAATGTATTTGTTTATATTCTCCTTCCATAATCATTAGCAAATATGGAAACCTTCTAGATTTATTTATTTATTAAAACTTTATACAACATTAAATGCACAAAGGCGGACTTAATGCCTTAGGCATTCTCTACCAGTCAGCCACGGGTGATAAAGAGATAACATGGCAGGTGCATAAAAAAATTAACTGTGTAAGTAGATTATATATTCAAAGCAAAAGACAAGGTTTTGAAAAGACGATCATATCTTTTTGAGTAAGTTACAGCCACTTCCGTGTTTTGTAGCTACGTCTTTATATATTGTACAAAATCGAAAGAAGTATAAGGAAGTGGCATTGACTTATGAGTTAATTCGTAATAATTTTTAAATTTTGTACATGTCATGCACTAGCTCTGCAGAAGAAATTTTCATTTCTTTAACCATCTTATGGAAATGAGACCAACTACATGGTTACATATATTCTTCTACACAATAACTTTAAAGTCTTGGAAAATAAAGAAAACAGTCTCTGTCTCTACACAAAAAAATATTACAGCTGATCCCCGCTTCCGGCAGTCGTCCGTTCGTTCTCTGTCAAATCATCCAATAACCATTGAGATCGCCGCCGGTTCTCGCTCCTGATTGGCGCGCCCGCAACGCGCAAGCATGCTACTTTGTTTTGACAAAACACTGTATCTTGCAACGCGCGAAAATTATTTTGGCAGTACACGGTATCTTAAGTTGCCGTGTTTTGTTATAGTAAAACTGTATTTTTAAGTAAATACAGTGTTATTAGCATAGTCATATCTCAGAACTTTTCATACAAAGTAAAAAATGTGTGAATGCAGGACGATAGAATAGGGTAAAAGAAATCGAATGAGCGTTGTTAATCCAAAACACTGTATCTTAAGATACAGTGTTTTGGATTTACACGGTACAGTTGGTAAATTGCATAACAAGCTCGCACTCACTCAAACTACACCTGACGAAAGAAAAATAAAAAACGTAAACATAACAAAATACCCAAGTAACACAATCGCGTCTAAAAACGGACTATTAGATATCTAATTGAATTTAATTTTATCGTCTACCTTAAGAGTAAAATATCCCCCAAGTAATCTTCAAGAACGCTTATAGACACAGTTTAGTAAAAGTGGGCACAACCTTATCCGCTCGCATAAGAATGAGTTAAGAAAACATGAATAGATAGAGATAAGAGTTGTAAATTTTCTAATTGTCTATAGAGATTTTTCTAGTGTCTCACTAAACTGTTTATAGATCACAAATTTTACTAGTAGATATTATAGAGACTATTGCATCATGGCGTAACAAATTTCTTATTTCATATATACTTATGTTTTAGCTAATTAAAAAACAAGCAAATCTATATGCGATTCAAATTCTATCGTCGATTATTATGTAAAACTCTCTTAAAATAAGAGCGCCCGCTGTAAATGTAAGATTTAATATATTTTTACCAAATTATTTCTATAAGGCAATTTTTGAAATTGCATTATAATGTTTCAAATACTCATTTTATTTAAAATATGGTAATTTAAAACATGTTAAATGTTTAATTAGACATAATATAATTATAAAAAATAATAATAAGCATTAAAATATGTAACGAAAATCATTTGAAGCAAAATTAACCAATAAAAATGGCGTCAAGATAAAATTTACTAGAAAAACGACAGAATAAAACAAAACAGATTTATGAGTGGTTTAAGATTATCTAGTAACTGTCATCCAGGTCATTAGATGTGTTGTGAACGGAAAACGATTTTATGCAGTAACAGAGCAATCTAATTAATCAATTCAAGAGGGTAAGTAAAAGATTTTTTATTTATAGACAATGTGAAAAATAGTAGGTATAATAGTAGGTAGGTATGTATAGATATACGCCGGCGACGGTGGCGGTGCCAAAGACGCAAAGTGTTAACATAAGGCTGGTATACAAAAGTGGACGGATCCTTCCGTAGCTGCGTACCCCTACCTATTCGTATTTAATTTGTTATGGGCATATTCGCAGATTTGCGTACAAAGCCCGTAATTTGACCGAGTAATAGATGAGTAACGCATGTTTTGACATGTTCGGTTGTATTATACCTACTCAGGCGCGGTCGCAGCCTGCAATTTTGGAGGGGTCACTTATAATAAAATAAGTCGACTAAATTTGACTTTATTGCACAGTACACTATTTTATTCCTTTTTTAGCGGAAGGGAGTGTCAGGCTTCTTCTGACTAAAAACCGACCCTGTTCCTTCAGTTGCCTTTGTGGTCCGTGGCCGTGGTGTCTCGTTAGAACATTCCCAGCAGGCAAAGACTCAACACGACGCACCGTCTCTCCGAGCCTGGTAACCAAGGGCTGCCATCCATCCGGTTTTCCCCGGATCTGTCCTAGTTTGGAGAGCGTCCGGGGGGATTTTCCCTATAAGCGTTCATGTCTTACGGGTGCTAAAAAGCACGATGATTTTATCACATTGTTTTTATAATGTTGATTTATATAAAGAAAGAGACTATATGAAAAAATATAGAGCTCTATCGTAGCTCTATAATGTTATAAAAAAAATAAAACCATAAGTAAACCTCGTTTTGTTTTCAACTTCGAAAATATTTTTTTCTAGTGTGTCCGGGAAAAAACTATAATTTTAGTTGGAGGTTGGTTTTTGAAGTCTGAGGCCGGCAATTTAGGTGACAGCAGACCTATCCTTACCGAACGGTGGGCTACCCCTGCTCACCAGCCGCAAACCCACGCCAACGACGGCCGGACATCGGCTGCCAACGCCCGAGGCGTCTCCAGCGGCGGCTGGGGCGTGAGGAAGCAAGTTGTCTCTCCCTCACGCATTCAGCCTCCTCCTTCGCTAGCATGACTGCGTCGCAGAAGGAAGCAACTGCATCCCATTCCCGCTCGCCCCACACCATGGTCTGAACCAGGAACGAAAGATCGCCGCTGCTAATCGCCTCCACAAGGACACGGCGGTGCTCCGCCCAAGCGGGGCTCACTTCAACCGTATGCTCCACCGCTTCCTGCGGGTTATCTTCACAATGACGACACCCAGGCGGGTCCTCCCGCTGTTTCGAATACAGGTTCCTCCCGAAACAGCCTCAGCACCTGCATCAGGCGGAAGGTGAGGACGCCATGGCGTCAGCTCATCGGCGGCTCCAGCCACTCCCCAAAGAGGTGATTTATCGGCGCAATTGAGGCATGCCTAGTCCTTGCGCCAATTGTGCAAGCGCGCGAGTCCTACCACCTCCAGATACTATGGCAAGGACCGTACAATCTCCGCGTAGAGCGTTTGGCCGTCCTAGATTGGGCAGGAGCTGCTTCAATGCAGCCTCTGCCTCGTCCAGCCTTAGAGCCAAACGTCGGAAGAGCTTTACGAAGTTCCACCGGCTGTCGAGGACGAAACCAAGCACACCATAAAATGTATCAGAGCCCGTTCCCACTTATCCGATCAGTCTTTTTTCTCGGTCAGTCTAAATAGACGGATGTGCCAGTGGCAGTACAATTTGTATGGAGCTGTTCACATTATGACTGATCCGGGAAAAAAAACTGATCGGAGTTATTTAACGGACGTTTTGCCACTACGACGATCAGTCAATACGCCAAGATCGGAACGTTGCGTCTAGACTGAAGACAAGACCCCCTCCGCCCCGCCCTTCCTCACGTCGCTAGTCTCATTCGGCGTCTAGTGTATTACATTCTCTTTGGCGTCAGTGCTCGTGCAAAATGGACGTGGACGCTTGCGCGTTAATATCGCTAGTCAAAAATAAACCCATATTGTGGGATAAAACGTTGGACGAGTACAAATTCACAAATCGACGATTAGAAGCGTGGCGGGAAATTTGCATAATATTAAATCCTGAGTTTGAGAAACTGGACGAAAAAGAAAGAAAAAAATTTGGTAAGTTAATTTTTTATTCAATACTATGTAAGTAGGTAGTTTCATATAGCTGCATCCTACCAAGGTATTCTTCTCTTGCTCTTCGAATTATATTTGCAGTAGGACCACCTCTACACGGTCGCGGATGTGAACGATGTGGAAACGGGCCCGTTTCTTTACTTATTGGGTTTTGTTGTAAATTAATACCGTCTTTATCTCGGACAAAGTTATGTAAAACCCTAGAAGCTTTTATGACGTTAATCGCCGTTTCTATTTGAAGATCTATCGGCCCATGTAGGCTAGAATACCAAAGGCACACTCAACATAATTATCTTCTAGCTCGGCTCAAGCGATAGTTGAAGATTTTTTTTCATGATCTAAATGTGTACCCCGATATAGTCTTAAGAGATTCGGTGTTAAGCTAAAGCCTTCGTCACCAATGAGTACATACGGCATTTCTTCATGATTGTGTGGTTTCTTGTACAGGCTTGGGGTTTGGCATATTTAATGAACCATCATTAAATTTTTACCAAAAGGTACTGTTCTTTAATATCGGTTTAAAGAAACTTTATTCCCAATAAAGACATAAGTCACTTACTTGAGAACAATGCTAAAAGTAAAGAATACAATATGTTCGTTATCAGTATTACAATACAGTAGTTACCCATCCAATGCATTCATTTCTCCAGAAGTGATTGATCCGCAATGATATGGTAGAATCACACTATTTTCCATATGAACCAACACTTATGTAGATGAATCGGTATTCTGAATCGACCACAGCAAGTAATACAAAAGAGAAATAATCTTTATAATTAAAGAACATAGAACCACTATGGCATGGTTTTATAATTCTGATATGCTTTCCGTGTACAGCTCCAAGACAATGAGGAAAGTTAGCTTTAGTTTCAAATTCATTTGTAATGGCTTCCCATTCTCTCTCTGTATCAGGCAACTTCATGAAATCTGTGAATAATCTCTTTCAAATAATGACGCTGGTTTCTTTTATTATTTTACTAATAGTCGATATTCCTACCCTATAATTATGAGTAGTGGAGTTCCTTGAACGAACACCCAGAAGCAAAATATCTGAAAACAAATAAAATGGATGAAAACACTTAAACAACAAAATTTTATAATACTTATTATTATTTGTTTGCAGGAACATCTGTATCGGATAAATGGAACAACATTCGAGACACATGGCGAAAATAGATGAAAAATAAGAAAGATGAAAAAAAATTGGATCTGCTGCCAAAAAGTCTCGACGTTATGTACACGATGATAGATGATGTTTTTAAAGAAGGTGTATGAGCCGATATCAACCGAAGAGTCAATTCAAAACTACGATGAAGGAAATGTACAAAGTGGTCCTAGTAATGAAACTGACTTTCGTAAACCTTCGATTCCCATAAGCACGAAGAGCACAATAGACGTCGATGAAAATATGTCTAAATTCCTGGACTTTAGGATGACACAAGAAAAAGAAAACCCAAATTTATTATTTTTCAAGGGTGTACTACCCGCCGTTGATTCTTTCACAATGGATGAAACTTTAGAGTTTCAAGCAGGAGTTTTAGCTCTTATACAAAAAATCAAAGGAATAGTGTTGGTTTCCAAAGATATGATTATCAAACTGAATGGCAAGATCAATATCGTGGATACCATACACAATCTCTTCAGCAGCCGGCAGCGTTCGTACATTCACCATCACCAACCTTTCAGTCATCGTATCATTCTCAACCATCTCCTGCAGCGACAAGTGCATTACAATCTCTTCAGCAAACGGCAGCGTTCGTACGTTCGCCATAACCAACCTCTCAGTCATCGTATCATTCTCAACCATCTTCTGAAGCATCGAGTGTATTAGATTATGATTTTGAAGGAATTTAGTCACTATAACTTAATCAAGACGACAAAAACAAAAGCTCTCATGTGACTGTTTCCAATAAAAATATTTCAATAATTGCATATCTGTATTTTATTAATCTCCTAAAACTATATTACAATCCAACTAGCCACCTTGGAAGAGCATTTCCTATATAAATATTTAAAAAAAAAGGACGTACCTTAAACATATGGACAGCCTTTGTTGTGGACAAATGCACTCTCTAAATCTTGTGTCTTGTAATTTTAAGTCCATTGAAATTCTTCCCAAGAGATCGTCGAAAGAGGAAAAAGACATTCGAAAGTAGTTAAAGAAATTCGCCTCATCATTCCTTAATTCACCCATCAATGTTTCAAATATGTTGAAAATCGGTCTCGAAGTATAGGATGCACCCAATGTTGTCTCCGTTTTCTACTACTTTTTCGTCTCAAATACCACCACAATATAAGAATATCATCGTCGCCGTCCATCGCGTACGAAATACAAATGTAAACTGGCGGCGAGTCGAACCACCGACCTTCCGGCAAAACAGACTTATCGGATATAATGTGAACACCCACGTCTGATGTCCGGTTTCAGGGCAAAAAGGCTGATCGGATAAGTGTGAACGGACTCTACGCTCCGTTTAAATAGCTTTCTTTTATTTTGTAGAAGATTTTTCAATTTGACGTGTACGATTTTGTGGGGGGGAGTCATGTCCCCTGTGACCCCCCCTTCGGACCGCGCATGTACCTACTATGCGTCCGCGGGGCCGCTCCGTCGCAGTTTCGACGTGTTGTCTTTTTTTTACTGTTTCCATTGCATAAAATCATCCAATTCAAATATTTAATGTAAAATACACTTAATTAAGCCATTTTTAGGAAAAAAACCACTAGAAACACGTTTTCACTATACTTTTTTAAGACAATCTGAAAAATATCTATTTAAGTATTTTATCTAGACTTAAAAGTTTGTTTATAAGCAAAGATAAGAGTACCAATAGATAAAATAGAATGTTTTATGTTAAAATATATCATATTATCTATAAAGTTATATCAAGTTAGGTACCTTTAGGCTTTATTAACTATTTGTAGAGCATTTTATCTTAAAACATTCAATATACCTATGAACGTACTTAAAATAAGTGTGCTTTAGAACAAATGCTCTAAAAATAATCGAGCTTGAGAAAAAAAACTCTATAAGAATACATGTTCTTTATTGAAACCATCTTTAGAAAGCCCCTATCTAAAGATTTACCAAGAATAGACTGTCTATAGACAGATTTGTTTTAAGCCTCCAAGACTGTGTTACTTGGGTATTTTCTAAAATACTTTCGTTCACGCAATAATGTGTCTTTTATCAACAATCATTAGGGTGAATGGCGCCGCAAACGACTCAAAAGAAAAGAGAAAGTTCCCTGATGCATACACAGATTTCGGTTTATGCACTCAGACAACTTTGGAATATTTCGAGAACTACTACAAAATCGCATTTGCAAATAAAAATACATTGAACCTTGCAAGTATTTTTTTTCTGATACGATTATGTTCCTTTTTGCTGAGGCAAATCGAATCAATTTCTTATGCAAGTATTTTCACATCAGACGCTTAAGGTTCGGCCGCGTACAGCGAAGGGCTCACGGTGTGCGGCGGCGGCGCAGCGTTAGCAGCAACGCCAAAATACTTGTCGCAGGAAAATCATTCGTGTATTTATGAAAATTAGGATTATTATCGCATCATCGAAAAATAGACTTGGATATTCAAAGCTTTTTTATTTGCACACGCGATTATGCTCCTTATAATCAAGGGGAACATGGATTAGTTTCCTATGAAAGTATTTTCCAGCTCTGCCTGTGCCCGATAGTATAGTAAATACTTCCATACTTGCAAGTTTTTCTGCCTCGTACCAGGGCGCCGTACTGTGAAGCAAAGCCCTGGTGTACAAACCAGGTGTGGTAAATACGTCTCATCCCTACTATCCGCACCGCAGTCGCTGCAGTCGTTCCCGTCGCCGCACGCATCGCACTTGCAGTGTTGCCAGATTTTTAAAAGCATTATCTGTACCGAAGATTTAAAAAATCTGTGAAAAATCTGTATTTGGTATTGGTATTTTGCTCTTTTGTGTAATTTTATCTGTAGGTGCTATAATAGGGAATAAGCAAGTAATTATTTATACGAGAACAAGTAATTTTATTATAAACCGTTGACAGAAATTCTCTTTCTAAATTATAACTCTGGCAACACTGCGCGCCGTGGATGCGAATGACGTCATCCGCGCTGCGCTAGCCGCAGCGTCCGCTGCGTGCGGGTGACGTCATCAGCTGCGGCTTGGGGAGTTCGGTCGTTTCAGGAACTGCGGCGACTGCGACGCGGATAGGTGTGCGAGGTTGCATAGAACTTCTTAAAAAGAATTCGAATGCAGACTGCGGTGCGTGCGGTGCGGCTAGGTCTGCGTTCACCTTTAATAACTATACAAATAATATCGCGTCATAGAATATTCAACTTGAGTTAAGTCTAATCGAGTCAGAGATGTAATAAACGACTTAAAACTTTTAACGAACTTATTCGTTTATTTTTATAAAAAGTCACTTACGTTAAGTGCTTAATTGCTTATTTACTTGCTTACATTAAAAATAACGAAATTATGATTTTTGCTTTATTAGTTGGTTAAGTTTAAGTTGGTTAAGTTTAAGAGGTGGCGCTACTGTGCCCGTGTTTACTTCGACTCCGCAGTATTTTTCAAGTTAAAAATATATAAAGTGAATATTTACGTAGTTTAAGTGATAAATTCAGTGCAGTTACATTAAAGATTAGTGAACATTATAAAATTCCAAAGGACAGTGCAATAAATAGACTAAATATCGGTTTACAAAATATCAAAACAAAACTGTATTTATTGTGCTAGTACAAGTAAAATTAACGTGAAAATCTAACCTATCGATATTTCAGAAGGCTAATCTGTGACATTCAAGTGCAAAGAAAGAAGAAACTAGTAAAATTGTGAACAAAGCCATTATCGTAACTTACAAATAAAACTGCAAATCATCACACATACATTTTTATTGATTTTCACGCCATCTAGCGGCACTTAGCCGAACTAGAACCACAACAAGCTGCGTACACGCATCTGCTTGACAGTGCCAGGAAACACCTGCACTTAGATTATAGTACCACTATTCACCGCTAGAGGTCATCAGAAGCACCAAAACATGGAAAATATTATGAAAGTTCTGAAAGAAATTCAAGGCGACCTAAACAATCAAAAACAGGAAATGAAAAGCATGCAAGATAATATAACCAAAGTTATAAACGACAATATCAACGAAAAATTTTCAATTATGGAAATCAGAATGAGTAATTTAGAAATAAAAGTAAATCAACAACAAAAAACAATTAATTATTTAGAAAAACAGGTTAGAAAGAAAAATCTTATATTCTATGGAGTAGAAGAGACCGAGCATAGTTACGAAGAATTACAAAACATATTACTACATTGCATAAAAGATACCATGAAGGTTTTCATCGAGCGATCTGAAATAGAATTTATGAGAAGACTTGGCAAAAAAGGGGACAAGATAAGACCTTTATTAGTAACATTTACTACAATGGGACGGAAAATTGAAATTTTAAAGAAAAAAGTAACACTAAAAGGTTCACCGATTAACATTAAAGAAGACTTTCCACTAGAAGTTTTGTTGAAGCGGAAAGAGTTACAAGAAGAAGTAGAAAAGGAACGAAAACTCGGGAAAAATGTTGTACTACGATACGACAAAATAGTAACATTACCAGGGAGCCCACAAAATACGAATCATGTAGCAGGTACACGGACAAATAAACGCAATTTGTCAGAATCCCCTGTTAACCAAACCACCGTAACCAGCAAATTTAATGTTAAACAGATACCAAAGAAAAACAAGACAAACAATATTGCCTCCTACATGAACAACGCACCACCTAAAAAAGGGTCAGAGCCTAGCTCGATTGAAATTCACTCATCACCAAAAAACGAGTAAAAGAAGCCCCTCTACATCTCCCAATACGGCCTGTCACCGCGGGGGATACAGACTACAACCCTCCATCTGCATGCTCTTATAAAAAAACCAAAGAAAACTTAAAAAATAGAAAAATAAAATACCTCTACATTGGTTCATTGAATGTGAGATCACTGATTGATACAGCGAGATTTACCGAATTACAATACGCTATTGCCAAATTAAAATGGAATATAATCGGCCTATCAGAAGTAAAACTTGCAGGCAGGGAAATTATAGAACATCAAGATTTTATCTTTATGTACTACGGACAGACCCATAACAGAAACGGGATTGGATTTTTAATAAAAAATGAATTAAAAAATAACATAAAAGACTTTGTTCCAGTATCCGACAGGGTAGCAAAGCTAAGCATTTATATTGAAGATAAAACTATCCATATAATTCAAGTGTACGCACCGACAGAACAATCAACATTGGAGGACATAGATAGATTCTACGAGGATCTCAGGAAAGCAATGGAAAGCACAAACAGGGACACATTGATCATAGGCGATTTCAATGCACAGATTGGCCTGCCCACTAATGATGATAAAGATGTTATGGGACCGTGGGGGTACGGATTTGATGGAGGAGGCCTACGCCCTTAAATGGGCACCCAATAATAATACCTGAACGTTATTAAGGATTATGTAACTAATTTATTTCATTCAAGTTAATCTATGAAATTAATCCTATTTATTTGGAAATGTAATTTTATTAATCAAACTATTTTAATGTATGTTTTAATTTAATAAGTATTATTTAATGAATTTTAATTGTATTTTTGGGAATAAATGGCTTAATAATAATAATAATAATAAGTTTAAGTTGTACCTATTGGTTTTTAAACGACATCAATGAACTTTCCTTCGTACTTTGTCGATCAGTTTTATTAGCTCACCAATTTGTTTTTATAGAAAAAAAAAAACTAGTGTGCAATTCACACGTGGTAGAAGTGAAACACTCAAAAAAAATCTTCAAATAATTTGTGTCCCCCCCCTTTCCCCCTTTACTCTCACCCCCTCGAACTCCCCACGAGACCCTCCCCCCCTCCCCGCCCCCTCTCAGGGCTACTTCACCCACCCGCGACCTACCTTCGGTCCCGTGGTCGCAAGATAGCCGAGTTTGGGCTCAATTTAAAGGGCATCAAAAGCTCTACCCCTTGACTCCAACAGAATTCCAAAATTCGGCAATTTATGTTTCTGTCTCTTTTTACTGTCGCTTTTTCGTTTCATAAACTTTCAGATCACAACGATGCTAAAGAAGTTTTCACTTCAAAAGACGCCAAAATTAACACAATTACTTACACTATAAACTATTTACACTATTATTAACACAATTAACTACACCTAAAAACTATATTATGTACAAGTCCAAAAGTCTCAGAATTATTTCCTTGGTACCTACGAAACAATTCACCACATGAAAAAATGTTTTACACTATTTATGTTTACGTAAAGCCTGCAATACATGTTGGCCGAGCGTTGTCGAGTGAAGGCCAATACCAACATGTAGACGGTATATTTGCCTTGTCTTGCTATCGCTCGGTGTCACTTGCCTAGTTGGTCGGGTGGAGGCCAGCGCCAACGTGTATAGAGCTCATTTGGTGCAACTTGTCTTCGCTCGCCAATGCTCGTGATCACTTGCCTCACTTCGGATCGGTATCGGTATTTGGTCACAAATCACAGGCGCTCGCCTGCGCTCGGCCAACGTGGGGGCAGCTCTACAGACCCTCTTCTACATTGGTCGTCTGCATTGGCATTCGACGAACTTGTCGAACGTGTGGACATTATTTCTTGCCTTGTACCTATTTGCCAACGCTCGCGTTGGCCTATGCTCGGCCAACATGTATTGCAGGCTTAAACAAGTCCAAGTCATAACTTCAAAAACATTTGCTTCGGAAATACACAAAACATGACGCTTTTAATCGGGCGGAGAAAACGCTATTAAACGTAAAAAGCAAAGTAAGCAATTTAAGCAGTTCACGATAACCCGTTTTAATTAATTTAATTTTAACAAAAAGCAGAATAAGCAGATAACGTTAAATGCTCTTATAAACTAACCTGCTTATTCGCTTATTTTAAATAACATGTTATATTATGTGCTTTTCGTTTAAACGCCCATCTTTAAATCGAGTTAGTAACTCGAGTTTACATCACTAAGTATGTAGTTCTCGCCGCCGCCATTTTGGCGTCACTATCGCAAGGCGCATCGCGATGGATTGATTGGAACGCCCTCATTGAGGAAATATAGAAGCTTCACCAAGATACAGGTATGAAGTGTGCCATTTCCTAATATATAATATGACAATCAAATAAATTAGTATTACAATTCCTCGAGATAAATTATCAATCTAAGTTATTATGAAAATGAAGATTTTCTTGTGAAAATAAATCTTTGAATGTATTGACTGACGCTAGCGCCGTCTACCTCCCATTTATACTTGGTTTTCAATCTGTTTAGTGGTAAGTGGCGGTAATTTGCTCATAGCTGCATATTTTGTTATGGTTAACAGTAACTAACAGATTAAACACATGGAGACAAGGGATTATTGTGGAAAGTGTCGAACACGTTGATAAAATGGCGGACTAAATACTCTGAAGATTATATACGCTTGTTCGGTGTAGCTTTCGTGTAGAATAGAAAGCAATATTTGTGATGAACTACGTATTATTTACGTGATACGAGGCGATTAAACAAGTGTCTTTTTATATTGATAACGTAACTACCAATACTTAATTTTACCAAAACACTAAACTTAATCATTGTAGGTAGGCCTACATAACATAAATAAATATGTCAACATAATTCTAATGATAACTTGCTGAATTTATAACGTTAAATGGTCAGTCTATGACCTAATGTATCCCTAAAACTAAGCTGGTCTTAGGGATGGGCAGTGGATAAAAGTAAATATAGAGATTTTTTTTAGTGAAATATAGATGACTCGTTTTTTATTGTTACTTTATTTTGTAATATTAGTATTTTTATTATAAAAACAGGGTCTAGGTCCTTCATTTCAATATTATAACATCATCATGATATGTTAGGTAATAACATTGGATATTATGGACTCTGAATATAATTCTGATTTAGCCAAGGGTAACTTGTGAATGAGGAGACAACTGGCAGCATTTTCAAACTTTGACTTAGTTTCCGGAGTTGTCTTTATGTGGACTAAAGAATGGCTGGGCCAATTTCATTACTTCATTTTGTGTATGTTGCCTGCCATACAGGGAAGGTTTTAAAGGTTAGAAATATAGTGTCTGTCAGTACAGCTAGTTAGGGAGATGAGATGATACAAAAGTAAATGAATACACCAAATAACCTAAACCCAAATACAAAATAAAATGTACCATTACCTGAGAATGTATGATTAATTAATTGAAATCTTGAGCACAATTATGGAATGTATTGTATATATTTTGATTGTCCAATTAAAAACTGGTCAAGTGTGAGTCCGACTTGCCCTCCAAGAGTCCATACCAGGAGGATGGTATTTTTTTTTTAATAAGAATTTATTCTTCATACAAAATAATAAAATGCTTAAATTTTAAATTTCAACCCCCTATAAGACTATTCTTTTTATGATTTGATTACAAAAGTTTGATGATTTTTTTCTTGAAGTGGCACTATAAAAGGATGTTACTTATCAAAGTTCGTAGTTTTAGAACAATGGGAAGTATCCTATCAATTTTGATGCCCTTGAGGGTGTCAAGATTGTGTTTTTGGATAAATGGCCAAATCTCTTCTTTTTATTAAAAATAGGTTCGCGTTTGACCACGTTTGTGGTTGAAGATGGAGCACGCTTACCTAAGAGTAACCTATTCACTCTTGACGTAAAGACTACTAGGTTATAGCTATCGGGAAACACAGACTCCGGCAGGGAATTCCACTCCTTGGCCGTAAGCACAATGAAGGTATTCCCAAAACGTTTTGTGCGTATGGGTGGGATGTCCACAATGTAACGATGGCGTTTCGCCGTTTGTCTCGTAGTCCGATGATGGAATGGGCATGGCGGAATTAGGCTGTAATTCCATCGCACACTCCCTGAAATGTAACCAATAGAAAACCGATAGACTTGCAACTTGTTGTTGATGTTCAAGGCTCTGGAGCTTTGACTTGACCAGTGCATTGTCGCCAATGAGTCTCTTGGCCCGCTTCTCGATAGACTCAAGCGTGTCCAGTTGGTATTTAGCAGATCCATCCCAAAGATGAGAGCAGTACTCCATACACGACCGAACCTGGGCTTGATACAGATTGAGCAACTGTTTGGGTGTGAAGTACCGTCTCACCTTTGCTAGCTTTCCTTACATTAATTTAAAAGTTTTATTTTTTTACAGCTTCAAAGGACTGTAGACATTACAACTTCTATGCTCTGTCATTCCTTTTGGGGTATGGAACCCTAAAAAGGGATTCATTCAAGAACAGGATTCAAGTCAGGAGTGTTTGCAGAGCAAACATAACAAGGAGAATTTTAAAATCAACAAGGAACAGAATACACAACCATGCCACCACCAGATAAAAAGGAGAAGAGTAAGCAAGCTCTCATCCAAACATACCTAAACCAAGGAGCAGTCATTGCAGGTATGAAAATTGTTTATGCAACATTTTCAAGAAACTATAAAAATAACCAATAATCCAATTGTGACAATGCTAATAAGTAATTTTAGTTTTGTGATATAAAAAAGATAAAGAATGAGATTTGACAGCTAACTTGATTTCTTTAAATTTCTGAGCATTGAACAGAAGTTGCTCAGTTTTGGATTGAGATATTAAAGTTTTCCCATTTTTCTATCAATAGTTAATGCTGCAACAGATGATAAAAGCTTGCCCACTGGAATGGTTGAGTATTTCGTAGACGAAGATGGGAAATACTACTATCAATCATCTGTTGAAGGACAAGCCTTGGTTATGAATAACTCTGAAGAAAATGAAGAACCTGAGGTAACTGAGTTAAAATTGTATTTTTATTGTATTGTTTTTAATGCAGAAACTTATTTATGAAATATTTTGGTTATTGTTCTCTACAAAACTGGGAAAGTAATACATTTTATTGGTTTATCTAGTGGCAACTTTGTAAAGTGTATATTAATGATAGAACTTCTCTTCAAATGTCACTTTGAATTTCTGATTTGACCACTATTTATTTTAGACAAAAAAACAAGGTGTACCAGGTATGAGGCTATGTCACTCAGTGATACAACATAGCTTTACTATAATGAAACATTTTTTTAAATCAATCTATTAGATTTATGTTTATTTGCTACATACATATAAATCTTTCCTCTTTATTATATTAGTATATACAACATGTTTAACATCTAAGTGATGTGTTGAAAAATTGAAAGTTAAGGCAATACTTATTATATATAATAGAAATAGATATGGTGCCAACCCCATAAATGTGGTGTAGTGGTGTATCTTCGAGTTCAGAGTGTGGAATCAAGTCAAAATACAGCAGAAGTGGTCCGGAGTGTCTGACTTCTACTGACTAAAAACTCACCCGGGTCCTACAGTTGCTATTGCACTCTGTGGCTGCGGTATCTCGTTAGAAAATTCACACAACCCTGTTATGCAGTAAATAACCCTTAATTGGATTAAAAAAAACTAAGTGTTCACTGCTAATTATTCTATAACTTGTAGTACATTTAATCTATAAGTTACATCAACAAAGTAAATCGACAGGCATTGTTCCAATGGCACTCGGTAATAGTGAAGATTTCCACTAGTAATTAAATCATTTCATTTATTGGTTCATACTTTGATATTGTCAGGAGGCATTGGAACCATCCACTGCGATAATTAATGATCAAGAAGAAACATACCAGACTGTCACCTTTGTCCCTTCCGAGACGAATGGGGAAGTGAGCTACGTACTAGTGGTCCAGGATGAGAATGAGGGTGTGGTCAACATTGACCTCAAGGTGGACCAGGTACGAGGACAGATTAAGGTGTTTATATCGATCTTTTTAATTTATTTAAATATTTTTAAACCTCTACTTAAATAGGCTTACCTATTTGCTTTTTTGACTAATTAACAATACCTTAATGCAGTCTTGACAATGAAACTAATACTTTAGAAAATATTTTTTTTAATACCAGGAGTTGGCATATTTTAAAATTTAAATTTTATAATCCTCCAGAAAATGTGTTAACCATACATTTTTGTAATGCAGCTTCAACTTTACAACTAACTTTCACATGTCTTTTATAAATTATAATGATTAAAAAGAAAGATTCTGATGATCTAAGAACCTCCTCCTTTGTTTGAAGTTGATTAATAAATAATTAACTGACTCAATGCTATTTGTTGAATGCTCTTTCTGTATTTCATAGCCATCCTCTAGTTTTTATCAGTTACACACTATCTATATCATCTTTATTTAAATTCCCAATAAATAATATAATATAATATAATAGACCAACATTCCTAAAATGTATTTATTCTTTACAAGCTGCTGCAATGGAAATGATTTCTTTTTTCAAATTCCATCATTGATAAAGACACTGGTTTTTTGCTTTCGGCTAAACAAAGAAATAAAAAGCGTCAATTGCCTAATGGCTAAGGTGTCGGCTTTCTGATCGAAAGGTCGCGGGCTCAAACCCCACCCATTATACCATTGCCGTGAACACACTCCAGACAAGCATGAATCCTATCCACATTGCTAATTTCCTTTATAACAAAAAATAGCTACATGTAATCCATATTTTGTGGTCTATACTGATCAGATCTGAACCAGTGTGGAGAAAACTATAAGTTCCGCTTTCTTTCATATATTTGAGGCAGTAATTCCTAGTTTTCTTCTATGATTTCTTTCTTATTTGATTTTTTGCATATTTTAGTCAGAGGCAGAGGAGAAAGGCAATGAAGACGTATACAACTTCGATGATGAGGAAGGTGGTGGGGAAGAAGAAGAAAAAGTTGAGGAATCGGCCATGGATGGCCTCACGCCTAGGACTACGCAGAAGATGCGAAACAAGTATGTGCGGCCAAACTTCAACTGCAACTTTTGCTCCTACACTAGTCATCGCAGGTAACTATCATTCTGCTTCTTTGAGAATAGTATTTAATATTTTTCTTGACATTGTATAGTTTCATTTTGACATAATTTTATGCCTATAATTTAATATTTGCAATATTTGAAAATAGCAGAATATTATGGACCACATATCATGTGTAACAACTTTATAACAATATTCTAACAAATAATAAATCTATCTATCTTCTATCTATCTGCTGCCTGCTGCATTTCTAGCAATTGCCCTTATATTAAGTGTTACAACAACAGTCCGACAAACAATGCTATACACCAACATGATTGTGATAAAGCAAACCAGGACAAAGTGATAATAAATTATCATTGATGATAATTATCATAATAATATATAATCTTTTTACGGGTTTAGAACGTGATTTGTCGTTTCTGCGCTTGTTCTAGCACAGAAAAGTTGACTAAAGGAAGGTTGAGACGAAAATAAATAATTTATGATGTCAAGTTATTATAAAGTAATGGTAATGTACCCAAGATAGTGGCGGCGTTGCTGCGTTGTAATGCAAAGCCTGAGCATTACCATACAACGTAGCAATGCCGCTAAGACTAAACTTTGCTCAAAGTAATAAACAGCCCTTGGACCACGTGAAGCGTCAACCAGCGTTTTAGAAATTTTTGTTAAAAGGGCCGCGAGCACTAGTGCACAGTCTCAGTATTTCGACGCCAATTGGCTCGAAAATTTAGTTACCATTGGATTTTCCAATCTGATCTTATTTACACTTCACGCTAATAGGGGAAAAAGGCGCAATCCGTCGGCATTATCTACCAGCCAATCAAGGGTGGTGAAGAGATACTTAGCATGGCAGGTGTAATATTTCTAATCTTTTTATTATTATAGTTTCGAAACATGAAACAAACCTAGAAACACCCGTAATGGACCCGTTAATTCAAACGTATGTTATGTTCTTTTTGGCAGATATCTGCTCCTTCGTCACATGAAGTCTCACTCGGAGGACCGGCCGCATAAGTGCCGTGTGTGCGAGCGCGGCTTCAAGACCATCGCGTCACTTCAGAACCACGTCAACATGCACAACGGCGTTAAGCCGCACGTGTGCAAGTACTGCAACAGTCCGTTCACTACCTCGGGTAAGTTTGCAACTTTGTTTTTCTGCTCATTCGTATCACTCTTGCCTCTTCTTCTCAATCTTATCCCTCTCTCTTTGAGTGCTCGTAGTGAATACGCAGTAAATGCTAGATGGATGTGCACTCATTTAAAGGCTATCATTCTACAGTATATACTTTACTAGCTGTGGTCCACGACCTCGTTCCCGTGAAAGGTTTTTTCTGCGATAATCCTGGCCCCTTGGAAATTCCGGGATTAAAATTAGGCTGCGTTATTCCAGTATTTCAGCTATAGGCGGTCTTACAGACAACCTTTGTATGGATAGACCTTTATGGAGATAGATTTCGGGCTGTCAGTGTAAATAATATTATACGGCCCATTCCGTCATCGAGAGGAGGTCTGTGTTTCAGCTGTGGGAATCTAGGATTAGCATCATCAATTATTTTATCTCTTAAACCGTAACACTAAGAACATCCTCATAAGCGTGTTCATAGACCGGTGGGACTCATTCTCAGCTATCTCACTGAGTCACTGATAATGTTTCTTATTATTTGAGTGAGGTATATAAGTTATTATGTTTAGTAACACTATGGACGCGTGTCCGGAAGAAATAATATAAATAAATAAATTTTAATTTTCTAGTAAGCTCTCTGTTTCCTTATAGATGAGAGTCATCAGCCATTTCTTTACCTTCTTTTTAATTTCAAATTTAGTGAGACTGTAAATATTGCAGTGCTTGTTTACGGTATTATGTAGATTACTACCAAGGATGTGAAAGTGTTTTTTTAGTACTATTTTTTTCAGTGGGGCAAACATGTCTGCATTTTGCCAAATATACAGAACTGAACTTGATGGAACTATTTTTATGTATAATTGTATTAAGCACGAAGTCCTGTCTAACAGTCATTACTCAGTCGCGAAATAGTTGGCTAGTACTATGCCTATAATGTTTGAAAGTCATGACTTTCAGCACTGCTTGCTGCACTCTTTCAAGCTGAAGAAATTTGGTTTCTGGGGCCCCACTCCAAACCGTTATGCCAAATGACAATATTGACTGGCATACTCTTCGGATGGTATACTACTCCCGTATACCATCCGAAGAGTGTTATAGTCTACACTGTACCTCGGGCTTTTAAAAATAGCGATAAGTTTCCTCACTCTGCCAGTCAATACATCAGTTTGCGCATTTCACGAGATAAGGTTATCAATCATAGTGCCCAGATATTTGATTTTGTTTACTTTACTTGAGGTGGGACATTTACATTGGTCAGGTTGTTTATTACAATTATGTACTGAAACTGCAAATGAGCTATCTGGTTGTGAGGCAGATTTAATCGAGAAAGGAATGTAATTCGTTTTTTCTAGATTAAGTGTTAGGATATTTGCTGATAGTCAAGACATAACAATCTCCAGTGCTGATTCGGCATGCTCTTGTACCTACCTCCCTCCATTTTTGACCCTTAACGAGAATTGCCATGTCATCTGCATAGGTATACAACATGTAATTTAAAGGGTATATACATACCAAGTGCATGGCTTCTTTGGATGATAACAAACGATATGGCAAGGGTTTTGTAATCCTAAGTCTACGTGTGTGTATGTGCGACCAATACACTGATACCAGAGACCGAATTTTTCGAATTGAGAAGTACGAAATGAATTATCGTGTTATTGGCAAGTGACGTGGAAGTTATTGACCCTCGTAGTGCTGTGACACGTTTGTTATGATTGGTATTCAAGAAATATATGAAACCAATAATTTGGTATCAATTCTTTGTGTCAGTTATTTTGTGCTTGTGCCTGAGATCAGATTTTGTCTTCAGCCCTTTTGGATAGATATGGGGTTTCTGTTACACGTTGTATAAATCAAGGCTCGGAACCGGTTTAAAAAATACCGGTTAATACCGGTTTATTTCGGTTTTCCTCCGAACTTTTCTTAAGAACGTAAACGTTTTGAGAACTTTATTTTAACCTAAATTAACCGGTTTATTCGACGAACGGCATGTAGGTAAACGCGTTGCAACTTGTGTGTGACTACCGCGCAAAGCGGCGCGTAGACGTATTTACGATATTTCTTTTCATTCGATTCATGCTGGTGTAGACGTCTGCTGCGCAGTGAGATTTAATTACGAGCTAATTTTATTATTTGTGTTTAACATGGGTAGAAAGCGGACAAATTTAATCTATACATACTTTGACTACAATTCAACCGTCAAAAGGAATTGTACTAAGTTGACCAACTGGGAAAAAATGTCTCACTTGTTCAACGATGGAACTACAATAAGCACCCAAATTTCATAACGCCCGATCAATCATAATCTGAATAATTTCGAAACAGATTGCTAATCCATTGCTTCATATGTTCGAAAAATTGTTCTGCTCAATTACTTAAATAACGCAATTAATGTTGTTGACGTGTGCGTTACCCCAGCAAAATAATGTCGAAAATAGTCATTTAAATCTTATAGATAATTAGTTGCCCAGCTTCTGTAATTGTTAAGCACATTTTTAAATTTGTTACACATATCGTTTTTTAGTTATTACACAAAAACATATTCTGCTGGGGTAACGTTTGAAACGTTACCGCAGCAAAACTTTTTTTTAAATAATGGGTATATTGTAATAAATATTAGCTATACATTTAGTTGTCTAGACGAGGTAAATGTTACACGTTATTTTGTTTTTGTTATTTCTTCGGCTGCGAAGTTATTCGAGATTTTGCTGGAGTAACGTTTGTGGTTTTGCTGGATCTCTGAAACGGTTAAGTGGATTCTTATTATCTTTTGTACATGACTTCTTAGGAATTAGTTTTAATTTGTTTCGCAATAAAAATAACACGTTGTTGACAGATTGTGTGTTACGCAATTAGGGTGCAGTTGAACTAGCGTATAGTGAAATGAAATAATGAAATAATGATGTTTATTTTGCAAATAGGTTATAAATAACACTTTCACACGTCTTTTTTTCGTAAATGTAAGCTAGATGAGGCCAGTGTTTCCTAACTGACTACTCTGAGAAGAAACACTGAAACAAACTCAGAGGTCAACGTCTTTTTTAAAGTCCAGACAATCTGCAGTGATCCAAATCATAAGAGAGCCATGTAGGTTAATGTCTGTGGCGCCCTTTAGAGGACAGAATGAAACAGATTTGAGCAGGCCCGTCCAAACAGTGCACGCATTTATCAAATATCGCGTAGCTCAACTTAGAACCTTAAGGAGCTGGAACGATTTGACGAACAATACCAAAGTAAGGACATATGGGTGGGCCGCATAAAGCACTCAAACTGCCAGACAGTTTGATAATCTATTCATAATATTCGTTGTTATCCCACATTGCTCTCACATTCACAACATAGCTTTTATTTTTTAACAACAAAAAAAAAATTACTTGAAAAGAAAATAATATTGTCATCGTGTACAAAACGAAATTAAAAATATTAAAGTATAAAAAATAAAAAAATATATTCAATTACTTGAAAAAGTAAATAATATTGTCATGTCAAAATGTATATGAAATAATCATTATAATTAAAAAAAAAGAAATAAGTAAAAGAGTAATAAGAAAAATGAAACAAAAACATAATTTCAACAGATGTAAGTAATTGGAGCAGCTTAATCCCAAGCATTTTTGTCCGCAAGATAGTCTTTAACAGAATAAAAAGCTTTCTGGCAAAGTTTCTGCTTCACAAATGATTTAAATTTATTGAGGCTTAGTTCTTGCACATGACTGGGAAGTTTATTGTAAAAGCGTATACATTGACATCTAAATGAGCCCCCAATTTTCTTAAGCCTAGTTGAAGGAACAACAAATGTGTGCTTATTTCTAGTATTTATATTATGGACTAGCTTTTGCCCGCGACTTCGTCCGCGTGGAATAGTTACTTTGGGCTAACGTTAAATTTACCCCGATTTTGAAGCATTCTTCATTGGCGCTCCGCTCCTATTGGCCTTAGCGTAATGATACAATATAGCTGTGCCCGCGACTCCGTCAGCGTAAGTTAATGTATTGGTAATATTGTTTAGATCACGTTCACATGAGGCTTAAGTACCTAGAGAACGCTTCGACCGCGAGACGCGTCGAGCGCGGCGACCGATTCTCAAAAATAATCCTTATAGCATGATTCAGTATTCACGCGCGATGGCTTATTATTATAAGCGTATTTCATGTATAACTTTGGTGTTTCTATACCGATTTATATGATTCTTTTTACGGTTTCGTAGCCGAATGGCAAAAAACGGAATCTTTATAGTTTCGACATGTCTGTCCGTCTGTCTGTCTGTCTGTCCGTCCGTCCGTCTGTCACAGCAATTTTATTCCGAAACTATTAGGACTATACATGTGAAACTTGATAGGTAGATGTATTCTGTGAACCGCTTTCCTATTTTGAGAAAAAAAATAAAAAATATTTAAAATAAAGGGGGGCTCCCCATACATGGAACTAAACCTGAAAATACTTTTTTTCATGAAATCGATGCATGTGTGGTATCTATAGACAGTTCTTTAAAAACGACATCGGGGTTTCTAAAACCACTTTTCCATAAAGTCAATCGTTTAAAAGATATAAGCTTCCAAAGTGGTAAAATGTGTGTGTGGCGGACACAACCTCTAACTTCTATAATAATGGAGTGAAAAATCTAAAAAAAATATATGTCTGTAGATCTTAATATAAACTTTCAACCAAAATTAGTTTGAACGAAATCAGTTCAGCAGTTTTTGAGATACAGCATATTTTCTAAAACCGCAAATATAATTTTGTAATTCATACAAACACTATGAAAAACAAATTTATTCGGTGCAGTTGTAAAAAATGTAAAAAAGCCAGTTTTAAGAAATTTGTAAGGTTTTTTATTTTCAAAACAAATTTATTTCGCGCAGTTGTAAAAAATGTAAATAAGCTAGTTTTAAGAAATTTGTAAGGTTTTTTTTCGTCAAATAAATTTGCATATTATATTATAGTTACTACGGAACCCTTCATGGGCGAGTCTGACTCGCACTTGGCCAATTTTTTTATGGAATAGTTAATAATGTTAACTTTTTTTATTAGGGGTGACTGAGAGTGTTATAAACGTAAGAGTAGACAAATATTATAATCAGAAAGCTTCGAACTGCTAAGCTATCGGGAGTTACACGTGTTATTGTGAGTCAACCATAAAAGTTAGACATATGCTGTCGTGGGATATTTTTTATATAATTTTAAGGAGAACATTTCCGTCATGAAATGATTTGTGTAGCTTTAACCATTAAGGTTGCACACGCGACGGAAGCTTAAAAAATGGAGTAACTTCTCCCGTTTTCCCAACATTTCCCTTCACTGCTCTGCTCCTATTGAATGTAGCGTGATGAAAAGTATACTATAACCCGCTCAGGAGTATGAAAAATAATTGTACCAAGTTTCGTTAAAATCCGTCGAGTAGTTTTTGTTTCTATAACGGTTATACAGACAGACAGACAGACAGACAGACAGACAAAAAATTAACTGATTGCATTTTTGGCATGAGTATCGATCCTTAATCACCCCCTGATAGTTATTTTGGAAATATATTTCATGTACAGAATTGACCTCTCTACAGATTTATTATAAGTATATCACTGTACTTTTTAAACAAATTTTTATTTTTATGAGCATACAAAATATTTTCATAAATATATTGACAGGGCACAGTCATTATATTAATGTCTTTAAACTTATCTCTGAGGGAGCATCTAGGACTTAATTTATAAATTGAACGAATAGCCCTTTTTGTAAAACAAAAACTGTCTGAATATCGGCGGCATTTCCCCACAAAAGAATACCGTACGACATTACACTATGAAAATAGCTAAAGTAAACTAAACGAGCCGTCTCTAGATCAGTTAAATTTCGGATTTTCTTAACTGCATATGCGGCAGAACTCAGTTTTTTGGATATTTTATCTATGTGTGGACCCCACTGAAGCTTAGCATCTAGAGTAATGCCCAAGAACACTGTTGCATCCTCAGGGTTCAACTCTTTACCCTTTATCAAAACAGTAGTTGGCACTTGCCTAACGTGAGGCATCGTAAACTTTATACATTTCGTTTTTTTTTTCATTCAAAAGAAGATTATTAACATTAAACCAATGTACTATTTCTGAAAGGGCGTTATTAATGTCGTCAGAATCAGGTTGCTGACGTTTAATTTTAAACAAAAGTGAAGTGTCATCTGCAAACAACACAATTTTATTGTTATCCTTTATGAGGTAAGGCAGGTCATTTATATATATAAGAAACAAAAATGGTCCAAGAATTGAGCCCTGGGGCACACCCATAGTCACCACCGATCGTGGGGATATTTTCCCGTTTACATCGACTCTCTGAATCCTGTCACTTAAATATGAAGTAAGAAGATTCAAAGAGGAGTCCCGAATACCGTAGTGGTGTAGTTTTCTGACCAATGTTTCATGATGAACACAGTCAAATGCCTTGGACAAGTCGCAAAAGATGCCCAGGGCATCACATTTGTCTTCCCATGCATTGTAGATGTGTCCTAGAAGTTCAACACCAGCATCGGTTGTTGAACGACCCTTTGTGAAACCGAACTGTTTGGCATGAAATAATTTGTGTCTACTAAAAAACCTTTGTAACTGCTCTAAAATTAATTTTTCAAATATTTTACTAAAAGTGGGTAGTACTGAAATTGGTCTATAATTAGTTGGGTCTGATGTACTACCTGCTTTAAACAATGGTATAATTTTGCTATACTTCATTAGGTCAGGAAACTCACCACAATCAATACAGTTATTAAAAATAAATACTAAACTAGGAGCTACAATATTAATAATGGACTTGACGATGTCTACAGAATTACCCCATAAGTCTTTTGTCTTTTTTACATTCAATGTGTTAAAAGTTTTAATTATATCCTTACAAGAAACATGTTGAAAATTAAATACTGAATCACAAACTTCAACATTTTCTTTTAGCAGAGACTCTGCAGCAGTGGGTGAGGAATCCAGAGATTTCGTTGTTGATACCGGGATCTCTGCAAAAAAGTTTTCAAAAGCCGCGGCAATCTGGGCGTCAGATTTAATTATTTCATTATTAATTACAAGGTTGTAGTCACTACACCGTTTTTTAGACCTGCCTGTTTCACTGTTAATAATATCCCAAGTTGTTTTAATAATATTATTACTATTTTTGATCTTAGAACTCAAATAGCGCGTCTTTGCCATACAACAAACCTTTTTAAATAATTTAGAATATTTCTTAACGTACAAATTAAATTCAACAGTGTTTATATGCGCTCTTTCATTGTACAATTCATAAAGACGAGTTCTACTTTTGTGAATACCAATGGTAGCCCAATCACCGAAAGATACAGTACTGTTAATTGAAATGGTTTTAGGTAAAAAAGTGGAATTAAATTGCTTACAGTACATATTAAAAAATTCCTTATATAAATGATTAGGATCATGTAGGGTCGTCAAAACTGGTAAACTATGTCTGAGTTTATCTTTGAAAGTTGTCTGACTATTTTTTTAATTAAGCCACCGAATTGTAAAAGAAGAGACTGATTAAATAACTGACATATTGAAAAGCATTTAATATTTTTTTTTGTGTAGATTAATAGATTCCTGGATTTAAAATAATATTTCGCTCTTATTTTCCTTTATTTATCTTTTATTGGTAACATTTCAGTACGAATAATCAAATTAATGTTTCGCATGTTCATCCAGGCACATTATACAAATTAAATATTTATTTGTTTGATTTCTCACGGTGTTGATGTTTTAAAGCATCTAGGTATATACGTGTGTGGTATATAGATACCACACACGTATAGGTTTCATGAAACCTATACGTAGAAACCTTAATGTCATTTTTAAAGACCTGTCTATAGAGACAGGTCTTTAAAAATGACATTAAGGTTTCTAAAATGACTTTTTCATAAAATTAATCGTTTAAAAGATATACGCTTACAAAGTGGTAAAATGTACTAACCCCCCTAACTTCTATAATAATGAAGTGAAAAATCTAAAAAAACCATATGTCTGTAGATCTTAATGTAAACTTTCAACCAAAGTTAGTTTGAACGAAATCGGGTCAGCAGTTTTTGAGATACAGCATATATACTAAAACCGCAAATATAACTTTGTAATTCATACAAACACTATGAAAAACAAAGTTATTTAGCGTAGTTATAAAAATGTAAATAAGCTAGTTTTAAGAAATTTTTAAGGTCAATTTTATTCGTCAAATCAATATACATATTATATTATATTATTATAGTTACTACGGAACCCTTCATGGGCGAGTCTGACTCGCACTTTTTTATGTTTTTATAGCGGAGCTTATTGATGCAATGGTATAAATAAACGTCCGACCCGAATCAAAAAACTTTTTTCCAAAAAATTAAACCGTCTTTCAAAAACTCTTTTTACAACAAGTCTTTAGTTTTGTATTTTCGTTTTTGGCACCGACTTCCGAAATTAAAGTTATTTTTCACTTTGCAGTGTTTTTGGGAGTCGGTTTAATTTTTTGGTAAGTTGGTCGATTTTTAATTTACCTAGTTAAAAGAGTCTAAATGTCAACTACTTATAACCTTTTACAAAATATTACTTTTCCCAATGCTGGGCCGTTAATGGTTGAGGAGTTCTCCTGGTACTTCACCATCAGCTCTACATCACCATATGCATTGTGACGAACATAAAGTGCTTAATATCCATATTCAAGTAATCGAATCGCAATCCACGAAATACTTATTATTGAGTAGGTTCGGCGGCCATCTGTGGTCTTCATCATCAGTTCCACTTCTCAAATGGTATTTTTTGAGAGCAACTGCACAAGTTACTATAAGAAATACCCAAAACGCCATAGGTGTGCCTATAATATTTGAAGAGTTCCCTCGATTTCTCCAGGATCCCATCATCAGATCCAGACTTGGTGATAATGGGACCAATTTCAAAGTATACTCTTTCAAACAAAAAAGAATTTTCCAAATCGGTTCAGCCGTCTTCGAGTACAATCGGTGTTGTAATCGCTGATCATCAGTGATCGGAGTAGGTAGATTGATTTTTGGTACTTGTATCATAAATGCACACAGAAAGAATAACATGGATAAGCCATTTTCCCGGAAAGTAATTCCGGTATTTCCGGATTCAATTAAACATTGTTAATGTTGGTAGTGATATTATTCCTACTCATTTCAAAATTTAAAGGAAGGTATAAAAACTAAATTAATTCATTATTTATCTGTTGAATAATAAAAACAATCTAATTCCGATCGAAGCTTTAATTTTTATTTTTTTATTTTTAGCCTTTTATGGCTAGAACTTTTATAGATAGACATAAATTGTTGCACTTAAATTTAAATATTTTCATAGTGGTCATGGTAATTTGCATTAAGGGTAGAATAAAGAATAATATTGCTCATTTTATTACATTTCCTACCTTTTTTTGAGGATGGCAAATCATCAAATGACTCCTTCCACTCTGGCAGAATAAAATTCCTACATAAGTTCCGGTTTTTTTTTAATAATCCACCAATTCCGGAGGAATGTCCATATTAATATATACGTTTCGGATCAATGACCCCATTTCAATCTACCTACCCCGATCACTGCTGATCATACATTAAAAAAATATATATATACGCGTCGAATTGATAACCTCCTCTTTTTGTCGTCGGTTGAAAATTCTTACGACTAAATGAAAACTGAACAGCGCGCGACGTTTGTTTATCGTGCGTCTGTATTAACCGGTTTTTATTGCTCTAAACCGTTAAATCCGAAAAAACCTGTATGTAAATGCTCTTCCAAATACCGGTTTAAAAAAAAACGGTTTATGCGAACGAAACCGAATGTAAAGGTTTTGCCGTCAAGTACATCATACCGGTTTGAAAATTTAACCGGTATCCGAGCCTTGGTATAAATATGCTACAGTATGGGATTGAGAGATGACACAGATTATTCACGTAGATAAAGAACAAGGTAGGTCCCAAAATTGAACCTTGAGGAACTCCGTAAGCCAAGCGTATGCTCGTCACTGACAGTTGACCCAATTTTGACACACTGTGTCCTCTCAGTGAGGTAGCTCTCAAAGATAGAAAGCACAGAATCTGTATTGAATTGAATATGTATTGTATCGAATTGGGTTTGTTCCCAGGTGAGCTGGTGCGTCACGTTCGCTACAAACACACCCATGAGAAGCCGCACAAGTGTTCGGAGTGCGACTACGCCTCCGTTGAGCTGTCCAAGCTACGTCGCCACGTTCGCTGCCACACTGGCGAGAGACCATACCAGGTGACCTAACGTATTCTTATAAACATATTAATTTTGAACTTTTTATATAAGAAGTCACTTTGAGGAGCTTGCATATTTACATGTTGAGATTCCTCTGTGTCTCAGAAAGAACTTTATGTCGTTGATCCCGGGTGTCATTACTATATCTATGACAGTCATTACTAGTAGTCTGAAGCCAGGATATTGGACACTGGTCTTTCCATGAGATATCGTGTTACCCAGCTACTGGGTTATGGGGGTCAGATCAGACCTCACTACACCGACAGAGTCAGCCCTCCTATCTTGCTCTCACATGTACACTTGATGATCTTATGTCAGCATCAGCGTGCAGAGTTTGCGTAGCTGATTTTAGCCTAAAATATTTGCTTTTGAAAAGCTAAGGTCCAAGCGAGCCATATAGTGTATTACTATAAGGCTCACTTGGTCCTTAGCATTTCAAAAGCAAATATTTTGGATAACAAATGTGTGTTATCACCTTCCAGTGCCAGCACTGCACCTACGCGTCGCCGGACACGTTCAAACTGAAGCGTCACCTGCGTACGCATACGGGCGAGAAACCCTACAAGTGCGAGAGCTGCAATATGTGCTTCACGCAGTCCAACTCACTGAAGGCCCACCGGCTTATCCACAATGGTGAGTATTTACTATCATAACACACGCCGCGCCGTTGATTCGGTCCTTACTAGACGGTGAGTTACACAAGATGTAGGATCGCCTTTTTTCCGGGGGGAAAATCAGAATTCTTCCTGCTCTGGTTGGAGCGGAAGGGAGTGTCGGACTTCTACATATTAAAGACCCACCCCACCCTGTTCCTTCAGTTGCCCTTACATTCCAGGCTGGGGTATCTCGTTAATACATTACCAATGGCTCTATTGAGCCCTGTGATTAGTGCTGCCACCAATATAATAATAAATCATTTATAGTCAGGCATCTGCGGCCAATGAATAAATACCTTACAAACTAACATACATACTTCAATAATACAAGTCGAGTTAAATGGAAACTTCAACTTCTGTTAGTACCACTCCATTTAAGCACTAAGTCTCAGTGCGCTCGTGTGACACTTATCTGCGGAAAGGAACACGCCACTTAGGGTCTAGAAGTCCTCTGCTATCACGAGATCCAGGAAACATGTCGGTACTCGCACTTCTAACGTCTTGCAATTGCATGACGCGTTTCTCTTATGAGAATAAAAATGTTGTTTTTTTTTTCTCATAATAAAGTAATTGTTCATCCAACAGTTCATCCTGCTCACTGTTATGAAGCAACACTCAAGCTGTATTTCGGATACACTCGCTATAATTTACAAGCGCCGTAGAGATATAACTGTCCCCAATAGACCAACATTGGAACACCAATTCGCAAACAGATATTTTCCTTTCATAGGTCCATTTATATACAACTCCCAAGGAAGATATTCACTAAATTAAACCGTGTTTCAAAATGTTTGTATCCTAAAGATTTTATTGCTTGCTTGCTTGAAATAATTATTTATCTGGTGTTTAAATTTAGTAGCTGAGAAGCCAGTATACGCATGTGAGCTGTGCCCAGCCAAGTGCGGCCGTAAGACGGATCTCCGCATTCACGTGCAGAAGCTACACACCTCGGACAAGCCTCTAAAGTGCCGCCGCTGCGGCAAGTCCTTCCCCGACCGCTACTCCTGCAAGGTCCACAATAAGGTATGTGGACGTTAGTTAAGGTGTCTCGACTTTATACAGAAGCACTGCGCTTCCTTATGACCGCGTAAAAATCAACGGCTTGCATAACCGAATTAAATGTCAATGCGAGAATGTTGTACACTTGGATTTGTTTTCCTATTTGTTATTTTATTTGTTATTTGTAGTCGTTACGGGTAGTCAGAAGCCAGAAAATCGGACGCTGGTCTTATCAGATTTTAAATACCTTGGGCACATTGTAACTGAGGATTTAAAAGATGATGCTGACATGGAAAGAGAACGGAGGGCGTTGGCTGTCCGATGCAATATGCTGGCCCGCAGGTTTGCGCGTTGTACACCAGAGGTGAAATTAACTCTTTTTAAGGCTTTTTGCCAATCGGTGTACACGTGCACTCTGTGGGTTCGGTATACGCAAAGGGCATACAACGCCCTCAGAGTTCAGTACAATAACACCTTCAGGATGTTGTTGGGGCTCCCACGTTACTGTAGCGCCTCAGGTATGTTTTCCGAAGCACGTGTGGATGGTTTCAACACCATCCTACGAAAACGGATGGCGTCCATGATGCGTAGAGTGCGTGGGAGCGCTAACAGCATTCTGAGGGTCATCAGTGATAAGCCGTGCTGCGACATCATGGCTCACTGGGTGCATATACACGTGCATGTGCCCGGGGTGACAGGTGAGCGCGGCCGGTATAGGAAATGATGTGTATTTTATTGTTACTAACATAGTATGTAAGTATTGTGTATGTACCTACTAACAATATTTAAATGTATAGGCGTTTGTTATTAACATAGTTTATAAGTCATGTATAATACTAACAAAACTATGGATCTTGAGGTCTGAAATAAAATATTTTTATTTTATTTTATTTTTATTTATTTATTTATCAAAGGGTATCCTGTTACCCAGCCAGGTAGCAGCTACTGAGTTGTGGAGATCAGATAATCGCTCGATGTAATACACTAATACTCAGCTGTATCCCGATAGATCGGAAGCTAAACAAATGATGGTGAGTGATTGAGATATTTGTAACAAGTATTTGTTTGTAACAGACACACGAAGGCGAGAAGTGCTTCAAATGCGAGTTGTGCCCGTACGCGTCGACTACGCAGCGCCACCTCAAGACGCATATGCTCAAGCACACCGATGAAAAACCATTCCTCTGCGACTTGTGTGACCAGTCCTTCAGGTAACTTGCCAATCCACCTAGTTGATAGATATTTATTTTACAAATCCACACTAATATACCTAATAAAGAGGTAAAATATGCTTGTAAGTTTGGAAGTTAGGGGGTAATCAAAAATAGTGTTTAGGAGAAGCAGTGCCCGCCCCATCATCGAATATAATTGAGTTTCTATTAATTAAAATAAGTATTTATTTAAATATTAAAGTGTGTATTCAAATTCAATTGTATTCCAGGCAAAAGCAGTTGCTTCGTCGCCACCAGAACCTGTACCACAATCCTAACTACGTTCCAAAGCCGCCGAAGGAGAAGAGTCACTCGTGCAACGAGTGCCCCAGAATGTTTGCGCATAAGGGGAACCTGATCCGCCACCTGGCGGTACACGACCCGGAGTCTGGCCACCACGAGCGAGCGCTGGCGCTGAAGATCGGGCGCCAGAGGAAAGTGCAGTTCATCGATGGAAAACCAACGAGGGTGAGCTACCTTCTAATCATTACCCGCTACTAGAGACGGAGGAGCTCGTGCCTAAAAAAAACAGCTTAGCATACTTTAAGGATAAGTAACGCTTGCCGAAGCCGATATGTGGATGGGTGGGACCCTCTGTACATATCGAGATTCCTTCGTGCCTCGCAAAGCACGTGAAGCCTTTGGTCCCGGCTGCCTGATACTGTTCTTACCAAGAATATCGTATTCTTAGTAACCTGAATAACACCAGCTTCTGGTTTCTGGGGTTCAGATAAACAGTTGCCCTACGTAAAACACTGTCCTCAGCCGCTTTCCGGTTAGACTGGAAGACCTCAACATAGGAAAATGCTAAGCGGATGATGATGAATTTACAAACATTTTAAAGCAACAGATCGATCACCCCCACGTAAGCTACAATGCTATGACGACCCTGCTGACGTGTACACATACATTATAAAGAGCTTGATCATTGCACTCATGTTTGCTTGTATGTCAACGGATCGGGAGTCAGAACATGAGTTTCACCTTTATTCATGAAGGTGAAATCCTTATTTAAAAAATGGAGTACAACGACACTGTTGATGCAATGTTTGAGCAATTGGCTACTGTGCTGCGTGCGCTTCGGGTCCGATTCCCACAATGGAACAAATGTTAGTATGGCCTATGATTTGTTGTTTCAGGTCTGGGTGTTTGTAAAATCACAGCCATGATACAAGACAAAATCTACTTACTACATTACATGAATATGTGAAATAAAGTGGAAATTACTTTTTTTTTAATTTCGATAGAAACTACTGTAAGTAATTTTACTTAGTGGCTGTCGAATTTTACCTATTAGTTACCCTCATAGAGAGGAGGCCGGTGTCCCAGTCCCAGCGGTGGGAATTATACATATTTTTCTTTTATGGTAAACCATGACCACACCTGATTCTAAAAAAAATTTCATTTGTTCAGTTCTATTTATATTATAATTGTATTATAAGAATAATTAAGCAGTATAAGTTTTTAAACTGGAATAAATATCATGTGTATTTAATGTTTCTATTTTCCGATATTGCGGCACTGTTGCGAACACTTTTATCCATGATCAGAGCTGGATCAATATTGGAAAATCGAAACAATAAATACACCAGATAAATAAGTTTTAAGTTCTATTTATGTTACTAATCAGTATTCAGCATAATCAAGCTTGCGCTACAGGGTGTGGTTGTGTCTCGAACTCTTATTCGCTTTTGCCAATTACGAATGTTCACGTTTTGCATTGCTAAATCTTCACTTACACCCTAGGAACAACGGTGATGCCTGCTCTATTGCGACTTGGATTATTGTTTCCGTGTCTGTGCTGTTTCAGTGTATCCATGACAATTACATATAATAGTATGCGAAAGTTTGTGAGGATAGATGTTGGTAATATAACCAGGCCCACCTTTTCCACTCGCCGCTCTGGGCGCATGCCTAGGGCCCATGAATAATTTCTGCCATAGCACCAAACGATGACCAATATTTATTTCGAAAATATAAACGACTAGCTCCTGCCTGCGGCTTCGCTCGCGTGAAAAGTTTTTTAGGGTACAATGTTGATGATGAGTTAACAGAGAGTTGTGTTTTTTAAACCATTGAATCTTACATACATACTTATAAGCTAATGTAGCAATGCCAAATAGCGAATGTTTAAACATACTACTTGCTTCAATAAGCTAACTAGAAGCAGCTTTTGTATACCAAGCGATTTCGTATTTCGTTGCAGCAAAGCTAAAACTTTAATGATAAATAGTATTTTTTTTTTATTTATTGATTTGTTAATGTTAAAAATAAATTAAGAAAGAAAAGTTTGTTTGTTTAAAGGCGCTTATCTTAGTAAGTACTGGCTGGATTTGGATGAAATCTGTTATGGAAGTAGCTTGAAAGTTATAGGCTACTTTTTTACCAGACTGCAAGAGAAAGGAGGTTGTGTATTTAACGTGATAAAGTACACGGGACCAAAGCTCCGCGCAACTGATAGTGATAAATTAGATAGATTTTAAGCGTCAATAGCGCAATGGCTTAGGAGTCGGACTTGTGATCGAGACTTCGAGAGGTCGCGGGATGAATCCCACCCATTACCCTATCGCGGTGAATCAACTCCAGATAAAAGCATATTTAACTTAGTTGGAGGGGTAAAAAGATTGCTAGCAATGCGAATCCTACGCACATTTCTAGTTCCCTTAAAAAAAAACTGCTAATTGGTATAGTATATTAATTTACAAAACAAAATGTAGTCAATAAACAGTATGTTCTTATATTGCTATCATAAACAACAATAAAAGCCCGCTCAGCTTAAGTGGTCAATCAATGTTTTATATTCAAATATGTATTACTTTTATTGAGCAGGACCTTCGCGTCGTGGATTCAGTGGACGCAGAGAGCATGATGAAGTTGGGTCTCACCAACAACGAGCTGAAACGCGGCGAGCTAGTAACCGTGGCTGACGGAGATGGCCAGCAGTACGTGGTCCTTGAGGTCATTCAGCTCGAGGATGGCACCGAGCAGCAGGTGGCCGTCGTGGCTCCTGACTTCATGGAGGAGGATGAACCCGGTGAGCATTCATAGTACCGCGTGGTACGGCTGAGGACTGGAAATCCCTGCCGGAGTGTTTCCTGGTAGCTATAACCTGGGAGTCTTAAGTCAAGAGTGAATAGGTTATAGGTAACGCCAAATAACTTGGCAAGAGTCGTTCAATGCGCAGAAGTCGATTTTTAGGTGTCAGCGGTTGTCAGCGGGACGCGGGGTATGACGTAGCGCCGCTCCGAGCACGCGATTGGTGCGTCAGTAGTTCTCGTTCAATTTGCTCCCAAATACACTTGCGTACACGAAAGTTGTACCCTTTGTTTTTGTTACGAGTTGTTGTTTTAAATTTATTTTTTGTTACTTTGATTACAATGCCAGGACCAAATACCGTTTTACGCAGACTATTAAAACGTCAGAAAGAACAGTTAGATACACATACAAATAACCTATTCACTGTAGAGTGGTCTCTCTCTCTCTCTCTGGTATTAGTAGATCTGGTAGTAGTAGTACTACCAGATTGTAGCTATCAGGAAACACAGACTCCGGCAGGAAATCCCACTCCTTAGCTGTATGCATAATGAAAGTATTCCCAAAAACATTGCCAATGTTTTCACTGTTACAAATTTATATTCAGAAGAAGAAGGGGAAGTTGAAGAAGAAGAAGAAGAGGAAGAGGAAGAAGAAGAAGGTGAGGATAGGAGTTTCGTAGTAAAGGAAACGCCCGTAGCGTCTCAGAGTATCAAACTCGAGAAGGAGGTCGATACATGCTTCGGATTCGACGTAAGTACCGTTCCCTTAATTTAAATTTAGAATAGTGTAAAAAACGAAAATACAATATTTAAAATAATTATTTTCATAGGGTAGGTTTGCTCAATTTCCTATTTTTATGGGTTATGCACTGCACTGTGTATGTGGGTTATTGTTGATGTACGACGGAGCGATAGTATCGCTTATATTGAAATATTGGGATGAAAGTCGGAGCAATGACCGCTTTTGCCATGGTACGTGGCGATATCTTTAACATGCTGATGTTACGGGATAATATAGTGTTGACCATTATGTAATTCCCTAAGCGCAAAGAATAAGTAATTATTCAATAAGTATTTAAATCAATTATTAAATAATTAAGGCTGTTGACTTTCTTCTTCGTCTTTTTGGGCCAAGAAATGTTTGTACCAGCGCGTGCCGCTTCACAAAGAGATGTATTACTAAAAAAATTAATGCCACTCATATTTTGACTCCTCTCAAGGTGGAGGGATCCACATCACTTTTACTGACATAAATCCCACCTTGTTCCTAAAATAACCAAAAAAATGGAATAACCACTTACGGCAGGCTCAGAAAGTCAGACTAGGGAAGTCTGACTTTGTAAAACTGCTGTTAAATTCACTGTTTAAAAACTCAGCCTGATCACTTTATTGAGCTTATTGGCCTAGCCTTATTCTATTAACTAGCCAGATTTCGGTTACACTGCTGTAATTAAAATCTGACCAAAAAATCTAGATGTAATGACTTATAGCAAACTCATTCATGACAAAGCTAAGGAATATGTTTTTACATAATAAATGTACTTACACATCTGTTTTTTGGAGGAAATGAAGTTTAGCAAGATTTCTTAGTCGTATTATAAATGCGCAAAGGATGGATGGATGAATAGTTGGATGTTCACGCAAAAACTACTGAACGAATTTAGATAAATTTCAGCAATATAGATATACATTGGAATAACACTAAGCTTAAGACATTGCCCATAAAAAGGATACTGTAAAACAATGACTTTTATAGTTACACAAGTTCCCATATTACTACATATTACAAGCCCAAGAAAATTGGTTGTTATAGGTCTTTACCTATGTAATTGCCGTTTTTTCATGAAATGAGTTCACGTGTATTTTTTTTTTCGGTACGTTCGTTTGTAGTGTTCTTTCCGTAAACGTCTTTGATGTTACGTGCCGCTTGTCCCGCTTTGCTGCCTCATCAGTACTCATATTCAATAATTACTCGAATTTTTATCGTATACATGATGACGAAAAATGTACAAATGCGATGAAAACAGAACGCTAACCATTAACCAAATGACTAATAAATAAAAAAGAATTTCATATTTTTTAAATAAAATTGATTTGAAATTAGAATTTTTGGCCAAAAAAATTATATTTTGATTTGAAATGGTCAGTACGACAAAACAGCAATTTCCAAAGAGTAAAGTAATATACAGGAAAAAGAAAGCCCTCTTACGTGATAAAAATGCAAACCTATTTCACAATACGCCATCTGTAAATTGGCCCCAAACTAATCACACACACACATAGCTATTTATATGCATGTTAACATGTATAATATAACGTTTCGTCTTATCTCTGTAACATGTTCTAGTAGAACATGCTACAGAAATAGGACGAAACAAAATAGTCCCAAGGAAATGTAGATAGTAAAAGGTAGAAAGAAAGAAAACAAAGAATTGTTACGAGCTGGGGTTCGGGATAGAAATAATTAACGCCAATTAGACCTAAATTAACTTTAATTAAATAAACACAAAACAAAAATTAACACAGTTATTCATTCGTCTATATCGCACAGAAAAAAGCGTCTATATCGCACAGTAAAATACAACAATTTCGGAGTAAGGTCCCAATAGTAAGGGGGAGGAGGAACACAAGGCTTTGCACAAGGCTCAACTCGACGCACTAATTATACTTGTGGTAATTACTGCGAAATATAACAATACGGATCGGGAATTACAAAACGCACATACGCAGAACATTTAAATATATAATATGCAACAAACCGCCATTTGTGACTGTTTATTTTCAAATTTCATTTGTCAGTTCAAGAACTGTCACTTTATAAATCCTAAGTAGAATCTGGCACCAGGTCTTTTTAAATAAGGTTGATATTTGTGCTTTATCAAATTGTATTTAATTTTTGTGTCTATTTGAATTCGTAAGAAGATAAAAATATATAACTAATATTTTTGTCAAACTTATCTCCAATTAATATTACATCAATAATTTTATTTCAAATAAATATTTTTGATAATGATATTATATCACCATCTGTTGACAATTTAACGTACCCGGTAGACAGTAAATAGTACTGGGGCCAATTTATAGATGGCAACTCTTTCTTTACTTCGCTGTCAAAATGTACGGAGTGTCCTCCCCCTGGCAATTTCATAAGTATTTAAGCGTTGACGATTGTAATGTATGCCGTCGGGACTGGTTACGGAATGTTGACAGCTTGAAGTACATACGAAGTTTTCTAGCCAAGTTTTCCTTTGCCTCAAGTGAATACAAAGTTTAATTAATGGTATTAAAAATGTTCTTGGACATGCCATGGTGTGAACGATGTTTCAATTCAAGATTGTAAATTGCTGGTTATAATCACATATCCATATTTTAACGGTAGAAATATAAACAATCGGTTGAAAAGAAATACAAGAATCGCTCTACCATTGAGTGATACAATACTTTCTTTGATTAAATTCGAATAAAATCTGTTTTGAAGTTTATTATTCGAAGACTTATTCCCTACATCAAATTTGTAAATTGTTATACAAGGTGTAACGGGTTAAGCGCAATACCTCAGACACCCCAATTAGAATATTAAATTATAAGTCTAAAAAAACATCCGTAATTAAACAAATTGAAACCAAACCTAGACATTTTTATAAAATAGTTATCCTTACTAAACGCAAAATGTGTGTGCGTCATACAATATCCTTACGCAGACGCATACACTCATGCAATGTTAGCGACCGACACGCACACGAGCGCATTTCCTTGAATTAAGGATTGTATTAATTTGTCATGATACTGTTTTTCCATTTTAAGTTAAATGAAAGATTTTTCCGTCAAAATTTAGCACCTATTTTTTATTACGGAAATCGATTCAGAACCAACTGTTTTCAAGAATTGCGTTTATTCTGTTACACGTTGTATATATCGGGTGCATCCCGATACATATACCAACCTTCTATCTAAACTAGGAGTTTTTCTTAACCTCATCTACTGTACTTACAGTACATTAAGTTTTGTTATTTGTCTATTTTGTTTGGATTACTTTTTTATTTTATTTCCTTTTGCTTATTTCAGGAGGAAGAGGAGGAAGATCCAGATGATGTTAAGTATACTGATAAAGTAGTTTTGCGCTTAGTTTAGTCGTATAGACATGTCAGTCAGCCTATCGGCATGGAGAGGGACTTTTCAAATAAAATATTCCTGTTCCACGCGGGCTTGTCGCTTCCATTCTGGTTAGGCCTATTACCAAAAAAGCTCGAAATCATTGTTGAAACTGTATTGTTCCCGTTTATTATATACACTGTGATAAATAACAAATACTGACAACAAATTATACATTTCATTTTCTACTACAATAAAAGAAAAAACAATTGTTTATTTATTCACTTATTTAGTTTTCATCATTTTCCCGTCGCGAAGTTTGACAAAATTGTGTGGTTTTATACAATCTATCCAATTATTTTTCTGAATATTAGCTATATTCAGAACTTAAAGAATATCGGATTTGATTTACTTAATACTTTTAAGTAAAGAAATGAAACATTAGTACAATTTTCGACAGAAATTGCTTCGAAACAAGTAGGTATCTCTCTGAACACTCTGATAAGAAGTTTGGGGGATAAGCATAGATTTATAGTATTATATTTGTCGCACGCTTTTTACATTACTTTCATGACATATTGGAAAGCAAGACTCGCCTTCTGTCACTTACGCTCACACTCATCAGTTAGCGAGTATTCCACGGCTAAGGCGGTTCACTAGAGGGTTTACAACCTGTAACTGTAAAATCATTTCCAATCGGTTCCTAGCCCAACAGCCATGCCGATAGATCTTTTAAAACTTCAATTTTACAAAATCATTTAGACCGCAATCGATTATAAAATGGAGGCCGTTAACGAAAGTATGTAACTAGCATTATGAATAATTTATGTGATAGCTTTATTAAAATATACTACATGAAAATAACTGCGAGGAAGGTACATGTATGTTTTTCTTTATTGTGACGTGAAAGTGTATATATATATATATACAGAGTGCTGTTCCATAGCTGCCCACTGCACACGTACTTATTCTGCAGAGACAATTTGGTTACGCGCTTTCGTGGTCTCATCAATGTAGTTTTTTAAACAAAATCATGAGCATTAACGACATTCCGTTTGAATACGGAAATAAAAATTTGTAGTGATGAATGGAAAGCTAGCGACTCAATGGATTTTATATTTGAGTTACACGATCGTGTTTAGAAAGCGTTGCTTGTATGGTAAGCGTGTAAAATATTTAATAAAATATTGTATTCATAACTGTAACCATAATTTTTTAAATTATAACTGGTCTTATATCCTGGGTGGCTGGGCATCGAAAGTATAGATTCTCACACTTTTGCACCTTAACCTTTTGAACGCCAGAGTATAAACGTAACGCCGTACCCCTCTGACGCAAAGCCACTATATCTGTCATATAACCTTCATAAAATATAGGTATTCCCTCCTTTCCCTTCCCTTCTCCCAATATAGTAATCTAAATCTCTACACAACATTTAACAGAGACTTTATCAATGTAAAAGTAGATATTAGTTTTTGATTGTGTAGCTATAGAGACTGAGTTATTATAGAATGCATTTATTTGTCAGAATATTGTACAAAGTTGTTAAGTGCTTTAATAATTAAGATCAGAATATTCTACCGTTTCCGGTGTACAAATATGTAAAATTATACACTGGTCATCAAAAAAATCGGCACACTTGTATTTTCACTGCAAATTACTTTTTTTTCATAAGCGAAAGAAAATAAATTGTTTGGTAACTTATTTTATTAATTAAAGAATCATGGCAGGTCTCCATACTAAGAATTGTCTGGAATCAAATTGAAGCGACCAGTAATGAAAAATATGTTAAAAGATTTGGCGTTGGCTCCAGAATCTATAAATGAGACTATTTTCATGTGGGAAAGCCGGTAAAAAAAGATTTCGGTGTTTGAATTTTTAGGTTATGAATGAACGTCATACAACAATTATATCTATAAAACATCGCTGATTGAAATGAAATCATCAAGAAATGGATAATGTGGTGTGGTCTAAGTGCGGATAAAATGAGATAATCCCAAATAAATTCTAACCCGTGGTGTAGAGTAGTACTCAATTGTATGTTTCATCATCGGACTACAAGACAAACGGCGATGCGCCATCGGTACATGGTGGACATCCCACCCATACGCACGAAACGTTTTGGGAATACTTTCATTGTGCGTACTGCTAAGGAGTGGAATTCCCTGCCGGAGTCTGTGTTTTCTGATCGCTATAACCTGGGAGTCTTTAAGTCAAGAGTGAGTAGGTTACTTCTAGGCAAGGGTGCTCCATCTTCGACCACATCATCACTTACCATCAGGTGAGATGGTGGTCAAACGCAAGCCTATTATCAATTAAAATGTTTACGAAAGCTTGGTGCGTATTAAAAAACAATCACTTGTTTAGACTACAATATATGTTTGCCCCGTAAACACTAAGACTGAGGGTTATAATACGTAATGTTAGGGCAAATAAAAACACATTTTGTTAAACATTTTATTTTATTCTTCATCCTCATCTCGTATTATTATGTCATCAAGAAAACCTGCTGGTGCTGAGATATTTCCTTGATGTCTGGCCCATCCTAGATACCACACTATGGTCATAGTGTGTGCGCAGCAGCCTACAGTGCGCCGGCCAACTAAACAACTACAGCAATATTCAACTATGCCGTTCTACCAGGGATATTATTTTCAATCAAAATGTAGACATAATATTGTTTCCGTGATATGTGTCGGGACTTTATTTTCCCTCTTATAAGGGTCTTTTGTCCACAACTTCCTCTAAGGTTATAATAATTTTGATCGATAATTTCGCCCCTATTCGCCTATATTCTGTATCCGCCTTGGAAACGTACATGTTCCCCATAATAAGACCGAGCTTGTCTTATTTGGTACGTCCCCAAGGCGAACAGAATTAAATCACTATATTCCAATGTTGGAAAGCATGAAATATTATTTTGGTCAGCACATATATTTTCAAACTGGGCTGATCGTCTATTCATATTAAGAGCCTCTACCATGTTTGCCAGATTATTTTCTAACTCCATTCTTTCTCGAATTATTTCCAATATTTCTAAGGAATAAATATTGTTCTCAAAATGAACACCAAATCTGTTCAACAATGCTGCAGCTATTTGAAAATTCTGCATCATGTGTGGTAGAGACCAATGACAATACTCTTGTCTTAACAGTTTAACTAGAGGCAGTCAATGGTCATTTTAAAAGAGACAACAATTGGACAATTGAACAATTTGCAGATGGGTGGTAGACCACCCATCTGCAAATTGTTACGCAGCGGCTTCTATTTGCTTGAGCAGATGTTAATTGATGCTCGCTTTCTAATAATGATTTTGGCATACATGTTCTATAGCCATATGCCTCCAACTGATTTATACTATCCCTAAAACCTCTATCTAAGATAAACACATCATCACGTTGAAAATACTCCCTTAAAGCAGAACCATCACTAAACGAATTATTCATGATCAGCATCCGAAGTTGTTGCTTTGTAAGGGCCATAACAATCAAGAATATATCCATCACAAGCGACAATCATAAAAGGTTTTACAAGATTTCTATATTTATGGAGCGAGTATGTATGTTTCTGGAATGAGTAATTCGAGCTTTTCTGCACATAAATATAGGTTCCATCACATATGACAATACTGTTTGTCCCATTTCCATAAAGTCCATTTGGTATTATTAAACTATGTTGGAGTAATTCTTCCCTGGGTAAATGATTAATCCCAAGATTCCTTGGGACGAAATCTTGGAGAAGTATCTCCCTTATTTTATTCATTAAAACTTCTAAAATTCTACGGGGAACATTTACCAAAGTCGCGATTCTTTCATCAGAATCCCCTGTTCGGAGTTTTAGTAAAAATACTGAAAGACCTAATGTGCCTCTATGAATATCTCTTATTCGAGGTACTTCATCAAGTAATAAATTAAAGTTATGTTTTGAACGTCCTATCCAGTACTCAAATATTCTGTCATCCATTTCTTCTATGTTTTCAAAATCAATTGATGTATTGAAAGCATTTACAAAAGAAAAAACATGCTGTATCTGCGGAACGGTAAATGTTGAGTAACTGTTTTGGGAGTCAAATAATGTATCCCACATATTGGCCATCAAATGGTCACTACAAATACGGGCTTCCTTAGGCAGATAATATTTGTAGTCACTTAGAATTATTGCTCTTAATTTATCTGAAATACTGTGCAAAGTAGTACTTTCACAGTTTGGAAATACACAGTGATGATTAGTGTTGGCTGCTCTTCTGTAATCGGGTAATGTTACTTCATCAATTGAGTGTATTGCTTGTTCTGACTGTGACACCTGGGGCTCCTCCAACACTTGGGACTCCTCCTGCGGTAGCGATGCTTTCAGCTGGGATCTTGTAGCATCAACAGTAGACATGCGACGAGCTTCTCTTTGTATCCGAAGCCAGCAAGTATGGCATACAACATCATGCTGTGAAATCTGAAAAAAATATACAATTCTTTTTAATCATCAATATTCTTGAAATATATTGATTTATATATTTAAAAAAAGAAATTATTGAAATTGACGAGTTCTATTATTCTAAACAAATTAATTTGACCAACATCTAAATAATAACATTAAAAAATATTTATAATCATTCATACCTCTCGTGGTGCTACTCTGCTTTCTATAATAGCAATCATGGATTGTTGCTCTTCAGATGGATTGCTTCTTAATATTCTATCACTCCGTCTTGTTAAAGTCGATAATCCACATAAAAGACACACATTAGTGTGGCCTTGGTGACTTGATCCAGCTTGTTGATCTGTATTGCCAGAAACATCTTGCTGCAAATTCTCATTTACTGCAAACATTGCTAGATCTCTACATGCTTCACAAACAACGTCTTCTTGTAAAACCTGTCAAAAATATGAATTGTATTTTAGATACTGCCTCTGCCAACTGATCTTCTTAAGTAACGTCCAATATAGAAAAGATAGGTACTTACAACTCGTGGGCATACCCAGCTGCAAAGTAAGCCAGCAACTCTCGGGTCAAGTGCTAAGACTTGATATCGGCGCAGTGTGTTCACGCATATATTGCAGTTTACACATATAAAATGCGCGTGCGACGATGACCTCTATCGTAATCTGCCATTATGATTGTTCCGGGTTTACAACAAAAATCCAATTCACTGGGCACAATCGGAACACAGTATGATTAGCTTAAGGTCACGCAAAAGCAATATCGGAGTCCTAAGGGCACGCGCTAGTCACACAGGGTAGTAATCAATCAGTCCATAAACAGTCCAGGTCGGGTAAAAATAAATAGAAAGCCAAATATAAACACAAAACAACCGAGATGAACACAGAAAACGCGGGAGGGGAGAATTCTGTAGCGTCTTGACAGACATCCACAGACAACATGTCACTGTCAAAGACAAAAGTAGTGCTATACGATTCGATTCGGTTTTCTTAAGAATCGATACAACACTGAAACGATCCTGTGATATTTTAATCCATTAATATTAATTGGATTTAAAAGTAGAAGCATTTCTTCAATGATGTCAATAATTATATTAAAAACAAAATCAATTCTACATGGGTCGATCGATCGGTCGATTGTATCGATTATACGACTAATTATTGATACAGATAAATTGCATTCATACTATTTGTACTCACCACTGTTTTAAATGTAACATTTCGAATGTACCTAATTCGATCATCATTTGATAAGCTTTTAAAAACATAAAATAACTCCGGCTTTTACGAGAAGCAATGAATAATTGGAAAATCGTAGAAAAATAATTAAATTTGATTCATATATATGAAATCTATGTATGCCAAAAAAAAGTTCAGACAAAATTCTGCCATGATTCTTTGTTAACTTACACCAATTTAAACACATCAGTCCATTAAAATCATAAAAATACAGCTAAACTTCCTTTGAAAGTGAAAGTCCTTAAATTTACATATCTTTTTTAGATTAATTTCAAACACACCGCATTATTTAGTCTTAGGAGTTACGATCACAATTTTTTCAATTTAATATTCGGTATTTCCTCATCTTGCTCGAATGACGGCCTGCATTCGACGTTTTAAAGACCTTATTAAGACTTTAATGGTCTCTTGAGGAATTCGTTCCCATTCTTCCCTGATGGCGGTTTCAAGGTCTCCTAAAGTCGTAGTGGCTGGATTACGAGCTCTAACTTTTTGTTTTAAGGTGTCCCACATATGCTCTATTGGGTTCAGATCTGGACTTCTTGCTGGCCACGGCATAACGCGAATACCGACCTCTTCTAAGTATTCGGTGACGATGCGTGCTACGTGTGGCCGTGCATTATCATGCATAAGTTCGAAGTTTTCCCCAATGTAGCCGGCGTAAGGCACCACATGGTCGTCCAGAATGTCTATAATGTACCGTGCAGCAGTTAGAGCACCCCTTCTTATGAAAATTAGCTCCGTGCGTCCAGTCAAAGAAATCCCACCCCAAAACATTACAGAACCCCCACCGTAACTTACAGTTTCTCTTATGCAGCACTGAGCATAACGTTCACCGGTCCGTCGCATGATGTGATGTCTGTCGCGCAAATTGAAGTCTGGCTTGTCGATGAGCTGTGGTCGATTGTGGCCTTGTTGCTGGCTTGTGTGGTCTTAGATTCGGCTCACGAAGTCTCCTCCTAACAGTGCTGTCACTTATAGCCACACCCCGATCTTCACGTAAGTGTCGCTGAAGGTCGACGCCAGATAGGTGTCGATTTCGTAGAGCTGATACCACTATAAAGCGGTCGTCCCTTTGTGTTGTCACCCTATGTCTTCCAGATCCAGATCTTCTTCGATACAGCCCAGTCTCTAGAAACCTTTGATAAACTCGCCGAACTGCAGAGCGACTAAGATTCAACCTTCTAGCCACAACACGTTGACTTAAGTCTTGTTGCAGTAAAGCTACAGCTTGGGCCGCTTCAGCTTCAGTAGTATCCATTATTTTTAGCTACAATTATTATTATTATATTAGTATTCCTGGATAAAAATTGGTTAAGTACCTTCAAGTGCAATGAGATTTACGACAAACCCCATGTCAAACATCTTATCTGACCCTTGAAATAAAAAACAAATGTATGAAACGGCTTATCTGTGAAGCAATAGCTAAATAGTAAACAAAAACAGGGTGGGCCGATTTTTTTTTATGGCCAGTGTAGTTTAAATCATTAAATTACAATTAAATAAAATTAGATAGGAGTTTAATTACAAAAAGAACGTTTTATTTATCCTTATACCAACTTAAACAGAAATGACGAACTAAAATTTCATATTCATCTTAAGATATTACAATCATACGTCACAATACTAACTGTCACATATGGAAGACTATGGCGTGTGAGTCACTCCTTTTGTACGCATTTAACATCTACTTTTAAAATATAAATTTCTCGATATTTATAAGTTTATTTATATTAGTTTCATGCAATTAAATATAGACGGAAGCTTTAACTTTTAACTTATATAAATAAAAACACACAAAATTAAATTGTTTATTTCATGATATGGTGCGACGTCATATACATATTTGTGACGTTTTGGCGTCCAAGGCAAGATTTCGTTTGTCACATATATGTGACAATGGCGTTCAAAAGGTTAAAAGCGGTGACTAAGTTGATAGATTTCGTGAGCTCTGTCGAACAAAACTGGTAACGCACAGTCGCTAGCTTCTTGTACTACCTACTATTGTTATACGCATTGAATGTTTGAGTATATTGGAGTTAACCACAATAATGCCAAGATGAACTTGTGCAGTATCTAGCCGGCCCACCTCGCAATATGCCCAGATATTCAATTTTATTATCATAATTATGAAGGAAACCCTAATATTAACTGTCTGTAAAGTATCTTTTACTATTGATAGTTTAGAATAAAGAAATCTATATAAATTAATAAAGTTTTAATTCGATAATGTCATTATTCCTTTGAACGAACATTGATTTTTGCTTTTGGTTTTTTTTTAATTTATGAAGGAGTAATTAATGAGTTACTCTGATGAAGTTTAATAATGTTATTAGTTAATAACAATATTTTTAAGTAACGTATGATGTAAAGAAGGATAATGCATATATGGACCTTTATTTTAAATTCATGGCAGTCCCATCATATGCTTGTAGTTATGATGGGGTAGTAAGTAATTAGTTATCTCCTGGTTGGTGGTCCGAGTGACTAGCGATTTGTGGTGGTCGGCAGGACAAGCCAGCTTCGACCGCAGACTCTGCCCACCATCCAAACATGTTGAACTTTCAATCTTGTGTAGTAATACTTTGCTTTTCACGCGGATTTTTATCTATATGTTGTACCATAGTTTTAGCCTAATATGAAATGTATTAGCTATATTGTAAAGTTCTGTAAAAACACTGGATAAATGGCAAATCGCAACTTATTTTTTGTTTTATTTTATTTTCTTTTATAAGAACAAAAAAGCTTATGATAGTCTATTGAGGATGCTTGCTGCCAAACACTTCCAAGTAACAAATATTTCAGTTACTGGCATGCTACTATAAGAAGAGTAGCAGGGTTAATTTAAAGTTACCTCATCGTTTCGTAAGCGGCCCACCTTTCTTACTATTTACGAATTTGAAAACAAATTCACATAGAACTGAGAGAGAACAGAATGGAATCTTTGACCATTATTAAATTCTATATCTGCGAGCCCACTTAAGTGCTAGTTTTGTGCCCAAGATTAACCTATTGTGTTTCAAAGTTGTAGGAAAGACCTCGTGCAAGCCAAAGTTACCGCCAGTGGAGGCCTTGTTGAAAAGAAAGTATCTCTGTTCTTATGAAAATTTTGTTTCTTTTTTAACAATTTTAACTGGTCACTGGTTGTATGTTACTACTGGCCACTTACTACGACCATAGCACACTTAAACGAAAAAGGTGTGTAGGTATACTTATGTTGAATTAGAGCTAAAATTTTCGATTCAGAAATTGGGACTCGGTTTAGTGAGCTGACAACATTGTCCAAGGATCAAACTGGAGGAGATTATTGAATGGTTGCCCTTACTTTACTCAATGGTTATGTGTGTGTGAACTGAGGGACCACACTGTGAATTCGCGAAATAAAAATCCTAGGATTTAGTAGTAGACTTAAAACAATTGTAGAATGAATCTGGGAATTTGTAAGCAAATATATTAAAAACTACGACCCATAAAGTGTGGTCCCTCAGTTCTCACAGACGATCAGCCAGGTTTCGGAAAGTATCTTAAAAAAGGTTTTGTGAATACAGAAATTTAGTAAAGAATTTGTAAAGATATTTACCAAATAACAGACCACAAAGCATTAAAGATAAAAAAATATAACGACTGAACTGTGGTCCCTCAGTCCACATTACAAAGATAAATATTTTAGTGAATATTACTGAATAAAATTAATAAAACCGTTCTTTTTCTACATCAATTTTTAGTAAAACTCTTAAAACATTTTGCAAAAAAGAAATGGAGCAATAATACCGAAGCATTTTGAAGATAGCGATGATTAAAACTGGTCCCTCAATCCTTCCTCCACTGACATATGTGCGTGTGCTAGCTGCTAGACGAGAGGAATATCAGAAAGTTTTGTGTACTTAACTTTTAGTAATAAATTTCTACTAAATAATAGGTATCTAAAATTGTGCATAGGATTAAAAAAAATATATTATATCAGCTAAGAGGTAAGAAATACTCAACTGTCCGATACAGGTACCTACGTACATACATTTGCGGCGTATTTCGTAATGCGAGCTTCGTATTTTGCGCTCTCTACTCTGTAAAGCCAAATTACGACACTGACTTTTCGAGTTATTATTGCTTTTTATGCACTGGTAAATGAATTAATTAAATACCCTAATTATGTCTTAAGTACAGATCTGCGTATTGGGTAGTCAATATTTGATCGGCGTGTAATGCGTTACCTGTTAATTATACAAATGAAATGCCCTGTCTTAGGGTACCAACTGCTTAGAACTATATGTTTTGAAAAGAGGAACCACGAGTTTCTTGCCGGTTCTTCTCCCTAAGAAACTACTCATTCCGAACCGTACACTAGCTTCTGACGTTTATATAAGTGCCCATGCCTGTGTGAAATAAAATATTTTGAGTTATCTTGGCCAAATTTGGATAGAACGGCGTAGCGTGTGCCCTTAGTTGTAAATCTATTTTTGGGTTTCCTGTTTCGAGGAGGCAACTTGATCTTATGTTTAACTACGCATTCACGTCTTTTTTTTCGCATTATCCGGTACAGATTTTATTCTAGTTTAGTATAGCGCATTGCAAATAGGATCGCCATTGGCGTATCTAGAAATATTTCCCAGGGGGGGCCTGGCCCCCAGTAATAGAAGCGATGATCGCTTATCAAAATTGCGTCAACTCTTAACGAACGAAATTTTTCACATAAATTTATTTAACATGTATCGCATAACGGAACCTTGCATGAGTGAGTCTGACTCGCACTTGGAAAGATTTTTTAATTTTTCAGCCATAATTGTTTGTTAGTAAAAATTCTTGAGTGGGCACCAGACCATTCTGGGGTGGGCACGGCCCACCCGGCTCCCCCCCTTCCTACGCCTATGCCTATGACAAATGTAAATAACTGCTGTCATGGCTGTTTTACTGGCTAGATTTTTGGGACAGAAGTAAAAAACTTGGGTTAATACATGTACGCTAATTAAAGTGGGAATGAATAAGGAAACATCCCCTTAAATAATCATTTTAGGCTCATTTCTTGTATAGTATGCAATGCCCTATTGCACATAATATGTCATCATTTTCTAGAATATACAGCATCCTGCATGAAGTCTGCATTTTTTTGGGAAGAGACAGGCTCTAGTGTAATTCTAGAATAGGTACGGACCTTATTTAAGTATATATAAATAACATTTGAATAGACTAAGATTATTTATAGAATTTAGTTATATACGATATAAGTGTTCTTAATTTTTATGTGACGGTTACAATATATTATGTACTTACGTGTTAAATTGTACCAACCAAATAGATTCTCGTCAGGAAAGTACTTTACCCTTTTATATGCTTATTATTACATATTTCTTTAAGTGTTATTATATATGTAGTGTTATGTAAATACAATTATATAAATGTTTCGTTTCTGATGTTGTTAGCATTCTCGTATGAAATATCGATAGACAGTTTGAGGGTATTTCATGTTCATTCATGAAAAAATTGTAACCATATGCTTAGATTAATCACTGATTAGCACATTCTTTATTCTAATATTTATTTATTAGAATCTACTAATCAATGTTTAAACTAAACGAAAAAGATTATGGATGTTTATATGTAGGTAAATCTGTTTTATTGATGTGATCCAATTACAGGAAAATCGATAAATATAATTATGTAGTTAGATAGACTGTTCCCAGTAGGGCCACCTAGTCAGGACGGTAAGATGAACGGTGAGAAAGAGTGATAACAGAACATTTTATTCTGCAAGCCATCTAGGTTTTTTGTATTTATAACCGTCACGGTGGCCCTGACAGAAAGAGGTTCAAAATAGTTCTTATTTTAACTAGGACAGGAGGGTTGGCATCTACAAAAAAAAAACATAATTTTGCCGAACGAAAGTTAAACTTATAAATGTTAGGTAGGCAACTCAATGTTCAGTATGTTTTGTGTATACAGTTAAGTTCTTATTTCAAGAGTCGTGTTTTGTCATAAAATTCTATGGAATTCGGAACAGGGAATATCCAACTGAAATGATTGCAGCGAGGTTAGAGTTGCATTTACTCTTATGATTTTATCAGGAAGTATCGAGTCCAATGTTATATAATTTAATTTTATGTATTATATTTGTTTCTCAATTCTGTATGGATATTCTCTTAATAAATGGATAAATGTATGTGTTGCTCTTTATCTTATTCCTTACTGAGAGAATTGACAGATTAAGTAGGTCCCTAGGTAACTTCGTAAACCCCTTAAGCTAAGCGTCGACAGGTCGGTATCATGCCGGCTCTTCACGTTGGCCAACATAGTGGCGAATGTAGTGGCCCATGCTTATTGGCCAACGTGTAGAGGGGGTGTTGTGCATCTTGGGTTGTATTGCACCCCCTCTACACGTTGGCCAATAAGCATTGGCCACTACATTCGCCACTATGTTGGCCAACGTGAAGAGCCGGCATCAGACCAGGGTTGCCAACCGTACGAGGTTCCTCGTACAAATAAGATATTTGTGGTCTTACGTACGAGGTACGAGGATACTATCAACCTCGTACAATTATATACAAGATTTCAATAATATGGCCTTACAAACATTTTGCATCACCATTTTATAATAGTAAATTCAAGTTAAGTCAATTTAACACAGATGAGAAACCGGTGGTGTGGCGATTATCGCCCCTCAATTTTAAGTTGGTTGGTGAATAGTACGTAGCACGGAGTGTGCGTGTGCCTTGCTATAGGCATGTATTGATATCGCGTATGGGACCGCCGTTTTTGGAAGAATCAGTGGCCATGTTGAACTAGATGTAAGGCTGGAAACAGTGCTCGACCGACGGTCAGCGCTGACCGTACGTTTTGACCGTCAGCGCTGACCGTCTGTCGGCGTAGCTATATCTATGCAAGCCTATGAATGCGCACTCAGCTACGCTGACGGTACGCGCGTGATTCGGTCCGCGCGTACGGTCGGTCGAGCCGTCGGTCGCGCGTACGTCGGTCGACCGACGAGCTATGAGATTGTATGGATGCATCCAATGCTTCGCTGACGGAGCGACCGACCGTACGTCGTTTTGTGAACTGTACACACCCGTCGCAGTTCGCCGTCGGCGTAGCACTGAATGCATTTTCACAACCGACGGTCAGCGCTGACGGTCAAGACGTACGGTCAGTGCTGACCGTCGGTCGAGCACTGTTTCCAGCCTAAATCTTCAGACATCATCCACCCGCAAGACCTTATAATCCTGAGTATTATCCCGTAAGCATTGAGGATTTACCAAGATTTAATAAGAATCCCATTTTACCGCGTCTGTGTAATTTGTGATCAAGCAAACGAAGGTGATCGGCACTCAAGACCAGGCAGAGAGACAGGTGGTACCAGCTGCGAAGACCTTCGAGGCTGAACAAGGAAGAAACAGGTACCGCTTTTCTTTACATGCTAGAGTTAGGCCACCATACGCCGTCTACTGCCGCCACCCCCAACTTGAAAATTATACAGACAAATATAGGCATTTTGAATCAGCACGCAATCCAGGTGTTAGATTGTAATAAGTCCTCAAACCGCAGAGATACACGGCTATTTACACGCCTGTCCCTCCAACGGGCTAACTGTGGAAACAGTGAACGGTGAACTGCAGACAACGCAAAAGTTTCAACTCGTACTGGAAACTACGTTAATTTTGAACTCACAAAAGGAATGTATAGCCGCATGATAATACATAAACTATACGGCAGAAAAACAATGACAGTGAGGATGTTCCTGACATAATATTTAGAGAGGAGATGTAAACTAAGTTACCTTGGAAATTTTCATAATAATTTAGACACATTTAGTTTTTTTGTGATTTTAATTGTTGATCGAAGGATTTTACTTGAGTAATAACTAATAATAAAGATTTTTGAAATACAACACAAAGTGATGTTTTATTTAATAGGATACTTTCAATAGTTTATTTCATTGCGTAAAAAGTTCTAAATCCAGTAGTTCAATATAGCTTAATTTTGGTTTTAGCACGTTTTTGATGCATAATACCTAAATGTACGAGCTGCATATGTACGAGGGATTTTCTTTTACGGTTGGCAACCCTGCATCAGACGCATCGCATCAGCCGCATTACTTTTTCATACTGCGTCCACTTTATTGGCAGCAATCGGATTGCAGACGCAGGATGCCAGTTTCATTCGGATTTTCTTAGTGATTGTATGTGTATTTGTGCAAATGGAGAAAAGCGGAGAAGAACAATTTGTCGTTATTGGTAGTTTGTTAACAAAGAGCAAGCAAATTAAAAAAAATCGACTTGCCTTATGACGTCATCGGCACGCAGCAGAAAAGTTGCCTCGGAGTATCGGTGTCGACATCAGTCGACATTGCCTATGTGCGATCCGCACGATGTGGATCAATGGACGCACTAGTATGACTTTCTATACAAAGAATACTACGATCCGTTAAATGCGACGCGTCCGATGCGTACGATACCGACCGCTTAGCTTTAGACGACAATCCTTACGAACACAAAAGGAAACATTACAAGTCTGTAATGCTTTTTTTCTATTTGTAAGATCAGTCGTCGAAGCAATTGTACCTAGACAGGTACCTTCGTAATGTATAGAATGAAAACGTCATAGCTCTAAAATTACTAGCTGCTATGAGATCATTGAAATTAAGCATAGCAGAGACTTGAAATTTACGCAAAAACAGATTAAATTTGGAAAAATATAGTTTCCCAGGTTTAACAGAGGTCTTGAGCTCTACTAGGGTCGTAGGGGCTGATACTCTTGCTTGTACACATCTTTTGAGGTTGTCCCAAATGTGTTCAATTGGGTTAAGATCGGGACTGCGTACCTGACATGGTAAAACTTGAATCCCAATCTCATTCAAGGTACTCAATAACGATAACGTGCGTTCTCATGCATCTATTAGCTAAAGTTGACCAATGAATGGTGCGAAAGGGAGACAGTCCTAAAAAGCATGCCATCATTGCTCTTTTTGTTATTAGTATGCGAATAGTTTCATTTGAGTTTGTAGTGTTCGGTGATTCATTACCAGCTGCTTATTGCAAAATTGTTACTGAACCTCTTCTGCTTCTTTTTGAGGTTAGAAATGTTAGTGTGAGTGAATATACCATTAGAAGAAGACTGACAGAAAAGTCTGAGGGCTTTTCTCGCAGCTATAACTGCTTGACTTACTTTTGCGCGGGAATATGCTGACAAGACTGGAGGAATGGGAGGACGTCTTGTTCTCGAAAGAAAGCAGAATATCCTAAAGAGGTCCAGGTGGACATCAACATGTCTACAGGCGCCAAAATGAAAGATTTACTTCCTGCACTATAACCGAAACAGTGGGTTACCAGGGAGGGTCCATAATGGTTTCGCGAGGTTAGGAGGCATCCAAAGAGTATGTAATACACTATGGAGGCATCTCTTAAGAGGCTTGTACGGGTCTTGTTTTAAATACAGGTAGTGTAAACGCAAAAATACGTGGAAGATGTTTTTCAAGACCATGTCTCCCTTTAAAGGACTTCTTTTCGGCCGAAATCATCAATGACTCCGCCTCTGTTCCTTCGGTTCTTTGTGGTCCAGGGCCGCGAAATCTCATTAAAACGTTCCCGCAGCCCCGGAACCTTGCAGAATTACCGTAATTTTCTGCTAAGCGATACCCTAGATTTGTGTTGGGATTATAGTTGCAAAACTTCTGAATAATTCCGAATAATTCCGGAATACTTCGGGGAAAGTTTCTTTAAATCGGAATTATTCAAAATGATAAATTCATTTTGAATCATTCTGATTTAAAGAAACTTTTAATTATTTATTAAGATCTCAACTTTTTTTGCTGAAAAATCTTATTTTGCATCGATCGTCGATCGTCGCCGCCGTTGCCCCTCTGTGCGCCGGCCGCTGCCGCCGCGCTGGCACCGGGATGCGCGCACCCGACTGCCACCGGGCACGAGTCGTGCGTGCAGGCGATGGCGGTGCGGGGTGCGGTAAGAGGGAGGGGATGCATCCCCCCGGAGAAGTTTTCACCCGCGCGAGAAAGATTCGTACCCCGCAATCGAAAGTTTCCGAATATTTCGCCCGAATAATTCAATGGGAATAAATGTGTTTGCTTGTTGTGTGGTGGGTAAAATATAAATGTTTATTTTATTATAAATGGGATTGATTAAGTATATGTTGATATTTTTATAGGTAGATTTATTAGCCTGCGATTAACAGGATTTTTATTCTTTTATTTTTACGTAGGTACTATCGGCCAAAGATACGCATACTCACTTAAGAAAATATTTCTGCGGAAGCGCACCTAGTGACAAACCACATCCCTTCCTGTTTTCGCCCAATTAGAAATAATATGCATTTTGTGAGTACAGGGCGTGTAACATTATATTAAATTAATACTTACTATTACGAACACTACTAAAATACGCTTCGTGCATCCTATTGATCAAAATACATGCATTAGGCGATCGAGTTGTAAGTCGTGCTATGCGATTATAGCCTTAAATGTCAGTTGTGAAATAAAAAAACCAGGCCAAGCATATTTGATTTGCTATTTGAAAAAGGGCTACTTATGTTTTTGGTTAGTTTGTATGTAGCTCTGTACGCATCGCGAGTCGCATAGGTAGGTATTAATCATTACCTACCTACTTAACGCGTATAATAGCCCAGTCAATAAAGGCAAACCTTGCAAGCAAACACGTTTTGATGCGGTTTTCAGAAAAGTATTTGTTCTTACCTACTTAGGAGCAGGTTTTGGTATATTAACAGACTTCAAAGGTCGATTTTCCTATTTTTTTTTAAAGTTGAAATATTCCCAAAGTTTCGGAATATTTCAGAATACTTCCGAAGTATTCGACGGGAATGATTCGGAATGTTTCCCGCCAGCATCTATAGTTGGGATCTCAAGTAATCGGAGCATTTAGGCACATTGATCAAAACTATGTGTCAGTCCATGTTCTTGTATTTATAAACCTATTTCATGGACAGTGTGCGTGTGTGTGTATTGATAAGATAATAAAGAGGTATCTCGGATTAGAAATAAACAAATCCTTGATAAAAATGAAGTTATTAATGACAAACAATTCGGCTTTCAAAAAAACAAAAATACCTCACAATTATTGTCAAAATTTTGCAATGAGGTCAACAAGTGCCTGAACAATCGTGAACACGTTCTTGTTGTCCTCATTGATTTCAGCAAAGCTTTTGATTGTTTGGAATATAAAACGCTATATAATAAATTACAGCAAAATGGTATACGGGGTCCATTTCTAGAATGGTTTAAAGATTACTATAAAAACCGACATGTGTAACATCTTCACGGAAGGCTCCGTGTACCAGTTTGCTGACGACACATGTTTGGTTGCTGCACATAAAGACGTTCGGGAGGCACAGAGAGTGATGCAGTGTAACTTCGACCTTTTATGTAAGTGGGCACACGATGTTGGTCTCGTAATAAATATAAAAAAGAACAAACTCCATCACATACATTCGCCCTACCTGACAACGCCTACTGTGCCCGCGATCGTTGCGCACGAGCACCTGTGACTTCACCAACCAGTCAAACCGTGTAATTGCCAAACATTGGAGTTAGTCACTAATCATATGTATCTTGGTCTGATACTAGATCATAATTTCCACTGGCGGCCGCACATTGATCATGTGTGTAATAAGCTGAGGTCTATATTATCAAAGTTATCAATTCTTAAGTATAAGTTACCATACAAAATACTTAGAACTTTGTACCTTGCACTGGCTGATTCTGTAATTGATTATGGGCTCAGTAGCTATGGACGTACATACAAAACCTACGTCGAGGACATTTATAATTTACAGTTGCGAATTTTGAAAACTATTGTTCCCAGTTACATCAAAAAACAATTTAAAAATAACGAAAAGGGTTTATTTAAGCACTGTCAAGTTGTAAATGTCTTCGACAAGATACGTTTACGCGTCATTAATGATAACTTCTACAGTATTAGTAATACCCAGAAATACGAAAGGTTGCAGCCGTTACGTTGTTTGTCCTACTTACCCACGTATAAAATACCAAATCACAATAATGTGTACGGTGCAAGGACGTGGGAATGCATGCTACCATCATTCTTAAATGACATGCCTGTAAATGTAATTAAAAAGTAAAGTGCTAAAAAAACACTTTCTAGAAAGTACTACGATCTAGAAGGTGTTTCGATGCATAGTTAAAGTGTTACTTTTAATGATGTGTGTATGTGTGGTGTGGCACCGAGTTGCGCGGCTAGCATACCACAGATAAACCCTCGATGGTTTAGGTGGTATGTTTATATTTGTAAAAAATATATTCGCATGTTTTAAATAATAAACGATAAAAAAAAAAACAAAAAAAAATTAAAAAGGGTTGCTTTATTGTGATGAGTGGTTGAGTGGCATTTAGGGTTAAAAATTACTGGAATAAAACACGATACAATTTTGCCACAAGCGATTTTATTTTAGCGATTACATGATATTTATAGACACCAATCTGATAAAAAGAGCGATACAGACAAATATATGTCGCAGGATAACGTCATAAACAATTTCAAAACTGGTTTGGGAAAATCAGACACCTTAAAAACAAACACTGCTTTTAAACATATCATTTTTTTAACAAATATATCTTTTAAATTGTAATAGACCCACTTGTAGAAATATAGAATATGAAAGAAGATTTTAGGATGTCATTCCTCGCCATTTACATTGCATTCAAAGCCAACGTAATCCTGAACCCTTTATTTTGAAGTTCTTATTAATACATAGTTACAGCACGTTGGTCTCGCCTTGTATTAACTTGCGTGAATTGACGTCCAAAGATTCGAATAGAAATGGGAAATAATGCGCTGTAACGTTATGTAAGTTGGGAACCATAACACTGAATGTCAATTTTTGTAGATGTTTTGGATTTGTGCAAGAAGAATTGCACGGGGTTTATCGATATGGCGATGCCTGGGAATGCTTAGGTCTTGCAGTTGACATCTATGAGCTGAAATGATAATGAAGATGATGATAATAGGCTCGCTTACCACTACATTGGACCTAAACATAACTGGCTGATGTATATAAAAATGTAGCATCCCACAGGAGAGTATAACGGTTTGTTATGTTAGATCCTCTCTCTCTTCTGAACCTACTACCAATAACATGAAAGAGATAGAATAAATTCGAAAGAAGAGATTGCTTTTCCTCCCAATTGCTTTTACTTTCCTGAGGAAGGAAAGAATCCGTCAATCACTCAGTTAGTTCCTGTTGACGCTTAGTCTGGATTGTTTAAGTCCAGGCGAACTTTCTCTCCGATGTCATCACAGAGATCATGATAAAATACATGTTAGACGTGGGTAATTTATTACCCAGTAACATAATAGTTACAAACAAGTTTAAAAATGACCTGCGACATTGTTACAATACACATAATTATTATTTTTCTAATGGGCAAGCAGAGAGGACGGGATATAGAAGTACAGAACATTCGTTGACAGCTTCGTTGGGCTCAAGAACTGGCAGTGCTTATGAATCGGCCGCGCTGGTTTTATTTTCATATTCAGGGTATGCACTTCTTAGATATAACAATGTTTTTTTTTGAGCTAGAACTTGATTTTAATTTACCACACGCCGCGACGCAGTTTTCCTATGAATGAGGATCTTCTCAAATGAGGCAGCACCGAGGCGTCAGGTCACCTGTCAAAACGCTTATGTTATGTGACATCTGTCAAGTTGACGTCAATGTCATGTTTACGTCACTTTTGTTTCCAAAGCAGACCTCTCGCCTCTTATTGCCACCTGGATGACAATTTTCCTGAAAATCCTCATTCATTTAATGAAAGTATTTTTTTAATAGTATCGTATTGATTAGAATCTTCTTCTGAATTTTGACAAGTGTGTACCCTGATAAGATATGAATACTACATTTTCCATAAGAATAATCTAAAAAACAATTACAAAACAAATTATTAACTTTAACAATACATCACGTTTTTTTAATCGTTGTAATCGTTGTTCAGTACATAGATTTTAGTAACTATATTTAAGCCCCCGACATCTGCTTACCGTGCAATGACATAAACCGTACTATTGCTAAGAATTAACATTAACATTCACTTAAAACTATTGATTAGTGGGTCACTGTAAAATTTGATAACCGTTCACCAAAAACAGCAAGTTTTTAAACACCATGAAGGTAGGACTACAGGTAGGTATATCCTCGGTTCTTTCATAAATTCAAAAGAGAATTAACCCAAAAGGGGAAATCAGACAAGATTTTCTTCAAAATTTTACGCCTAATCATTAATTATATAAGTTTACGTTATATTTCGAGGACCGGTGGCTGTTTCGTTAGTGAACGGTTTAGGAAAAAGAGAAGTACCAGGAAACAATACTAAGGTTTTTGGATCCCACCTGTTACACCTTAAACAGCGCCGAAGAAGACCATGATAACCTAAGTGACTGAATATGGCTTCGAAGGCAGATTATAAATAAGATGGTACAATGGAATGGCAGAGAGAAAGAATAAGAAGACTTGTGATTCTAGGACAAATCGAGCCATTACGTTTACGAGCAGAATAGAAAAGTGGGTATGGTAAAGTGCCACAAGAATAGTGCTGCATGCAGCAAAAGTTGGTTGAAAATATTTTTCACGAGACCTGTTCTCGTATCTTCAGTTAAATGAACGTGTACAACGTGGTATTCAGGAGCTGTTATTGCTTCTATGGGCCTCGAATGTGCTGGCCATCTAGCTTCAGCATACACCTTCATTCCACCGCAAATACTGAGTGTATTAGGTAAGTTGATAATTTTTGGTATGAAAAAAAAAAGATTCACGACTCACACGTTCAAGTGTATCTAATAACACCAATTTGCTCAATGGAACTATGGATTGTCTCAAAAGCTAAAGTGACGCTCAGCTGTTAACAGATATCTTGATTTGATTTTTTGTTATCGATGACAGGCTCGCGTCTGACCCATCTCACCTGTTAGCGATGATGTGTTCGAAGATGAAGCACGCTAACCTAGAGGTAACCTATTAACTCTAAACTTAAATACCCCCAGATTATATCTATACAGGAAACAGAGACTCCGGGAATTCAACTCTTTAGCTGTACGCACAGTGAAATTTGCTTAAAGATGTGAACATTTTTGTAAATCTTCGAGATTTTAAAGCGCTAAGATTTCATCCCCATATTTTAGTGGCCAGACTTCCTGAAGGAAAATTTCAAGTGTGCAACTGGTGGAATTAGAAGTAGTCACAGTATAGAAAAGAAATAGTTTGTTTCAAGGTACAGTACGAAAGGAGTGCCCAATATTTGTATCGCTAAATATAATTGTAAAAAGACATGAGTCTTCATAGCTCGATGTTTATGTAAATAAATATCTTTGGTCCGAAGACCTTTAAACGATTGCAAGTGACACAGCCACTTGCAGCAAGCTATCAGTGTTGAAATCTGACATCGGTATATCCAAATCCATCAAATTCATTAATTTTTATAAAACCAATGTTTTCAAAAACACACTAATTCGTAATTATCACATATACATATTATATTTTAGGGAACACTGATAGCCTCAGTTATCTTAAGACTACAAACGGGTATTTCACCGATAAAATCTAATTCTTAATCTTCGGTTATTTTTGCAGATCCTATATGCATCACGGCTCCTTCGAACCCCTAATTATTGTAACTATACAACTAGAAAGACTTACTTCTGCCTCAATAACATCTTTGACTGCCGCATTTCTTTAAATTGCCTGTTTGGTGCATATCCAACCTGATCTCTCCAATTATATTATTACAGAGAAACAGAGTAGTAATATTGCAACCAGAAAGTATAAGTGAGTTGCCAATATGGTGACTAACTACACACCTTTTCAAAGCTTAATAATTTTGTATTTCTCCACCTCCTATGCTTTTTATAAATATATCAGCCATAATCTCCATATTTTTTTAAAGATTTCTTTTACATTTTCGTTATAATCACTTTATACTTCTAAATCTCTAAGAATTTCGACCATTTCAGAAGTCATACTTTACTTAAGTCTAAATTCTAAAAAGAATGAAGTAATAGAATGAGTCGTTGAAATTCCAATATACTTCGCCTACCGCACGACAAACACAAGATCATCTCTCGCAAAGTTCTTCAGAAAGAGCACTCGTTCAGTACTTCCTCGATCGAGCCAGCTCGTTTACGAGCAATTGACAGTGTTACAAATACATGGCTCTCCCACTGTACGACTCAAGTTTATAGGATAAAATAGGAATAGCGAGGGAGAGGTGGCCTAGTGTGGCTTCCGAAGAAATGGATTAACGAGGATAATCATAGGATTATAAGGAATAAGTACAGGTGTTAGACAAAGAGTAAGTAAAATATATAGGGAAAGGTGAAAGTGAAGACGCTCACTACATTTCCTATGAGAGCGTGTATCTTAAGTAAGGATTCCATTTGTGTGATTATCAGGACGTACGAATAAGGTAATTAAAAAGAAATAGGAAGTCGTGTCGTCGAAACAAGACACCAGTGCTATATCCCCAGATTAATGAACGCGTAAGGAATGTCATTCACAATTGCACCTGTTGGTCTCAGTATGTTCTGGTCATTAAGTTTCAGCACACAACTGCACTTCACAGTGAATATTGAACTTGTTATATGAAATATATTGAGTAAAGATCAAAAAGTGTGTCTTGAAAATTTTATAGAGTACAGTGTTATAGTGAGGTGGAGTGAGAAGTGAAGCTTCCGGTTTGTTTATTTGTCGAGCTAAATTAGGGCTCACCATGACCGTCAAACTTCTGTGACAACGGTTAGGCTCTCGCACTATAAGACTTTTTGGATTTGAAATGTAAGAAGAGAATGAACAGTGTGGGAGGTGCGATAAATAAGGCTTCCGAAGAAGCGAATCATCGAAGACAATTATTGATATAATAACGGCGAAAGGTGATGAAATGATTTGAGATGAATGAAGAAGAGGGGAGAAGGAAGACTTAGGTTTTCGTAACTTGTCACAAAAATGCTAAACTCTACCACTGTAAGACTAAGAGTCTTAATAGTGAATGTTGGAAAATGTCTTAAGAAGCGAATTAACTATGAGAATATTATAAGGTGGTGGTAATAGAATAGGGAATATAATATAAGATAAAGGAAATGGGAGGTGTAGGAAGGTATGGGCTTTCAGTAAGCGTCACTCATCGTACGAAACACGCCAAGAAAACATATAACACGAAGTCGCTACGTCACGTCGGTATCCTGTGAGAGCGTTACGAGACAAACGTTAGGCTTTGAAGTAACGATGACAATAAAATTAACATGATATGACAATTAATGTAAATGAAGATGGGGGTGGGGGAAGAGCGACAACGAAGTCGCTTCTTAACACTGGTCTTCGGTGCGAGTGTGGCCCCCCGGTCTAGCCGACACGTTTATATGCGGTTGTAAGCAAGTGACAACAGCTAGGCTCTCCCACTGTAATACTTTTAGACTGAAAGGCAAGAAAAAGAATAGTCGACGTGGACAAGTGTGGCATCTGAGGAAGCCAATTTAAGACGAGAATAAAGGCGAAAGGTGATGGAAGGAGAATAATGGATAAATCAAAGGCAGGGAGTGAAGGTTGACAAGGGCTGCAGTTAGGCTCTACTGCAGTAACCAGTTATCGTATCCTCAGTTTAATTAACACGTAAGCGTGTCTTCTCTTATTCTCTAACATATCAGTTTCAGCATACGCCTTAATTCTACCGCGGATACAAAGTGTAGGACGTTTTCATAATTTAGTCGTGGCTCAAGACTAACTTTTACGCCCCGAAAGTGAAAAGAGTTCTTTGAGAGAAGGGAAGAGACTGAGCTTAGAATTTGAGCTTCCGGTACTCGAGACGCACCGGATGAATCAGGCCCAGTTAGCGTCGGACAGCAGCTAAGATCTCCTACGATGAGTATTGAAATCTTAGTAGGAATAGACAAAGGCAAATTAAAGGTAGTAAGACTTTCGAAGAAGCGAATGAAGAAGGAAGTCTATTCAGGAGTTATGTAAAGAGAGAAAGTGCTGAATATCATTTTACCTTTTACGTATTAGCTCCGCCATCGATATTGAGTATATTTTATTGGAGGTGATATAATTCAAGAAAGGTATAAGATTACCGGCCTGAAAGTGAGAAATGGAAAAGAAACTCTTTAGATATGGTTTCTTTTAAGAGATGTGTGAAACGAAGATTTTCAAGATGGAAGTTGATTTAGGTGAAAGTCGTGAACTCGTTTTATGATGAAAAATGAAAGCGGTAAAGGAAGACGTGGTTTGGTTACCGGCACTTACCAAGAACAGTCATAAACGAGAAATGAAAAAAATGAGTAACTGATAAGTAAATCCATCAATTATAAACTGGCAGGTCGTAAAGTCGTCGACAGGAACCATACTCATGCGTTCGTTCTCGCTTTCCCAGTTTAACAAACGCTTAGGCATGTCTATTAAGAAGCTGTTTTTACTTCTTAGTCTTGTTATGTTCTGAAATTCCAGTTTCAGCATAAGCGTTTATTCCAACGTGGATACTGAGTGTAAATTGTTAATATTGTAATTTTTTGGGATGGTTCAAGACTGACAAAATCAACTCTTCAAAATGGAGAGAAAGATGAAAAGACCTATAAAAAGGTTGAAGTGTTCACGACAAGGGTGATGGGAGAAGGAAGATATTGAAGGAAACTCTGGTTTCCAGCACTAATGACAAGCCGTAGGTAACACAGGAACACAGGATCCTTTACAGGTCAAGCCACGTCGTTAACGAGCTCTTGTTAGCTTAGCGAGCATTTTGAGTGACTTTGTAAACAAAGAAGAGTAAAAAGATAAAGAAAGAAAGATGTTCAGGGAAGACAAACGTTCGGGTTCTGAAGTAGCTAAGTAACGATGACAATGAATATGACATGGGTAAGAGGAGATCCAGGAAGAGTAAGGGATAAATCAAGGGATGGGGGTGTAGACACGGGCTTTCGGAACTCGGCACTCACCGAACGAAAGTGCGACAGCGAAGTCGCTTCTTAACGCTGGTTTTCTGTGCGAGCGTGATACTTGGTACCCGGGCGAGCCAGCCCGTTCAAAAAAGCTGTTGCCTGCGACAAAAGCTAGGCTCTCCTACTGCAAGAATTGGAGTTGTCGTATGAAAATAAGGGGAACAGGAATAGAGCGGGAGACGGAAATTTTGTTTCCGAAGAAACGAATTGGTGATGAGATTATGATAAAAGTGGAAACTGGTAAACGAAGAGTAAAGGATTTATGAATAGGACGTGAAGGAAGACTTGGGCTTCCGGTACTCGTCACTTACCGTACGAAACAAAGCAAGTCACGCCGGTCTCCTGTGAGAGTGTGGTACTTCCCCGATCGAGCCAGCCCGTTTATGAGCTGTTGCTTGATACAACAGCTAGGCTCTCCCACTTCAAGAATTGGGGTATTTAAAGGAAAAGAAGAGGAACACGAATAGGGAGGGAGATGTGGAAATGTTGGCCTCCGAAGAAAGGAATTAGCGCTATGATTATGAGACTAAAAGATGAATGAATAGGACGTGAAGGAAGACTTGGGCTTCCGGTACTCGTCACCAACCGCACGAAACACAGCAAACAAGATCGCTACGTCACGCCGGTGTCCTGTGAGAGAGTGGTACTTCCCCGGTCGAGCCAGCCCGTATTTGAGCTGTTGTAAGCCAGTGACAACAGCTAGGCTCTCCCACTGTAATACTAGTCATTATAGGAAAACAAGTAAACAGGAATAGTGAAGGATACGATTATTCTGGCTTCTGAAGAAGCGAATTACCAATGAGAATTAAAGATGTGGACTAAGGAATGAATAAAAGTGAAAGAGAGAAAGTTCAGGAATATTTGGGTTACACGTAAAATGTTGGTGAAGGAAATTCGCCGAAATCTTTTTGATTTATTGACATTAACTCATTTGAATAAGTATTCTGATTAAATTTTCATACTCCACAGCTTGTATGTTGTCATCAGCTAAGCGTGAATTAAATCCAAATAACTACACAATGTTTTGTTTCTACTAAATATTGAATACCACTCAGACCATTTGTCACCCTATACAGCTATTGTACGAGTCACACAAGCGCAATTCTATTAAAAATCAACCAATGTTTTACGAAACAGTTCTACCCAGCGAGACTAAATAGATAAATACCACTCAGACCAATATGTCACTCTATACAGCGTAATTAATATGTTGTAGTCAATCAAATTTAACGCCCTATAAAGCTAGTATGTTTTTGAACAAGCGCAATCCATATCAAATGTTTATCTTGATCAGTACAAGTTTCTACCCAGCGAGACTAAATAGTTAATACCACTCAGACCAATGTGTCACTCATGCCTACAGATTATACATATGTCATTGTAACTTTATAGAGCACTAGCTGATACCTGCGACATCATTCGAGTGCATGTTTATCATCCCCTATTTCAGCCCTTAAGGGTTGATTTTTTAAATAAAATGCAGCCTATGCTTGACCCGATTCTTTCAAATATCGTCAAAATCGCATCAGTGGTATAGCCGTAAAAGCGTAGACAGAGATACTTTTATAATATTAGTATGGAAGTATGAATTTATAATCCTTTTAAATTACAACAGATCTTTTCCCAGTACTTAATAAAATTTGATTTCATTCTGAATTTTTGATAATAAAACACATTTTCTATGCTTCGTAAAAATATATGATGTCCTTAATAATGACTATTTAAGATATATATAGAACGACTAGGAAAGATTTTGAAAATATGAGCCACATTTTTTGTCGAAATTTCCCGCCGCTAAGACAATCTTTCCAGGAAACGGCGGTCAAAGGTGTTAAAAAGATCAATATAAGATCGTTTCACAATTTGATTCCGTAGAAAAAGGTCGACCAACTCGAACGGGTTCGAGTTCTTCCTCATCAATATAAAACCCCTAAACAGCTCACACCCTGTTCCCGCATCTTAACGATATTTTTTATATACTTTGCGTAGGTACATATGTAAGGCCTGGAATACACATGCTACGAAAGTATTAAAATTTTTGGTGATGTTGGTTGATTTTTATTGCACGATTTTGTATGTTGTGGTAATTTGTCTATTCCAGGCCTATAGGCCTGGCTGGAGAGACGCCACGGCGTCCTCACCTTCCGCCTGACGCAGGTTAAACCGGTCACGGGTGTTTCGGGAGGTACCTGTTTCGGATTCAGCGGGAGGACACGCCCGGGTGTCGTCATTGTGTGGACCACCCGGAGGACACGGTGGAGGTGTGCCCTGCTTGGGCGGAGCACCGCCGTGTCCTCGTGGAGGCGATCGGCGCCGGTGACCACTCGCGCCCTGCTCTGGTTCAGACCATGGTGCGGAGCGAGAGGGAGTGGGATGCAGTCGTCTCCTTCTGCGAAGCAGTCTGCTAGCGAAGGAGGATGCCGAACGCGCGAGGGAGAGACAACTCTTTTCCTCACGCCCCAACCACCGCGGAAGACGCCCCGGGCTTCGGGGATCGTGAGCCCACTTCCGGCCACCGTAGGTGCGGGCTTGCGGACGGCGAGCAGGGGTAGCTCACCGTTCGGTAAGGACCAGGCCCGGGTCGGCAGCGCATCGTAATCCTCGCGCTCTTCAAAATGCTGTCAGCACCGGTGACGGGGCCCCACAAGGCCATTACCTGCAAGGGTTGCGGTAATGTTCTAATGAGATACCGCGGCCCCGGAACTTAAGGGCAGCTGAAGGAACAGGCTGGGTTTTTAGTCAGTTGAAGTCTGACACTCCCTTCCGCTTTACCCAGAGCGGGAGAAGTCATTCGATGATTTTCCCGGACAGGGGAAAAAAATGGCCTATAGGACAGGATTGGCCTCCTTACAAAAACGTGCACGTAGGTTGCTAAATAAGATTTAGGTTCTGCAGCCGGTAGTTGTAACACTCCGTGTGGTCATGGAAACGTGGTCCGGCCAGCATACCTTCCAGAACTTCCTCGTTATCTTTGAGCGCTTTGTACATTGGCTGCCATGTTCCGAAGTTTAGCTCCATCAGCTGGTTAGCCGTCCTAGCTATCTTCAGCGTCTCACGGATCCAATCCTTGATCGGCATCGGTTGTCGCTCACTAGAATAGAAATATTTTAGTTAGAAAATAATTACGGCTATTTTGTTCCCTATAAATAGACTATCATGACCGTTCCGCTAAGGCCTAGTCTGATGATGGAGATCTGAACCATTTATGAACACCATATGTGTTAATCTACTGATTACTGACACAGTTAACTTGCACGTTCGCTACTTAAATTTATAATAATGTAACCCTATAACCGGAAGCCTGCGCCTTGTTTAGGAGACACGTTAGAACCTATATGTATCAAGGGTAACCTAAGGGTCATTAAAAGGAAACGCTTCACCAATACCCCGCCACATTCTCTGCATATGCGCTTGCGCAGGAAATGATCAATAAATCAATCAAGCGACTTTATAGCGTCTAAGCCCAGGTTTCCGCTGTGGGGACTAATAAAGAACCTGTATCTATCTATACTATACAGGATATATGCAGGAATGAAAATACATAATTACAAACTTTAAGGAACACAAATGATATTTAATTTGAAAATTAGTTATAAATAACACTTGTCTTTTTTTTGACTGACTACCCTTAGAAGAAATACCGAAACGAAACTCGAAGGTCAAGGTCTCTTTTGAATTCCATGCAACCCGTATTGGTCAAATCATATGAGAGCCATGTAGGTTTGTCTGTGGTGCTCTTTTGAGAATAGATTTGAGCAGATCAGACCAAACAATAAAAACATTTGTCGAGGAGCTTGAACGATTTGACAAATAATACCAAAGCAAGGACATTTAGATGTGGCGTATAATGTACTCAACTGCCAGACTGTGCGATATTATCCTCCAAGAAAGACTTTTAAATATCATAATTTGAACTTACTCCACTTCTGGATTGTCCAAATATTTCATGATGCGACCCAACATTAGGTTCGCCATCTTCCTGATCTCGTTCGTTACCTGTTTCCAAACAAATTTATATCAAGCTTTTACCTCAAAGTAAAATGTAAGGTTTTATATATAAATGAAAGTCGATTTAGTTACACTATTTATAACTCAAGAACAGCTGAACCGGTTTGGCTAAAAATTGGTAGGGGGGTAGCTTAGAACCAGGAGACGGACATAGGATTTTTATCCCGAAATTCCCACGGGATCGGGATTCACGCGGGTAAAACCTCCCACGCGAACGAAGTTGCGGGCAAAAGCTAGTTAGTAATAAAATAAATATAAAAAAGTTATTAAAATATATAAGTTTAATATATTCTCACAAACTCATATACACACAGATCTACAAACAAACAAACACACACTCACACATACACACACATTCACATACACTTAAAAAAACGTGTAAAGAATTCATGCAAATACATTTGTTAATCTAATTTAATATATTCTAGTTAAGAGGAGGCTCCCTAAAGTGTATGTAATTTTGTATTAATATTCTGAAACAATCACGCATACAATCAAAATGGAACTTTAGTATATGATTTATTGGATCTTTTTCTTTCCATTTCTAGAACAGTTTTGCAATTGGAACATTTTCACTCGATTCATTTTTTAATCGAAAATCATGTCTTTTTTAAAGATTATTCAAAATTTAATAAAGATTACTCGGCTTTTATGTCTAAAATTAGTATTGACAATAAGAAAATATAGTTTATTATCCAAATACAGGACATTTTTTCTCTAGATCAATTAACACTTTAGTTATAAACGAAATAAGAATAGAGACTTACGACATTTAGTTTCGAACCCGATTATGGTAAAAGTGCGCATGCGATATTCAACTTTATTACTGCTGCGTTAGCGTTTAGCACACAACGGCAGTTTCGAAACCGAACATGGTGAAAGAGCGCGAGCGATATTCAACTTTATTACTGCTGCGTTAGCGTTTAGTATACAACGGCCTAACCGGGGTGGATGGGGGCGGAGCTTGCGTGAAAATTATTTTGCACTGCCTGGTCTTAAGGGAGTGCGGCTTCTCCTGGCACAGGTGTTTTCACACTTAAAATGAGAAGTCAACCTCATTATTGTTAAGACAAATTTTGTCATCGAATAAAACAATTTTTTTTTCATATTATAGTAGGTTTATTATAATATTATTAAACAGCCTCGTTGGTCTAGTGGGCTCAAGCGCGACCGCTGAACAGGTCGCGGACTCTATTCCCGGCTCGAGCAAGAGCTGTTGGAATTTACAATTAGAAATTTCCCAATAATTAGCCCTGAGTTTGGAAGTACCCTTGTACTTCGGAAAGCACGATAAGCTGTTGATCCTGCGGCTAATCTCTCTCCGGTCGGGTCAGATTGCCGTCCCATTGGACAATGAGATTAAAGGAACAGAGAGTGCTGCACACGTACTCACACGGTACTGTGCACATATCTCGCCGACGTGTCCAAAATCGGTAAACATGACTATTATTATACAACTGTTACGCCAGTCGCTTAGTGAAGTACGTTGAGAAACTTCGACAGAAATCTAGAATGTTCGAGACACTAACGCCATCTAGCGGCGAGTAGCAGTACTGGATATATCGAGTCGAGACACTAACGCCGTCTAGCGGCGAGTAGCAGTACTGAGTATCTCGAGTAGCTGCTGGAATTTTCTTGGCGGTGTTGGCTGTGAGTCGATTTTACAAGAATGTTCTAGAACTCATAGACCGGGGTATAAATAGATCGCAAAGGGACGCAGACAGTCAATCTTATTTCAAGATACGACGCGATATAATTCGAAGCTATACAAGTGAATTTCGGTACTATTTAAGTGTGTACTGTGAATAACTGTATCGATTTTGGTTTAATTGGTGTAAATTATTTCTATCCCGAACCCCAGCTCGTAATACTGCTATTATATTTTATTTATTTCAGGCATCTTGGCTCATGCTTGCTCATTCATACTTTAACAATAATAAATAAATATTAATCACCATGCTTAGTCTATTCCAAACCGAGTTGAGGTCGGCCTCAACTGTAACAGGATGCAGCAGCGTACTAGTGTTTTACATGGAGCTACGGCCTACCTGACCTACACAACGACCTACATAAGACAGGTGACAAATTTTATGACTTTTGAATTCTTTTCCTTCATTCCTAACCGTAACGGCTTAACGTGCTAACGTGGTCCAATCGACGGACCAACCTCGGTTGCATAACCTTTAAAATCGCCCGTGCAGCTGTTCTTATTTAGCCACGAGCTCCCCTATATATCTTAATAATATACAACGTGTAACGGAAACCCCATATCTATCCAAAAGGGCTGAAGACAACATCTGGTATGGAGTCTCTATGCACAGTTTCGGCACAAAATAACTGACTCAAAGAATTGATACCAAATTATTGGTTTCATATATTTCTTGAATACCAATCATAACAAACGTGTCACAACACTACGAGGGTCAATAGCTTTCCACGTCACTTGCCAATAACACGATAATTCCTTTCGTTCTTCTTAATTTGAAAAATTCGGTCTCTGGTATCAGTGTATTGGAATTTGTAATAAGTTCTACACACGTAGACTTAGGATTACAAAACCCTTGCCATATCGTTTGTTATCATCCAAAGAAGCCATGCACTTGGTATGTATAAATTACACGTTGTATAATATAATATTACAATATCCATACTAATATTATAAATGCGAAAGTAACTCTGTCTGTCTGTCTGTTACCTATTCACGCCTTAATCGCTGAACCTATTTACATAAAATTTGGCATGGGAATAGTTTAGGACCCTGGGAAGGACATAGGATAGTTTTTATCCCGATATAAGGTGCCCGTGGGATAGTTTTCGAATTGTATCTTTGTTACTCTTTCACGCAAAAACTACGGAACGGATCTCAATGAAATTTGGTACCTAAGGAGACAGTTGACATTCTGGAAAAACACATAGGCTACTTTTTATCCCGGAATTCCCACGGGATCGGGATTTATGCGGGAAAAACCTCCCACGCGAACGAAGTCGCTGGCAAGTTATCCATACTTTAATCCATACCTCCATATCCATATTAATATTATAAATGCGAAAGTAACTCTGTCTGTCTGTTTGTCCATCTGTCTGTCTGTCTGTTACCTTTTTACGCCTAAACTGCTGAAATGATTTAGATGAAATTTGGCAAGGGAATAGTTTAGGACCCTGGGAAGGACACGGAATAGTGTTTACCCGAAATTCTCACGGGAAAACCCTTCCACGCGAACGAAGTTGCGGGCAAAAGCTAGTAATATTATAAATGCGAAAGTTTGTGAGAATGGATGGATGTTTGTTACTCTTTCACGCAAAAACTCCTTAACGAATCTGAATGAAATTCGGTAAGTAGTTGACATTCTGGAATAACACATAGGCTACTTTTTATCCCGAAATTCGCGTACGACGTTGCGGGCTAGAAAATAATATTTAAAATAAACTAGATTTTTTCAGCGCAAAATGAATTAAATAGCCTACGTCTTTTATAAGCTCTAATCTATCGCTGTACCTTTCATCGAAATCAGTGAAGTGGTCCAGACGTGAAAGTGTAACAAACTAACAGAGTTACTTTCGCATTAAGTCGCGCGGGGCTTCGCTCCCTTGGACTTTATCACGATAAAACATAACCCTTCTTTTTGTAGTCGGGTAAAATGTCAATTCAAGCTTCAACTTGCATACAAAATTTCATCCGAATCCACCCAGTACTTTCGAAGGTATGCGCGTTTAAACAAACAGACGTAGCTTGAGGAAGGTTATAGACTAATTTTTATCTGACTGCAAAAAAGAAGAGTTATATTTTTATCGTGATAATGTCCATATGGGAGCGAAGGTCCGTGACACTATTTTTTTTTACTTTATTACTTTTTAGCCCATTCTTGACTTCGATTTCGTCTGATGGTAAGCGATAAATGAGGTCTACGATGGGACAAGTTTAGTATAGATTAAGTGTGGGGATACTGACCTCGACACTGAAAGATCCATACTGGTACTCGAAGCTCTGGATGTTATGTTTTATCAAGTCGATGCTCTTCGTGTACTCCCCTAAAACAAACAGGGATGTTTAACTTCTCTATAGGTACAAGCTGAAATGGCAAAAGCAGTTTTGCGGTATAAATTATTTCTAGTCAAAAAAATGTCTACAAACTATTCTCAGATCTACGATATATACATTAGAAAAAATAATAAAAATCGTAGAAGCCGAAAATTGAAGTGTTTTTCTGTGATTTCAAAATAAATGTGTTTTCTCAAGTGCCTATACGACATTCAAACACAGTCAATTTTTTTTCGTAAATTTTTGTTCGTATATCGCCTTATATAGTATATAGTCTCGCGAAAACGCCCGTTGTATTACCCTTTTAGTTGTTCAGTCCATATTTGTGTATGCTACGGTGTCCAATAAGGAGTATATCCATCTATTGAATTGAAAATTGTTTTAGCAACACGTATGTTATATGTAATATGATTATAGAATATACAAACTAGCTGTAACCGCGACTTGGGTTCCATGAAAGAGATTATTTAGCCTATTGTGTCACCCTATAACCTGCTCTCTTCCAGTGAAAGTCCCAATAAAATCGATTGAGCTGTTCTTGAGATTAGCTCAGACAAACAGTTAAACAATTAAAAGTTTATTTGCATTTTAGTATCATGTATATAATTATTAGTACTCGAGAAACGACAGTTATATTAAGATCACAGAAAGACACTTTAATTTTATTTATAATACGTAGAGTTGTGTAATGTTAATAGCAACACTATATAGACTTTATTCCTAATAATTTGTAGAAGAAGAAACTTTTGTCTTTAAACTATGTTTGAAGGTCCTAAGGACTGACTTACCAATAGCTGCATATAGCATGGCCAAGTCATCAGAGGCTTTCCGCAGTATATTGTGATGGCGGTACAAGACTTGTTGCATCAAGCGATAGGATCGCACCATGCGGTCACAACGCTCCTCTTTGGACTTAGCACGCATGGCTACAAAATAAATGTCTAGTTCATTAACTGAATAAGGTCTAGGCGGAAATATAATGACAATCTCACATGACCTAGCTGAATTCTAACTTCTTTGACCATTAAAACTTAATACGAAAAATTTAAGAATATTTATATTGCCAAAAACATTGTGAACATCAATTGGGACAGCCCCAGTAAAAACTACTTGATTTGTGTGAGGCAAACTAACTAATAACAAAATCTTCGTTTTTCTAGCTCTGGTTGAGTATTTTATTGCAACACAAATTTTAAAATCATGAGTATTTATAGCATATTTTTATTTACTCGTTCTTTAGTTTTTGTTTTTGTGAGATATTACAATACAACTTGGATTTACAAATAGTTGTTTCTTGTTTCATTTAAATAAGTTTGACACAGTACAACTTTGCTTTAAGGTGACTACAGACAAAATAGACATGGCCTTGCGACTGTCTGTAGGCACCTTAGATGCAACACAACAGTTAAACAGGACAGTAGTAGATAGGTATACTCTATCTAAAAAGCTTTGCGCTAGCGCATCTCAATACAGAAATTAACGACGCAAAGTATCATCTAAAAAATAGCACTAAACTTCTCGTACAAAACGCATACAAAACAAAATCAATTCTTAACGAAACGCAAATCAGTAAAAATATTTAAATAAAACTGTACCTTGATAGGAACGAAATAAAGTTCAGTATTGAAAGCGATACGTCGAAAGATACCGATTAATCTCCATACAACGAAGGAAGAGATACCAGAGGACTGAATTATGAGCACTTAGTACTATGATAGTGCGTTGTGTCGCTCGTGGTAGCCGTCCCTTTGTACCTTGGTACCTTGGGGCGCGGTCAACAGCAGTTGCAACAGGAAATGGGAAGACATTCACGTAAACATAATCATGTATTAAACCATACCTGCAAACACGGTCTCGTGAATTCTGTTGGAGATGGTTACTATATCTCGTGCCCGCACGGCCGTATGGCACCGCTTGCAGAAGACTAACACAGAACATATAAGAGAGAGTAGTCATTTTTACACTCATGGCTGGACAACTCTACACGATGATTGCAGAGCGACGCGACGAGACGGCCCCAAGGGCGAGTGCGGCTGCCGCTAAACTCATTTGCACAAAATGGCGGACTGGCACCGCCGCTTCCATAATAACATCCAATAAGTCATTATCACAGATCTAAAATTGCCACTACAATAAATTTTCCGATGCGATGCGGTGCCGGACTATCCCTACGTTTGCCAATAGATGCTTCTTTCCGAGTTCAAAAAGTCCCTTCTGTTTAATTTTGCTATCGCGTCGTCCGCAGTGACAAATGAGTTCTTTCCACAGTCAACGTGTTTATTTGGAGCTTCTATTTCAGTTTCGGGACGGAATCCTGAAACTGAACTAGGTACTTTATATTTTTACAGCATTTGTTCGGACACAGTATGGGAGGAGCACAGTTTGTTTTTTTATTGAATGGATTAACACACATCAAATATATGCAAGGCTTTGGACTTTTTGACTGAAATATTTAACGTATAAGTTAGCCAACATCATTTCCTACCATAAAACCAATTAGGTTACCAAAGTAACACTTTGGATATCACCTCGACTCACACACATCACATCAGACAAAAACTAGTCTTCTGGTCTATCATTTAGTGATCACCTACCTCTCTTATATGTTCCGATAAAAAAATAATAACCTTATATCTAATGAGTATATATTTTATTGCTATATACCTAGAAGCCTTTCTCAGCAGTGGGACAGTATAAGTAGGAAAATATTATCAGAAAACGGCCACACCAGGTGACCCGCAGCATGGATTCCGTACGACCAGGAGTTCATTGAATTCATGAAACAAGGGCAGTATTAATCCTCGTTCAAATTAAATTACGTTGCATCGACCAATCTGGGACCAGAACTCTTTAGGGGTTGCCAGGTTGACCGAGCAATATTATGAGTTAAAAAAAGTTAACAAACGCGTCCAGCTTTAAAACGCGTAAACAAACAAACATAGCAAACATTTTTTACAGCGTTATATAATGCAAGCTATTCAATATAAATTCAATAATGCAGAGGCTAACGCCTCTGAAAAGAGGGGATATTCGCGGTTTGTCTGTGCAGTCTTTCACATCCGACACGAGTGTGGACGCTAGGCGTGTCTTTGGGGTCACTATTGCCAAGATGAATACATTACCTAGTGTATGCATTGCGTCGGCGGTTTCAGCAGCGTTCTGGGCCCTTTGCAGCGGGAAGTCATTGGGACATTGGTGGCAAGACATGCGGGTCCCCACCCATGTTACGGGGCCTTTGCATGACGAGCATGCGTACGCAGAGAACAGCGACTGTGGTCAGGGGATCAGAAATACCATACATAAGGGCTGTGCATCGATTATTCAGACTCTAGTCCACTTTAGACAACGACAAGTAAGAGCAGTCGTGTCTGTCTTTTAGTGCACGACTACTGATTGACTTTACTTTTAGTCTCAACTCAAAGTAGTTGAGTCTCTTTCTAGCCCAGAGTTACGTGTCTAGAGACTACATATTCGATGAGGCTGTGTGTCTAGAATAGGTACTTCAACTTAGTTTTACTTACATTGGCCAACAAATCTAAACTACAAGTGAGGTAATCCACAATTTATATTACTCAGAATGGAATCAAGCGTTACTTTGCCGAAATCTATACCAAACTAATACTAAAGAAAAAATATCTAGTGTTCCTCCTGCTAACTGTATTTAATTTTTGTTTATTTATTGTCTTACTTTTGACATTAATGGTGATATTTGAATTTACTTCTTTATACATTTAATATTTTACATATGAAGTAAAATTGCAATAATATATTTATAATACAATTTATTTCAGATCACAAAAATCATTTCATTATTAAGTTATTATTATCAGATTGTTTCAATTGTATATTGATAGATTGTTCTATACTATATTTTATTGTAATAAAACTTTCAATTTACTTTAATGTTATAGTGTAAGATTACGACGCAATAATGAAATTGTTGCGAAATAAATAATGTTTTTATTTTTATTTAACACGTGTTTCTTTCTTTAATATTAATTTATGTTATTGTGAAAAATAAATATTGTTATCTTTCAGGTTGCTTTTTGGTACTCTAGCTAACTAGCTATCTGAAGCAGAAGATTCAAATTTAGTGGCGGTTTAGAATAAGGAGACAGTCGCTCGCTGCGCAGGAGCAATTATTATAGCGGGAGTGGGAGGTGTATCGCACTCTTAGAATAAAAATGGCTTAACTCAAAAATACTTATTTTGGGCTTGACCAAGAATATTTTTAAAAAGTAGTGTTCAGTAATAAAGTGCACATAAATTATTTAAGAAAACTTAATGCAAAACAATAAAAGTACAACGGCGGACTTAATACCAGACTTAGGCATTTACTACTTAGGCATAAAAGTACGCAACGTAATGCACATATTGAAACCAGTTTTTTTTCAGAATCTATCATTGAATTATATCATGTTTTTTAATAAAGGCTTTTTTATCCCAAAACGAATTAAATCTTCTTAAATTGCAGTTACACTATCGCTGTTCAGTCATAAAAAACCAAAATTAACTGTAAATTAAATTAATAATTTTATTTAGATGCAGTTATATAAAAATTCAGTGTATGTATTATGATTATAACATAATCTTCTGATTGAGGTGTTTGAAAGTGCGTATATTGAGGTATGTACATATTGTATATGCTGTCCATTTATTGCTCGTAATTCGGACCCCTATTACCCCGAGGATTTAGCATTTAAGGACAGATTGAATCCCAATCAGTGGATACAGGATTTTAGAGTTAGGGCATTTTTAACCTTTTGAACGCTAAGGTCAGTTATAACCAAAAAATTAACACGTATTCAACACTCACACGGTCGCGGCGGTGTGAGCAGACAAAACGACATTAATTTTAAGTACAAAACAAATCCCACTCTTAGAATGAAAGTGACCTAACTCTAAATTCGTGTAATTTCAGATTTTGATGTAAACTGGCCTGAAACATTACTCTGAATTGCCGTGGAAACAGGGATTACGAGTTATAAAGAGCCAGCTTATACATTTGCCACTTGAGATATATGAATATAATTTATTCAATGCTGCTTTATTACTACTCAAATCCAAAAAAATAATATTTTTTGAGTTAAGTCCCTTTCATTCTGAGAGTGCGAAATATACTAAATTAAGTTTTCTGTGTTTCTTTATACCAATTATTGAAAACTACATTATTAAAATTATAAAATGGCATAACCATTAGTTACATCATTATAGCTTTTCCCCCAAATATGTTGAGGTCGGTATTAATTGGCTATCGATAACTTATCGATAAGATGTTGGTAGGTTTGTAGTTATTTGCGCTGAATTAGTAGTTTGGCGTTCAAAAGATTAAGAGTGCGATATATTGTATAGAGGATAAAATGGTATATTTAGTCAAATAAAGTATATGCAGGCGAAAATAAAAATAAATTATAGGGCATCGAAAAATTCGTCAACATCGCTATCAATGGAAAAAGTGCCCAGGACACTGGCCGCATTGTCACGTTGAATGGCAATGCTGATTCTCTGTCCAAAGAAAAGGCCAGTGATAAAGTTAAGTGTTTGCTCACCACAAAGTCCTTTCTAGTTTCGTCGAGACAGGCGGGACACTTGCAGTGGAACCCGTATTGTGTGCGCAGAACTTCGCGGCGCTCTTCAGTAGACTGTCGCGCGTAATGCGGTCCGTAACAATTCAGTATCTCGCCGCCTTTCGGTAGTTCCCGGATCACTTTCACGAATAGATGATTTTTGTAAAACCTGGACATGCAATAACAGCATTGTTGAATAATAATAATGATGAACTCGGCAATCATTATACCGATAGTCGTCTGAGCCAATTGGATAACAGCCAAGAGCCTCGACCAACACCTTAGGAGGTTCTCGATAGGCGGCTGGATTAAGGGCTTGCTTCAGAAAACACTACTGGACTCTGCGCGTATCCTTAATGACATGTTTGTATAACAATACCGTATCTAGTGCATATCTGTGTTGTGTCAACATATTGTTCTGTGTATTTTACTTACACATTGGTGATATTCGGTTCACAGGAGTGGTTCATCATGGAAACCGTGGGGTACACCCCAGTACCGATCCTACGCCAAGGACTCGAAGTGCTCGGAACTAGAATACAATCTGCAAAAAGACATGTGACTTATTCTGCTTTACACTATCGTTTCAAATTGATATAACTGATTATTGCTAGATATAGATTAGAAATATATATATTTTTTTAATTTGGTTCTAGTGTTTTTGAAAAATGAAATTGATATCACAAACAGACACTTTTATTTAATTTATATGTATGTAGTTAGTATAATATGCCAATGGAGTTGAGAATGAAGATGTTATAGTCTCGTATTTGAGTTTTGGATGATATTGCATATTAGTTACTTTTAAAATAACAAGTTGCAAGTCTATCGGTTACATCTCGGGAAGTGTGCGATAGACATAGAATTGCACCATCTAATTCCACCAAGCCATTTCCATTATCGGACTATAAGACGAACGGCGACGCGCCATCGTTATATGGTGGATATCACACCCATACGTACAAAACGTTTTCGGAATACTTTAATTGTGCGTACGGCTTAGGAGTGAAATTCCCTGTCAGGGTCTTTATTTCCTGATATTTATAACCTGGGGGTTTTTAAATCAAGAATGAAGACGTCACTTCTAGGCAAGCGTGCTTCATCTTTGACCTAAAACCTCGAAACGCGAGACTATCATAAATAAAAAAAGGAATAAAATCCACTTACTAGGCATTTCTCGTTTCGGACCAGTATTGAGTTCCATTACGGTATGAGCGTTAGTAACTAGTTGGCCTAAAGTACGGAAGATCAGGCCGGCACATAGTAACTTCATTTCGCTCATGGGGAGGGGGTAGCCAACGCGCTCAGGGAAATAATCGAAGAAGTTTGTGTGGGTCTCTAGGTAGAGAGTCAGCATGGTGGACGACTGGAAAGAAAAGCCACTATGTAGGGAATGCACCAAGCTATTTTGTTAAAACCGTGCTTGTCATATATGGCCAAACAGCGAGTAGTCAGAGAACTGTCTATTAATTTAATACATTTCTAAACACACACACACACACCACACACACACACCTATACACACTCACTCTCACACCTATACACACTTACTCCCATACCTATACACACTCACTCCCACACATATACTCACTCACACACATACATACATCATCATCATCTGCTAGCCTTTTCCAAACTACATTGAGTTTGGCTTACAGTCTAACCGGATACAGCCGAGTCCTAGTGTTTTACATGGAGCGACCGATCTGACTCCACAATCCAGCCGCGCTCATAACACAATACTTCTTGGCAAGACGTGTCAGATTTTCTGGCTGGTAACGACTGTTAGAGATGTACAAACGACAGCCAAATTTTCAAGGCATGGAGGAATCTTCACACCGGAACAGTTGCTCAATTTATATCAAGCCCAGGTTCGCTCGTGTATGGAGTACTGCTCTCATCTTTGGGATGGATCTGCCAAATACCAACTGGACGCGCTTGAGTCTATCGTAAAACGGGCCAAGAGACTCATTGACAACGATGCACTGGTCGAGTCAAAGCTCCAGAGTCTTAAACATCGACGACGAGCTGCAAGTCTATCCGTTTTCTATCGGTTACATTTCGGGGAGTGTGCGATGGAATTACACAATCTAATTCCGCCAAGCCCGTTCCATCATCGGACTACGAGACAAACGGCGATGCGCCCTCGTTTCACGGTGGACATCCCACCCATACGTACAAAACGTTTTGGGAATACCGGAGTCTGTGTTTCCTGATCGCTATAACATGGGGGTCTTTAAGTCAAAAGTGAATAGGTTACTTCTAGGCAAGCGTGCTGCATCTTCGACCACATCATCACTTACCATCAGGTGAGATGGTGGTCAAACGCGAGCCTATTATCAATAAAAAAATTATTAAGATCCATCCACCGACCTTTGCAAGCGTCGCTTACTATTGAAGATCGACTCGTGCGGCTGTTCTCATTTAAACACGAACTTCTCTCATGTGTGTAGCTTCTAGAAAATGTAAAAAAACTAGCTCTACTGTTCGCAGCGTCGCCCGCCCGAACCATTTTGGTTTCAGCGAAAAAAATATTTCCTGTGTTCATCCCTTTCCTCTTTTTTTACGTGGAAAAATTGTCAAATAACTTCTTCCACTCTGGACGAAGTGGAAGGGAATTTCAGACTTCTACCGACTAAAACCCCACCCTGTTACATCAATTGCCCGTTTGGTCCAGGGCCGCCTGGTCCTTAACGTCCATCCCCTAGGTCTAATTTATCACTGTCGGTGTGTTTCACAAGTGGTTTAGACAGACGAGTTACTTTCGCATTAATAAAATTAGTAGGGATAGCAGGGATTGCTCACCAGTGCATACTGAATGTTATCTGTATTTGCAGAGCTGTCCAAGTTCGAAGTTAAATTGAACATGCTGTAGAAGGATTCATACTCCTTCCTGTAGATACTTATGTTGTCCACACTAGCAAACGCTGCCATCAAACCAGCAGCCGTAGTGGGGGTGTTAATATTTGGGGGTAAGCGAGGAAAACCCTTATGAGCGTACTTTAGCATCACCCTGGAAAAAAACCTAATATCAATTATAGAACTTGAGAAATTGATCACAGCCATTTTCTATGTCACTGCATCTACTCGACTCAACAATTAAATCAGATTATTGACACCAACAACGTTGCCTCGATTTTAATTTCGTTGCTATAGCAACCGAGTCGAGTCGAGTTGAAGGAGTTACCTTCAAAACCAGGGTTCGAAGCGATAATTATCATTGGTATGTAATACCTATACCTTGATAATAACATACAGTTCCTTTACGGGTAATTCGATACGCGATTTGCCACTTCGGTGCTATTCAAGCACTTTAAGTCTCATAAAAACACGTTAGCGGCAGAGCGAAAAAGTTATCAAAGGGAATGTCGAATGAAACCAATAAAGGTTATGACGAAAATAAAAAAGATAAATATATTGATTGCCGTGAACCTTTTCCAGACACAAGCATATTTAGCTTAGTTGGAGGGGTTAAGAAGATCGCTAGTAATGTGAATTCTATCGACACTGCAAGTTCTCTTTTTAAAAAAAAAGATATAAATCACTATGGAGAACTTATAATTATCATGACATCTTGATAACTTCGAACCCTGTACAAAAGGGCATAGAATATGGGTGCTACCACTTAATATTGTTTCAAAGTCTTCTTTGTCCTTTACCTCTTCATCAGGATTTCAGAAGCTTGTTGTGAAAAACCTTACCTGAACGCGAGGTGTGCGATCCCTATGATAGGGAATATATTAGACCTTACTCCGGCGCATTCCCAACGGTGGTACACGTTCTTGCTGAGAAAGTGGCACGCCTCGTCGCAATACACGATACGGGAGCAATCGTTACAGCTGTTGAAATGATACAAACGTCAGCAGAACGGCAGATAGCTGTGTTAAATTTATTTATTTATTAAAACTTTATAGGTATATAATTATGCAACATAAAAGTACAAAGGACTAATGCCCGCCTTCCACTAAAAAAGGGTAATGAGCTGAAACTGAGCTGATGATCTGAGCGGACCGGAGTAAAAATAGTTGTACACTTCCACTAAGAGTTTCAGATTTTGCCTTCCACTGGCAGATGGCTTTGCGGAGCGAGTGAGGCGGGAAATTAGCGGGGTCGGATGAGCGAGTTGTTTGCCTTCCATTGCCAGCGGCGCGGGGCGATGAGCGAGGAGGCGCAGAAATATCTTAGTGCCAGGCGATCCACAGAGGAAGCATGTCGCGCGGTAAATTTTGAGGTAACGATGTCTGACGATTCCAGTGAAGAGGATTACGTAAATACTATAAATAAATGCTTGCTACTTGGGGGGAGGTGAGCTGAGTCCGTTCAAAACTCGCGTGCGACGCCATGACGCAGCGGACCCATTTTAACTCGCTCAATCCGTTCCGCTTACTCGCTCGCAGTGGAAGCATTTGTATGAAACTAGCGACCCGCCCCGGCTTCGCACGGGTGCAATGTTTATATTAAATATACTATAGAATGTCTTTATATACATCGTTGACAGCCTTTTTCTCATTCGACATACATGTTCTCTTTAGTAATTACTCTTGAAAGTGCGACACATAATTTACCATGGGAAAAACATTCAACGCTCAAATCTAAGCAACACAGGCACGTGCGCCGTGCCTCCGCCGGCACCGCGCCGCAACCGCTATGTCCTTGCATTTTAAATCTGTAATATGTTCGAAACTATATATTTAAATTATATTCTGTAAAGGGCAATATTGATTTATATTAAATGCACAAATTGTGCATTTAATATAAATCAATACATTGTGCAGCACAATGTATTTATGGTACTTAATTGGATAAGGATTAATGCTGTATTACTTAAAATCGCTACGTAAAATATGCTCGTATTTCTCGTAAAAAGTAAAGGATAAAAAATGGTTGTTGTGGGTTATCTATAAGAGATAGACAGATGCCATCGAGGACTCTTTTGTTGACCCTTTTAAGGTGTACAATACTGTAGTACATTATTTTGATCTATCTCGTAGGGTTCAGCCAGCGTTTGCAAAGCAAGCGCAAAAGAATGTGTTTATTTGCGACATCACATTAGAAACCTGAAAAATTATCAGTGTTCCTCTACTATATTATGCATGTTATATACTTAAAAACCTTCCTATTGAATCACTCTTTCTATTGAAAGAAACTGCATCAAAATCCGTTGCGTAGTTTTAAAGATTTAAGCATACATAGGGACAGGCACAGGGAAACGACTTTGCTTTATACTATGTTTGTATGAAATTTTGAGTTGCGAGTTGAACTGAGTCTATACGGAGTCCGTTGGAAATCCGCTCAACTCTGCGACTACTTTTATAACTCTTTGTACTCTTTTGATCCGCTCATTCCGCTCATTGATAGTGGAAGCACTTCTATGAAAAAAGCCGTTGCGAGTTAAACGGAGTCCGTACGGAGCCCGCTCCGCTCGCAGTGGAAGGCGGGCATTAATGTTTTAGGTGTTCTCTACCAGTCAACCATGGGCGGTGAAGAGTAACATGGCAGGTGCATAAAATAGAAACGAAGTAGATAATATATTTAATGTAATGGCTTATTAATAGATACCTAAAATAATTTATTCTAAGTATTTTTATTTATTATAATACATAGCAATATAAATATGTAAAAACAAAAAAATTATGTAAAGGATTTACGAGACAAAACTCTGCTGCTCTCTATTTAATATACACTTCTGGACACATCTATTGGCCCACCTTGTATTTTCAGTTTCGTTTGGTCCTAGCTAAAATTTTATATTAGGTCGAGCAAAAAGTTTTTATGCAGTTTTGAACCTGGCACATTCACAATTTCATTCAATAGTCTTTTTTTGAATTTCGAACACAGAATTTAAAGAAACAAAAGACAATTTGGAGCCTGTTTGTTGATATCAAACAATCGAATACTAAGAAAACTTGGTTTTATTGGTTTACTTGGATTTAATTCTTGAAAAAGTGATTGATATCTTTGCTTTTGCAACAAACATTACTTATTCTTAACATTAAGGTGAGGTTCTATCAATAATCTATGGATACTTCACCTGAAGTCGCCGCCCAAGCTGTGGCACTTATTCAGGCCGGACACAGCCAAAGAAACGTGAGTGCTCAACTTAATTTAAGTCGATCTGCGGTCCGAAATGTTTATCGGAGGTACCTAGAGACTGGCGGCTTTGTTCGTCGCCAAGGAAGGCCACGATCTCGGGTCACAACTGAAAGGCAGGATCGATTCATCGTGACGACCAGCTTGAGAAATCGTCACCTTACCTCCATTGAGATACAAAACCAACTTCGCGACTTCCACAGAGTATCTGTGAGCGCTCGAACTGTTCGGAGAAGGTTAAAAGAACGCGATATGGTACCACACAAGCCAGCTAATGGGCCCAAACTAAAGCGAGCCCACCGAACAGCGCGCCTTCATTTCGCACGCAGTCATTTAAATTGGACACAGCAAGATTGGAGCCGTGTACTCTTTTCTGATGAGTCTAAAATTGTGTTACATGGCAATGATGGAAGGAAGAAAGTCTACCGGCGTAAGGGAGAGCGTTTCGCACAATGCTGCTTTGAAGAGAGGGTTGCTTATGGCGGTGGCTCATGGACTGTCTGGGGCGGTATATCCGCGAGCGGCAAAACTCAACTTGAGGTTGTTACAGGACCACGGCTGCCAACATTAAATGCTGAAAGATACATTCGTGAGTGCTTAGAACCTCACGTGATACCATACGCGGACTATGTGGGCCCAAATTTCCTTTTTATGCATGATAATGCAAGAGCCCATGCGGCCGGCATCGTCAGGGAATATCTTCGGGATGTGAACATCACAGTTATGGACTGGCCAGCCAGAAGCCCAGACATGAACCCCATTGAGCACATGTGGGACGAGCTAAAAAGGCGTGTTAGGGCTCGTCAGCCAGTTGCCCAGACGATGCAGGAGTTGAAAACTGCCATAGAAGAGGAATGGGAGATGATCCCTCAAAATTTCATAGAGCGGTTGATAAACTCTATGCCTAATCGTATGAGAGCTGTGGTAGATGCCCATGGAGGCAACACGCGTTATTAAATTAAACCTTTATTTGATAAAACATGTTTTTTATTCAAAAATTAATTGCCTTTAACAAGGCGCATATCCGACTTGTTAGACGTAGGTCCATGTCGTATGGTATTCTGAATTCAAATTTAAAACTATACGATCGAAAAAGATGGTAAAATGTATCAGGTTTAAAACTGCATCAACAGTTTTTGTTCAATCTAGCAATCATATTTCGGTAGGGGCCATCGAAACCTAAACTCTAAGGTGGGCCAATAGATGTGTCCAGAAGTGTAATATATTTAATTCTTCTATTTAATAGGAAAATATTATTTCTATGTTTTTGGGGAAGTTTAGAGGCTACTTTACCCGACTGTATACGAGGGAGGTAATTTTTTTATCGGGATAAAGTCCACGGGAACGAAGAACCGCGCGACTTTTCGTCGTCAGTATAATGAAACTTAGAGCCGATTAAAACGACTAGAAACGCCGCACGGTGGGCTGGAATCGTCAAGTGGGGACTTAAGGATTCAAATGAATATTTTTGAATTTTATGTACTAATACAAATATTTTTTGTTATTTGTAATTTTTTATACCTAGTATTTTTCGAGTTATAGATCCCTAAACTTTGTAGGAATATTAATCGGTTTTTGGTTTAATCTGACATGTTTTAATATTGTATTACAGAAATATAGCAAAACAAAAATAAAAATTAGTGGTAAACATTCTACACAACCCTTATGACGTCATTTATTTTTCACGATAGTCACACCACCCTTATGACGTCATTTGTTTTTAACAATATTCATTCGCGCACGCGTCGTCCATTGAGCGCAGCATAATGAAGACGTGTCATTATGTGATTGGATGATGAAAAGCAGGTAAAAAAATGACACGGTTACATTTGAAAAACAACCATCCTCAGTACGTTGTTACACATCGTAATAAACGCACAATCCTATCTCACATTTTCGAAATACTAATACTATTTATTACGTAAAAATGTTCGATTTGGTGTCAAATATTGATATTGTTGTGCTATTAAAGGAAAGTGGAAGTTTTAAAAATAATAGTGTTTTATATAGTGCTATTAAATCTAGATTATTCTCCACTGTGTTAAGTGATGAAAACGATAAAGCGCTAAAAGCGTTTTGTGCAAAATATTGCTATAATCTGCAAAGGAGATGGCAAAATGCTCATAGCAAAGAGGAATTGTTTAGCAACAACAATAATAGCGAATGGTTATCATCGGAAATAAACTGGCCTGATTTCATTGTAAGTGCATTTGAAAGAAACCAAGATTCTGTTCCTAGTACATCAAGTGAACATGAATCTTCAGCAAAAGTGTCTACTGCCACGTCAACGAATGTAAGTCCAAGAAAACCATTTTGTAAATTAGGACCTAAGCAAAAAAAAAGAGATGTACAGAACATATTCATACAACTATGACTACAGAGGAAATATCTCATGCATATATTTTGAAATTACGAGAGGATGGTAATCAAGGAATAGCTGAAATCCTCGAACACCTACTTAAAAATCCACAGGATGTGCAAAAAGCCAAAGATAGTCTTTTAGGTAAAAATGAAATACCTAAATTTACTCTAGACGAAGCTTTGGGACTTGTTTTGTCCCTTAAATTAACAAAGTGGCAATACAATACTATAAGAAAAATTATCAAAGAGAAAAATGTCGACATGTTCCCTTCCTACTACAAGGTGCAAAATGCAAAACAAGAATGCTACCCGCCAAAGGATGATATCACCTAAACAGATACAACTGCTAGAATAAAATTGCAGCCTCTGTTAGATATAACCACCAAAAGGATATTCAAAGCAATCAATATTGATAGCACAGATTGTAGGAGATGACAATGATAAGAAAATGGGGAATGGATGGTGCCTCGAATCAAGCAAACTATAAGCAAAAAATGACAACAGATGACAAAGAGGACAGTGCTTCGACAGATGATTCAAGTATTTTTATGGGTAGTTTAGTACCAATAAAAATTGTTTCCGAGGAACAAATCATCTGGGAAAACGACTCACCAAATTCAGCATATTGGTGTCGTCCAATATTTTACAAGTTTGAAAAAGAGAATAAATCAACGATTTTAAGAGATAAAACCAAAATTGAAACGGAGATAAAAGAAATGAAATTGGGGAAATAAAAGTCTCACATTCATTATTGCTTACCATGATATATGGTAAAGCGACATCAATCCTCTGTGAAACTTCAGCTCAACGATGTGACATATGTAAAGCTGTTCCTACAGAAATGAATAACTTTTAGTCAATAACTTTGTTATTGACTAAAAACATTGACACCGACTTGTACAAATATGGTTTATCATCGCTACATATATGGATACGTTTTATGGAATGCATTCTTCACATAGCCTATAGACTGCATTTCAAAACATGGGTTGCAAAAGGTGAAAATAAATGTTGTAAAGCAAGGACATAGAACTACTAATGACGGGAATACCGCTCGAAGATTTTTCTCAAATACAGAGATTGCTGTTGCAATTACTAGTGTCGATGAAAACTTAATAAAACGGTTTTCAATCATTTTAGAAACAATATCTTCAGGTCATAAAATTGACACAGTGAAGTTTAAAGAATATACAGAAGCCACCATAAAATTATACGTAGATTTATATGAGTGGTATCACATGCCCTCCAGTGTGCATAAAGTTCTTGTTCATGGAGCAGCTATCATTGAAAACTTGGAATTAATTCCAATTGGAAAGTTATCGGAAGAAGCGGCTGAATCTAGAAATAAAGACTTTAGGCGATATCGCCAACACCATTCAAGAAAATTCTGCAGAAGAGCTAATAATGAGGATATTTTGAATATTTTAATAATTAGTTCAGATCCTTATATATCATCAACACTTCATAAAATGATACGGAAACACAAACCATTTTCAGAAGAAGCGAAAGCCATGCTTCTGTTATCTCCAACATTTGATGATGAGCGGGAAAATATAGAATTTGTAAATGTGGAACATTTAAAGAACGAATCTGAATCAGAATCTGATGAAATTGTCTAAGTGATAATTTTGTGAGTGCGTGTGTGAGTAAGAGTGTGCGTATGAGTGGATTAGGCCTCCTGCGGACACCACTGATAAAAAAAACGCGCTTAGTTCTCTACCTCAAGGGTGGTGTGGAAAAGGGAATGAAAATTTTTTTTCTCCAAAATCGAAAAAAATCGAAGCAGGTGATATATCGGATAATTTGCCTAAAAAAATAGCTCAATCGAATAACGAAAGCCATTTTTTGAGAACTCTTGAGAATTAAAAGTTATTCATATAAAATCAAATTTCTCCATACAAAAATAAATTCAAATCGTTATAACTTTAAAAATATTAGGTACTAGCTTTTGCCCGCGACTTCGTCCGCGTGGAATAGTTACTTTGGGCTAACGTTAAATTTAACCCCGATTTTGAAGCATTCTTCATTGGCGCTCCGTTCCTATTGGCCTTAGCGTAATGATATATATATAGCCTATAGCTTTTCTCTATAAATTGACTATTTAATTAAAAAATAATTTTTCAATTCGAACCAGAAGTTCCTGAGATTATCGCGTTCAAACAAACAAACAAACAAACTCTTCAGCATTATATTATTAGTATAGATAGCTGTTGCCCGCGACTTCCTCCACGTTTCCGTTCTTACTCGTAAAAAAAAGTAGCCTATGTCCTTCCTCACGGTTCAGTGATTTTGATGTAACAGACAGATTATCTTTCGTTATTTAGTAGGGAAATATAATATGTCAATCTATAATACTGTTGAAAAATATCGCAATACCGAACCGCATAATATTATTGTTAATAGCTGTGCCCGCGGCTCCGTCAGCGTGTAACTCCTTGTTGTATCGGTAATATTGTTTAAATCACGTTCACATGAGGATTAAGTACCTCTAGAACGAAAATACTTCAGCGCAAAGCTTCCGGGTAAACTATGTTGAAAGTTGACCCGTCCGGCACGTGAACATAAAGATTTCTAGAACTGCTAACCCGGGAAAGAGCGACGTACAACTGACCATGCGAGAAACAACTGACACCGAGATCTACTCCAGCAACACGAAAAGTCTGCCCTTGAGCCTTATTAATTGTCATTGCATAACACACCGATACTGGAAATTGCGTTCTTTTAAATTGGAATGGAAAATTATTTGGTATTATGGGAATTCTGGGAATAAAGACGGTTTCTCCTGCACCGCGACCTGTTAAAATTTGAGCCTCGATTATATTTTGTTGCAACTGGGTTACTTTTAGCCGAGTTCCATTGCAAAGTTGTGGTGGTTTTAAATTTCGGAGCAGAATAATAATCAGAAAGCTTCGAACTGCTAAGCTATCGGGAGTTACACGTGTTATTGTGCGTCAACCATAAAAGATAGCTATATGCTGTCGTGGGATATTTTTTATATAATTTTAAGGAGAACATTTCCGTCATAAATGATTTCTGTGTAGCTTTAACCATTAACGTTGCACTCGCGACGGAAGCTTAAAAAATGGAGTAACTTCTCCCGTTTTCCCAACATTTCCCTTCACTGCTCTGCTCCTATTGATTGTAGCGTGATGAAAAGTATACTATAACCAGCTCAGGAGTATGAAAAATAATTGTACCAAGTTTCGTTAAAATCCGTCGAGTAGTTTTTGTTTCTATAACGGTTATACAGACAGACGGACAGACAGACAGACACGACAGACAGACAAAAATTTTACTGATTGCATTTTTGGCATCAGTATCGATCCCTAATCACCCCCTGATAGCTATTTTGTAAATATATTTCATGTACAGAATTGACCTCTCTACAGATTTATTATAAGTATAGATTTATACAAAAATCACAGAAGAAAAATGTGATTGTGATGTATTTAGTGGTAGATCGCAAAGCCGTTATTATTTTTAAAAAAATTGCTCATCAATTTTCGTGAATCCCTAAGTCTATGAAGCTTGATTTCAGCCCACCGTGCGCCGTAGTGTCAGTGAACGTCATCACCCTTGGTGAGCGAAGGGTCTATGGATAAAATATCTATATTTCTTGCTCATTCTCCCCCTTTTTCGCACATATACTCTCTCATTCACTCACCGCTACGTTCAATTTATTAAGCCTGCAGTACATGTTGGCCGAGCGTAGGCCAACGCGAGCGTTGGCAAATAGGTACAAGGCAAGAAATAATGTCCACACGTTCGACAAGTTCGTCGAACGCCAATGCAGACGACCAATGTAGAAGAGGGTCTGTAGAGCTGCCCACACGTTGGCCGAGCGCGGGCGAGCGCCTTTGATTTGTGACCAAAAACCGACACCGATCCGAAGTGAGGCAAGTGATCACGAGCAACGGCGAGCGATGACAAGTTGCACCAAATGAGCTCTATACACGTTGGCGCTGGGATTTACTCGGCCAACTAGGCAAGTGACACCGAGCGATAGCAAGACGAGGTCTACATGTTGGTATTGGCCTTCACTCGACAACGCTCGGCCAACATGTATTGCAGTCTTTAGGGAAAACCAAAAATTGTAAATTGTGTCTTACAACTAGATATACATAATTAAGTAGGTAAACGTACAATTCACAACGTTTCCACAAATTACAATTTCTTTTTTTTTATTCATACGAAAATAGTTTCGTAATTTTATTGTTCGTTCTGAATTAACATCCTACATATACTTGCCCAATCATAGCGGGATCGCTGCTGCAGCAGTAATCGCAGTAGTAAGGATGGGGCAGGTCCTTCTCAGGAAGTTTAACGGAAGCGAACGGTTCTTCAGCGAAAATCACATCCCCTCTCTTCACCGGCTCTTTTACGAGGACGTGGCGTCCGAACTCTTCATTGCGGCTGTAATAAAACTTTGGGCTCAATATCTAGTATTTTTACTAAACGTAAAAAACGGAACAGCTATTTGTAGGCTATAAAAGTATGAAACCAAGTAAAGCTAGAAAAAATAAACATTTGTTGAGTGTTGTTTTTTTTTTACACCCTTTGTTGGGTTTGTCCCAAACGTCTTTTACAGATAGTTGATATTGATTAAAACTATAGATTTTCACTTGATATATATTGAGCCCACTCCTTAACAAATGATAATGATAGGTGTTGTTATGACGCGATCCGAACGTGAACTGAACTATCATAAAATATCATAAAATACATTTAATTTTTGATGAGAAGATAACAATTAATAATGTGCCGCAACCGCAACAATAATTTCATTATTTTCAGATTCTTTTAAAATGGAACTAGTGATGATTAAAGAAAACATCAGTAGTTTCATCATGGAACTATGGTACTAGTGGCAACGAACCTAAACACATTTATCGGGAATCGAACGCGCACCACTCAGCGAAGCAGCCAAAACCAATAAAATAATATTTAATGCGCAAAACTGTGTCGTCATATAATAATTTTTATGTTAATATATATACAACGTGTAACGGAAACCCCATATCTATCCAAAAGGGCTGAAGACAACATCTGGTATTGAGTCTCTATGCACAGTTTCAGCACAAAATAACTGACTCAAAGAAATGATACCAAATTATTGGTTTCATATATTTCTTGAATACCAATCATAACAAACGTGTCACAGCACTACGAGGGTCAATAACTTTCCACGTCATTTGCCAATGACACGATAATTCTTTTCGTTCTTCTTAATTTGAAAAATTCAGTCTCTGGTATCAGTGTATTGGAATTTTTAATAAGTTCTACACACATAGACTTAGGATTACAAAACCCTTGCCATATCGTTTGTTATCATCCAAAGAAGCCATGCACTTGGTATGTATACCTTACCTTTAAATTACACGTTGTATACACATTGATAAAAAAATTTTTTTAAACACTTCTACGACCATTTCTTGAACTATTCCAACTTAAATTAAACACCGATCAGATTGTAACCTTAGACTACCTTTTTTTCGGTGACAAAATCATCCGACTCTGGACGGAGCGGAAGGAGTGTCAGACTTCTACTGATTAAAAAGCCCACCCTGTTCCTTCAACTGCCCTTACGTTCCGGGGCCGCGTTAGAAAAATCCCACAACCCGTAAATCTAAAATCCTGAAAAAATATGAAAGGTACTTACACTAGCTCAACTGCATTGCAAGCGTTCTTGAATTGGGGGTTCTCTCCCAAGTATAGCTCTGGTAAATTAAGCTCATCTGGTGGAACATCATGACTGAGTCGGACTAATTTTTCTTCAAGTAATAAGTATGACTTGTCGAACTCAACTGAAAACACATACTATCATAAATACTGAGCAACAAATGATATATAATAATGTGAAATAATATATCTATGTAATAAAAATGAATCGCTAAATGTGTTGCTAAGCGCAAAACACGAAAACGGCTGGACCGATTTGGCTAATTCTTTTTTTGTTGTGTTTGATTGTTAGAAGAAGGTTACTATGAAAAAAAAAGTAGGAAAGGTCTCAAGGGTAGGGGTAGGGTAAGGTAGAGGTAGGGTAGGGGTAAGGGTAGGGTAGGGGTAGGGGTAGGGTATCGGTAGGATAGGGGTAGTGGTATCGGTTGGGTAGGGGTAGGATACCACGCGAACGAAGTTGTGGCGGGTCAGCTAGTAATTTTATAAAGTTCTCACTAATGCGACACAGGTCACCTCTCTCATCATCTCCCTGCCCTTATCCTTATCCCAGTTACTTTTGGTCGGTACAACACGTTTTCTTCTTCCATTCTCCCCTGTCAGATGTCACAGCATCATTTACTCCCTTTTTTTTTTATTTCTTTCCTCACACAATCCATCCATCTTTACTTTGTCTTTACCTCTCCATACATCCACATTCAAATATTTGTGTTTTTTTTTAGCTCATTTAGTCATAAATCTTTGATGTAGTTATAGAAAATCAATTGCCGTTTGTTAGTCTCACTAAAACTCCAGAACGGCTGGACTGATTTCATTAATTATTTTTGTATTATGTTTCCTCTCATACAAGGAAAGTTTAAAAAGTCAGAATGACAAAGTATGCCGAGTCAGGTAGTAAAAAGATAAATAAAAGTTAGTACCTTTTGATATGCCTTGCAGTCGTACTCTCTCATTGTGCCTGACCGCTTGCCTCATGGCCTCAATACAATTCTGTCGCTGGCCCATCTCAAAGTAGCATTCAGCACGACGTAGATACAATTTGTGCTGGAGATCTGGCGGGTACTTGTGGTTTAAGGCGCGCTGCACATCGCGCAAACTCTCCTAAAAGAGAGTGCAAGGAATTAATACAGACCGAGGAACTGCCGCGCTGGAAACTTTTCATTTTTGTGATGTTATAAGAGTGATAAACAAACAATAATAATGATTTATTGTTATAAAAATATGGATGTTACATTTTTATTTGAAGCGCTGACTCCAGCTAGATAACAACCTGTACTACAGGAGTCAGTGTCTTCACTCGCTTGTTGAGTAATTAGCATTATTTATGCCATTATGCCATTAATAAAAAATAATTATTTCGATTTTTACCAATTAAATTGATCGGAAGCAGATGAATAACAGCATTTTACAGAGATCGACTGCCTATCTGGCCTTCATCACCCAGTAGCTGGGCAACAAAATACCCCACGACAAGTCTGGTGTCACATTTTGTGAAATTGTGACCCGTATCACTGTCGACTCGACAAGCGGCGTTTAACCTTGAAGATAACTCGTGCGGCTGTTATTATTTATTTATCGGAGCTTCTAAAATGATAGCTTGAATTTAACTTACCTTATATCGTTTCAATCTTAAAGATGCTGCTGATCTATTAGCGAGGGCCACAGAGTAAAGCGGACTGTCTTTGTTGGCGTACAGCACACTCTTTGTGTATAGCTTGTGGCTCTCGTCAAATAGCTCAGCTCTGAACTTGACGTTTCCTCGCTGGCGCCACAGCAGTGCAATCTCATCGTTCTTTCTCGGAGTATCATCATCAGCCTGTTGTTTATCGTAGCATAGTATCATTTGTCTTATCCATTCCGTGAAGATGTGTCTAAACAAAAGAAAGCTGGGTTGAGTAGACTGTTCTATCTACCAGCAACAGTTGGAATATCTGCTTAAATAAAACAAAATAAAAAAAACAAACTTGGCAAAGGCTTGGACACTGAAGCATAATCATGTGATATCTGCGCATGAGATAATATTGTGGTGTTAATAAGTAACATGCATGTTGTATTGTTATTATAATTTCAATGTAAAATGTCATGTTTTAATCATAATTATTGTAAATGTTGTATTGTAATATGAATATGTAATAAGATTTTTTAGGGTTTGAAAGATTAGATAAGATTTTAAAGGTTGTCTGTAAAAGATCGCTTTTAGTGATTGCCGTTAATGTCTATATAATATTTGATTAGATATGATAATGTATATAGGCATGTACTAGTCTTACATGGGCATGTTGTATTTCAGGTTTAATTAATAAAGCGCATGTGCATTGTGATGTGAATATACATATATAACTCTTCAGATTGAGATGACTTTACTTATTGAATGTATTTTCAATTTTTAATTCAACTGTTGATGACGCAAATAAATAAAAACATTTGTATGAAATAGTTATATACACATGTGCACAATGAACCATGCATTTGGAACTCTCATACCGTCATGAGATGGTCCTATTTGAGTGTTGCTTTGTACATGTGCATGTGATATTGTACAGTCTTATATTTAAAGTCCATTTTTAAATACATTTAAGTATTACAGCAATCAAACTTGCAAGCTATTTTGCAAAAGCCCCTTCGCATAGATATGCTGACTATATAGATTAATTATTGAAACTTCTTAACTAAATTTGCATGTAGTAGTCTTCAAGTTAAATTAAACAGAACAAGTCGGAAATCTATTATAAAGAATGGGTATTTGGAGCACGAACAAATTGACATAACGTAAATTATGACTTTTCTAACAAGGTGTGTGTCATATTATGCACTGAAGTATACTATATTGATCCCAATCAATACAGTATGCTTAACCTCTCAAACACACCACGTCACAAAATGTACCGCCTTGTGGCCGCCGGCGGTCTTCCGTCAGTTGAGTGGTTAAATGCATATGCAAATGTACCCCTACTAAATATACCCTGTACAACAGGGGTTGTACAAGATATATTTAGTAGGATTACATTTCTCTATTATATCATTATTACCCTCTGCCTATAATCATCTAGATTATAGGCAGACGGTAAAACATGTGATATCTTCAAGTAGTCAGCTCCGTAGCTCCAATACTAACCAAAATGAGTGTGTTTTATTGTTCTCCAAACATAACAGTAGGTTTCTATTTTAGTTCATGATTATGCTTATCGTTAAAATAATTTTAAAGAAATATAGTATCTATTACCCATTGAAAGATCACAATAACTTGCAATTACAATATCTATTTTATCAAAAATAAAACATGGACAGATAATTTCTACCTTAGCTTACAATAAGTTAATAACTTAAAACATATAATTAACTTCGCAATACATAAATAAGTGCAAGCGCAGTATGGCCCAGGCAGTTTTCATTCATCTCACTCTCACCAACAGTAGTCCTATATGCACTATCTAGGTAGCCTAGGTCCTAGATGACCTGCGCGAAGCTGTATCGATCGCCACACAAACTACTACGCCGAATTAATAAATAATCCTGCAATTATAATATGTACTTACCGAATTCCTTTGTGATTGAAGATGTAAGTCAGCGTCTCGATCGCACCATCTGGCCTGCGGTCTATCTTCTTCTCTTCGAAGGCGATGATGCACAGAAGAACTTCCCATTGTTTCGCGGGATCTTCTGGCAGACCATCGCGGTCCATCTTGGATCAGGTTCTTATAATATTCGCCAGACGGTAGTAGTACAGTCCTGAAGACATCTTCAAAAACAGTTATTACGATAATTCAAACAACAAAAACTTAGAGCAGGGAGCTCACGGGAGCTTCAAGAGAACACGACCGATTGTTTGGAGCGCCAAATGAAAACTAAAACTCATAGCCAGCCTGGGCGGCGGAACGGAGACTAACTGGACTAACTGCAGCCGGCTATATAATTTCTAGGCAAAAGCAAAATATTGATCTCTGACAGCTGCGCCGTTCGCGAGCGCTCCGTTCTACGCATAGGTTATTCGTAGTACGCATGCTCAGTTGAGGGAGGGGCAGAAATCGGTTCGTGGAAGATAGGTTTCCTATAACTAGAGCACTAGTTATAAATTCTATAGATATTCTCTCATGGCCGCGCCCCATGACCAAACCCATATTTTTTTTTTAATGCAATATTTTCTTCAATTTCAGTTTTGTTATTACAAGTTATTGTTAGTTTGACAGAAAATTTAAGCGAACTAATAAAGCAATGGATAGCGAACCTGAGCCAGCATGGACCAATATGTAATAGGCCAAACTGGGCCAAAGCCCAGGAGTTTTTATCTAAATGACAGTAGAAAAAGGCGGCAAGAGTTTTCTTCATAACTTCAAATTAATTTACTTTGTTTCTGAGACTTTTCATCCATATTGACATTATTCATTGTATTGTTAACATTTTAAATCAAAAGTTAACTTTTCTAGATCTTTCCTTGCTGTGGATAACAACGTTAAAAAGAGATGTTCTCACATCAAGTAAAAATCATTACACAAAAAAAAAAAACTAAAACTAATTAACTAAATGCGTGAATAATGAAAGTAAAATAAAATCAAAGCCTATTCCTTTTAAGACTAAGCTTTCATGCAGAGATTAGTTGACTGTCTGAATAACACAGGTACCTACATCTTGTTTGATCTGATCAGCTGTACCTATTGATATAAAAAGACTGTAGATAGTTAAAGGAGTTTTAATTGTAGTTAGTTAATTAGGCTAAGTTTTATTACTACTAACATAATATGGATTATTTATCTGAATTAAAATATATGAATTTGAATTAACTCACGTGACTAACGTCAGATGACGTATGGCTCAACTTGAACAAGGAGCTTGACGATTTGACGAATAATACCAAGGTTTGGGTAGGCCGTAAAAAGTACTCAAACTGCCAGACAACCATGTTTAATAAAAAGGTTAAAACAACCTTCATAGTTTACACATTCACAATAGTTTATGAGTTTATGACGATTATGCAGATTAGTCTGATTAGGATTAGGATTAGGCCTTTTGAGGAAAGAACTACACAGATTTGGGTACACTCGTCCTGTCAGTGCAAGCCTTTGTCAGTTAGTCTATAAGCTCAACTTTGGACTACTAAGGAGCTCAACGACCTGACAAACAATTCCAAAGAAGGGACATTTGAGTAGGTCGCGAAAGTACTCAAACTGCCAGACCTCGTCGAAAGAGAGAGAGAGAAAAAATTTAAATAAAGGGAAAGAAAAACAAATTTAAAACATCCTCACATAAGTACATAATTGCTAAAAATATAATTAAAAAAATATATTTTACAAAGAAAATATTCATGTCAAAATAAATAAAGATATTATTATACTTTACAAAGTAAATATTCATGTTATAACAAATAATAAAAAATGTGTAATGTCAATTTGTATAAAAATAAAATACAAGAAATAGTGATAGTTGATTAGAGCAGCTCAATCCCAAGCCTTTTTATCCTCAATATGGTCTTTAACTGTGTAAAAAGCTTTCTGGAAAAACCTGCGGTTTATGACTAATTTAAATGTGTTGAGGCTCAGTTCTTGCAAATGGCAGGGTAGTTTATTATAAAAACGTATGCACTGGTATTTAAAAGAACCATATATTTTCTAGAGCCTTGTTTTTGGAACGACAACGTCGTGTTTGTTTGTAGTATTTACGTTATACACACTGTATTTTTTTTAAGAGATTAATATTTTTATGTGCATACAAGAGATTCTCATAAATATACTGAGAGGGCACAGTTTTTATATTCATTTCGTTAAATTAATCTCTGAGGGAGTGCCGTGGACTTAATTTATAAATAGCACGAATAGCTCTTTTTTGTAACACAAATATTGTATTTATATCGGCGGCTTTCCCCCATAGCAAAATACCGTACGTCATCACAGTATGAAAATAGCTTAAGTACACTAAACGGGCCGTCTCTAAATTAATAATAATAATAATAATAATTTATTTATTGTTCTAAAATACATGATACAGTTTTTCCACTAGTTTTGGACATACAAACAAAAATGCGACATGGTACCAATTATAAGTAGAAATGATCACCTGTGTCCTGTGCTAGTTAAAAAAGAAACTGTATTACAGGAGACAGGGCCTTCCATTACGAGATAAACATTTTATATCTGTGCAAACTGTTGAATATTGGAAAAAAAAAATAATATACAAGAAGGTAAAAAAAAAAAAAACAAGTTGGTATAAAATATAAGAATTAAAATTAATTAACTAAAAGTGTGTGTAAAGGTGTATTATGTGGGATGTGATGTGTAGATGTATTGTGTGAATGTATTATGTGGAGTGTGTTTGCGTGTGAATGTAGAGTTTCAATGCAGAACTATATTACTGTTACTAAAAGACTTTCAGTATCGCTGTATGTCAGTTTCAGCAACCAGTCACGTAGCAACAACTTGCACTTGGAGAACGAGGCTTCGTATATTTTTAGATATTTGTTCGCTTTATTGTAAAGACGAGAACCAAGAACATAGAAGTGACGGCTAGCTAAAGTAGTCCTATGACGTACGTTGGGACATACGTGGCTTTTTCTTCGCTTCTCATCCATAAGACCTGGAACATAGGGGAGAGAAGTATGCTGGCGAAGTACAGCCTGGAGAACAAAGAGCTGTCTCACAGTGAGAAGTTTGCACTCGCTGTACAAGAGAGTTGTAGGGTACATTCGTGGTTTTTTAAACATAACCTTCAGGACAGCTCTTTGTGCTCTCTCGACTTTAAGCAATGTCGTGGCATAGGCACCTCCCCATACAGATATGCAGTATGAGAGGAGGGACTGAGCCAATGCGTGGTATACTGTCTTAAGCGAGCTACTCTGTAGAGTAGATCGGAGTCTTGTGAATGTAAATATAAGTTTACGTATACGTCCTGTTAGTACCTTAAGATGTGTTTGCCAGTTCAGGATGGAGTCAAGAAAGACACCAAGGTACTTGATGGTGTTTTCCCTGGCTATGCATTGGCAGTTGCAGGTTACAAACCTGCTGTTTATGTCAGGACAACTGTGAGCTTTAAGCGAGAGCATGTTACCAGATGGTTGAGATTGTGTAGATGGGGAAAAAGCAACATAAACAGTTTTAGTGACGTTAAGAGTGAGTAAGTTAGTATTTAGCCAGGCCATAATAATTTTGAGAGCATTATCTGCGTCAGTTTGAACCTCTGCCCAAGATTTGCCACACACGAGTACAGTGGTGTCGTCTGCATAGGCGATAATTTTACAATTTTTTAGCTGCATTTTGCAAAGTTCATTTGCATAAATTAAAAAGAGCGTGGGGCCAAGTACGCTTCCCTGGGGCACCCCAAACCCATGGAGAACGATGTTGTCACTTTGCAAAGATTGTATTTTCACACACTGGCTTCGTCCTGTAAGGTAATCCCTGAAAATATCGAGGGCCACGCCCCTTATTCCTATGCATTCCATTTTTTCCAACAGAAAGGTGACAGAGACAGTGTCAAAGGCTTTGGACAGATCTAGAAATATGCCTAGTGCTTTACTTTTGTTTTCCAGGGCATGAACTATGCTATTAGTTAAATCTAAAACTGCATCTTCGGTGGATTTGTGTTTCCTGAACCCATATTGGTTGTGCGCTAATATTTTATTCTTTTCCAGGTAATCAGTTAAGCGCGAATTTAAAGCCTTTTCAAAGACTTTTGATAGCGAAGTCAGGACTGATATGGGTCTGTAGTTACTGACACTGTCTCTGTCCCCTCCTTTATGAATGGGATGCACCAGTGCTCTTTTAAAAACACTGGGAAATACACCCTTACATAGACAAACATTGATTATGTGTTTGAGGGGTGCAATGAGAAAGCTTTTCGCAGCTTTAATAAACGCGGTGGGTATTTTATCAACACCAGTAGCACTATCGGAACGTAAGCTCATGATAATAGAATTTATTTCTGCCTCGTCAACTGGTAGTAGGGCCATAGAGTTGCCAAGGGGATTGCAATTTCTCACATCATAGGGTAGAGAAATGGGGTTTAGCGGTGGTATAATCTTTGTTGCTAGTACATTGCCAACATTCGCAAAATATTTATTGACCTTGTTAATCGATGCAAAGGGGTCACTCGCAATGTTTAAAAGACCCAATGCTTGTTGGGGTGTCTTTTTCATATTAGCTAATTCTTTAATTATGTTCCAGGTTGCTTTCGGATTTTTGCGGTGTTTAAGAAGTTCGGACTGGTTATAAATACGTTTTAGTTTTCTTAACAGGTTGTTGCAGAAATTACGATAGCGGATGTAAATCTTTTTTGACGTTTCATCACTTGGTGATCTTTGTGATTCTTTATTTAGTTTATCACGATGTTTAATGCACTTTAAGAGACCGGGTGTGATCCAAGGTTTAATGATTCTGTTTTTGTTGGGAGCTTTTACTATTTTGGTATGTTTTTTTATTATAGTCGTCAATGTGTCAACCAAGAGTTTTGAGCATTCATTAGGATCCTCACTGCAAAAGATTTCAGTAAATTGGGTAGATTCAATGTCCTTAACTGCGTCTGGAATGTTTGTACGCTCCCGGTTGACCTTAGAATTATAATTTAAGCCGGTAAGTTCAGTAGTGAAAATAAGTGGAACGTGATCGGTAAAGGGAGTATCGAGAACTATTGTTTTAGATTTTTTCGTACTCTTAAGCATCACATGATCAAGACAGCTAGTTAAGCGCGTTGGGAGAAGATGAGCAGGCAGTAAACCGTGTGATGCTAGAGTATTAAGGTAGTCTTCATAATTTGGATCAACACTGTTTGGGGAGATGTTAATGTTAATGTCTCCGATAATGACAATTGTTTTCTGTGCTGACAGAGATGTGAGAAGGCTATCAAGGCTTGCTACAAATGGTTTTGTGTTGCGAGTTGATGGAGAGCGATAAATTAGTTAGGCCTCGAATTTTTCGAACGGCAAATGCTGCAGAGCATGTGCAGAGCTAAGTTTTTTGGACAATTTGTCTATATGGGGGCCCCACTGAAGCTTTGCATCCAAAATAATGCCTAAGAACACTGTGGTACCGTCAGGTTTTAAGCTTTCATCCTTTATTGACACACTTGTGTTTAATTGTCTAGCATGCGTTAATTTCTGCACGTATTTTTTTTTTCTCGCTAAACATAAGATTATTGACACTAAACGTACCCTACCGAGCGAGGGCACTATTAACATCGTCAGTAACCATCTGCTGACGTTTAAATTTAAATAAAAGTGAAGTGTCATCAGCGAACAACACTCTATTATATGGTATGTACAAGTCGAAGGATTGGGAATTGGAAGGGCAAGAAAAAAAGATATGGTCCAATGTACCATCATCAAGGCCGCATTCGCACAAGGAAGTGTCACGTACTCGTATCTTATTCAGGAATACTGGACTACAGCAGTGGCCGAGTCTCAGTCTACACAGGGATGAGACAGTTCTTTTGGCTAGTTTTGGGCATTTGAAAAACCAAGGTGTCCGCTGAATGTCCGGAAGTAACATACCATGCCGCAGACCACGAGTTGTAAAGCTTTAGTTTGGTGTAAAGCATATAATGTCTTCGATCCACAGGGTTGGATGTCGCATATTTTGCCAGTGAGTCAGCGCACTCGTTACCGCAGATGCCCGAATGACTGGGAACCCAAACTAACTCAATGTTTAAATTGCTGTTGTGACAAGTGAATAATAGCGTTCGGATTTCCATTATAATTTTACTACTAGTTTTTGATTTTAATTGATTTTCGCATAGAGCTTGTAGGCTACTCCGAGAATCTGAAAAAATGACCGAGTTTTTAATTTTGTGTGTGTGAATAAAGTTAATGGCTTCTAGGATGCCAATGCATTCTCATGTAAATACAGAAGCTTCTGGAGGGCATTGGAATAAAAGAGCTATCTTTGAGTTCTGAAAGTATGTTGACACACCTGTACACCCTGTTGTCGACAGTTTAGATGCGTCCGTATAGAACAAATTCCAACCTTTCCAGAATCTTCCAACAGCTTTGTCGAAGTCGCCCTTTACGTCTTGGGAGTTTTTGGAAATACCAAGTACCAAAACGACTTTTGGCTCGAAATGGACTATCTCATATGCGGAAAAAAAAACCGGAAGCGAGGGGTATTGGCAAACAGGTGAAGAGAGATGTTTAAGCTCTCTAAACCTATTCATCAATGGAATATTTTTATTGTTCCAATAGGATGAGGCATTAAGAGAGAGGTAGATTTCTTCCAAGATAGGGAGTAAGGGGTGGGACGATAGGGAAAACACTTTAGACAAAAAACGATCTGCTAAGTATTGTCTACGAAGGCTAAGAGGAGGTTCTGCACATTCAACCTGGAGAGCGTTTATGGGAGAGGATTTCATGGCTCCTAGTACAATTCTAAGACATTTGGCCTGTATAGAATCTAGTCTACTTAAAGCTGCTTTGTTGCATGGTTCTATTAGGTAGCAATAGTAATCTAGCACACTTCTGATTAGCGCATTGTAGACCAGTTTTAAGGTGTATGGGTGAGCACCCCACCAGGCACCTGCCAAAGCCCTTAGAACCGAAACCGAACGTTCGCATTTTTTTACCGTGTGGTTAATATGATCCACTCCCGACAGTTTGGCATCAAGAACAACCCCCAGAAACCTGGCCTTCTCCTTGACTGGGATGGTTTGGCCATCAATATTGATGTCAACTTGGGGTATACTACGTTTGCGGGTAAAAATAACTGCTGTACTTTTTGGAGCGCTTAAAGATAGCCCATGATCTAATAGCCATTGGTTTAACGAGGACAATGATATATTCAAGGACTGGACCGCAGTCTCGATAGAGTTGCCACAGACCAATAAAGCAATATCGTCAGCATACTGAAGAATTTTACAATTAAAATTTAAGCACAAAGGGAGGTCTGACGTGTAAATATTGTATAAAGGGGGGCTAAGCACGGAACCCTGAGGGAGGCCCCTCCAAGCTAACCTTGGCTCAGAGCCCTCCCCAGGAATCCTTAATTTAATGCTACGTTCTAATAGCATATTACAAATGATCTGACATATCCTAACCGGGATTCTCAGCTCTTGCATTTTCTGCCTGAGAACTGGGAGGAAGACAGAATCATAGGCGGACGAGATATCTAAGAAAACTGCTACCACAGACTCATCTCTACTCAGGGCCAACCGGATCTCTGATGTGAGAGTACCCACACTATCAGCTGTACCCAAGCCTTTCCTGAAGCCGCATTGAGTTGTTGGCAGCAATTTCCTGTTCTCAACAAACCATACTAGACGATTTTTAATTAGGTCTTCCATCAACTTGATAAGTATGGACGATAGAGCTATCGGCCTGTAAGAAGAAATATCACTAGGATCTTTACCTGGTTTGAGTATGGGAATCACAATTTGAACCTTCCAGTCGGGGGGAATATATCCAGAGGAAAAACAATAATTGACTAAGTCCAGATAGTACTATTGGGCTTTATCCCCAGCTTTGGATATGAAAGAGTATGGGAATCCATCCACTCCAGGAGCAGAATCTTTCACACAGGATAGTACCGATTTAAGCTCCCTCCAAGTGAATGATCTATCCAAAGGATCATTTGATGGTGTATGTGGGTCAGTTGAGACGCATTCATCTTGGCTAGGAACATAAGCCGGGGCTATTTTGGAAATAAACTGGTGGCTTAAATCATTACCTATCTATTATGTTCCTGGAAGGAGGCCTCAGATTATTCCTAAATCCATTTAGTTTGCGCCAGACTACTGAAGCTGGAGTGGATGGACTTAAGGAAGCACAATATTTCCACCAACCTTCTCTTTTCTTTTTTTTAAGTATTTTTCTGGACCTAGCCAACTCATGTTGAAATGCAATGATGTTATCCTGGTTCATATTTGTGTTGAAGTTCCGTTCAGCCTCATTCCTGGCTCTGACCGCAGAAGAGCACTCCCTATCCCACCATGGCGGGGATGGGATTTTGCCAGTTGAAGGTTTTTTGGTGGGGAAGCAATCATCTGCTGTTGTGGATATGATGTTGGAGAATGACGAAAAACACTGTTGAGCATTTGCGTCATTAATAGGAGGAAGAGAAGTGACCCGGAGATCTAAAATTTTGGAATATAGATCCCAATCAACTGAGTTGTGTTGATATTTTAATAGGGGAGGGGAAGAGTTGTCAGGGATGGATCTTGTAGAGATTTCAACCATAATGGGGTAGTGATCACTCCCATATGTCATATCCAAGCGACTCCAATTAAAGAGACTGGCTATATTCGATGAACAGAGTGTTAAATCAACACAACTGTTCCTCTGCCCTGGCAAAGCCCTAAGTGTGGAACAGCCCTCATTAATAACACATAGGTCTAGTTCATCCAATATATCCACTAAGCCTAAACCAAAGTTGTCGCAGTTTTCTGAACCCCATCTATAGTGATGGCCATTAACATCACCCATAACAAGTAATGGACCTTGGACATTACTGAGCAAATTTTTTATTGTATGTACTCGTAGATCTTCACATTGTGGGTGAGCAATGTAAAAACTAAAAAAATTAAAATCCCCCTCCCTATTAACTTCAACTCCCTTTTGAGACATTTTTCTCCTAAAGTTATGTCACGAAGCATGCGGTGTTTACCTGTAATTAGGTGTGCAGTATTATTAATATTGTTATCTAACAAATATCAATCATGTTTAGCTGTAACACTTGTTGGTGAACCATAAATAAATAAATAAATAAATAAATAAATAAATAAATAAATAAATAAACATTCAATGATTAAAAAAAAATATTATTCATTACAAGTTACATATTATTGAAATTTAAATTCGGAATCACAAACTGGCACATTTTCTTTAAGTATAGTTTCTGCAGCAATGGGTGACGCGTTCAGAGATCTGGTTGTCGAAATGGGAATCACAGCAAACGACGATTCAAAAGTCGCGGCAACTTGCGAATCTTCTTTAATTATTTTAATAGCAAGGCTGTAATCGTTATTTCGTTTGCAAGACCCTCCCGTTTCACCGTACTGTACTATTTTTAATTTTTGAACTCAAGTAACGTGATTTGGCAATATAGCAAACATTTTTAAATAATTTTGAATATTTCTTAACATATAAATTAAATTCAACAGTGTTTATATGAGTCCGTTCCTTATACAGTTCATAAAGCCGTTTTCTATTTTTGTGGATACCAATGGTGGCCCAGTCGCTGAAGAAAGTATTATTATTTACTGATAAGTGATAAGGACTTGGGAATAAATGTGGTATCAAATTGTTTACAATACATCTTAAAAAAATCATTATAATGTTTGGCTACACAAACAAGAAATTTTTTAACACGCTTTTATTAGTTCGACCTGTATGTAACTAACTATGTAATGGAATCTAAGGTTTTTTAACCATCTTCCAAGGGTCGTAACGTAATGAAAATTGGCAGCTGTATGTAGTTCTGATGACAATACAATAATATGGTACTGTCAAACTGATCTAATGATGAAATCGGAAGATATGAACTGGAACTTCATGATGGAAAAACGTATCGTAGCTGTTTTGGATTTCTTAGAAAAGTCTTGTAATGAACTTTGATCACGATTAGGTTTGAAGGTCTGATGATGAAACCGGAAGATAGGCACTTGCATTCCATGATGGAATATCGTATCATAGTCATGTTTGCACTTGTGAGAAAGGCCACGTAATGGACTTTGAACACAATCAGGTTTCAAGGTTATAACAAACCTAAAGAAAATCCGTTGTCGGTTTTCTTAACCTTTTTGAATTACCGCGTAATCCATAGATTTATTATTAGGTCGATCTGTAACGAACTAAATATGCAATAAAATCTAAGAATCTGAATTAAACGTACTTCTAATTGTTGTATCATCATGAAACTTGGCAATTATGTGTAGATTAAACTACAATACAATATTATGGTACCATCGAGTTGGTCTAACGATGGAATTGGAAGGTGGCTGATGGAACCTTGGACTGCATACTAGCAAAACATTTCTAATTTCTGCTCATCATTAGTCTTAAAAGCGTGTTTTTGGTTTTTTAAACTATTAATTTATTTAAGTTCAGTTTTTATGTTTCCAGGCGATATTTTGATTTAGGGTTTACAGTGATATCTTTTTTGTCTTTATTTTACCCATATTTATTAAAGTAATTAGTTGCCCACAATGATCAGAATCGAATAAGGAATTTTTTTTTGTGGGTCGGTTCAACATCCGTATAAATATTATCTAGGTAAGTGGCACTGGTAGGAGTTATTCTAGTAGGCTCCATAAATAGGTTAAAAAGATTGTATGACTGGAACAAACTCAAGTCAGAATTTTCTAATAAATTAATGTTAAAGTCTCTACAAATAATGATAGACTTACTTGAATCACACACAAGTTTTATGTAAAACTTCATCTATTACTGTCTCAAAACAATCATAAAATCCTTTTTTTTATTAAATATAGGTTCACGTTTGACCACCATCTCACCTGATGGTGAGTGATGATGTGGTCGAAGATGGAGCACGCTTACCTAAAAGTAACCTATTCACTCTTGACTTAAAGACTCCTAGGATAGCTGGCGCCGTTCAACAGAGAGACACAATATCTGTACGATTCCTGAATTTAAGTTGATTACTTATTAATATCAAAGTGCCACCATGTATGGCAGATACTCTGCTGAACGAACTACCAACCTGGTGATTTTTGAAATTGAAAATAAATTGATGTTTAGTTTTATAACTAATTGCCTTAGTAGCTACGTCAATGTATGTAATTGAAAAAAAAAAATGTTTTTATTTGAATCATTCATTTTCTATGTTTTGTGTCAATTTGAAAAAAATAAAGAGAGGTTTAAATGAAAATTACGAATAATATCTCTCTCCCTCTAATCTAATATAATCGATCTCTACAGAAACATAAAGATGAAGTAATGACACAAAAAAAAATTAAAATAAAGACCAATACGGACATGACCGAAAGGTCATGAAAAGAAAAGAAAAGCAAAGCTCAGTTAAGGTAGCATCGAAAGGAATATGATTTCCCTTCCGACGACGGGACGCAAATAAAGTACTTTTCTGTGGTTTAATAAATAATATGATACTCTTAATAGCACAACAAAAACCACGGACTAATAAAATACATATAACAATATTACTATTTGATTGCTCTTTACATTATCTTTACTATAAGATATAAAATAATTGATGGCGCTTATTGACATCTTGTCTCAAGTTATTCTCGGACGAAGTATCATCATAGAACCGTATAACAGAATAACATGTCATGCCACCACAGTCTGTTACATCAGTACAAACACTTATGTCGCCAAAGTTTTTTGTATGTCGCAAGTCCACCTCTGAGATTACCGGCCGTGCCTGTGGTTGCCTTAATTAATAAATTAATTAAAGCCTCCAGTCATGGCTCAATATGTCGCCAAGCTAAGACGGTAGTATTTTAAGTAAGGATCGGTGATCTTTTATTTTGGAGGGGGGAGGGGGGATTGTCTAATGACTTCTACTGCTCTGGAAGCGAGTGTTAGACTTCTACAGACTAAAAAGCCCATCCTGTTCCTTCAGATGCACTTGAGTTCCGGGGCTGGTATCTTATTACAACATTTCCGCAACGCTATTGCCATCATAATATAATTATATGATGCCAATTAGATGAAATTACAAGCCAACGGTCTCTACTGTAAGAACTTGACCGCAATACATCTGTCTGCCAAGCAGCCAGCAAATCCAAACTAGACCAAAACTGGATTCAGATACAACATTCAACATTCCCGCAACTCCGACAGTTGCAGCCGCAGGCCCTGTTGGGTCACGGCGCTGCTTCTGTTGCGCGCGTGGAACACAACCCGGTTTATGGAAATTAACGCAAATCCAGTCGTTATTGCTTTGATTCATTCTCCAAATTCCGACGGGTTCGGTATTTACACGGGAAAAATCGCTGAGGTAATATCGAATCTCGACAACAGTCACAAAGAAAGCAACCCGACAATGTTATGTAAAATAAGATTATGTAAAATAAAAAATCTAAAAAACCCGACTGCTCAACTGAAGTGTAAGAAACAAGTACATTTTTATTTTTAAAAGTGCCAAGCAGGCGGGACTTAATTGAACATATTTTTTTAAAATGAGATGGGTCCTCCTGCTTGTCACTTTTATAAATAAAAATGTACTTGTTTCTTACACTTCTGTTGAGCAGTCGGGTTTTTTAGATTTTTTTAAATAAGTCTTTTTTTTAACTTTTTAGTTAAAATATTAATTAACAATTTTTTAGTTTTCCCGGTCGTGTCACATTGGAACTCCACCGGATTCAGAAAGTGAGTCCATATTTTTAAACGTTCTCATTGTGTTATTTTGCTAGTATTACACTAATGATAAACATGATATATACCTTTTTGAAATCCTTATGTTAAACCCTTTAATTTGATACCCATATTGTAGTAATTAAATAAAAAAAAATTTTTTTCACCATGTATAATGACTTCGCACAGCCACCATGTTTAATATTTTTAATGTCACCTATCTAGGAACCCTCGGGCTATTAAGACAAATCTAACGATACCTCAATTGTGTGAATCCGTTCAGCGGTTCTGGAGATATGAGGTAATAAAGAATATTACTTACACATACAAGATTTTTTTTTAACGTGGTAAAATCATCAAATAAGTCCTCCCACCCCGGGCAGGGCCCGGGGGACTGTCAGACTTGTACTGACTAAAATCCACGGTGTTCCTTCAATAGCCCTTTACGTTCCGGGGTCACGATAATGGGATAAGTCCCACGACCCCGGCAGGCTTCGGCCCTCTACAGGGGGGGCCTCGTCATATTGCTGACGCTCTTTGAGGCGCGCGTGGAACACAACGCGCCGTCAACCCAGGCACCGCGACCGCTTCCCATTCCGTCTCGCCCCGCAACATGGCCTCGACCAGTGCCGGGCGCGAGAGGTCTCCGCCTATCGCCGCCCTGAGGACACGTCGGTGCTCTGCCCAAGCGGGGCAGTCTTGCACCGTATGCTCTACTGTGTCCTCAGGGCGATCCTCGCAGTGGTGACACCCAGGCGTTTCTTCCTTCCCCATCAGACACAGGTACCTCCCGAAACTTCCGTGTCCGGTGAGGACCTGCATCATGCGGTAGGTCAAGACGCCGTGACGCCGATCTAGCCACTCCTCAAAGAGGGGTCTTACCGCCGCAATTGCGGCGTGCCCATACATACAAGATACGCGCGAAAAACATAACCCTTCCTTTGCAGTCGGGTAAAAAAAAAGAAGTTGCTTGCTTTTCAATGTGTTAGATTTTAATTTGTATTGGCAATGCTTATTTAAATCTTTAATAATTTTAGTCTAATAGATTTAATTTAATTTTGTAATTTAATTATATATTGCTTTTTAAATATTATCAATTATGTTGAATGCTGGTTTTCCTATAATTGGCGACTGTTTATGACTAAGGCTGCGTTTCCACCAGAGATGTGCGAGGATGCGTAGCGAGGGATGTGTTTGTAAAGAACCAATAGAATCGCTTCATTTACCTCGCCTCGGTCAGCACAGCTCTGGTGGAAACGGCTCAGCGGAGCTAGATTTTTGCGCATACAAAACAAGCGAGGGATGTGTGCGAGGAATGCGCATTTTCACAGCTCCGCTACACATCCTCGTAGGCACATTTTCATCGCACAGCTTTGGTGGAAACGCCCACACATTTTCACAGCACAGCTAGACATCCTCGCACGACACATTTCCATCGCACATCTCTGGTGGAAACGCAGCCTTAGGCTATTTGTAACTTATACCCACGAAATGCTGTATACAGAAGCTTTTGGATGACCTTAGATAATAAATAAATGACTACAACGCGGTATCAGTTGCGGGAATAAGTAGTTTTTAATAATATAAAACAAATCAGTTATTTTTATAAAACCAAAAATTGGAAACGCGTAACAATATTGATATAAATATATTTTCTTAGAAGGAAATTTATGTAATAAGGTTTTATATTTTGGGCCATGCCTGAGGTTGGTTTTACAAAAGAAATGTCGTAATTCAAGATTCAAGTTACATAAATTCAGAGAAAAAGTATAAATAAATATTTCTGAGGTATTGACGACATTTGGAAGGCATTGCGTAAAGCTCTTTGAGTAACTAGGAGATCACAAAAATAGCAAAGTATTATAAACATAAAACTAGTGATAAAATCAATGGAAAGTTCTGAGTCCTTTGTTTTTTTTTTTAAAGACTTCGAATACCATTACCCGTCTATGGGTGCCATGAACAAAACAGACCCATCCCATAATAAGGATAAGGGAAAGTGCTTCTAACATTCCAGCACCTTAATTCACGATAGGAAACTATTAACCCACAAATTTATATTCGTAGTCAAAACAAACGGCTATGAACTTTAATACACAGACATAAAAGACAATACAACTGCATTTTAAATCAGCTAGATAGTAGTCTAACATTTTTAACACAAACAAAAAATAACTTTATTCAATTAGAAATAAAGATACATTATAAATGCAGCAGGAACTTCAGTTCAAGTATGCTAGGATCCAATATCCCGAGCTTGATGTACTGCATATAAATTGAACTAATATAAGCCTTATATTAAAGTCACAAGGCTCAAGTGAGACGTAACTGTAAGTTGGCTAAATGATATTGGAATGGTTTATGGCACAGTATGGTCCCTAATGGAATGATGGACAATTGTTAGCCGTAACGCTTTTGGTAATAGGTAGCTATGTTTGACGTCCGACTTTATCTCCTTTAAGGGTATGCTATAAATAAATGTTATTATAAGTATGTAAGAACTGAAATAAAATAATACTCTGATTTATCAAGTGTTCTTAGTTAAGTTCACGATACTAAAACACAATCTTTTTTTTTCATAGGTTTCATTTGTCTTCCTTTCTGTTGGTTCGAGCTAATCTCTAGAACGTCTTAACCAATTTGAATGGGACTTTATTTTGTCGAAAAATTTTACGATGACCGAATAGACGGACATACAATACTTTCTTCAACTAATGACTCCAACTTAAAAGTGGGTGATTGGAGCATTTCTAAACCCTTTCAGAGCCGGATGTCATTGACTTTTACTTGCATCACTTTTGGTGCGCAGTGCCATGATAGCCGGTCAAGATAGTCGCCGTGATTAGAATGCCACTCAGGTGGCACTTTGCTATTTAAAGGCTTGAGTGGTATTATCTTAATGAACGGGACCAGTTAACGAGGTTACATGATACTGAAGTGGATGGACTCTTGAACGAGCTAGCTGAAAGGTGATCTATAGCATATACTTACAAGTGTAATTATAATCGGTGACTCCTTCACTTTCACATGAAGAGTCTAGAGAGAAGGAGATGGGATTTAAGTATATTGTATTAAATTGCTAATGGGTCCTTTGGTATACAATTACTTGGTCAGATAAACTCTAAAATACCAGCTCATTCTATGCGCACTACACAATTGTTCAATATTCCCGCTATACATATAGTAACCATAATGTTTCTAAAAACAATCCTTTTTCCAGACTGAAGTGTCTTAATCTTTAGTCCTGTCTATGTACTTATTAAAATAAAATACACACATCAATACTGTCTAGGGATATTTTGGATTTACTCAATTTACTCAAAATGTTTTAAAAATAACATACAACACGCATATATTTTTATAAAGCCCATTTATCAGACTACACTCCAGAATAATTTTTTTTTTTTTGCGTAAACAAATTTTTATTCAAATAAAGAAACAACGTGAAATAATGGTAAAACTAACAAATCTCTTATGTGAAAAATCAGTAGTGACATTTTTCATGCTTTGGATTAAGTAATCCAAGTCTTGTTGCGGTATATTGTCCCAGGTCCGGCTAAGATGCAAAAAAAGTTGCTCTTTCGTCGCAATGTTTGCAGGGAAATTCCTCAAATCCCTTCTTTGGAGCATGTCCCACGCGTGTTCTATCGGGTTAAGGTCAGGCGATTGAGTGGGCCAGTCTAAACCGTACGTCACTGTGTGCGGACGTGCGTTATCGTGCATGAGCGTGAATTCTTGGCCCATTTGTAGTCAATGGGAGTAGATTATTGGTACTAGTATCTCGTTACGGTATTTTTGAGCCGTCATGATGTTTCTGATCCAAACGAGGTCTGTTCTTCCACCAACACGAATTCCCGCCCAAACCATAATTGTCCCGCCGTGGTATGAATGGACTTCCTGAGGATGTTGCAGACGGCTCTCACGACCAAGAACTTGCCAAACACGTACTCTACGTGTATCGGGATGGAAACCGAACCGGGACTCATCGGTAAACAGCACTACAGACTACTGGTTATCTTCCCAGAGCAAATGTTCACGAGGCCACTCTAGTCGTCGTCCACGATTTCCTCGGCGTAGTGCTGGAGAACGAAGCGGTCTGCGAGCATGAAGGTTAACTTCATGCAGCCTTCTCTTCACAGTTTGGTCACTCACAAGCAACCTATGAACCAACTGCTTGGCCGTAACATTCGATTGTCTTTTCGCGGCAACTTGCAAAAATCAGTCTTGTCGTTGATTGGTTATGCGCTTCCCGCCTGAGTGTCTTTCAGCCACTTCACCAGTAGCAGGATAACGTGACTATAACTTTGATATCACGTTTTGTTTTATTCCAATCTGCTCAGCAATACTCCGTTGAGTAGAGTAGCCCCAGCTGGGAGCATGCCTTCTGCCCTTAACATTTCCTCTCTCGTTAAATAGCGCCGCTGCATGATGCACACAATAACATTAATTTGAAATTAACCCATAACTTGTGACACAAAAAAATTGCTAAAACTACTGTAGGTAAATGAAACCTTCAGACTTCGCTACCATTATGCCGCGTAAATCTTTTGTTTTTAATTTATTTTTTCAAATTCAAATTTAGAATCGTTCAAAAAGGCTTACAAAATAAGCTTTCTTCAAAAGAATTTAAAACTGGCCAATATTTGGGTCTGTGGCTTAGGCCGCCAGTGGTCGAGGCACCTGTGGCCGACGCCCCCGATTCTATTAATTTAATTCAAAGCAATTTTTTATCAAATGTACTGTCAGGTATAAAATTGTTTTTCCATTGCTTGTATATTTTGAAAAAATTAAAGTCTTAGTTATTTTTCATTATTTATTTGTTTATATCAATAAGAAATCTAGTAACAAAATTGTCTATAAATCACAGTTTTTATTACCTATAATCAAGAGAATCATGTAACTCACTTATTGAGTGCTGTGCTGTGCTCTGCTTATGTGTGTACATAATAAATGTGTTTTTAATGGGGAAAAAGGTGTGTACCGATAAGCTTAAGGCGATCTATTCTCTCTGTTATTTCAATAACTTTTGTGTAGCAAGAAAAATACTTTATTATTATGGCGAAACACTTTTATTATTTACTGTACTAAGTTAAAAAGCATAAAAACGAAAGATATTAAATTAATAGAATCGGGGGCATCGGCCACAGGTGCCTCGACCACTGGGGGCCTAAGCCACAGACCCCAGTATTTTATGAGTTTAAGAACTTTATACTTACAAAATATCCCTAAACGGTGTTGATGTGTGTATTAGTAAATATAAAATATGCATTTAACATTTGAAACTGACTAGCCTTTTTTATCATGTGGAGAATCCTCGTGGATTTTCTCCACAATGGGTTGGGCGAAGGGGGCTAAGAGAACACTAAAACCTTTTCAACACCGCCCCTGGCTGGAATCTTGCCAAACTTTTGCCAACTATACTAAGCTCGGCTACCAGTCCATCTAGTACCAGTATGACTTCCTATATACAGCGAGATAGAGAGATTAAAGTGTCAATAACCAACCAAGTTAACAAGATTGCTAAGATAAGTTAGTCATGTGAATTCCACCCACATTGTTAGCTATTTAAAAAAAAATTTGATAGCTGTGTAAAATAAAATATTTTAATTTTGTTAAGTAGGTAAGCATAAATCGTTTTTACATTAAACTTTCCAGTCATATTTAAGAACTAAGCCTCAATAAATTTAAATTATTTGTGAAGCGGAAACTTTGCCAGAAAGCTTATTATTTTGTAAAAGACTATCTTGCGGACAAAAATGCTTGGGATTGAGCTGCTCCAATAACATCTGTTGAAATTCTGTTTTGATTGATTTTTCTTATTACTCTTTTCTTTTATTTTATTATAATGATTATTTCATATTGACATGGCCGATATTATTTAATTTTTCAAGTAATAGAATATTTTTTTATTTTTTTAACTTTATCATTTTTAATTTTGTTTGTACAAGATTACAATATTATTTTCTTTTTCAAGTAATATAATTTTTTGTTAAAGCAAAAGCTATATTGTGAATATGAGAGCAATGTGGGATAATAACGAGTATTATGAATAGATTACCGCACTGTCTGGCAGTTTCAGTGCTTTATACGGCCTACCCAAATGTCCTTAATTTGTTATTGTTCGTCAAATCGTTCAGCTCCTTAAGGTTCTAAGTTGATTATACGCGATATTTGACAAATGCTTGCACTGTTTGGACGAGCCTGCTCAAATCTGTGTGATTCTGTCCTCTAAGGGGCGCCACAGACATCAACCTACATGGCTCTCATATGATTTGATCACTACAGATTGTATAGACTTTAAAAGAGACGTTGACCTCTGAGTTTGTTTCAGTGTTTCTTTTCAGAGTAGTCAGTTAGGAAACACCGGCCTCATCTAGTTTACTTTTACGAAAAACTAAAATGACGTGTGAAAGTGTTATTTTTATAACTTATTTGCAAAATAAACATAATTTTTTCATTATAAAAAAGTAAGATTTTCCTGAAGTTGAAATTTTAGGGAAAGCTTTGTATAAAAGAAAAATATTGTAGTTACGTGGATGAATTATTATCATTCCTACTTTGCTAACGCGGTCCCATTTTGCGATTGCGGCCTATTTCCTCTCATAGAGAGCATTTCTGTGTCCCAACCATTGACATATATATTACTTTAAATCAATGGTCCCAACAGTGGGAGTGTTATAGGTTCATTATATTATATTATGTTATCGTATTTTACGAAAGTTTTGAAACACGTATTGGCAGTATGTCCAGGTAGTTTAAGTGCATTTCACGGGCATTCTCTGGACGGTGTCCAACTTCATACAAGACATTTTCTACTGCCTTTTACGGAAAGTTTAATAGTCCTATTGCAAAAGTTATTTATTTGCTGCTTCTTACTGTATTATATTATTTTTATGCTGGCAAAATACAGGTTTATTTAGCTTTATCGAAATCTCTGAGGCGAATATTTGTATCCATTTTGAACCCTTACTGTATGCTATTATCATCACAAATAGTTTAGAGTCGCCAATATGCGTAACTAAAATATATGCAATCAGTTTACCAAAATATATGTAAACACTAGCTGTGCTCGTGACTTCGTACGCGCGGAATAGTGACTTTCGACAGCATTTTTAATTTTTTAGGCTAATGATTTTGAAAACTAAATTCATACATAATTTGACTGTCGTATTTATTCATATCTAATCAAAAGTCTAAAAATAAGTTTCAAACTTCTAGCTTTAAAAATGACGCAATTTCTATACAAATTTTTAATCCCCTATTTCAACCTCTTACAGCCCTTTTTTCGCATTAAAAAGTAGCCTATGTCCTTTCTCAGGTTCTAGAATAGTCTAGAACCTGAGAAAGGACATAGACCCATACCAAATTTCCTTAAAATCGGTTAAGTAGTTTAGGCGTGATTGCGTAACACACAGACAGACGGAGTTACTTTCGCATTTATAATATTAGTAAGGATTATACTAACAGTGAAAACAGAATGAATTATAATGTAAACAATAATGTCTGTCTTTCTCGCTTTTTTCTAAGCAAGAGCAAAATAGACGTTAAAGAATGTCGGACTTTTTGTTATATTTGTCAACTATAAATCTTTAAATAAGTTGCTGGGGTTGCGGGAATGTTAGGACGAGATTCCGCGGCCCTTGTTGGGCTGTTGTGTTTTTTGTCCTTTAAATTCTGACACTCCCTTGTGCTTCTCTCAGTGCGGGATTCTATTTCTCTTACTAAAAACTATTTGTTGGTTATACAAACTTTTGACATTTTTAAACTGAGATAATAGCTTAATAATTTCGTAATTTAAAGAATATTTCGTAATCGCTCACTTAGAGAGAAATTACTTACAGAGTTAATAAATATTTTAAGAAGCGAATAAAAAAAAATGTTTGTTTGTCCGAGGTGAAAGCAGTAGGCCTGCTTGTGATTGCAAGCAGTGTCAAAAGATGTCACTAGATTGCGACAGTTCCAAATACATCAATGAAATCGATTGTTCAGATGTGTTCAATCTATACTAACATTTTAAAACGGAAAAGTTTGATTGTTTATTTATTTAAACACGCTAATGTTCGAAAGTGCTTGGTAGATTTGGATGAAATTTGGTATGAAAGTAGCTTGAAGACTGCTACTTGAAGGATTATGTTAATATCGTGGTAAATAAAATCCACGGGAGTGAAGCCTCGTGCGGTAGAAAGTATAAAATATAAATAGCCAGGCGTTCATTTATCTATCGATTAAGTTTCTAGGCAGTCTAAATTCGCCGAGGTTGTGGAAATGTGCTAACAAGATACCGTGGCCCCGGAACTTACGGGCAGCTGAAGGGACAGGGTGGGTTTTTAGTCAGTAGGAGTCTGACACTCCCTTCCGCTTAACCCAGAGCGGTAAAAGTTATTCGATGATTTTCACACCCAGAAAAAAAGGCGGTCAAAATTGACGATATTGTGAGTTGACGAGACGTTTGGCCTGTGCCTAACGTGCGTACTGTAACTGCTCCAATCGGGGGTCACGTTGAAGAGTAAAGAAGTGTCTCCGCAGTCTCTGGCGCAAGTGTGCGACGGAACATGGGTGGTTTTAGTCAGTAAGAGAAGAATTTCCTAATGGATTTTAGGACTTTGTCACACGCGCATAGGTACAAACACAATTTTTACTAATAGCATATAAGTAAATTCTTATCGTAATAAATTAGTACCTACTCTGAAACCGAATCTATATTAGGTATAACATCTGCTCAAAAGTACGGTAACTGCTGGGGTGATTGTGGAGACTGCCAACTTTACCCCACACCTCAGCAAGATCTGACGAAGAGAACACCGTGTGGTTTTGTCAGTAGTAGTCTGATATACCCCTCTGCCTCCCCAAGGCGGAAAACACCATGAGCATTTTCACAAGCAAAAATAGGAGGTGTTTAAAAACAAAATAGACGCATGCAGTTTCGGCCTGCCTCAGATTTGATGCAAAACTTCTTTTGCTACGGGAATGCGCGCTGTGTTCGTTATAAAATTGAAATAAGAAAGATTCATTATTATTTTTCAGAAAAAAATGACTGTAAGGCCTACAATTAGTTTTTGTAAAAATGCACTCATGATACATGCAACTCATGACTTGTCGTCTGGTCTGGACTTTCGCCATCATCACGTACCGAGCCATTGGGTTGATGACTATCTAATATGTATGTATGTAACGAATTAATTATAGTTACTATATATTCCAAGCTCGCTAGCCGCATATCCCAGAAAGATCTAGAACTCATTCCTTATGTGCATGCGTGGCTCTATCTCAACGGTTCCCAACCTTTATTTTATCTAGCACCATTTTAGTTTCAATATTGTTTGCAGGGGCCAGAAGTCTTTTTTTTTTTTTTTTTTTTTTTTTTTTTTTTTTTTTAACGTGGTAAAATTAAGAAGAAAATTTGACAATGAATAGAAATAAAGATAGCTTTTTTAACCGACTTTAAAAAAGGACGTTCTGTATTCGAAACAAAAAAAAAAAAAAAAAAAAATCTCGCCTGTGAAAGTTGCTTTCCAAAAGTTCTGTACACAATAATAGTTTTTACATGTCATACGTGCCATTTCAGTGCATATGTGTATTCTAGAATTGGAATAGTATCAGTGAAAGTGTTATCTAACATAAAAACTTTGTTTCCAATGAAATACGACAACAACAGTGCTACACCATAATAAGCCGTGAACTTGGATTATATTGGACAACAAACCAACAACACACGAATGCAGGTTGGCCATCACACATTTATGTACACAATTGGCACTACAACAATATTTTTTCTGGTTAAATCAAACATAACATCAAAAAATCTCTTTGGAGGACAGTTGCGATTTTAAAAACACATTTTTCCATGTAAACAAAGAACTACGTATTACTCATTAGCCAATCACAAAACAGAACACAATCGCTGGCAGAATAAAATTCGTTCCGAAATTGCACTCCCAACTGCGACTTACCTTGAATACTAGTCTTTTACGACTTGATTACGATTACGTTCCAATACACGAAGTACTCTTTTATTTTTGAAAATTACCATCATGGATCACGAACAAAATATTACATATCGCAATAATAGACCCCAACGAGCAAGCTCACTTAACGACATCACAGGAACTGAGTCTCCTCTTTTTGATACCACTATGTTGAGCCTTCCGAACACGTCACTCAATGAAAGTCAAACAGTAATTGAATTGAATGACAAGATAATGGAACTAACAAACCAGTTAACTAGCGCGCACCAAGAAATAGAAAATTTAAATGCTGAAAACTTTCGTTTAAAGTCGGACCTGAATAAAAGTTTGAAAGTAGCTGAAACATATAAAAATCTTAGTCTGTCAGATGGTACAAGTATGACACCAAATCGTGTCAGGAAGAGCAAAACAAGGAAACCTACCCCCGTCAAAGATATCTCAATAATGCAAAAAATACATAAAAATACTAGTGATCAGGCAACACAAACTGATTTATCTCCAACAAAATTTTGTGCGGAAAAAATCAATGCGCGTTTAGAACAAGCAGCCTCATCTCTAGAAACAGAAACTGAAAAACAAATACCTACCTCAAAATTGCAAAATAAAACTACAACAACAACTATATCAAATCCAAAATCTAAACAACAAGTACAATTAGAAAAGACTAACTGTAATATCTGTATTTTGAGTACAAACAGCAAAAATAAAGTAAGAGACATTGCAGGAACTACGCTCAATAAACATTCAGACAAAATATGTCATTATATAATGACGGACTGTAAAACCGAACTGTTATTACGTGACATAGAACACAGATTAAAAAATTTCACATACAATGATTTCTGTATAATATTAATAGGGGAGGAAGACTTCAACAAAACTAATGACTATTTCCAGCTGGTACTAAGTATAAGACTGGCTTTGCAAAGTATAAAACACACGAATGTTATTATCTGTACTCCAACATACAAATACAATGACTACAAAAATGTGTACAATTGGAGAGTAGAAATATTTAACAATCTACTCTATCTTGACACGTTGACGCATGAACATGCATATTTCCTGGACACAAATAAAAATCTCTCAAATGACTACACAATGTTTTCAAAACATAATGGATCGCTTAATAACTCTGGCATGCACACTATTTTTAAAGATATTGACAACTTCATACAAGGCTTAAAAAAATATGACATACCTAATATAGAAATCAATCGAAAGAAGACTTTACAGACTGAGGAAAATCCAAGTAACCAGTTATTTCTATAATAACCATCTGCATATTATGCACCAAAATATAGCAGGACTCCTCAACAAAGCAGATGCTCTCACTGTATGCATTGAAGAACTTAATATGAAGAATATCAGCATTGACGTCATCTGCAACTCTGAACATTTCATTATGTCAGGCTATGAAGACAATCTCGCTATTCCCAACTACAATCTAGCCGCATGTTTTAGTAGAACAGACATAAAACGAGGTGGTACTTGTGTTTTAGTTAAAAAAGGACTACAGTGGATAGATTTACCTGACATAAATGAATTAGCAATAAGTAGATCATTTGAATGTTGTGCTATCGAACTATTGCAATCGCGCACCATTGTGGTCTGTATTTATAGAATCCCAAAAACAAATAATTTAACCTTATTTTTTGATCGCTTTGATAAATTATTACAATTACTTACAAAGAAACAAAACCGAAATATTATAATATGTGGTGATTTCAATATAGACACACTAAAACGTAGCAATATATCTTTAGCCTTGGAATGTCTTCTACTTAATTATAACTTAAAGTTGGAAATTAAACAACCCACTAGATTAAAAAGTAATTCATGCATTGACAACTTTGCGCATAATCTTGGAAATAAATGTAAAGCTGATGTAATCGAATGGGCGTTGTCAGACCATACCAGTCAAATCTTAAAGTGTAATATAAAAAAAACTTTCCTCATAGATCATTGGTATGTAACACGACGAGACTTTGGTTTAGACAATATGAAGAAATTTAAAGAATGTCTAGAAAACATTTCTTTTTCGGATGTATATCTTTGCGATGATCCGGATAATGCTTACAGCCTATTTTTAGAGACATTTTCCATGTTCTATCGTTTGTGCTTCCCATTAAGAAAAATCAAAATAAGATTGCACCAAAGACCTCGATGGGTATCTCGTGGAATTAGAACTTGCAGTAAACAGAAAAGAGCACTTTTATGGCGATATCGTCTCAACCAAAGTGAAGCAAACAAAACAAAACTTAAAACATATTCCTCTACATATAAGCGGATAGTTAAACTTACACAGCGTGCTCAAAATATTTATAAAATAAAATCATCATTAAACAAATCAAAAGCGACATGGGATATCATAAATCAGTCAAAACCAAAGTTACCTAAGAATACAATTATGAGCATAAAAATGGGACATAAAATAATAAAACATCCACGTGACATAGCTAATACTTTTAACGATTATTTCATTGACAATATTAAACCTGCTTATAATACTGGACAACAAATTACTTCAAACATACTGAAATCTAATAACTCAATGTTTATGGCACCTTGCCACGCGGACGATATAAAACGAATTATTAAATCCTTAAAAAATACTTAGAGTGTAGGTTATTAAACGCCAACACATCCATAATTCGGTTCAGAGTAGTGATCCAGCTAAGGTCTGGAAATTTCTCAAATCATTAGGTATCGGGAAAAAGTCTCATGAAACGATTCCTAAAGACATTGAATTAAACTCTCTTAATAGTCATTTTTCTACTTCGCCATCAATAGATAGGGCTACTAAAACTGCTACTTTAAGTTATCTTTCTAACCTTCCGATACCTGATTATTCTCCTTTTGTCATAACTCAATTTACTGCTTGTGATGTTAAAAAGAGTGTTATGTCGATTACGTCCAATGCCGTGGGCAGTGACTGTGTCAGCCGTAAGATGATCATTCCCATCCTTGATAACGTTCTTCCCATCATTCTATACATCCTAAATTTCTCAATTTCTAGTAATGTCTTTCCACAAGCCTGGAAAGAAGCTCAAATTATCCCTTTACCCAAAAAAACTCATCCTGCATCTTTTTCTGACTACCGGCCCATTTCTATTCTCCCATTCCTATCCAAAGTCCTTGAAAAGCTTGTCCACCAACAACTTAGCTCGTTCCTTTCTAAGTATAATCTCCTGAATCCCTTCCAATCTGGTTTCCGTCCTGGTCACAGCACTACTTCTGCACTCGTGCATATTACGGACGATATAAGGTCTGGCATGGAAATGGGGAAGTTAACTGTACTTGCATTACTAGACTTTAGTAATGCGTTTAATACAGTTGACTTCGACATTTTGCTTGGCATTCTATGCTCATTTAACATATCTCCATCGGTAATTGACTGGTTTCGTAGTTACCTGTTTGGTCGCCGGCAGCGTATTTCCATTGAGGACTCCTTTTCTTCTTGGTGTGATACCTCTGCCGGTGTGCCACAGGGTGGCGTTTTATCTCCCTTACTTTTCGTACTTTTTATAAATGCTATCACTCAACGACTTTCTTCTTTCTACCACTTGTATGCTGATGATCTTCAAATTTACTCCCAAGCTCCACTCGTAGAGTTAGCTGATGCCATCAAAACTATTAATATGGACCTTGCTCGAATTGGTGACTGGAGCGCTGAGTTTGGGCTGAAAATCAATCCTGCTAAGACTCAGGTTATTGTTGTTGGTAGTTCTCGTACTATCTCCAGGATTGATTGGACGGCACTTCCCCAGGTTTCTTTCAATAACACCTTCATACCTTTTAGTCACACTGTGAAGAACCTGGGAATACACATTGACGACACCCTTTCTTGGACTAAACAGTTACAGGAAGTTAGTCGTAAAGTATTTGCTTCTGCAGGCTCCTTGAGACGCCTACGTAATTTTCTTCCCATCTCCACTAAAATTGCAATTGCACAAACTCTTCTTCTCCCTATTCTGGACTATGCTGATGCCAGCTATCTCGACTTGACCCAAGACCAATTGGACAAGCTAGAGCGACTTCAAAATCTGTGTATCAGGTTTATATTTGGCTTGCGCAAGTATGACCACGTTTCTGATTTCCGTGCTCAGCTCAAATGGCTTCCTATTAGATTTCGCCGGAATCTTCACTTACTTTCTTTACTTTATAATGTGCTCTTTAATCTTTTTACTCCTTTTTATCTTAAGGAACGTTTTCAGTTCCGCTGTGACACACATTCTAGGTCCTTGAGATCATCGGAGAATCTAGAGTTAAGTATTCGTATGCATTCCACTTCTTTCTTTGATAAATCTTTTACCATACAAGCAGCTCGTTTGTGGAATGCATTACCCATAGAAGTGAGGCGTGCTCAAACGCTACCAGCGTTCAAAAGAATGGTGAAGGAGCATTACCTCTCCCTATAACTGGTCCCCTTCTTTCTCAATTATACATGTAATATTTATTAGTATATGATTTTCGTATTTTATGTATTTTATATTATTATATCCAGTTAAAATTATGATGATTGTACACTGACAGCCCTTAAACTGTCTCCTTTAAGTTTGTCCATCCAAAGGTTGTCTGTAAGAGATCGCCCTGTGCGATAAGACCGCCCATTGTACACTAATTTAAATTTTTTGTATCCATATTAATATTGTAAGGTGTACAATAAAGTATATAATAATAATAATAATAATATATCGACAGAATCGATAAAATATGTGGCAGATAGCATTAGTAGCCCTTTGAGTTATATACACACATCAAAAGTGTCTAGGGATCAACATATATTTTTGCAATAACTTTTCTCCTGATTGATATTAATTAAAATTTTCTTTAAGGATTCATCAAATAAAGTGTTTTCGTTTGTCACAGTAACGATAAACCAAGTCACCTTTGCATTAATAAAGAAATTTGCCATTTTCCTAATAAAGGGATTTTTGACATTTGAACCACTAACATTAAAGTTCGAAAAAAAGACTGAAATAACAGTTTTCTTTAAAATTTTATTGGGTAACTTAAACAATTAATAATCCGTGTTTCTACCGCGAACACTAACAACACAAGAACATCGGTTTGGCATACTCAAAATGAGTTCATCCAAATCACGCTGTGGAATGGCCGCCCATGTTCGTTGCAACAACAAAAAAAGGTCTTCTTGCGACTGGATACCCTCCATATTCGGCAGAGCTCTTCTCTGTAGCATATCCCATGCATGCTCAATCGGGTTCAAGTCTGGCGACTGAGCAGGCCAGAGCAGGACATTGATGTTAGCTGCGGCGAGAGTCTGTCTTACAACTCTTGCGGTGTGCGGTCGTGCATTATTATGCATTAACTGAAATAAGGGACCGATTTGCACTTGTAGAGGAACGATGACGTCAGATACAATCGACTCAGCATAAATTTGAGCGTTGAGGTTGCCTCTGATCCAAATCAACTCAGTTCTTCCGCCGATCCAAATACCCGCCCATACCATGATGGTTCCACCACTATAAGGATGGACTTCCTGGCAGGATTTTAATCGCTGTTGGCGTCCAGGGGTTCTCCAGTGTCGTATACGTCTTGTATCCGGTCTCATACCAAAACGAGACTCATCAGAAAAGCACACGAAACGCCATTGTTCTTCTGCCCAATTTCTGTGTTCAAGAGCCCATTGATATCGAATACTACGATTGTGCATTGCTATAGGTGGTACCCGTAGCGGTCTTTGGGAATGAAGGTTCACTTCATGCAAGCGGTTTCTGACTGTTTGGTCGCTAATTAAGTTCCCTGAAGAGTGATGAAGCCTCACGGCTAACATCATGGCGGTTATTGTTGGAGCTCTTCGAGTTAAGATTTAAATGTATCGGTCTTGTCTCCGTGTGGTGCAGCGATACCGTCCTCCATGGCGCTCAGCCACGGTACCAGTGCTTCGGTAACGTGTCCAAAGTCGACTGATAACACTCTGACTTGTATTCAGAGCTAAAGCCACAGTACGTTGCCGGGAACCAGCTTCTATCATTCCCACGGCTCTGAGCATTTCTTCCCTGCTTAAATGACGTCGCCGTTCCATAATAACGTTGGTTTTAATCAGTAGTAGGGAAACAGTAGCACTAATAATGTCTTCAATGCGTTGTATGTTTTTATAGGGAAAATATTGACAGCTGATTTTCATCTTTTACTCGAATTTGATTAACAGTTCCTGTTTCAAATTATGAAATGCACCAAAAAGGATCCATATAAATTTATAAAATCATAAATTTATTACAAAGCCACATCTCAATCTCAAGAAATCCGCATAAAAATGCTTGATCCCTAGACATTTTTGATGTGTGTAGTTAATTTAAGCATTACGCGTGGCATATATCCGAGTAAACTAAAAACTGCCGTAGTAAAGCCTCTATACAAGAAAGGCGAAAGCGATAAAACGGAGTCATATAGACCTATTGCACTTGTGCCTATTTTCTCAAAGGTATTTGAAAAATTTATATATGAACAAATTCATAACTATCTAGTAACACGTGACATTTTAACTGAAGAACAAAAAGGCTTTAGAAAAAGCAAAACTATTAATATGGCCATATACGACTTTCTTAATAAAGTAATAGCAAATGTTGATGACAATATACCAGTATGTTCAATCTACTGTGACATGACACAAGCATTTGACTACGTAGATCACAATATTCTACTTAATAAGCTAGAAGCCTATGGAATTAGAGGAAATATCCTACAGCTTATAGAGTCCTATTTAAAGGATCGCAAGCAGTATGTAGAAATATCACAAGTTGATCCTGAAACGAAGAACGAAAGGGTCTATCGCTCGCGTGATAGAACAGTCACATATGGTGTGCCACAAGGGAGCGTACTCGGCCCTCCTTTATTTCTATTGTATATAAATGACCTACCAAAAGTTACAAAACATCATATGACACTATTTGCCGACGACAGCACGGTTACCATTGACTGTAAAGACAAGCAATTATATAATTCTGACGTTACCAATACTATGCACTCAATTATAACATGGCTTAATAACAATAACCTTAAGATAAATATTGACAAAACAAAATTAATGACATTTAACCAACGTAAAAATATACCTTTGACAATTCAGTACGACAATAAAATTATTAATCAAGTAAGCACGGCTAAATTCCTAGGCTTGACGATAGATCAACGACTAGACTGGAAAGCGCATACGATAGACTTGGCGAAGAGGCTCAGTAAATCGGCTTATGCTTTTTATAAACTAGCGCCAGTAATAGGAACAGATGCTATTGTTACAGCATACCATGGTATGGCTGGTTCAATCTTAAGATATGGCGTTATATTCTGGGGAAACTCAACAAATAGGGAAGTAATATTTAAAGCCCAGAAAAAGTGCATCAGGGCTATGTTTGGGTTAAAAAGCACTGACACCTGTAAGCCCTTCTTTATAAAACACAAAATACTGACATTACCTTCGTTGTATATATTTGAAGTTGCAGTATTTGTTAAAACCAACCCAAAATTATTCCCCAAACTATCCGACAGAATTAACCGTAGTCGACGACATGCCAACATGTTGTGTTCGAGGCAGTCCAAAACAGCACTGATGCGTAATAGTGTTTTTTGCATGGCGCCAATCATCTATGACCACATACCAGAAACAATGAAAAGCCTAAACGTAGTTTTATTCAAAAAACATTTAAAGAGCTTTCTCATAAGTAGATCTTATTATAATATTTCGGAGTTTCTGGAGGACAAAATAGAGCTATAATTTTTTTTTATATATTATTTTTATTGAATATAATTATTATTATAAATTCTTTGACATTTAATTGTGACATTTAATAATATAATGATAATGACTGGTTTATATGTAATTTCACACTGGTATCTTTAACCACATTTTATTATTTATTTTTTTTGACTTTGATATTTATATATTTAATCTGGATAATTTAGCATTGTTTTAATTCCTGACATTGTTTGTTATATATTTTTAATCTGTATAATTTGACATTGTTTTAATTTCCGATTTTGTATTAGTTGAGCAATTTGTGATTTTTATTAATAATTTACAAACATTATTAACCTGTGTAAGCCCAATGGGTAGACTTTTGAGCGCTTTCATATTTTTATCTGACATTCTGTATTTACCAAAAGTCACACGAATAAATGATTTGATTTGATTTGATTCGATCTGTATGTATGTATATAATATATGTATGTATGTTTTTATATCCGCGATTTTCTCAGAAACTACTGATCTGATTTCGATCGCATTTTCGTTGTTTGAAAGAATATTTTACAAGGAAGGTTTTAGTATATAACACACTAGCTTCTGCCTGTGACTTCGTCCGCGTAGAAGTCGAAAATACTCCACGGGTCCCGTCCCCGGGATAAATAGTATCCTATGTTTTATTCCAGGACATATTTATCTATCTGTGTGCCAAACTTCTTTCAAATCCGTTCACCCGTTATAGCGTGATTTAATAACAAACATCCATCTAAACTTTCGCATTTATAATATTAGCATAGATATAGATTTACAATCCCATTTTTAAATATGAAAGATTTCGACTATGACTTCGTCCGCGTGCAAGTTTTACAGGTGGTGTTTTTTTTTTCGAATTAAATACAATACTAATCTAAGATGTTTCAGCTCTTTAATGCCCCACGACTGGACAGGAGACTCAAAGATAATGTAGGCAAATTATTTCAATATATACCGCTGGCAAGATAGATTTAATAGTGTTTTTATACCGTAACTATACGGATAATAATATAGACGTAGGTAATATTTAATAACATAAAATTTAAGTAAGGGCCCCGTTTAATTTAAAGCTTCTCTGTATACAATATTTGAGGTTGTTTTATTTTCCGGTAACAAAATAATCTGCTTTTCAGATGATCCAACTCGTGATAGACCAACATATAATTGCCCATTGGCTTATATTTGTTAGTTTTTAACATTAAATTTTCAACACTTTAAACACTTAAATTAAAATCCTAAACTACATATATACATCTAAAAATAAACTAAAATATGGCATCCAGAAATTCGTGCGCATCACTGTCCACTGGTAATGTGCCCAAAAGACTGGCGGGATTTGCCCATTATTTTCGTAAGTCAATGCCAACTAAAGAGAAAGTTTTTCCTTGGGACTTGTTTATAGTCAGAGCAAAATATGTTTTTATGGGAAACTGGAGTCGCTTATACGGCATAGGCAGGTCCGTAGGAATCATTGGAATTCTTGGGATGTGCGCCAACTGGCTAGCTCCTGGTCCGATGAGAATAGTCGCCACAATTAAGTTATGTTTTAAATCTTTAATTAGTAGCCTTGTGCCATTACACAGGTTGGGCGGGCTTAAATTCCTTAAAAGCATAATAGGCGTTCCAGTTTTCAAGAGCAGTTCGTGAGGTGGCAGGCGAGATGGATTCAAGGAATTTAAAAATTCTTGCGGATAATGGACTACATCCTCGACATTGCACACTGTATCAATGGACTTGTAAATTTTGAATTGACCGAGGAATTTTTGTAAAATTAGGTTATTGATTTCATTGACTGTATCGTTTCTTGGTGAGACGATAGCCCTTGAACAAAGCCAATGAATGTCTCTATCTAATAAATATTCAAGGTCTGGATAAACTGCATCTATGAGTTGCTGCAAATTGTGAACTATTCGGCCTACAGTCTCATTTATAACGATTTCCGCAACGTTAGTGCCCAAGGTTTGAGAAGAAAAAGACCCTTCTCCAACTTTGAGTAGCTGTTGTGGAAAATCGTTATCTGTATTTCCGATTAGGTGGGCTCTCATATTAGTTCGTAAGTTTAAAGTTTGGACCATACTCGTAACGAGGTAACGATTTAAGACACGCCTTTATGATATTCACACGGGTCCCTTTTGTGATGACGGGAAGTATCTGCTGAAAGTCACCAGCAAACACAAAGGTCACCCATGATAGCAACTGAATTTCTCAAGTCCTTAAGCTTTCGATCCACTGCTTCAACATGAGCTCTATGGCTCATTGTGCATTCATCCCATATTATCAGCGACGTATTCAGTAATAACTGTCCAAGGGGCCCATTTTTACGAATTAAACATACCGACTGCTGCTCCAATGAAACTGAAACGTAAGTATGTTGAAAAAGTTTTTTTTTTAGATATATCCTCCTTTTGTCTGCTAAAATATAAAATATAATTATTTAAGACGGACCAGATTGCCATACATTGCTTAAAGTTTTATGCAACTGTTTAGGCAGCGCATGCAAATAATTCTATTTTAAGAGGTACAATTTTCCGACTTGCTTGACAAAGATTATAATAGCTCGGCTAATATGCATGATATAAAGATAATTTATAGCCTTGAGTGCTATCAAAGATAATGCAGCTACATGTAAGCGAAAGAATTTTCAAAATCGGTTCGGTAGTTTCAGAGATTACCCCAAACATACAAACTTAGAAATTTTACCTCTTTATAATATTAGTATAGATCAGGTTCGATGAAGACCTTCGGAGATAAGTGATAGAAGTCTTTAATTTAAAACAGCAAATCTCCCGCGATTGCTGCCCTCGTACCTACACCTATGTACTGTTTAGCATAATTAGCCTATCAATATCACTACAGCTGAGGCACAGACCTTCTGAATCACATCTGAAATATGGTTTACGTGGACTTCAATACTTACAAAAAAGACTTGCACTACAAAGAGAGAAATAACCTTAAATATTGTTTTATTGGATGTCTAATTCCGTTAAAAATAAGGGCTTGGTATCTACTCACATGGCTGAAGTCGGTGCCACACCGCCTTTTGAAACCGAAATTTTGAAGTCGGTTAAATTTTTTGTAAAATATATTTTATTTTTATTCTTTGAAACCTATGGAAACACAAAATTTATTAATAATTAATATTTTGAATCATTCGCGGACGAAATTTTTACCTTTCGCGGACCATATTTTATCTGAAGCGGACCATCAGTGGTCCGTGGACCTCAAGTTGGGAACCAGTGCTCTATCTCAATGTAAATATCTGGAAAACCCACACGAGGGCCCATATCTCATTCTGTTATTTATTTTGATGGTTTCATTTGAATCATCATTACTAAGCCTTTTCAGAATATGTAGGGGTTGGTAGTTGGAAGTACGTGTTTCACATGGTGCGACTACCTACCTGATCTCCACAACCCAGTACCTATACGTAACAAGGTACTTATTTTTTATTTATTTTAATTTTAGAGAACACCACACCGCCTTTATTTTTTTGTCGGTATTTATATTTTTCACCTGTAAGGGTCATGTGTGTACATGTATATATAAATAAAAATGAATCGCTAAATGTGTTGCTAAGCGCAAAACTCGAGAACGGCTGAACCAATTTGACTCATTTATTTTGTGTTGTGTTTGATGAAGTCTGAGGAAAGTTCTTATGGAGAGAAAAAACGTAAAAAATACGAGGAAAACAGTAAACACAATAATTTTCTTTTCCCATACAAACCACTCTGTCCCTAGCTGTCAAACATTTGAAGTTTCTGACTTATTTAATGTTATCTGTGATTTGAAGTCAATCAATCGAAGCAAAACAAAGGCGTGTTACAGCGTGTTTGGATTATCTTTGGTATGCCTTCAAGTTGATGAAAGGTTGCATGTCATTAATAAAAATGATACAACTATATCTAATACAACAAGATCCCTGAAGTTTTATAGTAATTTTTATTGATTAAAAAATTGTGTTATTTTACTTAATGATAATCAGTAATCGTGAATAATATTAAGGAAAATAAGTAATAAGAACATGGGCGTGGGTGCAGTATTTTGGATGGAAAGAGGCTGCATGGGCTTAAATTATCACCACATCAGATATTACTAAAGTCTTTCAATGTTATTTTATTTCTATTAGACTGCGACAGGCTAATCACTTTTCACAGAACGAAATCTGTCGAGGCAGCTATTAACATAAAAAAAAAAAACAATATTACTTTGTTTTAGAAAAATAAGGTAGAATAAGGTCTGCCGGGACAGCTAGTAAATAAATAAATACATTATATAATGTATCACACCTTACATGTATTATTGAATATGTATATTACTGTTTTGTATGGCTAAAAATAGTTCTCTGTTTTACTTGATTGGATAAAACCATGGGCACGGACTAAAACAAAAAGATTGCATAAGTAACAAAATAAATAGGTAACCTAAGAGCTTATTTGCTAATTGTCTGTAAGTATTTAAATTTTTTTTATAGTCAGTGCTTTTGGCAAGGACAGCTGACTTCTAAAAGCTGGATGGACATAAGTTAAGCAGATCATGTTTTTCGAGGAGGACAGCGTGATAGTACTTTTAAATAATAAGATACATAATAAGAGCTCAAACGGCCGCCATGTCGATCTCTAGGTTACGTAACTCTATCAAATTGATTCTCTCGAGAAAGTGAATTAATATCGATTCTCGCTTCAATTTCGTTTCTATTTTAAAGAAATTTCTTTGTTACAGTTTGTAGGTTAATGAGGTAACAGTTTTATGGTATTAATGAATTTTGGTTTTCCAATAGTTTCAGAGTATTTTTTTCTTTTATTTATTTATTAAAATTTAATACACTATAACACAATAAGATACAATCTCAAACTTAATGCCTTAGGCTTACTAAGAATTTCCCCTGTATTGTGAGTGCATTTTTACATACCCCACACCGGAACAACTACTTGTAGGCCATTCAAACATTTGTTCCATTGCGGGAATTGAACGTGCGATACATAGTGCAGCAAACAAAGACCGTGTGGTCCTTAAAATTAAAAATTCATTTTTGTTTTCAAGTTTTGTCTTCATCACGAATCCCCTAAGACCAGTAATAGAGCCATTAAAGATTCTGAAAGAGATGTGTGCATGCGTCAATCCAGGGATAAAAAACTTTTTAGCAAAAAATAGAACCGACTTCCATATAAAAACACTACAAAGGCAAAAATAACTTTAATTTCGCAAGGCGGTGTCAAAAACGAAAATATATACAAAACTAAAGACACCGCCTTCCGAAATTAAAGTTATTTTTGCCTTTGTAGTGTTTTTATATGGAAGTCGGTTCTATTTTTTGCTAAAAAGTTTTTTTTCACGCTTTTTAGTGGGTCGGTTTGTAATTTATCTAGTTACAAAAGCCAAAATGTCAACTACTTATCACCTTTTACAAAATATTGCTTTTCCCGGTGCAGAGCCGTTAATTTTTGAGGAGTTCTCCTGGTACATCACCATCAGCTCTACTTCACCATATGCATTGTGACGAGCATAAAGTGCTTAACATCCATATTCAAGTAATCTAATCGCAATCAACGAAATACTTATTATTGAGTAGTTTCGGTGGCCATCTGGGGTCTTCATCATCAGTTCCACTTCCTCAAATGGTGCTTTTCGAGAGCAACTGCACAACCTACTATAAGAAATACCCAAAACGCTATAGGTGTGCCTATAATTTTTGAAGAGTTCCCTCGATTTCTCCAGGATCCCATCATCAGATCCTGATTTCGTAACAATGGGACCAACTAGAAACTATACCCATTCAAATGCAAAAAGAATTTTTCAAATCGGTCCAGCCGTCTCCGAGATATGAGGTAACATACATAAAAAAAAAAAAAAAAAAAAAAAAAAAAAGTTCAAGACGAATTGTAAACCTCCTTTTTTTGAAGTCGGTTAAAAACTGACTTATCTAATGCGACAAAATTTCATTGGGACTCATCTAGCAAATACTTTTTACCTCTTTATACGAAAATTAAGTGGTCGGAGAAGTATCAAATTTAGCACGGCAAACGTTTATATGGAGAAGAAGTGCAAAAAGCTAATATTATTCTATAATTATGCAACTAAAAGAATATGGTTTAGTTTCCAATACTTAGTTCATATAAAACCACGGCTTTTATTTTCATTTATCATGCCTCTAAAACTAACTTCCCCGGACAATCTCGGACATATACAATGAAAACATAACATGAGAGCTCCACTATTGCTTATCTAATAGACTAGTCCTTCACCCGCGACTTTTTTCCGCGTGGGTATCGAAATAATTTCTAGCACTCACATTTAGAATTTGTTCATTAGATCCGGAAATTACCCGTTAGAAAAATTACCCCAATTTTACCTAAGGATAATATTGCTAACACTTATCACGCGACTTTGTCTGCGCGGATTTCAAAATAATTTATAGTCTATAGGACTCACAAATAATGCACCTTACTACCAATGAAATCTTTTTTAGAATTGAATCGTTAGTACTGGAGAGGTAAAATTTGTTTGTAAGTTTGTTTGTTTGTATATTTTACCTCTATAGATTATAGTGTAGTAGAACAATAAAAGTAAATTATAGAATAGATTAACAAAAAAACAAATAAAACTCCTAGAAATATTTTCGTAGCAATCGCAATCCGTAGCTTCTTATAAAAGACATCAACGCTAAAACATAATAATAATAATAATAAATAAATAAATAAATCTGTGGCCCGGTTGTCAAAGAATATGTCAGAAAATTTTTTCCTCCGCATTTTTCAGAATAATTTATTAATTAAATAGCCATTCAAACAACAATAATCATGTTCAACAAAACCAAAATAGTGAAAAAAAAAATCTATTCATGAATGGATAGAAGCATAAATAGACAGAACAATAAACGTAAAAACCAAAATGTTGACAAGAAACCGGGCACGACTGATTCTGAACACACGCCCAAGACCTGCGGAATCGTCGCTCAGCTCCGCCTCGCAGCCGCCGGGACCAGCTCCAGCCGTGAGTGAAGAGACTCCGGCCGCTGCAGTTGCGTCGAGCTCGAGCGACGAATACTTCTCGCCGCCGACGACACCACCACCTGCGCGTCGGCGAGGAAGAGGCCGCCCTCCGGCCAGCTTCGGACTTCGAGGCCCACCGGCCTCTGATAGGGTCCCCGCTGCCGGTGGAAGTGTGCAGCGCATGCGATGGACAAATTCCATCAATGAAAATGTCATGCGCTCATACTTTGGGGCTACAGAGGGGGGAACTAACCTGACTGCGTACCGTGGTCGGATGCTCTCTCTGTTTCAGGTACTTGAACCAGCTGTCAACGTTTCGGCCCAACGACTGTCGGATCAGGTACGGGTCATCTAGCGTAACCATATGTTGGATGACGCCGTATTTGATAGACTACGCCTCGAATCACGGTGCAGTCGTGTCTCATCTGCTTCACCACAGGCTGCGGTGCAACTACAACCTAGTATCTCACCGCGACCCGACCACGTCGGTGAAGATGATGAGGACCGGGCTACATCCGTGAGTACCCAGTGTAGTGAACAATTGAGGAGTGCTTTGGAGTGTGCATTACGGGAGTATCGCTCCACACCGCCTGAGCTGAGACCTCGTCTGCCTCGTTTGCCCATGCATAAGAAAAATAGGGCGCTAGTATGTGCTCTAGATTCACTGTTGTCAAATTATTTTGACAATAGCGAAGACCTCACCGATACCCATTCGATCCTGTACTGTGCCGCTGTTGCAGCATGTCGGGTAGCTCATGTCAAGTTTCCAAAGACTGACAGAGTTATTCGACCAGCTGTACCAGCTTGGCAGTGCAGGATCGAACGTCGTATCGCTGGGGCTAGAGCACTCATTGGCAAACTTATCTGCTTCAGACAGGGCAACACTCGCCCTAGAGTGATGCGCTTTGTGAGGCGGGCGTTCGCGGGGACTGATATTAGTCCTCGGGATTATCTCACCTGCGTCACAGAGCGCATCGACTTCCTGAAGCAGAAAGTCTATGCGTGGGCAAATAGAATTCGCAGATATAAGCGGAGGGTGGAGCGATACACTCAGAATCGCACATTCCAAAGCAATGAAAGGTGGGTTTATAGGGCCTGGGAGCGACCTGACCAAGGTGTGACTGATACGTGCTTACCGGATGATGACGCCATGTGTTCGTTCTGGCGTAGCATCTGGTCGGCTCCTCTCAGTCACACTGAGGGTGACTGGATGCGGGAGATCAGGCGCACGTGCGATCTTTTACCAGAAATGGGGGCAATCACGATCAGCCCCCAAGATGTAACCCGTGCAGTCCGTCCGTTATCTAACTGGAAATCCCCAGGGCCGGATGGGCTGCACAATTTTTGGCTTAAATGGTTCCACAGATCGCACGCTCGCTTGGCATTTCAGTTCCAGTCTGCCCTAGAGTCAGGATCGCTACCTCAATTCCCAACTACAGGAATAACCCACCTGCTCCATAAATCAGGTAGTACTACGGAACCTAATAATTATAGACCGATCACGTGCCTTCCTACGGTCTATAAAGTTCTTGGGTCATTCTATTCTACAGCCAAAAAAGTGTGCAATGAGTATATTAATTAATCGAATGGAATTCAGAGTTTCATTCATAGCTCTTTTGATAGAAATCTACCTCAAGCATAATAGACTATAATAATGTATGTAATACAATAATAAATAAATATTTAAAAACTTATTTTCAACGGCTTCCGTCATGTTCTGTTATCTGTGTAATTTACACACCGTTGACTTAAGACGTACTAAAAAATACAATTAGTAGACGAAAATTACTCATCTATCCTTTAGTAGCAAATATAGTCCTATTTCTGTTGCATAAAGCAAATTAAATTCAGTAAAGTATATTCGTCACCGCTCTTGATTCTACTTTTGTTACAAAATCATCGCCACTTCTGTTACCTAGTAGAAATTAGAAAGAAGTATCTAGCAATATTCATTTGGCTCGGTTATTTATTAGAATATTGCAAAACCACATAGCTGCCATTCGCATGCCGGCTTCAAATTAGAAAAAGTTCGTCTTTGCTTTTTATGAAAAATTGTTTTGATTGGTGTTTTCATGGTGTAAAACTTCGCACATCACATCTGTTTTAGCTGTAATAAGGTAAGACATATTAATGAAATCATAAAACTGCTTAGCATGAATGTATTATCATGTCAATATTGTGAATGAGTGCAGAACCAAGCTTGAACTTGAACAGTAAAAAAAACGAATTTAAAATAATCTAGAAAACCCGACTGCTCAGTTGAGCAGTCGGGTAAGTGAAGTGTAAGAAACAAGCACATTTTTTATTTTTAAAAGTGACAAGCAGGCGGGACCCAATTGAACATATTTTTTTTAAATGGGATGGGTCCGCCTGCTTGTCACTTTTGAAAATAAAAATGTGCTTGTTTCTTACACTTCAGTTGAGCTGTCGGGTTTTTTAGATTATTTTAAATTCGTTTTTTTTTTCAACTTTTTAGTTAAAATATTAATTAACAATTTTATAGTTTTCCCGGTCGTGTCACATTGGCACTCCACCGGATTCAGAAAATTTCTCATTGTGTTATTTTACTAGTATTACACTAATGATAAACATGATATACCTTTTTGAAATCCTTATGTTAAGCCCTTTAATATGATACCCATATTGTAGTATATGAAAAAAAAAATTTTTTTTTCGCCATGTATAATGGCTTTGCACAGCCGCCATGTTTAATTTTTTTAAATGTCACCTATCTAAGAACACTTGGGCTGTTAAGACAAATCTAACGATACCTGAATTGCGTGAATCCGTTCAGCGGTTCTGGAGATATGAGGTAATAAAGAATATTACATACATACATACATACATACAACATACGCGTGAAAAACATAACCCTTCCTTTGCAGTCGGGTAAAAAATAAGGCCGCAAATATTAAAGTTTGCCATTTCTGTGATCATCACATCTGTTCTCAGTGTGATAACAGATAGATATAAGCTTGGTGGACATGACAGGTATTGATTTTATTGTAAGACCAATGGGGGGCTTATTAGGATTTCGAGGGTGAATGGGCATGTACATTGTTTTCTCTGTATTTAGCGTCAGACAATTTTGTTTCAGCCAGTCTGATACCTTGTTGAAACCCTCCTGCGCCAGCATGTAGGTATCATTCCAAGTTTCAGCAGAGAAAAGTAGTGCAGTATCGTCCGCATAAGAAATTATAATACCCTGCTCCAGTTTCAGGTCACAGAGGTCATTAATATAGACTAAGAAGTGTGTAGATCCGAGTACTGAGCCCTGAGGTACACCAAAAGTCACAGATAAATCAGTACTAATGTAGGAACCTAGTTTCAGGCATTGTTTACGACCGCTTAGATAGTCTTGGAATAATTTCAGCTGCAGGCCTCTTATACCCAAACGCTCCAATTTGAGTAGAAGTCGCGGGATAGACCCCGTGTCAAATGCCTTGGCAAGGTCGAGGAAGATGGCAAGTGGTTTGTTTCCATTGTCACGATTTCTAACAACATAATCAGTAAGCTTATGTACTGCGTCCTCTGTTGACTTCCCCGAACGGAAACCAAATTGACAGGATGAAATCATATTATTGCTTTCGAGATACTTAACAAGTCTACCGTTAATTATTTTTTCCAGTATCTTAGATATAGCTGGTAGTAAAGCAATAGGCCTATAGTTACAGACACGGTATTTATCTCTGTCTGATTATATAATAATTTAAGTATTAAAAAGTTATACTTGATTAGTATGCCTTTATATTTATGGATATCATATATCAAATTAGCTAGTTATTTGTTAGAAGGTGACGAAGAAGACGTCACTTCTGTGATCATATTTTAAGATATTTTTTCTGTGTCTTCTTGTTGTGTTCAAGAATAATTATATTTTGGTTTAATTGATAACAATCTAGTTTTACCATTATCGTTCATAACAAATTCTTGATTACTTGTAAACCAGAATTATTTAGAATATCATCATTTCTGTTACGTATTGCGTCACATCTGTTATCGTCTTTTTTATTTTATGTCAATTTGCTCGTAATTAAAACATAAATGACCTCTGTTACTAATTATTGTGTTGATTATTTATGTTACTAAACACGGTAAATCTAATAAGCATATGAAAATCGATGTTTTATTTTTTTTAAATTATTTTTCCCTAAATGTAGAATGACCCTCTTACGTCCATCCCGAGAACTAAAATTAATAATCATATTGATGTAAATTCAATCATGTCTGTTTCTCAGAATGGATGTAGGTCCCTTGGTACCAAGGAGCTGCTCCTCATTGATATTGCCATAAACCAACAGGTTCGTCGTTTCCGAAGAGATTTGTCGACATGTTGGATAGATTATAAGAAGGCCTATGACTCTGTTCCACATACATGGCTCAAGAAGGTGTTGGAGTTGTATAAAATAGATCCAATGCTACGCAATTTTCTTGAGTCATGTATGGGGCAATGGAAGACGTTCCTCTGCTACCCAGGATGTCGACAAATCCAGGAAAACAGCGAACCGATTAGGATTGAGCGTGGCATATTTCAAGGCGACAGTCTGAGCCCTCTGTGGTTTTGCCTGGCTCTCAACCCTCTCAGTACATTGCTGGAGGGTTCAGGGCTAGGCTACCAGTTGAGAAGAGGTGGTCAGGTCATATCACACTTGCTTTACATGGATGATTTGAAAATCTTTGCCACCAGCAAATTGCAACTGATGGAGCTACTGAAGGTAATAGAAACTTTCAGTAGCGCCATCGGAATGGAATTTGGGGTAGACAAGTGTGCGGTCATGCATGTAAAGCGAGGAGAGATTATGGAATCCGTGGGAACTCAACTCTCGGATTCCATACACCTGAGATCCCTCGGATCAACTGAAACTTACAAGCATTTGGGTATGTCAGATGGTCAGAAGCACTAGGCATCAATACTGCTTATGTTAAACAGTCATTGAAGGAACGCTTCTTTGGCCGTCTGAATAAAGTACTGAATAGTCTTCTATCAGGCGGAAACAAGGTGCGTGCCTTCAATGGTTGGGTTATGCCAGTATTGATGTATTCTTTTGACATACTCAAATGGACTCAGACTGAACTTGACGCCTTGGACAGGTGGGTCCGCAAAACGCTGACTGCAAATCGGATGCATCACCCACGTTCATCGGTGATGAGGCTGTATATCCCCCGGAAATGCGGTGGTCGTGGCTTTTTAAATACAAAGACCCTGCATAACCGCGAGGTATGCAGCCTTAGGGAATATTGACGCTGACATGGGTATGCATCGGGATGTGGTAGCGGTGGACAAAGGCCTCACTCCGCTCTCCTTAGGTAACGAGAATTGGCGCAAACCTGTAGTATTAGATACTAATGACCGCAGAGAAGTATGGCAGAGCAAGGAGCTTCACGGACGCTATTACCGAGCCCTTCATGGGTCTGAAGTAGATTTATTAGCGTCCGTAGCCTGGCTACGTTTTGGTGACCTCTTCGGGGAAACCGAAGGTTTTGTCTGTGCGATTATGGACGAAGTTATGATGACGAATAACCGATGGTACCGTAGACATATGTCGGGCATGTCACAAACCGGGAGAATCCATTCGTCACATTATCTCCGGTTATTCTCGTCTGGCTAACGGAGAATATTTGCATAGACACAACCTCGTGGCCAGGATTATTCACCAGCAACTTGCGCTTAAATACAATCTTGTGGAATCAGAAGTACCATACTATAGGTATGTGCCCGACCCAGTTCTCGATAATGGCAATATTACACTATACTGGGGTCGGTCTATCATTACTGACAGGACTATTGTTGCCAATAAGCCTGACATAGTGGTGATAGACCGATTAGAGCGTCGCACAATGATTGTTGATATAGCAGTCCCCCATGACGAGAACCTCGTGAAAGCTGAGAAAGATAAAAAAATAAGTATCTTGACCTGGCACGCGAGGTTGTCGCCATGTGGGATGTGGAGACAGCAATCATTGTGCCGATAGTCGTCACAGCCAATGGTATAATAGCCAAGAGCCTCGACCAACATCTAAGCAGGCTCTCGTTGGGCAGCTGGATCAAGGGCTTGATCCAGAGAGCAGTACTTCTGGAAACGGCGCGTATTGTGAGGAGGTTCCTCTCTCAAGAGCCCTGACCACCGGTAGCTTGGACCCTGTTCCCGATACCGCTGGGCTACTATTTTTTATATTTTTAAATGTTTATATTTTTTTAAAATAATATTTAAAAATGTAATTAATATGTATATAGATTGAATAAATGAAATAATAATAATAATAAATGGAATAATAATCATATTTCACAACTTTCACACAACGCCATCTAGTCCCAAACTAAGCAGAGCTTGTGGTATGAGTACTAGACAACTGATAAACATACATATATATTTCTAAATATGTACATACATATTATAGATAAATTACACCCAGACAAAGAACAAATGATCGTGCTCATCACACAAACATTTGTCCTAGGTGGGAATCGAACCCACGACCTTGCGCATAGCAGTCAGGGCCACTGACCACTATACCAACGGGCCTGTCAATACGACGTAAAACGAATGTTAACCAATTGTTTAGAAGATTTCATCGAAAGAAATAGATGGATGATATTCTTAATACCGTTACAATTTTAATAATAACATCATAATTGTATTGTATGGTCACCAAAACCGAACAAAAAAAGACTACCGCATTGAACAGCGCATCATTATAATCAGCTCCTATTGAAAGATTGTAAATTTAATACATTGTCGCGTACTCTTAGAATGAAAGTACCCTAATTCAAAAATAACTGTTTTTGGGATGGAGCAAGAGACTTGTGTGTTTTAAAAAGTAGTGTTGAATAAAAAATCTCACCTGTGATGAATTTATAGGTCTTAATTGCTTTTAATTCAGATTCCTATTAGAGATACATAGAGGTAGTGTTTAAGGTTAGGTAAAGTCAAATCGGAAGTTGTAGAAATTTTGAGTTAGGTCTCTTTCATCATAAGAGTGCGGTCAGGGGTCTAAATCTTCTGACGTCTGAGGTTTTCACATCAATAGCCTACTAACCAATAATTACCGATACAGCTACGTAAGTATAACACACCGGCCGCGAAGAATGCCATATAATCTAACTTAAGCCGCTGTAATTAGAATACCAAGTTACGCCTACTAACCCAATTATTTTGTATTTCAAAACACGTATGGAATACCCTGGAGCGCCAGAAATTGGTTATTCAGCGCGCGAAAGCTCCGCAGGTGAAGCGCGGGGGAAGGGGGCAAGAAAGTACCTGCGTGCGCACGCGCACCTGTTGTCGCGACGCCCCTTCAGTCAGTCGCTCTACGACAGCCGGCCACTCTCCACGCGCCATGACCGTGTGCCCCACGAAAACGTCGCGAGTGTATATTACAGTGTGAATTATCAAAATGGATGTTCTGTATATCTGTGTTATCCTGTCCCTCATTCAAGGTTGGTTTTGATTTTTTTTTTTCATCAGCATATGCCTCTTTAGTGTACTACTTTCTTGAGAAAAGTTGTGTTGTGATGAGATTTCTCTACTTTTTTGTATGTTCTTCTTGGTTATACTATTGTTTGTATTTGGTTGTTGTTTGCAATGGTTTTCCGCTCGGTTGATGGTGAATGTGGGGTAATTTTCTATGGGTATCGAGGCCGCCATGATGCCAGTCACAGGTGACTGTCTGCGGTTTCTATCTCAAACTTCATGGGACGTAGGTTCGATGATTACGCTAGTCTCATCTTTCATATCGAGTTTTTGTGAGAGAGATGTTAATTCATTATTATTATTTATTAAGTGGCGCCAAATTTATTTAATGCCCCAAATTTAGAGATAGCAAATGAGTGTACTAAGCAAATTCAAAGATGGATTAGAATATTTTTGTAATCCAATCATACTGGAGGTTCCAAAACGAAAACCTAAGTTATACACCACTTTAGAACTATAAACCACTTGAGAAATAATGTCATCAATCAATTATTTATAACCTAGTATTTTTTCTGGCAAAACTAATTGGTTTTAAATGTTATCTAGAATATTTTATATTAGTTTCTTCAATATTATTGTTACTTAATTATTTTTCTTTCACTTTAGCTCTGGGATTTTCTGTAGGCTTTTTTTTTACGTGGTAAAATTATCAAATAAGTCCTCCCACCCCGGGCAGGGTGGGAGGGACTGTCAGGGGATTTTCTGTAGGCTTGCCAAACTTCGAATCTTAAACTTTTTGAATGCCCTTAAACAGTAGGACCCTTTGACCCCCCCCCCCCCCCCAAGGTTCGGAAGACCATCATCTATTCTCAAACGATTCTTAATTAATTGAAGTAGTCTGCTTTCTTTCCGTCTCTCGTTTCCGAGTAATGTAGGTCAAATATTGTTTCGCGTCTCTCTTTTTAAATTGCTCAGATTGTGTCCGAGAGAAATGTGAATATCGCGTTTGTATTACAATTGCTTTAAATTAACTCTTTTATATTAAAAAAAAGGAATTAAATAACTATAATGTTGAAGAAACCAATTCAAATAGCTTATATTTATTTGTGAAACCAAACAGTTTTGCCACAAGAAGTACTAGGTTATTTAATAAATAAATACAGAATTTTCGCATTTCAATCGTGCTTTCACTTTGGTGTTCTAAAGATAAATTACCAATCACTACTGGGCTCAGAACTAACCTCTGCGTCAGACTGTCGTCATCACCGCAGCATCTGTAATTTGAAATTATCGTAAGGACTTATATTTTCACAATCATGGTCATCATTTGCTTAGGTTCTACCCAGTAGGTAAGCCTTGGCTTTCATTTGCTTCCAATGTAACCGAATACAGCTGCATGCCAGTTTAATTGAGAAACCACATCTCGTCAATTCCTTTAGACTCTATTTTCTGCGTAACATCATTCGTGTTGATAGCACTGTATAATAAAATTTCAATATCTTTTCTACCCGGTGTAAAAACCTCTTATTTTAAGCACAAAATTTCTTCATAACTAAAACTTTATCGTCAGTTTGAATCTCAACCTTGATCTGTCGCTTCTTCCAACCTTTAACACTTAGCCGCAATATTGCATAAAATCATACAAGCACTGCACTAACCCAGTTCCCTTCTTCCATGTTACGTTGTTTTGCTCCATTATGTAGATGCAACAAGAAATCTCCCGCTATCTGCGCACGCGTCATCGTCGAGCGGGTGGGTTTACAAGACGTGAATGATAACCGTTTATTAGGAGGCTTTGAGCTGTGACTAAATAAATGGATGCGCATAGGTTCACCAACTTGTTTTTTACCTTCTTGTATATTATTATTTTTTCCAACATTCAACAGCTTGCACAGATATAAAATGTTTATCTCTTAATGGAAGGCCCTGTCTCCTGTAATACAGTTTCTTTTTTTAACTAGCACAGGACACAGGTGATCATTTCCACTTATGATTGGTACCATGTCGCATTTTTGTTTGTATGTCCAAAACTAGTGGAAAAACTGCCATGTATTTTGAAACAATAAACTATTATTATTATTAGGATTGGGGCTAAACTGTCAATTGTCGTTGAATATATTTGCTAAAGATGCGTTGATCTGATGTTTGGAGTTAATGAATTCTACATAAAGGTCGTGCAGCAAATACCTTCTACGTTGTATAGTACCATTGACATACATACTTATAATTGTATATGTAATGGTTTTTGTTTTATTTACTCTGAAATGGATTAACATTAATATCTGTCAGTAGGACCACATTATAATGATTTTGTAATGTGTAAAGTATAATTTGGATTTTACGCACTTGTTCAAAGTATTTCACGATGAGCTGATAACAAATGTCCATTCCCAGATTATAGAAGATCGAGCAACTCAAATATAAATATCTATCCTTATGTTTAGATATTCGTGAGTAGTCCCATCTTTTGCTTTTCTATCATTACCACGTAGTTTTCTTTTTCTTCTTCTATCTTAGGGAACTTGCATGGTAGTAAAATAAGATTCTATTCGTGTCAAGTTTGTTTCCTAACTCCTTTATGCAAGGTTTTTCTGTTATTGTTTCTTTTAACTTGTAGTATTTGGCAAGTAATAATTTTTCCTTTCTTCGCACGACACTCGCAGGGTTATCGGCATGTTTTAATGTGACTGTTATCTGCAAACCTTACCTCCACGGTAACTAGAGCGTGAACTCGTCGGCGTGTGTGTAAGTAACTGTGGACATGTTAGCCCGTCATCGTTTAACACTACGCTAATCTTACCTGTTTGACTGTCAAGTTGAAGAAATATTCGTTGCATTTGTCTGCGGGCTTCTTACGGTTATGTCTTTTGTAGTTACAGAACGAGCTATTCCGGTAGAATTCCCTGATCTGGTAGAAGATCAGATGCAGATAACGGCCTTAAAAATCTGGTTATAGATAACTAGGATATCATCATATTTTTGAAACCAAAGAGTCAGACCGAAATAAAATTTTAAAATTGATTATCGATACCCTACACGGTGGCTCAGACCGGAATATAATATAATTATAAAATAAAACTGATCCTCCAGGGGATCATCCAATCTGGGTACAGACAGGAAAAACTCTACAAAAGGTGAATTGCGCTTGGTCGGCTCTAATACGGGGCAGGTTTAAGAGGTCAAAAAGACGACGTTTACCGAGTCTTAATATTATTTAAATCAATTTGAGATAAAGTTTTATTATTTAAGTTTTAACTAGTTAGAGTTTAAAATCCGGCTTTATAAAGATTGATTTACTGATCAACTTTCAATTTTCTTCAACTTTCTTTTCTCTATCGTTACAACTTATGAACATACTATCCGAGGATGTTTAAAATGTGAATATTAAAAAAGCAGTTTTATAACACACGCATAGTTCAGTGACATACGTTATGTCCTCCCCAAGTTATATACGCCCGCGCCGGAAGAGACGAAACCCTCGCTTCCGGTGCTGTCAACTGACCCGTTGTATCTGAACAATTTAGGGACCCCCAAAACTGTAATATATACAACGTGTAACGGAAACCCCATATCTATCCAAAAGGACTGAAGACAACATCTGGTATGGAGTCTCTATGCAAAGTTTCAGCTCAAAATAAGTGACTCACAGAATTGATCCCAAATTATTGGTTTCATATGTTTCTTGAATACCAATAATAACAAACGTGTCACAGCACTATGAGGGTCATAACTTTCCACGTCACTTGCCAATAAAACGATAAGTCTCTTCGTTCTTCTTAATTTGAAAAATTCGGTCTTTAACACTTCATGGTATGGCCCCTGTATTGAAATTTCTAATAAGTTCCACACATGTAGACATAGGATTACAAAACCCTTGCTATATCGTTTGTTATCATCCAAAGAAGCCGGGCACTCGGTATGTATATACCCTTTAAATTACACGTTGTATATATGAATTAAGAGATTTTTTTTAATGAATATGATCAATCAAATAATTTATTTGCTTAATATGGGTAAACGATTAATGTTGTGAATTTTAATGTTTAACTTCACATCGACCGTTTTTGGTATGCAAAACTTAATATGAAACTATATAATATATAATTAAAGTCAATAACTTTATTAAAAAAAATATATTGAAATTAATAATGTTAATAGTTCAGCTTAAACGTGGTCTGTGGAAAACTAGGGAATGAAGAAGAAACAAGAGCAGAAAGATATATATGATGTCTGGCTATTCAGGCAATGCTTACAAAAGAAGCTGAACTTGTTTTTAAAATGTATTTTTTTTACGGCGAAATATAATCAAATGACACGTTTCGCTTCTAGGTGGAGTGTAAAGAACTGTCATACTTTCACCGACTTAAAAACCACCCTGTAACTTTAATAGCCCTTGCGTTCGGTGGTTGCGGTCTCTCGTAAGAATATTGCCGCAACCCTGGGCTTCATCTTACATTGACATTAGACAAGACTGTGTTTACGCGCAGTCATATCCCATTGTCAAGCGATATAATGCGTCGTTTTTTGTCCCAAGTTAGATCCGAACCAAATTCCATTTAAAACTAAACATTTCTGGAATACTTCGATACAAAAAACGATGGCACATTTATGATAAAGGAATAAGGATCGATTATCGTAAGCTAGTGTGTCTCGGCAAGAATGTTGTTTTTTGTCCCCGTCCCCAGATACCTTTGTGTTGATGGATAGAAAAAATAATGTGTTGTTGGCGTTCCGTTTCCTATGGCGAGACGATGGTGTAATTTTATAGGAATTAGAGAATTCCTTTTGCATGTATACTGTGGTATCAGTGAAGTAAGTGAAGCATTGCTTCGGTTGTAGAGGAAGTTATGCGGAGCTGACTAGTCGTTTTTACATACTAGTGTTACAGTGTTACAAGTTGAAGAATACATGACATGTATTCGGATACGGCATAACAGATGTCTTTCTACATATCTCTATTAACCATCGTTTCTTGAATCTTACCACAACCGTGGTTTATTTATTTTTTTCTTGAATTCATATTTCCTGATGACAGCTTATCTCATCTGTATAAATATTGTACTGAATAGGTACCGATATCCTGATCTTCACTTGAATTAATGTACTCGTAGGATATTTTTCCTTGTCAGCCATAGAGTGAGGTATGTAGGTGGATAATGTTTTAATACCGGTGGTGTGTCTGCATTTTTAAAATTGTATCATTGACATTATATTGTGACATTGGCCACAATGCTGTGTGGAGTCGTATCGCTGTTAGTTCCATATTCGGATATTTGTTGTGAGATTTTTTCATTTGTTGTATCATTACGAGATTAATGATGGTACTGAACTTTAATGCTTTAGTGCCTGTACCCAGTGTGGGCTCACTGGTTACAGGTACGAACCCAGACATTAACATTATTTCGTGTAATATCCATCATCAAAAACTGTAACTGTAAGGACCGAAACTCTGGAGACATCTGTCATCCACCGAACCGCACTGGGGGGAGAGGTACTCAGGGTCAAGCTAGGGTCGTATTCTGTAAAATCTTGTACAGCAATAGGTAAGCTCAAATTCCAAGATATTACCATCGCTGTGCGGTCGACTGTACGTGTATCGACAAAGTATTTACCGTAATACATTAACAACTAGTACGAGAGGTATTGTGACTATTCCTGGTTGCCTTAAATTATAATATAATGTCAATAGATATTAAGAATGCCATATTGTGTCTAAATCTATATATTATCTACATTATATTAAAATAAAACAATAATAAAGTGTGTCTGTATATTTCATATTTATACAAAATTAATTATAGAGGGGGGGTTAAGAAACAATAAAAGAAGAAGAATTTAAAAAAAGAGTCGGTCTATTTGTCTGTTTGTACAGGCTAACCTCCGGACCTATTAGATGGATTATAATGAAATATGGTAGGTAGATAGTTGACATCCTGGAATAACACATAGGCTACTTTTTATCCCGGAATTCCAACGCGATCGGGATTTACGCGGAAAATCCTCCCACGCGAACGAAGTTGCGGGCAGCTGCTAGTAAATTAAAAAAAAATCATAGCAGCTCACGCCTTCTGACTAATATTTTCGTGTTTGCCACACTAGATGACTGACCCGCTACGTGGTAGCCCCAGCACCACTTTCACTAGAGAACTAGACGTAGTTTAATGCCATGTTTTGATACACTTTGCAGGCACGTAAACAGTCTAGTAAGAGTTCGGAAGGTCATTGGGGTAACGACTGCTCGTTTTAGAAGCAAGTTTTATATCCCATTTTATTTTTATAACGTGAACCACTCATTAGACTGCAAGAAAGTGTGAAATAAATAAAGGAGTTAATAAAAGACTTCATTTTTGGGCTGTAACCTCGTATATATTATACGTGATTCATTTCTGTTTAAAGGAGGTTGTCTATTAAATTACTATAGTGATGTGTCATTTCAAGAAAGGAAAGGATAGTTTTCGTGGTTTCAAAGGAAGCTAGATATACCGGCAAACGAAGTTTTGGCATATAAAAATAGTCGAATAGCCTCAGACCTACAAAAATACGCAAATTCTTAAAAAATGGTACAGGTATTTCGGCGCAGTTCGATCGACAAGAGATTTCTATACTTCGACAGGATTGTCGTAATATTTAAAAAATATATATTTTTTTACCATTATCCCACACTATACATATATATGTATGTCATACAAACATTTATTCCGGTGCGGGAATCGAACCTGCGAAACACAACGCAGCAGTCAATCACTTGACCACTGCGCCAAGTGTGTCGTCAATAAGGCTGTTAGGAACTTGTTCAGCTTAAGAATGAATGTAGTCAGTGATGGGCGATGGACACCCCAACCTTTTTAATTAAAACACATAGCATAGTGTGAAGTTACGTAATTACGTCATGACGTGGGGTATCCTGATTACGGCAGGGTTTTTACATTGCATCGCTAGTTAGACTACACGTATAAAGGAAGTGGTCTTGCTCTGATTGGCAGTTATACCTGTGATCTATATCGATTGGCTGTCGAATGACTACATGTTGCTAGAGATACAGTACTTCCCGGGTGGGTTTACGCGGCTGATGTAACACATGACTCGCACTCGATTATGAAGTGAAATTGCTATCATCAATCTTTTTCTAAGGTGGATTTGAAATAGTTGGCATAATGTTTGGCCGAGAGGCAAATGTTTATGTAGGATAGAACAAATATTTGTATGACCAAATATTTGTTGCGGTTCTGGATGTTTGTAAAAATGCGCTCACTATGCAGGAGACATTTCTAGTATTGGGCAATGCTTTTTTTAAATATTTTCAGAGAGAGATAAAGCGATAGTCTGACACCAATGTCCTCTCTTGATAAGTGGCTTTTGTGAAGAAGACACCACAATTTTGCAAATAACACGCACGTTCGATGATAGACTATCAAACGCAGGATTGGTGAAATGTAATCAGGTCGTTGAAAAGTAGTTAATAATTTAAATTAAAATGGATTTATTTTCTACGCATATATGACAGCTTTCATAATGCTGAAAAGGGAAACCAGAGAGGGAAAGAGGAATAAAACGTGTTAACAAATACTGCAGTATTGAAGTGGTTTAACAGCTTTAGAAATAGAGATACGCCGTTGCAGATTTTTTTGTCTAAAAAACCTTTTGCGGCTTCTCAGAACACACTGCTTAAGTTTCATTACAAGATATTTTCTAACTCAGATAGGACAAAAAATATTATTATTTACATAGATAGATACATGAAGAAATGTTTCTCTTCATCTAAAATACTAGTACTCAGTAGTAGTAATATCCTGTTAAAATGGAAGCAGATGATTAGATTAGATTTATTTATTTGCATCAATAAGGATTACAATATTACTTAAAACTAGCATATAAAAAATCTGTATAATACCTATAGGATCATCTGCAACCGAACTAGGTGAAACACCTGTATCCTCGGCATACAGTGCCGGCATCTCAGTCAGTAAAAAAAATTTTCTGACAGAAAGTTTTCAAGTAAAGTTTCGAGTTAACCGTACGAGTGCTTCTACACGCGCATATCACCAATCACAATAGGAGCGTAACCACAATCAAGCCGCGATCGAGTGTCAGTCGCCTGCGCATTACTTACTTAGGCAACTTCCCTTAGAAAACGGCAACTGATGAAACTTTGTACCGCGTAATTACAACTGACGCCAAGGCGTTGTTGCATGCTCCGCGAAGGTCTCTGGAATACCTAACGTAACATATGTTGACTTTCTTTAAAGTAGACTCGATAAAAGGTCAAACGAGGATTTTTAGTTTTTTAATGTGATCTGTGCATGTCTGTACAGACGCCAGCACATCAAGCTACAATCAATCTGTCAAATTTCTTTAATAGATTTTAAACTTTATTGTTGAAGAAATTAGGTTCAAGGTTGATTGGGAAAATTTGACAGTTTCGGGTAGCTTCATGTGCTGGCGTCTGTACGTTCATGGCTGGAGAAATAAACACAGTCCTCATCTGGTTAGCTTTTTCCCAAGATTGTTGGAGATGGTTTCAAGTATTACCGGATGCAGCTGGGTAACAACTTGTGCAACTTTACATGGAGTCTGTCAATCTGAACTCCACGACCCAGCGGTTGGGTACCACGATATCCCTTGGCAAAATTGCTGTCACATTTTCCAGCTACTAACTAGCGTAATGAATGTCAAAGATATAAAAATGACAGCCAGGACTAAGGCTGCGTTTCCAACAGAGATGTGCGAGGATGCGTAGCGAGGGATGTGTTTGGTGGAAACGCCCACACGTTTTCACAGCACAGCTACACATCCTCGCACGACACATTTCCATCGCACATCTCTGGTGGAAACGCACCCTAAGGGTTACTGACGGAACAGTGGTGGGTTTATAGTCAGTAGAAGTCAGTCCTTCCCTTTCTTACTTTGGGAAAAAAGAGAATGTCATTATATTTGCACACAAACATTAAATTAAATTTAAACAATGAAATTACAAAATTAAATTAAATTTCATAAGTATATTGCGGTCTGGTTCCAGTATAACCGCATGCAGCTAAGTATGTTACATGCAGCAGCACAGTCCAGTAGCCGATAGTACAATAACCCTTGGCAAGACTGTGTTCACCCATCCACGACTGACTCTCTGACTTCAGCTGACTGACTTCAGCAAGCGTTGCTTAACCTTTAAGATCGACCCGAGGGCTGCCATCCGGGTTTTCCCGGATTTGTCCTAGTTTGGAGAGCGTCCAGGGGCGTCCGGGAGGATTTTCCCAATAAGCGTCCAGGTAAAACCCGGACACACATTGATCTTACGGGTACCAAAAAGCACGATCTCTATTATTATTTTCCTATGGTATTTCATCTCATTGTTTATGTTACGTTGATTAAATAAAAAGGAAGAGACTGTTATTAAAAAAGTTCTAAAGCTCTACAATTTTATCACTTTATCAGTAAATAAAAACCATAATTAAACATCGTTGTTTTTAGTTTCAAGTTCAAAAATGTATTTTTCTACGGTGTCCGGAGAAAAACTGCGATTTTACCTAAATATCCGGGGTTAATAAGTCTTTGTCTGGGGCCGGCAAATTTGGTGATGGCAACCCTAACCCAAGCGGCTGTTATTACTTAGCCACGATCTGAACATTCACTACAGATACTAAATGACAAGAACAAATCATATAGGTAACAGGTATTTTTTTTCGCTTACCTTGATCTCTGGAACTACTCTGCTATGAGCTCGGGAGCCGCAGGACACCACCATCATCGATCGCTGGGGAAGCACTAGTGCGCATGACTTACATATAGACTAGCTTGGTCTAGGAAAAAGCGTTGCAGCCTGCACCTAGTGCGCAGTTGCAAGCCCTATTGATTAACTATTTAAGGACGAGCCCCAACTAACCACCCCCGCCCGTGTCTAGGATTCTCCTTGTTATTGCAACTGCATTTTTTGTAAGTTTGAGACCAGAATTCGAATTTGAACTCACTTAAAAACCGATTGAAATACCTTCAAAGCTGAAATTTTCAATCAGAACGGCTGCATCAAAAAGTTACAGGCCGTGAAAGTTTCGGAGATTTTCTTTTGTTCTCAAAACTTTTAAGCTCTACAAGATTATGAAAATTACGAACAAATTGTTTGCATATACATATATTTTTTTAATTTAACATCTGCACCCGCATTCGACCCACGTGGTGGATTGCAGGCTCGTGGACTACTCTTTCTCGTAGAGAGGAAACCCTGTTTCGCAGCAGTGGATACGATACAGGCTGGTTATCTATACTAATATTACAGAGCGAAGAAATTTGTTTGATATTTAAAAGCGCTAATAGAAAGTACTGTTTGGATTTGGATAAAACTTGGTATAGAAGTAGCTTGAAAAGAAGGAGGGTTATTTTTTTATTGTGATAATAAAGTCCACAGGAGCGACTGCTAGTGTTTTAATTATGTAAGCATTTTATTCGGTACTTCCATATGCTTTCCGCGAAGCTGGTTTATTGTGCAGCTTGCGAAATGCAAGAAGGCAAGGCAAAGGTTTAATGATGATATTAATAAATTAGCCGTAACTGCGTCATTATTTATGTTATATTTTGTAAGATTCTTTATAAATGATAAACGATCTTTATTTTGCAAATTGGTTATTAAATAACACTTTTACACGTCATTTTTTTCGAAAATATTAACTAGATTAGGCCGGTGTTTCATAACTGACTACCCTGAGAAGAAACACCGAAACAAACTCAGGGGTCCGTCTCTTTTAAAGTCCATACAATCTACACTGGTTTAATTATATGAGAACCATGTAGGTTTCAGTCTGAGGAGGTCTTTTGAAGAAAGATGCTTACAGATTTGAGTGGGCCTGTCCATACAGTGCAAGCATTCGTCAAATAACGTATAGCTCAACTTAGAACAAGGAGCTTAACGATTTGACGAACAATACCAAGGTAAGGACCTTTAGGTAGGCCGCAAGATTCTTTGTTTACTATTATAGTAAACAAAGAATCTTATAATAAGAGTCCATATTTCAAGCAAAGTTCTTACAAACAGAACGGTTTATTTAAATTACTTTAGATCTTGGAGCAACATTGGCTCAAAGCGATAAAAGTCTCATCTTACCGCTATAACGAAACCGCAAATATCATTTAATAGTTAAAGTATAAGTTTGCTTCTAAATAACATTTTGATTGACGCACACAAATGCAAGTAGCTGTTCTATTGAGCCAACGTTACCCCGTTTTGAGATAAAATCACTTGATTTTATGATATTCATTATGGTATGGTAATGTACGTTATTATATATTTGAAAATATGAATTAAACGATATTTGAGTAGAATTTATAACTTAAAATCATACTAACGATATTAACTCAAAAGCTTCACGAACGATATGAAAAAATCTATTCCCAATGTATAGGTTTGTTATCAGGAAATTACATGGCCTAAATAAAATCGCTAAAAAATCTTTTCACGCGAAAGAAACCGCAAGCAGAAGGCAGTTTTAAATTGCCCTTAGCATTTGCTTAGCCATTTCCCCTATTATTTTGGGGTCGCCTTGCAGTCTAACCGGACGCTACTGAGTATTAGTGTTTTATACAACTGCCTAAATTTTAGAGTACACCTGCTCAGATTTTAGAGTACCTTGTCTTGTCTTAGACTTTCCAAATATCGGAAAAATAAACGTGGAAAAGCAACGTCAACGTCACTTACGCCATTTTAAAACCGCGTTGTTCAGACCTCGAGCGGCATGTGCAAGTAAAAGTAAATTTTGTTAAGACGCCAAGTGAAAGTATTATAATTAAGTTTAGTTATCTGTTATTTTGTAACTCGTGACGCCACCTACCGTCCGTTATGAGAAACGCATTGTTTGAACTTACCATCTTAACATTTTTTAGGTAATGTACGCGAATTCAAATCGACGAAAGTATTTGCCCACGCGTTTTAATGACGCGAACGAAAGTGTTTTTGCTTCTTAAAGTGTTGACTTATTGGTGTTATAATTTAATTTACTTAGCATTCGTTTTAGATTCATTGACTTATTTTTATTTATTACTGACTAGTTTCTGCCCGCGACTTCGTTCGCATGGGAGTGTTTTCCCGCGTTAATCCTGATCCCGTGGGAATTCCGGGATAAAAAGTTGCCTATGTGTTATTCCAAGAGTTCAACTACCTATTTACCAAATTTTATTCACATCCGTTCAGTAGTTTTTGCGTAAAAGAGCAAGAAACATACACACATCCTCACAAACTTTCGCATTTGTAATATTAGTAGGACCCAGTCAGAAATATTGTATATATTCATATACCTATTTATATTGTGTAATTCATATTCCAAACAAAAAATAGGTATCCGAAGACATTTGGCATCTTCTAAACCGCACTGGGTCCTTTCTCTGTGTTTGTTAAAACTATAGTCATTTAAATAACGATTAAGGATATTATAATAAAGCATAAAAATATAGATACGTAGCCATTCTACCGGAGTATTATACCAAAGTTCCTTATTATAAGGTTAATCGGGGAAGCAGGCTGTAAATACAGTGAAATTACGCTATGCTGTGCCACAATGATTGCCGGCTGCAATATCCCGTCGGTGAATGACAATGATTTCCGCACAAAACTGCATAACGTGAATGAGAACTTAAGTAGCTATGTTCTTATATCCTCAACTCTGTCGGTTGGTAACATACCCAAGAGACTAGCGGCATCCGATTGTATTATTTTATAGCTTCAATTTTTAGGGCAAAATGTAGCCTATGTCACTCAGTGATAACGTAGCATTCTACTGAAAGGTGTTGTGAACTGGTGAAAGATGTTTTTAATCAGATGTGTAGTTCCGAGCATTACTTCCTACATACAAACTCACTCACCCAAGTCTTTATTGTATAGATTGACGACTCTCAACAACGAATGTAGAACCGCAGCCATGCATCAATGTGTAACATAACATCACAGTACCGGAATCAATACATTTGATACACCGGTAACACCTGTTTCATTGTCTATAGATGTAACACGAATCAATCGCGTGTTCGCTCTCCAACGCCGTGGAACTTAGCTTGCGACCTGATTACGACGCAACTAACTGCGCATTGGACTCATAACGGTCCAAGAATGCGGCCCCGCCCGCAAGCCAACACCTCACATATTACAGATTTCGGAATTTATTTAAATGGGACGACTTATATTACAAATTAGTTACAACTGTTGTTAGATTCTACAGATGTTTCTGTTCGGAAACACCTTTTGTAACTGTTTTTAAGTTTTGTTGATACGTTCTTGAGTGTTGTTCCAAACATGTGTAAAAGCTTTTTCTTTAATTGATGATAGGCTCGCGTTTGAACACCATCTCACCTAATGGTAGACGATAATGTGGTCGAAGATGAAGCACGCTTATCTAGAAGTAGAGATGTAAATCAAACACAATCTTGAAAAAGAACTTGGGCGTCGTTTTTTTTTTCTAAATTTGGTTTCTTATAAAAAAAAGTGAATACATGAAATAAAATTAAATGAAATAATCGTTTATTTTAGACATTGGCGCCCATAAAATTTAAATTCATTCTTTTTTACCGACACAAAACTACAAAATAAAAATAAAAAATATACATATACTTATTAATGAAAAGAGATAAACAACACTAAAACTAAATCAAAATATTTATTAATTACTAGCTGACCCGCCGAACTTCGTACCGCCATTTTTTTTATTATTCATATTTTCTCACCTTTTAAACCTTCCCTGTATTAGAAGGAACATAATACAAAAATAATTATCGAAACCGGTGAAGCCGTTCTCGACTTTTAGCGAGACTAACGAACAGCAATCGATTTTTATATATAAGAAGATTATTATATTAATTCCTATCGCTAGAGCCGAAACAAATGCGCCACAATTCAACACACACACACACACGCACTTCTTACATTCACTCAACAAGTATAAATACATGGCATGGTTCTCATATACTCATACCCCATAGACATACCCAAAAATCCACTCACGCAAAATATGTAGTTATTTTTTATATTATTATTCAGATTGTGTCATGTCATTGACAGTTTACGTGATCTTGTATTAGTGTAAGTAAACCAGCTTCTTAATTTTACATTCACATGTAAATAAATAACGATATGGAAGAGCGGAGTCTCCCAATACAGGCTCCAATCACTACATGATAATATATGTAAACTTTATAAACGAATAAAATATTTTGATTTTGATTTGATTTGACAATTAAATTGATTGGTTCATTTGTTTTGTCTCCCTCAGTACATGTAAAGTACGAAACTAAGAATGATCTCATAAAGACTGTATTTATGAGATCATTCTTAGTTACATCCACTCGTAAGAAGAACGATGCCCTGAGCTTCTCATGAGCGCAAAGAAATCAGTAACCCTGCTCTCAGCAAACATTTCAGTCACACTACACCGCCAGGGCAAGTTGAGCATGGCCCGGAAAGCGTTATTATATTGTACACGAAGAGTATTGTAAGCACCCTTCGTGTACTTGTACTAAAGTTGACTAGTGTGGAACGACTGGCAATAAGACTGGAACAGAGTCACCTTGACTTGTTTTGAGCAATGGAAGAAACGTCTATTTAACATATTGCTTCTACACGCTATACTACGTCTTTGTCTCTCAAGATCTTCATCATCTTTTAAATTATCAGTAATTATGTGACCGAGATATTTAAATTTATTTACAGTTTTTAGTTCAGAGTCGCACAGTGTAATTGGCAGTACCTTTTCAGATACATTTATTTATTTATTTAGACACAACATGGCATTCTTATTACCTATTGACATTATATTTTAATATATAAGGCCGCCAGGAACAGTCATATTATTATATTAATTGAAAACCATAATCTCTGTCTTATTCACATTATATGTTAATTTGTCCTGAGCTGCATACCTCTCCCATACAGAAATGCAAATAACATGCCTAACATCGGCATAGCTAGAACTGTTTAAGCATTCCCCACCTATATGGCATCCGACTCTGGTTCTGCTCAGATCCTCGATCAGGTCGTTAATATACAGATTGAACAGAACCGGTGACGTTAGGCCACCCTGTCTTATTCCACTGGTCTGCGTATAGGTTTCTGATAAGGTATTATTCCATTTGACTTGGTTTGTTTGTTTGTTGTACCAAAATTCAAAAATATCTATAATTTTAGGTGGCACATGAGTTTCTTTTAATTTATTTCAGAGTATATTATAATGTATTGTATCTAAAGCACGGCTGATGTCTAAAAAGCATGCGTAAACTGTTTTTTTCCTATTAATGTAATGATAAATAGTGTTTTTGAGAGCAAAAATGGTTAAATCGGTCGATAAGCCTCGCCGAAACCGGAATTGTGCGTTGTTCTCATTTTTACTTTCGTTAAAATGTTTCAACATCAGGTTCTCAAAAAGTTTAGAAAAAGAAGTTGCAAGGGATATCGGGCGGTAGTTAGACAAGCTGGACACGTCACTAGTTCTGTTTTTTACGATAGACACTACAATGGTTTTCATGAAATCTTCGGGTAAGTAACAATGATCAATACATAAAAACTAAAAATAGAAGCGCATTTTTTTTTTCAAACAACAATTGAGGTGCAAACAACACGTGTTCGACACTGAGCCCATCAAGACCCGGAGACTTGCCGCGCTTCATACCTTTAACACATTGGAACACATCGTTAGCAGTGACGTGAAGCTCGCTAGGTTCAGCGAACGTCGTCGCCGCCTCTGCCACCGACGGCGTCGCGTCGGCGACACAGGCGACGACGCGAGCGCCGGGCTCTCTCTCTCTCAATATTAACTGGGTTTTGATCACCATTTATGGATAAAGGCAGACGAGATTTATAGTTTAGTTTATTAGCTTCTTTCCAGAATATTACAAAATTTTTATTGTACTTTTTTGCTGTGAATCATGTCGTCATAATTTTTTTCCCGTGTAGGGCGACCATATAAAAGCCATAACTGATAGAAGCGTCTAGCTACCGTGTGACATTCCTTTACATGATAGTTCCAACCAATAACTGTCTTCTTTTTTAGTTTATTTTTCATTTACGTCAAATTATCTATACTAATATTATAAAGCTGAAGAGTTTGTTTGTTTGTTTGTTTGTTTGCTTGAACGCGCTAATCTCAGGAACTACGGTTCTGATTTGAAAAATTCTTTCAGTGTTAGATAGCCCATTAATCGAGGAAGGCTATAGGCTATATTTCATCACGCTAAGACCAATAGGGGCGGAACACTAATGAAGAATGTTTCAAAATCGGGGGATTTTTTTTTCCACGCGGACGAAGTCGCGGGCGGAAGCTAGTGTTATATATGTATATACATATACAAAACATATTATCGTGAACTTAAACTCATACTCAATAAAAACGAACTCTCACTGTCTCAAGCCCTCGGCAGTCTGCAGTCAATTAAAACAAAACAGAAACCAAATAAAGGTTGGGGAAATCTCCATCCGTAAATGTAAACTTCAATGAGTATTGCCGACTATTTTGAGAAATTTATATAATAATAATTAACAAAAAATAAACGGTATTTCTTTATTCACCAAAATAAATCTAATATCAGCTCATTTTTAACGATAGCCATCTTTCTGTTTTTATTTTCGTAATTTTGAAAATACCTAATTCAGAAAAAAAAAACTGTTTGTTTTCATGGTTTTTCTCAACGTTCTTTTTTCATCTTAGAAAAAAAAAACCGTTTCTTTACAACTCTATCTTTGTTTTGAACTTATCGAACATAGTTGCGCGAACAGTTAATATAAGCTAAACTTAAACCCCGAAAATCACGTTATTTGTAGACAGTAGATGCCTTTAACTTTCTTAGTATATCGATGGCAATAATGTTTAATACAATTTTGACCTAAAATTCAGCTACGTGAACTCCGCTCACAGAGATAAGACTGTCCAGTGAAATTTTTTTCAAAAAAAGAACAAGCGATGTGTGTGATCTTATTAACCCCTCCAACTAAGCTAAATATGCTTGTGTCTGGAGTGGGTTCACGGCAGCAATGTAATGCGTGGAGTTCGAACTCGCAATCTATCGTATACATCTTAGCCAATAGGCTATTGACGCTGAAATTGATTGACTAATTATTAATTGACGACGTTAATGATGAGTGACATAGCCTTCTATGAATGGATTAGCGCCACAGCCACGGCAGGACATCGACCTGTTCCATCCATCTCATCCCTGCATCACCCCATTGCCGCATCGTTGACACGGAACTTCTTACTGCATACTTTCCCCGAATGAATCACGTCTGTATCATACATAGAAAAAACTGTCTCATAAAGCAATGAATCACGCATTTCCTGATTTCTCTGCGATATAACATTTTTTATTTATGGCCAGTTCAGTTTGTCTATAAAATAAAAATATAGGTTAGTCATAGCCTTAAAAACAACTTCTTTTGAAATCATTTTGACAGTTCTAGATTTGAAGAAAAGAGTATTTATTGGTTGCGAATACATTTGAGTACTGTAGTAAATCTTACTCATTTTACTCTAATTTAAAAAAGATTTACTTCGTGATCTTTTTTCTTAGTAATATTATAACGCGAAAGTAAAATGGATTAATCAGTTACGATGAAATTTGGTATGTATGTTTTGTATGTGTGTAGCCAAAACAACACATCGTTTAAACTTTATCTTAGTATTCCCGTGGAATCAGGATTTAAGCGAGAAAAACCGCATCGGTATTATCAACTCCTTTGCAACGGAAAATATGGGCACATCGTACGTTTGTAATTATCCAAGGCCTTTTAATGTAAAAGTAAGCAAGTAAAGTATCGCGCAGTGGGCGATATCGTAACTAAAAGCGATCTTTTGTAGACAACTTTGCATGTATTTTGCAAACTGGTAGAGATCGAGAAAACTTTATTACCCTACTAGCTTCTCCCCGTGGCTTCGCTTGCGTGTAGTATTTTTAAGCGCAGAAAAAGCCACTGCTTGACTCTATAGCCCTTCAACAAACACCACAAAAAATCACGTCAATCCATTGCTCCTTTTTGTCTTGAAAGAAGAATACAAAATAATATATATTTGAATAATAGAGTCGGTGCGTGTATCTTTGCAAAATTATTTTTTGTTTCTTATCTCGACCCCCAAAACTGATCTAAAAACTTACATGATAAAATGCCGAAGCCGGCTAATTACTATAATATCCCTAGTGAGACTTAAGAAGTCTCGAAAATACAAACATGAAGTTGAAAAACGTAAATTAACTCAGAAACCTCTTCAAACTAACTTGAGACAACAATCAACAACCCTATCTTTGCTAAATCGGCTCACCCGGCCGAACCGACCCGAATGGCTTCATTGGGAAAATCTAAAGTTTCTCATAATACCGCGCAACATTTAAGGTGAACAAATATCAACTCTATTATTTTGTCGTAAGGTGGTTATTGCTGCGAAGTTGTGGTAGCTTTCACATTGCTGATGGAATTGCGTCAAGAGATTATCTTACTCATGCTATGAAAGTTTTCTGAGAAGGCGCGCGGAAGCGTTTTGGCTGTGTTTAGCCTTCGTGCTGCGGCGGCCGGTGCACAGAGGCAATGACATCGCGTGATCACTACTCATCTGCTTTCATTGATACACTTTTTGGCGCTTGCGCAGACTTGCATTACAACACTGCGAATTAAAAGCTTCGTTAACATGTTGCATGGCAATATTATGGTTTTGAGAATAGAATTCATAAAATTAATAGAATAGAATTCGTTTTTATTTTGGCAATGGTGGTAGTCAGCTGCAAAACAACGGTAGGGATCGTTATTTCAATTAAAAATGATTGTTTTGTTATTAAATACCAATTTTAAGCCGCATATTTGAATTCAAACTAAAAGCATATTAACTGTGAATATAACCGGGTCACTGCGACCGGTTCGCAAGGGCAGGGTTAAGAAAGACTCTGGTCACGTGGTCGCGTGGCCGTAACCCCGAGAGAAACCACCGCTCAGAAACATAATTATCAGCACTAAAACTATGTTTATGTGAAGAAATAAATTATGCCCGTACGCCTAGACTATAATCCGGGAGAAACTAGACACTCAGCTTCAAAGATTGTTGAATAAGTCATAATTTTTATGGTTCTGCATAAGTTAGACATGGAAATGCAATTTTTATTTTTAATACTGGGCAATGCACGCCTGTGATTGCTTTTTAGCAATCATAGACCTAGGCATCAATAAAAATTTTGGATTCTACTATCCCACAAGTAGAGACGAACCATTGCCTGCGTCTCATCTTAATTGTTGACTGAAAGCACAACATGTAGTAGGTTATATCATAGTCCTCCTAACCGATGTCAGCCATTGCGGTGTCAGCGGAGGTTAGCCATCGATCGCGGAGATTGCTTTATTATTACAGGTACACCCACGACTTATTTACAATACAATTACATTATACTACGCTTATGGGAGCATTCTATGTAAATAAGTAACTTACAGGCAGGGCCGGATTAACCATTAGGCGGAGTAGTCAACTGCCTAGGGGCCCTGCATCAACCAGGGGCCCAGGCCTAGTGCACGCACGAACGAGAATTTGATGTGAGTGTGAACTTAGGGACCTCACTGTTATCTCACAAAATACAAATCGTTAGATTTAGTAGTAGAATTAAAACTATTTTAGAACCAATCTGGGAATAAGTAAACAAATATATTAAAAACCACAGCCCTTAATGTGCGTTTCCTCAGTTCACACACGATTTGGTCAGTCAAAGTAAGAAAAGGGGCCCCGAGAATGCCATTGCCTTAGGGCCTCTGACAGGGTTAATCCGGCTCTGCTTACAGGCATGCAGATTTTTAACAAAGGTCAGTCTTACAGGTATTAGTGCACAAGTATGTGCGCATGTACAGATGTACTTTCTATTCCTTCACTCTCATAGCGCGATGGGACGGCAATCCGACCCGTCGGACGGAGATCAGGCGCTGGACCAACGGCTTAACGTGCCTTTCAAAAACCGGGGCATCACACCGCCAACTTCCAACCTCCGGAATACTACTCAGAAATTTTTAACTTCTGGTAAAACTATATATGGAAGCCATGAGTGCCAGTGGTCTTAATGTAACCTCTATTCAGGTTCACACTCCAGACACCAGTGTTTTTGCATGAATGCATCGGCATGCAATAGGGCATGAGAATCGTATTGTGTCAATTAAATGCTGATTGAAGCAGTTTGGTGAAAACCCTGGCTACATGCCAAGTAGGAGCCGGGGACAAGTTATTGAACTTTGTGTTCCTGTCAGCCTATCAATTCTTGTCCTTTTTGTTTGTCCATGGAGAGTTCGTGAAGTTTGACTATTACAGTAATGGAACAGACAAAGCACCTGTACTTGCGTTCATACTTGTGATGTCTCTTGTATAGATGGCTAATCTCTAATCGAGAACTATATTACTATACCTACAGATCCGTTTGATCAAACCAAAAGCTGTCTCTGGTTGTCTGCTTCAATATAATTAAATAGAAACCATTATTATCTAGAACGAAAGGCGTAATGTTTAGTACGCTTCGTTTATGTGCTTGCGTGTTTGTACATTATGTTATGTATGTCATAGGTATGTATATTAACTGCACTCCCGCAGGTCGGTGGATCCATAGGAATCGTTCGTCTTCTACTTCAATCCGTAAAAACTCATCGCTAGTCGCAGTAATACTTGACAGGGTTGCGGGAATGCTCTAACGTACTGCGGCAATTGAAGAAATAGGGTGTGTGTTGGGTTTTAGTCAGTAGAAATCTCAGCAAGTGACTTTACCTAATCATGACGAGGTTTTGGATGAGGTAAAGTGGGGACTAATGGCCAGATAACATCTGCATCCATCTGTATTAACTCAAGCGTACATAGCCAAATGACTAGATGTCGGACTTGTTATCGATAGGACGTGGGTTTGAACCCCACTGATTACACTATTACCGTAAACCCGCTCCAAACACACGCATACTTATCTTGGTTAACAAGATTTTGCCCATATTGCCAGTTCTCTTTTTATTATTAAAAAACTTTTTACCAAAAAATTAAACCGACTCCCAAAAAACACTGCCTTGTCTTTTGTTTTGTATTTTCGTTCTTGGCACCGACTTCCGAAATTAAAGTTATTTTTCACTTTGCAGTGTTTTTTTGGGAGCCGGTTTAATTTTTTGGTAAACAGTTTTTATTTCACTCTTTTTAGTTGGTCGATTTTTAATTTACCTAGTTACAAGAGCCTAAATGTCAACTACTTATATTCATTTACAAAATATTACTTTTCCCAATATTGGGCCGTTAATTGCTAAGGAGTTCTCTTGGTACTTCAGCATCAGCTTGACTTCTCCATATGCATTGTGACGAGCATATTGTGCTTAATAACCACATTCAAGTAATCGAAGCGGAACACATGAAGTACTTATTATTCCTACTTATATATTGAGTAGTTCCAGTGGCCATCTGTGGTCTTCATCATTAGGTCCACTTCACAAATGGTGCTTTTCGTATGCAACTACACAAGTTACTATAAAAGATACTCAAATCACTATAGGTGTGCCTATAATATTTGAAGAGTTCCCTCGATTTCTCCAGGATCCCATCATCAGATCCTGACTTGGTGACAATGGGACCAATTTCGAAGTATACCCTTTCAAACAAAAAAAGAATTTTCCAAATCGGTTCAGCCGTCTTCGAGTAATCGGTGATCATACATAAAAAATACAAAAAATATACGCGTCGAATTGATAACCTCCTCCTTTTTTGTCGTCGGTTGAAAACAGTCTCCATCGTCAACACTCAATTTCCTGCAAAGCTACAATGCTTGGTATCAAGTTGCCTCACATCTCGCTCACTTGATAAGAGATTGTCCCTATTGCAGCAGAAGGTGAATGAACGATTGTAATGTAAACAAGGCATCCTGCTAATCACTTACACTCTTGATGCACAACAGAAGCTTTTAGATAAATCTGTCTGTTCTTTTTAAAGTTTTGACGATACATCATTTTAGATTAATAAGCACCATTTACCGTTTTATGTGTATTAATACTGAAACAGATGGTACGATATTAAATAGTAAACAAAAAATTATATAAGTACTTACGTACGAGTATCGTGATCAGTTCGCGTTAATACCAACGGTTAATACAGATTTTTTTAAATTAACAAAAGTCATTAATTTTGTTATTAAGACTACCGGAAGAACAGTTTAGAAGACCAACCCCGAGCTAATAATACCTACTTAGTATTATAAATGCGTCTGTCTGTCTGTTACGCCGAAACCAGTAAGCCGATTTCGATCAAATTTGCTACCGAGATGGATTAGATCTTGTATGAGGACATATGTGTCATTGTGAAGTGCATATATGTGACATATGTTGCCATATCTCCGCTAAAAAATTTGAATGGATTCACAGCAATGGTGTGTGTAGGGTTCAAATCCGTGACCACTTAATCACAAGTCCGACACCTTAGCCATTAAGCTATTGAAGTTAATAAAGATATATTATTATTATTTATGACCGCTTATCACGTGCCAGGAAAATCTTTGCTACACATGTCCTTGTACGACCATCTGCTGAGGCGAAAATGATCTAATCTCGATGAGTCAGTGTGTCATTGACCCCACCTGCGCTGTGACCCACTAACTTTTTGTTCCACCGCCCGGCCGCGGGGTAGAAAGTTTTTTGAGAAAGGCGGCGCGATGACCTTGTCGCGAGGAATGCTGTAGATGTGTTTATTCGTTTAAATAAATATTTTATTTCTATACCTACTTTGTTTTAAGTGTATTGTGCAGATATGAGTAGTCCTGAATGAAATGATTAAAAAAAATCGCATTGAGTAGTAGTGGCCCAGTGACACGTATACGTACAGGTATGACGTTCTCGAAGAGGCTCATTGGCAACGAGAAACTGGTCGAGGCAAAGCTCCAGAGCCTTGAACATCGGCGGCGTGTTGCAAGCCTGTCAGTTTTCTATCGGTTACATTTCGGTGAGTGCGCGATGGAATTGCACAATTTAATTCCACCAAGCCCGTTCCATCATCGGACTACAAGACAAACGACGATGCGCCATCGTTACATGGTGGACATCTTACCCATGCGCACAAAACATTTTGGGAATACTTTCATCGTGCGTACAGCCAAGGAGTGGAATTCCCTGCCGGAGTCTGTGTTTCCTGATAGCTATAAACTGGGGTTCTTTAAATCAAGAGTGAATAGGTTACTTCTAGGCAAGCATGCTTCATCTTCGACCACATTCTCGCATATCATCAGGTGAGATGGTGATCAGACTTAAGCCTATCAATTATAAAAAAAACAAATGACTTCCGAGTAGATAGTTCGTGAGTTCGAACCTAGAAGGCACATTACTTTGTGTAATTTTCATCACCACTACTCATAAAACGGTGAAGGCGAAAAATTTGAGAGGAAATCGGCATGTCCCAGGAACGAAAATCCGAAGACTTGCGATATTCCGCTTTGGGCACGCGTGACGGTTTACGTTACAGCTCATTCCCTCATATACCTAGAGAGGAGGCCGTTGTCCCAGCAGGTGGAACATTATAAGCTGGTAATTATGTATTGTTCTTGGAAGAGATAACTGTCAAAATGTCGTAATTGATGTTTGCTTTGTCCAGATATAGTTTTATGCCTTTGCTGGCTATTTGTCTTCACTTTTTACGCAATTTTTCCGTTTCAGAGTAATCTGGTACATTAAGAGCTTTAATAAGTTGTTTGATCTATCTTTGTTTTATTTTGATAGCTAGACTACATCCGCGTGGGAAGTTTTTCTGTGTATATCTCGATGTGTTGCCTTGCCCTGTAAATTCTTTTATCATTTTGTGAAATACTATTAAAATCGGTTTAGTCATTCCTTAGTTCGGACAAACAGAAAGACAGACAGACAAATAAACTATATTTAAAAAAAAGCTTGTTTGTGTTTGAGTATATATCTTGTAAATATAAGCACTTGAGAAAACACAGCTATTTTAAAATCTCAGACATTATGTAGGTACACTTAATTTTGAATGAAAGTAACATATATAGCATGCTTAAAATATGTAAGTACACGCATAATTTTCAAACGACTCAACATACAAAGTTTAAAAAAAATGTGTTTGTAACAACGTCAGGGCAAAGTTTAAAAAAAATAAAAGAAAATCTTAAAAAATCGAATCGTAAATAAAATATGGAGGGCGGAAGTTCGCCGGGTTAACTGGTGTCATAGATAAAAATATGGATCCTAATGGATTGTAATCCCGAGTGGACGGCGCGTTGTGTTCCACGCGCGCCTCAAGCAACCCGCGTCGTCACCATTGACAGGGCTCGATAGGACTGAATTGCCTGCTAGGGTTACGGGAATGTTCTAACGAGATACCGTGGCCCCGGTCTACAAGGCCAATAGAAGTCTCCCTTCCTTTTCACCCAGAATGGGAGGAATCATTCGATAATATATTGATACTGCCTGATACTGGCCAACTAACGCGCTTATTGGTGGCGAGTTTCAAATTACAATTTAAAAGATTTTTTTTTTCTCACGTAGCACGATATTACACCTGTCAATATTACTTTGTTTATGTATTTAATACACAACACATTCTTTAACATTAGTTTATTTACGCTCGTCCGTGTGTCACTGCTGGGTGCCAACTGAAAACCAGCGCTGGGTGTCTTTCGCCCAGCAAATGCTGAGTTGGTAACCCTTTCGGTGTAGACATGCTCAGCGAAATTCTTAGTGTTATTTTTTATGTTTGTAATTTTCTATTGTTTGTTGTTGTGTATGTTTACCACCGAATAAATGGTTTTCAATTTCAATATTCCCACCGAAGAAAAATGGATGATAATGTTTTATCTAAGAAAAAATACGGCGTCATTCTGCGACACATGTGCGCGTTCGGTATGACGACGATTATTTTCTCCGTGAGCCAGCTGCCTCCCGACCACACTGACACACTGCTAGGTCATGCACGCTTTCTTAATCAACGTAATAGTTTCAGAGACAATTGTCTCCGCATTATCATGATCAGCCGTTAATTTTCCACTTCCTGATTTTACGTTAGACTGTGCTCGAATATAGACTTGAGTAGATACGTTTAAAGTTATTCTGTTCCATATAGCGACTAATATATTTAGTGTTTTACTGTACATTTCGACATTCCAAATACAAATACAATACAGTATATAGTTTAGTGCTTCATAAATTTGCTTAAAGTTAGTGTTTCGAGATTCTCTTTAAATGCTAAATGGAATAAATAGACTTTGACTATTGGCAATGCCTAACAAAGGAAGTGGAAACTGCTAAGATCGATGGGTATACGTAAATAAATATATATTTAAAAATTGGCTAGTTTCGAGTTAGACTCGCCTATGAAGAATTCCGTAGTGGCTACGTAAAATAACTTTGTTTGTATAAATGACAAGCTTAAGTTAAGGTTTTTGAAAATGTGCTATATTCAAAAACTGCTGACTGTATATATGTCGTTCAAACCAATTTTCGTTGAGTTCTTATTAAGATCTACAGTACCTATACATATATTTTTTACATTTATCACTCTCTTTTTTAAAATTCATTACCCAATTTTTCCACTTTGGAAGTGTCATCTTTGAAACGACTGACTTTGATAAAAAGTGGTTTCAGGAACCTTAATCTCATTTTTAAAAACTATCTATAGACATCCCACACGTATCGGTTTGATGATTTTATTTTGTTCTAGTTTCATGTATGGGGAGTCAGTGTGTATGTTTAATTTTTTTATGAGATTTGTTTAATTATAATAATAACTTGATTCTTTCAATCAAAAATACTTTAGTATGTGGTTAAGTACCTCTGAACTGTACATATCATAATCAGCCTATAACATTTCCACTGCTGTAACACAGGCCTCTCCTCTCTGAGAAGGTATGGGCCTTAACCAGGCAGGCAGGCCAGGCAGGTTGGTGGATGTCTCATGTCTTAAGATATGCCGTTCGTGCGTCCGTGCGTGTTACTGTTATGAGAGCAGCAGTGAGGTTAAAATTTACACAACGTAATGTGCTTGCCATTTTTTCGGGTAGATATTCGAATGACTTCTCCCGTTCTGGGTGGAGCGGAAGGGAGTGTCAGACTTCTACTGACTAAAAACCTACTCTGTTCCTTCAGCTGCCCTTGCGTTGCGGGGCCGTGGTACCTCGTTATAACCTTCCCGCAACCCCGGAAGGTAATTTGCTTGCCTTGGCCTAAACCTCGTCAGTAGTACCTATTACCACCAGCCCAATACTCTATGCGCTGCTGTGTACAGATACATTACAAACATAAAAGTTCTCATTATTTTTAAAGCCATTTTTCCCACGAACAGAATTTAATTCCATCCACCCTCATGTTCCGAAGCTTTGCTGTTGGAAAATAATTGTAGAGGGTTCTAGGAAAAGCAGACTAGGGGCTTGTGAATCGATACCAGCCACCCTGCCAGCTCTAATCTCCCCATTTCCATGGAAACCTGTGAGGTTCGGTCTGGGATTAACACACGGTGACTATAAGCGGCAGCGAGCGCGATTTTACGGCCACAGTGGCAGCGGAGTTCAGACGCGATTATTTAGGGAAAAACAATAGACTATCGCTCTTCACCTGACAGCTCCGCCCCATCGCCTAGGTACTTCACGCAAAACAGAGACCAAATAATTAGTGCTTTAGGCAGTTTTCAAGTACCGGCGATTAGCGAGTAGCGAGTAGAGCTAGCAACAGAAAACGAGTTGGAGAGGACCGAGCAGCGAGTGTGTAGTTACCGATTATTAGACCTAAAATTTTTTGGATGTTTCGGTCTCTCGGCGTCAGTTCTGAGTACCAAGTGAACATAGCTGAGCAAGTATTATCTCTGATAGCTCTTTTGTGTACACGGAATGTATATCTAAAATACGTTACTAGAGCGCGAAAATACCATAGCACCCGCGCTAGCGCATCACCCTGCCCGAGGCTGTATTTATCGCGCTAGACAGGTACCGCTGAGCGTGGGTTAAGACCCCCTGTATCCATAGTAACTGATCTAGCCACCATGGCAGTCTGGCTGCATCTCGCTCTAGTATTGATTGATTGGGTCGGCAGGGCGCGGCTCTCAAATACTTTAATCAATCAATCAATCAATCAAAATTGTTTTATTTTACATAGGCCTAAATGGGCACTCATAAAACGTCAGAAGTTAGCACGGTTCGAAATTGGTCGTTTCGTTTTAACAAATCTAAGAGTCAAACAACTTGAAACTTGAAATGTATCCAAGCTTATTATTTTGTAGTTCTGAGTTCTGAATATACTTTAAGCGTGTTGACTATTTACTCATCTAACTGGTACATGTTGATGCCAGCAACTTCGTCCATTTGGAAATATCACGCACGGGCGGCAGAGTCTATTTTTAGTCCAAAAATCATCTCGGCATTCTCAGAACACCCTATCAAAGTACCATTACAATCTATTGAATGACTTAAGAACTCGTACAGGACAAACATTCAAACGTTTACTTTTATCAATATAGTTGGATGGAAGAAGAGGAGTTTCTCGCCAAATAAGAACAGCTACACGGGTCACTCTTTCATAATTATATGGGTTCTTAGTAAATCGCGATTCTCGTGTGCCTCGACAAGTACTTTAAGTTGTTGGTCTCGGCTGTCATCAATACATTTTTGACACTCGTTACGAGTAGTCAAAAGGCAGAAATTCTGACAAAAGTCTTGCTAACTAGTATTGTTGCTAACCTGTATCGTGTTGTGGAGTCACTGATTTGTGGAGGTCAGATAGTTAGTCGCTAGCTGCATCCGGTTAGACTCCAAGCCAACCCTAACTTAGAAAAAGGCTAAGCAGGTGACGATGTTCTGATTCCGCCAGAATACCCCCGGAATGTGAGTAAGCGGATGTCATACGGCAGTGCTGTTCGGGCCGCGAAAATTGAATTAGTCCGCTTTCGCCGACTTCAGCCCGCTTTATTCGTGATGCTTCACGGACAAACACAATTCGTCTCAATGTGCCATCAAACGGCTTTCGAAACGTCCACAATATAAACAAACAAATGTAGCCCACTATAGGCATGGCCGTATTTAGGGGAGACCCGTGCGGCTGTTAATATTTACCCACAAGCTCCTCTATCTCCAATACTAAACTTATTTTGGGCCGAATAATGTTTTAAATACGTATGGTTTTTTTTTGGTGTAACCCGTTTAGTAATCTTTAATTCATCGTTTTTGTTCTATCTCCTAGTACTTATTAACTATCAATTTGAATCGAATCTTCTATCTACATTATATGTACAACTGTACATAAATAAAATTGAAGTGTCTGACTGTCATGTGTGTGACTGTGTTGGATGTATGAATGTGTCATGACCGTTTTTTCTTATGTGCTTATAGCAATTTAAATGATACTAAAATATTAACAACATTTTATAATCCTTTTGTCTGTGTTGATACACTGATATTCTGTCTGTCGGGCTAATCTCTGAAACAGTCTAATCGATTTTGATGCGACATTCACTGAAAATAGAGCAGATTATAAGGATATACGTTTTATATATATACATGGATGTTTTTATCCCAGAATTCCCGCGGATTAGGGATTTAAAGCGTATCTAATCGAGAATAATCTCCTTTAGCTAACTGCACAGCTCTTTCATTAGTATCGTGCAAATCCTGCAAGGTGCAGGTGGCCATGCACGATGGGAATGTCTTGTAAACGATCTCCACACTATCTTTGCGTTTGCACTAGTACGCTACATTATATTTACAGTTGTCAACTTGGAACCGCAATCGGTTAAGTGACTCAAACTTAAATTCTAGAATAATGAAAACACAATATTAAACAACACTCATAAAGACTTATCGACCTATATTTAAGGCAGAGAATAAAGGAACCGTGGCTAGGTCCAGCATCATAGCAAAGCCGGCAACCGTGCACAGGAACACTTTCAACATGAGCTGGCGTTTCAGAGGCAACCCGAGGATGTAAAGAAGTTCGGCTACGGCGCGGGTCGCCTCACTAGAATTCTTCCAGCGATGCCAAATGGAACCGGCATTCACGAGCAGGAAAGTGGCACCCGTACTGCATATGTAGGCCTGGAAGAATACACTGCAGTCAAAGATGATGCGAATTACGCGCGGATTTTATAGTTCACCAGCTTGTTCCCGCGGATGCTCGGATGAAAAGGTTTTACAGCAAAAATAAAGTAGCCTATTTTACTTGTTGGTGATGTAGCTTCATATTGATGAAATAAACTTTAAAGTCGGTCCTGTAGTTTTTGTGTTAGTTCATTACAAACAAACAAAAAGGAGACAGTTTGTGAATTGGTTTGATCTCTTATAAAACTAGGATATTTTTTCGGGGTTAAGTCATCAAATATAATAATAATAACAATATAATAATATTCCACAACTTTCACATAACGCCATCTAGTCCCAAACTAAGCAGAGCTTGTGCTATGAGTACTAGACAACTGATAAATATACATATATATTTCTGAATACATACATATCATAGATAAATTACACCCAGACAAAGAACAAATAATCGTGCTCATCACGCAAACATTTGTCCTTGGTGGGAATCGAACCACCTCCTACTAATTAAAAACCCCACCGATTTCGTTCCTTTTTTATTGTTCCGGGATCCTGGAAAATTCGACACTGTTTGGCGCGAACTATCCGTAGCGTAAAGGTGTGTCCAAACATTGAGCAGCAAGAGCGCGGCAGCAACACGCGGCATTTCTAGGACACATTTCTGCCGCTATCTTGTTGGGACAAAGCCGATTAATGTTTACGCGGCAGTTGTCTAAACACAGAGCCACGCTCGATTGCCGCTCGATGTTTGGACACACCTTAAGATCTCAACAAACCTGTAAGGCCGAACCGCTGCAAGTATTGGCCCCCACACACAGCGTCAGCCCAATTTCAGCTATCAGATACGTCACCAGTACTCCCCCGGACACGGATTGCTCCCATTTGAACACCTTCAGCGAGCGCACGTGCAGCGTCAGCACAGCTACTAGCAGCATCATGATTATCAAACGCAGAGTCAGGATTGAAATCCTTTGAGTGTTAAGGTCATTTGCAAGTGGTTTCTCTAAAGACGGCGTTGCATCAGTAATCTGGTAGAAAAAAATCAAGTCAAACAAATGAACGAAAAAATTATTTGAAAAAATAATAGGTATACTTATTGAAATCTACAGATGTTTGTACCTACAACTTTTTAGTATAACGCGCGTTTATATTTTTTATAAATGTAAATGCAATTATACCTATGTTTAACCTAGGTTTAATTGATAAACATAGGTAAAATGAATAAATGAGTTATGACTTACAGAAGAAATTTGAACGTTTAGGTTTCAAAGGATATCCAGATCAGTTTGTCTTGTATCAATTATGTATGCCTCGAGTTATAAAAACCTCATTCTGTACAACTCATAGGTAACTGTTTATAATACTACACTGTTTATAATAAACTAAAACTGTTTAAAATAACTGTTTAAAATATTTTTAACTACGTACATACAAGATCTAGGTAGGTACTAACTAAGGCATATTATATCTACCGTTGCCCGTGAGTGGAGTTTTAATCTTGAGTGCTATGGGAAATCGGATCCACGACCAAGTGCGAATGTATGAAAACGCTCGTCTTCGATCAATCTAATCCAGCTTCAACTATAAGTGATGGTCCAAAGTAACCCTACTGTGTATATCAGAGTAATGTACTGGGCGCTAGAATTCGAACGCCCCGAAATGCGAGCAAACCTTTTACAAACCCGTTTTACTCCGGTTTAAGGAAATTAAGTGAGCGGAGTTGTATGTTTACAGTTTATATGGAGAAAGAGAGCAGAAAGCTAATATATTTGTTTAATACCTAGTGCACTTGAAATAATTTAAATTATGTTCCAATTTTGACCACTGAGCAACCGCTAATATATTTTTTTTGCTGCCTAACTTATTCTTGCATACAATTCATAATCAGCTTATAGAGTTCCCACTTCTGGGACATAGGCATGACATAAATGAGAGGTAACGGGCTGTAATCCACCACGCGCGCCCAGAGCGGATTGGTGGATGCCACATGTTTTCGTATTTTTAGGGTTCCGTACCCAAAGCGTAAAAACGGGACCCTCTTACTAAGACTTCGCTGTCTGTCCGTCCACCTGTCTGTCAACAGGCTATATCTCAAGAACCGCGATAGCTAGACAATTGAAATTTCCACAAATTATGTATTTCTGTTGCCGCTTTAACAACAAATACTAAAAACAAAATAAATATTTAAGGGCTCCCATACAACAGACATGATTTTTTGCCGTTTTCATAGAAAATGGTACGGAACCCTTCGTGTACGAGTCCGACACGCACTTGGCTGGTTTTTTATTCTAGGACCTTAGAATACAGTCAGGACATGCCGTTTTCCTCACAATGTTTTCTTCACCGTTTTGAGAGCACACAATTATGATCAAAATTCTCAAGCAAATATAAACTAACTTGGGTTTCCATGTTGGTTTGTATTAGTATTTTCTCAAGATCATATCCGAAGGATGTGTAATTTGCTCATTTTCTGCTTACTATTATCGCAAATTTTGTGCGTTCCGAGTGATGAATATAATATACACTGTCAAGCAAAGAGTATGTGATACACTATGCTGTCAAGAATGATATTGCAAGGTAGTGACAGGTAGAATGATAATAGAGCAAGACGTTGATCATAGAGTTTAGCTTTTTGGTTGCGTGTTCAAAGAATGATATGGCAACTTTGAAGCTACTTTGAAGCCAAAACCTATGTGAGATTCTCAGTGATACTGAATTTTGAACTAATAATAAATATATATTAAATGACGTAGATATACTCTAAATATTTTATGGAATCATAGTAAATCAATTTTTACTAACGGGCACTTGAAGATACAAAAATAATCAATTCATCGAAATCAAGTCTGAAAATAGCTAGGTAGTAAGATTCACAGAATTCTTTATACACAGCCGAGTCTACCAAGTATGCAATCTGATCAGAGTCCGTTATCAAGCCAAAGTTATTAGAATAGAACCATAAAACGCATAGAAACACGCAAAGAAATGATTTTTGCATTAAAAATTGAAATGAAATGAAATATAAGCACACCAGTATTGCCAATTACGAAAAGCTATTATAATACCCGAATGCCACGACAGAAATTCCCGATTTGAGATAAAAAATTATTGAATACATTTTCTTCTCCAGCTAGTCAATTCAGGTATTTAAGTGAATAAAGTGTTGTATAAATATTTTTTTAGATATTAATTTACTTATTGTCCATAATAGGATACAGTGCCTATTTGATTTATTGAATTCATATTATTATGTACCTATATGTGATCAACTCAATTTCAGAAATAATCAGTCAATTGAACAAACGAATGTGAGCTCACTAAGTGAATGAGACAAAGCGTCAGACTGAAGAAGCATGGGGGATTTACCGTCCTCAATTAGTTGACGATTACATATTATTTACTAGGGTTAAATTAATAACGTAAACCATTCAATATTTTATTATTATTTTTATTTCTATCTATACGTTGAAAATACCCGAAATAGTCCGGATTTTATCAATTTCTGATTTAATCCAGACAACCGTTCGTATTTCCTGAAATCGTGGAAAAATCCCGTAAATCGGCAACACTATCTGGCCAATAGATATTTTTTACGGCACCACGCATTCGTTAATCGGGACCCAACTTTTTATTTGTTTTTTAGTTTTTAGTTAAGTGTCCGTGGAATACTAAAAAATATTTCAAGCAGTATAAAAAGAAATGAAAACTATCATGTAATTTATATTCACATCGGTTATATAGGCCAAAATCAAACAATGTCTTTTGCCGGCCCCAGACAAATTGGGTAAAATCACAGTTTTTCCCCGGACACCGTAGAAAAATACATTTTTGAACTTGAAACTAAAAACAACGATGTTTAATTATGATTTTTATTTTCTGATAAAGTGACATCATTGTAGAGCTTTAGAACTTTTTTAATAACAGTCTCTTCCTTTACATGTAATCAACGTAACATAAACAATGAGATGAAATACCATAGGAAAATAATAATAGAGATCGTTATTTTGGTACCCGTAAGACCAATGTGTGTCCGGGTTTTACCCGGACGCTTATTGCGAAATCCCCCCGGACGCTCTCCAAACTAGGACAAATCCGGGAAAACCCGGATGGATGGCAACCCTAGTCCTTGGAAGTGTGACTATCTCAACACATCGAGAATCCTCCGCTTAGGCTGTCATTTGAATCTACATTTTTGACAGTTCTTTAGTCAGATATCTGACTTGATCTGACCACAGATCCAAAGAGTATGTAATACACTAACAGATCTGACACCAGTCTTGCCAAGACGCATTGTGCTACCCACCTACTGGGCTGTTCAGATCCAAAGAGTAAAGTAATATACTGTTCAGATCAGATGTAGCAGTTGCGCCATGTAAACAGTAGTACTTACTCAGCTCAGCGTCTGGTTAGACTGGAAACCAATCCTAACATAGTTAAGAGAAGGCTAAATAGATGATGATGAATAAAAAAAGCATAACTAAACGGAATGTTGCCCGATACTAGAAATTTCTCTTTTGATACCTTTGATTACCTACAGAGGAATTCGTGTAGAACAAAATTATCGGACTTATTATTTCATTTCACGATATAAATGTATGATTTGTTTTAAATTGCTTCTGTTTCAATAATTTTCTTAGCCTCTTCTTTTCTTAGGATTTGGTATGATATTGTTCTGTAGAATAGAAGGTCTGTCTTTGTTGCGTTCTTAGAAAATTCGTTAACTTACCTTTTGGTACTTTTTATAAGCTCACTCTTGACTTCGATCACGCCTGATACATGAATAACGTCTACTTTGAAGCCCCGAAGATCACTCACTCACAGAAGGTTCACTCTTGCTTTAAAGGCTGGCGGGTTAAATATGGTACGAAACACAGAACTGAGTACTACAAAAAGTAATAACCAAACTTCATAAATGCTTTCTATCACTAAACACCTCTATTACTAATGTTATGTGTTATATATAATTATTATCTTTAACCATATTTTCCTCTTTACAGGATTGTTAGCAACGACATGTCATTTTCCTGGTGCGCCTGCGCACTCGAGGGTGACGTTCTCCGAGGAGGCTCTGACCGAGGGAACCGTGGCCTCCTACGAGTGTGAGAGAGGCTTCGAACTCTTAGGCCCCACCAGGAGGGTCTGTGGAGCCAACGGGAAATGGACTCCTGATGGCATACCTTTTTGTGGTAAGTCATGGTTTTTGATTGTGAGTGGACAATGCGTTTTTTCAGGGCGTCCTTACTTTCAAAGCTGCCTTTAAGTTAAAAGGTAACAATACTGACTGCCCAGCCAAACTGTGCTGCTCGCGCAGTCAGAGATGATACTCATAGAGACTATTTTAAGTGAAGTTCAAGAAGATTACAGTTGATATCGAAACATAATAATGGATGAAATGAAATGAAATATTTATTTTGTAAATTAGTTATAAATAACACTTTTACACATCATGTTTTTTGCGTGTTTAGTTTAGCTAGATGAGGCCGGTATCGTATATATTTCAATGGAATAATAGAATAAACTCACAAAGGGCATAGAGCATACTTTCTTTGCGACTTTGAGAGCTGTGGGACCACATGACAAAGAATCTTCCGCTTTTTAGACGCCATTCACAGCCATGTGAAGTGTTTTCACGAAGAAAGTAAAAGTCGGTCATGGGTAGCGAGCAGGGGTGTGCGCTATTGTAACTGATTTTAACGTATTGTGCATTGTTAAGATCAGTTAGATTAACATTTTACTAGAAAAATGTAGGAGAGGAGAAATTACAACGATGTTAAGTCGTACGTTGTAATTTTAGAACACATACGCATAATAAGTTGTTTTTGGATCTTAATTTTAGGCTAATCTTATGTTCTGTACAAACTAGGGTCGATAATTAGATAAAAATAGTTAAGTTCAAGCAGTGAAGGTACATATTATATGTGCAGGTACATATTATTAATTTAAGACGCCAGAGAGCAGTTAGCGGTAGCCCAGTGGTTAAAGGCACGACTTTCGAGTCGTACAACAAAGGTTCAAACCAATGCAGACACAATACTTTGTGTAATAAGTAATAACCAAGAACGTCACTGCTCTAAGGGCCGGTGCACACCACGTTTTTTAAAGGCGCGCTTTTATCCTACAGAGCAGAGCAGTTTGCGTGTGTATCGCATCTGTATCGCTACAAACGCGCGTCAACGGCGCGTTTAAAAAACGTGGTGTGCATAGGCCCTAAAACGGTGCAGAAAAACATCTCTCTAGGAGGCCTGTGTCCAAGCAGTAAAAACGTAGGCTGATTATAATATATAACTTTAAACGGGATATTTACCGCTTGTTTTTAATGTTTTGAGTTTCCAATATCACGGATGAACTGAAACTGTTCTAATGATGTTGTTAGTGATCATGTCCGTTGAAAATTATACTTTTATATAGACGTAAGAAATACTAAGGAACGCAAGTTGCATTTATTTGTCAGCCCTAACGCAACATAAAAAGTACAATGTATAATAAGTACCGCTGGCAGCCCCAACATCGCATCGGCAGCGGCGCGTGCGCCGCCGTATGTCAGGGATACTGAACTTGGGTACTTATTGGAAATACATATTTTGTTATACGGTCAGCTTCAAAACAATTACGCCGTATGTTTTGGGAATAGTTTAATTGTGCGTACAGCTAAGGAATGGAATTCCCTGACGGAGTCTGTGTTTCCTGGTAGCTATAACCTGGGTATTTAAGTTAATAGTGAACAGGTTATTTCTGGACAAGCGATCAGGTGAGATGGTTGTCAAAGGCGAGCCTCCAACAATAAAAAAAAACAAAGTTAATAGGTATCGACTGATACCTCTAGATCTTAAGTAGGTACAGAAAAGTGATGATAAGCAAGTACAGAAATAAGATACAAAAAAGGGTTTTTATGGAAATTTATCTTACGTAGTATCTACTGTACCGATTTCTACGTGAAGCAAAAAACTTGTGCCTTTTTTGTTTACTTTGTATGGAGACGGAGTGAAGATAGACATTATTTTTGAATAATGGTATAACCAAAAATAATTTAAATTAAATCGACGAATCTTATAGAAAAGGTTCAATGTTGTTTAAGTACAGCAGATTCGTAATTAAAATTTTCTACTGACAATGATTGAATTTTAACAACAGTTTTATACCCATGTCAACAAAGAGGTTGGCTTGGTCTGTAAAAAGGTTTGATCATCTCTTTACCAAAGAGTTCTATCATAGACTTATCAAAGAAGGTTGTAGCATATGCAATCAGTGTTATTGAGTGGCATACCGCACCTGCGCACGCGCAAAGGTACTTTGGTGCTCCACTAACGGACACCTGCAGTGATAGTTATTATTTTCAGGTCCCGTTATGTTATGCTCATCTATGCCATTCAATTATACCACCTATGGCTTGGATGTTGATGGTCTAGTCATAGTTATTACATCATAGTGTTTTTTTTTTTTAATATTTTTTACTTGGAGTTGTTGTACCATGGATTGGTTCTCCATCAGCGAGCGCCTTTAGTGGAGTCCAACTCAACTGCGCATTACTCTTATGAACCGCTAGCTTATTAATAAAAGAAAAATATTGTATTAGAACCTATTAGGTTTTTATCAAAAGAAATGTTGGAAAAGTTTCTCGGATATAGAGCACCTTTGGCAAGGCAGTACCAACTAAAACAATCCCTACTAACATTAAATTATCTCTGTCTGCCTGTCTGTTTAACTTTCTCGTCTAATCACTAAACCAGTTGTGATGTGATTAAATTTGGTACAGAGAATAGACTAGACCTTACATGGAAGGACATAAGCTACTTTTTAATTCGCTGAAAAAATAATATCAAGCAAGCGAAGCCGCCGGCTCAAGCTATGTATACTAGCGGAATAGTTTGTTTGATTGCTTAAACGCTCCAATCACGAAAGTATTGGGTGGATTTCGATGTAATGTTTGGTATGGTATGGAAGTACCTTGAAGCACGTGGGAGATTATTTGCTATTTTTTACTGCAAAAGTCCGTACTATAGTGCTGTTTGTAAAAGAAGGTTATGTTTATACCATAGAATTAAGAAATAATGTTAAATAGGTGTGTTTAAATTTTGGTGTACAATAAAGTATGTTCTAATCTATCTATCTATAAACGATCTCCACGGGACCGAAGCTGTTTGACCAGCAGTCACACAGGGTCAAACATAAATTGTTTGCTATCAAACTTAAGGCACCTGAAACGATGTTGTAGATTCTAGATATCAATGGGCACACATATCAATGACCAACCAAATACATTCTGAAAGCCATATTTACCAAGGACATAAATAATATATTTATAGCATAGACACAACAACTTTATCATTGTTTACCTGATAAGCGAAATGGGTCAACCACAATAAAACGTACAGACGCCAGCACATGAAGCTACCCGAAACTGTCAAATTTTCCCAATCAACCTTGAACCTAATTTCTTTAACAATAAAGTTGAAAATCTATTAAAGAAATTTGACAGATAGTTGTAGCTTTATGTGCTGGCACCTGTACACGACAGTAGAATAATTAATAACCTAATGGTGATCGAATAATTTGTATGCGTTTCGCGCCATGACTCATGTCTTTGACCCTAACAATGCAATGAGGTCCACAACCTACAAACAAGAGACATGTGATTAATAATAACCGATGTTATTGTCAGAAAAATATGCGTTATTTTTCCTGACAACGGCATTTCTGTGTTAACTAATGAAATACGAACCTCGTTTAATTATTGTGTGGGTGTTTGATAGAAGTGGTAACGGTAATACAGAGTTATTTATGTTTTAAATTTAGATTAGTCACTAGTTAAGCAAAATTGTTAATTGAAAATCAGCTGTTGGCTTCGCCAGCGTTGTGGTCGAGAATTGAGGATGAAGCTCATGCTATGATAACGTATGCTGCACATAATTTATAATGCCGTTCGGTATAAGTTCTTTTTTATTCGGGTGGAAAATCATCAAATTACTCCTTCCATTCTGTGTGGACCGAAGGAAGAAGTCAGACTTGTACTGTCACCGACAGCCCACACTGTTTCTTCAATTTCCAATGAGCTCCGGAGCCTCCTAGTTAGAATATTCCCGAAACCAAATAGCCGTCATAACTAAGATCCCAATAAATTGAAATTACAGGCCAACGGTCTCTACTAAACTTGATCGCAATAAGCAAGCTTGCCAAATAGGCAGCAAATCCAAACTAGACCAAAAGTGGATTCAGGTATATTTTGATCTAGTTTGAAATCGTAAGTGTGGGTGGAGCAACACCGAATAGGTAGGTAAAAAATGTAAAGTCAACGATCGACGCATCAACAGTAAATAAAGTAGGACTTTAGAACATAAAACGACACGGGCAATGGCATGGTGGACATCCCACCTGGCAAAAAACATTTTGGCAATACTTTCTTTGGGCACAACAGTACAGCTAAGGAGTGGAATTCTCTGTCGGTGTTTGTGTTTCCTGATATCTATAACCTGGGGGTCTTTAAGTCCAGAGTGAATAGGTTACTTCTAGGTAAGCGTGCCTTATTTTGATCACATCATTGCTTACCATTAGGTGACATGGTGGTCAAACGCGAGCCTGTACTAATATTACAGAGAGGAAAGATATTTTTTAAACGACTATTTACAAAAATTATTACACCGATTTAAATAAAAAATTCATTCCTCCCCACTGTCATATTTTTAAGACACTATATTGAACATTTCTTTTTTAAATGTTAGGTCTTTTGTTTTAATGTTTTTTGATGAAATTCGTATTTTTACACTATTTTTCTAATTAGTTGTTTTTTTTTCCGCTGTAAAAAATGTTTCCGTAATTTTAATATATTTTTTTCAAATTGATCATTTTGATGCATCAAGAAGAGCATTATGTTCTGATTCTATATACCGTAAAAGAAAAAAAATAGCAACTTCAAAGTACATAAAACTGATTCTAAAACCTTTACCAGATATATAAAAAATAAAAACAAAATAGAATTTGGGAACTTATGAGATACGTTCAAAATGAGCCGTACTATAAATATGACACCGGGAACATGTCTATACAAATTGCCACGAAATCGTGTTCGATCTTTTTGAAAAAAAAAGTCATATTATTTTTTCTTAACGTATTAAGAACTTAATTTAAAGATTTGATCGAAAAATTTCAATTTTTTCGATCAAATCTTAAAATACAACGTTACAACGGAAGTAATGGGTTAAAATACAACGTTATTACTAAATAACAGGCTATTTTTTTTGTTTAAAAAACCCTTTCACGCTAGTAGAAGTTAGTCATCCGTAACAAAAAACTATAATTGTTCCATGGTTTCTTAAACTCCATTCAGTACTCTATTAAAGTACGGCAAACGTATTGCAACTAAGTGGAACGACATAACTTAGAAACACTAAAAGTCTTCCTTAACCGTCCAATGATTTAGAAACCAGTCTCTAATATTAATAACTTTCAATTCCCACCTATTAAGCTAAGTGCACAATCAAAGTGAGTCTAATAGTCTCGACAAAAGACTTCCGGCGCTGTAAGGCCGCAATTAGCATTGAATGGCACATGTCGTCGTGTGTCGCCGCCAGGCATTGTAGCCAAATCGAATGGTGGTGTCACCCGGCCATTGTCCCGATGCTTAGCAGGTCGATCAGTTTTGGCAGACACTTATTAGACGATATATCACGGTGAACTGGAATGGCTTGTCAAGTGGTTAGATAACTTTTTATTTTTGATGATCTTACAATTTGCATGGATGTGATACATGATCCCTAGTAGTGGGGAAATTTTAGGTGATGTTAGTGGGTGTGTTGGATCATTTAGTTCGCTTTGGTCTGATTATAAAGATTCATTTATTATAGCAGTCGCACCATCGCTCCCGTGGACTTAATCTCTGTAAAAACATGACCTCCTTCTTTTACAGTCAGGTAAAAAGTAGCCCAACCTTCCCCAAGTTTCAAGCTACTACTACTACCATACAAAATTTCATCCAAATCCACCCAGTACTTTCTAAGATTAGTGCGTTCAAACAAACAAACTTTTTCGCTTTATAATACATAATATTTATTAAAAACTGGTGTCTTCTAGTGTGGTAGTCAGTTATGAAATTAATAACAATTCAAGGAACAGACGACAACTGCAAACTTTGCAATTTACATGTTTATATAAATTGCAAAGTTTGCGGGAGTTTTCCCGCTGTCGGTAATGCATTGTTTTTAAAACGCATCAGTTATGGCGCCGAACGAATTGATCGAGACAGCATCGATCTAATTATGTGGGTGAAATTTATGACTGTGGCATACATATTTGCTCGACCGTTTATATAAATGAAAAAAAAATAGTCTTATAGTAGTATGTAGTGATTGAGGCCTCCCGTTCAGCATATAAAGCAATCCATAAACTGACCTTAGCAAGCGTTGCTTAACCATGAATTTCAACCGGTGTGACTGTTATTATTTAGCCACGAGCTCCTGCCTTAATGCCTTTGTTAATGATCAAGCCCCATGCCCCATAGAATGATTGCTTGCGGGAATGTTCTAACGAGATACCGCAGTCCGGAGCAGGAACGCAAGAAACAGGGTGGGTTTTTAGTCAGTAGAAGTCTGACACTCCCTTCCTCTCCACCCAAAGCGAGTCATTCGACGATTTTCCCACCTGAAAAAAAAGTCCCATCACTAAGAAGCATATTAAAAGGAATAGAATGTACCAGCCCTAGTAGCTGGTCGGCTGACCCACTTTTGGTTACCTGAACCGTGCGTAACGTTTGACGTGCGGTAGTTTTAACCGTTGTGTCTACTACTACATTACACCGCTGTTAATGTGTGTCTCCTAGGGCAACTTAAATACCTCAGTTTATCTTTACTCTCTTTTTGCCCCTAATAATAATAATAATGATGCTACTCCCTAGCTGCCTTCTCCCTGCAACGCCTTAACCCGAGGTCCGTACCCTACAGGGGGTAACGTTAGCATGTAGTCGAATAGTAAGTAAGTTTTTTATAATAAGCCCTGGCTGGAAGCTTTGATTATAATTAAGTCGGCAGCCACAGGCAAGTCCGGTTAACACTTTCGAAGCGACACGGACTTTTCTATACTTCCCATTCGTGCGGCACAAGGCGTTTCAGACCTGGTCATAAAACTATCATTGTGGCTGTACAGGGTTTATTAAACCTGGTATCACTGGGACTTTATTTTAATAACACACCTTAGATATATATATATTCATCTCTTTCCTAAACTGAAACAAATTGAAGTTTAGTCCTTCGCACGACAGAGAAGTCTATACCTTTCTTTGCCGCACTGTTAGCAAGATATGCACAACGAAAACGTTGAGTGCGAAACCAAGTCTTAAACACAGCATCCGACAACCTCACAGATATATACATGTGAGATGCCACACAAAAAATACTCTCTTTTCTCAATTAATTTGGGGTCGGGGGTACACTCTTCTTCACTTCTTTCTCCATTAAACGGCATCTCGAAATTCCACTTCTTAGGGCAAGGTCCTTGCCATAGTCTACATGGGTACGTTTTAATGCCTACCCCAATTCGCAACTCCAAACGAATACTCGAAACTTTCTTCATGGCATTTTTCTTATTTGCTCAATTTCCTCCAATTTCTCTCGAACTCGACCAAGATAGCATCTAACAATTTACTTCAATTGTTTTTCGAGATACTACCATACCAAATATACTATTGCCACGCTATGCTGAGCGATTTGGAGCGGGATAATAAGCTCACAATATTGAATATAATCATAGTACATACTGTGTACTGGTAGGTAGTTCCCTCTTTTTAGGGCTCCGTAGTACAACAACAAGGAATGTTTTCGCCAAGTTCGTCTGTCCGTCCGCCAGTACTTTTGTTAGACATGTGTGCCCCTCTCTACCAAATACCTCTACCAAATACATCGTCGATTTCGAATACCTAGTACTTATGACAACAACTGTAATATACTATAATAACAAAATGTGTGATAGTAATTAGTATCCGCCTACTTATAAAATATATTATATTTACATAAAGTTACAAATATATGTAGGATTTGATCAAAAAGGATGCAAGAAAGTTTATGGATGGTAGGTATAGGGACTTTTATAAAAAAGGAAGAAGAATGAGAGTGGTTTGAGAGGACGGGACGTGGGGTTTTGTTTTCGAAGAGGAATCTGGAGGATGTTTTTTATGGTGAAATTACAAAAGAAAATAAACCACGTTGTATAAAATCGAATGATTTTATTTCCACGGTCCCAAAACTACATTTTGGGGGCTCGTCCGGGATCGCGGCAACGTGCAATACGACGAACATCAAGACAGAAGACGAAAATTACCTACGATTAAAAAGACGAACATCAAGACGAAGGACGAAAATTACGAGTAAGTCGACGAATATCGAGACAGAAGACGTTAGACTCAAAACTGGGGGCTCGTCCGGGATATTTACGCTCACGCCACAACCACGCAAACGCGAAAAATGGCGGAAAACAAAGACGGTAAAGACAAAGACTTATTTTTCAATATGTATGACATGACCAAGTTCAGTGGCGAGGACCATACCTACTCTTCGGCGAAATGGGCACAAGACCTGGATGACAACGCGGAGATATTCGGTTGGTCTCCTCAACAGCGGCTCATCATAGCCCGTAGATCCTTGACGGGAACAGCAGAACTGTGGCTTAGAACTGAAAAGGTTCATAAAACCTTTGACGATTTAAAGGCGGCCGTGCTCAAAGAATTCCCGGATACCGCGAATAGTAAGGAAATGCACGAGCTCATGGCGGCGCGCAAGAAACGTAAAGAGGAGTCTTATTATCAGTATATGCTGATAATGAAAGAGATGGGAAAACGAGCCAAATTCCCTGATTACGTCGCCATTCAATATATTATAGACGGTATTACGGATCATGAAAACAATAAGGCGATTTTGTACGGTGCGGTCACCTACCCAGCGCTGAAAGAAAAGTTGGCGGTGTACGAAACCATCAAAAAAAAGCTGCTAAACAGATCGCTGTAAAACGAGTTGTTACGCCATCGGGCGGAGATTCTGCTGCATCAGGCCAGTTTTGCTATAATTGTGGAGAAAAAGATCATCGAGCAAACGCATGCCGTAACGGAGTGAAGTGTTTCCGGTGCAATGAGTTTGGCCCAAGTTTGGCCATATAAGTCTCAAATGTACGAGTACCAATCCGAGCGCAGGAAGCAGCGGAAGTTCAACGAGCAAGACGATGTCGGTAAAGCAGCCACAAAGAGCGGTTGGATCGTCCAATCTGCAAGGGCGTTTTTCGGAGAACAGTTCGGGAGCAATCAAACACTCGGCTATGTTCGGGGCGACATCGGCAGCCAGTCAGACCGCATCGAGCTGCCATGATGAAAATTTCAAGACAGATGTCACAGATGTCATGGAAGTGGTAAACAAACCGAGTGACCGACAACTCAATCGTAATAAAGCGATTAAATTGGTGAAGGTGGGCGATAAATCAATTAATGCGCTGGTAGATACGGGTAGTGATGTAAATTTAATGTCAGAGGATTTGTGGAACGAGATAGATGTGCCATGTGATAACGATAATACGATCTTGTCTGGACTTGGACTCTATAAAGTAAGATCATCCGGAAAGATTTATATTAGTATACTTATTGATGGACAGTGCTATTCCAATGTAATATTTCATGTAGTGCCCAAAGGGTCAATGCCCTACAGGTTAATCATAGGACAAGAGTTCCTTCAAAATGTTGTGATGGTAGTTCGTGAGGGTGCTGTGTTGTTGTTGACGCAAGATGACGAATGGTTGGCTAGGGTGAATTGTTGTGTGACTGCAATGGATCTTACAGGTCACATCTCCGATACCAATATAAATACAGAAGTAATGCGGCTAGTTGAAGAGTACAAGCCCATTTATACCAAAGAAGCTCCAATAAAGATGAAGATAGTGCTAAAAGACGAAGTACCAATAGCTCAACGACCCCGGCGGATATCACTCGTCGAACAGAAGATAGTAGAAGAACAGGTGGACGAGTGGCTACAAAAAGGAATAGTACAGGTTAGTTTTTCTGAATATTCTAGCCCATTAGTGCTGGTTAAGAAGAAAGATGGGTCAACTCGAATTTGTGTTGATTACCGTCTAGTAAATAAGAAAATAGTGAAGGATGAATTCCCGCTACCGATTATTGATGACCTCATTGATAAGTTGAAGGACTCAAAAGTATTCAGTGTTTTGGACCTTAAGAACGGATTTTTCCACCTCAAAATAAGTGAGGAATCGGTGCCCTATACTTCTTTCATAACTCATCATGGACAGTTTGAGTTTTTACGTGCACCTTTTGGTTTGTCCACCTCACCTAAATATTTTATGAGATTTGTTACGATCATTTTCAGAGAGTTGATAATGAGGGGCATCATGGTAATATTCATTGATGACATAGTAATTCCAGCTAATTCAGAGAGTCAAGCACTGGAGAGACTAACTCAAGTGTTAGATGTAGCTGCACAGTATGGATTAGAGGTAAATTGGAAAAAGGTTAGACTTATTTCTCGTGAAATAGAATATTTGGGTCACTTGATCAAAGATGGTGAAGTAAGACCAAGCCCGGAGAAAGTTGAAGCAGTTGCAAGGTATCCGGAACCTAAAAATATTAAGCAAGTCATGGGTTTCATTGGTTTAACATCTTATTTCAGGAAGTACATCAGAGATTATGCAAAGATTGCCAGACCATTGACGGATCTGCTGAAAAAGGAAGTTACATTTATATTTGAAGATGAGCAACAACGTGCTTTCAACACATTGAAGCAGAAACTGACCAGTGATCCTATACTAAAGATATACAACTCCAATTTACCAACAGAGTTACACACTGATGCATCCAGTCATGCTTTGGCTGCAATATTATTGCAATTACACCCAGATGATGAGTTGCATCCTGTGCATTACATGAGTCATAAGACAACTGATGCTGAAAGCAAATACTCAAGTTATGAGCTGGAAGCACTTGCAGTCGTAGAGGCTGTGAAGAAGTTTAGACATTACCTATATGGTATTCATTTTAAAATTGTGACGGATTGCAAAGCCTTCGAACAAACATTGAAGAAGAAAGACTTGACACCAAAAGTAGCAAGGTGGGTATTCATGTTAGATGAGTATGATTATGAGATCGAGCACAGAGCAGGCTGTAGAATGCAACACGCCGATGCTCTAAGTAGGAACCCATTTGTGGCAGTAGCGGTGAGCCTACAAGAAGAGATAAGACGAGGTCAGGAGACAGATGAAGAGCTCAACGCTATCAGACAGCTGATATTGAAAGATAGACATTATCATGACTTTTGGATGGATAATGGCATTCTGTTCAAAGGTGAAGATAAGAAATTAGTAGTTCCAAGGATCATGGAGAAAGAAATAATACGAAAAGTTCATCAAAATGGGCACTTTTCAATAAGAAAAATGAAAGAAGCCGTAGGAAAGGATTACTATATCAGAAACCTGGATAAAAGCATTGAAGAAGTAGTTCTAAGCTGTATACCCTGTTTATTAGCAACCAGGAAAGAAGGAAAGCAAGAAGGCTACTTGAACTCAGTAGATAAAGAAGGAATCCCGCTGCATACATTACATCTGGATCACATAGGTCCATTTACAGAAACAAGGAAGCAGTATAACTATATCCTCACCATGATAGATGCATTTACGAAATTTACATGGCTTTTTCCTACCAAGTCCACAACAAGTGCAGAAGTGTTGAATAAATTACGACTTCACCAGCAGACTTTTGGTAATCCAACGAGAATCATAACAGACAGAGGCACAGCCTTTACCAGTGGAGATTTTGAGGAGTATTGTAAAGATGAGGATATCCAGCATGTTAAGATTACCACCGGAGTGCCTCGAGGGAATGGACAAGTAGAGAGAGTTCATCGTATCTTAATTCCTATGTTAACCAAGCTGTGTATAGAAGATAAAGCACTGTGGTATAGACATGTGGGTCGAGTCCAGCGTGCTATAAACAGCACTTACCAAAGATCAATAAATACTTCACCATTTCAGTTACTTACTGGAACAAAAATGAGATGTAAAGAAGATATTAACGTGCTTAATCTCCTACAACAGGAAATTATTAATTGTTTTGATGAAAATAGAGAGAATTTAAGGTTGAAAGCCATGCAACAGACTCAAAAAGTACAGGATGAGAATAAGAAGACCTACAATGAAAAGAGAAAACCTAGTTCAACTTATGAACTGGATGATCTAGTGGCCATCAGGAGAACTCAGTTCGGTCCAGGCTTTAAAATAAAACCTAAGTTTTTGGGACCCTACAGGATTACTAAAATTAAAAGAAACGATAGGTATGATGTTGAGAAGCTGTATGATACCACAGAAGGACCAAAGAGGACGTCTAGCTCAGCCGACAACATGAAGAGATGGCCAGGTAAGGATGAATGATTGTGAATATTGATTGTTTGTGTGTCTAATAATACTGCTTAGTACCCTCACGAATACTAGGTCATGTGTTATTAAATGCTATGTAAAGCGCTGTTATGTCAGAACATGATTATTTTTTGTGATTTAAAAATAAGAACATGTTCCGCATTCAGAATTTTATTGTTATTTTAAGTAAAGTGTATGAGTGGTGTATGAAAGAGTTATGTCAGGTGTTAATAAGAGGCATATCTGAGGGCAGATATGAGTGCAGGACGGCCGAATGTAGGATTTGATCAAAAAGGATGCATGAAAGTTTATGGATGGTAGGTATAGGGACTTTTATAAAAAAGGAAGAAGAATGAGAGTGGTTTGAGAGGACGGGACGTGGGGTTTTGTTTTCGAAGAGGAATCTGGAGGATTTTTTTTATGGTGAAATTACAAAAGAAAATAAACCACGTTGTATAAAATCGAATGATTTTATTTCCACGGTCCCAAAACTACATATATATATAAAAAGAAAAAGTAAACATGTGGCAAGAATTACATACCTACACTATGTCGGAACTGTAAAGCGTCAGCGCAAACCAAAAAATCTCCTAATGGAATCAATTTTCATAGTTTTCGAGTTTGCTAACTACTACTCTGGCAGCCTAGAATTTTGTTTCGAGTTAACAAACTCGAAACAAAATTCTAGGCTGCCAGAGTGCCACATTCCTGTCATCGTCGTTATGTTTGCAACTACTTATTAAGCCGGGTCCGCAGCGCCAATTTTCTAACAAAAATGTTATCAGAACATGTTAGCGAAACATGTTAGTAAAACCGCCCGTCCGCTGCGCCTATTGTTATAATGTTTTTGTTTAATTTCAAAAATGAGTTCCGACGAAGAAGACGTGAAAGCTGTTATAGCAATAGTAGATTTAGTTGACATTTGAATGTGGCAATTCTGTCTCTGAGATTAAAAAATAGGGATAGTGAGCGCGAACACAAAATGCGTCACTTTCCCCCTCCCCGCAGGCGAACGCGGGGGATGTTATCCATTCGTCTCGGCAAACATGTTATTGTGTTTTTGATAACAAAACTGTTAAGCCACGCCTATATTCTGTTAGCAAACAATGTTATACTGTTTGCAAACACAAAAACACGTCGCAGCGGACCCGGTTTTAAGTTTATTATTTTGTCTTTATAAATATCGATGACATGTGACCATTGCTAGATAGTTTGGTCAAGCCCTGTAGGCATATGAAGATATTAACGGTAATATTAATTTCGCAACAGTAAAACGAGATGTGAACTCGGCAATCATTGTACCGATAGTCATTTCACCCAATTGCTTAATAGCGTTGATCAACAGCTTAGGAGGCTCTCGTTAGGGGGTTGGATCAAGGGCTTGATTCAAAAAGCTGTAATAAACATGGCGCGTATCATCGTTCAGTACAATAAGGAATATAGAATGCAGTTAGGGCTGCCTCGCTTCTGCAGCGCCTCAGCGATGTTCACAGAAGCGCGCGTGGATTGTTTTCATACAAGCATGCGCAAGCGGTGCACATTCCTGGTGCGCAGGGTGCGGGTCAGCCCGAACAGTATCCTGAGGGCTTTTTCCGAGCGTTTTGACTGCCAGTACATGTATCACTGAAGTCTGAAACATTGTACACGTACGGATGACTACTAATGATAAGGACTAATGTGGAAATATTATTTTAATTATTTTATGCTATGTTAATTTTTTTATGTGAGTGTGGTAGTGATTAGGAGGTTTTTTCTCTCTCTGCAGCCCGCGCGGGACTTCGATCCCGTAGACTTTGTCACGATGAAAACATAACCCTCCTTTTTGCAGTCGGGTAAAAATATATAATTAACAAAAAAAATCCAAACCAAAATATTTTATTAGTTCGTTGTAGTGATTGGAGCCTATTGTTAAGCTAATAAAACCTGTTTTGGGAGACTCCGCTTTTCCATATCGTTATTTTCGTACATGTGAATGTAAAATTAAAAAGCTTGTTTACTTATACTAAATACAAGATTAATTCACGCAAACAGTCAATGACATGAAACAATCTGAATAATAACATAAAAAATAAAACTACTTTAATACTAGTGCGTGAGTGGATTTTTGGGTATGTCTATGGGATATGAGTGGATGAGAACCATGCCATGTATGTATACTTGTTGATTGAATGTAAGTAAGTAAGTCTGCCTCTGATATAAGCTCTATTGAAGTCTCCGAAACTGAAGTACTGAAACTACTAAAGGCTATTGACGTAAATAAGTCGGCGGGGCCTGATGGTATTCCTGCTATACTCATAATTCAGTGCGCACAAAGCTTAACTTTACCACTTACCCTAATATTTCGACGTTCTCTTTGTGAGGGAGTTGTGCCGCATGTTTGGAAGACAGCTTTTATTACCCCCGTGCATAAAAAAGGTCCTAAAGACAATGTAGAAAACTACAGGCCCATATCTAAGCTTTGCTTGTTTTCAAAGGTTTTAGAAAAAAATTGTTTACTCCTCAGTTTATAGTGCTATTAAACAATCACTTAATAACTATCAACATGGCTTCTTAAAAAACAGGTCTATTGTGTCGAATCTGCTCGTCTGTTCTGACTTCTTGTCCTCCACCATGTCTGAACCATCTCAAGTGGATGTGGTCTATACTGATTACAGCAAGGCATTTGACCGTATAGACCACGGTGTCCTTTTACGTAAGCTGCTGGCAGTGGGTATCAGAGGCGATTTATTCAGATGGTTTACATCTTATATTGAGAATCGATGTCAAACAGTTGTACTGAATGGTTACAGTTCTGTAACCGTTAAAATACCCTCGGGAATACCACAAGGATCCCTTCTGGGTCCTTTACTTTTTATTATTTTTTTAAATGACATTGGTTCATTCTTTACCCATTCCAAAATACTTCTGTACGCCGACGATATGAAAATTTTATGCCCTGTATCGGAACTTTCTGACTGTTTTGGTTTACAGCGGGACTTGGACGGACTTCAGAATTATTGTGTCCTTAACAAACTTGAACTGAATGTTTCTAAATGTTTTGTTAGTACCTACACTCGTAAACCACATGCAATCGAGTTTCAGTATAAGTTACATAATACTGTTATAAACAGGATAAGCGTTATTAGGGACCTGGGTGTAACGTTTGACTCTAAGTTGCTTTTTGATGCACACATCGATAACGTTGTTAATAAAGCTTCCAAAGCACTTGGATTTATAATTAGGTTGTCAGCTGATTTTAAAAACGTAAAAACGTATAAAATTCTTTATTGTGCTTTTGTCCGTAGCCATTTGGAATACGCCTCCCAAGTGTGGAATCCTAGTTACAATATTTATATTGACAGAATTGAGGGGATTCAAAAGCGCTTCCTACGTTTCTTGCAGTACAAGACTAGGAAATATACTCCCAATTATATAGCGCGATGTAAGAGGTTTCACATCTTACCACTACATGAGCGAAGACGCATTGCGGATATGGCGTACTTATTTAAGATTGCGAATGGTACTGTAGATTGCCCTGAGCTGTTAAGCTGTTTGGGATTAGTTACACATTGCAAAATGCTTCGTAATCCTACCTTGTTACATGTCCCTCATTCCAAGTCAGCGTACAGGCAGAATTCTTATTTAATCCGTGCGAGCAGAAGTTTTAATAAACTATCTGGTGAACATGATTTGGATATATTCAATACCAGTGCTTCTCGACTTAAGCAATTGTTGGTGAAAAGCTTTTTTATGGAAAAGTAATGATTTGCGTCTAAATGATTTTCTGTTTGTATGTATTTGTCGATCGTGTTCTATTTACTTTCTAATTTATGTTATAGGTATTTTGTAATTACCTTTCTTTTATTTTATTTTTTCTCTTCTTGTTTTTGTTTTTAGTGTTTATCAGTGGAAACTTGTAAATGGCCTTCAGTTGTATATTGCTTATTAACATAGTATAAGTTAGCTGTAAGTTTCCCGAATAGAATAAAATAAAATAAAGTAGTGCGTGTGTGTATGTATGTGTGTTTGTCTGTCATGTGATGTGTTGGGATGCTATGGTTTTTATATCCTGTGCTGTGTTAAGATGATTTTACTCTAGCAACGCCTCCGTATCTTCGTAGGTAAGTGTTTTTATCCAGTTATTAACATTTTTTTTTACAATCACATAGTTTTTCTTCATTTATGTAAAGTTTATTTAGTTTATTATAGAGTTGTGCCGATCTACTTTTATACTGTCTACTGGCCAATTTGGTCTTTGTATAGGGAACTTCAGCGATTATATCTTTCCGTCTTCTCAAAGTTAAACTACGGTCGTAGGGTAGTATTTTGTGTGTTTTAATATTATTTTAACTATATATAATTTTCTGACCGATAGTAAGCTACTTTCTTGGAAAAGAGATTGTGTAGAGTATCTAATATTTTTAAAATACATCACTTTTATTAAAGCACGCTGTCCTCGGTCAATATCGATAATTTTTTTCTTTTCTGCAACCCCCGAATAGGGATGCAGTACATCAATGTAGACTGTACCAGAGCTATTTCTTTTAGATATTTCTATTAGAAGGTTTCTTAGTTTGCCTAGTTCCTTGGGAATATTTATTGGTACAATATATCTTAATGACCTGAATATCCAGCTCAATTTTCTGATCCTGGTCACCTGCTCCAAGTGAGGATATCAGGACAGTCTTTGGTCAACAACAACTCCTAAGTATTTTGTTTGTGGTACTCTATCTAATATTGGACACTGACACATATTAGAATCTCCACACTTATGTACGTTTATATTTAAATCTTGTTTTGGTTGAGTGGGATTTGAGATTGCAAAACATATGTAATTCGTTTTGGCTGTGTTCAGTGAAAGCTAATTTTTTTTGTAACCATCGAACTATTTGGCCCGCCTCTGCACGAAGAGCAACTTCATGCCCGGAATGTTCGGTAAAAACGACCACAGTATCATCAACATAAGAAAACACACTTGCATTACTTATCCAGATGTTACTGAGGTCATTGATGTAAAGCAGGAAAAGCGTAGCGCCCAGAACACTTCCCTGTGGGACTCCGAATGTGATATTATCTTCATCACTAAAGTGCTCTTCTCTTCTACTTTAAACATTAGATTTATATTAGAAAGATAGATAATAAATAGCCTATAGCCTTCCTCTAGCTTCAAGCCACTTCCACACCAAATTTCATCCAAATCCAGCCAGTACTTTCGAGGATTAGCGCGTGCAAACAAACAAACTTTTCCCTTTTAAAATATTAGTATAGATATATTTAGAGTATTGCAGAAATACACACATCAAAAGTGTCTAGGGATCAACATATATTTTTGCAATAACTTTTCTCCTGATTGATATTAATTAAAATTTTCTTTAAGGATTCATCAAATAAAGTGTTTTCGTTTGTCACAGTAACGATAAACCAAGTCACCTTTGCATTAATAAAGAAATTTGCCATTTTCCTAATAAAGGGATTTTTGACATTTGAACCACTAACATTAAAGTTCGAAAAAAAGACTGAAATAACAGTTTTCTTTAAAATTTTATTGGGTAACTTAAACAATTAATAATCCGTGTTTCTACCGCGAACACTAACAACACAAGAACATCGGTTTGGCATACTCAAAATGAGTTCATCCAAATCACGCTGTGGAATGGCCGCCCATGTTCGTTGCAACAACAAAAAAAGGTCTTCTTGCGACTGGATACCCTCCATATTCGGCAGAGCTCTTCTCTGTAGCATATCCCATGCATGCTCAATCGGGTTCAAGTCTGGCGACTGAGCAGGCCAGAGCAGGACATTGATGTTAGCTGCGGCGAGAGTCTGTCTTACAACTCTTGTGGTGTGCGGTCGTGCATTATCATGCATTAACTAAAATAAGGGACCGATTTGCACTTGTAGAGGAACGATGACGTCAGATACAATCGTCTCAGCATAAATTTGAGCGTTGAGGTTGCCTCTGATCCAAATCAACTCAGTTCTTCCGCCGATCCAAATACCCGCCCATACCATGATGGTTCCACCACTATAAGGATGGACTTCCTGGCAGGATTTTAATCGCTGTTGGCGTCCAGGGGTTCTCCAGTGTCGTATACGTCTTGTATCCGGTCTCATACCAAAACGAGACTCATCAGAATAGCACACGAAACGCCATTGTTCTTCTGCCCAATTTCTGTGTTCAAGAGCCCATTGATATCGAATCCTACGATTGTGCATTGCTATAGGTGGTACCCGTAGCGGTCTTCGGGAATGAAGGTTCACTTCATGCAAGCGGTTTCTGACTGTTTGGTCGCTAATTAAGTTCCCTGAAGAGTGATGAAGCCTCACGGCTAACATCATGGCGGTTATTGTTGGAGCTCTTCGAGTTAAGATTTGAATGTATCGGTCTTGTCTCCGTGTGGTGCAGCGATACCGTCCTCCATGGCGCTCAGCCACGGTACCAGTGCTTCGGTAACGTGTCCAAAGTCGACTGATAACACTCTGACTTGTATTCAGAGCTAAAGCCACAGTACGTTGCCGGGAACCAGCTTCTATCATTCCCACGGCTCTGAGCATTTCTTCCCTGCTTAAATGACGTCGCCGCTCCATAATAACGTTGGTTTTAATCAGTAGTAGGGAAACAGTAGCACTAATAATGTCTTCAATGCGTTGTATGTTTTTATAGGGAAAATATTGACAGCTGATTTTCATCTTTTACTCGAATTTGATTAACAGTTCCTGTTTCAAATTATGAAATGCACCAAAAAGGATCCATATAAATTTATAAAATCATAAATTTATTACAAAGCCACATCTCAATCTCAAGAAATCCGCATAAAAATGCTTGATCCCTAGACACTTTTGATGTGTGTATAATGTATTTATCATGATAGCCAAGATAGATAAAAACACCAAACATCTTAACTGAGGTTGCTCGAATATATATAATTCAGAAAAAAACCGACCGAGTAAGGCTAGCTTTAGGTATTTATAGTGATAATTAAGTACCGTTCATTTTTATAAATAATTCTAATGTTTGAAATGATAGTTGACACTTGACCCGAGCCAAGAGTTGATCGTAGACGATCAGATCATTGCTACCGTTAGTTCGACGCGCCGAAAGCTATCATTTGCTGTTATCGAGGTTTTAATTCAACGAACTGGGTGATTTATTGTGTACCAATTCATTTTTTTAATTCTTTAGTACAAACGTGATATGTATTCATATATACGTGCAGAGCCACGTGCAGAACCATGTTTAGGAGGCCCTGGGCTCGTTGGCCCGATGATGATCTTAACTAAACACTATTTCGATGGAATATAGAGATTGCCTCGTTGATCGAGTTGTTGCAAGCGCGACTGCTGAGAATGCGGTCTCAGGTTCATTTTCTGGGTCGGGCAAAAATTTATATTGGGTTTTTCTGTGTGGAATTTCTCAGGAGTACCCCGAAGTTTGGAAGTTGGCAGTGTGATACAAGCACGTTTATCACGTTGATCCCAGCTTTTATTTGAACATTACGGGTAGTCAGATGCCAGTAAAACTGTTTCTGTGGTAACTGGGTTCCGGATGTTTGATAGGCAGCTGTTCCATTTAAAAAACTAATACTCTACTGCATCCGGTTACATGATAGAGATTCTCAATCGCCTTACAATTACATGCTGGAATTGAAAGGCTTACTTATGGGTGATACTAGACCAATTCGCGTATGCTAAACGCTAACAAATCAAGACGGTATTGTAGTCGCAAACTGTCGTTTAATATTTTCTAAGTAAATGTTTTTCGGTAACAAATATTGATCTATATTATAAGACTTAGGGAAGGCATTCTTTTCCTGAGAAAAGAATGCCTAGTTTTGGAAACAGAAGTTTTATCTAATTCTGAATTATCTGTACATTTTAAACATGCTAATTGAAAACAATTTTATTATTTACATATTTATGGTATTCTCGTAATTAAAAAATAAAATTTGTTACTGGCAGCTTACTCTTACAGCATCTTATGCTAGCTGGTGACCACGCAACACTATCACGACTTATAATCCTACAAACAACGAAACAAACAACATTATACAATTTCCCCACTAAATATTTATTTAGTATACAAAGGCATTGCTTCTTGTATTGAAAATGAATTTCAGCTACTGAATTCACCCTGAAATTTTCCGAGTAGGAGGTAGATACGCCCACTGTGGCGCAATCAGGTAAACACATTATGCAAAATTGTGTGTTAAGAACTAAAGTTACATGCATAATATACAGATGCTAAAATCTGTTAATTTTCCAAGATTTGATTTCAATGTGTGCATACTGTTGACCTATCACGGCCAGCCACGTCTGTCTGAGTCTATAGAATACATGTAATATACGTATACGTTTTATATTATATGTGTATTATATCCAAGTTTGTGGAATAAAGGTAGATGAATCTCCACCTGGGCGACAAAAACAGTATTATGCAAAGTTCTGGATTGTTTTGTTTTTGTTTTTGATGTTGTATTTTGCAACAGGGCTCGGAAATGGGGACTAATGCTTATGATCTCTGTTCCGTAATAAGGTACCAGGGTATTGTTATAAATAGTAGGTAACGAATGCCTTTTTGGCGTCATGCATCAAAATAAAACAATTTCATGTGCGTTCTAGCAATTTTGCAATATCTATTATTTGTCTCACAATTTAGAACTATTAGTTTTACAGTTGCAGTATTTACATTTTTATTTAGTTGCAGTATGCAGGGGATTTAAACTAGTTTAAATTTCCTTTGGTGCCTACAGGTTGAGCTTTGTTCTTTCTCCTGCTTCACATGAAGGGGAGAAGTTTAATAATGCTATTTGTCCTCTGTTCTATTATTATTATTTGTCCTCTGTTCTATTATTACTATTTGTCCTCTGTTTTATTATTATTATTTTGCCTGCCTGGGTTACGGGAATGTTCGCCATCGCGGCCTGTTTCTCGGTTCGGGCCACGATGGCCCAGAAAGCAAGGGCATATGAAGGAATAGGGTGGGTTTTAGTCAGAAGATGTGTGCTGAGGTTTTTGGTTTGTAGAAGTTAGGGAAAATCATTCAATGAATCCCCAAGTGATGATTTTCACCCCAAAAAAAAAAAGCGCGATAAAGTCTACATCAAGCAGCGTTAAACAAGTCTAAGTAAAAAAACCCTCTTTTTCAGAATGGAAGTCTTATTCCACGTTCTTCCTTGTTTTATGCCATACTTTTTAAGTCCCGGTAAGACTGTTAACCGTGACCGTTGTTAACTTCCGAAGGTCATCCACTACTAATCTACCATTATATTTCAGCTTGGATAGTGAGATAGTTTCCAATGTAAAAATGTAAAACAAAATCTATGGACAAGAAATCGACGATCATTATTTTCATTATTAATCAGAAGATGAAGGTTTTAACAAAACCTATAATAGGTATACCGAAAACTATAATTATTATACTATACTCTGTATATATATACAATCAGTACAGTTATGTAAAGTTTGGCAGACTTTACATAACTGTACTGATTGTTGAACCATTCCGACAGAGCAAATAGACTATTTAATGGTACTATCCCAACGACACATCAAGTGCATCCCTATTGCATTTTAAAAGCCGACCTGCATACTGGCATCTTGAAACCTAACGTCAGACTTGATGAGTTAATCCGAAGCCGTATTACAATTATAGTTAATTCGCACATCTGAGCATCGCAACAGATGGTTGTATCGTGGTGCGACGCGAGTGGCGAGAGTGTAAAGTGGCACAACACGAGTGCTGCCATTGACGCGAACCGTTCATAGTAAACACTGCGCCGGCGCACAGGGCTGGCGAAAGTTGTTTTCGATTGAAGACTTTTGTAGAATCTCTCACATTATAGCGTATGCTTTTTTAAGGGTTCCGTAGCTAAATGGCAAAAAACGGAACCCTTATAGTTTTGTCATGTCTATCTGTCTGTCTGTCAGTTCGTCCGTATGTCACAGCCATTTTATTCCGAAACTATTAAGACTATACACATGAAAGGTAAAAAATGGTAGGTAGATGAATTATGTGAACCACTTTCCAATTTTAACAAAAAATAAATAAAAATTTTTAATTAAGGGGGCTCCTCATACCTACATGGAACTGAAACTGAAAATATTTTGTTTCATGAAACCTATGCGTGTGTGGTATTTATAGAATGGTTTTTAAAATTAAATTGAGGTTTCTAAAACCACTTTACCACTACACAAAATACATTTTACCACTTTGGAAGCCTCCGCATTTTACCCTCTAACTTCTATAATAATGGAGTGAAAAAACTAAAACGAATAAATGCTGTAGATCTTAATGTAAACATTCAACGAAAATTAGTTTGAACGAGATCGGGTCAGCACTTTTTGAGATATAGCATATTTTCTAAAACTACAAATATAACTTTGTAATTCATACAAACACTATAAAAAAGAAAGTTATTTGGCGTTGTTACTACGGAACCCTTCATGGGCGAGTCTGACTCGCACTTGGCCAATTTTTTATTTTTTGTTTGGTGCGAAAACCATTAAATGACCTTTGCCGCTCTTGGTGAAGCGGGTAAAAAAAATAGGATTTCTACTATTTAAATACCAAATTTCATATTTCTCTTCATATTTTTCTGTAGTATTAGTTTGGTATGGATTTCCGCAAAGTTAAGCATGATTATAAAATACTGTCACTTCGCACGCATCTTGATCCGCGTGGATTTCGAAATAATTAATAGCACTCACAAGTAATGTTACTACGCATGCAAAATTTTTGAATTGGGTCATTACTGACGGAGCCCCTACATACAGATTGTAACTCTTTATAATATTAGCATAGATGTCGTAGTACAGTTACGTCAACCTACACGTATGCCTGCCCGGTGAATTAAAACTCGCCAAACTAAATCTGCAAAAAATCTTAGTATCTACAGTATCTTACAGTATTTTTTTTTATAATTCAATAAGTATAATTGAACGCATTGGATTAAATACGTTATTTTTAATTGATAACAGGGTTGCGTTTGACCATCATCTCACCTGATGGTAAGCGATGATGTAGTCGAAGATGAAGCATGCTTACCGTTACCTAGAAGTAACTTAGGTTCATTTTTTGTTTACCTGACGTAGTCCACCGAGCTCTAAGATTTCTCGGGAAGAACTCCTTCATTTGAATGAACCTATATACGTTAAGAAACAATTGTCATTGCCGACAGCCCTGCAAGTAACGGCGAACAGAAGTGTGCCGCAAGTTTTCGCTAACGGTGTCGGCGCCGGCGCAGGGCTCGGCGCTACGGCTGGGGGTGGCCTTATAGCTGTCATTATTTGACCAGAAGTAGGTATAGAGCATACACCATAAAAATAAAGTTTCTTTTTATGTTTGTCTTCACTAGCCGTGGTTGACGGTAGAGACCCGCTTTTGTACCTTTTATGTTGCATAAAGTTTTAATAAATATAGATCGATCGTCATGTGATTGAACAGTCTCTGCGTCTCGGGTTCGATTCCTGAACCGAAACAAATGTTTGTATGGCTTTCAATTAGTTGATCCGGGTCTGGAAGTTTGAGAAATTTCTAGTGTGGGGGCAATGCTTTTTTGCTTTATACATACTGCCATCTTCACTTGCCTTTTGGTGATGATGAGCCAGTTCCTCATCCAGAGAGTCCAGAGCTTAGATCATACTTTTTTTTTTTTTTGGGGTTTGGAAATCATCGAATGGCTTCTTCCGCTCTGGGTCAAGCGGAAGGGTATGTCAGATTTCTACTGACTAAAAACCCACCGTGTTCCTTCGGCTGCCCTATTCCGGGGCTGCGGTAACTCGGTAGAACTTTCCCACAAACCCCGGCAGGCAATGGCCCTATGAGGCCCCGTCACTGGTGTTGACAGCTCCTTGAGGCGCGCGTGGAACACGACGCGCCGCCGACCGGGGCCTGGTCCTTACCGGACGGTGAGCGACCCCTGCTCGCCGTCCGCAGGCCCGCGCCTAACGGTGGCCGGAAATCGGCTCGTGATCCCCGACGCCCGGGGCGTCTCCCGCGGCGGCTAGGGCGCGAGGAAGAGAGTTGCCTCTCCCTCGCGCGTTCGGCCTACTCCTTCGCTAGCATGACTGCTTCGCAGAAGGAGGCGACCGCATCCCATTCCCTCTCGCTCCGCACCATGGTCTGAACCAGAGCAGGGCGCGAGAGGTCGCCGCCGCCGACCGCCTCTACGAGGACAGAGTTTAGATCTTGCCTGGTAAATAGATGCTGACGAGGTCTTAAACTATCCCTCCTTTGTTTTGAATAGATGGTTGATATAATATCTACTTGTTCATTCAGTCATTCTGTAAAAAAGTAAAATTCTATTTAAACGGTCCTGCAATTAACACAAAGTACGAAATTTGAATTTCTTTGATATGACATTCCAAAATAAACCAGCTCTACCAAACCGTCCGCGTCACCACAAAGATGTTATCGGCAAAAAACATTTAACCCACGTGCTCATCTCTCGTACCTATTGCTATCTCTTCGCCACCATTAGTTGCCTGGTAGAGAATTCCAACGGCATTAAATCCGCTTTTGTACTATCAGTTTTAATCGCTTAAATTTCGGGGAGTGTGGATGGAATTGCAAAAACTAATTCCTCTAAGCCCGTTCCACCATCAGACTACAAGACAAACGCAATGCGCCATCGTTACTTGGTGGACATCCCGCACAGGGAATACTTTCATTGTGCGTACGGCTAAGGAGTGGAATTCCCTGCCGGAGTCTGTTTCCTGACAGCTATTTAACCTTGGGTCTTTAAGTCAAGAGTGAATAGGTTACTTCTAGACAAGAGTGCAAAACTAACGCCGCGCCGGGGCACAAGTGCCTCTACGTCGTCTTGTGGAAACTAATAACACACACTTCATAGACATCGATATTTTCACTCTTTCTAATAAAAAAATTAAAACACTCGCTATCAGTGCATTAGCATCTAAATTGTAATAAAAATATTTAAAACTAACTGTTAAATTTTATTCATCCGTTATCGTTTTCGATTCAATATGTTATTGATTGATCCGTGGACAATAGTGTGGGTTATGTGTTTACCTACATATCTTAAGAACATTAATGTAATATAACATGTAACTGTTTTTGTCCCTAATAAATAAATAAAGAGTGCTTCATCTTCGACCACATCCTCGCTTACCATCTGGTGAGATGGTGGTCAAACGCAAGTTTACCAACAATAAAAAAAATGTGTATGAGGTGTAAATAAATAAATAACCCGTAAATTCAATGCAATTTCAAGCTACTATTATGAAGTCAAGTCCGTGACGCCATCTAAGTTGAAAGTGCAAATGTTTTGGCTCGCACATTTGTCAGCACTGTCCCTTTCTGCCGACAATTTAAACTGCATTACCCCGAATATGGAGTGTTCTCTCACGTTAAAGTCCGACATCACCGGTGTGTGGACCTCTCACTTTCAATTGCTAAACTAAACTTAATGTAATGCAGCACAGGAAAAATGTAAATTGATCAGATTGATTCATACGTATTTTTAAATAATAGTTTTTATCCATTGAGGTAGCTCGTGGTTAAGTAATAACAACCGTATGGGTTGATGTTCAAGGAAAAACACCAAAATTGACCATTAATATAATATCGAGATTCCCCGAGCCTCGCAAAGGATGTTAAGACGTTGGTCCCGGCTTTCATTTCTATATCTTTGCCAGGCGTTACCGGTAGCTAGTTAATCTATCACTAGTCTTGTCAAGAGGTATAGGGTTTTCCAGCTACGGGGTGTACACTAGAACCTAACTCAGCTGCATTTGGTTAGTCAGGAAACTAAGGAAGTTAGCAGAACCATTCATGCACATTATTTCGGGTAATCTAGGTATATCATCACAACTGTTCTCAAAACAGTGAAGAAAAATATCGTGAAGAAACGGCATGTCCTAAGTGGACCAATAATTTGAAGACATCCACCAACCTTTACTGGCTCTGCGTGGTGGATTACGGGCTTGCGTTATAGGCTGGGTAAGTTATGTTTTTCTTGTTCGAGAGTAGAAGGACCCGTATCTTACACTTAATAAAAATCTTTACTGCAAATCACGAGGTCGATACCCTCGTCTCACATAACGCACTAGTTTATCTACCAGATTTGTCTGTGAAGTTTCAGCTACAAATTAAAAAATAAATAACCTTGATGCGTTAATTTTCCTCATAGATCCAAAATGGTGTATTTCTCCTACATTCCACCATCGGTATGCGGCCTACATTATGACCATAATAAAATAAGATTTGCCAAAAAACCAACCGTATAATCTTAAACTTGGTCTGAGCGCGACAGCCGCGGCCGGTGGCGTTGGCGGCGCAGTGAATGTAATCGCAAACCATTTAAGTGCTAACGCGTTGTGAATTGCCGTAAATTATAATTAGTTTGGCACAGCGAATTAAGTATATATTTTTATTATCTTTACACTTATAAAATCTATAAAAACTAACACTCGTTTGCCGTGTTATCCAGTTACTGGTTTGAACAGTTAAGTACTGTTCAGATAGAATTCGCTACGTCTCAAATAGTTGGCCGCATCCAGTTAGACTAGTCAACCACAACACAGTTGGGAAAAGTTTGCTTAATGTATTTATTTATTCTAAGTAGAACCAATAGCTAATCTGCATACATTAATTTCATTGATTAATCCTTACTAATATTATAAATGCGAAAGTAACTCTGTCTGTCTGTGTGTTACGCAATCACGCCTAAACTACTAAACCGATTTTAATAAAATTTGGTACGGACATAGTCTAGAGCCTGAGAAAGGACATAGGCTAATGCTGTAAGGAGGCTGTAAGGGATTGAAATAGGGGATGAAAGTTTGTATGGAAATTGCGTCATTTTTAAAGCTAGAAGCTTGGAACTTATTTTTTTTGACTTTTGATTAGATATTAATAAACACGTCATTCAAATTATATATGAGTTTTGTTTTCAAAATCATTAGCCTAAAAAATTAAAAATGCTGCCGAAAGTCCCTATTCCGCGCGGATGAAGTCGCGGGCACAGCTAGTTAATTATAATAATTGGTTAGATAGATAGAATATACTTTATTGTACACCAAAATTTAAACACACCTATTTAACTATATTGCTTATTATATGGTAACAATGGCGGTCTTATCGCTGAAAGCGATATCTTCCAGACAACCTTTGGAAGGACTTTAAAAACTTTAATTAAAGTGGGGAGGGCTAAATTAGTGTACTTACTACATTACTCATAAAAACAGAGAAACAAAAATTATTTAAATATTAAAATAAATAAATGTATATGCAAATATATATATATATATATATATATAAATGTAATACCCAGGTAATTAAATATAAAATACATATAATGTGTTCTTTAACATCAAGTGGAGAGAAAACAAAAGAATAGTCATAAATTGGAATGAAAATAATTAGCAACCGAGCTTTTAAAAGTAGCCAGTGACTGAGCTTGTCTTACTGACACCGGCAATGCATTCCACAAACGAATAGCTTGCACCGTAAACGATGAGCCATAGAATTTAGTGAAATGTGCAGGCATTGAAATTCTCAAATTCTCCGATGATCTCAAATCTCTTACATGTGTGTCATGAAGGAACTTAAAGCGTTCTTTGAGATAAAACGGAGTTGTAGGATTGAAGAGAATACTGTAAAGTAATGATAAAATATGTGCATTCCGGCGAAGGCGGATCGGCAGCCACTTGAGTTTAATGCTAAACTCAGAAACATGATCATATTTGCGCAAACCAAATATGAATCTGATACAAAAATTTTGGAGTCGTTCAAGTTTATCTAGCTGCACTTCAGTAAGATCTGGATAACTTGCATCAGCATAGTCGAGAACAAGGAGAAGAAGGGATTGGGCAAGCGCAATTTTAGTGGCAGTCGGCAGGAAATTGCACAATCTGCGCAAAGACCCCGCAGAGGCAAACAGTTTGCGGCTTACTTCTTGCAACTGGGGACCCCAAGGCGAATCCCTATCAATATAAATACCTAGGTCTTTTACTGAGTCACAGTAAGGTATAGCAGTTCCATCAAAAACAAGCCTAGGGCTGCCAACAATAATGACTTGAGTCTTCGCAGGATTAACCCTCGAACCATGATTCAAACTCCAATCAGAAATACGCGCTAAGTCTTTATTCACAATCTTCACCGCCACAGACAGTTCTTCAACGGGAGCTTGCGAATAAATTTGCAGATCGTCAGCATAAAGGTGATAGGATGAGAGAAGATCATTTGAAATAGAATTTATAAATATGGCGAAAAGAAGAGGAGAGAGAACGCCCCCCTGTGGTACGCCAGCAGTAGTATTGCACCATGAAGATGGTGTACCTTCAATGCAAATACGTTGTCGGTGGCCACACAGGTAACTACGAAACCAATCAATTGCTGTTGGAGATATGTTAAGAGAGCAGAGTATACCGATCAGGACATCAAAATCGACAGTGTTAAAGGCGTTGCTGAAGTCCAGTAACGAAAGGACAGTCAACTTCCTATTATCCAAACCTGATCTGATATCGTCAGTAATTTTAACTAGAGCTGTAGTAGTGCTATATCCTGAACGAAACCCGGATTGGTGCAAATTTAGGAGTTGGTTTTTACAAAGGAAGGCACTAAGTTGATTGTGGATAAGGCGTTCGAGGACTTTGGATAGGAACGGTAATATGGAAATAGGGCGGAAATCAGAGAAAGAAACAGGATTAGACTTTTTAGGGAGAGGAGTTATCTGAGCTTCTTTCCACAAAGATGGGAAAACACCTTAGGATACGGAATAATTGAGGACATGGCAAATGACAGGAAGAATTTCGTCCAGGATAGGGAGTATCTTCTTACGGCTAATACAGTCATTACCAACGGCATTTGACGTTATAGATAGCATGCTCTTCTTAACATCACAACTGGTAAATTGATTAAAAATAAAAGGAGAATAATTGGGAGTTGGAAGAGAAGAAAGATTATTTAGAGTATTGGTTTTAACAGCACCATTGAAGCTACAAGAGGTGGAAAAATGTTGATTGAGCGATTCAAGGTCTATATCCTTAGGAATAGACTCTTGACGTGACTTCCCAATTCCCATAGATCTAAGAAATTTCCAGACTTTAGCTGGATCACCGTTTTCAACGGACTTATGAATGTGGCGGCCTTGGGCATCCCTACAAACCAAGTTGCTGCGATTTCGGATAGCGACGTATTTTTCTCGACTTTCTCGACTAGGTCTGCACTTGAATTTAGACTTTGCTGCTGCCTTTCTTTGTAAAATTACTTTCACGTCATCTGTTAGCCACGGAGCAGGTAGATGCTTAATCTTTACCAAACGAACAGGCGCATGCACGTCATAAAGCTTGTTAAGATTGGAATTGAGGAGGTTCACTTTGTCATCAATCGACTCTGCATGAACAAGATCAGACCAGTCAATATTGTTAGCATCTTCCCGAAGACTTTCCAAGTTCATTCCACCAAAACTGCGCTGAAGAATACTTTTGGGTTTTGACTTAGGAGGGCGAATTTTGTAGGAAACGTAAATTAAGTCATGGTAAGAGAAAGCGTCGGCTGAACATTGCCCATGTGTTGCGTATAAGAAACAAAAATTGTTAGTTCATTTTGATATCCACTTTGCACCAACAAGCACTACGAAAATAGAAGTAGGTATAAATAAAATAAGTCGCAAGATGAGGTCTGCTATTACTTTATTGAGATACCTACAGTGTATCGCATTTATTTTTATGCATACCAATAATTATATAGGTATTGAGATAGTGTTATTTGCTAGTTTTTCAACCGACGACAAAAAGAGGAGGTTATCAATTCGACGCGTATATTTTTTTTTTTTTTTTTTTTAATGTATGATTATCGATTACTCAAAGACGGCAGAACCGATTTGGAAAATTCTTTTTTTGATTGAAAGGGTATACTTCGATATTGGTCCCATTTTCATAAACGTCAGGATCTGATGATGGGATCCTGGAGAAATCGAGGGAACTCTTCAAATATTATAGGCACACCTATGTCGTTTTGGGTATTTATTATAGTAACTTGTGCAGTTGCTCTCAAAAAGTACCATTTGAGGAAGTGGAACTGATGATGAAGACCACAGATGGCCGCCGAAACTACTCAATAATAAGTATTGAGTGGATTGCGATTCGATTACTTGAATATGGATGTTACGCACTTTATGCTCGTCACAATGCATATGGTGATGTAGAGCTGATGGTGAAGTACCAGGAGAACTCCTCAACAATTAACGGCCCAGCATTGGGAAAAGCAATATTTTGTAAAAGGTTATAAGTAGTTGATAATTAGGCTCTTGTAACTAGGTAAATTAAAAATAGACCAACTAAAAAGAGTGAAATAAAAACTTTTTACCAAAAAATTAAACCGAGTCCCAAAAAACACTGCAAAGTGAAAAATAACTTTAATTTCGGAAGTCGGTGCCAAAAACGAAAATACAAAACTAAAGACACCGACTACCGAAATTAAAGTTATTTTTCACTTTGCAGTGTTTTTTGGGAGTCGGTTTAATTTTTTGGTAAAATGTTTTTTTCTGAACTGCTAAGCCGATTCTATATTTCTAGGTGCTCTTGCGCTCTGTATAGTTTCAAATAGTAGTACAATGCAATGGAGTCGAAACTTCGAAAATCTTGAAATCACTTATCAATAAATTTTCGTTTCAACGAAATGACAACAGCTATCACTGATATTTTGCCTAAAGTAACTTTTTAGCTATACTCTATGTAATCTGCCGGGGATGCGGAAATGTTCTAACGAGGTACCGCGGCCCCTGAACGTAGGGTGGTTGAAGGAATAGGGTGGGTTTTTTTGTCAGTAGAAGTCTGACACTCCGTTCAGCTCCGCCCAAAGCGGGAGATGTGATATTGAACCCCGTAAATAGTCTCAAGTTCCTACTTTTAGTGTAAGGTATTAAAAACTCGTATTTGGTGGCGTTCCGGTTGGGTTGGCACTTTCCATCTCAACCGCGCAGGACCAATGCCTTACATGACATCACTGTGAAAATAAGACGATATAAGGATATATTTAACTAATAAAATTATTAACTAATTATGAATGCGAAAGTTTGTATGTTTGTGTTTCAATCACGCAAACATTGCTCACGAAATATGGCCTAAACATGGGACACAGTTTAGTTTGAAAAATATATTTTGGTACGATGTTCCCCGATTTAGCTATAATATAATATTTATTACTTGGTTACAATTTCGCTGTTGAATATTTATACAACTTTGAATAATGATACCTAATATTGCGGAATCGTATATATGTACATACATCCCTGCTATATCTTGAAGATAGAACTGGAGATTATGTGCTAGACTGATCTGACGCAGACTACTTAGTCTTTTTCAATTAGTTTAACGGATCTTCGCAGACGGGACGCGTATCAATTTCAAAGAACAAATAAAGGACATTTTCTAATATCGAGAGGTCACCGCAGTTCACGCGTCTGGCGGCCGTTGACCCCGTAATACTTTTTTTTTATTGAAAATAGGTTTGCGTTTGATCACCATCTCACCTGATGGTGAAGTGATGATGTGGTCGAAGATGGAGCACGCTTACCTTAAAGTAACCTATTCACTCTTGACTTAAAGACTCCTAGGCTATCGGGAAACACAGACTCCGGCAGGGAATTCCACTCCTTAGCCGTACGCACAATGAAGGTATTCCCAAAAAGTTTTGTGCGTATGGGTGGGATGTGGACCATGCAACGATGGCGCTTCGCCGTTTGTCTCGTAGTCCGATGAAGGAACGGGCTTGGCGGAATTAGATTGTGTTATTCCATCGCACACTACCCGAAATGTACTGTGTATGTGTGAACCGATAGAAAACTGATAGACCTGCTTAAGATCTGCTTGGGTTTTTTTTTTCGCAACTTGACAGTTTTTTTTTCGTTATTAGCATCGCTAAATTATGGATTTTTAACTTTCAATATCTAATATTTGCGGAAACATATGTACTTTTTTAGGTTTCTCTATCTTGCACGTCAAAACAAAGCAATGCGTTGATGTGATTTTAGAAGCGAGATAGTTGTAAGGCTAAGAATGACATTTTTTATCAGGAAAAGTATATAATTTCTACGGATAATTAGTATACAGGGTTAATTGTAAAACACCGAAAACCTCTCAGGGCTATGTTACTAACATCATAATCAACAACTTTTGAACTATGACTTTTAAAAATTCGTCATATTTTAGTTCACCAGATTTTCAGAAAAAAATTAAAATATTTAAATTGAACGCTCTAAATGTTACGGAGATTATGCGAAGCAAAAGAAAGCGATAGTATAAATCGCTTTTTCATACATACGTAACATTTAGGGCGTTCAATTTAAATATTTTATTTTTTTATGAAAATCTGGTGAACTAATATATGACAAATTTTTAAAAGTCATAGAACAAAAGTTGTTGATTATGATGTTAGTAACATAGCCCTGAGAGGTTTTTGGTGTTTTACAATGAACCCTGTATAATAAAGAGAATCATTAAGCGTCGGACTTGTGATCGACAGGTCATGGGTTCGAACCCCACGCATCACAGTATTGCCGTGAACCCACTCCAGATACAAGCATATTTAGGTTAGTTTTATTTAAATAAAGAAACTATCAGGTAATAGCTTTTTAAATCCGTAGCACGTAAACTGTCAAGCAATAGCAAAAGAATAAGTAAAAAATTTCGCGAATTCTTTCAGCTCCATTGGTATCGTACGACGCTCTACTTTTTGATCAATTTGATCACTTTCAGGAGGATCGTGTTAACTTTCACTTTCTTTACAAACAGCTACAAAATTAATATAAAAAGTTAACCTACCGGAGACGTACGAAACGTATTTTTTTCAAGACTAATAGGTAATGACGCTGCTATTTCAAGCCCCATTTCGTTCTTCCTGTAGCATACCATAAAAGAGACTTATGTATGAACTGAACTTGGATATTAAACTTTTCCAGGTATGTATAATGTATGTCTAAAATCAAATTAAATACAATTAGGCGTTTAATGTTTATTAAATAGGCTTGCGTTTGACCACCGTCTCACCTAATGGTAAGCGATGACGTGGTCGAAGATGAAGCACGCTTACCTAGAAGTTTTGTTTTTTTAGTTTTTTCTGTGTTTCCCGACAGCTACAACCTAGGAGTCTTTAAGTCCAGAGTGAATAGGTTACTTTTAGGTAAGCGTGCTCCATCTTCGATCACATCATCACTTACCATCAGGTGAGATAGTGGTCAAACGCGAACCTATTATCAATTAAAAAAAAAGTCTCCATATTTTAATAATTTCTTGTCATTTTCAACCGACGACCAAAAGAGGAGGTTATCAATTCGACGCGTATATTTTTTTTTTCTCTTTTTTTTTATTTTTATTTTTATGTATGATCACCGATTACTCGAAGACGGCTGAACCGATTTGGAAAATTCTTTTTTTGTTTGAAAGGGTATACTTCGAAATTGGTACCATTTATCACCAAGTCAGGATCTGATGATGGGATCCTGGAGAAATTGAGGGAACTCTTCAAATATTATAGGCACACCTATGGCGTTTTGGGTATTTCTTATAGTAACTTGTGCAGTTGCTCTCAAAAAATACCATTTGGGGTAGTGGAACTGATGATGAAGACCACAGATGGCCGCCGAACCTACTCAATAATAAGTATTTCGTGGATTGCGATTCGAATACTTGAATATGGATGTTAAGCACTTTATGTTTGTCACAATGCATATGGTGATGTAGAGCTGATGGTGAAGTACCAGGAGAACTCCTCAAAAATTAACGGCCCAGCATTGGGAAAAGCAATATTTTGTAAAAGGTTATAAGTAGTTGACATTTAGGCTCTTTTAACTAGGTAAATTAAAAACCGACCAACTAAAAAGAGTGAAATAAAAACTTTTTACCAAAAAATTAAACCGACTCCCAAAAACACTGCAAAGTGAAAAATAACTTTAATTTCGGAAGTCGGTGCCAAAAACGAAAATACAAAACTAAAGACACCGACTACCGAAATTAAAGTTATTTTTCACTTTGCAGTGTTTTTGGGAGTCGGTTTAATTTTTTGGTAAAAAGTTTTTTATCACATAATTTCCATTAATTTCCCTTTTAGCTTTCGTAACTTTCCAATTCTCCTTCCATACACATTTATATTTAAACAAATTCAGTGAACCTTGCAATGCTTAGGTCCTTCTAATAAGATTTATCATACCCTAGTTCAACATTTAGCAATGTGAACGTGAAGTAACTCAAGTGAAATATTCAGAATTGCATCGTGAGAAGAGTCGCACGTTTAAAAGAATATTAAACCGTGGGTACAGTCATCTATAAAAATCGCTTGTCCACAGTATCACGTAGGATCCTCAGTTATTTCAGTCACATTAACCACCGCCAAGATGAAAACTTGGAAAAGCTGATCATATGTGCCAACGTGGAGGGTAAGAGTTCCAGAGGGAGGGTCCCATTAAGATGGTTGGACCAACTGAAGCAGAGCAGTTTCCATAGGTTCAAGGAAATGGTCCGAGTAGCTTCTGACCGCAATGAAAAATCCTGGAAAAGAAAACTGAAAATCCTGACCAATCACTGGGTGAAGATTGGTGATCGTTGTCTTCAGTCATGAAGGGGCGACCACAGAGAGAGTGAGACAGTCAGCTCCATGTCGGCGGTAACATCGCTAGTGCCTTTATTTCGTAAATATCAATGCAGTTGACTGTACGATACCTATTCAAATCGTCGAGAAAGGCAAGTACACAGAATGTGCAAGCGTGAAGAGTTAGTTTGTAAGTTTGCATGTGGTAGTCTTCGGAACTTATGGTCTAATTCTAAAAACTTTAACTTTGGTAGAAAGCTGCATTATGGAGTGCTATGGGTTATAAATTATTTAGAAATCCCCACAAAGGAAGGCGAAGTGCTAGTGTGAAATATGTATGTATAAGCGCGCTTTGGTAGTAAAACCAACTCGTATGGCGTGACGATAAACGCGTGCCATCATCCCTCTACGCCACCTAACGTGAGGGTGATAAATATTCTGTTATTATTATTATGCAATTAAAATAACAAAACCAATATATTGCTTTTATTAATGAAAAATCTATACTAATATAGAAAGCGGAAAAGTTATTTTGATTAAACGCGCTAGTCATCAAAACTTCGACTGGGATTTAGCTAGATTTAGGCTTGTAGCTTGAACAAGGTAAGAAGGCTACAAGGCTATTTTAACTTGACTGCAAAAGAAGGTCCCACGAAGTCCTGCGCAACAGCTAGATAGTTATAAATTCAAATATTAATAAGGATGTTTCACGTCTGCAGGGCATCCCGCGATGACCTTGTTTTTTATTAGTTAATTATTACCTACAGTAATTGACTCGTCTCGAAATCTGCGGAACCCACGCTCTCCCGTCACTCTTACGACGTGCAATCTAGGCCTCCACACCTCAAACAAATCAAGTCTGCGAATGGCACTAACGTTGCAATCAAATTATGTGGAAATGACACACACCAGAACGAAAAAAGACTGCCAAAGTGACGCATCATTTCGTCTCAAATATTTCAACAAAAACTTTGACCAAAATAATATAATATCGTTCAATCGAATACCGTTAGGACAGCGTGAGTCGATGGTTTGAGCAATTATCGACAGTTATCGACATCACATCACCAGACCGAGATATGTTAATTTAACCTGCACAGTCCTAGTTCCGTTATTTGTCAGTTGTCGTCGAATGATGGCGACGTTAGTAAAAGGCTATGGACGCAGGAGGAGTGAGGCAGTCCGATGGATAATGTAGGCAAATATTGGAATATCTTCTTCTACATATTAATAAAATTGAAGTGTTTGTCTGCGATTTCAAGATACCAAACTGTGTTTTCGCAATTGTTTTCGTATCTATAACTTATGAACACGAACTAAAATAAACTTTTAAAAAATTGTTTGTTTATCTTTGTTTTATTTCAGGGCTTATCTCTGGAACGGCTGGACCGATTTTAATGGGACTGAGGATTCATAGATCACTTAAAGATTGAGGAGCTTATAAGTTAACATATTATAGGCTTTATATCCCGGAATTCCCACGTAATTATGATTTACATTTCGTGAAGTGTGCGATGGAATTGTATTATCTAATTCCACAAAGCCCGTTACATCATCAGACTACAAGACGAACGGCGATGCGCCATCCCACTCGTACGCACAAGACGATGTGGAAATACTTTCATCGTGCGAACAGCTGAGGAGTGGAATTCTCCGCCGGAGTCTGTGTGTCCTGATAACTATAACCTGGGGGTCTTTAAGTAAAGAATGAATAGGTTACTTCTAGGAAAGAGTGCTTCATCTTCTACCATGTCATAGCTTACCATCAGGTGCGATGGTGGTCAAACGCAGGTCTATCAATAAAAAAAAAACATAACATCGCTGCAGCAGCTTCACGTGAAGCGTGGTTAATAGCCATATCTCCCTCACTAAATGTCACAATCTCCTCTCGGGTGTAGAAACATTTTAGATTATTACTGCCTCCATCTGTCTGTTTTGGTGAATTCCTCCAAACCATGCATCGGATTTCCATACGGTTTTCTGAAACAGAAACAACTCCAAACTAGAATGGTTTGTGTATATAATTTGCACACATGCAAAGCCGGGGAATGCCGTAAAATGAGCAGTTTACAGTTTGCTGCGTTATCATTATTATAACTAAATTAAACATGACGGTGCTAATAACCGTTTTCAGTAAGTCTCACCCATCGGGATCCGAACCTGAGACCAATAGCGGATGCCACGGACGAATCTATAAACGTACCAATCAATTTTAACGATCGATAGACTAACAGTGTACAGACCTACTAGTAGACCTACTAGTACACTGACGTATTAATAGGTTGGTAGTTTCTGTGTAAGACAGAATTGGAAGAAGTTAATAAAACGCGTTACACGTCGTACAGAAGACTAAAAGCACTATGAACAGAATTTATTAAGCTTTGACCGAAAAAAAAGCATTTTCCAACTCCGATAAACAAAGACAGTACATTCGTTAGCACCGCACATGATGCATAGGAAAGTTAGAAAAGAAATACAAGTATACTTTAAACTTAAGGGGAAAATAAGCATAATAACACGTGTACGCAAAACAGTCATCGCTCAGCATTATGCTATGCAAACATGCAAGACATTTACATTACGACCGAACTTATATCCTACTCGAAGAATTGGTTTTAATAAATCTGGCAGTAACGTCATGAGGTCAACGTAAAAAAAAATCCCAGCACTGGGAATGTTATAGGCGATTATGTTAATGTTATATTTTTTAACGTTTAGCTGCCTTTATATAACAACATTTCGTTTGATGTCATGATATTCCCTTAAGGCCTTAGACTCACCTCACCTTTTCTTCTTCAGTTCTCAACGTAGCTGCTGGAAAGGCCCCGATGCAAGCTTCCACGGAAGATGGAGGAGTCCCTCAGAGGGCCCTGGACGGCAGTACGGCTGCCACCTTCAACGCCGAGACCTGCACCCTCACGAAGGCTGAGAGTGTTCCGTGGTGGTACGTGAACCTTCTGGAGCCCTATATGGTGCAGCTCGTGAGGCTAGACTTCGGGAAGCAATGCTGTGGTAAGCAAAAATGACATGATTATTTCCCTTTTATCACTTTTTTCAGACGGATAATCATCAAATCACTCCTCATGATCTTATTGGGGTATTTTAGATATTCGTAGCATTTAAGAACAGTGTAAAAAGCTACAATAGTCTATAACGGCTAAGGTGCCAGATTTATGATCGAGAGTCACGGGTTCGAACCCCACGTTGCGTGAAACACTATTGCCGTGAACGTGAAATTATTCAGTTTAGTTGAAGGGCTCAACAAGAGTGCTAGTTATGTGAATGTTGATCTGGGGGCACGGCAGTGCCCCAGCCAAGACCGCACGGCCGTACCATACTTTTCTCGAAGCAATTCAGGCCATTTTCGACCCCTTATAACTTCGTTGTGGATAAAACTCGAAGCCTGAATTTTCAACAACCAAGCAGGCATTGTATAAACATGGTATATTTCAAATTTCATTCAATTTGAACTAGTAGTTTAAGAATTATAACGAGTCAAAGTCTAAGGCACTTAAGACTTAAGACAGACATAGTAGCTTCAAATTTAGAATACAATTAGTGTTTAGTGTATGAATCAAGGAAAAACTAAAATATTTTTCAGTTTCGGTCCAATTTTCTAGATACATCAACTGCATAAATAACTTTGTAATCCCATATATTTATATGGGATTACAAAGTTACATTTACAGTTCATTAATCAGTGTACCTGTATATAATTATGTATAATATAATAGAATAATATGTGTAGATAGGTATCTAGATATAATTATGTTCATAGGTAACTTGTAAAATGGTCAATGGAATAAAAAAACCAGAGAGAGGGCTTTAAGAAAATTCATTTTTGGTATACAAAAAGAAGAAGGAAAAAAGTAGGACTATCTACAAAAAGAAATGAGATCGCATGAAAACACAATATATCTCACAAGTAATACATAGATATTATATAAATTCCATCGTTTTTGCGATTGCCAAGTCAATCTATTTATTTAAAACGTTAAAGATTTTTAATATTGATATGGTCACTATAAGATGTTCTTAGGTTAGATAATTACGTAACAACTTAAGACAGAAGGTCCCTTAAGTAGGGACTGAATAATCGAATAACCGACTTGGTATTACATGGATCTCACAACTTTTTACGGTAGAAGATCTGAGTTGCGAGACTTGGTTTTTTTGACAAATATTGTTTTTTATGGGATAGAGTTTTAATTTGAAGACATTAGTGAGTTTTAAACACTTGAAAGAGTCTGATTGTGTTTTAATGATGAATTCTTCAATGAATTTCTACTTTTTATTTTTTATAGCTTTTTATAAGATTTACGTCAATAGTTACTCGAGTAAAGAACTATTTGACGGGTGCATGTTTCTGGCAATCAAATTCAAGATTAAGCGAACCAGTCAGTGATATCTCCCGCTCCAGAAATCAACTAAAATGAGAACCTGACAAATTACGATAGAGCATCAAATCATATATACGTATATATCATAATACGTATTAATTTTGAAATAATATGCATCGGAACGGCTTTTCTTGGAATACATGTTGACATAATGAAAATTGTTCACGAGGGTTGGATGGAAGTAACTGTAGATAGTGACATAATTCTGTAAGTTTTTTACAGAATTTCTTAAGCTTCTGTTTACTATCGAAGCTTTTCGTACGTTTCAAAAGAAGGTAAAAGCATTGCGCATACCCCACAGCTATGACGCCAGGATGACAAATTAACTAGCTCACATCAAATTATGACGGAAACAGAAACTTTTCTCGTAAGTCAAAGTTGGTTACCAAAGGTGACTGTGCCATCGTAGAAAATCACCCTTTCGAAAAGTTTCTCATTTTTTTATTGTTAATAGGTTCGCGTTTGACCACCATCTCACCTGATGGTAAGTGACGATTTGGTCGAAGAGGGATCACGCATTTCTACAGGTTTTTCAAGATTCGTTAAAAAAAAAATCTCCAAGTGAACGTCAAAAAGGGTTTGAACGTTGCGCAACTCTACCCAACCAACAAAATAGGGATTTTTAGGGTTCTGTACTTCCAAACGGAAAACGGAACTCTTATAAAATCACTTTGTTTTCCGTCTGACCGTCTGCCTGTCTATACCCTTTTTCCCAGCAACGCATAATAACATCAGACTGAAATTTATATGTATGAAATAGTAGGTTATACAAATTCATTAACCTGTAAAAAAGAGGCATGACTGTTTAGGTCGTATATTTTGCGATTTGCCAATCGAATGAAAACCTTTATCCCTACAAAACCAATAAACCTATAGGCTACTTCCCGTTAACCTCGAATAATAAAATTTTTCAAGCAGCTCTAAGATATTCCAGCTACTAATGCAGTAAGTTCTATTGTGTGATACTTAATTACCTACTTAGAAATATTCGTACGGATCTCTTGATACGCGCGTCCAGCTCGCTGATGGTTTTACCTAAACCTGAATCACACCAAACTATGATGGAACCAGAAACTTTTCAAGAGGGTTGGAGCTGGTAATGTCGTAAGTCGTAATCAACCCTTACGTAACATTTTCATTTCAGTTCATACTCGTAAGATTAAAACAACACATCTACCCAGCTACTGGAAGCCTTGTAAACTTAACAAACTCTGAAGGATTATGAAAACATCAGGAGGGCTGGATTTTATTACGATGTCACGTTGTGACCACATGTTACGTCACGATCAAATCTTTTGAATTACTTCCAATTTCTTCAGACTTTGATATGCTTCATCAAAGTTGGTATTTTATTAACATCAAAAGAGGGTCGGAGTATTGCACAACTCTACTCAATTAAAAACGCCCTACGTGTAACTCGGCTTGTTATTGACATTCATTGAAAACTTCTTAATTTAGGCGAAGTTTTACAAGTTGTGATGCAATAGAAAAACTGCAGTAATGTTAACTGGGGTGACGTCAACACCAATAGTAACAATTATAAAAAGTTCCCTTGTTTTACCTTAATTTAAATACATTCAAAGAATTAAAAAAAAAACCGTTACATCTTTACGTAACAACAAAGTGCCTTATGACACGGTTACAGCATCTCTTACGTGATTGTGCTTTTTGAATTTCATGGGTTTTGCCAGGCTCCAACAAAGGTTAAAAGCATTCTAAGAACACTAAGTTCCATATACATTTTTTCCATGTTAGTTTCTTTCATTTGATCCATGTTTAAATCCGCTCGATGTTTTTTGTACAGTATTTAAAGGTGCTGAAAGGTGTTTTATTTTTTATAACCAAGCCATAATTGTAAGCTTACTTGACTAAATGGTCAAGTAAGCTTACAATTATGGCTTCATAACTCCCGATAAGAGCAGTCTTAATTACATTTAAATACTACAGAGAGAGAGAGTGATTACAGAGTGAACTTGGCTCAACTTTTCGACAAGAAATAAAAATCCTCTTCATAATTACATAATCTGGAGACACGGTAGTGTTTCCGCCAAGACAAGCCCGGCGAAGCGCAGCGAATCGCTTTGTTTTTTTTTGAACCGTAATCATTTGGATTTGTATAAAATATATTATATATTTCGTAGGGCTTTCTCGACATCGTGGTATTAATCAATGTTGTTTGAAAAGTTGTGATTCGTAGTGAAGATACACGGCCCTATACACATTATTATATTCCACTTACCCTCACATATACCATAATATACTGAATATCTCAATAAAATTTCCCTTCTCCGATACAATATTTCTCTCAATGCTAGTCAACGAGTGAGTTCGTGTTCTCATCAAGATATGGCGGTGGCTGGCCCACTTGCCTTTACACCGTGGCGAGGTGCTAAACACACATAATCGACCATCTGTTTGTGATAGATAACCTCCTTGTTTATGTATATAGTGACCCGATACGTGGATTTTTTAACAACAATCTTCAACTATAACTCTTTGTGGAGTTGTTCATGTTACGGTTTTATGTAATTAAGGCGTTTTTTAATATTACTACGAAGCGGGAAAAGAGGATTTTATTTAATTGTAGATATTTTTTGTGCCTGTTCTGTAGTTGTCAAGTATGTTATAACAATTATAATATTTTTTTCCTTAATAGGGTGAATATCCCGGCGGCAAATTTTACGTGTCCACGTTGAGAATTGAGGTGTTAAATGATAGGATGTTTCTTATTTTTTTTTAGTTAACTACGTTCTTTGGTTCAGTTAGGGCCACATTTTTTTATATATAAGCGTATATATATAATAATCATGGAAAAATAATCGCCTTAAAATTCAAGTTTGGTGGCTTGTCCCAGCTCCATTTTTTGATATAATTGCATTCACCAAAGTAACAATTTAAGTTAGAATAACAAATAAACTAGTTTGTGCATGCATAAGATATACTACCTAAAACAGATTAACTATACTAGATAATCTAATTTAAAAGCACAGGATTACTCGATCAAAGTTTGTCCCAGCAAAAATCTAAATTTTGATAGCATTTTTTCAACTTACTATAACATGAATTTTCATGCGTGTGCGATCACTCGCGTTTTATTATTTGATTTGCCGCCAATAACGTAATTATTATCTTGAAGGAGACAGGGGACAAGAATTGTTCAATTTTTGGTGGATCGATTTGCTGTTGATTTTAAAGCATATATTGGTAAGCTACACGTTATATGTTACGTTATATATTTGGGTAACACATAAATCAGTGACAATAATTAAATTAAAACTTAAAAGCCCTATTTTCTATGATTTTTTATGCCTGGTTCCAATTTCGGTGGCTCAATTTTGGTGGCTTTGGTGGCGGTGGGTGATTTACACACGAAAACCAAAGGAAAGTTTTCTCACATCTCTCTCCTCATACCTGGAAGCCGCCGTTTCGTGGATGGACTTCTCTTTGATGACACAGCCTTCTCCGAACACGAGCTTTAGTCTATGGTGGATACATTTTCTAGAACTTGTTCTTTATTCTCCATGCCCATCAGTGCCAAAAAGACAGTGGTGCTGGCACGGGGCACCTCTGTGCACTCAACGATTTCACTCGACGCGGCGTTGTTATTGTAGTGGACAGGTTTTGCTATCTAAGGTCAACAGTGTCCAACAATCTCCCGCTCAAAGCGGAGATCGACATTCGTATCGGCAAAGCTGAGACCATGTCTGGGAAGCTCAGTACAAGAGTAAAGAATAACAATAACCTAACAATAAAGACCAAGATGATTGTCGTACAGGCATCAATTTCAAGCATACTGTTGTATGGAGCAGAGACTGCAGAGACCTGGACGTCGTATGCGACACAGGAACATCGCTTTAACACTTTTTAGATGCGGTGTCTTCGTAGGATCTTGGTCATATCATGGCGGGATAAATTTACAAATAGAGGGTTCTAGAAATAGCACAACTGCCTAGGTTAACCTCACTTCTCAAATAGAGATGCTTGCGTTGGCTAGGGCATGTGCACGTCATGTTTTACTTGGTGAAATAGCTAATGCCAAAAGAAGCGTTGGAAGACGTCTGCTCCGTTATAAGGATTGTGATTGTAAAGGTGTCGTGTATCGTCGATTTCGCGGAAGATTACGCGACACCTCGCAGCGCAACACGACACCGTCTATTCGTGTTAATTAGTTTTTAAGTGTTTTAAATTTGTTATGTATTAGTTTATTTATAAGTTTTTGTATTTGTTTATTGTTTTTTATGGGCCTAGTTGCCTGAAATAAAGGATATATTATTATTATTATTATAGTTTACTTTAAAATTGGTCATCAGGACTCAGGACACCTATTTTATTGATAGTAGGCTCGCGTTTGACCACGTTTGATGTTGTCGAAGATGGCGCACGCTTACCTAGAAGTAACCTATTCACTCTTGACATAAAGACACGCAGGTTATAGCTGTCCAAAAACACACTCTCGCTGACAAGAGAGCAATATGACATTGAGGCGGATCAACATCTATTACCGCGAACTTCTCTTCATTCGTCTGCAATAATATTATATGTATTGTTTGTATCTATACAACGTGTTTTTTGGTATTTATACACAAAATCTTAAGGGGTCACTGTAATTGCAACGACCACCCTTGAACACCATGGTGTTCTCGTGGAGGCAATTGGCGGCGGCAACCTCTCGCTCCCGTTTCAAGTCCACAACATGGTGTGGAGCGAAAGGGAATGGGATGCAGTCACATCCTTCTGCGAAGCAGTCATGCTAGCGAAGAAGGAGGTGGATGGTGTGAGGAAAATCTTAATGGTGACGTTTCTGGAAAAGTATTTTGACGGATTAGGTATACGTCAAAAGACGCCACAGTGCTCACACTCAGTGTACATTATTTTCAATTAAACCCCGTTTTGTTGAATCTGAATCGTAAATAATTAAAATAAAATACTCATCTATCTTATCACCCATAGGAGTGCAGCATTATAGGTGTAAGAAGATCAGACAGAATACGCAACACCACGCTACACTCTGTAACCGGTATAATCGACGTCAGTAAAAAATAAAGCTCAAATAAGATTGTACGGGTCACGTAAGTCGCATGACAGCCGTTGGGCAAAGGCATCCATACAATAGTGCCTCGAGATGGACTACGCCGCCGAGGCCATCTCAGAAAATATGGCGAGATGACTACTTTCTCTAGCTGAGAAAATCATTATATGACTCTTTCCACTCTGGGTGAAGCGGAATGAAGGGAGTGTTATATGTATTTCTACTGACTAAAAATCCAGCCTGTTCCTTCAGTTGGCCATGTTACTTACGAGATACCTGGATGCGTACTGTGATGGCTGGTCCGAAGACGTGCTTGAAAACAGCATTTGGAAGGATGTGGGGGACGCCTTTGCCCATCAGTGGGACATCAACGACTAAATAGGTACCCTTGGTATAGTTTCTTTAAAGATATATCAGGCAATAAGTAATACAAGAAACACATAGCCAGCCTTTGCTTACTAAACGTAGATATAATCAATAATTTCACGCCCCAGAGCTTAACACGTTATGTTAAATAATTTTTCATGATTAAATACAAACAACTTGCATAATTCATGGTTTCTTGTAATTATTTCATCTGTAATGAGTTCATTATTCTCGTTCAGATTGTTATGCGAAAGATGAGCTCGTGGCTAAATAACATCAATTAAACGGTTTGATCATCAAGATTAAACAACGCTCGCCGAGGTCGAGCCCTGAATGTAGAACCGTCATGACATATCGACGCTCTAATTATCAGAGTTCGTAACTCCATTTGAGTAAATTTTACAGGAGCAAGAAAAAACAGTTCTATTTATTCATTTATGGCAATATTTCAACTTGTGATTTAAGGGTAGAATTGATAGAGATTTTTTTTAATTATTTCATTGTATTTGTGAGAAAATTGACTTAAGTACAAACTTTTCTAGCCACGGTGTTTTTTTTCTAGCCACGACTTTTTATTTTTATAAATTGATAAATGTACATACCTCATCGTATAATCGTTTTTGGGAAATAAGAAGTATGCCATTGTATAGATTATAAAATACTGCACGAGATGGCATTAAAAATCCATTTTCGTTCTGTTTTTGGAGTTACGCATTTTGTTAATTAGACCGACGATTTCGAGATTCCTCTTAACTTGGAAAGCACGTAAAGTCGTGCCAGCTGTCATTTGTACATCTTTGACAGTCGTAATGACGTCAGAAGTCAGAAAATCTGACGATGGTCTTGCGAAGGGGTAACGTGTTACCCAAGTACTGGGTTTTGAAGGTCAGATCCATATAAAACACGAATACTCAGCATCATTCGATTAGACTTCAAACCGATCCCGACATAGTTGGAAATCGGCAAAGCTGATAATGATTTTCATAACAAACAGGCCTGTTGGTCTAGTGGTCAGTGGCCCTGACTTTGCGCATAGCGCAAGGTCGCGGGTTCGATTCCACCCAGGACAAATGTTTGTGTGATTAGCACAATCATTTGTTCTTTGTCTGGGTGTAATTTATCTATAACTAGCTTTTGCCCGCGACTTCGTTCGCATGGGAGGTTTTTCCCGCGTAATGCCCGCTTTCCACTGCGAGCGGAGCGGGCTCCGTACGTACTCCGTTTAACTCGCAACGGCTTTTTTCATACTAAGTGCTTCCACTGTGAATGAGCGGACTGAGCGGATGAAAAGAGTACAAAGAGTTATAAAAGTGGTCGCAGAGTTGAGCGGATTTCTAACGGACTCCGTATGGACTCCGTTCAACTCGCAACGCAAAATTTCATACAAATGCTTCCACTGCGAGCGAGTAAGAGGAACGGATTGAGCGAGTTAAAATGGGTCCGCTGCGTCATGGCGTCGCACACGAGTTTTGAACGGACTCAGCTCACCTCCCCCCAAGTAGCAAGCATTTATTTATAGTATTTACGTAATCCTCTTCACTGGAATCGTCAGACATCGTTATCGCAAAATTTACCGCGCAACTTTCTTCCTCTGTGGATCGCCTGGCACTGAGATATTTCTGCGCCTCCTCGCTCATCGCCCCGCGCCGCTGGCAATGGAAGGCAAACAACTCGCTCATCCGACCCCGCTAATTTCCCGCCTCACTCGCTCCGCAAAGCCCTCTGGCAGTGGAAGGCAAAATCTGAAACTCTTTCTTAGTGGAAGTGTACAACTATTTTTACTCCGGTCCGCTCAGATCATCAGCTCAGTTTCCGCCCATTATCCTTTTTTAGTGGAAGGCGGGCATAAATCCCGATCTCGTGGGAATTCTGGGATAAAAAATATCCTAAGTCCGTCTCCTGGTTCTAAGCTACCTCCCTACCAATTTTCAGCTAAATCAGTTCAGCAGTTCTTGAGTTATAAATAGTGTAACTAACACGACTTTCTTTTATATATATAGATATGAATGTATTTAGATATATATATGTGTATGTTTATCAGTTGTCTAGTACTCATAGCACAAGCTCTGCTTAGTTTGGGACTAAATGGCGTTGTGTGTGAAAGTTGTGGAATATTATTATTAAAAAAAACATTTTATTCTTATCAGTAGTACTCTCTTGTAAGATTATTTGTATTTCTTGTAAAAATGTACCGACGATACAGTCGAAATGTTTAGCGGAGGCAATGCTATTTGTTTAATAAAAGGTATGATGAAAGTTCACAAACTTGAAAAAAAGATCACGGAAATATTCGCTAGCCAATTAAAAATGCCCAGGAAATCGGTCATTTCATTGCGGAAAAGTCAAATCCAACTTTCATTTTCACCCTCGATTTCTCTCCACAGCTGATTGCAGAGCCTACAAAACAAAAGTATAATAAGCGGGTATAATGAATCAGTACAATAGGTCTGAACATCTCTTTGTAACAATCGTAGGGAGTGACTGTGGGCCTCATCATCGACTCAATAGCGGATGCCATTCTTTTTATTTTCTATCTAATTTCTCACTCGACTCAAATGCAAATACTTTTAATAGTCACACACTTATCTTTATGTATTAATTCGTAAAGCAAAGCCTTTAACTTTCCTATAAAAATTACGAGGACGAAGTTGTATAAAATTTGGCACAGTTTATGTTTATATGGAGATGGAGACAAATATTTTTGTATTTATTTACTTATTATATATTTTATCGCACAGGGTGATCTCGCATTGTGTAAATGTTCGAATGTCGACCACTTATGACCAGTACGCACCTATCTATTCTAGTTTAAGTTAGATTAAACAGTTTACATTAAATAAAGATGCTTTTAAATCTATTGATACACAGACCGCGATAAGATTGTTAACATGGGAGTTGAACCGGAGATACGTGTGTCAGTTGCTACGAACTGACACACGAATCTCCGGTTCAACTTAACACAAGGCTACCTCAGGTTTACTAAGATCAAAAGATTACCCTAACGTCCTTTTCACTACAGCCGAGTTCCGTGCGACTTCGGAAGTGCATTGTCTTCTAAACTATTCATTATTATGTCCGTGATGAATTACAAATTACATCGTGAATTAAGCAGGCATGTTTTTTGATACTTCCTTGTTAGGTACTAACCATTTATTTATTTACGTGTTATGTATTCTCCGTGCCGCTATATTACGGCCGCTATATGACGGCACCGCTATCCTAGGAAAACAAAGCTTTACGGGTAGTCAAAAGCCAGAAAAACTGACAGCAGTCTTGCCAATGGATATCGTGTTACCCTGGTACCGGGTTTTGGAAGCAAAACCTCAGCAGTCGCTCCGTGTACAACACTAGCTCTCAGCTGCAACCACTTAAATTGGAAGCCGACTCCGACTTACTTGGGAAACTCAACAAAATTTAGGGCCTATACTACCTCAGCGCTTCTCACTCTTTATCTCGCTCGCAAACTGCTGGCTGCGGTCACGCGAACAAGCGAGACAGGGTGGCAGGGAAAAGACTCCAAGACGCTGATAATTTAGTTTATTTCTTTTTACGGTGAAAATAATGGTATTTTAAAAAGTAAATAACATATGACCTGCTTTGTAGTTAGTTCAATTAATATGCAAAGTTTCATTATCTAATTTGAAGTTATTTTTTAAACCCAGCGGTTTATTGCTCGGTTTGGAGGTAACTTTGGATTTTTTTTTCTATCAAGAAAATTTTATGGAATCGTGTTTTCGTCAAACATAGTACCTAACATTAATCCTCAACTTTACCATATATTTATTTCAAAATTATTGCTGCAGTATTTTCGACATAACGGAGGATCATGCTAAGCCATTTGAGATAGGTAGGCTCTTAAGCAAGAGATTAATAATGTTATAAACAAAAGTAAGCAACGCCAAATTCTGTGCCCTAAATTGAATTGTATTTTTTTCAATTATCCGCAATTTTCCATTGATAATTTTCCAGATGATTGGTCAAAGGAGTTGAGAGACGCTTTCTAGCCATCATTGAATTACCATTAAATTAAAATATTGCGCAATGGACGATATATTACGTATAGAAAGCCTATGGAATGGCCTAAACAGCGGCATTTATCTATACTAATATTATGAAGACGTAAAATTTGTTTGTAAGTAGGGGGTAATCTCCGAAATTAATGATACAATTCTAATTTTTTTCTTTGGTAGCAAGTAGTAGTTATAAATAAAAATGAATTGCTTAGTCTTGCTCAGTCTTGAAAAGCCTTTCTGTAACAAAAATAGTACATTTTGATACAATTGGAGAAAGTTTGTTATTGCGTACGAGGCGGAGTTACGCCCGAGCCGCAAGGCGAGGGGGTTTTGGAGCCGTGTACTGCAGTAACAAATGTCCACGTGTATCAAACGACGTTTTTCAATACACTTTCGAAGAAAAATACTTGCTCCGAAAATGACGACGCATTTTTATTTGAATTCCATTGAAGAAAATTATGCAAAGTTGCCATATATTTATCTTCGATTTAGGTGGCAACTGGCTATCGCAAACATTTTGAGCCTCAATCACAATACCTGGCGGCGTAGCATCTAAATTGTTCTCATCAAAACTTAAATTCGACATACTCACGCAAAAAACACAAATTAATAAGATTTAATTTACTTTTCACCGCGCTTTACCTTCGCGGGTTAAAGGAGAAGCAAAGGTATGAAGCCGCAAAACAGCCTGATATTAAAATAAAATATATATATTTTTTAATTTAGAATACAAATAAATGTTAATCTAAATATATATAACTCAAAGGTGACTGACTGACTGACTGACTGACATAGTGATCTATCAACGCACAGCCAAACCACTGGACGGATCGGGCTGAAATTTGACATGCAGGTAGATGTTATGACGTAGGCATCCGTTAAGAAAGGATTTTGCGAAAATCCCACGGGATCGGGATTTACACGGGAAAAACTTCCCACGCGGGCGAAGCCGCTGGCACAAGCTAGTTTGTTGATAAAAGCAAAATTAATGTTTATTTCTGATATTCTGTTCATAAACACAATTTTAATTTTCATTAAATATAAGGCCTTAAAAACATGCGCCTCTTTGCTGAGAAAAAAAAAAACAATCAACGCCGAATATAGGGAATTGCACTGACTTAATAATTGGTTTAAAAAACCCACGTGTGTAAAAAATGAAAAAAATCCACGAGTGTGAAATACATTGCATGTTGAACTTAATCGTAGTGCGACAAGAGCCAGTTTTCAAGGAAGTGTATTGAAAAATCTATTGCAATAGATCTTATTTGTAAAATGAACTTTTAAGTATTACATAGAGTTCAAAATCTGCATCATTCAGTTCAGTTATCATTCGTTCAGAAATGTATCTAAATAATACCTTTTAAATAAAAAGTAGGCATTCTAAAAACCAATTTTTCTTGTTAAATTGCCAGTTATTGTCAAATCATCATTCCTCATAATATCATAGTAACTTTCCTGCAATTTAATCGGATTGCTTTCACTTGACACTAGTGATTTGCGCCCGACGGTGCCTGTCGACGGTTCTCGTCAGAGCCGTAATGACAGTGTGCAGGGTCTTCTTATATTAAATGATTGTTAGAAAGCGCAAGACCGCACACTGCGCGGTCTATGGAAGTCTCTCGGTAACGACATAAAATAAGGACGACGAAGACATAAATTTATTTCAATTTTTATGTAGCCCTACCACAATTTTTAACCCAAAGGTTGACTGATAGAGAATGTTTTAGAAACTGCGAACATATTCATATAGCAATGAGATGTCTCGTAACTTGCAACACTTTACACAAAATAAGGAAAATACTCGGTCTATTTTAAATACGAAGACAATTCATCAGTTTGTGCAACTGTACCACATTTTTGAGATGTGTAACTGTAATGCAATTATTGTGCAACTGAAGATGCACGGGTCACGTCGCACTTTGCGAGTTGCACAACAGCGCGCTACAGAAACATTGGCGGTGGGCATTAAATAAATTCGTCGCTATTTGCTTAGAATACGAAATAAGAAATTGAATGGAGATTATGTTTCTAATTTAGGATTTTATAATAGTATACTATCTTGTCCATTGTCGATTTAGATGCTGTTCGTAATTTTAATTTTAGGCTTAATGTTTTGAGTAAGTTAGATTAAATATTATTTGTATTCAATAATGGAGGTGAAATTTTCATTGTTGAAAAACACCCTGTCAATAAAAAGAAAGATTAAAAAAAGAATATTTAATAAGAGTGACTGATAGACGATAAACACATTGAAATAAATTATACTTAAAAAAGTATGAATGATTAAATTTTACAGAAAGAAAACAAAAATTATCAATGAATCCTATTCGAATTAACCGCCCCGGATAGTTCCTGGCGCAAATGACCCACTTACCATCAGGTGCGATGGTGGTCAACGCGAGCTATTATCAATAAAAAGAAAAAAAACTCAGAGGTCAACGTCGCTTTTAAATTTAAGTCTATACAATTCGTATTGTTTAAATCGTATGAGAAGCATGTAGGTTCATGTCTCCGGGGCTCGTTTAAGGAAAGAAGCACATGGATTTGAGCGGAGTGCATACATTTGTCAGTTATCGTGTACCTCAACTTAGAACTTAAGGAGCTCAACGATTTGACGGCAATAGGTGGTGAAGTTCGAACCTGCGATCTCTCTATTTCATTGTTTCCATTGTAAAAACTTTTTCTTATATGTATAACTTTCATCCTCTTATTACCAACGTGCATAAGTGATTTTAAACTTTAATCTCTTGTAGGTGCAAACAAGCCCGTGATCGTGGTCCGAGTCGGCAACAACCGGCCCGACCTGGGCACCAACCCGATCTGCAACCGGTTCAGCGGCTACATCGAGGAGGGGCAGCCGCTCTTCTTGCCCTGCAACCCTCCCATGCCAGGAGCCTTCGTGAGCGTGCACCTGGAGTCCACCGCGCCCTCGCAGCTGTCTATATGTGAAGCTTTTGTGTACACGGACCAGGCGCTGCCGATTGAAAGGTAGGCTTAGCTAACACACATTTTTAAAAGTATATATTTAGTTTACAATTCGAGGATCGCGTGGCTAAATAATAAGAGCACGTGTCTTTCTTCAAGGTTAAGTAACGATTGCTGCGGTCGGTCCGTGAATATTAAGATTCTTTCATAATTCTGAAAACACATTACGATAAACATTTTTACGACACGGTGGGCGCAGTGTGTCCCGGGTTCTGGCGTTTTTCTGGGTCAGGGTGTTTGTAAAAATGCCCTCACAATTCAGATGAAATTCCTAGTGTGGGGCAATGTTTTTGAACAAAAGAATCTTGTCTATACCATTTTCTACCCGTATGAAATAATTTTCATGCGGGTAAAAAATAATGTTTTCTAAATAGAAATATATAGAAAAGATTCTTTTTTATTTGATAACCACATTGATTTCACAACTGATAACACCTACCCATGATTCTGTTGTCCTGGTACCTATTGTAAGAGTTATTATCGCTCCTTTATTTTTTTTTAAATTGATATCACATTTTTGACAATTTGGAACAACTTGTATGGGAAAGAAATAGTGTCTTGTTTTTACTATTTTTCTATTCATAAGAATCCTCCTGAGAACAAACGAGCCGAATTGTTAAACCTTTTCTCGAGTTTTACGCCTAGCAACACATATGGCGATTCCTTTTTATTTATATAGAAATCGGTTACTCTTTCATTGACTCATCCCTGTCAAAAGGTGCCCGCAGTTCCGCGACCAGCCCCCAGGCAGCACGGCCACCTACAATGGCAAGTGCTACATCTTCTACGACGGGCAGCCAGCCTCATTCCGGGACGCCCTCGGCTTCTGCCGGTCCCGGGGAGGCACGCTGGTGGACGAGAGCAACCCTGCACTACAGGGCTTCATCAGCTGGGAGCTGTGGAGGCGACACCGGTGAGTGAGCCTTTGTATTCTTCTAGAAATGCTGTTTATGTTGTTGATTTGAATGTATGCTGTGCTCAAAAACAAATGAATTCAAAAATACTAATGAATAGTTGACCGCTGGGTCAGCTAAAGAACCTCGTGCCGTCATTTCGTGTTTATTAAATTTTTCTCAGCTTTTAAACTTTTCCTCCATTTCCATAATACACGATATTTTAAAAACAAATATAACCATTTTTTATATATATAAATAGATAAGATAAATGATTTCTTTACAATAATTTACCGAGATATTATGAGCTATTTACAAGTATAGCAAGTTATACACATATGCATAAACACTTTCAACCTTATCCTAAACTCGGCAATGCCTTTATCTTTGAGTGTGAACTCATAGCTAAGAGATAACATCCGCACGGACCGGTTCGATCTTGAAGATTCCTCCGTGCTTCGGAAAGCACGTTAAACCCTTGTTCTCGGCTGTCAAACTGTTCTTCTTCGTAAAACTTTGACAGTCGTTACAGGTAGTTAGATGCCAGAGAGAAGAGAGAGAGAAGCACACAGATAAGAAAGGACCTGTCCAGATAGTGCAAGCCTTTGACAGTTATCGCGTAGCTAAACTTAGAACTTAAGGAGCTTAACGATTTGAAGGACAATACAAAAGAAAGGACATATTAGTAGACCACACAAGTACTCAAACGAACTTCATTAAATAAATTATGATGATAATAAAACAAAAAAAGGAATGATAACCAACATAGTCCTCACATGTACAAATACTAAAACAATTTAAAAAAAATACTTATTTGCAATATATTTCAATTAGAGATCACAGCCATTACATTTCCGCATATCAAACACTGTCTGCCAAGAGCCATGGAGGTTATAACAGAGAAAGCACTTGGTACCTACTTATCAGTCAAGAAATGGGGAAAGCAAAACACTAAGTAATTTCCCGTCAATTTATATTTGCCTAAGTTACATTGTAGTTATTGTCTAACAGAATAGAAAATGGAGACCCGATGAGCCTATTATTCCATGTTGACATAATTATAATTGTACAAGGAGTATAAACGGTATACTGCAAAACCTGAGATGCAGTGAAGTAAGTTTAGAAATATTTTAAAAGTTTAATTGATTAAAATAACGAAGATTATATTTTTGTGATTTTCCAAAACTTGGAGCTCAAAATATAAGTACTTGCATGTGCTCAAATCATATAAAAGAATATTGTTAACTTTTTTTGTCAGTACACCCTCAATTTATAATTCGTAAACATACATTTTTATGTAGGGTACATAAAAATGTCAGAGCAAATAAATATTCCTTTCTATTTTTTTTTTGGACATAGACTAAAAAGTACAATGAGTCCATGTATTCGTCCCTTTTTTATTTTTGTTTTCATGATATGATCACATTAGACCACATCTAACCTGATGGTAAGCGATGATGTGAGTAAATATGAAGAACGAAGTACCTAACCTTTTTACTCTCTCACAGACTCTACTCTACTCACAGAAACTGGCAGGGAATTCCACTCCCCACCCGCTCAATGAAAGCATTTCCAAAACGGTTTATGCGTATGGGTGTGATGTCCACCACGTAACGATGGCGCATCGCCGTTCGTCTAGTAGTCTGATGATGAAACGGGCTTAAACGGGAAATCATGATTTCGCGAAACAACGGCGACTAGGATGGCCGCTGTACTCAAAGCAATTGGATTTTTGGGGTACTTATTTAGTCAGCAGTTTAGCAGTATAGGCCATTACACATTACCAGTAACCAACAGATCGTATGTCGATGTACAGTATCCAAAGCCACTAGAAACAATTCTCGGAGCGACGTAACGGTTCAGAACGAGTATATTTAAGACAACGGGCCGGGTCCCGTACGCGCCGGCTTCGATCCGACACGGTCCGCACGTCGAACGTTACGCCGGTATACGGTCTACGTTTATGATCAATTTGGAATAACGATGAGAGGTCTGTGGTGTCTTTGGATGAAAATTAGACAGAAGCGGTTCTTCGGATTTAAACTGATCCAATATTTTTGGCGTAGAAAAAGGCCTTACTTTTGCTATGTTCTGGAAAGCAGATGGTTACGTTGAATGCATATTTATCAAAATTCCAAAACCTTAATTAGTATTTTTCAACTTCTGTTTTTAATCAATATTAAGAGAGCTCGTACTTTTCACGGTAACTAATACTTTCACCATTTTGCAAATTGAATTACACCTACATATTTGTAGTAGGTAGCCTTTGCCCTCCCCTACTTCTTTTATGTTCGTAAAGTTTATTCAAATGTTGTCTTGTAGATATCTTTTTAAATAGAATTTATTTATGTACATCTCACCCCTTCATAGCCATTTTCTCTTACCTTCAATCCACGCATCGCTTCTCAGCACAAAATATGCTAATAAAAAAATTTTTGGAACTATGTATCTACCGAAATGTGCGAAACAGTATATTCAGATGCAAGCGACGTAAACATGACTAAGTTGTCCGTTTACTTATGAGAACTGAGCGTTATATAGAAATTGAAACATAAAGCATTACGTTAAACAAATTAATAAAACGCTTTTATGCGAAAATTAACATTAGTGCGATAAGCCAGTAAACCTGTGTTTTGAACGACGCGGCGCAGTCTTATTAATAATTTAATCTTAAATTCACAACACAGTAAAAACAGCCAATATCGTTCCTATTACTGAGATACGAGCCTCCTCTCTGTGAGAGAGAATGAGTCGTATTTTACCGCCCGGGCGGATGTCGCATGTCTTCGGATTTTTGGTCATTTTTTATTTTTATTTCTGGGGGTAAATCAACAAATGACTCCTTCACTCTTGGTGGAGTGGAAGCGAGTGTCACACTTCTACTGACTAGAAACCCACCCTATACCCATGGCCTTGCATTCCGAGATTGCGGTATCTCGTTAGAATATTCCCCCAAGTATTTTGGTTTTAGAACACTTTAGAGATATTTATATTATTTTTATTTGCCCTCACCATTTTGAGAGGAGTAGTGATGTAGAAAATTACTCAAAATAATGTGCCTCCACGGGTTCGAAGCCACGTCCTACAACTCGTAAGTTTTTCTCGTGCCACCATTGCTATAACCGAAAAAAAAAACAGTCAATTATCACCATAATGAATTCTGTCACGCAGGAATGAAGCCTACTAGCATCAACTGCATAATGCATAGCGAAATAGGTGAGGAAGTGACCGAGAATTATAGGGCATGTGCTCACTCACTGTACACTAACGGTGTAAGTCTCTAAAGAGTGTTAGACTTTTGTTTCCATAAGGCCCGGATTACACAGGCATTATTAGGCAATTAAAGCTCGGCTGTATACATCGCAAGACCGACGCGACCGCAAACGCTTGTGGCTAGCTAGCGAGCGCGGCAACATGTACACGAACATACAAACGAATTCGGCATCGCATGAAAACACAATATATCTCACAAGTAATACATATATAAATTAAATTGTTTATTGCGATTGCCAAGTCAATCTATTTATTTAAAACGGTAAAGATTTTTAATATTGATATGGTCACTATAAGATGTCGTTAGGTTAGATAATTACGTAACAACTTAAGACAGAAGGTCCCTTAAGTAGGGACTGAATAAATTAATAACCGACTTGGTATTACATGGATCTCACAACTTGTTACGGTAGAACAACTAAGTTGCGAGACTTGGGTTTTTGACAAGTATTGTTTTTACGGGATCTCATTGCTTTTTGTAGAAAGTCCTACTTTTTTCCTTTCCGGTACCTTCAACTTCTTGTATACCAACAACGAGTTTTCTTAAAGCCCTCTCTCTGTCTTATAAGCTTTTCTTATTTTTGTAGGTAGCCTTCCTTTTTTTATTTTCCGGTACTACTTCTTGAACTTCAGCTAAAGGTTTTTTCAAAGCCCACTCCCTGTCTCTATGGGTTTTTTTCGGAGGCTTTGATACGCACATATGAATACACACGTACGTCTTTTGCATTAGTTAGTAATAATTAATGCCGCACTCGTCAAACGTCTCGGTTAAAGTTAATCCATAAGTAAGTAATTATGCAATTTCGGGCAATTTACTCTACTTAATACTCCCCAATACTCTTAATACTTCTTGCTTTTTTATTCCGTTGACCATTTAACAAGTTACTTCTGAGCATAATTAATATATCTAGGTACCTATCTACACTGGAAGACACGGTGGAGCATATGGTCGAGGTGTGCCCTGCATGGGTGGAGCACCGTCGTGTCCTCATAGAGGCAATCGGCGGCGGTGACTTCTCGCGCCCTGCTCTGGTTTAGACCATGGTGCGAAGCGAGAGGGAATGGGATGCAGTCACCTCCTGCTGCGTAGCAGTCATGCTAGCGAAGGAGGAGGCCTAACGTGCGAGGGAGAGGCAACTCTCTTCCTCGCGCCCCAGCCGCCGGGGGAGACGCCCCGGGCGTCGTGGATCGCGAGTCGATTTCGGGCCACCGTAGGCGCGGGCCTGCGGATGGCGAGCAGGGGTCGCTCATCGTCCGGTAAGGACCAGGCCTGGGTCGGCGGCGCGTTGTGCTCCACGCGCGCCTCAAAAAGCTGTTAATACCAGTGACGGGGCCTCATAGAGCCATTGCCTGTCGGGGTTTGCGGGAAAGTTCCATCGAGATACCGCGGCCTCGAAACTTTAGGGCTTCCGAAGGAACAGGGTGGGTTTTTAGTCAGTAGAATTCTGATACACCCGAGCGGAAGAAGTCATTCGATGATATTTTTCACCAAGAAAAAAAAAAGTACCCATCTACATCTTTTATTTCATTATATTATACAGGTACACTGATTAATTAAATGCAAATGTAACTTTGTAATCCTATATATTTATATGGGATTACAAAGTTATTTATGCAGTTGATGTATCTAGAAAACTGGAACGAAATAGAAAAATATTATAGTTTTTCCTTGATTCATATACTAAACACTAATTGTATTCTAAATTTGAAGCTTCTATGTCTGCTAGAAGTGCTTTAGACTTTTGATGATCGGTCAGTCAGTGAGTGACACAAAATTAAGGAACTTTGACTCGTTATAATTCTTAAAGTACTGGTTCAAAAAGAATGAAATTTTAAATATACCGTGTTTATACAATGCCTGTTTGGTTACTTAAAATTCAGGCTTCTAGTTTTATCCACAACGAAGTTATAGGGGGTCGAAAATGGCCTGAATTGCTTCGAGAAAAGAATGGTACGGCCGCGCCGCTTTTTTGCTCGACTTGGCGGGGGCACTGCCGTGCCCCCAGATTTATAAGCTATATCATTGTAAAGTTGTTTCTCTGTAGATGTTGTATTCTTAGTCTGAAATAAATACTTATGAAATATTAGATTTTAAAAATCGCGCCAACGAAAAGTGTCCTTTTTTAATTTATTTCTTTGTTATTAAAAATTATTCACCTAAACAAGTAGTATCACAAAATATTAAAAAAAAAACAACTGTAATGTTTAATCTAAATCCGTAGATTTTGCTTAAAAGAGTAACGAACATCTACTGGATGGATAGATGTTCGTTACTCTTCATAAACTTCTGCATTCATAATATTAATCAAAATAGGAAGTAGGATAGGATAGCTGTTGTATGTACGAGCTTTTAACTGCCCTTCTTCTTGGAGTAGCCTCTTCTCGCAAGAAGAGGATCGAAGTTTCGTGACTACGCTTATACAATGCTAGGTAGATCTATACCAATAAAATATAATACATATGCATATGCTAAAATTATTAAGAGAAACTCATAATAATTATGACGAAGACAAAACTAAGAAGGGCTTTAATGTAGTGGTTTCTAATTAACGCTTAAGAAACATTTTGACTCGACTACATACCTTCTTGATATTATAAGATAGCATGTTAGAGAGTTCGAGTTTAAATCACTGGTACCTAAAAGATATTGTTCTCTTCAGCAAAGTATTTGTTTGACATATTTTATCTTATCATATATAAGATATTTTAAATTTGATGACTGCATCAGTCCGTTAAGCATGTTCCTCTATCAACTTCAAAAGACGTGTATTGTTATTAACATCACATCACCGAAAACAAATAGAACTCGTAATTAGAATTCGATGGGCTTCCAAATTCACTAGGTGTCTAGTGCTATTTGAAAGAGTCGAACCTAATGCACAATCAATATCAAAATAAGCTATCTTAGCAGTGACTGAATTAGCCGCGGTAAGTCCCCTCTGTGAGGAGTGGCTAAAGAGGCGTCATGGGGTCCTCACCTTCCGCCTGACGCAGTTGCTCACCGGACACGGTTGTTTCGGGAGTTGCCTGTTTCGGATTCGATGGGAGGAAACGCTCGGGTGTCACCACTGCGAGGATCACCCTGAGTAAACGGTGGTACACACAGTGGAGATTTGCCCTGCTTGGGCAGAGCTCCGCCGTGTCCTCGTAGCGGCGATAGGCGGCAAACTCTCGCTCCCGGCCCTGGTTCAATCCATGGTCCGGAGCGAGGAGGCATGGGAAGTAGTTACCTCTTTCTGCGAAGCAGTAATGCAAGCGAAGGAGGTGGCGGGACGCGCGACGAGAGGCAGGTCTCAAGGCCCTCACAGCCCTTGGGCCCCAGCCGCCGCAGAAGACGCTCCGGTCCGGTAGGCGTGGGCCTGCGGGCTGCGAGCAATGGGTAGCTTACCACCCAACTGAAACCAGGCCCGTGTATATGGCGCGTCGTGTTCCACGCGCGCCTTAAAGAGTGTCAGCAAAATTGTCGAGGCCCATAAGGGGGCCGTTGCCTGCCGGGGTTGCGGAAATGTTCGAAAGAGTTACATTCCCTTAAAACAAAAGCAGTGGCTGAATGGTACCTTAAATTCAGTGAGATGTGGTCAAAGGCGAATCTATTATCAATATCAATCAATAATTCAGCTTAAGTCATTAACTCATTATACAGAGCCTTTCTATACGCAAAAGCAATTTTACACTGAGTATTAATGCACTATATCAACTCCTATGTCTATAGATAGCCATGTACCTGCTTTGATTCGGATCCAATATCAAAAAGATACTGTTCTGCACTTCCGACAACAATAATTAATCAATTATTATTTTGCTCTTTATATTTATCAATATGTGGCTTGCAGTCGTACAGAAACTTATTTTCTATTAATCTTACATTTTGATCCTTTTTATTAGAAAATAGCTTCTGCCCGTGGCTTCGAAAGCAGGAAAAGGATTTTTCAACAAAAATTTGCCTATGTTACTCGCTGTAATGTAGCTTTAAACGGGTGAAGTTTATTTTTAAATCGATCTTGCGTTTATTGGCTAACGTAAAAATTTTAAAAACTATCCTATCTATACTTATAATAAATCTGTAGAGAGGTCAATTCTGTACATGAAATATATTTACAAAATAATTATCAGGGGTTGATTAGGGATCGATACTGATGCCAAAAATGCAATCAGTAAAATTTTTGTCTGTCTGTCTGTCTGTCTGTCTGTCTGTCTGTCTGTCTGTCTGTCTGTCTGTCTGTATAACCGTTATAGAAACAAAAACTAACTGACGGATTTTAATGAAACTTGGTATAATTATTTTTCATACTCCTGAGCTAGTTATAGTATACTTTTCATCACGCTACAATCAATAGGAGCAGAGTAGTGAAGGGAAATGTTGGGAAAACGGGAGAAGTTACTCCATTTTTTAAGCTTCCGTCGCGTGTGCAACCTTAATGGTTAAAGCTACACAGAAATCATTCATGACGGAAATGTTCTCCTTAAAATTATATAAAAAATATCCCACGACAGCATATGTCTATCTTTTATGGTTGACTCACAATAACACGTGTAACTCCCGATAGCTTTGCAGTTCGAAGCTTTCTGATTATTATTCTGCTCTGAAATTTAAAACCACCACAACTTTGCAATGGAACTCGGCTAAAAGTAACCCAGTTGCAACAAAATATAATCGAGGCTCAAATTTTAACAGGTTGCGGTGCAGGAGAAACCGTCTTTATTCCCAGAATTCCCATAATCTATCTATCTATCTATACTTATAATAAATCTGTAGAGAGGTCAATTCTGTACATGAAATATATTTCCAAAATAACTATCAGGGGGTGATTAAGGATCGATACTCATGCCAAAAATGCAATCAGTTAAATTTTTGTCTGTCTGTCTGTCTGTCTGTATAACCGTTATAGAAACAAAAACTACTCGACGGATTTTAACGAAACTTGGTACAAATATTTTTCATACTCCTGAGCGGGTTATAGTATACTTTTCATCACGCTACAATCAATAGGAGCAGAGCAGTGAAGGGAAATGTTGGGAAAACGGGAGAAGTTACTCCATTTTTTAAGCTTCCGTCGCGTGTGCAACCTTAATGGTTAAAGCTACACAAATCATTTCATGACGGAAATGTTCTCCTTAAAATTATATAAAAAATATCCCACGACAGCATATGTCTAACTTTTATGGTCGACTCACAATAACACGTGTAACTCCCGATAGCTTAGCAGTTCGAAGCTTTCTGATTATAATATTTGTCTACTCTTACGTTTATAACACTCTCAGTCACCCCTAAGTGAAAAAGTTAACATTATTAACTATTCCATAAAAAAATTGGCCAAGTGCGAGTCAGACTCGCCCATGAAGGGTTCCGTAGTAACTATAATATAATATGCAAATTTATTTGACGAAAAAAAAACCTTACAAATTTCTTAAAACTAGCTTATTTACATTTTTTTACAACTGCGCGAAATAAATTTGTTTTGAAAAAAAAAACCTTACAAATTTCTTAAAACTGGCTTTTTTACATTTTTTACAACTGCGCCGAATAAATTTGTTTTTGATAGTGTTTGTATGAAAGTTATATTTGCGGTTTTAGAAAATATGCTGTATCTCAAAAACTGCTGAACTGATTTCGTTCAAACTAATTTTGGTTGAAAGTTTATATTAAGATCTACAGATATATATTTTTTTTAGATTTTTCACTCCATTATTATAGAAGTTAGAGGTCGTGTCCGCCACACACACATTTTACCACTTTGGAAGCTTATATCTTTTAAACGATTGACTTTATGGAAAAGTGGTTTTAGAAACCCCGATGTCGTTTTTAAAGAACTGTCTATAGTTACCACACATGCATCGATTTCATGAATAAAAAATATTTTCAGGTTTAGTTCCATGTAAATGCCCCCCTTTATTTTAAATATTTTTTATTTTTTTTCTCAAAATCGGAAAGCGGTTCACAGAATACATCTACCTATCAAGTTTCACATGTATAGTCCTAATAGTTTCGGAATAAAATTGCTGTGACAGACGGACGGACGGACAGACAGACAGACAGACAGACGGACAGACATGTCGAAACTATAAAGATTCCGTTTTTTGCCATTCGGCTACGAAACCGTAAAAAGAATCATATAAATCGGTATAGAAACACCAAAGTTATACATGAAATACGCTTATAATAATAAGCCATCGCGCGTGAATACTGAATCATGCTATAAGGATTATTTTTAAGAATCGGTCGCCGCGCTCGACGCGTCTCGCGGTCGAAGCGTTCTCTAGGTACTTAAGCCTCATGTGAACGTAATCTAAACAATATTACCAATACATTAACTTACGCTGACGGAGTCGCGGGCACAGCTATATTGTATCATTACGCTAAGGCCAATAGGAGCGGAGCGCCAATGAAGAATGCTTCAAAATCGGGGTTAAATTTAACGTTAGCCCAAAGTAACTATTCCACGCGGACGAAGTCGCGGGCAAAAGCTAGTTTATAATACGACGATAGTTTAGCTTCTGCTCGCGACTTTGTTTTCGCAGTTTTCCGTTTTTTCTATACGTTTGTTATCTTATCGAAAATATGAAAACAAATTGTATGAAATGTGAATAAATATTTTATTTATTGTTCATTATCATTTGCTGAGCCAAGTTTGTTGGGGTCGGCTGATAGTCTATCCCAATGCAGTTGAGTACTTACATTTTCTTGGAGCGACTACTTATCTAATCTTCTCAACTCGAAAAATATAAGTGACAGCCTGGACCAACTTCTTCACGTGCTTCTGAGGCACGGAGAACCCTCGATGTGTCCAAATTCATGGATCGATCTCTCGGTGGTATTATTTAGCATGAATATAGTTTCGTAGCCGGATCAAACATAGGCTATTTTTAACAGACTTCTAAAAAAGGAGGAGGTTCACAATTCGGATGTTTGTTTGTTTTTTTTTATGTTTGTTCGGGCATAATATCTCAGTCGCTTGCCAACCGATTTTAAAAATTCTTGTTGTTGGTTCTTGTGTTGAAAAGAGTATACTTTCCAAATGCTACCATGAAAATTTTATCGAACTCGGACAAGCCGTTTCTGAAAAATAGACAAAAGTCTGAAAAAAATATTTACATAGACGATCTTTTCGTTTACTCTGCTAGTGAAGGTGATAAGTAGTCGAAATTTTGGCTTTTGTAACTAGATTAATTAAAACTGATCCACTAAAAACCGCGAAAATAAAAACTTTTTTGCAAAAAATAAAACCGACTTCCATATCAAAACACTAGAAAGCCAAAAATAATTTTAATTTCGGAAGGCGGTGTGAAAAAAAAGAAAATACAAAACCAATAACACCGACTACCGAAATTAAAATTATTTTTGGCTTTGTAGTGTTTTGATATGGAAGTCGGTTTTATTTTTTGCAAAAAAGTTTTTATTAATTTCAAAAATCAACTCTTCTGTGACTGAAATAGGGGACGAAAGTTTCTACAGAAAAACAGTCAAAAAGTTGCAGGCAGTGGTTCAGTATAAAATATAATGTTCATATTTAAAATTAGATTTAGAGAGTCCAACACAGTCATAATTGTTAGTCGTAGTGGAAACATATTCGTTAACCTCCTAAGTATTATGATATTAGATGTGCTCGTGGCTTAATACAAGTGCCCGCACGTGAAATCAGCAATCATAGGACGATATTTATCAGACGATTTTTTGGGCAAAATACCACAGTAGGAAGGATAAGTCTGTAAAGTAAATATTTTTTAAAGTAATAAATAATAAAACTTAATTAGAGCAGTGTTGGTCCAGTGGTTACGGGTCCAACTTGCGAGTTGATAGTGGGTTCGAACACAGTCAGGCACACACTGGTCTCAAATCGGTGCAGGAAAACAGCGTTAAGGGTCATTCCATTCTCGCGGGTGCAACATTTAGTCATTTAGACGAAGATTAATTTCATGTAATAAAATAAAAAAACATTTTTGATGTAATTAGTCTTTAAACGTCAACTTTTTAATATATTCACTTTATATTAATTACACTTTATTTTAAAATAGTATCTTAAAAGCCAGGAGGAAGGTTCAAATTGCCATAGCGGGTGCAACAAAGGTCATTGGGCGTATCTGACCCGCTTTGCGAAAAGTGGCGGACATTAGTCAAAATAGTTTTAAAGTAAAGGGAATAATATGACCTATCATGACCTGATTCCTCCATCTCCATTTCACTACCGGTCTACCAGACGCACGGCTGGGTACCATCCACACTTGGTTGATATACCGTCGTTCCAAGCGCTTCTCCTCCACATTTATTGTGCGCACAGCCAAGTTGTGGAATTCTCTGCCGGCTTCTGTGTTCCCTGCCACTTATGACCTTTCAGCCTTTAAAGCAAGAGTAAATAGGCATCTTCTGGGCTCGCTCGTCACATCGTAGACCTCATCCAGACTTACCATCAAGCGAGATCGAGGTCAAGAGCGGGCTCATCCGTAATAATATATATATATATATATAATTAGGCATACGCAGTGGGCCAACACGCCCTTCGAATCCAGTACAACAATGCTTTCAGGATGTTGTTGGGCCTCCCACGATTCTGCAGCACATCCAATATGTTTGCTGAAGCGGCAGTAGATAGCTTTGGCGCTATCATGAGACGGCGATCTGCGTCATTGCTACGTAGGATTCGTCGGAGTACCAACAGCATTCTGAAAGTCATTGCGGACAAACAGGATTGTGTTTTCCTGCGGCATTGGACTCGCATGCATTGCAGTGAAGCTGATGCTGCGGGAAAATATATGAATTAGTTTTTAGTTTATTATTTCAATTTTTTATTACTAACATAGAATGTAAGGTGTTTTACTAACAAACTTTGTATGGATTTCTTTTCTGAAATAAATAAATTAATTAATGAAAATTCGATGGAGAAAACTGTACAGGATCGTTTAAAAAAAAATACAAACGGTTTCAGAGGATTTTATTCCATCTTATAAAAGCATAAAAAGAATTTCGATACCGTACAGCATGGTGTACGGATGAGCCAATATGCAGAGGCATGTATACGCTATCTCTTTCGCACATGAAACAGGTAGAAGAGAACCGGTTTCGTTGCGCTCGCGCACTGACTCACGGCCCCCCGCGCAGACGTTCGTCAGCTATCGTTGCGACCTGTACGTTTATCCATTTTGTTTTGCCTATCGTTTTACACATTAGCGTGTTTTATGAACTCTGGTTATTTGCTTTTGGATTGGATTTTCGTTGATATGGAAAGACAAAACAGTTGTGTGTCATGCAATCGATCTGTGTTACGTCGAAGAAAACACTGAATTAATGGAGTGTTTCTTAAAAATGTACCGGGATCTCGTAGTGTTGTTATTACACGATTTACCTTCAGAAGATTACAAATTTCCTTTTCCAAAGAAAAACCTACAGCCTTTACAAATTCCGCAACTTGGTAAAGCCTTTTCTAATCGTACGTACAGACGGCTATATAATAGAAGTCGTAGGATCGTATTCAGTTAAAGACCGGTTAAGTAGTACATTAGCCTTAGAGAGCTAAACTACGAGCGGCCCTACCTAAAAAAAAAAAAAAAAAGAATTCGTATTCAGCGACTACTTTCCCCACATGCCGCCAACTATGGGAAGAGGAGAACAGTTGTCTTCACCTGACACTAATAAATCTCGATTAATTGCAATGTGCCGTTGGGTGATCGAAACAATTAATGGACATTTTAAGAAAGATTTTAAAATATTTAAATAACATAATTATTTAAAATAACAGCGGCAATTACAACGCTTCTCGGCGGCCATACGAAGATAATATATACGCCGAGCAGTTTGTGGATATTATAAATCAAAATATAAATAGAGAAAATGAGTTGGCAGAGTAAATATCAACAAATAATTTGAAGAAAGAGTATAATTCATGCCTCTAGATGGAAACAATCCAGACTGAGGTTTTTCCACAGCTGACCTTTGAAGATTTAATCTTATAACGTTGGGCTCATACCATTTGAGAATCGCAAGATCTTATTGTCACGAGCACATACGACCAAATGGGGATTATATCATAGAAATGTATTGACATTGACACCAACATTTAATTAATAATAAGATCAGAGGGCGAATCCAGTCACGTGATATCCGGTTCAAACAGTACTATACCTATATTTTGTTAAACCCAACACAACACGGACGACAAAGTATAGAAGAGTACTACTGCTCATGTATACACGGCCACCGCACTGTCGGGAGCTGTGCCCATATCGCTTGCATAGTTTATTATCTGTCTTGGGCCAGACATCAGGAAGCAACAGACGCACCAGCTGCCTTTTTAAATGATCGTATGCTTGATTTTGATCAAATTGAATAAATAATATTTCATTAAACTAACATTTTATTCATATTCCTCAAATCAGTTTATAACACTTGATTTTTTCGAGTTTCGCGTGGGTAACATTAATGGGACTAATGCCGTAGCAAATCAGAGCCTTATATCATTACACTCTGCTATATTTCATTTGGGTCCGCCATGGGTATGATTACCATACTAAGGTGCCCAATGTCCTTTGGCCCAACCTTTCCAGATCATAGACAAAAAACCCAAAAATCTGTTAATTGTGATACATATTTTGTAATGTATGTAAGTATCAGAGTATGTGCAATAAAAATTCTAAAGAAAACAAAAATAAACAATGAATTATTAATTTTAAATTAATCGCGGGTGCAACTAGTCTAGTTTAAGTGAACATAAATATCTATTTAACTTATATTGGAACAAAATGAGACATCAAATTATATTTGTTACTAACTAGTAGGTATACTTTTTTGTCGCTTATATTAATTATTTCTTTACAAATACGTCAATATTCGCCGAAAATTATTATTTTCATCAGTCTTTCTCCGGCGCTTCCAACTTTGCGATTATATCATTAAACTGTACGATTATAATATTGCTAATCGGCAATCATCTCTCATTATACAAAACAGTCTTACCTACAGACATTACGGGATGAGTTTCTTTAAAATTTCGAAGGCTTCTCGATTCCTCCTAATCATTGCCTGCATTCTTTCTTTGGATCTGATTCTAGCCTATATTTTCAAATTTACATCTATTTCCATTTTCCTTTTCTTTACTTCTCTCCGTTTGGAATCACGAGCTCAGGATTTTCTTTTAATATCCGCCTATATTAATTCTGCAAAGCAGTCTCCTTGAGCTGCTCTGTTGTCGTTTTAGCCGATAATTCTGTAAAAAATACAGAATATAATATAAACACATATATTTAATATATATCATCAATCGTATTTAACATATACATATTATTAGTCAAGGCATATAAAAACAGCGAATTATGTACATAATCACACAAAAATGTTAAGTGACAAAAAGTTGCACCCTCAATCTGACATCGGGTGCAACCAATTTAAGTTATCGATTATTTAAACCTAACAATTATTACACTCTTAAAAACGATTAATTAAAGTTTAGTTTTGATTTCTTCTTACTTTTGCAAAGTTTCAAAATGATAACTTTTTATTTCTCTGAAAAAATTGAACATTTATATCTTTTGTATCGCGGGTGCAACAAGTTCAGTGTATTCAAGCCCTCAATAATGCTCAATAAATAACAACATATACTTACATTTTTTGGGACACGACGATAAATGAATATTATCACTTCACTTTTAGCCGGTAAAACATATTCTCAAAGTCTCAGCAACAGCTGTTTCGTGCGATTCCAAGTATGATTTGACCGTTTGTACCAACTCTTCGGGTGGTAATATTTTCAAGCGCGCCAAATAAGCAAATATGGAGTAAAATTAAATTAAATTGAATATTAAATGTTGACTTTCTTTTTTGCACTAATAATAAAAAATCAACTAATAGCGTGATTTAAAAATTAATGTCAGGAATCGTCTATAGCGGAATCAACCGTAAGGAAACGTACACCAACCCGCACAGGTTCCGCGAAGTGGATTAAGACCCATTCCCTCTTATATAGAGGGAGCCTGTGTCCCAGCGGTGGGAAGTTTATGATATAAATTAGCCAAAAAATAATTTCAACTTTTCTTGCACAATACTCTTTGTTCGGCTTCACTTCGAAAATCATAGAAACTTTTCTTCGAAAAGATAATATTTATTTTAGTTTGATGTAAGTTATTGTGCTCACCCCAAATTGTGTGGGATGAAGGTTACATTTGTACAAGTTATAAATATTTATTTTCGCGTCAATAAAATTATTGTTACGGCTTCTTCTAAGCACTCTAGAACTTGAGTCCTTTAAAGCCGTAACAATATATTTAAAAATAGTTCTGCCAACGAGAAAAATATTATAAAATGGACAATGAAAATGAAGCAATATTTACTCGTATTCATCTTGTTGTTCGCTATAAACTACGATAGTAAGAAAATAATTATAAAAAAATGTAGTCAAATTAATTATAAATTTTAACCAAGCTAGTGAATTTTCCTTTTGACTCCTACACAATAATTCTGGCATACCAGACAGGTAACGGGGTGCAAGTGCGGGGTGCGAATGTAGGGATCGAGCCGGAATTTAATATTGTTCCGTTAGGTTCACGTTGCAACTACCCACCCGTCTGATGGCGCTAGCGGGCTGCCACCCCATAGCGGTTGCGTTTTAATTTTAACAAAAAGCAGAATAAGCTGATAAACTTAAATGCTTTTATAAACTAGTCTGCTTATTTACTTATTTTAAATAACATGTAATATTTATTTATTTATTTATTGACACACCAACGACTTATACACTAGTCATTTAACAAATAAAAAAAAGACTCGAATGAAATAGTTTGTGGTGAATTCGTCACTTATAGGTGTGCACAGCACTTGTATAAAGAGTATTATATGCTTTTCGTTTAAACGCCCACCTCTGTTAACCACATATGGTTAGCAATATAATTCCTTAATCCTATTAGTACTTGATCTAACTGACTGATAACTATACATTGTTGGTTCGTTTACTGAAGCTACAAGCTCAACACCACAGAAATCAAAAATACACTCAACACTGACGTGGAGAGCTTGCAGCAGTGATTCACGAACACGTAGTCGAGCTACTCGTCACACAACGCAGGATTAATATGCTGAGCTCTCTCATGTTGAGTTATACTTATTATTTAATTTATCTAGTTATATTAGTAGGCTGTTTTTCTAAGGCTACATCATAATTGAAACTGCATTGCGAAAATGATGTGTGCTATGCGAAATGTCTGCGATATTCTCTTTAAATGTTTTTTTTACAGGAATGTGCTAGCGCTAATCTGGTTGTGCTGCGATGATTAAATAAATATGAATGATGTCTTCATAATATTTATTTATTATATAAATATTTTATAGTTAGTTATAAATACATATAATATATAGTAAGAAACTTAATCTGCAATGTACAGTCGTTAATTAGTTACATAACTATGCCATAATTATAATGGATATGTTACGGCTAAAGGTGGGTGTGAACATAAACTTAAGATTAGCCGGCTAAACTTAGGTTTATCTTCGAGAAGCAGTTAAAGTTCGATATTCCATCTTTAGCCGGCTAATGTGCATATTAACCGAAACTAAACGGCTAAATAATGTATGGCAAATCATTTTTGAGGCAACTAAGAACTTATTGGGCGACTAACTACTTGGTTACAAAAAATAATGACTTGGCAGCTAATATTAACCGACGGATATCAAACATTGTATTAAGTATTACTATTAGCAACTATTGGTTAACACCCCGACTCAGAGTACCCCGACTCGGATAGGTTAGGTTAGAAGTTTTAAACCACCCAGAAATAGGAGCCCCGCGAAGCGGGTCTCCGTCGATTTTGCGTAAAAACTGTTGTCACCTAACAATAAATTCAGTTGCTACACCATAAAATCACTGCCAACTTAAATTTAAACAAAGCTTGGAACTACATATAAAGCTGCTACTTTATGCTTAAAATGCTACTTCACTGTAGCTGCCAACCTATTAGTTTTCCTACTCATTTTAATTATTTTTAAAACTCTAAATCAGATTAGTTTGTCGCCGCGTTAAATACATGCCTAAAAGTATGTGTAATGAGGGTGATTATTTTTTAATAAAAGTTTTCGTGTCAAAATAGTAAACATTATTACATTGTTTCCTTTTTCATTTCCTTCTACATTTTTAGCCAAGGGTCTGCAGTTACACTTAAGTTTAACCGCTTAAAGATAGAAGAAACTAACATTAACAACTCCTCGAAGTTAGACCTAAGTTTAGCCGGCTAATCTTAAGTTTATGTTCACACCCACCTTTAGCCGTAACAGATACATACATATTAAATGCATACTTTTTTTTTTTTTTAACGTGGTAAAATTATCAAATAAGTCCTCCCACCCCGGGCAGGGTGGGAGGGACTGTCAGACTTTTACTGACTAAAATCCACGGTGTTCCTTCAATAACCCTTTACATACCGGGGCCACGGTAACGGGATGAGTCCCACGACCCCGGCAGGCTTCGGCCCTCTGCAGAGGGGGCCTCGTCATGTTGCTGACGCTTTTTGAGGCGCGCGTGGAACACGACGCGCCGTCGACCCGGGCATGGTCCATGGTCGGACAGCGAGTTGCCCTTTACTCGCTGTCCGCATGCCCGCGCCTACGGTGGCCGGAGATCGTCGGCCGACGTCCGACGCCGTGGGCGTCTACCACTGCGGCTGGGCTGGAGGGAGGACGCCATCCTCTCCCTCACGCGGCCCGCCTCCTCCTTCGAAAGCATGACTGCTTCGCAGAAGGAGGCGACCGCTTCCCACTCCCTCTCGCCCCGCAGCATGGTCTCGACCAAGGCCGGGCGCGAGAGGTCTCCGCCTATTGTCGCCGTGAGGACACGTCGGTGCTCTGCCCAAGCTGGGCAGTCCTGCACCGTGTGCTCGACTGTGTCCTCAGGGCGACCCTCGCAGTGGTGACACCCAGGCGTCTCTTCCTTACCCATCAGACACAGGTACCTCCCGAAACTTCCGTGTCCGGTGAGGACCTGCGTCATGCGGTAGGTCAGGACGCCGTGACGCCGATCTAGCCACTCCTCAAAGAGGGGTCTTACCGCCGTACTAGCGCAGATATTACAGATTCTGATTTTATTATGTAAAAACTTATTGTAAATAAATAAATTTATTATTATTATTATAAGCGATAGAAATAAATAACTACCATCAATAATCACAGAATGCAATATTATTTATTTCAGAAATACACCCATATGCAAAACCAAAATAACAAATTGCAGAAAATAACTTTTATTTCTCTATATCTATTTATTCATTTCCAAGAAAGTAGACATGAAGAAAAAAAGAAACAGAAAGGAAGAAATTTATTTGGGATGTGATGTGTTGTTTTATGTTGTAGTAGACTTGTCATTTTGAATAAAACAAGAGGAGGATACGCTCTTAGACGATAACGAGCGCTATAGAACTTGAGGGTAGTTTGACTCAACTCGTCGCGTCACCGTCGTCGCCTAGTAAATTCTTCAGCAAAGTTGATATGAGTTTGTGAGCCCTGGCTTCTTGGCATCAATTTACATTAAAAGTTGTGATGGGATTTAGCTTTTGTAAAAATTATAAATAAACTACTTTAAAACTATACAAACATATTTACGAGTAATAAAATGACAGTCTTTACATCAGTCACAGGAGAGATCTGTACATTTTAATTGACACTCACACACTCACAGGTCACATTCATTCTTAGAGTGCTATAATCAATAATATATATAATATAGTCGATCAGTGCCATGCGCAGACTGCTGGATATTTGTGAAAAGTATGCACGAACCCATGGACTCAGATATAATGTAAATAAGAGTGAAATGATGGTGTTTAAGGCTGGTAATAAATCATTTGGTAATGTGCCTCCCTTGTATCTTTGGGGTGCCAGCTTAAACAGAGTGTGAAATTTTAAATATCTGGGTCACTGGGTGTCTGAGGATTTATGTGACAACATTGATTTGGAGAGGGAGCGCAGGGCGCTGTCTGTGCGCTGTAACATGCTGGCCCGCAGGTTTGCATGGTGTACCGAGCAAGTCAAAGTGACATTATTTAAGGCCTTCTGTCAATCTTTCTACACCTGCAGCCTGTGGACTAAGTACACGCAGCGTACATACAGTGCTCTGCGAGTACAGTAAGTACTCTTATAATAACGCGTTCAGGGTACTGTTCGGGCTGCCTCGCCACTGCAGTGCTTCAGCAATGTTTGCGGTGAAAAGCGTGGATGGTTTTCATGCCATCATGCGGAAGCGTTGTGCATCCCTAATGAAGCGCATGCGGGCCAGCTCGAACAGCCTTCTGAGAGTGTTCGTGGGCCGCTGGGACTCGCCGATGTAGCGGCACTGGATGCGACTACACACTGCATTGAGTTATAATGTACTAGTACGTAGTACATTATAACTCAATGACACACTGCGGGTGGTCGTGTCCAGGGCTTGCCATAAACTGGCACCCCTGTGTGGTACCACCTTACGATTACTTTTATTTTATGTTATTTTCTTTTTGTGTACTAACAATAGCTTAATAAGATTTGTGTTACTAACAGAATATAGACTACTCGTCTGAAATAAATGTCTTATTATTAATATTATTTCCTTTATTACATTTTATATACATATTATTTACATTTTTAAATATTCCTATAAAAACAAAAAAACATTTAAAAATATAAAAAACAGTAGCCCACCGGTATCGGGAACAGGGTCCAAGCTACCGGTGGTCAGGGCTCTTGAGAGAGGAACCTCCTAACAATTCGCGCCGTGTCCAGAAGTACTGCTTTCTGCTTTATTATTATAATACCAAATACTCTACTAAGATCGGAGAAAATAAAAGTTATTATTTGAAATAGGATTCTTATTAATGTAGTATATACAAATATAGAGAAAATCGATACTTACCTAGAGTTGTAAATGAGAGGTTAATAAGATTTTGGCAAAATCAGTTCAAAAGACAGCATAAAAACTCATTGGAGGATGGCAACTGTCGTGTCACCAATAAAAGTCACGCTTCCATGATCCAAAGTTATTCAAGAATGGCATAGCTTCTCATCTTCAAAATGAGCACCCATCTTCAAATCAACCCTTCTTTTGTACAGAAGCGACAGCAGCAGCCAGTACTGGATTGGAGCTGTTCGCGACCCGCAAGACCCTGCTAACTGGAAGTGGGTGAATGGAAATGACGTCACCGTCTCCTTCTGGAACGCCCCTGGAGGTGGCGAGGGATGTGCCCGCTTCGACGGCAGCAAGGGCTGGCTCTGGGCAGACACCGACTGCCAAGCCAGACTCAACTATATCTGTCAACACCGTAAGTACATTTTTGTAAACAAATTTGACAAATTGCATCTAAGAAGCTGGTCTTCTTATATGCAAATCATCATGCTTTTTATTACTATGCTACTGTGCCTAAATTAAAAAGATGATAATCGCTTTTCTTTTGCGGTTGCGAAATGATGATTTTTGTACTACCGTGTACATTTGTGCTCGCGCAAGGTAAAAGAGAGATAAAAGAGATACAATGCAAAGCCAGGCTTGTGCAAAGCGAATGTTACCGACTAAACCACTGCGAAAATTTCATGCTTGCTTGTTTTTTATTATAAATTCGTTGTCTTTATTTAGGTACACACCATGATATCTGACCTTTTAAACGTTGCCTGTATTAAAGGGAACGTAATACAAAATGAATTAATAAAATCGATTTACCCATTATTCAAGTTTTAGTGAGACTAACGCACACTAATTGATTTATATATAGTACCTATATGTAGGTGTAGTTGGTACATACTCGCAACTCGACCATAATTTAAATATATTTTTCCAAATGCATTATTGTTCAAAAATATCGTTCTGAGCTCCTTCTCCGTATTAACTTTCCTCCGTCTGTGACACTTTCGTATAAAGGTGTACCTATCCCGTACCCCTCCTCTTTTCCTAATTTAGACAACTAAATAAGAAGAACAATGACAGCATTTTTAATACAACGATAGTTTACTATATCTAATGCTGTTATAGTATAAATATGTTTTCCTTCAGCACAGTTGAAGCACAAATAAGTATAATATATTTGTGCTTCAACTGTATATATATTATATTTCCTTCGAATCTCGTAGTTGTACATACTTATAGCGCCATCTATTAATACAAGCCTCACTTAATGAAATGGTAAAAACCGTCGTGTAGAAATAAGTGTGACATAAATATTGTTAATTATTTTCTTCTACATCTTTTTTAAATTATTAATAAATGACTTAATTCTGTTACGAGTAAATACTGCGTTCCCGAATCTCTTTGGAAAATAAATTTTAAAGATTTCAATAGCGGTATTCCCTATTATAGCAACTGAAGACTGTTGTTTCCTGTTTTATATAATATAATATTACTCTGAGGAGCTCGTGGCTAAATAATAACAGCCACACGGCTTGATATTCAAGGTTGCCAAGGTCGGTCCGTAGATCTGGAGACCATCTTCACATATCCAGATCCCTATGTGCCGTGCAAAGCACTTTAAATTGTCCCCTTTCAAAAGTCTGTTTACTTAGTAGTTTTTGTCCTCATTGCAAACATAATTACATGTAAGGATAAAGATTTTCATATTCAATGCGACTTTGTTAGCGACATCCGAGTCGGTTACAAGAGATATGTCTCTTTTGGATTTCTTATCACCAGACTCAAGGTTCCTTCTCATCTTTCCAGAACCAAAAGCATGCGGTCGTCCTGAGCAGCCCCCGAATTCCACCATGTCAGCGGACAGCTTTGAAGTTGGCGCGTCCGTGGAGTATTCCTGTGACGATGGTCATCTGCTCGTGGGGCCCACTGTGAGGACCTGCCTCGATACAGGCTTCTACGATGAGTTTCCGCCAGTTTGCAAACGTGAGTAGTAAAAAGTAGGTAGTGTATGCGCTGTTGAGTGAGGCGCACACACCTTTGATGTATATAAGATTGAAGTGAAACGTCACTGATAGCCAAATCACGTAACTATGCTAAAATGTATGAAAATGTGAATGATTGCTAGATAGTAAGTACAACGATGCATTCTCATTTTATTTTTATTCTTGTATTGAGTTTTTGTATTATGTTATTGTAATTGGGTTTTTTGTAAGCCGTTATAACATAAATAAATAAATGAACCTTGAACGAGTACTGACGCGTTACAATATAATTATGTATATACGAATCGATGGAAAAATGCTCTTCTTCTTGGCCTCTCACGGGAAGTTAGCCTTTGTCACTGCAGCGGGATATGTATATGCTGATATTGAAATGGAATATTTGTTTTATATTTATCACGGGCAGACGGCCCGTGACATCGTTCACGTGTGAGGATTCTCCCGTGAAAATTCCGCCATAAAAAGTAGCCCAGGAGCTACTCTAGGACATCAAATACCTATTTACTTAACAATTGAGTAGTATTTGCGAGAAAGAGTAACAAACATCCATGCATCTATCCTCACAAACCTTCGCATTTATAATATTAGTAAGATACGTGTGCACCTAATGTAAGGATTTCTTTGGTCCTTCGAGCTTATACATAAAAAATGTATGCGAAGGTTAACCACCTGCGATTTTCCAGGTATCGAGTGTGGCTTCCCGGCGGAGATCCCGCACGGCTCCTACGAGCTCATCAACGGGTCGGTGTCATATCTCTCGCACGTGCAGTACTCCTGCAAGGCGGGCTACGAGATGGTCGGCCGGTCCCGCCTCGTTTGTGACATCGACGAGCGCTGGAACGGACCCCCGCCCAGATGTGACGGTGAGTGACCAAACTCAAACTCTAAAACATTTTATTTCACATAGGTCTACATGGGCACTTAAAAAACGTCAGAAGCTAGTGCACGGTTCGAATTGGTCGATTCCTATAGAAAAGATCGAAGTGACTTCAACAGTGGATAAACTCAACTATAATATTACTCTATAAAAAAAAACTAATTTAAAAAATCTAAAAAACCCGACTGCTCAACTGAAGTGTAAGAAACAAGCACATTTTTATTTTTAAAAGTGACAGGCAGGCGGGTCCCAATTGAACATATTTTTTTTAAATGGGATGGGACCGCCTGCTTGTCACTTTTAAAAATAAAAATGTGCTTGTTTCTTACACTTCAGTTGAGCAGTCGGGTTTTTTAGATATTTTAAATAAGTTTTTTTTCAACTTTTTAGTTAAAATATTAATTAACAATTTTTTAGTTTTCCCGGTCGTGTCACATTGGCACTCCACCGGATTCAGAAAGTGAGTCCATATTTTTAAACTTTCTCATTGTATTATTTTGCTAATATTACACTAATGATAAACACGATATACCTTTTTGAAATCCTTATGTTAAGCCCTTTAATTTGATACCCATGTTGTAGATTTGATAAATAAATTTTTTTTTGACCATGTTTAATGGCTTCGCACAACCGCCATGTTTAATTTTTTTAAATGTCACCTATCTAAGAACACTCGGGCTGTTAAGACAAATCTAACGATACCTCAATTGTGTGAATTCGTTCAGCGGTTCTGGAGATATGAGGTAATAAATAATATTACATACATACATACATAGATACAGATACGCGCGAAAAACATAACCCTTCCTTTGCAGTCGGGTAAAAAAGGAAACAAAGATAATATAGATAATTATAGGCCCATAACATGTTTATAGGCCTATAGTTATGTCGAATGCCTACCTAAATATTCTCTAAAGTACTGTTAAGCCATCTAACAAAAACTCTGGATGAAAATCAACCACGGGTTAAGCTGGGTTTCGCCGCGATTTTTCAACAATTGACTATATAACTACACACTATAAAAAAATCATACAAAAATGTAACGAGTATGGCATCATTGGAATTTGTTAACTATAGCAAAGCATTTGACTCTCTTAAACACACAAAAATATGGTAAGCATTTGCATCACAAGGTGTTGAAAATAAATACAAAACATACATAATAATATGAAAGCAAAAATAATAACAGAAAGGGTTGGCGAACACTTCCCTGTAAAAAGAGAAGTCAGACAAGGGAACCCACTGTCTCCGAACATTTTCTCGGCAGTGCTTAGGTCATATTTAGACGCCTAGATTGGGGCAAATACGGATTAAATATATACGGTATCCTACTAAATCATCTAAAATCTTCAGATGACTTAATTCTAATATTTCTAGATCCAAAAAGCCTACTTGTACACAGTATTCAACGGAGCACGCTTAGTGCCAAACCTAAACCAAAATCAACGACATAACATACTGCATTATGAAGCTAAAGTGGAGGTGGAGGATATGATGAGGAGTAAGAAAAATAAATGTGCAAGAGATGTAAACTTTCGTACCGATGCAAAATTAAGAAAAGTAAACAGCGCATAAGATGGGAGGATGATATCAGACAAACAGCCGGTATCACTTGGAGCAGGAAACCCATGACAGAAAAGGATGGCAAGCTTTGGAGACGGACATAAGCTACTTTTTATCTCGGAATCCCCACGGGATTGGGATTTACGCGGGAAAACCATCCCACGCGAACGAAGTCGTGAGCAGAAGCTGGTATAATATAATATGTTAAATTCATAATATTTATGATGTTTGAACATTTACAGCCCTAAATAATGCGGTATGACTGCCCAGTGTAAACTATTTTATGTTTTGTATCCATGTATTGTAAGGTGTACAATAAAGTATAGTATAATAATATTAATAATACTGGCTGGTGTTCAGACGCTGTTAGAATAGAATCCGGAAAAGTTGATCGGCTAGTCTGCACATAACTACCCACCCGCTCCTATTCATTGCCCTGTACATGGCCATTGAATGGAAGCTGATTGATAGATGGCTGTAGATTTATTTATTTATTTATTTATTTAGGGACAAATAACAGTTACATAATAAAAACATATTAACTAAAATTCGTATAACTAATTAAACAATTATGCAACCCACACCATTGTCCACAGGTTAACAAAAGAAATGAAAGTTACAATGACACATTAAAGCTAAAAACGAAATAGTTAAAATAACATTATCTAATAAATCCGTAACTGATTAACATATTATTAAATTAAATCTCAGACAAGAGTTTACAAGCTTCTACTTTAAATTGCTTATTAGATAGACAAAATATATCAAGCCGTGTGAAGTGCGAGTTATATATGTCCACAATACGACGCAGAGGCACGCGCACTCCGGCATTAGTTTTACAGGACTCTGTATTTTATTTTTTATTTATTTATTTTTGGAACATAAAAGCATATACAAATTACTAGGGTACGTTAACAGCCACATTAGTTGAGAACTGTGTCGTAGCTATTAGCGCCCACCTCCAGGCGGTTGGAAACGTTAGCGTTCCAGATTTAATAGAGCTGAAGTTAAAGCAAAAATGGACAGACAAAACGAGAGTTTTAAGAATAAATAGGTGTTCTGTGTTTGTGTTTGCGTGAGTGCATGTGTGTACATGTGAGTGTATGTGTGGGTGTGTTTATGTGTGCGTGAGTGCGTATTATGACTGAGTGTGATTGTTTGCGGGCATGTGAATTCATGGGAGTGCATAGAAAGGCTATGTAGTAAAGACATAATAGACAGAAACGAATTAGAGATTTCGTTTCACTAAATCCTCTAATTCCTCATATGTGAGGGTGGAGAGCCATTTGTCAGTATGTACTTTGCACTCACGAGAAGTTTGTGGGTAAATATTGAGGACTCTATTAATTTTATTATATAGGGAGGGTGCAAAGAATAAGTATTGCCGTCTAAGTAATTTACTGACAACTAATTGTGTCTTGCAAACTATATCCGTCCTGCGTTTCCGTTTGCTCTTTGGGTCATAGATTAGTTCGGAATGCTTACGAAGAATGGTTTTAAGAAGAAAGGAGTGCCTAACCGTAGGTAATTTTAATAATGTATACAGTTGTCTAGTAGGGAAAAGGATTGGTTTGCGTGTAATAACCTTAAGCACAGCTCTCTGTGCTCTCTCCAGACGTAACAACAGACACTTTCCTGCATTTCCCCAGGCTGTGATACAATAGGTGATGATAGAGTGAGCTAGCGCGAAGTACACTGTCTTGAGGGTTGAGATATTAGCTGAATTTCTTAGGTTTTTAAATACGTAGATTAACTTTCTTACTCTACCAATCAATGCCTCGACCTGCATTCTCCATGACAACGTACTGTCCAATATAACACCAAGGTACTTAATGTCATCCGCTTGCATTATTTTTGTGCAGTTACAGTTTATGTTCGCAACTAAACCACATGTATGGGCAGAGAGGGTAAATTGACGAGATGGCTGGGAGGATATTTTAAGACTGAATGTAATAAACTTAGTTTTCAGTAAATTTAGGGTGAGGAGATTTTGTTCTAACCATTTCATTGTAGTTTGTAGCGCTCGTTCTGCCAGAGAATGGGTCTCATTCCAATTAATGTCATGCACCAATATAACTGTATCGTCTGCATACGATATGATTTTTGCATTAGGTAAGTTAAGTTTACAGAGATCGTTGATATAAATTAGGAACAGGCTAGGGCCAAGGACACTACCTTGTGGCACACCATATTTAAGAAACTGTTCCTTGCTGGCATGATTGTCTATTTGGACTATCTGAGAACGATCCTGGAGATAACTCTTAAACAAATTTAGTGGAAGACCCCTGATACCAATAAGTTCTAGTTTTCGAAGCAAGAGTGGGACAGAGACAGTGTCAAACGCTTTAGAGAGGTCAAGAAAGATAGCGATAGTTTTTTCCTTATTATTTAGATTATGAGCAACTGTATTTAATGTGTATGAAACAGACGAGGCACGCGCACTCCGCGCTGGATAACAGTTCTGGGTACTGTATAACATAATTTATTTGTTAAATCTGTGCAGTCAAATCTGTTGTTGCACAAACCATGCAACATCATTACTGACAGAAGCAATCGTCTGTACTCTAGACTTAAAACATGATATTTATTTAATAAATGTGTGTAGGGAACTTTAGAGTGATAACACCTGTAGTTCATAGAACGCAAAAACTCTTTCTGTACCATTTCTAAGCCAGCACCGTACTTTTTGTACAAAGGATTCCAGATAGGTGAAGCATATTCTAATTGTGATCTAATCAATGTTTTGTATAGCATTAAGAAGGTAGAGGGACGCACAAAGTCACGGGACGATCTCATGACGAAACCGAACATTTGAAAAGCTTTATTTACTACTGTATCATAGTGTAAGTCAAAGTGTAGACAGGAATCAAGTATTACTCCCAAATCACGTACTGAACGAATAGTATTTAGGGGAACGTTGTCAATGGAATAGGTATATATGTGTTTCTTTTTGTTCTTAGTAAAAGAGATAGTTTGGCATTTTGGAAGGCTAAGAATGAGCTTATTAACAATGCAGTAAGTATGTAACCTGTCTAGATCATCTTGAAGAAGTTGACAATCCTCTATCGTTTTGCAAGGTTTATAGATTTTGATGTCATCTGCGTACATTAGAAACCGAGAGTTAACGAAACATTGTTTAATATCGTTTATGAATATGACATAGAGAAGAGGACCTAAGATGGAACCTTGTGGAACTCCAGACGTAACAATTACAGTGTCAGATTCATAACCATTAACAACGACTTTCTGGGTTCTGTTAAAAATATATGACATAAACCAACGCAATAAGTTTCCGCGTATACCGTTATAGGCTATTTTATCCATGAGTAATTTATGATCCACCTTGTCGAAAGCCTTCTGAAAGTCTGTGTATACAGCGTCTACTTGTAATCGTTGATCCATATTTTCGAATAAATAATAGATGGGAGGTACCCAGGCATATCACAAAATGATGTTCAAATATTTACTCAAAAATACAAATTAATAATGTAACAATTTATTTTTTGAGTAGGTTTGATTGTACAAACATGCGATGACAAATAATGCAGGTTTTCCAATTCAGCTTAGCCTCTGATAAACCTTTATTAAACGACTTAAATTCAAATTCTCAATTCGACTGTATTTTTTTCTTATTCTACTGATCATTTATTTATGAGAGTTCCCTACTAGCTACTACTTGTAACGGCAATTTTAAGTTGATAGAAAATATTAATTTTATTAATTTAATTTCCAATTTCCTGAGGAACTTTTCACCCAGTCACTTGGCCATTGGTGACGGACTTCTCATTCACAATGCTTTCAAACCTACTGAATTGATACTTATTTCCCTTCCCTACTCGAGAAATTATAAAATAAAAATATCTAGGAAGTAAAAAAAGTGGTAGTTAAAAAACCTGCCGTCATGGATGTTACAATTAAGTTAGTTTTGGTCCGAGAGAGCGCAGTGTAACTAGCGATCAATCGACCCTCACAGAATTTATAATTAGCGTCCACCTACTAATACTTACGTTAATGTGTATGATGGTGGTTTGTTTTGCCAGTGGTGCACTGCGAGGAGCCGCCCTCGACACCCAACAGCCGCGTCTCCGTCACCCACAACTCCTCGGTGTTCGGCTCGGTGGCAGAGTACTTCTGTGCTCCAGGGTTCAAACTACTTGGTGCCAAGAAAATCACCTGCCTAGCTAACGGTCTCTGGGACAAGCCAGCGCCCGAATGTCAGGGTAAGTGATCTTAAATGGATAATAAATAAAACGCACACATTTCACTAAACAAATTTATTATACTTACATACTAAGAAAGAACCTATATGGTTTTTATATTATTTTTTACATATAAATACACATTTATCTGGTATTTATAAAGGCCGTGGTATAGGTACCATTTATAATAAATTAATAGTTTAAAAAACACTAGAAAAACACGCTTTTATAAATGCAAGTAAAAAAAAAATTTAAGGAAACCGATAACGTATTTTCTTAAGGTTTGTTACCTTGAAACCTGATCCTATTCAAAGTCCATTATGTGGCCTTTCTCACAAGTGCAAACACGACTGTGATACGATATTCCATCCTGGAATGCCAGTGCCTATCTTCCGGCTTCATCATCAGACCTTGAAACCTAATCGTGGTCAAAGTTCATTACAAGACTTTTCTAAGAAATCAAAAACAGCTATGATACGATTATCCATCATGAAGTTCCAGTTTATATCTTCCGGCTCCATCATCAGATCAGTTCGACAGTACCATATTATTGTATTGTCATCAGAACTACATACAGCTGCCAATTTTCATTACGCCACGATCCTTGGAAGATGGTTAAATTAGTTACCTTAGATTCCATTACATAGTTAGTTACATACAGGTCGACCTAATAAAAGCGTGTTAATAATGTATGTGAAAACATAAGGTTGACACACTTAAATAAGTATTATTCACTAACATAACGCAGTCTTAGAATTAAAGTGACCTAGCTCAAAAATTTTATTTTTGTACTTAATTAAAGTAAAAAAAAAAACAATGTAGAGTACATTTTAAGTATGTATAAGAATCAAAATTTACAGGAAATTAGACTTAGGTGAAGACACCTCCTCCGACGATAGGGGCAAGTATAGGGTAGGATGCCCTCTGGCTAGGTGGACTGACGACATTGGTCGCTGGTAGCAGCTGTGAGAGCAGCTGAGGTTTGAGGAACTTGACGTGATGGTAGAAACGAATCCTGCAGGAGGCTGCTATAAGATGATGAGTCACCTTTTATATCAGCTTCGGGCATAGTACTGCGTTAGAAACATTAAGTTTTAATCTGGAACGTCCACATCGTACTTGTCGACCTCGCGAGCAGCGGCTTCCATAGCAGCACAACCTTGTCGAATGGAATTGAGATCTTCTTCAGCTGCAGACTGCCCACTGGAACTCCCAGCGACGGGTTCGGTGACTGGCCACGCTGGAACGAAATCTTCTAAATGCTCATCGGGGTCATCGCTATAATCAGAACTTTCGCTGGTAAATTGTATAGTTTCTCTCACTAAACGGTCTGACTCATCGTCTAATTTGATTGCTTCCTGAATGTGTCGCAAAGTGATGACGTCTAATCCTTTAGAATGACAAACGATGCCGCTCAGATCGATCAGTTCAGTCGTCAGGTATTCTAGCACAGTGGCCATGTATACCGCTGCTTTTTTGGTTGGGCGATTTCCCGGTGGTACATTTTGTTTGAGTTTGTAATGAATACGCTCCACGGGAAAGTGAATGCCAGCCCTCTCAGAGAGCGAGCGCGGGTGCCGGCGCACGCTGGGGGGCGCCCCGGGTAGCTTGAAGTTGCCACATGGACTGAAGCCTGTAGCACTTTTTTTAGCCATTTCAATAACTGATTATGTTGGTGCACTTTGTACTTACGACAGAAGTGTGTCGCTCTGAGGAAAGGTCAACAGTAACTGATGCTGCGTGGAAGGTAGCGCAGGCGCGTGGAGAGCACGCAGGCGCCGCAGCTCACTGGGACGCGTCCTGTCCGCACCGTGGCCTCATAGCACTTTATGTATTTCAGGAAATTTTCTAATAACGTATAAAATGTCTATAAGAAGATTGAAGATGGATTCAATATGTCAACTTATGTATATTTATTGCGTCCCACACTTTTCTCACGTTTCTAACCTACATTCTACTTCAGTTCTCTTTAAATATGTTCACTCACTAATGACTTAAGTCAAATAATTTGACAAATATTATGCTATAATGCAAGATATTCTACCTTCGTTTTTCGATGTTTAACAGTTTCATATGATTGACAGTTACTAAGTATGAGGGTAGCCGAAAATCTCAATGTTTGACTTTAAAGGTCACGCCTAGAGGAATCTGGAAATGTACGAATTTACAAGCCTAAATATAAAGTTGCTCCTTTAAAATTAGGGACTGTTTGGAGTGATATTGTACAGTTTGAGTGGCCTTTCGTGTGGCAGTATAACGCTAGATTACGTAAAACAAGTTTTAGTAGGTTGTATAAGTGTAAAAACAGTGAGGAAAGCTTTCCGCGAAACAAAGCTTATTGTTTGTGATTTAGAACTTCTTGTGCCTTTTGTGTAGTGATTTTTGTGCTTCCAGGATGTGAAGGTAACACTGAATGTCTCTAACATGTAGCAAACGTATTAAAATAAAATAGTTTTTCTGACAATGTATGAAAAATTAATGATTTATATGATGCCAAAAATAAGTCTTTACAATAAGTTACATCCTAGGTGTCTTCATGTAACTCTTCATGTAATTCTCATGAAACTCTTCATCTTCGCATCATCACTTACCATCAGGTCGGATCGTGGTCAAACGGTAGCCTATCATTAAAAGAAAAATAGCAAAACACTTTTCGAGCATTAAGTAAAACTGATACTTGTTTTTACGTAATACAATAGGTTTTTGTACCTACTTACTTAGTGAAAACTGTTAAATGAATACGATTTCAATGTTTATTGTAGTGGAAGAGCGTCCAACCACCACAAAACCATTAGTGAGCACGACTCCGCCTGCAACCACAACTATGGCGCCGTTGCCGACGCCCAGCAGCCCTCGGCTCGTGCTGCCCACCCGGCCACGAACATCCCCGCGGCCACTGTCATCCCCCACACCTTTCGCGACGGTGACTGCCGACCCACCTCGAAGGCTAAGGCCCAAGCCCACCACAGAACGGCCTACCACCCGCACATATGAGCGCCCACCTGAGAGGAAGACAACTGTGCCAGATAATCAGGATTCGCCAACCAGCCATATCCCGCATATCATTGTTGCTAGCCATCCTAGGGAGAACCAGGTATGATACCTTGATTTCTACTAATAAAATCAAGAACATTTTATTTTACATAAACCTATGGGTACCTATAAAACGTCAAAAGCTAGTGCACGGTTTGAATTGGTTGTTTCCTATGGAGAAGAACCAGCAAGAAACATAATGGTTTCAAAATGTAATTGGTTTTCCCATTTTTCCATAATAAAGTTACATAGTATAAGATAAGTATAAAAACGAATCAGTATTTATAGTGCTCTCACATTCACATAAAAATGAGTTTTAAAATTTTAAAATTGAATTGACCAATAACAAGATTAGATTTCACTAATGATAGATGGAAACTTAAGCAATGTAAAATAAAACTAGCAATATATATGCACACACATTTATAGTTATTGGTTTTTTAATTTAGTTTTATTTGTATTTTTTAATTCGTTAAAATTATCTTCTTTTGTCGGCATAACCTGTATGGAGAAAACACTGGTTCTTGAAATACAGTCTACAGGAGCCAGGGTCACATATTGTTGAATGTAATTTTAATTTGGTGCCAACAACGATAATTATATATTTAATCTTGGCATTTCCAGATCCTTGGTAGCGGCAACAACATCAGGGCCGAGCAGACTCCCCGCGTGAACGTGCCGCAGTCAGTGGACGGAGAGAGGCGCGACCCCGTGGGCGCCAGGCTGAACATAGGCGCCGTGGTCGCTCTGGGCGCCTTCGGAGCGCTCGTGTTCCTCATCGCCATCATCACCACCATAGTTATCCTCGTCAGGAGGTGAGTGCACGCGAATATCACTTGTTACAAGTATTTAGCAGTAGGCAGGGGATGAGAACGCTTTTGATAATTAGTTAGAACTAAATAGGTAGTCAAAGGTCGAATTTAGTTTAGAAAAGCTATTGAGGAGGTTTTCCGTTAATATCGATCCCGTGAAAATTCCGATGTAGAAAGTAAAATATAAAATTACATTTATATCCGTTCTGTACTTTTTGCGTGTAAGATTAACATCCGTAATATTAGTAAGAAAGATAAACATTAGATGATGTGAAGGATACCTCTGTCGTGTAGTACCTTAAAGTGTAGCGAGATTTTGTCCGAAATTGAATTTCCAATGGTTTCTAGACCAAAATACATGTACATGCGTACATCAACTCAAACACTTAGGTAATTATGCAACAAAAACAAATTTCATGGGCTTTAAAAAGATGTCGAACAATCTCAGAGGCAGTTTGTTCGGTATTTCTTCTCAGGGTAGTCAGGAAAAGCCGGTCTCATCTTGTTTAAACTTAACACAAAAGAACTTATTAAAGTGTTATGTTTACTGATTTGCATAATTAATATAACACGACATCATATCACATTTACCGAAATCAGCTTCAGCCTTGACAGCTAGAAATCACAAATATGTCCTACATTAAAATAATTTCAAAAAATTCACATTTCAATGAAAGTAGAGGTCGGAACACCGAATGTACAACATTTTCGAAATATGTCCCTAGCTTACGATCAAGCGAGATAAAAGGGATAAAATCTGTCAAGAACATTCAGTAGGCCTTCAGAACAAAATCGTCTCGTCAATCATACTCTAGCCCCTCGCTTACCATCAGGCGAGACAAAAGCGAGGTTAAAGCGAGTGACTACATGAGTGCTTGGTACGGCAGCGGCGGTCCCAAGCGACCTCCGCCGCCCGAGCTGCCGTCGCGGTGGTACACGCTCTTGGCCCTCCCGTTCCCCGACCAGCAAGTCGGCAGGCGCGAGTTCGCCCGAACACACCGCCACACGCATCGGGCTGGACACTTCTCCAACCCCTTATAGCCAGTGCGTTGTTTTAAGGTACTACGTTGACATGGCGGTTGTCCACTTACTAATTACAAAATGGCGGTTCGCGTCGAAAGCATTCAATGATATTGCCAGTTAAAATTTACGTTTTATTATTTATTTATAGTAATCAAACTTGTGTTTAAATGTGTATTACTATTGTGTTTAACCAACCACCATGTCATCGCTACACGCACCGGGATTTGGAAAGCACGCGCCATGTTGGAAAATCACAGATAAAAATTTCAATTTTGATCGTGAACTTTGTATACATGTCTTAATCAATACACAGCTTCACACCTGGCAAGATGGGGAATCTTAAAAAGTACACACTATCACATACAATGCTTCACGAATATTTCACGTGTCACCGGCTAGGCCGTGTACCGTCACGCACACTGAACGCTTCGCGCCAAACGAACAGACAAATTATATTTATAAAATATCACATTTATATTACCTACACCAAGCACAAAAATAATAATACCTAATGTAAATAATGTTGTTTTTATATTTTATTAGGAACCATATCAGTGATCAGAAATAGTACATTGTTCACCGAGAGGAGAAAGTGACCGATTACCGTCGAGGGTGTCGTTTGAAACACCCGAGATCGGGAATCGTACTTTCTCTCGAGTGATACATAGTGCTTTATACTACACCTACGAGGAAAATTGAATTTACTTTCTACGAAAACTGAATCCTCAAACAACACACAAATTGAAAATGGCGCCAATGGCTTCTGCAATTTTCACATGTTCTTTTTTCAAATTGTTTATCCTGCCGCCGCAGGGTCGCACTGCCAGCCCGACACCATCCAACACACAGCTAGTGGCCAGTGTCATTTTGCGAACTTGGAGATAAATACTCACTGTAAAAACTTTTTGGCTTTTGATATTTAGGTTACCGGCGCATAGTCTTACCCAAAATTAAAAAAGAAAAACCACGTAAGAAATGGATTTTCATACACTTTTCTCTCCCGCTCAGATGCGTTTTCTCCCCGCATATTTGTTCGATATGCAATGACGTACTTTCTACCGTAAATTTGATAAAGTATCAAGGTACTTTCCAAGCAGGTGTAGTATAAAGGTATATTGTTGCTCCAAAATGTATCTCTGCCGAAAATTGACTTTACCCGGTTTTCAAAGTTGTTTGGGTGGTCAGGTTCAACCGCAACGCTAATTTTATGTAAGAATGGTGTTTAAAAAAAAAACTGTTTTTTTCACCTTAGTTAGATACTTTCTGTTGAGTCTATATTATATACCAATTCCCCACCCCACCAAATTCTTATGATAATTAGATACCTATTCAATAAAATAAACAAAAGCATCTCTGCAGAGCAGCATAGTAATAAAGTAATACCTAAATTAGCAGGAAGCACAACGACGGCAAGCGGTACAGACACCACGTGTCGCCTGACTGCAATACCGTGGGCTCGCTGGACTCTTCCTCGTCGGAGTCCCGCAGCGGCCTCAACCGGTACTACCGGCAGGCGTGGGAGGAGCTGCACGAGGCGGCGGGCGCCAAGCACGGGCCGCGCCGGCCGCACGAGCGCGAGGCGCCCAAGGACGGCTCCGAGCTGGTGGTGTCCGACGTGTACCCCGCGCCGCGCCGCCACCACCACCACCACCACCACCGCGAGCCGCGCCACCCCGACTGGCACTCCCCGCACCGCCCCCACCATACTCATAAGCCTAGGTATTAAACACTGTAGCTGTGTCCTCGGAATTTATTGGACTTCCCCCTATTTTAGTGCGAGTGTACGACGGTAATTAAAGTTCGCTTGAAGCGTAACTAGAAAACAAAATAAAATGCAGTTTGAACCGTTACACATTTGGATAATGTTCGACAACGAGAAAATGTGAACAGTAATCATGGTTATGACCAGTGATCGGAGTAGGTAGAATGAAATGGGGTCATTGATCCGAAACGTTTATATTAATATGGACATTCCTCCGGAATTGGTGGATTATTAAAAAAAAACCGGAACTTATGTAGGAATTTTATTCTGCCAGAGTGGAAGGAGTCATTTGATGATTTGCCATCCTCAAAAAAAAGGTAGGAATTGTAATAAAATGAGCAATATTATTCTTTATTCTACCCTTAATGCAAATTACCATGACCACTATGAAAATATTTAAATTTAAGTGCAACAATTTATGTCTATCTATAAAAGTTCTAGCCATAAAAGGCTAAAAATAAAAATTAAAGCTTCGATCGGAATTAGATTGTTTTTATTATTCAACAGATAAATAATGAATTAATTTAGTTTTTATACCTTCCTTTAAATTTTGAATTAAGTAGGAATAATATCACTACCAACATTAACAATGTTTAATTGAATCCGGAAATACCGGAATTACTTTCCGGGAAAATGGCTTATCCATGTTATTCTTTCTGTGTGCATTTATGATACAAGTACCAAAAATCAATCTACCTACTCCGATCACTGGTTATGACATAATTTATTTCTTTTTATAAAGTTAGGTATCCATTTGGCATTAAAACGTGCACTCATTATTCAAATATTTCGTGTGGAGAAGTAGAGTAACGCTGAAAGGTACCTTTCAGTCGATATTTAACAAAATGTACCAAATAGCTTTACTTTAATTTCTTATAATTATTTAAATGTTATTTATGTGTTTACCAAAATATTGGGCATAGGTAGGTGTATTAGTAATATTTAATGAATTAGTACTAATTTTGATACCTACCTATATTTGACAGTTAGCCGTTATTTGTTTTCAAAATTTTACAGAAATAGTTAAATCTTGCTTAACAAAATCAGAACTCTTTGTTTTGGGAGTTGCTAATATGTTTAATGAGCTCGTAGGTTTAGTACCACATGATGACAAAGAAATTTGCATACACTCGTAATAAAATGAACACTACATATACAGTATTTTATCGTATAATCTTTTCTGCTTCGACTATGATTACCTTGATCTTTTCTTTATATAATCATAAATACTATATTATTTCGTATTTCAATTCATAACTTAGTTGCTAAGCAGTTAGAAAAGATTTGTACATAATTATATTAGTTGTAAGTACTTAAGATAAGATTGAAGTTAATCATTGTTAGCTGCTCTAATTTCCCGTCTATATTAATGTTTGTCAAAAAATTATTTAAGTAATTAGGTAAGAACTTGTGACTATGTGTCCGTTAGTAGTGTCGATACCCTTATAATTTTAATAGAGGTTGTAATGTGAACCGTGAAACGTGTCTTCGATTGTGTAAGAAGCTTTTCCTGCGAATTTAAATTAATTTAGGATACCTTGCTACCTATATCAGAGTTGTAAAGCTTTCACGGACAGGTCATTATTTTCTCCTCCTAAAATTTCTATAATACAAAATCTACTATGTATGGTACAAAGTAATTTAAAAATACGACAACGCTATTATCTCAGTACAAGTCGAAATCGACGGGTGCTTCAAATGGAAAAAGTAATCCAATGTGCCATCACAGAGGCAGACATAAGGTAGGAAGTTCACAGTTCGATTATTATTTTAATTTATTATATATGCGAGTAAATAAATTAGTTTCATACCTAATATATGTAAATATAATCTAACCCAAACATAGACAAACGATTGCTCAATACATCGAATTTTAAAGATTTAACAAAAAAGGATAATGACTGAATGAAAAAGATAATTGTAAACAAATTAAAAAGTAATGCAGAAATGAAGGTTTTATGGTATGAGTAAGTGTATTAGCATGTATAAAATCAATATTAAAGGTTAAAGTTGTATCAATTCCGAATCATGCTAGTATTAAACTTTGTGATAATTTTAAGCAGTTTGTTTGATTTTTACCCACCTCTTACACCATAAGATTTAATATTGTTACGCCAGTCGTTTAGCGAAGTACATCGAGAAACTTCGACAGAAATCTAGAATGTTCGAGACACTAACGCCATCTAGCGGCGAGTAGCAGTACTGAGTATATCGAGTAGCTTCCTGGAATATTCTAGGCAGTATAAAGATAAACAGTGAATCGATTTTATAAGAATGTTCTAGAACTCATAGACCGGGGTATAAATAGCTCACAGAGGCACGGAGAGGGAAGTTTATTACGAGGCGAATACGCGATATAATCGAAGCTTTACAAGTGAATTTCAGTGCGATTTAAGTGTAAAATGACAAGTGTTGTGGTGCGAATAATTGTGTTAAAGTTTTATTTTGTGTTTAATTAAAGTGTTAATTTTGGTTTAATTGGCGTTAATCATTTCTATCCCGAACCCCAGCTCGTAATAATATAATCTTGGGCTCTTCCCGACATGTTGAGTCGGCTACCAGTCTAACTGGATGCAGCTGAGCTGATTTTACATGGAGCGACTGTTTATTTGCCCTCTTGTTTTTTTTTTTACTTGGTAAGATCATCAGATGAGTCCTCCCACCCCGGGCAGGGCCGGAGGGACTGTCAGACTTGTACTGACTAAAATCCACGGTATTCCTTCAATAGCCCTTTACGTATCGGGGTCACGGTAATGGGATAAGTCCCACGACCCCGGCAGGCTTCGGCCCTCTACAGGGGGGCCTGGTCATCTTGCTGACGCTCTTTGAGGCGCGCGTGGAACACAACGCGCCGTCGACCCGGGCATGGTCCATGGTCGGACAGCGAGTTGCCCTTTACTCGCTGTCCGCATGCCATTATCTGACCTCTAAGATCGAGTAACTAAATAACACGATACCTCTTCTCTTGGCAAGAAAATATTGTACCAGTCTTACTGCTCGACCTTTTTTTATTGATAATAGGTTTGCGTTTGATCACCATCTCACCTGATGGTAAGTGATGATGTGGTCGAAGTGGAGCACGCTTACCTAAAAATAACCTATTCACTCTTGACTTAAAGACCCCTAGGTTATAGCTATCAGGAAACACAGATTCCGCCAGGGAACTCCACTCCTTAGCCGTACGCACAATGAAAGTATTCCCAAAACGTTTAGTGCGTATACACACTAAACGTTTTGGGAAAATGGGATGTCCACCATGTAACGATGGCGCATCGCCGTCAAAAATTTATTAAATATTAATGATAATAAATTAACCCAAAAAAATGTTACGGAGGCAGACTCGAACCCGCGTCAGCAGGAGTACGAGTCTAGAGCGTTACCACTACGCCATCGCACGCTCAGCCGGAATTTTTTATGACTTATATAGAAAGTACTCGAGAAACTTTAGTTACATTTTTCTCCGTTATTTTTGAGGGTTGCGCTTTAATATTTAATAAGTAACTAGCTTTTGCCCGCGACTTCGTTCACGTGGGATGTTTTTCTCGCGTAATTCCCGATCCCGTGGGAATTTCGGGATAAAAACTATCCTGTCTTTTCCAGGGTCCTAAACTATTCCCATGCCAAATTTATTCTAAATCGGTTGTTCAGCGGTTTAGGCGTGAAAAGGTAACATACAGACAGACAGAGTTACTTTCGCATTTATAATATTAGTATGGATATACCCACATGGTATACTATCACTACGCTAAAAATAATTAAAATCCGTTTCCCCTAACCCGTGCACTCTCCTTGTAAGATTATAAACGAATAAAAAATAAATTCAAATAATATTTTTCTTAATTGTAGGGTGAACACTCCACTCCCTCTTTGCAAAGCAGCGTGCAAGCATATCCAGTGGCACAACATAGGAGAGTCAGAAACACTTAAAAATCTGTTTCAGGGTCCATACAGGATCTAATGAATAATAATAGCCGCATAGAGCCATATTCTGACACAGGTCTTGCCAAGGAGTTTCGTGTTACCCAAGAACAGAGTTGTGGAAGCCAAATGTGCGGACGCTCCATGGAATACTCCAGTACACTCAGCTGCACCATGTTAGACTGCAAGCTGATGAAGAGCATGAAACCCATCGATATTCGCACTCTAAACGCGTTATTATATCGAACATGCAAGGCATTTTACGCCCCTAGAATGTAGTATACGTAGGTTGCATGTGTAGGTAAGTATCTACAATGATTAGAAGTAAGGATTAAAAATATGTAAGTAACTTTGATTTGACGGCCTGGTGTAATATGTTAGCAAAGATATTACACCGGGCAGTCGATGCCATACGTGCCTTTTCCACGTCCATGTTGTTCATAAAATCCTCGGAAAACTAGTGGCCCAGATAATTGAACTGTGTGACTCAAGGCGGTACCGGCTAAGGTGACTGGTGATGGTACTAAACTCGTAACTTTTGTCACGTGCCTTAAATACTATCAATTCACTTGGACTTTTCTCTGTATTATATCTGAGCCTCCACATGTAAATCTCAAGATCACCTAGCAGAGATCCGTTTTCACCTAGATTTTGTCGTGGAGTAGTAGAATAAGTCACCAAATATTAGAATTATTCGTTTCATAGTTTAGAAGTTACGCCTGTACATTAGTATAAAAATGTATAATGTACAGGCGAGTTCAAAATTTCATAGTAATACAGTGTTTCTGTTTACGACGACATGACCAATTTACCCGTAGGTATATCTTCTTTAATATAAACCGACTAAATCTGTGTGTGATTAGATTTCAGACCCATTACCCTGGTCAAGCAAGGAAGTACCTACCACACTTTTTCTTTATCTTCAGAAGGCAAGCTTGCCACCTATGTATCCTTATAGTTTTAACCTACGAATCGATTAATTCCGATATTTGGCGACTAATTATCTATCGACTAAATCTGAGTGATATTACACTTCCGATCCATGACCATGGCCAAGCCAGGAAGTGCCACACTTTTACCACCTATATACCCCTATATCATATAACTTACGAATCAGGTAAATCTGATATTTGGTGAATAATTAACAACTAAATTTGGATTTGATTAGATTTCACATTCATGATCCTAAGAAATAAGGTAGTGCCACACGATCAAATGACATTCACCAGGTCAAGGATCTTTATAAGTTCCTTGCACCAGGTTTACATCTTCGACCAGTTGTGCCAACCGTACAATTTAAATTGTCGGCTTTGGTAGTATGTACAATCCTAAATAAACGACTTTTTCAAATACAAGAATAAAAAGAGATAAAAAAAAACCGTCAGATTAAATTTATTTGTCGATATTAAAAAGCAAAAGCAACGAACAGATATTTTTTTCGTATTTTATAAGGGCTTCCAATCATTTTTAAACCCTTTGCTATCCTCTATACAACGTGTAACGGAAACCCCATATCTATCCAAAAGGACTGAAGACAACATCTGGTATGGAGTCTCTATGCAAAGTTTCAGCTCAAAATAAGTGATTCACAGAATTGACCCCAAATTATTGGTTTCATAATCATCATTTTGGTCATCACTTTCCACGTCACTTGCCAACAAAACGATAATTCTCTTCAATCTTCTTAATTTGAAAAATTCGACCTCTGGTATCAATGTATCGAAATTTCTAATATGCTCCACACATGTAGACATAGGATTAGAAAACCCTTACCATATCGTTTGTTATCATCCAAAGAAGCCGTGCACTTGGTATGTATATACCCTACCCTTAAATGCATAGTGATGTAGATCTACATCAATTTATTTCTAGGTAAATTTCTCAACAAATGGTAACCCAGGCACAACATTTTGTTATTTTTTAAATACTATCTTTATTTTTTTATGATTCTGAACGCACCTGTTGACGTTTTGACAGAATGTTTTTTGCATACTGTCATAATATGAAACTTTGGCGCGCTTTGTGATGTCATTCACTTCGGCGGCAATACAATTTTAGATTTTGTTTACATACAGTAATAAAATTACTAATAAAAAGTGTTATCTGAAAGGTGAAAGGTAAGTATTATTGACCATATATTCATTTTTGAAAATCTTTCGAAATTATTCAAAATAATGTAGTTTTTGTTTGTGATCTAGAAATACATCAGTATGCAAAATCGGCACTTCTTATCAGTAGTATACTTTACATTACATTTTGAAAGGGATTGTCTTATTTTTACCATTATTGAGTTATTTGTTAGTGGATTTGAATATTTTAGATCGTTTATGATAACCTAAGTCGGTGATTCAATAATTATTGTTACCGTTTTCATGTTTTGATATTTATTTTGATCTTTTATATTTTTTTTTATACAGGATGGCTCGGCGACTTCAAAACATAGATATAGAAGAATTGTTGGCTGCTTTAGAAGATTTCCGACGACGGACTGGAAGATGAAAACGACGATGAAGACGACTTCTACATCAATGCAAGAGAAATATTTCAAGATTTGGCGGAAGAAGAACATCCAGAAAATGATGAAACCACTGAAGAACTTCCAGCAGATGGCGATGATTCTGGATGATTCTGAACTATCAACCAAAATCAAGTTTTGTTTGTCGATTTCGATAGGAGGAAACTAATCTGGAAAAGACAGTTTGCCGAAACTAAAATTATACACCAGCCTAGCACAATCAACCCTGCAATAGCTGATCTCGATACACCATAAGCACATGGGAGGAGTAGACCTGAAGGACAGTTATCTTGGACGTTACCGTATTCGTGTGAAGAGTCGAAAGTGATATTTGCGCCTTTTTTACCATCTGTTGGATCTAGCCGTGATAAATTCATGGATACTAATGAAAAAAAACTGCATTACAAAGGTTGTTCCAAGAAAAAAACTGCCGAATCTCGGACAGTTTCGGAATATTTTGGTAGATGCTCTTTGCAATGTTAGTTAGTCTAACGGCAACAAAAGAGGGCGTCCAAGCAGTGGCGTTTTAGAACGGGATCTTCAAACCAAGAAACCAAGAGGCCCGCATCATCCACTCCCCTGCAGGGATGGACGGAAAGATGGTACTGACCGTTGGCCCGTGTTTGCCAATCGCTTGCGGTGCAAGATGCCTCAATACCATGCCAAGGTACCACACACTGGGCATGTACCAAATGTAACAAACCTCTGTGTGTAAATGCACACAACTGTTTTAGGGATTTCCATACTCAATAGTATGCTTACTGTGATGAGATATCCTTTTTAGTAGATAGATATGCGTTATCTGTACCTAATAGGTAGCTAAATGCATAGTGATGTATTTCTACATCATTATGTTTTTTTATAAATACATATTTTTTTCAAGCTATGAGATTTTTTTCTTTATTTTTCCCGTAATCTTTACACTTTTTACCATCTATTTTATTTTTATTACATGAAAATAAAAAATCATGCATTTACACGTTGTATACTGTACGGAAATTCCTCGCACAGTCTAACCATCTTACTTCGTGATTATTTTACACTCTTGTGTAAAAGCAGTTAACAAATAATAATTATGAAGACTGCAACCATTGATATACAAAAACCTCCAACCGATAGTTTTCTTTGCAATTAACATAGATGATACATACAAATACTAAGAGTAATTAAATGGCAGATAATAAGGTCGTTACCATGGATATTATGTAGGTATGTTTACGCGAATGTCAACCTAATTATATTTGAATGTCTGTAAAAAAATAAGGGGTCATAATTCAATCTTGCCGATTATACTATCGTGCCATGAATATATTTACCTTATTTTATCAATAGGATAAAGTTTTTTTATTTAGTTGTCACTGTTAACACTTTAAAAGCCCTAAAGTAGGTACATATATACATCTAAAAATAAATTAAAATATGGCATCCAGAAATTCGTGCGCATCGCTGTCCACTGGTAATGTGCCCAAAAGACTGACGGCATTGCCATTCCATTCACTTTCAAAATTCAACGTAATATCCCCAGAGATCCAAATTGTGGAAAAAAGTACTCTTCGTCTTCTTGGGTCTCCAATTTACTTATAAGAATTCCTTTCCCGATTTTGTCGAGGAAAAATACAAAATTTTAATGACATCTCGGACAGATTACACCAAGTTAACGTGCATTCGGCCATCATTTTGGACCTAAATTAACGTACTTTCTTCGTTCTTCGCATCTATGGCATCATCCTCACCTTTTGGTAAAAATGGACCAAATTATTCGGCATACTCTGACAGGAATTTTAAATGTGGCTATGGACGACCGAGCTTGGGCACAAGCTATACTCTTCCCATTCGTATGGGTGGTCTCGGCGTCCGCAAAGTTACTAGTATCAGTCTGCCGTATTTTATATCCTCGGTACACAGCGCTGAGAAATTAATCAGGAATATCCTAGCTCCGTCACTAGTTGTTTTCAATGTGCCGTGCTTCACCGAAGCTATAGATACCTGGAGACTCGCTTGCGCGAACCTAGATCCACCCGACAACCCATCATCCCAGAGGCGGTGGGATGAGCCGCTCTGTAGAGTAGTTCAGAGTGACCTTATTGCCACATCTACTTCGGCTGCAGAGCGTGCGCGCCTGCTGGCTGTGGGTGAATGGGAGTCGGGTCTTTGGCTTCATGCACTACCGTCATCCTGCCGCCATAAGGAAAAAAGACGCTTCTAACATTTTTTTCGAAATTGAGTTATCTATATATTCTTAATCAGAAAAAAATGGCATCTACCAGTATTTTTATATTTCTAATAAATTAAACAGAACCCTATGAATCTCACTGTTAAATAAGACGTATCTGCCATATTGATTAAATATTAATAAATAGAAAAGACATTTCTGACGTATACTAAGTTGAAAAGACGCATTTCAGTAGAAACGTCTTATTTTTTTACAAAATATTTAATTCTTCATACAATTAAAAGACACTTCTGCATAGTCATAAGAAGAAAAGACTGTTCTGCGTAGATGTGCCTTTTTAACTTAGCATTACGAAAAATAAGCAGGCGCAAGTACGTGGCAATTGTGCCCTTTCTACTTAGTATTGCTAGTTATACGGGGTGAAGTAGGGCTCGCGGTTAGAATACCACCCTTCAGTTGCGTCCAGGCAGTCAGAGAAACGCACGCGGCCCTTCGGGCTTTAATAAATAAATAATCTTTTATTTCAGACGTTAGATCCATTTGGGTTAGTATACAAATAAATCTTAGAAGCTAATGTTAGTACTTAAATCTACCAGAAACATAAAATAAAATACTTAACAACTACACCACATTGGCATGTAGGTAGGTGTACCCAATGTCCCAAAAAAGGGCTGTCTTATCTGTCTGCTATCGAATTTAGAATGCTGTTAGGGCTGATACGTACCCTGCGCATGATGGAAATGCATCGTTGACGCATGATAGCATAAAAATCGTCTATTCCCGCGTTGGCGAAAATGCCCGAAGTAGCCCGCAGTAGCGTGGCAACCCCATCAACACCTTGAACGAATTACTATACTGTACCCGCAGAGCGTTGTATGCCTCCTGAGTGTAGATAACTCACAGACTGCATATGTAGAAAGAATGGCAATACACTGTAAACAGCGTGGCCCTAACAGACAACGCCCTACGCTCACGCTCAATGTCTGACTCCAGACCGACTTTTAGGTCTTCAGAAACCCAGTGGCCCAGATACTTGAAAGCAGTGACTTGCTTTGATGCAATACCGCAAAGTTTTAACTGAGGCACAATCGGATAGAACTTGTGCCTGCCTTACAAGCCTAGTAGCTCACTCACTCTTTTTCGCGTTGTATCGAAGCCCATGAATCTCCGTGTACCTTTCACACATCGAAAGCACACTTCTCATCGCATTGATCGAAAGGCTCAGCAGCACCATATCATCAGCATAACTAATATTTTTAACGCTGGTTCCATCCACGTGACAACCCTGATAAGTGCTGCAGAGCTCAACGATCAATCGGTTCATGGCAAGCCACCTTGTCTCACTCCGCAATTCAGCCTATATTCATCCGACAACGATCCTGCCCTGCACCTGACACAATTTTTACCATTTGTTGATTACCGTTGATTGTTTTATCAGAACCGAAGTATTGATATGACTTCCTTATCCACGGACGTATCATTCATAAGCTTCTGCCACAGCAAGTCATACGACACCAGGTCAACCGCTTTGGAAAGGTCTAGAAAACACGTATTAACAGGCGTTTTTCTAGACGTGTAGTACTGGACAGTGTGCTTAAGCGACAGTATGGCAGTTTCTGTAGATAGACCAGGTTTTTACCCAAACTGTGCATCATGCAATTCGATACGTGTCGCCATATGTCTATCAAGAAAACTATCTAGTACCTTGGCCAAGACTGATCTGATGCTTCCCCGGTCTTATCTTTCACAACGGGTACAACTATCGTTGTCATTAAGTTGGTGGGCAGATGAGAGTGACTTAAAGAGAGTGAGTAAAACATCGCCAGCACTCTTGGCAGAGGTAGTCATACCCTGGAGATTTGCCCCTTACCATGTTTTTTATAACAGTGGCAACACTTTTCGCTGAGAATCTCACATTTAACTCCATCACAAAATTCTCTAAATAGTAAATACACACATCAAAAGTGTCTAGGGATCAAGCATTTTTATGCGGATTTCTTGAGATTGAGATGTGGCTTTGTAATAAATTTATGATTTTATAAATTTATATGGATCCTTTTTGGTGCATTTCATAATTTGAAACAGGAACTGTTAATCAAATTCGAGTAAAAGATGAAATCAGCTGTCAATATTTTCCCTATAAAAACATACAACGCATTGAAGACATTATTAGTAAAACATAGTGTATTACATACTCTTTGATTATTAGTGCTACTGTTTCCCTACTACTGATTAAAACCAACGTTATTATGGAGCGGCGACGTCATTTAAGCAGGGAAGAAATGCTCAGAGCCGTGGGAATGATAGAAGCTGGTTCCCGGCAACGTACTGTGGCTTTAGCTCTGAATACAAGTCAGAGTGTTATCAGTCGACTTTGGACACGTTACCGAAGCACTGGTACCGTGGCTGAGCGCCATGGAGGACGGTATCGCTGCACCACACGGAGACAAGACCGATACATTCAAATCTTAACTCGAAGAGCTCCAACAATAACCGCCATGTTAGCCGTGAGGCTTCATCACTCTTCAGGGAACTTAATTAGCGACCAAACAGTCAGAAACCGCTTGCATGAAGTGAACCATCATTCCCGAAGACCGCTACGGGTACCACCTATAGCAATGCACAATCGTAGGATTCGATATCAATGGGCTCTTGAACACAGAAATTGGGCAGAAGAACAATGGCGTTTCGTGTGCTTTTCTGATGAGTCTCGTTTTGGTATGAGACCGGATACAAGACGTATACGACACTGGAGAACCCCTGGACGCCAACAGCGATTAAAATCCTGCCAGGAAGTCCATCCTTTTAGTGGTGGAACCATCATGGTATGGGCGGGTATTTGGATCGGCGGAAGAACTGAGTTGATTTGGATCAGAGGCAACCTCAACGCTCAAATTTATGCTGAGACGATTGTATCTGACGTCATCGTTCCTCTACAAGTGCAAATCGGTCCCTTATTTCAGTTAATGCATGATAATGCACGACCGCACACCGCAAGAGTTGTAAGACAGACTCTCGCCGCAGCTAACATCAATGTCCTGCTCTGGCCTGCTCAGTTGCCAGACTTGAACCCGATTGAGCATGCATGGGATATGCTACAGAGAAGAGCTCTGCCGAATATGGAGGGTATCCAGTCGCAAGAAGACCTTTTTTTGTTGTTGCAACGAACATGGGCGGCCATTCCACAGCGTGATTTGGATGAACTCATTTTGAGTATGCCAAACCGATGTTCTTGTGTTGTTAGTGTTCGCGGTAGAAACACGGATTATTAATTGTTTAAGTTACTCAATAAAATTTTAAAGAAAACTGTTATTTCAGTCTTTTTTTCGAACTTTAATGTTAGTGGTTCAAATGTCAAAAATCCCTTTATTAGGAAAATGGCAAATTTCTTTATTAATGCAAAGGTGACTGGGTTTATCGTTACTGTGACAAACGAAAACACTTTATTTGATGAATCCTTAAAGAAAATTTTAATTAATATCAATCAGGAGAAAGTTATTGCAAAAATATATGTTGATCCCTAGACACTTTTGATGTGTGTATTATAAGTAGAATCAATTTTAAAATGATTTACAAACATGTTGAGCAGGTTCATGTTGCCCGGCTACACTCACAGGGATGCCCGGTCCTGCATCTGCCTCCAAACACACCTGCATCACAAATCTAAAGATTTCTCGGCTAAGATGTCCATTTTCATTTTATTTTGGTTATTCTGGCACCATCTTAGTTTTGATTTAAATGTCTTCCTCTTCACATACAAACTTACAAACAAATTTTACCTCTTTATAATATATTATTTCATACGGATCCCTAACATTTTTGAAAATATTCTATCGCATCATCAGGGATAATGAAAGATTGTAAAGAAAAAGAATTTCTGATATCGGTCCTGTAGTTTCGGAGCCAATTCAATGCAATCAATCAAATTTTGCCTTTTCTTTTCTTTCCTCTTTATAATACAAATATTCATAGAAAGCTCTGATTACTGTGGTAACGTTCAAACTTATTAACTTATACTTAGATAATATTGATTATTTTTGTTTTTGAATTGTTTTAAACGTAATATTTCATGAAAAAAATTCATGAAATATTATAAGTCGTAGTGTTAGTTTGATCTCACTCAAGTTTATGTCGAAAATTTATTAATTTTAAGTTTCCTTACAAAGCTGTGATAATTATTATTTATGTTTACTATAATTAGTACCTACAAATTTAGGTAGTTTTATTTATACTTAATCATTATTTTTATTAAGAGTTAAAACTTAATGTTGGGAAAGGTAAGGTATAGGTGTAATTGCTATTTTTTATAAAAAATATAAGTCAGTTTCTCATACTTTGTGTTTTATTTAACACTAGTACTCACGCGGGGCTTCGCTCCCGTGGAATTCTATCACGGTAAAAACATAACAATCCTTTTTTGCAGTCGCGTAAAAAGTAGCATATAACCTTCCCCAAGCTTCAAGCTACTTCCATACCAAATTGCATCCAAATCCACCCAGTACTTTCGAAGATTAGCCCGTTCAAGCAAACAAACAAACAAACAAACTTTTCCGCTTTATAATATTAGTATAGATAAGATAATTGAGATGTTAAAACGTACTTCAGTTTATAACATAAGATATTTTGTTAGGGATCCCACAATGTGCAGGTATTTTTTAAGTTAAATGAGTATTTGTATTACTAAGTTGAAAAGCAGCAAATGGCTATTAGCGTCTTTTTTAGGGTTACGTAGTCAACAAGGAACCCTTATAGTTTCGTCATGTCCGTCTGTCTGTCCGTCTGTCCGCGGTTTAGCTCAAAAACTATAGGTACTAGGAAATTGTACTTTGGCATGAGTATACACGTTAATGACGCCGAAAAAGTGGTAAAATAAAATTTTGAAAAAAACAATTATTTAGGGTACCTCCCATACATGTAAAGTGGGATGATAATTATTTTTTTTCGTTCTTCCCATAGTGTGGGATATCGTTGGATAGGTCTTTCAAAAATATTAGGGGTTTGGGAAAACCGTTTTTTGATTAAGTAAACCGTTCGTGACTTATCAAGCTACCAACCAATTTTCTACCAATACCAATACCACTACCAATTTTCGTTAGAGTCAAGTGTCCCCCCTCTATCAACTAAACGGTTGTAGTTAGAAATTCAAATGTCACGGCAGTAGTACCTATATATAACGAAATTTAAAGGAAAACTATCACACATAAGTGGGCTTTACAAGTTTACGAGTAATAGTCGACCAATTGTATTTGACTCGAAAATTTCGAACAACTCTACAGAAATGTCGATAGATGGCGCTGAGCGCCAGTTGTATCGTGCTAGCTTCTTGTGACGATTGAGTAGTGTAGCTCTGTGTCCGTATTTAAATTACATACAAACAAATCTCTAAAAAAATTAAAACTTTTCGTGCAAAATTGTCGGATCAGGTGAGGAAGTCAAATTAGTTAGGTTAGGTTAGATCAGCCAGCGAATACGACACGCACTTGGCTGTTATAAAAACTACGGAACCCTACACTGCGCGTGGCCCGACACGCACTTGACCGGTTTTTATTTACTTAAATAGAACCTGGTAACACATCAACACTAAGTAGGAAAGGCGTTTAAAAAAAATACTAAGTTGAAAGGACGTTTCTAGCCAGAAGCGTCTTTTCATTGCAGTAAAACTTACTTTCCTACATATATTTTTTTTGTTAAAAAGAAAAGGAAAAAGTTATTTAATTAATACATAAAATTAAATTTATTAAAATTCTCATATAATTTCTGAAAAATCAAACAATAATACACACTTTTGCATAACAAAATTATAATAAGGTTTATTTCCTTTCGCACAGCGAATTTTTAAATTATTAAAACACTTTGTTTTTTTCTCCGTTTCGTACTTCATGTAGAAGCGTCCTTTTACCTTATGGCGGCAGCATCGAACATAAGCACCTTGTTCGATGATACTACTTTCCGCCTCGCTGCTTCCCTTCGATTAGTTGCTCCCTGTTGTTCTGCTCATCGCTGCCACTGTGGCGAAGTTGTCAACAGCCTCGGTCACCACGGCCTTTCATGCGTCCGCAGCGCGGGTCGTAAAGCATGGCATGACATTTTTTTTTTGGATATGGTCACTCACGGTAGTTCAGCTCGCTAAGGCTGGTTACTACTTAACCGGGCGATCCTGTGGTGACCTCTAAATTTAAAGGCCCCCAGCCAGGGCTTACATACTAGTATTTACATTTAAACAACCGCACGCTAAGGGCACTCCCTGTGGAGTACGGGCTTCAGCCTAGCGGGGTCGTTGGTGGAGGGCAGCAAGGGGTCAGGCTGGGTCATATTATTTATTGCTACTGGCTCAGCATCGCGGGCTGGCTTGATTGGCAAAGGTCGGGGAGGGGGCATGCGAATATTAACGACATTATCTGACTAGCTCTTATCACTGTCGGCGTTCCAGCTGTATTAGAACTCAATGGCCTGGCACGCAACGATGGCAAAAGACCCGACCGTATGTCTTTATTTCCTTAGAAGATGGGTAGGCCTTTAGTGTAGGGCTCGTCTTGCTATGCTGGAGCTGCCGCTGCGGCTGCCGAGAACCTCAAGCGGCGGAAATATAATAACCTTGTTGGTAGTTATATTTTCGAGCCGTTTGGGGTTAAAACCTTGGGGTCGTGGGACCCGAGTGCTCACAAATTATTTAAAGATCTATCCAGACGCCTAGTTGACACTTCGCGTTACCCAAGGGCTGGCTTTTACCTTGGACAGAGGTTAAGCATAGCCATACAACGTGGCAATACCGCCAGTCTATTGGGCTCATTATCAGTGCTAGTGTTGCCCAAACGAGAGTCTCGCAAGAGTCTTGCAATTAGCGATTATCCTATTGCTATTTATTAAACGGTAGTTGAGATCTCAGAACAATGTAACAGACTCTGTTTGGGCAACACTAATCAGTGCACAGGGATGCGCACGAATTTCTGGATGCCTTATTTTAGTTTATAGGATGATTAGATAGAGTAGGTAATAACATAATCAGGCCTATAAAGTTCGATTATTCCCAATAGTCCCCTCTAGCCCTCTCCTCCGGGGTGACAGCTGGGAATTGTCTTCCCAGCACACTGCTGGTCCACAGAGATCCTCTCCATGAGAGAGATTGGGCCTTAATCCATCACGCAGGCCAAGTGCAGGTTGATGGATGTCACACATATTCGGATATTTCAGTCATAAGACATGCTGGTTTCCTTTTCTCTGTATTGAGAGTAGCGGTGATAGCGGTGGTGATGGAGAATTGGCAAACGAATTAGGATTAGACCAAGGAATGTGCTTGTTTGGCTCTGAATCCAAGGCTTACATACAACACGGTAACTTGTGCTAATACAGCTCTCAGAAAAATAAAAAATAAAGCATAGAAAGAGAAATAATACAAAACAATCATATATTACTTTTTTATTAGTTTTTCAAATTAACTACGCATACAAAAGGAGGTACATTGCTTTGTGTTTAATCCTTGCATTGGATATAATCTCAACTTCAAAATATCTACTATGTAAATAACAATATTAGAGGAATATGTTCTAGTTGGCGTAACTCGACGACTAACCGATATCAAGGCATCTTGATCTGCTATTGCTATTAAAATATATTCCATTTCAACTACCTACACAAGAATTCTTTGCAATTGGTGTTGTGATTTTTTTGTTTGTTTTCATACTTTTTCTTATTTTATATTTGTAACAAAAGATTCTGAGAGACTATTTTAAAAAGTATAAATATAAGAATTTTCTTACATAAAGTGTTAAATTTGGGCGTGCTGCAGGCAATCTTATTTAATCCGTTAACTCATGCATGCACACATAGAAGCAAAACTACGTAATGGCAATGCCAAAATTAAAAATCTTTTATATGATATAACCCGTTACAGATTTATAAGAGTGCTGACGGACGGACAAACAAAGAAGACGTTTGGTTTGTGGGAAAACATTCACTTCTTTTGTTAAATGGCCGCAGCGCACCCGAAATTTTAACAATCCAAAATACCTAAGTGCGTTTCTCGTAATACAAAAAAAAAAATTATTAAAGCTTAACATATTGCGAACACAGCTCATTATAAAAGAGTTAACAAAGACTTTACAAGTTTTGAACCTCAGCACTTCTTTCTACATGATTATCATTAAGTAATTGTTAAATATATAATAAATAATTGTTACAATTATTTGCAAGTTGTAAAGTGTCTCAAAATTTAAATTAATATTAGATCATTGTTTTAAAAGCAAGTGTTAAGTCCTATTTGTTCGTAGGCCACCAAAGTTAGATAGAACTTGATTTTATTAAGAAGATTTTACACTGAATGGATGTAAAATCGTATTGTAAACTTACAAATGATTCAAAATGATAGAAAAAGCATTTTATAAAACATCCTAGAGTTAGATTTATCGGGCCCTTGGATCGAAATGTGTTCATATTAGCTTAAAAACAAGATAAAAGAAGTTTACTAATTTATATTCAATACATAAACTTAACATATTGCGAACACAGCTCATTATAAAAGAGTTAACAAAGACTTTACAAGTTTTGAACCTCAGCACTTCTTTCTACATGATTATCATTAAGTAATTGTTAAATATATAATAAATAATTGTTACAATTATTTGCAAGTTGTAAAGTGTCTCAAAATTTAAATTAATATTAGATCATTGTTTTAAAAGCAAGTGTTAAGTCCTATTTGTTCGTAGGCCACCAAAGTTAGATAGAACTTGATTTTATTAAGAAGATTTTACACTGAATGGATGTAAAATCGTATTGTAAACTTACAAATGATTCAAAATGATAGAAAAAGCATTTTATAAAACATCCTAGAGTTAGATTTATCGGGCCCTTGGATCGAAATGTGTTCATATTAGCTTAAAAACAAGATAAAAGAAGTTTACTAATTTATATTCAATACATAAAGTTAACAAGGAAGTAAGATAAAAGAAAACCGCACCAAATAAATAAATTAGCGTGTTCATAAATACTATGATTATGATATGAATACTACTAATCTACACTTGCAAGTGACCAAATCGATTCAACCTATTTGCGCAGATATGAGTTACTGTAACATGTATTTGAACAAACATACATACACAACTTATTTATATGTATCATAAATGATTTAAAAGCAGACCTCGGCTTTAAATTGGCACAGTTCAATTAGCATTTTAAAAGTACTGATGATAGTTTTAATATAATTCCAATTTAGGTTGATTCGATTTGGTTGCTCGCGAGTGTATAATGTATCGATCGAGAATTCAGTCGCGCGATTTATCTCATAACAAATTAAAGCTGAACTTTTCAAAAGGAACGCGCTATCGGTCATGCATAGCAGTGTCGCCCCCTCGAATTATATATATACTTATATAATATGTTATATTGCTTTATTTTGAACTATAGTTTTATGACGGCGTTTGTGTAATTGACTGAATTGGATTGTATAACATGTTCTTTTGTCACTATATACATATATTTGTTTCATCATATCTGTTGTTCTTTGCGCTAACCTTCTGCATAAGTCACTAGTTAAATAATAGAACAACAGTGAAGCATTATTTTTGGGGACCTAATTCAGATGTTCGGGCGCATTCGGCTGCTGTCGTAATACGCCCGAACATTACTATTTATTCTTAACTTGCCTACTAAATTCTACTAAAGTTATCATTGCTGCCTTAATACGATAGCTGTTCGCAATCGCGCGACTGTATACACCATAGCAAAGCAAATTATGTACACCATCTAGTACTTTAGACCTCGTTTATTATTTAGATAGAACGCCATATCCTTCGTCGACTTGGCTTTCCGATTAAGCTAGATTACACAATAAATTAGAAAGTTCTATGGAAGACTAATTTACTTACACGTGACAAATACGTACGTAAAAAATATTTTGTTCTTTTAACGATGTATCGGACGACCTGCCGGTATATATCATGTGACGTTGTTATGTTATTTTAGTAATAAAATATATATATATATATATATATTATATAAATATACTTTCTATATTCCATGTCTTAGGTCTAGGAGCAGCACCATACGTGGCACCACCAGCGATACTCTTCAAACAGTGCCAAGTCGACGCCATCTCACATAATAAATACTTTAGATATTCCGTCCCATTACATACAAATATATATTACAATATTTTCGCAACTACTTATATTCACAATATAAAATACACAATCATATAGTACTGCTAGTACTGTTCGCATAGTAACAAGCGAAGCCAACTGACTTTAGTGAACTAGTGATTTTCATATTTTTCATGCATTGAAAGACAAATAAATATATTTTTATAAATAATTACAAACATGATTTTATATACATAATATCATGTATAAATAATAAGGTAAAAAAATTAATCGAGATTTAAAAATGATTCCTGTTTTAGTTTCGCATTAATTTTCGAGATTGCAAATTATCGAGCGATTGTTCAAAACATTTTAATAAATGAGTTTCAAGAAACATTCAGTTCACCAGTAGGCGCCAATGAAGCTAGAGGTCTAATTTGAAAACGTAAACAGTAACACGACATTGATATTAATTTGACAGATGTCAAAATACTAAAACATTTGACAGACTTGACGCCTCAGTGTATTCCAGAAAACCCTAAGTGTCATTTTTAACAAATTTTATGACTTAGTAGTCATATTAAAGTTGCAACGCTTTAGTCTTATAGTAAAATATATTTAGAATCGCCAAGAGAATTTGAACATGCATGTTACATTAAAAGCGATACAATTGCAGTATTGCGATGATATGACGAACGTTAAATATCGCGTGAGACGGGTGAAGACAACACCTGATTGTGAAAAAAATACATATGTATATACGTGTGAGAGTTGGAACAGCGATCTCTAAGGAGATTTCATGAGGTGAGTCTTTGTTCTGTATTGCAATGGATATATTATATTCTGACCAACACAAAAGTTGCTACCTTTAATCCTTTACACCTAAATAAATTTCGCGCGGGAGATTATAATACAATATTGGAACACTGCTGGCTGTCAAATGTGTCACTTTGACACACTACAAGTTTGACAGCACGCGACATAGCAGGACCATAGACTGCTCTGTTATAAAGAATTTTAATACTACATTTATAAACGCTCATTTAATTGCTTTAATGGACAGAAGCTTGTCTGTTGTGAATATTTTCTAAATAGTACATAAAAAAGATATTAATTGCGACTCGCACAATAGCAAAGAAATACTTGAACCAAACATTAAACAGCGTTCATAAATGCTTCTAACTACACCTACGGGTACTTAGTCATAACTATACAATAAAAAAATATCTCCATGTACCTAACACATTTGGCATATCTAGCACACTGTTTATACCCAGTTTTGGGTCATACTATATACTCACTTATATTCATTTTACCGACAATGTAAACAGTTTGAATTTAACTATACTATAATCGCGTTTTGACTGCACTTGCTTTTCATACGTGGCTGTTAACATTGTTGGCAAAATGAAACATAACCGTGTACATGGTAGTTTGTGACCTGTCTCCCACGGCCCACCGGCCCCTAGTAAGGTACCTGACCTTAGGTTAATGTTCTATTAATATTAAAAATAAAGCTCTGAATAGAAGTGTCAATTATACGCTAAGAAAACCCCGCGTCGGTCAATCAAATATTAACAAACCTCGAAAAAGGAAGTAAAGATAGGCTGCATAATTTTCTTAAAACATTTTCTCCGAAAATAGAGAAAAATTAAAAGAATGTAATTATTATTTCAACATAATAATAGATAAGTGTATTCCGATTTGTCTTCCTACCTGCACAGTCTTTGTATATTCATGATAGATTGCTTTTTCGTTTTGATTCATGTTTAATTGATCGACACAGTCCCCGAAGAACGGTATTTTAATGCGGCAACCGCGCCAATTCCGCCGACCGTACAAAAATATAACTTAAACTACAGCATATTGGTACTAAACATAAAGTGATTATTTTGTCCCTAAAAATAGCAGCAACAGCCAGTCACAACATTTTTGTTCTAATTAACATTAAAATAATGAAATGAATGGTTTTGATACGATTGGTACGTCATTTATCAAAGAAATAAATATTTTATTACTCGCCGATATACAAGTTTGGTTTACGATCCCATAAAAGTTAAGTTTGGAAATGATCGTAACAGAGTACTGCTTACGACACACGAATCACTATATTTCTCACCATCTCAGCAATTTTAATTCTACACTCGCGAGCAAAAGTATGGAATCACTTACTTGGAATTGATTCCGCGCAATCTTGAGTACTTAGTAACTTTAAATTGATACCAAATTCATTTAAATCACACCAGTATTTAAAGAGCTATCCCGGATTGAGTGAAGGAGTTTCCATAGAGAGTTTTCCAAAAAGGAGGACCTTTCTTTTCTCGAAAGGTCCTCCTCTTTGGAAACGAAACTGACTTAAACATGACATTGACATCAACTTGACAGATGTCAGAAAACATATGCGTTTGACAGGTGCCCGGACCTGACGCCACAGTGCTGCCACCTGGTGAGTCATTTCAGAAAACCTTCATTACAATGACAGTGACTTCACGCGGCATGACCCCGGCTTCATGCTGCACCTTCATCCACTGACTATTCTGCGACGCTGCTGCCCGCACTCCGTCTCCTGAAAACCAGAACAACCAATCGTTAAAAAACTAACTCAATCTGCCTTAATCTATATATAACTCAAAGGTGACTGACTGACTGACTGACATAGTGATCTATCAACGCACAGCCCAAACCACTGGACGGATCGGGCTGAAATTTGGCATGCAGGTAGATGTTATGACGTAGGCATCCGCTAAGAAAGGATTTATGCGAAATTCCCACGGGATCGGGATTTACACGGGAAAAACTTCCCACGCGGGCGAAGCCGCTGGCACAAGCTAGTTAAATATAATAGGTAAAACCGAGTAGCAGTAGATCAATGTAAAATTCTTTTATTTTTTATATCCTTAGAAATATTGTAAGGCGTACAGTACTAGGAAATCTGTCACTTGTATTGCCAGTTGCCAAGCAGTATCGTGTTAAGCTTTGTTTTCCTAGGAAAGCGGTGCCGTCATATAGCGGCCGTAATATTACAGACGCAAAAAGACGGCCGTCTTTACGGTGACGACATGTGGAAAGTTCCACGGCCGTTTTATCACACTGTCTGCTTCATCGCTTTCTAGTGTATTACATTCTCTTTGGAATCGTTCACGAAACCATCTGACACCGACAAGACGGCCGTCATGCAAATGGCGGCACCGCTTTTTGACGTTACGGTGTCAGTTACCGCTCTCTAGGAAACCGCGCCATTTTGTTTACATAGACAACGTTCTAGTGACGTCATTCACCGCTGTATTACGGCCGCTATTTGACGGCACCGCTATCCTAGGAAACCAAAGCTTTAGCCAGCTACGGGATTTTGGCGGTCAGCTAGGCAGGTCGCTCCATGTAAAACACTAGTACTCTGCTGCATCCGCTTAGACTGGTTTTGTGATAGAGATGTCGCGGAACCTAGACAAGACACAGAGACACACAGAGACAAGACAAGAAGACATAAGCTTATTTAGTTTGGTTAGAGGGGTTAACAAGATTGCTAGTAATGTTATTTCAACCAATATTGCTAGTTCTCTTTTTAATGATAAAAAGACTTCAAAATAGTAGGAAAAAGTCTAAGCAGATGATACATTATACCAGGACTTTCAATTCGATGCAGTAAGCTGACATAAGCTAGTGTCACTTACTAAAATAATGATACCCTATTTAACCTAATAGTGATGAATTCACTCAATCGAATAATAAATGAGCGCTTTTTAATCGTGAGAAATATAAATAAATCATAATACTATTCTCTATTATTTTGAAGTAGTAACTAGATTTTATTATTAATAAATCTATTTTTACTAAGAATATTCATATCTAACCAGACATGATAAAAGCCAATATTTTGGAAATTATTTCATGTGATGAGTATTTTAATAAATGGCGCGAGATTACTATTAAAAAGACTGCCCCGGCACCACTGCGACCTAAACCCCGTTGGAATGGGTACAGGTATAAGTATGTTGCAAAAAATAAAAACAAATATGATGTATTTATTTTATTTTTCACGTCCGTTCATAATCACATTTTACTTTTTGTTAATTTCACACAACATTATTAAAAAAATCATTTTTCGATTTTATTCCAGAATCGATATTTTTTTTTCTCCTTTGGAAACTGAGCCAGTGTCGACTATTCTGCCAGTGTCATATTTAGATTAATTTAGTTTAGATTAGTATAGTATTTGCTACGTAAGTTCCTTAATGGTCATTTTTACGTGCATCTTTAACGACAACGAAAATCTGTGAGAGTATGAGTGATACATATAATTTTATATCTCTTTCTAACTTGTACAGATTGTAATGATGTAGCGCGCTCACTCGCGAAGTTGCGACTCCGTAGCAAGGAACTTTTGCTCCAAAGTTAAGTGACTCAGTGTATCACTATCAGACTTCCTCTCTCACTCGCTCAATACTCAGTCGCCTCGCGAGCGACGCGTCGCGTGGAATGAGCTAGAGCAAAGTAATGTTTCAGATCCAAATGATGCGTTTGAAACATTGTTACTGAGCCAATCTTTTGAATCATTTCAATGATTCGAATCAGTGAGTCGGTTCCGTAAAGAGTTACACACGCCTATTTTGTAGTCGCCATTGTCTGACAACTCACAAACTGTCAATCTATAATTACCTATCGGCCAATAACATGGCTCGGTGTGCGTCACGCTGTGCGGTCACCTGCACTAGCTCCGCCACAGTGGCTGCCTGCTGCTCCGCTGAAACATATGCATAGCACATCATGCTCATACACAACACATACTATCAGCTTAACACTTTCACTGACGTCACGGCCAGAGGCGTATATTTTTTCGTGTTTGATATGACACAACGCCCACAGGCGGTTAATTTTACTAAGTCAAAACAGACAAACCGCATATAGCCGTGTAAATTTGCGTACCTTACTATGAATCATGTCATACAGTGTCATATTTCACTCGAGTGTCATTTTCAGAATGTCAACTTCATCTCAGAGTCCGTGAGTGTTAAATTAAAACGACAGTGGGATAGATAGATATACTCTTTACTGTACACCATAACAGAATTAAATAAGGACTTAACAACTACAAAAGGCAGTCTTATCACCCATATTCTCATATTACACCCATTTTAGAAAAGTGTTTCGATTCGATCCTTTACTCCTAATAAACAACTAATAAAAACACAAAAAAATTTATTCAATCGATTAGTGACATAAAAAGGCAAATATAACATTTTCAAATAACGCGCGAATCTGACATAATCGTTAGACGCCATGTTGGTCATGTCGATATTGGTCCGTTCCCACTATTTCTTCTATGTTTACACAACCTTATGACGTCATCTCATGACGGTCGCTGTTTTGCCTCTTTAAGCTTATTTGAAAATACAGATCAAAGTTTGAAAACTTTGATTTGAATTTTAAATTTAATGTGTTATTTTATTAACCACAAACATACAATCGAATTGAGAACCTCCTAAGTGGTTAAACACTAAAATTTTACGATTGCTTATTGCCTAAGCTATCTCTAAAATACTGTGTTGTTTGCATGAGGAAGCTGCAAATTTGCAATGGGCAGGCGATTTAATGAGTGGTAGTTAATACATACATAAGGCGTTATTAGTACTTTTGTGATTACTAAATGCATATATGATTATTTGGGATAATGACCTCTTCTATCGCAATTTTTTTGATATTGTGATGAATGTCTTGAGTTGGTATTCTTGTAAAATATTCGGAGTTTTCGATTCTGGCCGTACGAGCCAGAAGACTTTGAACAAGTTGGTTTTCCTGAGAAAAGTCTTGTCAGTCAGCGTTCGAGCATTGCAAGGCAAGACGTGTTCGTTGTCCCCGATTTTTCGATTCTAGCATCACGGGGCAGTGGCCTTACCACAGCCTGGCCACCTAGCGGCTATTGATTGAACATGTTGATTTACCAGAGAGAGGTCTTGTCAGACGGCGCTCGAGCCTGGCAAGGCGGCGGGAGATGGGTTCGTCGTCTTCCTCTCGGGCGCGGCGCTGAGCCACGAGCCGAGCCCAGCGCGCCTCGAACCACAGTTGCATAGCGTCCCGGTGCTCCATGTCGCCAGTGCTGCCCGGCTCGTAGACTGCGGTTAGTGCTTAGTATGATGACGTGAACGTGTTATGGCGGTGTTAGCCACGACAGAACAAATGGAACATTTAACCAGTTTTAATTAACTTTAATTACAACTCCCAGTATATTGTTTATCACCGCAAAAAACGAAGAGGTTTTTTTGGCTGTCACAGCTACATAATAAAAACAAAACGAATCGTCGAAATGTAAGTGCGCGCATAACTTCCGAACGATTGCACTAAATCGGATAGTTCTTTGTATTAGTTATTATCAGGACAAGGTTTGGATAAAACAAAAGTAGCGGCAAGTTCACAGAGACAGCTAGTAAATAAATATAAAAAATCTCTTCGTTTAACAATGTGATAGTGACTTTCAACCTAAAGGTGATAACTCCGCTGACACTTCAATGAAATTGTTACATTGATGTACTGAATAAGCTCCAGGAAGTAGAATGGCCATATGTTCAGATATTATATGCTAATGAAGACATACTATGACTAAGCACTCGATTTTTGAAGTGATTGCAATATTAGGACTAATGCAAGCTCTACGACTAATTACTACTCATTAGTTAATGTAATGTTAACACACCAGGAGTATCAGTACAGGTTATATTATGACTTAGCGTCTAGCATAAGCAACGTTTACAAGAGTTGACAAAACGTCAACATTTCTTATATGTTTAATAGAATTAATTATTCACTCCATTCCATTTAAAATATCTATATACTTAATAATAAATACTGGCAAAACCTACATAGTATTATTTCCATGTTTATAGAAAATAAGGTCTTATCTTTTAATCTAGAAAAATAAATAAAGAAAAAGAAAGACCTGCATTTCTTTTTAATCTATGTATTAGGCAAAACACATTATTATTTTGGTTAAAGTCACGACGAATAGATTAATCACTTATGTATAGCGACACAAACATCAGCATTGGACTAAAACATGGCCTGTTCCTTAGCTCTTTGGTCAGTTTTAAATTACATCAACGGTACTCAAGCCATGTGAATGTCGTGTGTGAAGAGTGATTTAACGTGTGGAATGGATGTTTTGTGAATTTTCATTTGCCTCTATCTGCTTCAACTTTCTCACATTTTACAGGTATTCAAAATTGCTGCTTTTTGGAGTGTGAAAAAATGGAATGGAGCGGTGGCCTAGTGATAATGGGTCCAACTTGCGACTTTACAGGTCACGGGTTCTAACCCAGTCAGGCACATAACTTAGTATAATTTATATCATCACCTCCGTTCTCGAATCGGTGAAGAAAAACATTGTAAGCAAACCGGCATGTCCTACGACCAATAATCCGAAGACATGTGTAATCCACCAATCTGCACTGGGCCCGCCTGGTAGACTACAGCCCTCCCACTCACCGAGAGAAGGCCTGGCCCTACAGTGGGAACGTATAGGCTGAATTATTATAACTGACCTGGCCTTCGACGTTGTCTCGGCTCGCGGGGGGGTGGAGGTATGTACAGGACGGGGGGCGGGGGCACAGGCGGAGGCTCCTGTAGGGCGCTCGTGGACTTGTGAGCGCCTGACGACGGCTGCGGCTCCTACAAACACACACGGTCAGCCAGGCACTGAACAACCAACAACAGATATGAACTGAGTAACTTGTTATGCACTGGCAATATTTCAGAAGTAAAAAGTTCAACCACACAATATGTAAAATAAATTAATGCATTAGCAATTTCAGTGCCAAAAGATTACTGATTGAAAGATTGCCGACAACATTAAGTCACCCTATTAACGAGTCTTGATACTTTTTTTACAATCTATAGGACTGGTGCAATAGTACCGTGTTTGGTTATACTACATATAAAAAATTGTGTTCATTATGTATTTGCTCCCCCCTCTAAGAAAAGTTGAAGTTATGAGGCGCATTTCAAAATGTTACAATTGTACTGGAAAAATATTTTAATAAAGGGAGCTTGCAATTAATTAGTATTCAAGTTAATTACTGTATAAAATAGTAAATTATTTACTTAATATTTTCCAAGTCACTTTCTTTTATATATATTAGTGCTAACACAGGATATTAAAAAAAATCTACTCTAAATCATACTATTTTGTGGAAAGTATTAATAAGTATAATTGAATTCGGCACCTTATTTTTAAGCCATTGCTTTTTTTATTCCCTTGCAACAAGGATCAAAATAGCTTACGACGTTCAGTCAGGAAGTTATAATGGAATGTTTTCTCAAAGATTTTTTTTTTATTCATAATCCACTTAACTTTGTACATTCATTTACGTATTTTTCAAATTCTTTATCTGAATTTATAAATCATGGGGCTGAACACAGGTTCTTACCTATTTCAGACCCAATTGCTAATATACTCGTAAATTCTAAGAAATCACTTTGTCAGAACAATGTAATTTTTTTTGGAGAAATAACTGATAGTTATTGTTTTGCTTAAAGTATATTTCATGGATATAGTATAGGGACAGGCATAGACAGGCCATTCCAACAAGCATAGCGGCACTGCAGCTTAAAGTTAAAATGTAACATCAGCTTTAAATCTATGGCAATTCTTATCAGGTAATAATTAGTAAACTAACCACGAAAAGTAAACAAATTGCCAGTTTTCATTTCCAAAGCCAAAGTTACAAGAGATTATGCGCAAGAAGCAATTATCATGCACATTCATTTACATACAACATTCACAAATACACCACTATGACGGTATGGATCGTTTCGGTAGTACAATATTCAGCAAGTAAAGATTTAAAAACCTATTATTTATATTACATAATAGGTATCTACTCAAGTATATTGAATACTATGTCTAAAGGCTGAAATATTATTGCTCAGTATATTTCTACACTGCAATAATTCATATTCAGTTAAATAATTCTAAATAGATTGAATATAGAATTATCACCATCATCGATACAAACCCTTTGGCAAGACGGGTGTAAAATTTTCTGACTTCTGAATACCCGCAAAAACTATCAAAGATGTTCAATCGACTGCCAGGGTCAACAGCTTTACGAGGTACAAAGGAATCTCGACATGATGAGATATTCACCCATCCACGGCAGGTCAAGTCTTTCTTTGTCCACCAGTGCAGCTGTTATTAATTCCCCTACCAATTGCTAGGAGTAATAATATACATAAAAACTATACGATCTGAAGAAGCCAAAAGGGCACTACGACTACGGTTATGTTGTATATTGTACTACCAGAACGGATGTAGGACGACAGGAGAAGCGAAGACATTCGTAGGACATATGCACAGAACGAATCGTTGACGTTGGATCAAATTAATTCGTTTACCACGTATTGCGTTTGAACGCAAACCTACTTGATGGTGATATACTGTTCCTGAATGAGGGTTTTCTGAAACGACATTCACTAGGTGGCAGCACTGAGGCGTCAGGTCTGGACCTGTCAAAACTGTTATGTTTTCTGACGTCTGTCAAGTAGACGTCAAAGTTTTGTTTCCAATTAAGAACTATTAAGAAGACCTCTCGCCTCAGTGTGCTACCTGGTGATGGAAGCTTTCCAGCGAACCCTCATTGGTATTTTCTTTAATTTCAATTTTGATTAACTTATTAATCGCTTTGTCCATCGCGGTTTACTTTCAAACGTAAAACTTCAACACTCTCACACTACGACAACAATATGAATTGTTTTCGTATGAAAGTTCAAAAATCCCGAAAATGTAGTCTAATTACTCCCCCATACACAAACAAAGTAATCCTTGACACAAACCCTGCTCATGCATCAAGATTTATATCCAGATCCAACGCCACACGTATAAGGGCGGGCGCACAATACACGACAAGTCGGTGCGACAGACGTACAGGACATGCGACTCACGACACTTTACGGATATTGCTTACGTGCAACTGCAGCTCCGGATCCGAGAATGACTGAAAATTCAACGTGTGTTAGTCTACTCAGGTGTCCGCTACGACAAAATTTTGAGAAAATTTATGTGTGACGGATTAATGTGGGGCGTTTTGGACTCAAATGCTACAATAATTTATTTATAGGTACAACATGTAACATAATTAACATACACCTTAGATTAATTTGTTCAGAATCGTTTACTGAATCGAATTCTATAATTTTTAATATAGGTTATTTTCTATCCCAAAAATTATTAAATCTACGTTACAGTCCCCGGCACGTAAGTTGGCAAGGTTTTGGGTTTTTAGGTTGGTTTTTTTTTTAGGTTGGTTTTGGTTTTGGTAGTGGGGGTAAGTTCGCGCATCGTGCACTTAGTGGAACAAAAAAGTGGTCACTTACTGCTTGCCATTATTCTATGGTTATTGCCATCATTTATTTTTAATCATGTCTTTTCAGAAGAAAGTTAAAGAAAGAAGAGGAATTTATTAGTTAATTAGGTATCATAAATAAAATAGATATAATACATAAACACATTAAAAAGTGAAAAAAAAAAAGTATTAAAAAAAAACATTAAAAATGATGTGTTCTCGTTGTCACAATTACTTAATAAAACTGCTTCCTCTTTTATTCCTTTTTTCCCGGTGTTCCTAAAAACAGTGACGAATTCAGAATTTCAACCTTCCTTAACTATACTATCTAACTGTTCTTTTTGACGTTTTAATAGTCTGCGTAAAACGGTATTTGGTCCTGGCATTGTAATCAACGTAACAAAAACTAAATTAAAAACAACAACTCATAACAAAAACAAAGGGTACAACTTTCTTGTACGCAAGTGTATTCGGGAGCGAACGGGACGTAGACACAGAGAGGGAAGCAAGGGTCTACTGATGCACCAATCGCGCGCTTGGAGCGGCGCTACGTCATACCCCGCGTCCCGCTGACAATCTCCGAAACCTAAAAATTGACTTCTGCGCATCTAACGACTCTTGCCAAGTTACGTGCCGGGCACTACTTACCGTTACACTATCGCAAGTAAATAAAAAGGAATAAGACTTTTTAATGCAGTTTATAACGAACTCAGGTATTCAAATATAATATTATTACAAGGTAGTAAAGAAATCTATATTAAAGTTATAGAAATCGATTCAGTAAACTATTCTGAACAAAATAATTTCAGGATGTGTATTAATTATGTTCCATGCTGTATATATTTACTTTATCTTTGGAACTTTATCTGTAAACCTCGAGAATTTCACCATAATAAAATAAGAAAATAAACATACAATTTAAAGATAACGTGTCAGAATCTGTTTGAAGTCAAAGTTTGTCAGTTCATCTAAACAAACTGATTTAGTTTTTCTAACTTTTGTAAATTTCCCGGTATGAAAAGGAACATAATACAAAAATAAGTTATATAATCTTTCTCTAGTTTTAGTAAAACGAACAAACAGATGAAGGCCTGATACATGATGGCATTTAAGAGTAGACTTTGTAACACTTTCTTAACTTCTAATTCTCCTTTCAGGAACAATTTCAAATTGGTGAATTATTTTGTCTACTTCCCACTTTGATCCGTCACGAATAAACACAGTGCCAAAAATAAGTTATTAATTGCTCTTCCGTGTCCCATGTTATATTGCCAAATTTGGACACCCTTTCTAAACATGTTACAACCAACCCCGGTTGATTCACTACATTATTTTTACAATATTCACATTTTTGTGATATGGTATGATTTTGTGATGGGATGTATTGATTTGATGGTATTTGAGAATTATAACGGATTTTCGTTGCATGTACAATCAGAATTTTGACGAATTTAAAGACTTTATAGTAATTCATCAGATTTATCAAGACCTTAATATGAATTTTGTACAAACAGGATAAAAATATTGAAATTGATATATTTTGGGCCTTATAGTCTATATTATAGTCGTAATAGTGTAATAATTAAGAATAATATGATATAATCAGAGTTTTGAATAAACAACAACTAATTTATATTCTACCTTATTTCTTACAACCAAAAACCGTTATTGCTGAAATGATATAAACTCGAATATGTAGTTTATAAAATCGATTTAAATTGTTTTATTTGTATAATGTGGTGCTCAAAAGGCTTACACACTGTTCAAAATGCAATCTTATGCGATTGTATCAGCCGTGTATCATGAATGACTCGATACTAGGCTTTAAGGTCTTAAGTGAAATGGTTTGATGGATGAGTGTGAAGTGAAGATTCATAGCTACTTTTAACGCTTCGCTTGATATTTCAGAGAGTTACAAGATGTATGTTTTCGCGTTTCAGTAGCCACGACAAGTATTCACTATAAATAACTTCTGCGTCCAATATGCAACAGATAACGTGGAACGGGTTATTAGAGGGGGTGCCTACCTTGGCTCGAGGTCCCAGCCTGCGGTTCAGGTAACTAGAAATGCTTTTCATGATGCTCTTGCTTCGCCTCTCTCGAGCAAGCTCAGGGTCTGAGAAGGAAGGTTTGACGGGAAGCGGTGGGATCGCGGGTAGCACGGGTCGAGGCGGCGGCGGGGGCGGAGGCAGCGGCGGCTCGGACATGTCTGGAGGGGGTGGCACTGGGGGCGGTACGGAGCCTGGAGACGCCCGCGACCGCTTCACCGACTTCCGGCTAGCTTTCGGCGCGCTTCCCAACCTCTCCAGTACCAGCCTCCGCACAACCTCGGTCTGTTCCTCCCGTTCTCGCTTTATCTCCTGTACTTTGTCGGTGGTGTCGCGCGCGGGCGTGGGGGACACAGGCGACAGCGAACCTGAACTCAGGTTGATGGATATGGAGAGCTCGAAGCTGCGAGAGGGGGAGTCGGTGCTGCGCGACGAGCGGTGGAACGTGTCACTGGCGGAGCGGCAGATGGCGGGCGAGTACAGCCGGAGGGACCCCAACGGAGCAGCCGGGTACTTCACGCGAGGCGTGTCAGGTACGAGGGGCGGGGAAATCTCACTACTCTCTATCTCAATCTTCTCTAATGGCGGCGAAATTTCCGAAAGACTCAAGGTTTCTATTTTCGGCTCGGGATTTTCTACTCGTATGCTGTCATTGTGAATGCTGTCAATTTTGTGGACGCTTGTAGTGTCGGTCTTTAATATACTGTCAGTCTTTAGAATACTATCAGTTTTCATGAAGCTGTCGCTTTTCTGAAGGCTGTCACTTTTCTGTAGACTATCACTTTTCTGTAGACTATCACTTTTCTGTAGACTATCACTTTTCTGTAAGCTATCACTTTTGTGCAGACTGTCACTCTTTTGTGGACTGTCACTCCTGTGCAGACTGTCACTTTTGTGTAGACTGTTACTCCTGTGAAGACTGTCACTCTTGTGCAGACTGTCACTCTTGTGCAGACTGTCACTCTTGTGCAGACTGTCACTCTTGTGCAGACTATCACTCTTGTGTAGACTGTTACTCCTACGCAGACTATCGCTCTTATGTAGACTGTCACTCTTGTGCAAACTGTCACTTTTCTGCAAGCTACCACTCGTTGATTTGTCACTGATGTCATTGTCAATGGACTTTAAAAGATGAGGTGATTTCAAATCTAGAGGTTCTGTATCTGCGTCTATGTCTTCTATGTCATCTAAGTCGATGGGACACAAGTTCTGTCTGTAGCTATTCTCTTGGCTAGCTGGCTTGAACATTGTTTCGGAGAAGCTTCTCTCAATGAAGTTCATGGAGCGGTCGTTCCCGTGCGAGTAGGGGTCGTAGTCGTTGTCTACGAGTTCCATGTAACCCTCGTTCCTGGGGGTGACGGGAGTCTCTAGCGAGGGGTCTTGGTCCCCTTCGTCGGCGAACTCGAAGTGCTCGAGGGCGTTAGAGTACATAACGGGTTCCAGCGGGCTGGTCCTGCCGCAGACGTGGGACGCGACGGCGGCGATGTTCTTGGCGTCGTGGATGGTCTTGGGCCCGCTGAGCGAGCGCGGGTTCTTGCTGCGTTTCCTGTCGTCCTTGTCGTCAAAGGCGCAGTCGTCGAGCACGGCGCCCTCGGCCGCCCAGTCGGACAGCTCGGTCTCGGTGAGCGCCAGCGTGGTGGCGTCGCGCCCCGACTCCGACGACTCCGACTCGGCGGCCGCCACCACGGTGGTGCCGGTGGCCGTGCCCGACGCCTTCTCTTCTTCCGTGCTGTTGATCAGCATCAGACTGTCCAACTGGATCAGCTCACCGCCCTCGTCGTGTACTTCCACGCGAGGCACTGATTGGTTGGGAGCGGTCTCCGTGTTGGACGACTCGTCTTCGGACAACGAATCAGAATCCAAGTCTGGGTCCTTTTCTTCCTTCGCGGTTTCCAAACTCCAGTCCTTGATGAGTGGAGAGTCTACTTTGGTGAGTAAGTCGACGGGCGCGTCGCCGACGAGGTTCTTTATGATGTCAGGCATCGGTTGCGCTTTCTTTTCTTCAGTAGATAGCAGGAAGGTGACGATGGGTTTCTGTGGTTGCGGCTGCTGCGTGGGAACGGGGGCAGGGTGTAACATCTTCTGGAATTCTGTAATAGTGGATCTGAAGGCTTCGAATTTGGTGTCTATTTGCGAAGCGGAGTCGGACTTGCGAACTGCGGGGGGTGATGGTTCGCCGAGGAGGTAGCGGCGCTTGAGCTCAAGCGCGCGCTTGGTGGCGAGTCCGCCCGCCGAGCGCGTGCGGTTGAGCGGGTACTCAGGGGGCGGGGGCGGCGCGCGGGGCGAGGGGGGCGCCGCCTCCGTCACGAGGATGGCGGGCGGGGAGGGCGGAGGCGCCGCCTCCTCGCGCGCGAACTCGCTGTCGGTGGACACCTCGGTGGCCGACGACACTTCCTCGTCGCTCGACTCGCTGTCCTCCTCTGATTCCACCTGTATTCAAGCTCATTATAGTACAGTCGGGGAAACTAATTGTCTATCACTTTTAGGTTGATTGTCACTGCACTTCATATATTGACAAAGAATATGTCTGCGTGACAGATTTGGTCAACCTCAGTGTAAAGTGGTAAACAATTAAGTGTCGGAGCCTTGTTAGAGTTAAAAGCGAGCCCTGAGGCTGCGTAGAAAGGTGCACACACAAACCACACTAACTTACCGTCGGAGATGGCGGTATCCGTCGCGGACAGAGGACTATACATATGTATATACAATGTGGACGAGTCGTTGGTACGTACGTGACATTTAGAAACTCCTATAAAATTTTAATAAAAGCAATTTACTGACAGTCTTAACGTTCAGTCGACGTTATCGTCACTATATAATACTTCATAACACCCAACATGATATCTGATATAACCATGTTTTTTTTTTTATTAACAAACGATTTATTTTCCTCTCACACAACAGATTTCTAAATGCCACACAACTTTCTCAACGATACATAAACAAAATCAAAAATAAATATGAAAAGAAAAACTCGAAAATAATTAATCAGACAATATTTACATAAGTATGATATAAATATTTATGTACATATAATGCGCTACAATACATAACTATAAGCTAATAAACACATAGGATATTATGGTTTAATATTTAAATACATAAAACGAATTAATATATTAATGATGTACATAAACGTAACACATTCAAAAGCGCCATCGAATTAACGGACTTACTGCTTCATTTTGAGTAACTATAATAGAGTCATCAGTGTGGAATCCAAATGCCAATTTAAACACTTTCATGCAGCTGAGTACCGGTGTTTTACATGAAGCGAGTGCCATTCTGACCCCACAATCCATCAGCTGGATAACACGATTGCCCTTAACAAGACTAGTGTAAAATTTTCTGCCTTTTTACTACCTGTAATGACTGTCAAAAATGTACAAATGACGGCCAGGTGTTACATGCTTTCCGAATCACGAAGGGATTTCGTTATGTTAAGATCCCATATCGTCGTTTAAGTTCTATCACCACGTAAGTCATTTTTAGCAACTTTTCAGGAGACAAAAAACTGATTAATTTTGTATAGACACTTCATCAAATCTGGTGTGACTTTTTCGTAATTTTAAAGGTTTTTATTGGCTGCTACCTCCTGTCATTTGTACATCTTCGATAATCGTTATAGGTAGTCAGAAAATCTAACACCAGTGTTACAAAGAGGACGTGTTACCCAGCTACAGGTTTACACAGTTGCTGCATGTAAATCTGTAGTATTAAGCTGTATCTTATTATATTGGAAGATGACTGTGACATAGTTGGAAAAAGGTTAAGCAGATGACGGTGTTTATTAGATTGGAATGTAAAACAGTAAGCCGTTGACGGAAGTTAGTGTGGACAAACTGAACGCTTACCGCGCCTTGCCGCCGCCCCTGTTATCTAGCGATGATTACATGACGCATGCATGCGCCTACTACGGGCCTACAACTAACACTAGTTTCGAATGCGTACTCATGTTTACTACCCTCACAACTTGCGAAATTGTTCGAAAGAGTTACTGCGGCCTTAGAACACGAAGGGCTAATGACGAAACATGGATGGGGTTTAGTCAGTAAAAGTCTCACTCCCGCTTCGCGCATTGGATGATTGATCATCCTTAAAACAAACAAAAAGAAACATAACGACAAGGAAGGTTTGAATCAAAGCTTACGTTGATTTTATTAAGAATCCCTGTTGCAATAAATAAACAATTATTATTACTATGAGCATCTAAGTTCTGAAATTATAAACAAAAAATTTAGGTTGATCACATAAATTTTCGTTACCGATCTAAAATTGCCTTAAACGGTTTTAATAGGCACGTCGCAGACTAAAAGATACAAGAACCATTTGCCAAAATTAATGCACGAGTGTGAAATTTTCAACGTCAAACCAATGAGTATTTATTTGTTTTACTGATGATAGGCTCTCCTCAAGTAGCACGTTAGTGAATTTTGGAACTTATTTTGCAACTGTAGGTAGCATAAAAGTGATGCAAGAGTGTACAGTATTACTTTTAGATGCAAACAGCACTCGAATTTGTATATGAGTAACTCTTATCACTAACAGTTGATTTTGAGTGATGTTTGTTCCTGCTTATTAACTTATGGTGGCATTAAGCCGAATTTATTACTTATAGACGCATAAAAGTTTCAATTTTTCTCTTTTAGAACTCAAAGAAGCATATGATATCTTAAAATCTCCCCTAAAGGACTGTGCCCTAATAGGTGGTAATTTTTCCTTATTTGGCACCTTTAGTACTAAATAAGTAGTTTATATAAGTTATTTATCACCTGTAGTGGCTCAAGAGTTATTATTGCAGCTCATTGGGAACCTATTGTAATTGCCTCTGTAAGGTCTAATATGCCACTTTAATATGCCACTGTAATGCATAGATCGATTCAAAAAGCTCCAATGAGGCAACAAATGAGTGGAAATATGAACTACAAGGTCTGTTTTAAATCGCCATGTTTAAAAATGGAGTCCTTGAAAAGTATCTTGTTGAATGGTATTTTATTACAATAACACAATAAAATGTGTTTTGACAACTATGTTTCTGATGTAGTTTGACATTATACTTTTTGTGAAACCATAATGTTAGGGTTTTAACAATCAAATTTTTATAAAGCATTCTTATTTTTATTTGATCAATGCATATGTTTTGATAATTTTTGTTTAGATCGAAGGCGCATCTAAATTTACTTAGTAAATATACCATGGTTTCACGATAAAAAACCATTTGCAAGAGCTCCATGATGGTTATCCTGCGTTATACACATAATTTATTAATACTCATCAAATAGATGCAATAATCCAAATAAATTTGCTGTCACAACACAATAGTACAAAGCACAACCGTCCTTTTGTTTATTTCCACCGAATATAAGAACTTGATAAGATCTCATTTGTCACTAAACGAATGAACTGTATCGCTTTATCGTTCAATCATTCATTCACGGCGCGCAATTTGCACCGTTAATTCCAAGTGCCACTCGGGATAACAATTCGAACTCTTATGCATCGCTTTTGCACCTATAAATAAGTTGCAATTTTTCTCCCTTTGGTAACACACAGGTTGCCTATGGGTTCTAACCACCTTTATAGAACTTAATCACGGTGGATTTTATTACTAAAGTTTCCAAAAAAATACTATATGCAAGCTATTTGTCACTAAATGTGTTACTTGGGTCGTTTGACCATTATCTCATTTTTTCATTTATTATTAGAGTGGTCCGGCTTACAAGTTGCAGGTCGAGGGTCCCAACTCAGGAGTTTCTTGCTGATTCTTTTCCATATAAATGACCAATTTTACACAGCACTAGCGTGTCACGTTTTGCAAGTGCCAATTTAGGCCTATATCTATACTAATGCTATAAAGCGGAAAAGTTTCTTTGTTAATACGCGCTAATCTTCTAAATTGGTATGGAAGTAACTTGAAGCTTAAGGAACATTATACGCCACTTTTTACCCGACTACAAAAGAAAAAAGTTTTTTTTTTTAATATAACTTGTAATGTGGGTAGAATTCACATTACTAGCAATCTTATTGACCCCACCAACTAAGCTAAATATGATTGTATCTGGACTGGATTTACGGCAAAAGTGTAATGAGTTGGGTTCGAACTCGTGACCTCTCGACTACAAGTCCGACACCTTATCAATTAGGCTATTTATTTTTTATCGTGACAAAGTCCACAGGAGGGAAGTCGCGCACAACTGTTAGTGTAATAAAAAAAAACATGTGTGCAATTCACACGTGGTAGAAGTGAAACCTTCAAAAAATTTATGTCTGTCTCTTTTTACTGTCGCTTTTTCGTTTCATAAACTTTCAAATCACAACGATGCTAAAGAAGTTTTCACTTCAATAATTTTGTCATTTGAAGTTCACTATCTATGTACGTATCCGGAATGTGTGAGTTAAAAAATGCGTGTGGCGGTTGTCGGGGCGGCGGGCGTCTACCGCACCTCCCTACGCCTAGGCGACTGCGCAGCGCGGTACCTCGCTGCTGTCTGTGGCGGCGCGCGCCGGCGCGGGGACCTCGCGGCGCCGCGCCTCGCGGGCAGCGCGCATGCGCGAACACGACTCGTTGCCCGATGACTCGGCGCCTGAAACACATCAACATTATTATTAAGGGCCTATACTACCTCAGCGCTTCTCACTCTTTATCTCGCTCGCACACTACTGGCCGCGGTCACGCGAGCAAGTGAGACAGGGTGGCAGGGAAAAGACTCCAAGACACCGATAATTTAGTTTATTTCTTTTTACGGTGAAAATAATGGTAATTTAAAAAAGTAAATAACATAAGACCTGTTTTATAGTTAGTTCAATTAATATGCAAAGTTTCATTATCTAATTTGAAGTTATTTTTGAATACTAGCAGTTTATTTTTCGGTTTGGAGGTAATTTTGGATTTTTTTTTATCAAGAAAATTTTATGGAATCGTGTTTTCGTCAAACATAGTACCTAACATTAATCCTCAACTTTACCATATATTTATTTCAAAATTATTGCTGCAGTATTTTCGACATAACGGAGGATCATGCTAAGCCATTTGAGATAGTGTAGGCCCTTAAGCTATTGCATAGCTTTTATCGCGGGCTTTGAGCTCGGCGACCGAATCAAGAAATTCCGAAACGAAAATAAACCTAACAGCCCCCACTCCGATCGGCAGAGCGGTGCGGCGGCGTTGAAAGCCGTGCATCGTCTAACGTCGTTTCGGTTCGGCAGACTTCGGCACGGTGTTTGTGTGCGTGCGACTAGACGTATGCGTGTAGACTAGCTGCTAACTGTTTTAGCATAATTATATACAACGTGTAATAGAATAAACGCAATTCTTGAAAATAGTTGGTTCTGAATCGATTACCGTAATAAAAAAATAGGTGCTAAATTTTGACGGAAAAATCTTTAATTTAACTTAATATGGAAACACAGTATCATGACAAATTAATACAATCCTTAATTCAAGGAAATGCGCTCGTGTGCGTGTTGGCCGCTAACATTGCATGAGTGTATGCGTCTGCGTAAGGATATTGTATTGTATGACGTACATACGTTTTGCGTTTAGTAACGATAACTATTTTATAATAAATTAATAGTTTAAAAAACACTAGAAAAACACGCTTTTATAAATGCACGTGAAAACAAATGTTGCTGTTTCTTTTTTTGTAGTTTTTGTCATATTATTCCCACAAGTAGTGAACAATTAAACGGTCGATCCCCCCAGAGGATTTGAAAGTGACATCTATAAAAAAATAAATCTATGGATGCGTAATCCATAGATTTATTTTATAGATGTCACTTTCAAACCGGATCCGTAATTCAAAAAGGTTAAGAAAACCGATAACGGATTTTCTTTAGGTTTGTTATAACCTTGAAACCTGATCGTGTTCAAAGTCCATTACGTGGCCTTTCTCACAAGTGCAAACACGACTATGATACGATATTCCATCATGGAATGCCAGTGCCTATCTTCCGGCTTAATCATCAGACCTTGAAACCTAATCGTGATCAAAGTTCATCATAAGTCTTTTCTAAGAAATCCAAAACAGCTATGATACGATATCATGACGTTCCAGTTCATATCTTCCGACTCCATCATCAGATCAGTTCCACAGTACCATATTATTGTATTGTCATCAGAACTACATACAGCTGCCAATTTTCATTACGCTACGACTCTTGGAAGATAGTTAAATTTGTTACCTTAGATTCCATTACATAGTTAGTTACATACAGGTCGACCTAATAAAAGCGTGTTAAAAATACCTAAGTTTGGTTTCAATTTATTTAGTTATGGATGTTGTTTTAGACTTATAATTTAATATTCTAATTGGGGTGTGAGGTATTGCGCTTAATCTGTTACACCTTGTATAATTATGTACTTTATGAATGCTCTTCTTTTCTCAGCTTTAGGCTAGGCTCGGTACATTTGCGGACCAAAGTCCAGAAAAAACAGCAAGTGTTTAAAATGTGAGTGTGCTTTCTTCCAACAGCATGAATTTTCGAACTTATTTACAATCTACATGTAGTTAGTATGGCTACCTTCTGGAGGTTTATTATTATATACAGTATGTTAACTAACAGAGGGCGTTCCCGTTAACCCGCAATAGTATAGCATCCACACATGCTAAAAAAAATCTACCATTCGAAAAGAAAACGTTCTTTTTTTAATATTAAAATATTCACTAAAAATGTTAAACTGATACGTAAAAGAAACACGCTGTACACGCGTACGCATTCATAAATAAAATGCGACGTTGCCGTCTTTCAAGTACGCGTGTACAGAGTGTTTCTTTTACGTATCAATTTAAAATTTTTAGTGAATATTTTAATAATAATAAAAAAATAAAAACATTTTGTTTTGGAATGGTAATATTTTTTAGCATTTATGAATGCTATACTATTGCGGATTCACGGGAACGCCCTCTGTTAGTTAACATACTTTACATTAATTGTATACTCTTTCGATCATTTATGACATTTTATTTATTTGTACCCCTACCACATTGTGGTATTTTTAAACCAAAGGTTGACTGGTAGAGAAAGCCTTGTTACATTAAGTCTGTCCATGTACCACTATTGTACGTAAATATAAATAGGATTGACAATAAACAGGGATATACTATCGTGTCAAAAGGATTAGCCCAGGGATGTACAGACTTACTGAGACCTTGGCCACTTGGGCAATGAATGAACTAATGGCAGCACAAATTAAAAACATAGAAATAACCAAAAATTTAATAGTAAAATTATATATTAGTTTGACATTAGTGCACTTAGAAACACGAGATATAAATTTATATTATTTGTAAACTACAGCGATATTTTTCTTTAAATGTACGAGGGAATATTTATGCTGGCAGGCCACTGGCATATTGCCGGCGGGCTGTGGTCTGAGCATCTCTTTCATCTGTGCAGAAGGAATTATGGTACGTCACTCGGAATAGCTCCTTCCTTATGTGCTAACGTTACCGGCTTGAAAGGCCTTAACAGACTGCGAGCCCAAATCGATCAATGACGATCTCTAGAAATAGGGATTTATACAGCTTAGATCTCAATTGTATATGTAGCGTGACAACAAACAATGGTTACCTTCTATCTTCCATGGCATGTCAACTGCACTCTTAATGATCGACTCGCTAAGAAGATGATTAAACAGGGGGTGGTAATCTTGCGACTGCCCTAGCGCTGCTCGGCAGCCCGTTGTGTTCAACGCGCGCCTCAATGAGCACTCAGACTTCAATCTACATATATGTATTTACCTATGTTTTACAAAATAAATAATTCTGATTCTTATTCTAAGATATTTATAACTTACTTGAGATCTTATCTTATTTAAACTGATATTATATAGCGGAAATCTTTGTTTGTTTCTTTAAACTTCGAAAGTACTGAATGGATTTCGATGAAATTTAGTATGGCAGTAGCTTGAAGCTTAAGGAAGGTTATAGACTGACCCGTCTGCAAAAAAGGAGTGTTATGTTTATATCGTGATAAAGTCCAGGGGAGCGAAACCCAGCGCTACTGCTAGTATTTTATAGACTCACCGTCGTCCGAGTAGTCGTCATAGCCAAATGAGTCGTCAGAGAAGTACAGCTCGTTGTGGGGCGGGCGCGGGGGCCGGGGCGTCTCCTGCGGTCCGGGCGACGCGGCCGCCTCCACGTCACTATCCGCAGCGTCCGTGTACTCGTCCGAACTAGACTCTTCCTCGTCACTAAAAGTAGAGAGGCACACATTTTTATAAAGAGAACTATCAACGTGGGTAGAATTAACATTACTAACAATCTTGTTAACCCCTCCAACTGAGCTAAATATGCTTGTGTCTGGAGTGGGTTCACGGCAATGTCGATCACTTGCGACTAGCGATCTGCTGTCAAATCGGTATCTCATGGCAGAGTCCAGTAGGTGATCTTTTCTGGCCAGAAGATACCGAGAATCTTGTACCACACATATAGATAGATATACAAACAATGGACCACCTTCTATCTTGCTCCGCATGCCCTGCCACCAGTACTCTTGATGATCTTATGTTTGCATCAGCGTACAGAGTTCGCGTAGTTGAGTTTTGGGCCAAACTTAGGTAACAAATTTTTTGCCATCGACACACTAAGAAGTAGAAGATAGACATGTTGTCGTCGACGTACTAAGTAGAATAAGATTATGAAGCATCGATTCTCCGAATTGCTAAATGTGTATCAAAATCGAAGATGTCTAACATTTGCTGGTGGAATGAGAAAATAACAGATGAGAGAGGGAGATAGTGATGCGGGAGTTAAAAATTAATATATATGATGTTGGATTTCATTAGAATATTATCTACACCTAATTCGGGAGAAGCGAAACTTATTTATGAATTATGGTTTTTGCATCAACTCCCTCGTTTACCCAATAATATAATTATATTGATAGTATTATAATTAGGTGTAATAATTAATTAGATTAGGGTATGATGAGGCGGAAGTACCTTTTGAAACAAATATAGATAAAAAAAAAAATGAAGCACTGACCTAAGTCCCCCAGCGCACGAGGTCTCCGATGCGAGGAAGTTCCTGTCGGTCCACTCGTCCTCGTCGATCTCGCGCGCGCCGCTGTCGGACAGTTCGACGCTGATGCGCTCGGGCGTAGGGGGAGGCTGCGCCCGCGCCGCCCCGCCGTCCGGCACGCTCGCCCCCGAGTGACGTAAGCAAACCAACCGGCTACCGTACCGCTCCATTGTGTAGTTGCTGGGAACAGACAACATTCACGTACAATGGTAACCAACTGATAAGGCGCGTCATGAATCTTCGTTCGCGCAGAAAATAAAGTATGGCCACGAAAGAACGCTTAAAACTTACAATCAATCTTAGATAACTACTTTAAGGTTCATAATACACTGCAGCCGTTAGTTCCGTCTCACTCACGAGTCACGCGTCGCGCGCTGACATGGCGGCAGCTGCCGACCAATAACGGTAAAGGAAACGAAGCGCGGTGCGGAAATTCATTTTCTGCGCAGGTACATCGGTAAGCCATATCAGTTGGGCACTACTGTAAGCTTACTATACTACTCTTTAAGCCGTAATTGTCTAATGGTTAAGGTGTTGGCCTTGTGATCCAGAGGTCGCCGGAGTTAGATGCTGATATTACGTTTGGCCTTTGAAACTTTCCTCTTACTAATTTTATAATATATTACTAATTTTATATAATTATTATAATATATTTTATATATATTTTTAATTAACTATAAATAAATAAAATAAATGCGAAAGTTTGTGAGGATGGATGCATAGATGAATAGATGGTTTGTTACTCTTTCTTACTTACTGAACGGATCTCAATAAAACTTGATAAGTAGATAATTAACATCTTGGAATAACACATGGGCTTATTATGAGCTTTTTATCCCGGAATCCCCAGGGATGAGGGCCTTTCTTCACCCCTCGACGGCGCGTTGTTTCACGCGCACCTCTACAAGCAGTCAGCAGCATTGACAGGGCCTGATGGGGCCCTAGCCTGTTAGGGCTGCAGGAATGATCTAACGAGAAACCGCAGCTCCTGACCACAACGGCAACTCTTTTTAACCGACTTCTAAAAAAGGAGGAGGTTCTCAATTCGGATGTTTGTATTTTTTAATTTTTTTTTTTAATGTTTGTCCGCGCATAACTCCGTCGCTTGCCAACCGATTTGAAAAATTCTTATCTTGTTAGAAAGGGTATACTTCCCAAATGGTCCCATGAAAATTTTATCGAAATCGGACAAGCCGTTTCTGAAAAATCAACAAAAGTCTAAAAAAATATTTACGATGATGATCTTTTCGTTTACTCTGCATTGCGTTTTTTGTTCGCGCATAACTCCGTCAATTACGAACCGATATGGAAAATTCACTGACCCACTAAAAAGCATGAAAATAAAAACTTTTTTGCAAAAAATAAAACCGACTTCCATATCAAAACACTACAAAGCCAAAAATAAATTTTAATTTCGGAAGGCGGTGTAAAAAAAAAAGAAAATACAAAACCAATAACACCGACTACCGAAATTAAAATTATTTTTGGCTTTGTAGTGTTTTGATATGGAAGTCGGTTTTATTTTTTGCAAAAAAGTTTTTATTAGTCAGTAGAATTCTGACACTCCCTACCGCTCCATCCAGAGTGGGAGAGGAGTCTATTGATAATTTTGCCACAAAGATAAACAGGGTGCAGAGCACCGACGTGTCCTCACGGCGGCGATAGGCGGAGACCTCTCGCGCCCGGCATTGGTCGAGGCCATGCTGCGGGGCGAGAGGGAGTGGGAAGCGGTCGCCTCCTTCTGCGAAGCAATCATGCTATCGAAGGAGGAGGCGGCCGCGTGAGGGAGAGGATGGCGTCCTCCCTCCAGCCCAGCCGCAGTGGTAGACGCCCACGGCGTCGGACGTCGGCCGACGATCTCCGGCCACCGTAGGCGCGGGCATGCGGACAGCGAGTAAAGGGCAACTCGCTGTCCGACCATGGACCATGCCCGGGTCGACGGCGCGTCGTGTTCCACGCGCGCCTCAAAGAGCGGCAGCAACATGACGAGGCCCCCTCTGCAGAGGGCCGAAGCCTGCCGGGGTCGTGGGACTTATCCCATTACCGTGACCCCGGTACGTAAAGGGTTATTGAAGGAACACCGTGGATTTTAGTCAGTAAAAGTCTGACAGTCCCTCCCACCCTGCCCGGGGTGGGAGGACTTATTTGATGATTTTACCACGTTAAAAAGAAAAAATAAAAGATAAACAGGGTGCTTACCCCGGTCTGAGCACGGTCTTGCAGACGGCGCAGCGAAAGCAGGCGCGGTGTAGATGTAGCCCGTCGGCCGAGACGCCTTCCGCCGCGAACACGCGAGTCCCGCACGCCGCGCATTGCATGCCTGTGAACGCAGGACCGCGCCAACTCTTCTTGGCCTAGTGGAGATCATAGAACATCAACACGTTAGGCTGCATCTATCTATCTATACTTATTAAAGCAAACAAAAAGAGCGGAAAAATGGTGGTAGGGTATTCTTTTGTCAGTCGATGTAATTTAAATGCCAAAACAATGTTCTTTCGGGTTAGCTAGTTAGACTAATATTTATACTAATATATATCTTCAAAAGTACTGGGTGGATTTGGTAGAAATTAAGCATGGAAGTAGCTTAAAGCTTACGTTTGCTTCACCATCTCACGTATGGTAAGCGATGAATTGGAAGCAAGCTTACCTAGCAGTAACTCATCTAGTAGTCTATAGCAACCTATACACACTTGACTTAAAGTTTTCAAGATCGACAGTTGGACAATTAAGTCTTTGAGTCTCCCAAAATTTAGATTAAAATGTGTAATGTATACATACATCTTCCTTCGGTTGTTCTTTCGGGGGCGTTTTCGATTGTTCGGCATCGGGTTCTTTCTTCACGAATTTCGTCGCTAAATTTGCAACCTGAAAGAAGGATAACTTTAAAGAGTCAGGCTGAAAATAAGATTTTCAACGTATATCATACTCCTACGTTGTGCGGCGAGTAGGATTGATTGCGTGTTCCTGAATCACTGCTGCTTGCTCTCCACGTCAGTGTTGAGCGTGTAGCTTCGATATATGAGGCGACTTTGTAATCAGGGTAAGTACCAACATACGAGTATAGTACATTGTTCACCGAGAGGAGAAAGTGACCGATTACCGTCGAGGGTGTCGTTTGAAGCCCGAGCCGTAGGCGAGGGCTTTAAAACACCCGAGATCGGGAATCGCACTTTCTCTCGAGTGATACATAGTGCTTTATACTACACCTACGAGGAAAATAAAAAACTAAATCTTTACTAATTGAAATTTATATTGAAATTGTTGCAGTTAGTGAAGCTTAATGTAACACTTTTCAAAATGGCGCCAATGGCGTCTGCAATTTTCACATGTTCTTTTTTCAAATAGTTTATCCTGCCGCCGCAGGGTCGCACTGCCAGCCCGACACCATCCAACACACAGCTAGTGGCCAGTGTCATTTTGCGAACTTGGAGATAAAAACTCACTGTAAAAACTTTTTGGCTTTTGATATTTAGGTTACCGGCGCATAGTCGTACCCAAAATTAAAAAAGAAAAACCACGTAAGAAATGGATTTTCATACACTTTTCTCTCCCGCTCAGATGCGTTTTCTCCCCGCATATTTGTTCGATATGCAATGACGTACTTTCTACCGTAAATTTGATAAAGTATCAAGGTACTTTCCAAGCAGGTGTAGTATAAAAGAATTTTATTACTAACATGTGAGTCTTGATACTCAAATAAATAAATATATATTTTGGTCGGCTTTCTGTCTAACCAGATGCAGCAGCAGTGACAGTTACAGAATACTCGTAATGAAAGTCAAAGATCTACAAATTACTGCCAGGACTAGGATTTACACGTTTTCCGAGGCACGGAGATATATTAAGCTAGTCACTCAGCCACTGACCGATTGTTTAACATTGAAGATTGACTCGTTCGGTTATTATTGTGCTTAATATGTGCTTGCAAAGTTGATTCAAACGCATACTGATATGAGAATAATCAAATAGAGGTGCATTAAATTCATCACTTAATAACACTTCTTAATAATTACTTAGAAGGAGTCTTTAGGGGTCTTTGGTTCGACGTTCGTTACCAGGTTCAAAAACATTAGCTAGAAGTTAACAGAGTTATTAGAGCTCCTATCTAATTAGCAAATATTTATTTTTTAACCGACTTCTAAAAAAGGAGGAGGTTCTCAATTCGGATGTTTGTTTGTTTTTTTATAGGCTCGCGATTGACCACCATCTCACGTAATGGGAAGCCATGATGTGGTCGAAGATAAAGCACGCTTACCTAGAAGTAACCTTTTCACTCTTGACTTAAGGACCCCTAAGTTATAGCTTTCAGGAAACACATACTCCGGCAGGGTATTCCACTCCTCTCACTCTTAGCCGTGTACACAATGAAAGTATTCCTAAAAAGTTTTGCGCATATAAATATGTGCCCACCGTGTAACGATAGCGCATTTAGATTGTGCAATTCCATCACACACTCTCCGAAATATGATGGCTTTCTGTCACAATTTGGAGGCGCTGCCGACGTTGACTTAGTTACTACAGTTACTTGGTTGAACACTCTTCATGTACCTTCTTGGTTCCCTGGTCAGGTCTGCCAGAGTCCTTCAGCTTCTGGTCGAGTTTGTGCAAAGTCTCGTCGATTTCCACCCATTTCTCCTCGTTGCCCTCTCCTTCTTTGAGTTTCCGCTGGCGACCCAAAAACTGAGAGAAATAACAGTTTTAAAGGTAACTAGGTAAAAAACTGTTTTTTATAAATGGGTTGTAAGAACATGAACGAACTTTTTTTTTGGGTTCTTAGTATACAGGTACTGGTAAAACACAAAAATATATTCTTCAATGTGTCCTAACTTCTTTAGACCACTAAGTTTGTAGGAACCATTGAAATTTTAGTAATCTAATCAACTGTTTTCGCAGTCAGCCTTCGACATACTAACATAGTTTTAAGTTTTTGTATACCAATAATATTGATGTTCTAAAGATTCCCTCCTCCCTCATGACAATTCTTCCAACTTAGCTAAATATGCTTGTGCATGGAGTGGGTTTACCGTAATAGTGTAATGGGTGGGGTTCGAACTCGTGACTTCTAGGCTATTGATGCTTCATTGATAATACAATAAAAAAATCCCACTCACTTGTTCTCTATCCCACTTCGGCACACGTTCGGCGGTCTTCGGCTCGGGCCTGCCGAGTCTGTTCTCCATGATCTTGCGCTCTATCTCCTTCATATTCCAGTCATCTCTTTCTATCTTGCCGACGGAGCGCATGAGGTCCTTGGGTTTGGACGACGGTCGAGGTGGAGATACGTTTGAAGAGTTGGCGGTGCTACCGCTGAGTTCGGCGGCTAGGCGGGCCACTCGGGCGCCTCCGCCGGCAGTTCGGCCGCCTCCGCCGACTATTCGGCCTTCCTCCTATTGGTTAGACATTAAACGTTAGTATTGGAATAGATTGATTTTAACGGAATAATTATGAGGGCAAACCAGTAAATTACTTTTTCTAAACTTATTAGCTATTTTTAAACTTGTAATTATTGTTACTATCTTAGTAATATTTTTCACGTCTATATTTGTTTTGTGAAATGCTTATACATAGTTATTTACACGATACTAAAACACAATCCTTTTTACAAATGTATGTCTGTCTGTTTGTCTACCTTTCTGTTTGTCCGAGCTAATATGGAGAACGGCTGATCGGACTTTCATTATAAGATAAAGGAGTTATAATGCAATATATAGGTTACCTTTATATCCCACAAATATAATTACTACAAAAACCCCGACGCGAACAAAGCAGCAGGCATAGCTAGTTCTTCTATTCAAACTTAGTACCCCCATTTTAGTGTCAATTCAAATCTACTCTTGGGATTTAAATGCTTGGTTTGAGCTCCAGAACCAAGTTGGGAACAAGATGAATTATTATTATTATTTGAACAGATATTTCAGTTAGTTTAACACAGTGAAAACTTAAAACACAAGTGAAACGTTAATATAACTCTTAGGGCACTATTACACCAGTATTTGGCCAAAATTGACACCAGAAGCTTCTAGTCTAACAGAAGGCGAGATTCTAGAACTCGCCAGACGACTATCAAACTCATGTATTTTTATCGAAGCTAGCGTAATAGTACCCTTAACATGCACACACAATTTTCAAAAAGTAATTAATATTCTATGTCAGTATAAAATGTTATTGTTGTAGATTGTCATCTCCATCGATGTTTTGTTTCAAAACGTGCGTGTTATCATTTGTCTGTAGAGTGGGGTTGAGAGCGACTGAGAGCATCCATAAACTGTATTTGACCTAAAAATAAGACTTTCAAAGTTTGGTGTAACTGAATATAGCATATTTTTAAGAGTTCGCTTCACAATATGTTTCATAATTAAGCAATACTGAGCTTATCGCCACAACTGCTGTGTGAAACTAATAAATGAGTCCATAAGAGTAGCCAAATTATGTTTACTTTATATCTCTTTTTTCAGGTTTTGTGTGTCTCTATAAATAAATCATTATAAAATTATTAAGTATTACTTGAACAAATTTTGAACTAATTTTTAGACCATAGTGGCGTTATAATGTTTACCGTTTAGTGCTAATTCTTAGAGTATGATATGTATTGAAACAATGACAGTTATACTCTGGCTCTCATGTCCTCAAATATATTATCAGAAAGAGTGGCTAAGATATCCTTTCAGTTCAATTCATCACTAAAGAGCTCTCAACCGCTCCGCCCGGAAACACCAACATCCGTCAACGGATCATTCCATGCGACACACTACGGCAATCGCCTCACATAGTGCTGCAGCTTCTTCTCCAGTTTCTTCACTCGCTCGTCGAAGTCGGGCGCACTGGCGCGGTACTGCTGCAGCCCGTAGTCGTTCTCCAAATCAGCCGACGGTGCGAAGTCCAAACGCGGCTCCGCGGCCAGCATCTGAAGACTCTTCTCAAACCGTTGCTTCATTATCTCTCTTGCTGCCTTTCGACGACCAGTTTTAGGCCTCTTGGACTCCGCAGTTCTCTTCTGCATCATATCTGACACTCGCTGCATCCTGAACGTCATCGCGTCGTCGCTGTTTCGCCGCTGAGGCACCTCCGGCTGACGCAGTTTGTTCTCTTGGCCCAGACCTTGTCCTTGCTTGATAAGGTCCACCACTTTCTGACGGCGCACCGCAATCTCGGGGTTGCCTATGATTTCTCTCTTTGATCTGTCAGGACTTGGCGTGTCTCGGCGTTTGCCTTCAATGATTTCGGCCATACGCTGCAAGCGTAGAGCCATTTCAGGGTTACTGATGGACCCAGAGCGTACGGACCTGGACTCAGGGCTCGGAGTGTGGCGACGTTTGTGACCCTCAAACAGTTGAGCGATGCGCTTCGTATTTGCAACTTCAGACGAGCCTATCGAGTTCGACCTCTTGTATGGCAACTTGGATTCAGGACTCTGTGAGTGTCGAAGCCTTTGACTGTCGATAACATCTGACAGCCGCCTGCCTTTCTGCGGCAGAGGACTCTCGGATGACCTGGTGAGCTTCTTCCCACTTCCCATTGTTGCAAGTTTCACTCCCTCGGGGGACGGCGATCTGCTGAATGTTTTCTTGGGTGACACTTTAACGACAGTGGCGTCAGTATCGGCCGAGTCGTCAAAAATATCGGAGAAGTCCGGGACCCTCATGCTGTTGAGGTCGAGGCCCTTCAGTCGGCGCGGAGGCTTGACAGGTTTTGAAATTTCTTCTTGGACAAAATAACTACCTAACTTCTCCGGTTGTTGAACTGTGGTTTTAGAGGATCCTTGGAGGAGATGTGCTAAGGATTGTCGGAGGACTTGAGGGTCCGGGGACTCGTCCGGGTCGAGGAGGGCTAGGATCTGATCCTGTAATTCTTTCTGTTTATCAGTGTGCGTGTCGGCGGCGGCATCGTGGCCCTCGATGAGACGCGCGAGCTGTGTGATGTCGTTAAGGTCTAGTTTGCCGATCTTTTTGCGGATGTATTCAGCTGGATCGGTACTTACTTGTTGAGGACGCACAGAACGCCGTTTCTTTCTGTAGCTCGAGTGGGATTTTTCGGCATCGGACGCATCTGAAGAAGCACACAATTGTATTAGAAAGTATTCATGGTAAACATGTTATGCTCTCTGTAAGCACAAAAAATAAATGAATTCAATACTGATATCGATTAAAATGAAGTTGGAAATACTTGGCAAGTGAAACTATTTTTAATCTAAGTATTTGCAACCTTAACGTACAATGTCAAGATTGCAACTTGTAATAACGACAAAGATGGCATGTAAAAGGCTTGTGAGTTTAAGTTATTTTAAATAAAATATAAAGTTCATAGGCAAACACGATACTTTTAGGATTTGAGGATTAATTTAATGGTGTACTGCTTGTATTACTTCCCGATTTAATAACGACCTGGACGCGATTCATCAAAACAGTAAACAAACTTTCACAATTTTACGGAAATCTTGCTAAGATCAAAGGGGAATGGATTATGTATACCGTAAGATCGTCGACTAAGGCCCTGAGGTATAAATTTGGCCCAACCACGTAAACCAATAGACAAACGACACAGTGCTTATGTCCCATCTATTGTTTAAAGAGTTTGGGTCAAAGTTATGTCCCAGAGCCGAAGTCATGCAATCTTACCAGTATTTAATGATCTCAAAAATGTAATATTTAATGTGAATGTCGCCGAAACTAAAAGTATCTTGTCTATATTAAAGGTAAAACTTACTTGTATAAACAGAGACGGGATGTTCAATGTTGCGAACATGTTTCTCTTTCTGCATACTCTGTTTGATCTAATAACATACATCGCGATATTACATAATTTTGTTTCAATTTAAATGAGTCGGTAATATGTCAGTTTAATTTATAGACACAGACAGAGTAATTATAGCTGATAGGGGTGTCATTTTATGTGTTCAATGTCTGTCCAGTGTTTAGACATTCCAAATTATCGTTGAACAAGTTAAAACAAGCCGGCCCATGCTTCACCTAGGTTCTCCATTTGGGTGCATAACGTTAATGTAAAGTGATGCAGTAAATTGATTTCCCTATATCATTCAAAAGATCCATGCATTTATTTAGTAGGAGTGAATTTATATGCACAATAATAGATTCGTTTAATTGGAAGGTTGGGTTGGCAAGATGAAACACGGGTTCAGCTTCGTAAAAACTAAAATGATAAAAACTTGTATTTTTATCATTGTGTTAATAGAATAAGTCAAGAGAATAAAATAAAAAGTAATAAATGTATATATATTATTTTTATTATTCTTATTTCTAAGTCTTACTTATTTATAATTATGGCAGTAGCTACATAGCTTAAAATTTAAGGCGGACAGGTCGATGCCCACGGAAACTCGACCCACATCAAAATAATGGTTTGGTAAATACTTGTGATGTAAGTAGCCTTTGTCACGAGAAGCTTGAGAAAGGTACAGTCATATACATATCTACATACGTACATGTTTACGTAGCTGTCATTTATCTACGGTTCGACGCTAGGCAATTACGATCAAAAACGGTTGCTACTTGTTAAAAAATACCCATTACACATAGCCCACTTTGAATTCATAAATATCGATTCATTTTTACTTCTGTCTGTAAAATGGAACATGTATGGTAAAATATGTGTTTATTTATATTTGAGGCACACACACTGAGAGATCGAAATTTTACTTTTTTTATCTACCTTGAAGTCTTAACATTAAATAAGGAATTTTTCATCAATATTCAACTTTAAAATTCCGTTTCTTCCCCTAGAAAGTTACCTGAAGAGGCAAGTCAATAAAGTATGTACAATAAAAATATAATATTTAGGTTTACTCTTTGGTATTTTTTATCCAGCAGCAACGAACGACAGTTAATGACTGAATGACAAAGATGACTTTCATACAGTCCAATATTACCCAAAAGCTCTTCGTGGCATGTGACCGGATACTATACATTCATAAGTAAGTCACATTTACGCAAAACGCTAATAAACCTTTATCACAAAACACTATTTCTCAATAGTTATATGATATTGTGATGTTGGCAGGTAGGGGTGTACGGAAACAACGGACTTAATGGTTTCATATTATATTTCAGCATTCCAACCGCTGAGAAGGCCTGTGCCTTCTCTGTATGACAGGGAATGGGACGTACTCCACCACGCGGGTTTAGTACGGGTTGCTGGATGACATGTCTTCGAATTTTTGGTGCTCGGACATGTCAGTTTTCTCACAATATAATCCTTACACGATTTAAGAATAGTGTTAATGATATAAATAACACAGAGTAATGTGCCTGACTGACTACTGGGTCACCACTGCACACTCATATACTGTGTATATAAATATATTATCAAAGAAAATCTAACAATACTATAAAGATATGAAATAGCCTGTATAGTAATAGAAGATATGAAAGACAGGGTCTTGATAGATCAAAAAGACATGGAAATATGAGAGCAGTAATAATAGGTCTGGTTTCGCCAAATAGAATACTCTTTTTTAAATTCAATTAATTACATAGTATTGGAAACATAACTTTTGTACAATTACATAATTATCCGCTTAGCCTTTACCCAAACATTTTGTGATCGGGTTCCAAAACCGTATGCAGCAGAGTACTATTGTTTTATATGGAGCGACTATTACCAGTGTTCAATTAGTTTACATGTATATGTTCATATACATGTAACCCAAACTATGTTTTAAGTACCAGAGACGAAGCGCTGTGCAATAAACGTTTGCGTAAATGTAGCTTTGTTTATTTGGAGTGGTGCTGTCGAGTAGGTCGATACCGCGTCTATCAGCAAACTGTTACCTGATCGAAGACGTCGGTTTCGTGCACAACGTGAGGTACTTCGCCCTTGAAGGCGTTGTACACGCGCGTCAGGTACGAGCGCAGCTTAGCGTCTGGCACGTCGCGAAGAGTACCGCCTGATGAGAACGGGACTATGCCTAAGGAACAACATATTCTTAAGAGAATTGGCTTTTTCTTGAGTTGATGCTTATTTGGACTAGTTATAATACATAATATAATGTTTATTTCTCTTTACAAATAAATAACAAATGAAATACAAACATGTAACAGTATCATTAGAACCTAAAACGTGATATTTGTAAATATCCCGTTTTAAGTTGAGTTGAGTTTTAAGTATGTAGAGAGATAAGAAACAATATTTTATTTATGAGAGACTGGTGCCTGAACTAAGCCGAAACTTGTATTTCAGGACACCAGGCTCCGCACCAAAGAGCGTTCATTTGGCGGATTTGAATGAAATCTGGTATGGAATTAACTTGAAACGTGAAGAAGGTTATAGGCTTACTTTTAACCCGACTGCAAATGTAGGAGGATTATGTTTTCATCGTGATAAAGTATACGGGAGCGAAGTCCCGCGTAACTGCTAGTACATAAATACAGTAGGGAGGGGTAGAGGGGCAAATACTAGCTTCTGCCCGCAACTTCTTTCGCGTTCCCGCGTTCGTGGGAATTCCGGGATAAAAGTAGTCTATGTGTTATTCGAGGCTGTAAACTATCTACTCGCCAAATCTCATACTCCGTTCAGTAGTTTTTGAGTAAGAGTAACAATCATAAATACATCCATCCATCCATCCTCACAAACTTGAAAGTCGTGTTAGTTACACTAATTATAACTCAAGAACGGCTGAACCGATTTAGCTGAAAATTGGTAGGGAGGTAGCTTAGACCCAGGAGATGGACAGAGGACATTTATTATTATATTTTATCCCGGAATTGCCACGAGATCGGGATTTACGCGAGAAAACCCTCCCACGCGAACGAAGTTGCGGGCAAAAGCTAATAATACTATAAATGCGAAAGTAACTCTGTCTGTCTGTCACCATTTCACGACTAAATCGCTGACCGATATAGATGAAATTGACATGGGAATAGTTTAGGAACCTGGGGAAGACATAGGATAGGATTTTTATTCCGATATAAGGATCTCATATGATAGTTTTCGAATTGCACGTGAACGAGGTCGCGGGCAAAAGCAAACTAGCTTTAACTCTTTATAAGGCCAAGGAAACTAAAGGTGATAAAAATGTATATCAAACAAAAACTGAAAAGTAATACTTCTATGATGAAAATAATATTTTGTTTTGTTTGGAAAATCAATGGGAAATTTTTGTAAAATGTGGTGGCAATATAGTTGCCACAGCCCGTCAATAAAACGCCATTTTCAATTATATTCTAGTAGCTGTGTCCGCGACTTTGTCCGTGTGGAATAGTGACTTTCGGCAGCATTTTTAAATTTTTAGGCTAATTATTTTGAAGTAAGCTTTTGTGTCGGCGTCATCACAAAAAACTTTCATTGCCTATTTTTACCCCCTTTGGGGCAACATTTTTACAAACTTCCAATGTCGTATTTATTAATATCTAATCAAAAGTCTAAAAAATAAGTTTCAAGCTTCTATCTTTAAAAATGACGTAATTTCCATACAAACTTTCATCCCCTGTTTCAACCCCTTACAGCCCTTTTTTCGCATTAAAAAGCAGTCTATGTCCTTTTTCAGGCTCTAGACTATGTCCGTAGCAAATTTTATTTAAATCGGTTCAGTAGTTTAGGCGTGGTTGCGTAACACACAGACAGACAGAGTTACTTTCACATTTATAATATTAGTAAGGATTGATAAAAGCGACAGGTATTAAATTTAACCACATTGGCGGGTTCGAAGAAAGCGGAGTAGCCCTTTCGATGTAGGCACTTATCGGCATCGTACTGTTATAACCCTTATTACAAGGCAATAGAGCCTAAGTCAGCTTTTACTTATTTACCGTGTACTTTTCCTTTACTAAATTACTTATGTTGCATTTTTAATCAATGCACTGAAATAATATGGATAATTGAGTTAGTTAGATTCTGCACGCGGTCGCGTAAACTAGTTGCTCAAATTAAGGGAGTAATTAAGAGGGTTTGTTTAAGTATGAGGGACATTGGTAAAATTAAGTATCCAAGGACTTGTATATATCTGTGTTTTTATATTTTATTTTATTTATTTATTATATTTTTATATTTTTTTATATTGTGGTGAATTAAAGTGATTCCAGTAGAATAATTGTTCTTTTTTTTTAAAGACAAACGAGGTCGTCTTAGTAACAGTACGATGAATTTAGTCGTTTTGACATGGTGGCAACAGTAAGATGTGGGGGGGCGCTCACCGAACTCCTGGTGCAGGATGTGGTAGACGGCGCGCGGCACGGCGGCGGCGGGCAGCAGGTCGGGCCGGTAGCGGCGCAGCAGCAGCGACAGCGCGCCGGGGCCCGCCGCCGCCCGCAGCCCCGGCTCCTCCCACCCCACCCACGACACCAGCGCCTCCTCCGACACCTCCGCTTCTGAACACAACACAACCTATTTATTTACCCACCTAAAGAGAACTTGCAATGTGCGTACAATTCACATCTATATAATAAAAATGAATCGCTAAATGTGTTGCTAAGCGCAAAACACGAAAACGGCTGGATCGATTTGGCTGATTCTTTTTTTGTAGTGTTTGGTTTTGTCAAGAGAAGGTTCTTATGAAAAACAAATAATAAAAAAGTAGGAAAGGTCTCAAGGGTAGGGGTAGGGTAGGGTAGAGGCAGGCCTCCGACACTCGCTCAAGGTCGCGCGATAAGTACCTACCGGCTAGCCATGTGTTCGAACGCACGAGTGGCAGAGGGGCGCCGCACGCCCACCTGTGATACTGAATATCGTTTTAATTTACCCATGCAAAATGCTCTAATTACGTTGGGCTGCAGTCGAGGATGCAAATAAGACCGACACAATTAACTTAATTGAATTTAATTAATATAAAAATTACATTTAAGTCGCTAAAACTAAGTTACGTGACAATTGTTCGATGTGAGAAACAAGAGTGAAGTACGGTCGGCCAAGAAAGTGGTGTACCAGTTTTGATTTAGTTTCCCGGTCATCGAAAATTACAACAAGGTTCGTTATAAAAAGATATTACTGAAAGAGACAACATTATCATGACGTAAACCTATGTATTTAGTATTCATACGTCATATGTCACATATAAGTACATGACATATTAACCTTTAGTATAAATGAAAAGGACATTTTTTTTTAACAAAGCAATGGGGCGTGCAACTGTCAAAGTGGCGCTAGTAGCACACTTACCAATATCAAAGCAGTTTCTCTATGGTACAGTAATGAATTCCTAAATTAGAGACAGTTATTGAGAATTTTTCGATTAAAGAACATGTATTATGTTCTTTAATCGGAAAATTGTACAGAAATCAATTGAAATCAATGAAATGAAAATAAAAAATATTACCACAGATAACCATAGATGATACAGATAACTATATAATATCTCACAATCTAACTAACACTGACAGTGACAAAGGTTCTTACGGTGGTGGCGCCATCTGCGATTAGCTTTCACTTGCACGCCCCATTGAAATGTTTCCAAACAAAAGTAATAAAAACTATTTAGACAACCGAATTCCATTTGAAAAAGAAAACTGACAATTGACATTTTGTCAAATATATGCAAAAAATCGATATATTTTCCGTGTTATTTTTCAATCAACTGCATATAAAATCATCTCAATGCCTGCCAACTTGACCATTGCCGAAAGAGCACAAATAATTGCCCAATTTAATGAGGGAAGCAGTATCAGTGCGATATCCCGGAATTTGAATATATCGAGGCGTTCTGTCCGCTTTTGGATTCATCGTGAAGGAGAGGAGGGAAGTTTGTTGGATCACAGAAGAAGTGGTCGCCGGCCTGCACTCTCCAATAACGATAGAGAATTCATGAGACGGGAATATGAAATCAATGGTTTTAAGCCCACAAAACATTTTGCGGAGATGTTCGATGTGAGTGCCCAAACAATAAGGAATCATCTACATTACATGGGGTTGCACCACAGGCATTACGCCAAGAAAATATATTTGACGGATGCTCACAGACTTGCTCGTCTGAACTTCGCCAGAGAGCACTTAGAGTTTGATTGGTCTAATACAGTGTTTTGTGATGAAAAAACGTTTAAATCCAGTCAGCATGGACGTCTTCACCTTTGGCGATATAATTCAACACGGTATAAAGATGATCATGTAATCCCAAATAGAGAATCAGGTCGAATTTCCGTAAATATTTGGGGCTGGATGAGTACGGATGGTGTAGGAGAATTGTGTTCTCTACCTCCTCGAGCGACGGCTGTAAATTATATCGACGTGCTTCAGAATGCAATGCTACCGACAGTCCGTAATGTTTACCCGGAGAACGAAGTGCCACAATTTGATTTTGTTCAAGATAATTGTTCAATTCATAATGCGAGGATCGTAAGAGCCTGGTTTCGTTCACACACTGACGTAAGGGTAATTCAGTGGCCCTCAAGATCGCCGGACCTCAACCCGATAGAAAATCTTTGGGGCCTTATGGTCCAACGATGGTCGCATCAAAATGAAAGAACCAAACAAGCTCTTATTAGTCACTGTAATTATATCTGGGAGGAAATGCGGGGAACCGATATTTGCTCACGGCTTGTTGGTTCAATGAGGTCTCGTCTTTTAGAGGTTATAGAGGCCAACGGCGGTTACACCCGTTTCTAATTTTTAAAAATTTTCAATGTCTTCTAAATATTACTATATATGCTATGTTTTTGTTTGTTATAAGTATTTTAAAATTGATTGTAGAAATTTAATAAAAGGATAAATCTATTTTTAGCTTGTTTTTTATTGATATTGTAATTACAAGTTTACAGAAATTGTAGGTTTGTGGACTCGCCTTGTGCCTTTACAATTTTATGTAACTTGTTGATTACAATTCTGAATTTGTAGATACAATTTTGTCATCAATATCTACAGCCCCCCGCCGTTGATTTTACGACGTCATTGGTTCCATCAAGTTCAAACTAAGAACAGCTGTCACGTTACAAACAGTAATAGTCGTTATCAATAATCAGATAAAGATAGCAATAGAAGTTGTCAGATCGATCTGCAAGCGAAACTAATCTTTATCACCTATGAATCTGCAAGCGATATTCAACCTTAGGGTGGTACACCACTTTCTTGGCCGACTGTACTAAACACAAAATTCACATTAATCACTGCTATTGAACAATCTTCGATCCCACGCTATCGGAATGCTGAGAAGGCGAATCTCACGGTGCACCGCACAGCGCGGTGTTAGTCATTTTCTTAGGAATATGTGGCGTCGTAAGCAGCAACATAACACTCTCACGTATATTTCTGAGTATTTACTATTTTAATGCAACAAAAAACATAATTGTCCTACCCTCGCAGACGAATTAAAAAATAATACCAAATGTGAATAACTCTGAAATGTTCACACATTTCAAAGCTTATAACAAGAGCTCTTCCTTTTATGGTGGTTTGAAAGTACCACCGAAGACGTTCAATGACTGTTAGAAGATTAGAAATTGCATTTATACTTACAAAACTTTTCATCGAACTTGATAGGACGGCCTGGGAGCAAATTGTATGATGTATTAAAATCAATATCATTTAAGTCTTTGTGTCCATGCTTCCCACATGATTATTTGATCAAACTTTTTATTAGATATATATTCAGAATTTTTGCCGTTATCAAATTTATTAATGCAGTGTTTAGAGAAGGTAAAAAGCAAATTGACCAATTTATAAAATTAAATCATTTATAAAACATTTTTGTATTTTATTTCATTGGGTCAACCCTAAGGTATTTTCATACCGTCCGACGTCATCGCCCGCTGTGCACTTGAAACGCTCCGTTGAGTCAAAGCAGTTAAGCTCATATTTCCTCGTGTCGCTTGACAGCTAGAAAGTTTAGTTAATTATAGCGTAGGTATTTGTCGTTTTGCAGGGAAGTGATGGATCTGTTACGTTAGTAACTTATTAGTAATCTGTGGTAGGGGTAGGGGTAGGAGTAGGTGTAGGGTACGGTACAGTAGGGTAGGGTAGGGGTAGGGTATTGGTAGGGTAGGGTAGGGTAGGAGTAGTGTAGGGTTTGGGTAGGGTAGAGGTAGAGTAAGGTACGGGTAGGGTAGGGGTAGTGTAGGGTTTGGGTAAGGTATGGGTAGGGTATCGGTAGGATAGGGGTAGTGGTATCGGTTGGGTAGGGGTAGGATAACGCGCGAACGAAGTCGTGGCGGGTCAGCTAGTTACTAATATAGGTAATTGACGATTGCTGGGGTTGCGAGAATGTTCTAACAAGACACCGCGGCCGAAAACCCTGACTAACAACCCACCATTGAAACCTGGCACTCCCTTCCGCTCCACCCAGAGCGAGGAATCATTTGATGATTTTACCACCAGATAAAAGGATAAGAACTATTTATTATAAACTGATAATTGTTCGCGTTTGACCACCACCACACTTGATGGTAAGCGATGATATGTTCAAAGATGAAGCACGCTTACCTAGACGTAACCTTTTCACTCTTAAAGTACTGGGTGGATTTGGATGAAATTTGGTATGTAAATAGCTTGAGGAACTACAAAGGGCTAGTTTTTATCCGACCGCAAAAAGGAAGGTTATTTTTTATCGTGACAAAGTCCACGGAAGCAATATCCCACGCAACTGCCCGTTTAAGAATATTCTTTTTATTGATAGTAGGCTCGCGTTTAACCAACATTCACCTGATAGTAAGCGATGATATGGTCGAAGTCGAAGCGCGCTTACCTACAAGTAACCTATTCACTCTTGACTTAAAGGTTATAGCTATCAGAACACAGACTCCGGCAGATAATTCCACTCCTTAGCCAAAACGTTTTGTGCGTATGGGTGGTAATTTGTAGGGGACTGGCGTTTTAGCTAAGTTTTTTTTTCAGAATTTGTCCTTTTAAAAACTTACTGGGGACAAGTTTATTTAAAAAAAAACCGTTAAATTGACAGTAATAATTTAATATAATAATCCACGTAAGACAATTTAAAAATTAACTTATTAAATATAATTCTAAGTGTGTACTACACTAAGAAGACTTTCCCTTATTCTTTTTCTTTTTAATTGTTTTGTTTATGATATGGATTCACAGTCAATTATCCAGTTTGTTGCTAAGAAACAGGCCTAGGAAATCAAAGAAATTACGAGCGAATTTGGTTTTATATTTACTTCGATACACGCTGGTGTGTGATGTGATTACATTAAACCTGTATGCGCCCATTCACATTGTATTTAATATTTTTTTTATAGTTTGTGTAAATTTTAATTGATAATTTAATCATGTGACCAAAAGAGTATTTCAATATAGATACAATGGGATCTAGACGAAACGCCATCGAAAAGATGGATGCATTGTGTGAAGAATTATATTAAAGAAAAAATAATAAATGATGCTGTGACGTCTGGTTCATAACTCTAGGGTTACATTCTATAAGTAAAAATAAAACAAAAAGTCCTAGAATATGTGGTTCAAAATGCATAGTTTCGAATATAATATCATCAATCATCAAAATACTAACACTACTCTCGATACGTGTAGGTATCTAAGTTTCATTGATAAATACGAGTAATTTATTCCATTGTAATTAAAAGTATTGAAATACTGTCATATTTCACGTAAGGGTTGTTTTACATAAAAAATCGTGACTTTCGAATTATTTTGTATGAAAAATGAAACAAAAAGAAAATGATAATTGAAAAACAATTCTTATGCCAGTTAATTCTTTGTTATGGTTCCATTCATACCATAGAGTTAAGGGATATAAGAAAACACTTGTTTATGTATGTTAGGCCGAGTAGGTAGCCACGTAGTCGCGCCTCAGTGCCGATCTCCAAAATGTATACGTTTTCATTTGGAAACAAAAATGGGAATTGTTTTAGTCACAAGCACCGTATTCGCTAATCCACTATTTTGCTTGAGTGTGCTAATGGCGATGATCTAACTTTTTTCTTTAATCATAATGCCCGGAAAGATAAGCAACACAATGATGCGAAATTATCGTACTTTACAATGCATGTATCTAATGTGTATATCTTTAAGTTTATTATCGAGAACTGGGTCGGGCACATACCTATAGTATGGTACTTCTGATTCCACAAGATTGTATTTAAGAGCAAGTTGCTGGTGAATAATCCTGGTTACGAGGTTGTGTCTATGCAAATAGTCTCCGTTAGCCAGACGAGAACAACCGGAGATAATTATTATTATTATTATTTTGTTAACTATGTAGTTACATAGTTTGACCTAGTTTTTGTTTTTAAAGCCTGACGTCATCAGAACCTCGTTATTGGATGTAATAACGTTTTGTTTGTTATTCCTAATAAAATAATATCATCATGACGCCTCCTGCTCTGGATGTTTACACTGGTACTTCAATTGCCCTGGCGTTCCAAAGCCACGATATCTCTTTAGAAAATTCCCGCAACCCATTCCATCGGCAGTCACCTTAAGCCCAGCTGCAGTACTAACCTCGTCGCCTCTTCCTAGCTGTGGGCGCGGCATCCAAAGGTAGCGGTTCGTCCGAATCGTAGAACGATGTTACTCGATGAGGCGTGACGGCGGCCCGGTTCAGGTTTGGGTATCGGGTACCCGGGTCGAGCGTGTAGGCACCGAAATCACGGTGAAGATTCTCAGGTGTAGTCTGGGCTGAAATAATCGGAAATATTTTTATGTTAATCTTAAACACTTATAACGGCAGAGGAGATGGTGGAATGAGCTTGAAAGGAAAGGACTGGAATAAGAAAGTTTAAATATTTTTCTATAGACAGTCTGAATTAAAAAAAAACATATTTTATTTACAATGCGACGAAGAGATAACAATTCTGAATAGCTGGTCGTCTCGTTATTGGTGTTAAATTAACGGACCGCGAAAACGTTCCAGAACGGCAATCATTGATGTGGCTAAAAAGACTGCCCAACTTAAATGGGACTGGGCAGGATATATCTGCTGCATGCCAGACAAGCTGTACGAGCTCGTAAGACAGGATTGGTGTCCTGAGATAGCTGTACGTAGCCGAGTAATCTAGGTGGCTTACTTTATTGGAAAATTTAGGCGCAGTACCACAACTGCCGGAAGAAAAGGAAGCGTTTGCCCAGCAATCAGATAATACAGGATAATAATAAAACATTTAAAAGGACAAATGTATGAGTTGCTTGAAAGATGACAAAGTTTAGAAAGGAAGTGATTCTTAAAAGGAATACTGATAGATATAGCTCACCTAACAGCCTATAGATTGACTCTCGTTCGGCGATGACCTCGAGCGGGTGCGGCGTAGGGCTTTGCCCCCAGGCGCGTACGGCCCAGGCCGCATCGAGCGCCGACAGGAAGCCACGAGCGCAGCCCGAGCCGGTTGGCCAGAAGGGCTCCAGCAAACTGTCACCCACGAGCTGACAGAGTAGGCGTCGACCGTGACGCTCGTATACCTGGGACACAAGAAGTATTACACAGCTGGAGCATAAACAAAGCTAAGGAACATAAACAACTATTACAATATTTTTTATTGACAATAGGCTTTCCGAGGCACGGGGGTATCACTTCACCAATTTCCAACTTTCATGCTACTACCGAGAACTTCTTTACAAAAAAACCCAATAGAACTATTTTCTCGAACCGGGAATTGAAACAGAGTCCTTGTGCTCAACTGTCGCGCCTGCGACTTCTCGACCAACGAGACAGTTACAGATGGTCTATCACTGTACACACGTATAATTGGCAAAATTATGGCAGCTCCTCCACAAAAGCCACTTCCCAAGAGTTGAAGTTACTTATGCAAGAGATGCACCCTACAAAATAAAGCGTCAATTTCCTGATGGCTACGGTTTGGTTTGGCCTTGTATCGAGAGGTCGCGCGATTGAACTTCACTTCACACTATTACCATGAATCCACTCCAGACACAAAGGTACTTTGCTTTGTTGGAGGGTTTAACAAGATTGCTAGTAATGTGAATTCTCGAGTTTTCTGTTGGTTGAGAATAGATAGATAGATAGACAGATATATTCTTTATTGTACACCATAACAGTAAAAACAAAATTATGGACTTGACAATTAATAAAAAGGGTGATACAATGGGCGGTCTTATCGCTAAAAGCGATCTTTTACAGACAACCTTTGGATGGATTTGACACAGAAGGAGAAAATAAATACGCGGGTAGTCCACGGTGTACTAATTGTCTATATAAAATACAAAACAATAAATAACGTTCTCAAAAACATATATATACCTACATACAAATATTTAAAAAAAGAAAGAAACAAAGACATACAAATAACAACAATTTAAGGAGAGAGATAAAGATCTTTTACTAAGTTTTTGAAAGAAGATAGTGTTTAGTGTAGAATAGCATCAAATGACGCCTCGCGCTATGGATGGAGCGGCAGAGCGGGAGTGTCAGACTTCTACTGACAAAAAACCTACTCTGCTCTCTCAATAACCCTTGCGTTCCGACGCCACGGTATCTCGTTAGAACATTCCCGCAACCCCGGAAGGGATGTGAATTCCACCCCTTTTGATAGTTCTCTTTAAAAAAACATATACCTAGTGACTCACCATACTAGCATTCTCCGCCGCGTACATGGAGGTGAAGTCGAAGAGAGCGACATCGGGCTCCCCGTAGTGGTTGAGGGCGAAGTCACGCAGCGGCAGGCGGCCGTCCGTGGAGAAGCGAGCGGCTTCCTGAGCGTACCGCATCAGCGCTGCGCGGTCCACGTTCTCTACGCTCAGGAGACGGGATACCTCGTTGAAGTCCTGAGGAGGATTTCAATATATTACCACTATTTTCGATCTCGCCTGATGGTAAGCGATAGATGAGGTCTAAGATGGGACGAGCGAGCCCAGAAGATGCCTATTTATATGACTTCTATTTATTCATGATTTTATACTAGCTGTGCCCCGCGGTTTCAGCCGCGTTAAGTTGAAGAAGAAACCAAATTTCATTAAAATCTATTAAGCTGTGTGAATTTCTTACACAAAATTTCATCACCTATTTCAACCCTTTAGGGGCTGGTAGCTAGGTAGCCTATATTTGACCCAGGGTCCTCTACTATTTCATTCCAAATTTCATCCCAATGGGTGCTGTGGTTTAACCGTGAAAGCATAACAGACGGACAGACTTTCGCATTTATAATATTAGTATGGACGGTGAAACTGATTTACATCTGCACGGATGTAAATCAGTTCACTATTAAGTTCAGTTGAAAAACAGCATCGGGCACTAGTTGTCCGGCATTTTGCTGCAACAGACCTATTTCGCGCAGTCGTGAGTCACACAATAATATCAATCGCGTTAGTTAAGTTTTTATTCAATACTTTTACGAAAATAATGGCCGAGCCATCCTCGAGTTTTTCGCGTAACAACATATTTGACGAATCACTTTAGAAAGATATATATACAACGTTGCTAAAAGCGAGAGGCATTAAATAAAACCACATTTACAATATCAGTTTCAGGTTACACACCAAAAATCAGGGTACCGATTTTCTTTATGAAACTGCTAAAAACTGTAGTCGCTATTTTCTAGCGAGTTTCTATTCGATAGGTATTTACTTGTAAACTCATACTACCGATTTTAGTTCCGTAAGTGACCGCTAGAGGCGCTGTAAAATTTGCCATACAAAAAATGTACGTAATCGGTATCGAGTATCGACAAATACTATTGCTTTAAACTCAAGGTAGAGCTACTGATCAATAGAAGCAATAGTTTAATCACAGGAAATTTTAAAAGATTTTTTTCTTAGTTAAAACACGATCTATCTTCCCGAGCACCTGAATAAGTACTTATCTAGAGTCGTACACCTTAAAACGACCAAATTCTTCGTAGGTACGATGCCGATAAGTCCCTACATCGACAGGGCCGTTCCGCTTTGTTCGAGCCCGCCAATGTGGTTTGATTTAATACCAGTAACTCTGTCTGTTACCTTTTCACGCCTATGCCGCTGAACCGATTTGGATGAAATTTGGCATGGGAATAGTTTGGGACCCTGGAAAGGATATAAGATAGTTTTTATCCCGAAATTCCCAAGGGATCGGGATTTACACGGGAAAACCATACCACGCGAACAAAGTCACGGGCAGAAGCTAGTGTTTAAATGTAGAGAGATAGCCAGCTTACATTTAGCAGCACGCCCTTGTCCAACAAGCTGTGCTTCTTCGCCGTCATGACGAAGTAATGCGTGTCATCCTTGTAGTACACTATGTTTTCCAAGTCTATGCCGGTCACTTCGTACAGCTCCTTGAAGAACTTCTGGTTGAATATGAACGCTACGCCGCTGATTTCTGGCACCTGGTGGATGAAATTGACGTGATCAATAAACAGAATTTCCATTCATTTTTATTCAGAAGAGAACTAGCAATGTGGATAGAATTGCACATTATCACCACCACACCAGTCTCCCACAATATTTTATAATCTAAAATTGTTGTATAATGTACCGTTATAAATTGTGGTAAGAAAATAAATTATTTTGATTGATTGATTATTAACAATCTTATTAACCCCTTAACCCCTCCAACTAAGCCAAAATATGCTTGTTTAGAGTGGATTCACAGCAATAGTGTAATGGCTCGAGTTCGTACTCCCGACCTCTCGAACACAAGTTCGACACCTTAGCCATTAAGTTATCGACGTTTCAAATTATAATTCTAAGGCACAGTCTAGTCGGTGGGCCGACTAGTCCGTACTTTGTGCCAAATAATGGCCGTATAGTTGTTGTCTAATCTAATCTAATGTTGTTGCCTGTTGGTCTAGTGGTCAGTGGCCCTGACTGCTTTGCGCAAGATCGTGGGTTCGATTCCCACCCAGGACAAATCTTTGTGTGATGAGCACGATCATTTGTTCTTTGTCTGGGTGTAAATTTATCTATAACTAGCAACCCGCCCCAGCTTCGCACGGGTGCAATGTTTATATTAAATATAGGCAGCGTTCGCGAGAATCGTTAACGTACGGCAGTTTTTTCGACGCCTTACTCCACAATTTTCACTACCACGAAAAATCCTATCTATTTTCCGGGATAAAATATAGCCTATACGGATTCGGAAGAATCCCTCTAAGTAATGGTAAAAGAAATTTTGAAATCGGTCCAGTAGTTTTTGAGCCTATTCAATACAAACATACAAAAATACAAAGGTTTCCTCTTTATAATATTAGTATAGATATACAACGTGTAACGGAAACCCCATATCTATCCAAAAAGACTGAAGACAATATCTGGTATGGAGTCTCTATGCAAAGTTTCAGCTCAAAATAAGTGACTCACAGAATTGACCCCAAATTATTGGTTTCATATGTTTCTTGAATACCAGTAATAACAAACGTGTCACAGCACTATGAGGGTCATCACTTTCCACGTCACTTGCCAATAAAACGATAATTCTCTTCGTTCTTCTTAATTTGAAAAATAAGGTCTCTGGTATCAGTGTATTGAAATTTCTAATAAGCTCCACACATGTAAACATAGGATTACAAAACCCTTGCCATATCGTTTGTTACCATCCAAAGAAGCCGTGCACTTGGTATGTATATACCCTTTAAATTACACGTTGTATATGTATTTAGAAATATATATGTATGTTTATCAGTTGTTTAGTACTCATAGCACAAGCTCTGCCTAGTTTGGGACTAGATGCCGTTGTGTGAAAGTCTTGGAATATTATATTATATTATTTATTATTATTATTATTAACTACACGTCTGGCAAGATAGCCTGTTTTTCTGACGACAATTATTTATATTTTCGGTTTAATACTTCATGCAACCAAAGGTAAAAAGACGAATTTAATAACAATAATTTTACTTCAATAAATAGTCAATAAGTAAGTAAAAATAAAACTTAATAGCCTAGAGCTTGAAAGTTAAGCACTTCATGCCGACCTGCACCTGATTTCTCTCTGGTCGGGTCTGATCACCGTCCCCTTGATGTAGAGAGTAAATGAACAGAGCTTGCACGTTTCCTGCGAACATACTTGTGCACTATAATATCTCCAGCACAAATGTCCGATTTCCGCTGAAATTGGCCGCCGTGACCAAAATAGGTCAAGAAGACTATAATATCGTAAGAATCCTATCATACCGTAATACCGAGGAACTTCTGGTAGAAACTTCTTTAATAACTTTGTACATATACTCACTGGACAAACTGACACTGAGTCCGTCTTGCATACACACAATCACAAACCTCTAGTACTCAGCAAAGGCACACCCCAACGAGCACATTAGTGGAAATTGCAGCCTATTTTGTTACTTTCTGCTGTAAAATAGCGCTTTAAGGGTTCAAAAAGCAGTTCAAAGTTGCATATCTGCATCCGTAAACGTCTATAGCTATAAAAGTTACTTAAGGTGCTATAAGCTGAATCAAATACTACCCTAGCCTTCACAGTAGTCCACGGTAGAACTCATTTACCACTTACACCTTTATATGAGAGTTACGAAGGTCATTCTGCCACTCACAACTGTACAGTGGTTTCCATTGTAACTTTTATAGGTTATAGTTATAGTAACCACTATTATACTACTATAAGTTTCATTATAGAAATAATAGAAACTCTTATGCATACTATAGTTACAAAAAAATCATCAGTGTAACTAAGGCCTTTAGTAGCAATAGTCATTCCTTGCAGGCTCAATCCATTCGCCATTTTACAGCCGCTTTTGTAACTATTATAAAACATTTAATAAAAATGGATGCTAAACGAATAAGTACGTAACTACATCTTATAACCTCAAAAACAAGAAAATAGGAGCTTTTTGTGGCTGTGAGTTGCACTAGGGGAACAAAAATCACTGGAAGCGTTAGAAGGGTGAAAATTAGCGCTATGATTCTCAAAAGGGAGTTATTAGAGCTAAAACTGCAGGTTATGACTACATTACAATGACGCCATGATTTTTTTAAGAAAACTTATAATTCACTTGCAAAATTGAGTTGATATACATTGGTTTTTCAGTTTGTGCATTAAATGTACCGGTAAACAATCGGCCACTTGCGAATAGTAAGTTATCGACACGTAAAAATACGGAAATAAAATTTATTCTGTATAACAAATAAAAAATATCACATATCTTTTGTTAATTTTTTAAATATCATAATAGCATGTTAAAATTACTCGAAAATTATCTTATATATCTACAGTAAACTGGAGAGCGTTTTAAGTATCTTTATATATCTTGCTAATACAGAATACAAACTTACTTCTTTTTGTTTTATTTTCATGATGGCGACGAAAACACTTTACCAAAATATTACAAATAATGTCAACTGAAGATATACAATAAACAACTATAATCAATTAATTCGTTCAAAGTAGTTCAAAATCATTCAAAAGTAGCGCTATGAGAGCTTTAGTATAGCGTTAATAAATCGTTATAGCTATTAAGGAACCTTTATGCAACCGTTGTGCAGGTTAAATGGAACTTTAGGCTGCATAAAATGGCGCCCAAATAGCGCTAAAGCGGCTGCATTTACCAAAAACAAAACTCCAAAATTACCTTTGCTGCCTTCTGTACTATCATCAGTTTACCTACATATTCATTACTAGAGCTTTCTCTTGGTTCGTAGACTGCTTAACATTTAGAGCGTCCAGTTGAAATATTTTTATTTTTGTATATAAATCTGATGAACTAAAATATGATGAGGATGATGAGTTATTAAAAGTCATATAACAAAAGTTGTTCTTTCTGATGTTACTAACGTAGTCCTGATAGGTTGTTAGTGTTTTACCAATAACCCTGTATTTTATCTAACCATGCACATTAGGGTGGTCCTTATTTTTCGACTTTTGAATTATCCTCGGGGCACTTTCTCATTTGATTATATACCTTTAAATATGAAATACGTTTTTTTTTTTGTTTTTGTTCGATTTAGAGGTCGCTACCAGCTGTCAAATTTTTTACAAAAAGCTTTGAAGAACAGCTCAAATGATGGTTTCATTAATTTTTAATTTAGGTGGCTATATCACATTTTATGTGCGTGCAAATGAGACTCGCATAGACCTCTTTGGTACCGACACATAGAGATTTAGCCCGCCTCGCACTTCAATTCTGTTAACTCATTAACGAGAGTGCACGTGTTGTATATGTTTCAGATATCTACATAATATCTTAATTCATAAAAACAATAACGTCCTCACAATACGAGCTATATCGAGGAGTACTGCCTTCTGTATCTGGCTTTAAAGATTTATTATTACTATTATTATTATTATAGCATAATGTGCTCACCGAGGCTTCCTGCTCCGAGTGGCGGTTGATGAAGTTGGCGGTGATGGCCATGGCTAGCTTCCCGCGGAACTCCTTCCGCTTGAAGCCGTGCAGTGTGTTGCGCTTGCCGTCTGCTCCGAGCAGGGCGTCGAACTCGTACTGAGAGACCACGTGGTCGGACGGAAGGACGCGCGCGCGCCACCCCAGAGCTAATGAAATGACATAAAATAATAAATTATTGAAAAAATTATGTTTATTTTGAAAACAGTTTATAAATAACACTTTTACACATCACTTTTTTTCGTAAATAGGTAGATAGATAGAATATATTTTATTGTACACCAATAATTGAATGACACTTAAATAACAATATTGTAAAAAAATTGGTTACAATGGCGGTCTTATCGCTGAGAGTGATATCTTCCAGACAACCTTTGGAAGGACTTTACGACGAGGCCAGTGATCCTAACTGACTAGTCTGAGAAGAAACAAACTCAGAGTTCCACTTCTTTTGAAATCCATACATTCTGTAGTGATTAAATCATATGAGAGCTGCCATGTAGGTTTATGTCTGTGGCGCCCTTTAGAAGACAGAATCACACATATTTGAGCAGGCCCGTCCAAACAGAGCAAGTATTTGTTTATTGTTCCGAAATCTTGAAATGATTGTATTATGAGGTTGCCCCATAATGTAATTAACAATACTTGTATAGGGCCCGACTCGCTACTTCCCCTAGTTTACAGTTACATAATGAAGACGAAAAATAAAAATTATAAAGAAAAGAAAACAAGATGATAAGGACTACTTTAAACGTCCAATTAAATATGTATAATGCATAAATCTAAATTGCCCTTTACAGTATATCATTAAAATAAATATCGTCGTGTCGGTTCATACATTGCACTTGTGCAATGCCGAGGCGGGTCGCTAGTAGTGTATAAACGAGTTACGGCCTAGTTGCCGCGTCCTTTTTTATAAATAATACTTTTGTCTGACCACTATTCCCCTGGATGGTGAGCAGTCAGTCTCTTGACTTAAAGACCCCAAAGTATCAGCGATCAGAAAATGCAGACTGGCTGAAAATTACAGTCTATGACCGTAGGCCAAGTGAAAGTATTCCCAAAACTTTTGTGCTTACGGCTGGGATTACTACCCTTTACAGAACATATCGTCGTACGAGAAGGAATCTAATAATAATTAATAATTCAGCCGGTACATTCCCATAGCTGGAAAACAGGCCTCCTTTCTATGACTATAGATAGATAAATAGATAGATAGATTACTTCCCCGGATATACCAGGATTTGGCTCAGAACGGGTTGGTGGACGTCATAATGTTGGGAATTTTGGTCGTAGGACAAGCCAGTTTCCTCACGATGTTTTTCTTCACCGATTTAAGAACAGCGGTAATGATATAAATTAATGTGCCTGACTGGGTTCGAACCTACGACCTGCAACTGGTAAGTCGGGCCATCGCTTACCACTGGGCGATTACTGCTCTACAAGATTTATTCACGCTGTCCCCCAGGGGTGGAAAACTCACAACTTTTAAAAATAATTCCCCGTGTCTCCCGGGACTGGCCAGTAAGAATCATGATTAAAATTTTAGTTATTGTGTAACCTGTTTTGTTTACTAAGTACTTGTAACTAATAAAGCACTATTTGTAATTTTTAAATGTGTATGGACTAATGTCTAAAATAAAGATGTATAATATAGTATAAAACAATACACTGTAGCCAATGCTGGTGGACATTGACAAGTTGTTCAAATATTAATAATAACAACCTCTGGTAGACAGCGACACTATTAATAATAAATTAATAGTTTAAAAAACCAAATACGCTTTTAGGACTAATGTAATGAGCAGAAATTAGAAATGTTTACTAGTAGGCTGTCCAAGGTTCCATCAGCCACCTTCCAATTCCATCGTCAGACCAGCTGGTACCATAATATTCTATTGTCGTCTAATCTACATATATTTGCCAAGTTTCATGATGATACAACAATTAGAAGTACGTTTAATTCAAATTCTTAGATTTTATTGCATATTTAGTTCGTTACAGATCGACCTAATAATAAATCTATGGATTACGCGGTAATTCAAAATGGTTAAGAAAACCGATAACAGATTATCTTTAGGTTTGTTATAACCTTGAAACCTGATCGTGTTCAAAGTCCATTACGTGGCCATTCTCACAAGTGCAAACTCGACTATGATACGATATTCCATCATGGAATGCCAGTGCCTATCTTCCGGCTTCATCATCAGACCTTGAAACCTAATCGTGATCAAAGTTCATTACAAGACCTTTCTAAGAAATCCAAAACAGCTATGATACGATTTTCCATCATGAAGTTCCAGCTCATATCTTCCGGCTCCATCATCAGATCAGTTCGACAGTACCATATTATTGTATTGTCATCAGAACTACATACAGCTGCCAATTTTCATTATGCTACGACCCTTGGAAGATTGTTAAATTAGTTACCTTAGATTTCATTACATAGTTACATACAGGTCGACCTAATAAAAGCGTGTTAAAAACAAAACAATCTGTTCCACACCTCTGACCCAAAGTGAAAAATATCTTTGAACTTAGGTGTATGTCTCACTTAGCTATCACTTACTTTCTGAATTTTCCGCTACGGTAGGCTCTAATAGTTCTTCGAAACTAACTCCTTCATGTAACTCTACTCCTAGTAGTAACGCCACCTGAAATAAAATGATGATTTTTAATACAGATTAAATCGCATACAGTGTACGTAACGTCTCTATTTACCGTAACTTTTAGACCCTCATCCTAAATGCAAATGAAACTATACCCTACACAATGGACTATTTTTTTAGTCTTTATTGTGCCGCTCCTATAGGCAAAGACCTCTCCCAAATCTTCCCAGCCAACCTTGTCTGCAGTCTTCTTCGGCCAATCCGTCAGGACTGAGTCTGAAATCTGCCCGTCGATGTCCCCGAACGAGAAGGTTGCGGATCCTGTTGGTCCGTTTGATTTTTAGGATGCTATCTCTATCTTTCGTTGGGAAATCTATAGTTTATAAAATCTCGGTTGTTTAAAGTCTTAGTCGGTGCAGTGTGGTACTACACTGACTAAGTCTCTGGTGCAGCACCGACAAAGCGGCTGCACTGCACTGATTGTGGAATATGTCAAATCTAATACCAACTTTATCTTGAAGGTCTCGCCAAAACACGAATTTTAAGACGTTCGTGTTTTGAGTGCCCAGTGGTCCACATAATACGAGAGTTTCCTGCAGGAAGAGTTATGGCCGAGAGGTATCGTGTTTTGACGTACCCGAAGGAGTTTACGCGACCACGCAGCGCAACACAAAATCGTCGCTTCGTGCTTATTAGTTTTACGTTTAGTTATAAATATGTATTATGTATAGCTTTGTGTTATTCCTTTTTTATATGTTCGATGGGTTTTAGATTCCGTTACATATTATAACAAAGGAATAACATATAAATAAAAAAATAAAAGGTAATCCCACCTTCATGAGTATACACTGTAGCTGCCTGATGCTGATGTGGTCGATGGAACCGGCGCAGAACTTTCCGAAGAACTTCTTGGCTCCGAGGGCGCGCAGGTCCTGGATCACGAAGGGCCAGAGGTGCAGGACGTTGTTACGGGACATGCGGTCACGTTTCTCGATCACCACCTAACAAATACATAGAAATTACAGACAAACTGTTACTAGTACTACTATTATTTTGTTAATTTTTTCATCAATAGCGCCTCAACGGAGCGAGATGTTTGGAACAAAAGTAGTCCAAGGGCTTAACCTCCTTTGCTTTTTGGCAACTATGTTCGGTTCAGCTTCCAGTCTAAATAGATACAGCAAAGTAGCTGAGGAAGTGAGGACACAAACCTCCTTTCTATGACAGGGTACGGTCCGTAATCTACCACGCAGGCCGAGTTCGTGTTGGTGAATGTAGCATGTTTTCAGATTTTGGTCCTAGGATATATGCCAATTTCCTAATGATGTGAAGCTATTAAATAATAATTTTAAGACCTTACAATGTACCATGTTCAGACAAATAAATGATTATGATTATGATTATTATTATGATATAAGCGACCCGTACAACTCGTAACTCGGGCCTGTAACCACTGAGACACCACTATATATTAGGGAATGAAAACCATGAGCAAGAAACAACGTTCTTCCGGTTTTAATTGAAGAAAGAAATAAAATATGTTCTAGCAATGTTATACAGTGTCACTCACCCACTCATCACAGACACAACCTAACCACTAACGCAATATTTTTACGTGTCCTCACATTAATCGCCAAATTAATGAAAAGATAAATAAATGCTTCTTTTAATGAGTTAAACACTAATAACACTTGGTTTATAAAAGACGGTAAGTCCATAATGGGTAGTTTGATCAGTTCGCTTGCATAGAGTCGACTGCACAATCGATTCAATACACAAAACAATAACGCTATTGTTTGAATAATTTTCATTTGTTTCTTATGTTTACATCACCGAATTATTCAAGACTTGTGTCTAATGTATAAACTAAGGTATACAGGTTGAGTTTTTAAAGAAACTGAAACTAACTTTCCAAATACAATTTTCCGAAATACATTAATAATTTAGATGATGGAAGGGATCATCAGGTAATCATCGTTAAATAGATGCAAAATTTACTAAATATAAAGAAAAATAATTCCTCCCAAGTGCGAGTTGGACTTGCGCACCGAGAGTTCCGTACAAACTTATCTCAGTAAAAAAGTTACAACTCAATTACATTTTTTACTATTTTGTGCTATAGTAACCTGCTTCATACCAAATTTCTTGATTCTAGCTCTACGAGGGTCTAAAGATTATGATTCCTATTTTAAATCGTAAAATATGCAATATACCTCAACGAGTTTAAATGAATGAACACAAAATGTCGTTTTCATTTGTCATTTACATTAAATTTGCAAAATAATTAGGTATTTACCGTCATCTGAGGTCACCCTACATTACTTACTCGTACCTTAGTGATTGGTAAGATATGGTTGAAGGTAGAAGGTAACAAAAAGTGCTCCCTTAAATAGGATGTTGGCTTCCTACAACAAAGCTTGCTCCATGGATAACGACATAGATATTTTCTTTAACAGTTTGCAACAATTTAAAAATAAACTGAAAAATGTTGACCTGTGATCAGCTGCTTTGTTTCTTTTTCTTAAAATATACACTTTAATTTTAAATAGTTTTATGTTAGTTAAGTTAATTGATTTTTTCTCAAAATCATTTTAATTAGTATGTAAATGCAACTTATTTTCATGTATAATAATTTTATCTGACATTTAATTCAATTTAATTTACTATTATATTGTATTGACATGATTACTTTCGACATAATTATTTGGTTTTGCTTATTCTGTTCTTTAATTAATTTTATCTTTCACTTGGAATGATGTGCATACCTGTAAGTGATATATTTGCACTGAATTTGAAACCTTAGTCTGCTTGTATTATATTGCATTTGTAAATATATCGTTGGTGTGCCTTACATAAATAAATAAAAACCAACTTTGTTACTGTTAGAGGTGCTCATAGCTAAATAGCCGAACGGGCTAATTTTAAGGTGCAATATTTTTAAGACCGGTTTGTGGATGGACGTTACGCGTTTTTTTTTTTTAATAGGTTCGCGTTTGACCACCATCTCACCTGATGGTAAGTGATGATGTGGTTGGACGCGGCTGTCATTTGCACATCTTTCACAATCGTTAAGTATAGCCAGAAGCCTGAAAAACTGACCACTTTGTTGCCAAGTTGAATTGTGTTACCCAGTTTCCGAGTTGAGGAGATCAGGTAAGTTGATTAGTTGTTGTAAGCGTTATTTCTGCACTATTATTGTAATCTATTGATGTTATAATTACAACAAGTGTGATTGCAGCCAGAAGACGCCTAAGCCTTGATTTTTTTTTCAAAAATTATTAATATCTGTAGTTACTGTGTTATATGTATTATTTATATCTGATATCTAATTAGTCATTTTGAATATTGTATGTATGATATGGTATACCTATTAAGTGTTCACTGTAAGATTTTCCTGCCTCTAAACCTGAGTACTTTTAATTGGCTCACTGTCTGCTATACTACATATTTTCTGTATTTAATAGCTGTTAGTCCTTCTTAAACAAATAAATAAAAAAATTGTTTTTGCATGCTGTTTCTATCGCATCATATTGTACACTATGTTTGTAACATATTGTATGTATTAATATGATAAACAGTGTAACAACTGTAGATCTATACTAATATTATAAAGAGGTAAAATTTGTAAGTTTGTATGTAGGGGGTAATCTCTGAAACTACCGAACCGATTTTGAAAATTCTTTCGTTTACATGTAGCTGCATTATCCCTGAGTGCTATAGGCTATAAATTATCTTTATATCATGCGTATTAGCCGAGCTATTATAATCTTTGTCAAGCAAGTCGGGGACGGGATCCCGTGGAATATTTTCGACTACTACGCGGACGAAGTCGCAGGCAGAAGCTAGTAGGCTAATAAATAAATAAGCAGTCGCTTCATGTCTAACACTAGTACTCATATACATCTGAAAAGAGTGGAAGCAGACCCCAAAATGTTGGGAAAAGGCTTAGTGTATGGTGATGACTTTATTACTGCAGCAGTTTTAATCAAACGTTATGCCAAAGAACCCATGTGTTAGAGAAGAGAAGCGAGGAGCATGGAATTAAGGATACTCACGACTTTGGCCCCTAGAAGTTGGCATTCGATAGCAGCTCGAAGGCCGCACGGACCTGCTCCGATGATCAGCACTTTGCCCGAGGCACAGAACCTTCCCTTTGCGTACACTTTGTGGTTGGCCCTCGCGTCGAATTTCTTGAACAGGGCTTGCGCTTTCCATGAGCTTGACAGTTTTGCCTGAAAACATTTAAAACACATTTGATTTAATGCTGTAAGAATGTTAAATAATAATGCTAGAGTAGTGAAAGCCCAGTGGTTACGGGCTTGATTTGTAAGTTACAGATCGTGGGCTCGAACCCAGTCAGCCACATTGCTTTGTGTATATCATCACCACTGCTTTCTAACTGGAACATCCTAAGGATAACGGCTTGTCTTAGGATCAAAAGAATTCCAAGACATATGACATCTACCAACACGCCTCTCGCAAATCTACGCCGCTGTAATGGCTGTAATCCATCCGAGATGAATTAAATTCCCCCTCTCATAGAGAAGAGGCTAGTCTCCCAGCTGTGGCAACGTAATAGGCTGAATTATTATTATATTCATAGAAAGTATGCTCCGATATGTCAGATGATGGTAAAACATTAGATAAGCGATGATGTGTTCGAAGATGAAGCACCTTTACCTAACAGTAACTTCACTTTTGACTTAAAGATTTTGTTAATTAAATTCATCATATTTCCTAGTTAGTACAGTGTAAATGTTAAGGGTTCTGAGTGTAGATCTACACTTCACTCAAACCTTCCAAGTAATTACGTAGTAATTAATTCAGATAATTTCGGCCAAGGTCGAGCAATGAGCTCCGTTTGCAAACTAGAGCGGAGACCGATATCAGTCGGTACAATGAAACTAAGACAGAAGATATATATTTTACTAATAGCTTCTGCACGCGGCTTCGCTTGCGTGGAATGTTTTTTCAGAGAAAAATGTCAGCCTATGTGACTCGGGAATCTTGTAGAATTATATTGGTGATAAAGTTTTAAAAATCGTTTCTATTGATCAAGCTGACCTTTCAGTTGCCCTTATGGTGCGAGGCGGTATCTTGTTAGAACATTCTCGCAACCCTAGCTGGGACAAAAATACCCTACCACCCATTCTCAGACCTACCAAATACACACATAAAATTCATAAAAATCTCTTAAGCCGTTTCGGAGGATCTAAAACAAACACCGGGACACGAAAATTTTATATAATAGATAAGTATAGAAGTATTGATATCATTGCCCTTGCGCAACTCGTAAGGAAAAGGAGTTCAGATAGTCAGTCAAGTGTGAATCCTTAGTGAACGACCGTATCTCATGTCACCTAATGTTACAAATACGAACAAGTAGATTCCATTACTCGTGTAAGGTCGGCACAGCATTCAACCATCTATACTGAACCTAAATATAAATAAAATTGATAGATACATCTGTAGTTTCAAATTAACTGTGTTTTCTCAAGTGTTTATAGTTATTTACGCGATACTAAATCACATTTTTTTTTATTTTGTCTGTGTTTATATCACGGAATTTCCATGGGATCAGCTTTTACGGGGGCAAAATCTCCCACGCGAACAGTCGCAGGCACAGCTAGTTTTGAATAATCAACTTCCCTCATTACAATCCATATACAGAATAACGGACAAACAAAACTTTCAAGGCCCTTATAGAAAAGTCAGGTTATTGTCTTAATTATTTTCTGATAAGCATTCAAGGCATGGTTATTTATAAAAGTTTAAATAAACACTCTCAGGTCTTAAGTAACTATACACAGTAAGTGTAATACTGCGTTTATTCAGCCGTCTCCACCCACCCTTACTAGACAGGGGAAACGAACCACATAACTAACAATTTCACGTATAGATTCGATTCTGTGCACCTCCACGGGATGTCCTAACATAACCAGACCATTTTCAATCGATACGCACATAAATTTATGATTGCAAGAGTTGTTTCCCTACGTATATTTTATAACTGATTACTTCACCTTTCAACCGTCGAAGGGATAAGTAATCATTTGCAAGTTGTGCATTTCAGAAACGTAACGTAACGTTTCTTTGTATGGTGATTAATTTGATATCACCAAGAAGAATGTTTTCATGTGCTACCTACAGGTACCTGTAATTATGATGATTACTTGTTGTCTAGTATTAATCATAAATAATGATAGCATACTGTTTATAATAAGCCAAAACAGAAGGTAATTAATATCCTTCACTCCTACGCGTTGTGCCACCGGCCGAACGGAAGTCTTTGATACAATTCAAATTGAGCTGATCATATTTGGTCGGACCGGTTTTCTTCCGCTCCTGTCCTAATATAAACACTTGATTGAGGAACTGGGAACACCTGACAACGAACATTCATTCGCTGTTTATTCCACAACGGTTCGTGAAATATTACGCCGGCTAGAATAGTTTTAATTAAATTAAAGTAATTGCCGACACGCCTTCCCTCCCTGAAGGGCAACTTCTAATACAAACATTCGCACAATTAATTTTAATAATCCTAAAACAGCGAAGGGTAAAAAGTCACTCAAAGTCCGAAATAACTACAATTGTTAGTCAGCGGCCATTCGTGAAAACAATGCCATTGGCCCGAAATAATAGTTGGAATACAGAATACATATCAACATTTAGGTATCACAAAGATCTTGTTTATAAACAGTACGATAAAGGAATATAGTTGTGAAACTTTATAAAAGTAATTACTAAAGGATTTATGTGCAATTATGCAGGTTTACGACGGTCGCCTACGACAACGTCGGTCATTTAGTGATAGTTGAGTCACGAGGCAAGCAGCTTGCCACGACCAAGTGTCCAATCAATGTACTGTTTTCCTGATACTAAATGTTTTGCATTACAATCGCTTCTACAACAGTCATGTCTGAACAGGGGACTGCTCTGCAGATGTGACCTAAATGCCCAAAACCCTAAAGTTGCCGGGGTCTGTGTTTTCAGATAGCTAAAACCTAGAAATCTTGAAATCAAGAGTGAATAGGTTACTTCTAGGTAAGCGTGCTCCATTTTCGACCACATCATCACTTATCAACAGGGTAGATGGTGGTCAAACGCGAGCCTATTCTGAATAAAAAAATTAATAAAGTTATGTAAAACGCCACTGCGATAGGGAAGGAGACACGAGACATTCGCTTATTTGCAAATAAGGGGATCAAACTAGACACAATAATGTATTACAATAGTATTTATGATGATTGAATACCTACATTATAAATAAAAATTAAAAAAAATGTATTTCGCACGGCAACAGAAAAAATAAAAGAGCACTGCATTGCAATATGGCTGCGCCGCGGATAATTCAACAGGATCTGCAGTCGTACTGAATGGACAAAGATGGTATGGGCCTTCATTAAATACATATATCTCTTCATATATAAAATAATATTATAATATTATACATATATCTTTTCTTGGGTTTTTTTTAGCCCAAAGGTTGAATGGTAGAGAATGCCTTGTTGCATTAAGTCCGCCCATGTACATAAAGGACATAAAGTTTAAATATAAATAATACATATTAATGCCTTTGATCGTTCACGGCATTGGTAAAATGCTTTATTTTGAACAGATATGATTTATTATTGATTTTTTTCGGTACTTTATTCAAGGGAACGCAATAGCTCCTAAAAAACTACACAATGACATCACCACGCCAACGCATACGTCACAACTTACGCCCTTATTTGCGAGCTCAATCAAGCGTCTCATATCACACAGTTATCTCGCAGATAAGCCAGTAATTAGCGATAGCATTACAATAAAATTCGTGCACAGGCAGTTCATAAGAAATTCGCAACGTGATTATGATTATTAAATAGGCAGAAACGCAAACGCTCAGGCACAAAATAAGAACAATTGTGAATGAAGAAATATGCCAAATTTCCTAGTCCTACGTCCGCGTAATTTTCGTAAAAAGGTTTTTTTTGTTTCACATATTAATATATAGATTTATCTGAAAGTATTAACTGTGTATTGAAGTTTGAATGAAGGCAGATTATAAGCACGCACAAGCTAAAATAAGCAGACTCTACTTAAAATATCTTGCTGCACCTGGGATTCGAACCCGCGCCACGCTCAATATGTACACCAACGAGGCCGACAACCTAGCCGAAGTAAAATCCGAAACATTTGATCGAGTATATCTAATGACTCCATTGCGTCTTGATAGACATTTTTGTCATTATCAATGTGAGACGGCTTACATTCAATAATATTAGACTTTATTATAATTTCTAGCTAACGCACAGCTGCTAGACTTATACACTAAATGCTAAACAAGTGATTACAAAACTAAAAAAACATTTGCAAAGCAATTGATTACCATAAAAACACTCGCGGTCAGGCTACAGGATCATTTGAATATAATAAGCTAAATGACGCTACCAAGCATTGCATGGACACGTATGGACTGCGATCCGCTATCTTCAAGGCATAGAAGCATGAACCTTAAGCCTTGGAAATAAAAGCCGATATTAAATAATGCATTCGTGGGTTCTTGCACTGGATAAGGTACACAAATGTAATTGTCACCTAAATGAAGGAAACGTAAAACACATTCGTATTGTCTTGAATCCGGAGCAGATAGAAAATAACGCAATGGTTTAAAAAGAAAAAAGTAAAAAATAAATGGCGGTTACTTAAGAACAATCCGAGTTTCGTTATTATTCTTTATTGCATTCTTTTTTTAGCGAGTGAATGAGCGATGGTGAATTGGTGCATTAATCATTCGAGTATACCCAACCCTTGCGACAGTCATGAATTATATTCAAAGACATGTGAATTTCATGTAAATTCGCAACACATGCCGCCTACAAATCATCGTGAACTATACTTAGGTGTAGAGACTGGTCAGTGGACGGCTGTCCGTTATTTTAGTACCTAGGTAGTTCTAAGTCATACATTTCAATACCTGCATATATTTTCTTGTAAATCAGTCACGTGCTACAACAGACGGACCTTCGACTCGTTTGAAGATTGAACTACATCACCTTCGTGATTCTGAACTATCTGTTGCCCGTGACTTCGCTCGCGTGTGTAATTTGACAATTTTGGCATATTTTCCCAGGATAAAAAGTATCCTACGTGGTATTGTAATGAATAAGCTTTACTGTATAGTTTAGTCTAAATACTTTTCATTCGTTTTTGCGTAAATGAATAATAAACATCCATCCATCCGCACAAACTCGCGTATTTATAATATAAGTAGGATAGGAAGGAGGACACAACAGAACCAATTTCGTTTAATTATGCATTAAATGAACCCTACAAGAAGGATTACGTATAAATGCTACTTCTAAATTAGTTCAGAGGAACACCGAACACGTAGGAACCGGCTTGAGCAGCATCATCCTGGAAGACTAGAGGCATATATATACGAACGAACTCCATGATATTGTTATTGCAACATTTTGTCTACATTTCAATAACATACATTTAAAAACCTCATAAAACCTCTTACAGCGAAAAGGCTGAATAGGAAGGATGTGCTCTAAAGGCAGACGAGACACAAGTAGGGTTGCCAACCGTACTCTAAAATAGAGAATTGTACTCTATAGCATGTAGGTGTACTCTATAATCTATAACACTAATAGAGGACGCTAAAATTCTCTTTTACACAATATTTACTATACTAGTGCCAGTGAAGCATATTATACTTAAAACGAATATGATTAAAAATGAGCTCCTGATCTATGTAAACTTAGATTTAGAATGTTTGGAGTCGTACGATTCTTTTAAAATAAATGAAAATTTGTTACGTGCTGCAAAAAGTACCAAAATGCCTTTTTTGGTAAATGGTTCTCTTTGTTATAAATCCGTACTCTTTATTTACCTCCTTTGAAATCAGATATACTCTATTTCTTCTAATAAAAGTTGGCAACCCTAAACACTAGTCTAAGTTTATACGTCACTGACATGGTCAAAATGGTGGATGGTTTTTAAATGAACGAGAAAGTGGAAAGACCGATTCGTCTGCTCATAGACGTCCAGTCGTCCACCCGCAATGACTACAGTTCATCCGTGATCATGGGCGCTTGGAACAGTGCCGACATATCGGAAACTCGAAACAATAAATATACATGGTAAATATCCCGTTAAAGTTCTAATGATACTGAGACACTGGTATCTTCAAGTAATCGTTAAAGCCAATGATCTTATCTGCTTATAGTCTTGCGACTGATTGTAGATTAAGTTGAGAAAAAAAAAAGAATTCAATAACGTAATAATCAAAGTAATCATACTGAACATACAGTCGATACAAACGCGTGGTCGTAGTTATATTACAAATCGAAGCGGGTGGTGTATGCCGCATTACTACAGGTTGTTAGGGGTTACTAAAACATGTTACATCTTCTTTTCAAGAAATAAAACTACACTCGCGAGCAACCAACCCGACTAAACCTAAATTGGTCAAACCAATCAATCGCCTGGCTCATTCCCCATTCCCATGGTCGGCCCTCCTGATACCTTTACGCCATTTCTGGCGACTTTGTGTCATATCTGCAGTCGGGTTTTAAGGTCATTAAGTATTGTCCACATCCAAGTGGATGGGGGGCGGACTCTGTCGCGTACAGCTTCTTCTAAAATTGGCACCATAACTTTTTTTTATTTTTTTAACGTGGTAAAATCATCAAATGAGTCCTCCCACCCCGGGCAGGGCCGGAGGGACTGTCAGACTTGAACTGACTAAAATCCACGGTATTCCTTCAATAGCCCTTTACGTTCCGGGGTCACGGTAATGAGATAAGTCCCACGACCCCGGCAGGCTTCGGCCCTCTACAGGGGGGGCCTCGTCATCTTGCTGACGCTCTTTGAGGCGCGCGTGGAACACAACGCGCCGTCGACCCGGGCATGCTGTTTAAAGCCGAGGTCTTAACTATATATTCACAAGTTATGTATTTTTGTTTAATTTAAATACATGTATGTACTCGTATTCGCGCTAATGAGTAGATATATTTATCCTTTTCCCAACTATATCGGGTTCGGCTTCCAGTCTAAGTGGATGCAGCTGAGTATACTAGTGTTTTACATGGACTCCTATATGACCTCCAGATCCCACTATTTGGTTAACACGATACCCCTTTGCGAAACCGGTTTTTAGATTTTCTGCATTCTAACCAGCCAAGTGCGGTTGGTAGAAGTCTAGTCTTCGAATGCTAAGACGGTCACCCGTCAAACGACCAACTGCGACAAGCGTTACTTAATCTAAGATCAACCCAAGCGTCTGTTGTTATTTAGCCACGAACTTATCTTAATAGGTATAACAAAATTAATAGTCATTATCTTCTAAACGCCCCCTTACCGATTAACTTCTTCAGTGAGATAAGCACTTGACATTGTTCGTGTTATCATAGCTCACTTATCGTCACGCTCTTTTACGCTGTGAGGTTGGACAAATACGGTATCAACGGTATGCAGCAGGAACTTAATTAAGAATGAAGATGGCTCAGTGGTTACGGGTCCGACTTGCGAGTTGTAGGTTATGGATTCATACCCAGTCCAGTCCCAGGAAAACATCAGAGAAAAACGACATGTCCTAGAACCAAGCATTCGAAGACTGGATTTCTACCAACCGCACTGCACCCGCGTGGTTGATGGCGGCACATTCTCATTTATAGATAGGAAGCCCATGTCCCAGGGGTACGAACGTAATGATATAAATTAGCCAATAATTCTCTTTAAATCTCCTTGATATTTATTATTTATTCATTTGTGAAAACAAACAGTTACACACATGTGATTACAATTATAAGTGATTATAAAAGTATTGGTATATGTGTAGCTCACAACATATATTATTCACATCAATGTTATATTTGAAATGTTTGTTCAGTTGCTTTCGACTTAAATTTTGTCTGGGCAATTGCTCAAATAATTAACAGAGCTTAATTATTTTCTCTTTCCAATAAACATGATTTACAATTCCCACCAGAACCCTTTTGTTTACATCCAACATTTTATAATGAGTTTAAAATTTTGGTGTCAGAACATTGCACCCACGCACGTTGAGGCAAAAACATTCTTTTTTTATTTTCATTCTTTTGGTACCCGTATGTTGGTTCGTTTTATTGTAATTACAGGTAATTGTATTTGGCGGCAAGATCGTGTCATTGGATTAAGATGTTTGACCCGAGGGGCAGACTGAGTCGGCAATGGCATACTTCTAATTCGAACGCGTCCAAATTAAATGGAGAGATCTAAGCCAACGACTTTTGAACTGCATAGTTTTCTAGCTCTGGTATACAATACTCAGATAAGCTTTTGGATTATAAAGATCTATCATCTGCCCGCGACTTCGTTCGCGTGGGAGGGTGTTCCCGCGTAAATCCCGATCTCATGGGAGTTCCGGGATAAAAAGTAGCTTATGTATTATTCCAGGATGTAAGCCATCTATTTACCAAATTTTTTCCGACCCCTTCAGTGGTTTTTGCGTGAAATAGTAACAAACACCCAGACATCTATACATTAATCCTCACAAACTTTGGCATTTATAAAATAAGTAAGATTAGTAAGAAGTAAAATTTCGTTATTGCTGAAATTTCCCTCCGATCGGCTTCACTTCAGGGTCCAATAACCATTTAATGCATCGGCCGGCCTTACATTAGAGTAATGTTTAATAAACTTTCCGAAATGTGTTCGTTTCCTCACTCGAATGCTCTGAGTATTCAAAAGTAGCAACAAAAGTGATGATATCCCACATTCGATGGAACCTATTTAGATGCGTTAATCTGCAGTCACCTGCTAGTTTATTATCAAATTTGTCTAAGCTTCTTCCTCCTCACACCTGGCGATGGCGGTCAGTGCAGAAGTAATCGTGATAGCCATATTGTCTTCTGAGTGGTTACTCCTTTTTTCTTTTTTTATTACGGATGGGGCAGCACTTGACCCAATCTCGCCTGATGGTAAGCGATAGATGAGGTCTACGATGTGACGAGCGAGCCCAGAAGATGCCTATTTAAAAGGCTGAAAGGTCATAAGTGGCAGGGAACACAGAGGCCGGCAGAGAGATTAGATGAGGTCTACAATGTGACAAGCGAGCCCAGAAGATGCCTATTTACTCTTGTTTAAAAGGCTGAAAGGTCATAAGTGGCAGGGAACACAGAGGCCGGCAGAGAGATACACAGCTTGGCTGTGCGCACAATAAATGTGAAGGAGAAGCGCTTGGTACGACAAGACGGTATATTAACAACAATAACAATATTAATAACAATATGTTGCTAGCATATGTTTGGTTAATGTTGGTGGTCCTCAACGTTGAGTGACCTAGTATTAGACTCGGTGATACGCGGTCGTACATCTTATTTTGCGTGGTATTTCTCTGTTTCCTTGTAAAATATCCGAATTCCTGGGTGGAAAGAGTAATAAACGGGGAACAGTGAGTTGCATACACTTTGGCTCCGTGCCACCGAAACACGGACGTTCTAGATAAAATTCTACGTACTAAGTGTTAAATTGGTGTGTCACGTGGTGTTGAGTTGTTTGGACAGTTTGAAAAGAAGCTCAAATCCAGCCATACGAAAATGGGTCCAATTAGCAGCAAAATATTATATATGAGTATACAATAAATAATACCATCGAGATTTTGATATGTTTAGCAACTCACTACTTGTTATGAAAGTTTAGCGTAAAATTACCCCCATACCTTGATACGTATAATTTTAAGTGTTATAAACTAGTAGTTTAGCGGGGCTTCGCTCCCGTGGACTTTATCGAGATAAAACCATAACTCTCCTCGTTTTCGTTCGGGTAAATTCAGCTCCAAGCTACTTCCATACCAAATTTCATCCAAATCTACACAATACATTCGTAGATTAGTGTGTTTAAACAAACCAACAAACTTTCCTATAATATTCTAATATATAATGTTGCCACTTGCAACTGTGCGGTTTTATCTAGTCAAAGTACACACGAAACACTATCTCTGGCCCCTGCCTATAGGTACCGCAATGGAAAGCAGTGTGACCGGTGCCTACGATATACCCAAGTAAATCCACGCTTCGCAAACGTCGCGGTCTGGTAAACTTTCGTCTACAATATTATTAAAATATCACTTTCTAAGTTAAAAGCGCATTGCGAAATAACCGACGGCAAAATTTAAGCTTTCATTCTTAACAACAAGGTTGAAAATTGTTCAGCGTTGATATAAAATTTTCAAGCTGCTATGATATATTGAAATTCAGAGTAATGTATGACTGAATTATGTTGGAATTGAAATAGATTTCAGCTCTGTTTAGAGCGGCATCGGCGAGCTAAATACCGAGGTACTTACGGATCAATGTGATATTAAAAATGGTATTACCCTAAAAGGATTGCCAGAATATTGCAAATAGAAATGAGTGTGTTTGTGTTTTTAACAGGGATGAGCTTCAAAAACAATAATTATTTTTGTTACTACCACTAAGTTTTCCGCTATTAATATTGCAGTTTCTGAAATCCTAATCATGACTTAGTTTAAGATGAACGAAGCTGCTGTCAATTTTAGCAACATGAGATACATTTGAATTAATTCCGATGAATGCGTAGAGACCTACTATTGTACCATCTACGTTACTTTGTTGATGAAACCTAGGTTTGTTGTGTGTAATTGTGTTGCCCTTGAACCCAACTAAGGGCGCAGTTCACTTTCAATTTGAAATTAATGTCACGAGTAAGTTCCAAAGTACATTTACTAATTTACTCAATGGATATCATACATATCCATTATTGTATTAGTATCACCATACGATAATGGATATGTATGATATCCGCATGTTATACGCCATAGTAATAAGCAACTGCAGTATGAAGAAGCGATTTTATGAAAGAGTAGGTGTAGTATATGATATTGTTACGCCAGTCGCTTAGCTAAGTACATCGAGAAACTTCAACCGACATCTAGAATGTTCGAGACACTAACGCCACCTGGCGGCGAGTAGCAGTACTGAGTATATCGAGGAAATCCGACTGACTTCTAATACGTTCGAGACACTGACGCCATCTAGCGGCGAGTAGCAGTACCACAGAACAGATAAGAGGTTAGAAAGAAAATAGTTCCTGATTTGTATAAGAACGCGTGTCGCCGCTTGTCTCCCCACTCTTTAGCTCTATTACAAGCAAGAGGCCCGTTGCGTATGCAAGTTATGAACAAAAATAAATTACACACACTTAAATCGAGAGCTTGCTACTGATTGTAACTCACTGTTGATAAACATGCGCCGTGCATCACGGCCAAACAGAGCAAAGCACAAAAAGTCAATGGTTGAAGTGTGGTGCATGCAGTACATTGTAAGCGGACTTGGTCATTGCGTAGATTAAGCGAGTACCCAACGGGCAATATACACTTTTTGTAACTTGTTGCAATAATGTTGTAAATATTCGGAATTTCAAAGTGATCAGAATATTTTTATGTTTTTTTACAAATAAAATTGTAATTAAATGTTATTTTCGACTTACTGATGGAAAGATATATCTCCTCGCTCTATACTTGGCGGTCTGACTTTTTGTTTTACAGGTTATAATTGCACAACACGGCATTTTAAAGCAGAGCTCTGTGTTCCGAAGTAATCCGAAGCGCACTAAACGCGGTGAAGCATTAATCGGTCGCGCTATGATTGTCATATCATAAATGTGGCGCGCGCGCCACGCCCACATTACCATTCCAACCTTATTCATCTATTCCGTGAGCAGTACTATCTCGAGTAGCTTCTGGAATATTCTTGGCAGTATACGCAGTGAGTCGATTTTACAAGAATGTTCTAGAACTCATAGACCGGGGTATAAGTAGATCGCAGAGAAACGCAGACGGCAGACTTATTACAAGATACGAAGCGATATAATAGAAACTCTACAATTGAATTTCAGTGCGATTTAAGTGTTAAGTGTCAAGTATTGTAGTGTGAATAATTGTGTTAATTTTTATTTTGTGTTTATTTAATTAAAGTGTTAATTGTGGTAAAATATTTCTATCCCGAACCCCAGCTCGTAACAATATTATGTGTATGAAAGATGTGTACGGTTAACGGTGTAAGAATGTGTGTTTACATGCAAGCATCTGTGTAAGTCTGTGTAGGTCGAGTGTGTACTTTATGTGTGCGTGTAAGTGTGTATACGTTGCGCGATGTAAATACCGGACGTACCTTAAGTTTCGGGTAGAAGTCTGGAAGTCTGTTAGGCTTGAGGTTGAGCGTGTTGCAGATCTCCCGGTGTAACGCCAGGATCTGCTTCATGGTGCCGGCGGAGCAGAAGTGGTCGAACATTTCGGCTGCCAACGCGCATTCTGGCGGCGTGGGCTCCACCACGCGGGCCCCCCTATTCATTTTGATGGGGCTGAAACAAGAAGGACATTATTGTTAGAAACTCACATAGTTTCATTGATAGCAATAGCTTTGCTTTTTGTTTATTCATAATACACTTTAAGTACACATCATACTACTTTCGTACAAATATAAAGATTTAATCATTAAAGGTGCATACTCGAAGAATAAATTCCGCATCGGCTTTGTACGATACTGATAAAATATAGTATAGTTAAAAAAATAGGTCCATATTTCCCCTAATGCTGATCTTAAGAAAGTCGTATAAAGAGGTCTATTAGGTATTATTATATGTCTAAAGTTGCCGTAGATACCTATGGCTATTCTATACTTGTACTTTGTTGTTGTTGCAAATTGAAAAAAAAAATGGTACAGTTGCGTCGTCGCGTTGCAAAGATCAAGAAGCAAGCGCGCGCGCTGCTGATGTGGCGTGTCAATGCATGCTCCTTGGCCCTCCATTACCGGCACACGCCGCCGTCGTCAATTTCTTGTTGTTGTCGCGTATAGATGGCGCAATTGTCACTAAGAGATTTTATTGCGGTTCTACAGGGAGACCTCTTCAGTGGAAAAAAGAAAGAGATATCGCAGGTACCCTATCTACAGAAGACAGATGGGTACAAGCGATCGTATGTCTCGTTCTAACGTTTGTACTACCAGGCAGCCTTATTTGCCCTATTTGCCCTATGTCACCCCTAGTCTACCTATAATATCAGACTATCACTGGTTAGCTGGTAGAGAATGCCTTACTGCTCACTTAAAAGAGGTGTTATGTTTATGATAACGTAGAGCAGTGGTGGCCCCATGGTTACGAGCCCGAATTGCTAGTTGCAAGTCGTGGGTTCGAACCCAGTCAGGTACATCGCTTTGTGTAATTTATCATTTTTATTTACCACCACTGCTCTCAAAATGGTGACGAAAAGAAACCTTGAGGAAACCCGCATGTCCTGAAACAATTAATTCATGGAGATGTGACATTTCCCAGGCCACGCGTGGTGGATTATAACTAACCCATTCCCTCTCATAGATACAAGGCCTATTTCCCAGCAGCATTATTGTAAAAAACGTTTATTTTTTTGGAAGACTCGGATTTCGAAATCAACAGTAACAGTTCGAATTTTATACCATGTTCATATTAATTTTTTTGTCAAAAGCAATTCTAATCGTATGAGACGGATAAATTATTCTCGTAAATATGGAATAATGGTACATTATCATGTTAATTCTTGGGAAAGCGATAGTGAGAAGAAAATTGTCGATGTATCGGTTCACGAGTAAGTATGACAGTTTTTTTTGTATGCAGTTCATTAATAATAGTAAATGACTACCCATTTACTATTATTAATGAACTGAATACTGCACTGCGTTTGCTTCAAGAATAAAATGTAGAACCAATATTTCTATATTTAACTCGAAACTAGTTACCACTGCTCACGCAATAAGTTACAATAAAATTGCGTACCTACTTGTATCTCTGTCTAATACAATGTTTGTTCACTTTCTTGCGTGAGAAAGAACGGAATCGCCATGGGATCTACTAAATATTACAGTTTCTCTGTTTATGTTTGATGATGTCTTTTTATACCAGTAAATAGGTACCTGCTTATAATTTTAATTAAGGTTTCTTGCAATTTTTAATCGACTTCTAAATAATTTCGCAAGGCGATGTCAAAAACGAAAATATGTACAAAACTAAAGACACCGCCTTCCGAAATTAAAGTTATTTTTGCCTTTGTAGTGTTTTGATATGGAAGTCGGTTCTATTTTTAGCTAAAATTTTTTTTTCACGCTTTTTAGTGGGTCGCACGGTGGGCTGAAAAACGGCTTTCATAGACTTAGGCATTTTATTTTGCAAGTGCCAGTTTTTGTGCCGGATATCACTTCTATTTGTTATAACAATATACAAAAATGACACCAGAATTGATTCTGCACAAAAACGAAGGAATTATAATTTTTTTACGAAAATTTTGTATGGAGCTAGTATGAAAAATCGAAATATCTCTAAAACGGCAGCGATAACCGTAATATCCTTATAGGGGGTTATAGTACTAATTATTTATGATTTTTTGACATACGTTACATAATGGTTGTAGATGCCTCTTTTTTTTTTTAAATCGTCAAAATATTTTTATTTATTTTTACATATTAAACGTTCCTTTTAGTGTTTAAGTTGAAGAATTCAGAGCTTTAACAACTCTTAACATAAAATAGCATCACCCCTATAGACCTGAAGGACTAGACAGAGGTGTGTAGTATCTTGTTGATCTTGTAAGATTTCCAACAATACCAAATAGTTGAATATCAGTGTCAAAGTGCCCATGCTGTCGCTTCTTTTAGAAAGATAGGGGAATGAAATTGTTAATTGATCATACCCTAAAAGTATGATTACAACATAACCGGACACATAATAATATCGACACAAAAGGAATTTTAAAACCTTGCATACGTTAAAAATACAAAATAACATATTGTGTAGTCATCTAATGAATCTGATGACAAGTAATTAAGTAATTAGAATGATGGTTGTAGTCTTCTGATTCTAATGAGCCTATTAAGTGATTAAATGATTTGAAATATCTCGCAACAATACCAACTAAGAACTGCATTCACCTTTTTATAATTAGTGAGCTAATGTGATTTGCTAATGTTGATTAGTTCTACTATGAGTTCTACGAAATGTTTTTGACGATTATAAATTTTTATTATCATATCTTTTATAACTTTAATGAGGGTAGTTAACTAATTATTGACTTTATACAATAAAAGGGCTATAATTTTGTTCCATAATTTAGATTGTTCACAACCGTGTAACTGCTAACACTAAAACTATTTGCTTTGCGACTACAAAATCTTAGAATGGAAAGTTTAATCACCAACTTAGATTTGTTTGTTCTTCTAAAAAGTGAGTGTCCTTCATTTAATCATGAAGTATTGTTTAGTGCAATTGTGTCCCGCATAGGCGATTGCCTTTCTGCCGAAGATCAAGTAACTCTCAAAGAATTTTGCCGGAGATTCACGCGAGCTGCTTTAAACAGGTGGCAGAAATCTAAACGATTCTTTGATAAGTTTAGAAATACGTACGGAGAGTGGTTGCAAGCAAATATTGATTGGCCGAGTTGCGTGCAAACTTTAATAAATCAAGAACCAACTGTTGATGAGATACCAAGAGCACGCTCAGTCTCTCCAGAACCTTCGACATCATCGACTGTTGGAACAATGACAAAAAGGTCCCGAAAACCATTCAAAGATCTGGGAAGCAAACAGAAAAAGAGAAGATCTAGTGAGCACATAGGTGAGGATTCCTGTGAATTGGCATATGGAGCTGCAGCACGTTTAAAAGAAGAAGGTTATGAAGATATCGCATCTGTAATCAATTATATGATCAAAAATCCAGAAGCTGCCGTTAAAATCAAGGAAAGCATTAAGAAAACAGTAATATTTACACCAGAGAAGGCACTTGGATTGCTTCTTTCACTTAAGCTTTCAAAGTGGCAATATATTACGTTGCGAGAGACTGCCATTCGGGAAGGTGCTAAGGATATTTACCCATCCTACTATAAACTGCAACAAACTAAGCTTGCATGCTACCCTCCTAATCAATCAGTATCAGTTACGGATTCATCAGCTAGAATTACACTTCAAGCTTTACTTGACATCACGGTGAAGCGGATTCTTCAAAGTCTTTCTGATAATGTGGAAAATAAGCAGTTAAAGCTGATATCGAAGTGGGGATTTGATGGTGCTTCCAATCAAAGCCGATACAAGCAGAAAATGGACGGCGAGCATGATGATTCAAGCATTTTCATGACCTCCTTGGTGCCACTGAAACTGACAGATGGAGATAATACTATATGGACAAACCCGAAACCATGCTCAACTTTTTATTGTCGTCCGGTTCAGTTCACTTTTGTAAAAGAAAGCCATGCAGTTGTCATTGATAACAAAAGAAAAATGGATGAGGAAATTGAGGCCCTTAACCCCACAGAGTGCATTAATAGTAACAGGGTGACTCATAAACTAATGATGACAATGATCGACGCAAAAGTCTGCACGTACCTTTCTGAAGCTAGATCAAATGCATCATGCTACCTGTGCTTAGCAAAACCAACAGAAATGAACCACTTAGATGCTGTAACATCAAAAACTGTGTGTTCTGACATATATGAATTTGGCCTATCATCCCTACATGCCCGTATAAATTGCATGGAATGTCTGTTACACATTGCGTACAGACTTGACTTCAAACAGTGGGCAGCAAGAAGTAATGAGCATAAAGATATGTTACAAAACAGAAAAAAAAACATTCAAAATAAATTTAAAGAGGAGCTCAATCTGTTAATTGATATAGTAAAACAAGGCTCGGGAACTACCAATGACGGGAATACCGCAAGGAAGTTTTTCGAGTTTCCCAATAAAACTGCAGCTATTACTGGGTTGGATCAAAACCTGATAAAAAGATTTGCTGTTATTTTGCAAGCAATAACATTTGGTGAGAAGATCGATGTCATCAAATTTAAAGATTTTGCTCGCAAAACAGCAGAAAAGTACGTGGAATTATACGACTGGTACTACATGTCATCAACCGTACATAAACTATTAATACACGGAGCTGACATAATCGAAAAAAATGATATTGTCCCGATTGGGACTCTCTCGGAAGAAGCCTCAGAGTCTCGAAACAAAGATTTTAGGAGGTTCCGGGAACATCATTCGCGGAAAAGAAGCAGGCAAGATTCTAATCAAGATATCCTAAATATGCTTGTTGTTTCTTCGGATCCTTTTCTAAGTGCACAAAGGCCGAAGTTAGATGCCAAAAGGAAGACAACCTTTTTTGCTGAAACTCTCGACCTAATACAGTTTCCGGAAACTGAGTTCGAGTTTGTAGGTATATCCGATCTGGATTCTGACTCGGAATTGGAGTCCGACAACGAAAGTTGTAAAGAAAATTTGTAAAATTTAATTATTTTTCTTTATGTTCTTTTGTTATTTATGTTAGTTTATTGTACCAATATGTTTAGTTAATAATTTCATAAATTATAGTTTCAAATATGTATTTTGTATAATTGAATTTATTAGATATTATTTTTGTTACTTCTGTTTTATTTAAATTACCTATCAATAAAAAGTTTATATACAGTCTTTTTTTTTTCACATATTCTTAATATTTGGGGAAAAAGCATGCTTCCTAACGATGTTCTTAACTTTGACACAGTTCATGGACCGTTTTGAACAGTTTCATATGTTAACCCTTTGTAGCCCAAGAACATAAAATTTTAAATTACTTTGGCATATGACAGGTTTAAACAAATAAAGAAACACATATTTCTCAAAATTTAAAATATATTTAATATTATTTATTTATTTGACATTTTAGGGTGTGTAACATTACTGTAACATTGAGTTAAACTAAAAGAAAATGTACTTATGTGGTATGGAAGGATCTAAAACAATTATTTTGTTTGATGTAACATAACGCTACATGCGCGCATTTGCATTTTTCGCAAATTGTTTGTGATACTTACACCAGTACAACCTACATTTAGGAAACCATTTTCCTACCCAAATCGGCCAGTGGCCAATTTGATCCTGCCTTACTGTCAATGGGGGGACATGTTGCGCTGGCCCGTTTTGTGTTTTTTTTTTGGATGGTATTTCATTTTCCATTGACCTTCGGTGCTTGATATTAGGTTTCAAGCCTAGCTTGCATAAAGTCTCACCTATCTCAAGAAGAAAATCTACTAAAGACACTTGTTTGTCATTGCAGCTTTTTGCCTGCCTTACTCTTCGCTATAACACCCAAGAATTGGCCATAGTCAGGTCTATTAAGTGATAGAACATCCGAACCTGTTATCTTTTACTTCGTGGCAAAATGTTATAACTTCCCATAATGCCGTCAACCAAATCAAGGCCTACCATATGCCGATTATCTTCTCCGACAATATGAGGGCGATCAATGTTGATGTACTTCTTGGCCTTATCGTAACGTCTGACGTGGGCCTTCGGCAATTCACTAGCAAAATATAAGAGAAAGACAACTTTGTTGTCTTTCCATGTAACGTTTGACACATCAATTCCGTCTATATTCGCCACATATTTAACGGAAAATCCGCGTTCTTCTTTCGTTACTTACAAAGCGGATAGTTTGGAATCTGGAATGCGATTGCGTCGTACTGTCCCAGGACTCAATACACCCTCTTTAGCTAAGACCTCCAGTAATGCCAAGGAAATAAAGTAACTATCAAAATAAAGTTGATAATTCTGATGTGTTGGTATGCCCTGCGCCATTCCAGTGTAATTGCCGATTCTTCGCTTCTGATTAGTGGATGCTTTATTTGAATGGCTATCTTGCTGTCCAGGATCTGCAGACGAGCAGCCAGCAATAGGCTCACTGCATTCTGATTTTTCAATAATTGCATCTACATCAACTGCAGTATCTTCTTCGCCATCAGAAAAGAGTTCTAAATCTTCTAACGACTAAAAATCTGGATCAATAACGCTGTCATTATCGTCCTCTAAACCGTCATCGCTATTATATTAGTGCAATATGTCACCTATTTCACGATTCCTCAGTGAGTGTGACCCCATTCATTTATACTTTAGTCACAATCCGCGAGTTGACAACTTTGTAAAAATTGTTTGAAACACTTCGAAGCGCTTCATGTATACTCGTAAAATAATATTTTATTCATCACTTAACCTTTCAATTAAAATATAAGTATTTTTTTTATTTATTAAAAAACTATGGCCTAAATCGTGGCATTGTGGTCACGTGACTATGTATGACGTCATCGTTCAAAAAACAACTTTCCTGGCATTTGGCACATAAATGTACTTCGGATATTTTATGATATTTTACTCTATTATGAACGTGAAAAATTATTATCAGTGCTGTGCAGTACCTTGTTGTGGGAATACTACTATAAAAACGCCAACGAAACTATTTATTCATGTCCCTTTAAAAAGAGATATTCGCAAGAAGTGGTTAGAACTTCTGTGTCAAATCTATCCAAAGGTTGTCTGTAAAAGATTGCTTTTAGCGATAAGACCGCCCATTGTATCACCCTTTTTAGTTGTTAAGTTCATATTTGTTTTACTGTTATGGTGTACAATAAAATAATATATCTATCTATCTGCTTTTTTATAAAGACAAAAATAGGAACTCATCGAACAACTATTACAGGACGATAAGACAAATGAACCAGAAGAGAGAGAGAGTTAGTTATGAAATGAAATATTTATTTGTAAATTGGTTATAATAACACTTTTACATGTCATGATTTTTTGCGTGTTTAGTTTAGCTAGATGAGGCCAATATTTCCTAACTGACTACTCTGAGAAGAAACACCGAAACAAACTCCCTCTGAGTTTGTCGTCAACGTCTCTTTTAAAGTCCAAACAATTTGTATTTGTATATGAGAAGCATGTAGGTTCATGTTTTTGGTATTCTTTTGAGGAAATAACCACGTAAATTTGAGCGGACCTGTCCAGACAGTGCAAGCAGTTAGTTAGTTATTTCTTATTTTGTCTTACGCACCAACTAAGATAACCAGTCAGCTGTCAAAATATTGAACGATGACGTCTCGTTTTCTGATTGGTGTTTCTAATCACGTGACTCACAGATAAAAAGTCTCATTTTTCTCAAGGGAAAATAAAATTAATAATTAATAATCTTTTCTTCATTTGTACTATTTTGTGCTTCATTTCAATAGATTTACATAATTAAATAGTTATTTTAAATTTTTAAACATACTGTCAACTCGCGGATTAATACTTCCATGGACACTCAATGTAACAGAAATGTTACAAACATGTAAAGTGACGTTTTTCACATAAAAAAGCAAAAATATGCTTTGGTAACCATATATGAACAAAATCATACACTTACCTACAGGTTTCGATGAAAATAATACAATTTTATACACTTTTACTATATTTTTATAATTTTCAAACTTTCAATGAGTTTCAACTTGTGACTTTCATCAACGCATGAAATTCAAACTCTGTAAAGTCAACATGTTACGACATCTATGACTTGTATTTGATACTAAAATGTTCGGTCTGGTCTGTTACAATACAGCAACACTGAATTGAATGAGCTTAAATGTTTAGTATATATTTTAGCGGGATTATTGAGGTTTGTTACAGAAATGTCACACGAGTCTACAAAGGGTTAAAATAAATAATGTTAGTACTATAATCCCCTATAAGGATATTATTATTATTATGTGTCCGGTTATGTTGTAATCATACTTTTAGGGTATGATCAATTAACAATTTCATTCCCCTATCTTTCAAAAAGAAGCGACAGCATGGGCACTTTGACACTGATATTCAACTATTTGGTATTGTTGGAAATCTTACAAGATCAACAAGACACTACACACCTCTGTCTAGTCCTTCAGGTCTATAGGGGTGATGCTATTTTATGATAAGAGTTGTTAAAGCTCTGAATTCTTCAACTTAAACACTAAAAGGAACGTTTAAATATGTAAAAATAAATAAAAATATTTTGACGATTTTTAAAAAAAAAAGGCATCTACAACCATTATGTAACGTATGTCAAAAAATCATAAATAATTAGTACTATAACCCCCTATAAGGATATTACGGTTATCGCTGCCGTTTTAGAGATATTTCGATTTTTCATACTAGCTCCATACAAAATTTTCGTAAAAAAATTATAATTCCTTCGTTTCTGTGCAGAATCAATTCTGGTGTCATTTTTGTATATTGTTATAACTAATAGAAGTGATATCCGGCAAAAAAACTCGCACTTGCAAAATAAAATGCCTAAGTCTATGAAAGCCGATTTTCAGCCCACCGTGGGTCGGTTTGTAATTTATCTAGTTACAAAAGCCATAATGTCGACAACTTGTCACTTTTTACAAAATTTTGCTTTTCCCGATGCATAGCCGTTAATTTTTGAGGAGTTCTCCTGGTACTTGACCATCAGCTCTACATCACCATATGTATTGTGACGAGCATAAAGTGTTTAATATCCGTACTCAAGTAATCGAATCGCAATCCACGAAATACTTATTATTGAGGAGTTTCAGTGGCCATCTGTGGTCTTCATCATCAGTTCAACTTCCCCAAATGGTACTTTTCGGAAGCAACTGCTCAAGGTACTACAAGAAATACCCAAAACGCTATAGGTGTGCCTATAATATTTGAAGATTTCCCTCGATTTCTCCAGGATCCCATCATCAGATCCTGATTTCGTAACAATGGGACCAACTAGAAACTATACCCATTCAAACGCAAAAATAATCTTTCAAATCGGTCCAGCCGTCTCCGAGTTACGAGGTAACAAAAAAAAAAAAGTTCAAGACGAATTGTAAACCTCCTTTTTTTGAAGTCGGTTAAAAAGGAGGAGGTTCTCAATTCGGATGTTTGTATTTTGTTTTTATTTTATGTTTGTTCGGGCATAACTCCGTTGCTTGCCAACCGATTCGAAAACTTTATCGAAATCGGGCAAGCCGTTTCTGAAAAATCAACAAAAGTCTAAAAACATATCTACATTGACGATCTTTTCGTTTATTCTGCATTGCGTTTTTTGTTCGCGCATATGTTCGTCATTTACGAACCGATTTGGAAAATTCTTTTTTGTTCCAAAGCCTATGATTTTCAATTGGTCCCATAGTCACCAAGTCGGTATCTGATGATGGAATCTTGGCGAAATCGAGGGAACTTCAAATTTTATAGGAAAAAGAAAAGCGATTTTGGTATTTTCTACAACAAGTGAAGCATTTACGTTCAAGAAGAACCATTCTATTATCAGATCTGATGATGAATCCAAGAGACAGGCACCGGAACTCCATAACAAGACAATGTATGTATCTTATCTGTGTTTGTGCTTGTTGGAATTGTAACAGTATGCGCTCTCCAGGTGTACCACAACTCATAAAAAAATAGATTTTTTTTAATTCTCAGTTTCAGATCGACGCCGTTTTCTCATACGAGAAGCATATTTACAAGCGCTATCCATATTTTATAAGATTAAAAGTATGTCACTAAAAATTAACAAATAAAAAAAATTGTGTAAAAAAAGGACTTCTTAAAACCATAAAGCACTAAAAATTTTAAAATTTAAAAAAGTTAAAAAACCTACCTATATTAATATACCTAACCTAACCTACAATTAACCTATAATAAAATTTAACAATTTTTTGGAGTCTGTGTCCAGTGGTCAAAATTCGATCTTAATTTAAACTATCTCGATTATATTATTACGAATAATTAATAGTTTAAAAAACCAGAAACACGCTTTTAAGACTAATGTAATGAGCAGAAATTAGAAATGTTTACTAGTAGGCAGTCCAAGGTTCCATCAGCCACCTTCCAATTCCATCGTCAGACCAGTTCGATGATACCATAATATTGTATTGTCGTCTAGTCTACACATAATTGCCAAGTTTCATGATGATACAACAATTAGAAGTACGTTTAATTCAGATTCTTAGATTTTATTGCATATTTAAATCGTTACAGATCGACCTAATAATAAATCTATGGATTACGCGGTAATTCAAAAAGGTTAAGAAAACCGATAGCAGATTTTATTTTGGTTAGTTATAACCTTGAAACCTGATCGTGTTCAAAGTCCATTACGTGGCCTTTCTCACAAGTGCAAACACGAATATGATATTATATTCCATCATGGAATGCCAGTGCCTTTCTTCCGGCTTCATCATCAGACCTTGAAACCTAATCGTGGTCAAAGTCCATTACAAGACTTTTCTAAGAACTCCAAAACAACTATGATACGATTTTCCATCATGAAGTTCCAGTTCATATCTTCCGGCTCCATCATCAGATCAGTTTGACAGTACCATATTATTGTATTGTCATCAAAACCACATACAGCTGCCAATTTTCATTACGCTACGACCCTTGGAAGATGGTTAAATTAGTTACCTTAGATTTCATTACATAGTTAGTTACATACAGGTCGACCTAATAAAAGCGTGTTAAAAAATATAGCTTTCTGCACTCCCTCTCCATATAAACTTTAACTGTGCCAAATTTCATATCCTCCATCCGGGTAATTTTCGTTAAAAAGGGGTGCAAAGTTTTAGCTTCACGTGTTAATATATAGATTCATATGAAATAAATAAAATCTTTGTGCTTTCATTACCAACAGTGAGAACCGAGTTGCAAGTTCTCTCTCTCTCAACACCGAAGATTAGTAAAATTCAAATATTCGAACCAAACCGACCCAAACTATGTCAGTGTACATTAGACCAAAAAACATATACCTTGTCATTGTAATTTTGAAAGGTACGGGATAAAAAATACATTCAACAAACAAGTGCACTAAAAGAACTTATGCAAGATTTTACCACGCACAACTTCCTGAGCTTGGTGGTACATATATCATTATATTATGTACATGTTATTGACAGAATCGCGATGGCTCCTCCAAAAAAGCCACTTATTAACAGTACAAGATGACTTCTAGCGAAACAGAATCCGCTGAAAACTGACGCACGATTTGACGTTAATTCTATGAACCGCTATTATTGAATAAACAGAATTATAAGATTACATAGTCTCATTAGAAACGTCATCGAAATACGAACCTCGCGAATATGCGTTAATTTCCAACAATATTGTATTAAAACAACATTAAATAACATTTCTAGCACATTAAACGCACTAGTTCCACAGAATGAAACACAAACCTTAGATAAAAATATGTACTAAACACAAGCCAGTTCCGGGCTGACACCTGACGAAGACCAAGTATTGTGCCGAAGTACCTACTGTCACCCTTAGGGTTCGGAAGCAACGCAGCGATAACGAAACGCTAGATGCACTAACGCAGTATATCACGTAGATATCGTTCGTCGTACCGATATAATTGTATCATGAGTAATACGCCAGCGGACGTACGGGCTATAATCAGTTATTATAAGCTTATTACATGCTCATAATAGTGCAAAGTGCACTGGTAATGTATTGGGTTCATTCACATATCAACAACCCTTGGTAGTGTTACTATACTGCATTCTGATACTTTGGTATGGAACGTTGTAAATAATGATCTCTGTAATAGCTGGATGTTAATTGATGAAAATTGAATATTGATGTAATTTGAAGAAGTTACAAGTACAAAAACCGATCAAGTGAAGGTTACTATGATCACCCCGGCCGGGGCCTTGTTCAGACCATGGTTCGAAGCGAGGGAAATTGGATGCAGTCGCCCCGTGCGATGCAATCATGCTTGCTAAGGAGGAGGCTGAACACGTAAGGGAGAAGCACCTCTCTTCTTTACGCCTCAACCGCCGCCGGAGGCACCCCGGGGGTAGGGGATCGCAAGCCGACCTCCGGACAGTATAGGCACGGGCTTGCAGCCGACGACCTGGAGTAGCTCACCGTCCGGTAAGGATCAGGCACGGATCAACAACGCGTCTTGTTACACGCGCGCTTCAAAGAGTAGTCAACACTAGTGACGGTGCCCGATAGATCCATTGCCTGCCAGGGTTGTGGGAATGTTCTAATGAGATACCACAGCCCTGGAAAATAAGAGCAACTGCCTCCAGTTGCCCGGGGCCGGTATATATAAAAACGTTTATTATTCAGTAAAAGTCGGACAGTCCCTTCCGCTCCACCCAGAACGGGAATGTCATTTGATGATTCTTACCCAGAAAAAACCATGAACACAGACACATAGAACGGCTAATAACACGACTGAATATTATTGATATAAACTATGTGAGTAAAGAAAGCATTATGATAAATAGAAAAGAAATGTGTGGTATCCGGATATATTTTCAATCTCATACGTAAACCTTTCTTGTTCCTTTCCTTTTCAGTTCCTCGACTGTATGATACCTGACAACTATCAGTTGGATAAGGAAGCGGCTTCTGTCTGCAAATTGGTAACCCGAAACTGTGGCGAAGGTTGTACCTACTGATTTACACTGGATTGAGACTAAGGAAATATACAACTTATTCTTGGGCCTTGAAGAATGAGATTACTATAACAAATCATCTGCTTAACCTTACTCCCAACAATGTCGGGATCCGCTTCCAACCTAATCGGATGCAGCTGTTAATGTCAACTACTGTCAAGCGTTGCTTAACTTGGAAGATCGAGTCAGGTGGCTGTTATTGTTGAGCCACGAGCTAAAACTAAACAATACTGCAAAATATAGCTAGTTGATGGGCGGAAGTTATTATCATAGACATGATGTGTTCAAAAACAGGTCACTGCATTGAGATACATAATATGTAGCTTCGTGGCGTATAGTAGCCACCTCTTCCGTCATATATATATATATATATACATAACTAGCTTCCGCCCGCGACTTCGTCCGCGTGGAAAAAAATCCCCCGATTTTGAAACATTCTTCATTAGTGCTCCGCTCCTATTGGTCTTAGCGTGATGATATATAGCCTATAGCCTTCCTCGATAAATGGGCTATCTAACACTGAAAGAATTTTTCAAATCAGAACCGTAGTTCCAGAGATTAGCGCGTTCAAGCAAACAAACAAACAAACTCTTCAGCTTTATAATATTAGTATAGATATGTATAATATACATAAGCTGCTTTTTTTATTATTATTACGAATAGGCCTGCTCTTGGCTTCGATTACGTCTAAGCGATTGATGAGGTCTACGATGAAACGAGCGAGCTTTGAAGATTCCCGTTCGATCTTGCTTGCTTTAAATTAGTGTTGCCCAAACGAGAGTCTCGCAAGAGTCTTGCAATTAGCGATTATCCTATTGCTATTTATTAAACGGTAGTTGAGATCTCAGAACAATGTAACAGAGGACATTGTTCTGAGATCTCAACTACCGTTTAATAAATAGCAATAGGATAATCGCTAATTGCAAGACTCTTGCGAGACTCGTTTGGGCAAAACTACTTTAAATGCTGACGGGTCATATGTGGTAGGAAACAGAAGCCGAGAGAGTCCCACAACTTGGCTGTACGTACAACAGATGTGCTGGGGATGCGTTTATTTCGAAATCGATTTAGAAGAAGAGTAAAAGTGTAATCAACCTCAAAGTCCCCGACCTAGTAAAAAGTGTATGATTTATAGACTGCCCTAACGTTGAATGAACGATTATTTTCTTTCTTAAAATGGCATACTTAGAGACAAGATAACAGAGCTCGCCAGTTTCGTTTTTAAATATCAGCCTGAACATAATGAGATTTTCTATGAAAATAAAAATTGGTCAAGTGCGAGTCAGACTCGCCCATGAAGGGTTCCGAAGTAACGATATTAATATAATATAATATAATAATTATGTATATTTATTTGACAAAAATAAACCTGAAAATTTTCTTAAAATTAGCTTATTTACATTTTTACAACTATGCTAAATAACTTTGTTTTTCATAGTGTTTGTATGAATTACAAAGTTATATTTGCGGTTTTAGAAAATATGCTGTATCTCAAAAACTGTTGACTTGATCTCGTTCAAACCAATTTTGATTGAAGATCTACAGACATAATTTTTTTTTAAGTTAGAGGGGGCGGACACATTTTACCACTTTGGAAGCGTATATCTTTTAAACGATTAACCTTATGAAAAAGTGACTTTAGAAACCTCAATGTCATTTTTAAAGACCTGTCTATAGATATCACACACGCATAGGTTTCACGAAAAAAATATTCTCAGTTTTAGTTTTTTAAATATTTGTTTAATTTTTTTTATTTTAAATCGGAAAGCGGTTCACAGAATACATCTACCTACCAAGTTTCACATGTATAGTTCTAATAGTTTTGGAATAAAATAGCTGTGACATACGGACAGACAGACAGAGAGACAGACGGACATACATGACGAAACTATAAGGGTTCCGTTTTTTGCCATTCGGCTACGGAACCCTAAAAAGTAGGCGCCACTGACGCGAGACGTCTTCTTCTATTTAAACGTAAACATGACATTGATGTCAAATTAACAGATGTCAAAAAACATCAGCGTTTGACAAATGCCCGGAGCTGACGACTCATTACTACCACCTGGTGAAGGTTATTACAGAAAAGCCTGATTAGTATGCAGGCGAGATCAAACGCTTTATATATCAGTAGTCAAGGTGACTATCACCAAAACAATGCTGATCCAGAAATAAATGTTTACAGTTAGGATTAACGTCAAGCGTGGGACGTGCTTAGCAGGCAATAAGTCTTCACCTTTCAACTGGTTAAATAAAACACACACGGGAAATATTTTAACCAGCCAAAAAGCTTAAGAAAACGTTCACCATAGAAAAAACATATTTTAAGGGTCGTTTTACAATCGTTTTAGGTATTTAACGCCACTGAGCTCCGCTAGCGTACTTTTCTTTCACATCTCAATCGCACAACGATGTGGCGAATATAGCGTAACGACCGTACCGACCGATATAATTTACTGAATTAATTTTATTTAATTAAGGTAAATAAAAATCAATTTGGAAACAAGAGAGAAGCACTGAACACAAAATTAACATTACTACCGGAATGCTGAGAAGGCGAATCTCAAAGGTAAAAAAAAATCGATTTGAAAACAAGAGAGAAGCACTGAACACAAAATTTACATTACTACCGGAATGCTGAAAAGGCGAATCTCACGGTGCACCGCACATCGCGGTGTTAGTCATTTTCTTAAAAATATGGGGAGTCGCAAGTAGCAACTAAACATTAACTAAGTATTAACGAGTAGCATATATGTTGCCCTTTAACTTACTCTATCATTCCCGGACAAACAGAAAGACGGCTGCTGCCAGACAGACCGACAGAGAGAAAAGTTTGTTTGCGTTTTAATATCGCGTCAATATCTACATAATATAAGCACTTCGGAAAACACACAGTTATTTTGAAATCACAGGAAGGCACTGTAATTTTATTTATAACATAACATACACTTCGCTTCAGAAAAATCGAAACACTTGCAAGGTGTTTCGATTTTCCTGATGAGAAGTGTTCGATTGTTCTGATGAAATTGGTCTGCAATATCTAACAGATGAGCAAGTAGGGTTCTGCCATATAACTGCAGAAGTTTCTTCGTTTACTAGTCGCAGTGGTACAAGGGACACTACAAACAAATTAGCATCCGATATTTGTTCGTTTTCTTCCGGTAGAGTTTGTTTATACTCACTTTGTCCGGAGGATCCATCACATCCCCATTTAGTGAACAGCTTGAGACGATTGTAATTTGTCAATCCTGACTTTATAATACGACAGACTGTATGGTCTAAGAGATCTTGCAGATTGATTTTGCGCTTATATTTGTCACCGTTATGCTGGATGCAGGCGGATAGCAAGCCTTTTATGCTTCACTTAGTATTTGATTCCAAGGCAATACAGAACTTACATTCTTATCAATGAGCCTTTTTCTTAGTTACGCATATTGGGCTTTGGTTAGATATGTTTCAATACACATACTCAATCAATGCCTCCTCTTTTGTAAAGGAAAGTGCGTTTTCTGGATTGAGTATGTTTTGTAGAATTATTTTTTTTTCTCTTCTTTTTCCTTATTTCTGATAATAGTCACAATCGACGCTTCGTCATTTTCACCCATGGATCGTAAGCCTTGCACATAAGCGTTACAGATATATCCCATTCCATACTCCTGGACCAGTTCCATATTTTTTCGTTTCTTTGTGTTTTCCGAACACTCGTCATATGGTTTTGTTGGTCTACCACGATCACCAGAAGTATTCAAGCCAGAATTTTCAGATGTTGAGGTACTGCAAGAATTCAATGGTACTTCCCAACTAGCACAAATGGGCTGCATAAGGGCTTTGGAGCGTATCCGATTATTACTTATGGTAATAGACGTAAGCGCTAGAGCGTCTACTACAGACTTAAAGCAGCCGCTTTAGCGCTATTTGGGCGCCATTTTATGCAACCTAAAGTTCCATTTAACCTGCACAACGGTTGCATAAAGGTTCCTTAATAGCTATAACGATTTATTAACGCTATACTAAAGCTCTCATAGCGCTACTTTTGAATGATTTTGAACTACTTTGAACGAATGAATTGATTATAGTTCTTTATTGTATGTCTTCAGTTGACATTACTTGTAATATTTTGGTAAAGTGTTTTCGTCGCCATCATGAAAATAAAACAAAAAGAAGTGAAAGTTTATATTCTGTATTAGCAAGATATATAAAGATACTTAAAACGCGGTCCAGTTTACTGTAGATATATAAGATAATTTTCGAGTAATTTTAACGCGCTTTTATGAGATTTCAAAAATTAACAAAAGATATGTGATATTTTTATTTGTTATAGGGAATAAATTTTATTTCCGTATTTTTACGTGTCGATAACTTCCTATTTGCAAGTGGCCGATTGTTTACCGGTACATTTAATGCACATTTAACTGAAAAACCAATGTATATCAACTCAATTTTGCAAGTGAATAATAAGTTTTCTTAAAAAATCATGGCGTCATTGTAATGTAGTCATAACCTGCAGTTTTAGCTCTAATAACTCCCTTTAGAGAATCATAGCGCTAATTTTCACCCTTCTAACGCTTCCAGTGATTTTTGTTCCCCTAAAGCAACTCACAGCCACAAAAAGCTCCTATTTTCTTGTTTTTGAGGTTATAAGATGTAGTTACGTACTTATTCGTTTAGTATCCATTTTTATTGTGTAGTGTTTTTAAATGTTTTATGATAGTTACAAAAGCGGCTGTAAAATGGCGAATGGATTGAGCCTGCAAGGAATGACTATTGCTACTAAAGGCCTTAGTTACACTGATGATTTTTTTGTAACTATAGTATGCTTAAGAGTTTCTATTATTTCTATAATCAAACTTATAGTAGTATAATAGTGGTTACTATAACTATAACCTATAAAAGTTACAATGGAAACCACTGTACAGCTGTGAGTGGCAGAATGACCTTCGTAACTCTCATATAAAGGTGTAAGTGGTAAATGAGTTCTACCGTGGACTACTGTGAAGGCTAGGGTAGTATTTGATTCAGCTTATAGCACCTTAAGTAACTTTTATAGCTATAGACGTTTACGGATGCAGATATGCAACTTTGAACTGCTTTTTGAACCCTTAAAGCGCTATTTTACAGCCGAAAGTAACAAAATAGGCTGCAATTTCCACTAATGTGCTCGTTGGGTTTAAATTCACCATTTAACCAATTTGAGTATAGGGTCTCGAACCTATCTGGCTTTCTTTGAGCTTTGGTCCATTTCTGGTTGCAACTTAATATTAGATTTTTTTGAATACAGTATTAACGTTTAACAAGTTAACGTCAGTTTCCGATATTTGAAAGTTGTCCAACAAATATTTTTTTGTGGTCTGAAGTACTTTATCCCTCTTATTTATCCTCTTATTATTTGATCACAAAGATCTCGTCGAACACAAACTAACTTTGTCTGTTAATTGTTATTGAAAAGAAGTATCTACCACAACAGATAAATAGAACTTACGCAGCAATATAATTATGTAGTTTATCATACTTGTGGTTAAGGATATCACCACAAGCAAAAGTGCCATGGGAAGATTCTTTCAAATATAATAGTAGTCTATTGATTTGAAAATGTATGCTTCTATCATAGAAATGGAAAAAAACAAGTAGGACATCAAAATATAATAATTAAATATAATATTTCATAATAAAAAAGAAGAACCCTAATTTACAGGGATTTTTTATTTTCCCCCGATTGACATTATTGCTTCTAAATCACCACTAGCGCAAAAAACGCGCATTTTTTTTTTATCCTCATATTACCGAGTAAGGTCTCTAATATAGTGATTAACTTGACACCGGCAGCTTTCGGCAACAAGGAAAACTCCAAGTGAAATAAACAAACACAAAATTTTCTTTAATTCACTAAAAAAATAATAAAAAAAAAACAAAAATATTTTTTTACAAAAACCGATCGTGGTTGCAAAGTGTACATTCTAAGCTATCATCTAATGATGATGTATAACACTAACATGCTTCCTTGGAAAACTTCCGAATAATTTTGTTTATTTTGGTAATTTAATCGGCATGAAAACATTTATGCCCAATGTTTGGGGTTCATTTTATAAATGTATAACAAAGTCATTTAATTATTCTTTTTTTGGAATTTATTCGTAAGTTCCATCCTTTGAGAGTATAAAACCATATAGAAATCTATAGATTTACGACTTTCGTCAAAACCATTTTCTAGATGGAAAATACTGTTTGGTCCCATAGTGCGGCGGTCAGGGCTTTAGAGAGAGGAATAGGATACACGCCGAGTCCAGGAGTACCGCTTTCTGAAGCAAGTTCTTGATCCAGACGCCTAACGAGAGCCTCCTAAGGTGTTCGTCGGTGCTATTGGCTGAGTCAACTATAGGTACAATGATAGCCGATTCCACATCCCACGTGTCGACAATCATAGCGCGCCTCATGATTCAGTCCAACACCACTATATCAGGCTTATTGGTTAATAGTTCTCACTACTCCTGGGAAACAGACTTGATCTCTAGGAGAGGTAATGGGCCGTAATCCACCACGCAGCACCAGTGCAGTTTGGTGGATTTTATTTATATGTTCGTAACATATAGAGAATAGACTGAAGGTGGGAAATTCATCTAGAATACCAGCACGCCTACAAATAACAGTATTGGCTTCTTGAACTGAGAAATTCTCTATGAAAACGGTACCTGAAGAGAATTTTCCAGACCGATAACACACTGAATTCCCTGGCACTGTTGCTATTAATACCTGTCCAACTTCAAAACATCTACGTAGCTTCTAAATTAAGGCGTGTACATATAAATTGCGTCTGAAATCAATGAACCCGAGCCCCACTGAGCTGCGAAAATCATTTCCTTTCTATTTTTGATAGCTAGAACATTACGTGCCAAACCGCGGGACTACGATGCACTTTACGCAGCATACATAACGGTCCGATAAGATTTAATTACACTTTGCCAAACATAAAAGCCTTGATTTTTTCAAAGATGTAAATTAAACGTAACTTGCTATATATTTTAATAATCTTAAAATAAAAAACATTTATTCGTAAATATAGGTGATAATTATATACAAGATCTTAAAAATTAGGTAGTGAGCTATGTTTTGTGTATTGACATACAAATTATTAAGAAAAAAATATTATACTATTAAATTAAAATATAAATTCGTCACAATATAATAATATTGTGACGAATTTGCTAGCTAGAAAATGCTAGCAAGTGAAATTTTAATATTCATAATAAATTTCATTTCATGTGAAAACGTATAGTCAATTCAGAAGATTAACATTAAAAATAAAATAAGTAAGAAAACCGGTCAAGTGCGTGTCGGGCCACGCGCAGTGTAGGGTTCCGTAGTTTTTATAACAGCCAAGTGCGTGTCGTATTCGCTGACTGATCGTTTCGTACCATGCTCTAACTAAAAGCCAAACATGACTACCTGACTAATTTGACTTCCTATACAAATCCTCACCTGATCCGACAATTTTTTATTTGAAAGTTTCACGGAAAGTTTCAATTTTTTTTAGAGATTTGTATAAAACTTGTCATAGCCGGTGTTTTGAATTCAAATACGGACACAGAGCTACACTACTCAATCGTCACAAGAAGCTAGCACGATACAACTGGCGCTTAGCGCCATCTATCGACATTTCTGTAGAGATGTTCGAAATTTTCGAGTCAAATACAATTGGTCGACTATTACTCGTAAACTTGTAAAGCCCACTTATGTGTGATAGTTTTCCTTTAAATTTCGTTATATATAGGTACTACTGCCGTGACATTTGAATTTCTAACTATAACCGTTTAGTTGACAGAGGGGGGGGACACTTGACGCTAACGAAAATTGGTACTTTAAGGCTTGATAAATCACGAACGGTTTACTTAATCAAAAAACGGTCTTACCAAACCCCTAATATTTTTGAAAGACCTATCCAACGATATCCCACACTATGGGAAGAACGAAAAAAAAAATGATCATCCCACTTTACATGTATGGGAGGTACCCTATATAATTGTTTTTTTCAAAATTTTATTTTACCACTTTTTCGGCGTCATTAACGTGTATACTCATGCCAAAGTACAACTTTCTAGTACCAATAGTTTTTGAGCTAAACCGCGGACAGACGGACAGACAGACGGACATGGCGAAACTATAAGGGTTCCTTGTTGACTACGGAACCCTAAAAATATATTAAAAATGTCAAGTATAAGTAAAAATGCCAATATTGTAAAGTTACAGAGATTCGTCATTAAGAAATTCACCTTACTAATATTATAAATGCGAAAGTTTGTGAGGATGTATAGGTGTATGGATGTTTGTTACTCTTTCACGTAAAAACTACTGAACGGGTCTGAATATTCGGTGAGTATATAAGTAGTTGACGTCCCGGAATAACACATAGGTTACTTTTATCCCGGAATTCTCACGGAAAACCCTCCCACACGAACAAAGTCACGAGTAGAAGCTATTATTTAATATTGTATGATTTGTTACCATTAACTTACCATTGTAAGTTTTATAATAATATTCTACACTGTAATTCACCCGCGACTTTGTCCGCGAGGATTTCGTTATAATTTTGATTAGCCAATAGCACTCGCCAATAAAGCACCTTACTACCAATGATTTTTTTTTAGAATTGGATCATTAGTTCCATATATTACCTCCTACATACAATCTTGCAAACATACTAACAAATTTTACCTCTTTTTAATATTTATGTTAGTATAGAAACATCAAGATGTGTACTTGATTGTAGTCATTGATGACGTTTTACAAAATGTATATTCACATTTTAAAAAATCATTTAACTTTTTAATTATCCTTTTTCATTACAGCTGCTGTCTTCCATACATACTCCCTGCTTGACCTGTATCTTTTGGTGTCAAAAAATACTAAAAATATGCATTTAGGTAGTTACTGAAGTCATATTTTGTGAACCTCAGAATTGTTTGAACTGAACAGAACATCCGATTAATTCCATTTCTAGTCAAGAAAAACATATAAAAATTGTTAAGTGCGAGTCAGACTCGCCCATGAAGTGTTCCATAGTAACAATGCAAAATAACTTGGTTTTAAATAGTGTTTGCATGAAATACAAAGTTATATTTACGGTTTTAGAAAATGTGCTATCTCAAAAACTGCTGACCCGATCTCGTTCAAACAAATTTTCGTTGAAAGTTTTTATTAAGATCTACAGATGTTTATGTTATTGACAAGGCCACCTGTCCTGACACAGTTAAAACCATAGATATAATCTTATATTTCTAGGGTTAAAACAGTACTACTACACTCTTTCGGCATTTCCATTTTGACACCCTATAAAATTCAATAAAACCGTGAATCCACTCCGAGACTGGGTGAATAAATGGAATATTGGCTTTAATGTTCTGCCAATTAGCTCCCCCGGACTGTACAACCATACTCACTCTCTTTACCCCCATAAACAGTCTGACAGACGATGTACATACGATAAATTATGTGCATATTGCAGATAATTTATCGTTTTTTGATCTTTCGTTCATATTCTGTATTTTTACACTTGACTATTGTAACGTGGTTATTAGAAGTGAATTGAACGTGACTGTCATAGATTTTCACATCTCTGGCCTGAGCCCTGAGGTATTCTTACTTGCAAAATAGGATCAAGAGATTTTTTAATAATTGCAAATTACAAGAAAAAGGATTTGACTATCTAGAGAGAAATTATGAACCATCTTCAGAAACTACAGCTGTAAAAATGTTAGAGAAATTGAATCGTAATAATAATATGATTATGCAAAACTCAGTCATTAACCGTATCATGTGCGCCGACCGTTACACTGAGCTTATTAGACGAATAACTTACATTCTAAATTGTACCCTCGTTTGGATGTTGTTAGTACCATTTTAGGTTGGACTGTTCTAACGTTAGGTGCAATATGCTATTTGCATTCAAAAACTTCCAATTAGAGTTTTTTTGTGTCCAATTAACATGTGCACATAATTTATTATTACGGAGTGAACATTTTGAGAAAGTATTGTATAAAGCAAATGGCGAAAGTTTCGGCGTTCATTACATAAGATTCAAAGTAAGTGCTTTGATGAACACTAATCCTATTCAATATTCCGTTCCTGCGCGGTAAGTTTGCACGTCCTGTACTGTATCTTCTCCATATAAATCGCATGAGTATATCAACGGGTTAACTATACTATATCCAATATCGATAATCAATACGATATCTTGTCATATGTGTGCATTCAATAAAACATCAAGTAAAAACATTACGAGACATGTCATAAAGTCAACTGAGTGAAATTGATTGCAAGCACCGCGGCGTACAGTCGAGAACGAATACGCATCATACAGTACAGTCAGGTGGTCGTATCGCCAATTTATATCGTTTGACAATGCTGATGATGGAGCAATCAGTCACTATGACTAGACGCGAACGCTTTGTCACACATCACTCTGAGATGTTACACCTGCGTCGGCCTGCCAACCTGCATTCTAGTTGTGAAAGGGATGCCCACAATCACCTCATTATCACTCATATTTAAATATGCAATCCGTTCAAGATAATTAAATTTGTAGAAAAAAGAAAGGCCAAACAAGGTATCTTTGCTATTAGTTTTTGAAAATAGTCTAAACGTATTGTCAATACCGGGAGTTCGCAAAGCGGTAACAAGCTCTAGCGAATAATGGCTATGGCACTCCATACGCCTGAAAAGTCGGAAAACTTACTGAAATGTGTCACACCACATACAAGCAAGCATTCTAAGGAGACAGTGCATCCACCAAGTCCATTCGTTGCACCAGCCAGCTAGAAAATCTACCACCTGGAAATAAGCTCCCATGGCTGACCAGGAAGGTTTTAAATAGACTCCGGATCCAGGTTGGTCGAAGCAAATTTTCTTTGCTTCGAGTAACCTGCTCAGATGGAAATTTATAGATGACTCTGCCATCATGCAAATCATGGCGCTCTTGATATCGTGCCATATCCTGTCTCCATATATACATAATTATCCTGTGGATTGCTCACTAAAGGAATTGAAGGACCCTTCCGTCGCTGCCAGTTCTGGGCCGATTCCATCTCGTTTCCCATCGACTCGCTAAGATCACAATAATCACATAAAAAGATGACGTTGACAGTAGCCACCTACTCACAACCGATGACCGCAGAGTCACGGCGTGTATACGAGTAGCGATACTTTTAGTGGGCGATATCTCTTATGCATTGTCACAAATGAAATCAGCAATATTAGATCAAGCTAATAAAAATAACTACAAAGTCAATGAAATAGCACCATTGTTCTCAATTGTGATGATACACTTGACAGTATTTATGCATCGTACCTCACCAGTGATAAAAATAATTAAATCGTTAGTCACACTGACTTCCATGTCGAGCTTAATTTATGTATGTTATCGAGATTCCTTTTAGAAAATGAGATGGAGCTATCAGACATTAGAACGCCGACCATTTTGAGCCATTATGAGCAGGTACGTAAATGGTATCATTACCATAACAATAATCATTTAACATTCAATACATTAAATGTTGTTCAATGACTATTTTTATGATAATGAAACTAACTGCCCGCCCCGCGATTTCGTTCTCGTGGGTAATTTTACCCGCTAAAATCGCCGTCCCGTGGGAATTTCAGGATAAAAAGCCTATTATGTTCTCCTATAAACTCCTCTATCTTCCAGTGAAAGTCCCGCTAAAATCGGCTCAGCCGTTCCAGAGATTAGCCCACAAAAACCTTTAACTCAGTTTAAAATCACAGAGGCATTTAAATTTTACTTATATGTATATACTTAAGTATCTTAACGGGAAGGTGTATAGATTATAGTTGTATTTCAGAACATCAGAACTTAAGAAACTAAGAAAACACACATTTGTACGTAGCGTGACGTCATTTTCCCACGACAAAATTATCTCTGACTCTCACTGATAAATTACACTATTATTGAGTTCCATGATCAAGTTTTATCCCGGAATAATACCATTTCCCTGGGGTTCCTCGCAAGGGCATTGTCAGCCAGTCATGAAAAAGCAGAAAGATCTTAAAAGATCACACATTACTTAGTTACTTTGTTCATAGATTAATTGGCCAAAGAAAAGAGAAGGCAGCAGCAGGTTGTGCATTATAATAAGACATCTGCCGGGGTTGCGGGAATGTTCTGACGAGATACCGCGGCCCCGGAAGTGAACAGGTTGGGTTTTTAAGTCAGGGCGGCAATAAAAAATATCTTATCTTTCTTACTAATCTATACTTATAATAAATCTGTAGAGAGGTCAATTCTGTACATGAAATATATTTCCAAAATAACTATCTGGGGGTGATTAGGGATCGATACTGATGCCAAAAATGCAATCAGTAAATTTTTTGTCTGTCTGTCTGTATAACCGTTATAGAAACAAAAACTACTTGACGGATTTTAACGAAACTTGGTACAATTATTTTTCATACTCCTGAGCTGGTTATAGTATACTTTTCATCACGCTACAATCAATAGGAGCAGAGCAGTGAAGGGAAATGTTGGGAAAACGGGAGAAGTTACTCCATTTTTTAAGCTTCCGTCGCGTGCAACCTTAATGGTTAAAGCTACACAGAAATCATTTCATGTCGGATATTCTCCTTAAAATTATATAAAAAATATCCCACGACAGCATATGTCTATGTTTTATGGTTGACTCACAATAACACGTGTAACTTCCGATAGCTTAGCAGTTCGAAGCTTTCTGATTATAATATTTGTCTACTCTTACGTTTATAACACTCTCAATCACCCCTTATTGAAAAAGTTAACATTAATAACTATTCCATAAAAATTAATCATATAAATCGGTATAGAAACACCAAAGTTATACATGAAATACGCTAATAATAAGCCATCGCGCTTGAATATTGAATCATGCTGTAAGGATTATTTTTGAGCGTCTTGCGGCCGAAGGTATAAAAATTGGCCAAGTGCGAGTCAGACTCGCCCATGAAGGGTTCCATAGTAACTATAATAATATAAAATAATATGTATATTTATATGACGAATAAAAAAGAACCTTAAATATTTCTTAAATCTAGCTTATTTACATTTTTACAACTACGCTAAATAACTTTGTTTTTCATAGTGTTTGTATGAATTACAAAGTTATATTTGCGGTTTTAGAAAATATGCTGTATCTCAAAAACTGCTGACCCGATTTTGTTCAAACCAATTTTGGTCGAAAGTTTATATTAAGATCTACAAACATATATTTTTTTTAGTTTTTTCACTCTATTATTATAGAAGTTAGAGGGGGGGGGGGGGGACACACACACATTTTACCACTTTGGAAGCTTATATCTGTTAAACGATTGACTTTATGAAAAAGTGGTTTTAGAAACCCTCATATCATTTTTAAAGACCTGTCTATAGATACCACACACGCATAGGTTTCATGAAAAAAAATATTTTCAGTTTTAGTTCCATGTATGGGGAGCCCCCTTTATTTTAAATATTTTTTAAATTTTTTCTTAAAATCGGAAAGCGGTTCACAGAATACATCTACCTACTAAGTTTCACATGTATGGTCTTAATAGTTTCGGAATAAAATGGCTGTGACATACGGACGGACGGACAGACAGACAGACGGACAGACATATCGAAACTATAAGGGTTCCGTTTTTTGCCATTTGGCTACGGAACCCCAAAAAGGCGGGGCGTCCGAGCGCGAGCTTCTTCAGCTACCCCGTCCGATTACTATACATAAAATACTTTATTTTCAGACCAAAGTCCATACATTTACACATAAACAAAAAATAAACACACAAATCTATATATATAAAAGAAAGTCATGTTAGTTATACTATTTATATCTCAAGAACGGCTGAACTGATTTAGCTGAAAATTGGTAGAAAGGTAGCTTAGAACCAGGAGACGGACATAGAATATTTTTATCCCGGAATTCCCATGAGATCGGGATTTACGTGGGAAAAACCTCCCACGCGAACGAAGTTGCGGGCAAAAGCTAGTAGGTACACTAATATTATAAATGCTCAAGTTTGTGAGGATGGATGGATGTTTATTACTCTTTCACGCAAAAACTACTGAACGGATCTGAACGGAAATTGGTAAGACACATTGGTAGACAGTTAATATCCTGAAATATTACATAGGCTACATTTTATCCCGGAATTCCCACGGGAACGGGATTTACGCGGGAAAAACCACGAGAACAAAGTCACGGGCAGAAGCTAGTAATATCCATATTCCAAAGTCACAGCCATATAACTTTAACTAATCATACCTAATATGTAAATAAAAATATAGGCCTTGCACTTTAAGAGCACCGGATGAGCTTGTGACTCAGTATCTACATTTATACGATCGCTTTACGTGTTTTCCGAAGTAGGTATTGGAGAATCACAACAAAAACTACAACTGCAAAATTGGCCAAGTGCGATTCGCGACTCGCCTATGAAGGGATCCGTAGTAAGTAGTTTTAATAGCGTTTGTATAAATGACAAAGTTATATTTGCAATTTTTTAAATGTAGTATTTGTCAAAAATACCCTCAGCATTGTGGAACTCGACGCAAGGAGGAGGAAATGCTAGCAGAACCCGGTTATGTCATATGCATAACCAGTAGAAAGTTCTAACGGTGCCTTTGTACCCGACTGCGCAGCGTACAGGCGTGTGTTTTTCAGGTTATTATTCATAGTTTTTCATCGAGTTCTTGGATTAGTGCGGAAACATAAGGAGCGACAAAACGTGCGCACGCGCAGGTTTATCAGAATATATATTGTTGTGCTTAAATAATAAAGAAAGAGTCTTAAAATAATATAAAATAATCTTACTCCAAAAACAGAATCCAATTCCCTAATGAAATATCTCTTATGTGAACATTTTGAAAACTACCAAAATAAGCACCTATTTGTAAATCCAGCATTGTTACTAATTGCCACCAGTTTCTGTGTTCAAGCGGGGTTATCAAATTATACATAGTTTATTTATATTCTTAGCACAGTTTTATCTTATTATTATTGGCCAGAAAAATGAAAACTTACTATCTATGGACATGCTTGAGAATCTATTTATGTTTAAAACAATACAGGAAGCAAAACAAAACAAATTTGTATAATACCTATGTGTTTATATTATATTATAATTTGAGCAGTATGAATTGTTTGGACTTTAAAAGAGACTGGTCTCTTGAGTTTAATGTAGTCAGCTAGGAAACACCCGCCTCATCTAGTTTAAAGTGACCAAAAAGATTGACGTGTTATAGTGTGGCAGTTTGAGTGCTTTATATGGCCCACCCAAATGTCCTAACTTTGGTATTGTTCGTCAAATCGTTGAAGCTCCTTAAGATATAAGTTGAGCTACGCGATATTTGACAAATGCTTGCACTGCTTGGACGGGCCTGCTCAAATCTGTTTGATTGTCCTCTAAAGGGCGCCACAGACATTAACCTACATGGCTCTCATATGATTTGATCACTTCAGATTGTCTGGACTTTAAAAGAGACGTTGACCTCTGAGTTTGTTTCAGTGTTTCTTCTCAGAGTAGTCAGTTAGGAAACACTGGCCTCATCTAGTTTACATTTACGAAAAACAATGACGTGTAAAAGTGTTATTTTTAACCCATTTGCAAAATAAACATCATTATTTCATTAGTGTTATTTTTAACCTACACCTACAAAATAAATATCATTTATCATGGGGCGTTTAATTTTCTTAAAATAGTAGAAGTGTCTGTGGCGATTCTTACGAATATGAGTGTACAAATGAATCACACACGCGTCGCGGACTCGCACACGCACCCACGTGTTTATCTCCTAATAGCGAGTAGGCCAATAATAACTTCAATATTTATGTATTATTAAACAACCTAGCTTAATTTTTGACTGAGCGACCATGACAATCTATAGAGTCTGTATATGGTTTATTAACCGACTTCAAAAAAAGGAGGTTTACAATTCGTCTTGAACTTTTTTTTTTATGTAATTTACCTCATAACTCGGAGATGGCTGGACCGATTTGGAAAATTCTTTTTTTGTTTGAAAGGGTATACTTTCTAGTTGGTCCCATTGTCGTCACGTTTGGATCTGATGATGGGATCATGTAGAAATCGAGGGAACTCTTCAAATATTATAGGCACACCTCTTTTCGTTCGCGTTTTGGGTATTTCTTATAGTACCTTGTGCAGTTGCTCTCGAAAAGCACCATTTGTGGAAGTGGAACTGATGATGAAGACCACAGATGGCCACCGAAACTACTCCATAATAAGTATTTCGTTTATTGCGATTAGATTACTTGAATATGGATGTTAAGCACTTTATGCTCGTCACAATGCATATGGTGAAGTAGAGCTGATGGTGATGTACCAGGAGAACTCCTCAAAAATTAACGGCTCTGCACCGGAAAAAGCAATATTTTGTAAAAGGTGATAAGTAGTTGACATTTTGGCTTTTGTAACTAGATAAATTACAAACCGACCCACTAAAAAGCATTTAAAAAACTTTTTAGCAAAAAATAGAACCGACTTCCATATAAAAACACTACAAAGGCAAAAATAACTTTAATTTCGGAAGGCGGTGTCTTTCGTTTTGTATATATTTTGGTTTTTGACACCGCCTTCCGAAATTAAAGTTATTTTTGCCTTTGTAGTGTTTTTATATGGAAGTCGGTTCTATTTTTTGCTAAAAAGTTTTTTTTTTAAATAAAAGCTTCGTGTTGTTCTAATTCAAAAAGAAAAAGTTATAATACAACATTATTTCACTGTCACATTTAACAATCCATCTTACGCAGGTGTTTCCTTTTCTAAAGACATAAATAAATATGAAAAATACGGTTTTCCGCCCGCAACTCGTTAGTTAGTGAATCCAATTCCGCAAATTCTGAGTTTGCCACACACGTTAGTTGATACGTATGGGAACCCGCGTTCATAAAATGTGTTGGGAAAGAAATGGATTTCAATGAAAATTGGCCCTCAGTCCCCATTTTTAATATTTGTTCCACACAGGAATAGCTAATTTGTATTCGTATCGTATACACCTATAGTAACAGGCAAATGCACATAATTATAATTAAAATATTGAATTTGAATGGAAAAAGAAACTTTATACAATGTATATGTATATTACTCTTTGTTTACCCGCATCTACCACCCATAACCTCTTCATTTGTGTATTCCTTTTATAAGTATAATTAAATTAGATTAAGAAATTGTTCAGTTATAAAATTAATTTCTTCTTTTGTCCATAATAAAATTAACATAGCCTTAAGATGGATTGTTATTAAAAATATCGCCTGTGATGTCAGAATTAAACAATGTTTTTATCTCGTTTCTCGTTCGAATATTCCCGACAAGCCCTGTCGGGGCCCAACAATGCTGCTGACTGCTCTTTGAAGCAGGTGACTCCAGGCTGTTGGGATGTTGAAGATCAGTATGTTACTTATAACTATCTGACATTAGTAACTAGATATCTGTATAGGCATTCCAAGCATGCATTTTCAATCAATCAAATAAAATACAAAAACTTTGGCTTGAACCCAAATTATATTTCCGTCTTTCTCAAAACAGACTTGACCGGCGTTATTGTTACTGAATGCTTCCCTCCGCTTTAAAACTACTCGTCATCTGAACACTAAAAATCTTTATCCAGCTATTCGTAACTCTGAAACCCTCCAAAGTACAGACTTGCCTACGGTATCATTTAGGTACAAGATTAAATAAGACAATTTAAAACTTATTGGCGGGCCAGAAAACATTCACAAATGCTTGTGAATGCGGGTCGAGACTTACCACGCGCACGAACTGTGCATGATACACGCCTCGGACACCTATTGACGCGGGACTCGTCTCAAACTCTCAAGGGAGTGTCGCTAACACAATCAAAACAGACATATCGCGGTAACGGTACTTGACGCGTTCACTGGGCATGAGTTACAAACCTTTCCTGGCCAAAACCATATTCTGTCTTTCTCTCTTCTAGTCTAACAGGATGCAGCCGAGTATTAGTGTTTTACATGGAGCGACTGCCTATCTGAGCTCCATAACCCAGTAGCTGGGAAACACGATACCCTTGACTAGACCATTATCAGATTTACCGGCTTCTATCCGTAACGACTGTTAAAGATGTCAAAAGACAGCCGGAACTAACGTGTTTTCTGAGGCACAGGGTCGACACACCGCCAACTTCCAAACTTCGGACTACTACTGAGAAATTCCTTACAGAAAAACCCATTAGCACCTTTTGCCCGATCCAGGAATCGAACTCGAGACCTCGTGTTACCACTCGACCAACGAGGCAGTCAAATTCGGTGAAATAATTTATTTCAAATTAGTAGCACATAGTTTTGCATTATTTGTAACAAGCTTTTATTTAAATTGCCGAGTTAGTAAGTTAGTGCGGGCTCTAAATCTTGCAAGCTAAATTTGGCCCTTCGAGACTTCCGTAACATCTGTTAATTAAAATGTTGTACTCTGTCGAGCAACGTAACTTTTCGGGTCCGCCCATACGACTCGCTCTATCGGACTGAGCTCGCAATGATAAGGCGGTAACCGTAACACTATTACGCCTTTCTCTTTCACCATTTCATCAACTGCGTACTTTTGATAAACACTTCACTTGGAGTTCTTATAGACGCGTTCTCGACAGAACACAAAAACTTGCACGTGAACTACTCGCTAAGCGCTCGCGATCATGCCCATAGGTGTCCATACTAATGTTCCTAAGTGCACCTAAATGTCTGGACCCGTTTTAACAGCGGAGATTGAGAAACATTGGCTTGAGGTGCAGTGAAAAGTGCACGTCACAGCAGCAAACACAAACAGGTCACAGCTACCTAATGTAAGTGTGCTGTGCTCAGAGCAGATCAAAGCAAAAGGTTCTTTCAATCCACGTTGGTTATGATGAATCATCTCTCATTGGTTTCAATCATCAAATGAGATCACGTTATGGTGCTAGTTAACAATGTACCAAAGATAGATAGATATACTTTTTATTGTACACCATATTATTATCAGAAAACAAATAAGGACTTAACAACTAAGAGAGTAAGTAACGTGATCCTAGTCATCACCGGTGAAAAGACTTACGAGCTAACTTTCTTGGAAATCCATAATATAAATACGTGAAGAAAAAACTTCGCACCACTTTTTACGAAAATTACGCGGTCTGGGGAATATGACATTTAGCAAACAGAAAGGCTTATATGGAGAAGTGCAGAAAGCTAATATTTTCTATAATAATGCATTTTAAATAATTATGGTCGAATTTCGGCCACTCCTTAACTTAATTAGGTCTTATGGTTTGTATTATGACAATCACAAGTCTTTGAGAGTTATGAATGAAGTTTTCAGCTGTAAAACGGTTAAGCGAGATATTTTGAAGGCCGCCCTCCCCCCGGGCCCGTTGTTTCTGCAGTTACATACTTCCCTGTATTTTCACGTTATGCAACGCCACTCTCGTGCTATAAGCTGAGAACGTACATAATTCTTAATTATACGGTGTTGCGAAACTTCCTATGCAAGCGATTCGACATTAATCGGCAGGTTTTCATCGATGCCGGATTATTTAGTTTTTCTATCAGTTGTTTGCCGTCCAGCCATCACGCGCGATTTTTATATAAAGAAAACTAGGAATGTGGGTACAATTCACATTACTAATAAACTTATTATTTATATACCTCTAAGTAAGCTAAATATGCATGTGTCTGAAGTGGGTTCACGTTAATAGTGTAATGGGTGGGGTTTGAACCCGAGATCTGTCGATCACAAGTCCGACACCTTAGCCATTAGGTTATTGACGCTTCAAAATTTGAACATTTGTGCGCTGAGACACAATCTCGGAGCAGATAGCCATAGCGGGAATGTTCTAACAAGATACCGCGGCCCCGGAACGCAAGGGCAAGTGAAGGAGCAGGGTGGGTTTTTAGTCAGTAGAAGTCTGACACTTCCTTCATCATCAAAATCATCAAATAAGTTCTATTTGATGATTTTCCTGCCCAGAAAAAAAAAAAGATCAGATCGCCAGTGTTTGATAGAAAGAACTATAATAACCATTCCCTTCCTGTTTTTTCGGGAGACGAGGGCTCTATTATACCAGATCTAATTATTGCCTGTGACTTGGTTTTCGGTGGCAGTGGATATTGACTTACTTAATGTCCTAAGTCCCCTAGGTGGGGCAGAAGGCGTCTACAGTGCTCCGCCATCGCGTTCTGTCTTGGGCTACGCACTTCACCTCGGGCCACGTCAACCATATGTTCATTAACTCCACCGCTACCGAACGTTTCCAAGTAAGCTTTGGCCGGCCACGTTTCCATTTCCCCTTTGGGGTCCACTCTAGACTTTGTCTAGGGACGTGGCTGGGGCCGCTTCGAAGAGTGTGGCCAATCCAAGACCAATTGCGACGAGCGATCTGCTGTCCGATCGGTATCTCATGGCAGACTTCCACTAGGTATTCGTTAATTATCTTTTCTGGCCACAAGATACCGAGAATCTGTCGGAGACAGCGGTGGACGACGACCTGAATCCGACGCGTAATGTCCTTGGTAACCCTCCATGTTTCGCGCCCATATAGCAGGACAGTTTTTACATTGGAGCGAAAGATTTTAAGTTTCACTCGCCTTGTCAATTTCTTGGACCGCCATATAGGACGAAGTTGTGCGAAGGCTGCCCGAGCTTTGGCTATCCTGGACGTGACATCTTCTTCATTCCCTCCTGTACTCGACACGATACTGCCAAGGATATTACCTAAACTAATTATCTTCGTAAACCACAATCCCGTGGGTTAGTAGTTTTTTTCCAATACGTAGAACTTTGGCAATTTTAAAATAAATGGATTTGATAATTGTTATATTCGTAAATCTTTTTCTTTCTCCATCCTCACAAACTTTCGCATTTATATATGTTATTAGTACAAAGGAATTAGGATGTATGGGGAGTCTCACTGTACTGATATGCCAGTGCATTTGACGAGAATTACCATGTGTGTTGACAAACTTATGTCTTTTATTACTTTGTTTATGACCGGATTTTCACTTAATGGGCCAGTATGCCAATATAATATTTGTAAAAACACGTCAAAATATTGATTATGTTAGCGAAGTAGAAAAAAATTTATCTTGAACATAGGGAATCATACCCCCAGAGCGCAAAGAATCTGGCCGCTGCGCTATTGGGGTCACCGAGCGAGCCAAATGAGCTAGTGCGATGAAATTGTGGCACAGTGCATGTTGCCACCGCGAGTTATAACTTATAACCTTTAATCAAAAGAAATAGGTTACTTTCCACTCGGGTGATGAGCTGTCATTGTAGCGATGAAGATGATACTTTCTTGAATAACAAATAAATCTTTAGTTACAACTCATAAATTGTTTTTATGCAATAACTGCGGCAGTCTCAGTAAGTTGAGAGAGAGCGAGAGCGAGTACTTGTGTTGGGACTTTCATACACTTCCTGTAATAGTATGCCTAGATTAATAATGGTGAGACGAATATAACTATACCAAAAATCATGTTTTTAACTTTAAAGAAAATAAAATATAGAAAAAATTTAAATAAGTAGCTCAGTGTGTGGTGTATGTGTCAGTAAAATAGCTCAATAATATCAACATTTTTAAGTGATCATGGAGATAAAAAATGTATTGAGTGTCAGTTGACTGTGAGAAACGATAATCTTTCTGGTTATAGGTAGGTTAAGAGTGAGAAAAATCAATCAGAAATTCAAGGTCAAAGAAAGTAAGGCATACTGCGATCCGTATGGAATTACAATGAGTTTTGAATAATTGTGATGGGCGGGAAAGGAATAACTAATCTTTATACGTACATAAATGCCAATAAACCTTTCATTCGAAACAATGAGCGCAGGAACTGAATGACTTCACATAATGCAATAAAAATAACAAGGATGTATTCCTTAAAGCCCGATTTACACTTCAACAAGTACAGTAGCCAGTTAAGAACTCCGACAGTTAAGTAATAAGTCGTAAGTAGCGTCCAAACGTAGGCGAGTGAAGTGAGTAGTCATAAGTTGCCCGAGAAGAAAAAAAGAAAATAACACGTGTTCGCGGCCGCAATCTGCAAATTTATGGACTGTACTCAACGAATTAGGAATTAATTCGTTGACTGTACTAAACTCGCCCACTCCCGGTGCGGGAGACGCGAGAGAGGGGGCTACTTCGCACTGGACTCGCCGAAAAATAGGATCGCGATCTATTTAACTCAACTTAATCAACAACTTACTACTTAACTCGCTTTTGCCGTTCAAACTACAATAACAACTTAACTCGCCGATGACGCAAGTTAACTCGCTACTGTACTTATTGAAGTGTAAATCGGGCTTTATGTATTTAGGGTAATGTCATACCTGGGACATTTTTATGTCTATACTGTCCTCTGATACCTATTAAGCCTTTATTATAGATACATTGTAAAAATGAATCATGTTTTCAAAAGAGAAGAAGAAAAGAGTAACCGTGAAGTTTCTTGCAGGTTCTTCGCCATAGGAAACGACTAATTCAGAACCGGCACTAGCAGCTGCTTACGTTTATAAGTGCCCATGAAGGCTTATGTGAAATAAAATATTTTAAGTCTGGGTTTTGTATTCAAAGATCATCACGACCATTCGGCAATATTATCAGTCACATAATTTTTACCACTGATGAATGCGAGGTAACAAGTTGAAAAGGACATTGTTAGATTTTAGCCTATGAACCTATATGAATATAAATTATACGACAATTTTCATTTCTTTTTATACTGCTTGAAACATATTTTAGTATTCCACGGAAACTTGAAATAAATAAATTCAAAATAAAGAGTTGGGTCACGATTAACCAATGCATGGTGCCGTAAAAAATGTCTATTGACCAGCTAGTGTTGCCGATTTACGTGAGTTTTTTTCCCCGATTTCAGGAAATACGGATGGTTGTCAGGATTAAATCAGAAATTGATAAAATTCGGAATATTTCGGGTATTTTGAACGTATAGATGGAAATAAAAATAAAAATAAAATATTGAATGAGTTACGTTATTAATTTAACCCTAGTAAATAATATACATATAATCGTCAACTAATTGAGGACGGGAAATCCCCCATGCTTCTTCAGTCTAACGCTTTGTCTCATTCACTTAGTGAAGCTCACATTGGTTCAATTGACTGATTATTTAAGGATTTGAGTTGATCACATATAGGTACATAATAATATGAATTCAATAAATCAAATAGGCACTGTATCTTATTATTGACAATAAATAAATGAATATTTAAAAAAAAAATTAAAAACAAAAACCGAAATCGGGAATTTCTGGCATGGCATTCGGGTATGATAGCTTTTCGTAATTGGTAACACTGGTGTGCTTATACTTCACTTCGTTTGAATTTTTATTGCAACGTTCTTTTCTTTGCGATTTTATATGCGTTTTATGGTTTTTAACCGACTTCAAAAAAAGGAGGTTTACAATTCGTCTTGAACTATTTTTTTTTATGTATGTTACCTCACAACTCGGAGACGGCTGGACCGATTTGAAAAATTCTTTTTGCGTTTGAATGGGTATAGTTTCTAGTTGGTCCCATTGTTACGAAATCAGGATCTGATGATGGGATCCTGGAGAAATTGAGGGAAATCTTCAAATATTATAGGCACACCTATAGCGTTTTGGGTATTTCTTATAGTACCTTGTACAGTTGCTCTTGAAAAGCACCATTTGAGGAAGTGGAACTGATGATGAAGACTCCAGATGGCCACCGAAACTACTCAATAATAATTATTTCGTTGATTGCGATTAGATTACATGAACATGGATGTTAAACACTTTATGCTCGTCACAATGCATATGGTGAAGTAGAGCTGATGTTGATGTACCAGGAGAACTCCTCAAAAATTAACGGCTCTGCACCGGGAAAACCAATATTTTGTTAAAGGTGATAAGTAGTTGACATTTTGGCTTTTGTAACTAGATAAATTACAAACCGACTCACTAAAAAGAGTGAAAAAAAACTTTTTAGCAAAAATAGAACCGACTTCCATATAAAAACACTACAAAGGCAAAAATAACTTTAATTTCGGAAGGCGGTGTCTTTAGTTTTGTATATATTTTCGTTTTTGACACCGCCTTCCGAAATTAAAGTTATTTTTGCCTTTGTAGTGTTTTTATATGGAAGTCGGTTCTATTTTTGCTAAAAAGTTTTTTATTCTAACAACTTTGGCTTGATAACAGACTCTGATCAGATTGCATACTTGGTAGACTCGTCTGTGTATAAAGGACTCTGTGAATCTTACTACCTAGCTATTTTCGGACTTGATTTCGATGAATTGATTATTTTTTATCTTCAAGTGTCCGTTAGTAAAAATTTATTCACTATGATTCCATAAAATATTTAGAGTCTATCTAAGTCATTTTCGATTCAAACGATTCTTAGGCGTGACATGTATGGAGCCGGAACAATATCCTTTGTGGATATAAAAATACACTAATGTCTTTGTAATGATATTAGCAACAACTAAGACAGAAAAACAATATAAGGGTTTATTATTATACACATAAGAAGATAAAAAAAATATTCACGCAGATCTTTATAAAGAAACAAAGAATACGTTCATATTATCTTCGCGCTATTATGAGGTAAGCGGTTAGTGCCTTATGCGGATAATAAAGCCCTTGTACGTTATACTGGCTTTAAATAACCGGTACTCCAGTTCCGTAATGAAATAAGCCTGTGAAAGGTTTCCATACCACGTCGAAAAGCTGTCGTGCGATCAAGGAGCTCTATCAGGTATCTTAGGAGCCAGCTGGGGCTTAAAATGGCAAACCCTCTCAACTCAGTTGAGCACTGAGCTAAATGGCGACGACGCGCTGGCGGACAAACTAAACAGCCTGGCTCATCGGTGAAACGTTGCTGGCCTTTCGATCTTCTACAGAACGTAACGAAGGAATGGAGAATGTGCGTAGCAGCTCCACGACCTGCGCACAGCCAAGGTGTGGAACTCTCTGCCACCTAGAGTTCCCAATCACATCTTTTTTTTAAATCATGCAATGTAGCTAGTGTTATTGACACTAGCTACATTGCACATTGCAAGAAAATGACGTAAAGAATTTAAAAAAATGGTTACTAGCTCTCAGTCAGCCGCAATCCATGAGTTGCCTAGTGTAAACAGATATCTTATTGTTTATTATTTAGTCTAGGGTGTTTTTCAAGTGAAGTGTTTTTCTAATTAAAGTTTATTCTTTTCTCTACACATACACTATGATGGTATATCTACAAAGATACTTAAAGCAGTAGCCCATGACATATGTAGCCACCTAAGCCATATTCTGAATCTTAGCATAAGTGCAGGTATTTATCCCGATGCCTTAAAAACTTCCATAATAAAGCCATTATTTAGGAAAAAAAATAGAGACGTCATGGAATGTTATAGGCCCATTGCACTTATTCCCATAATATCAAAAATATTTGAAAAGTACATATATAATGAGATATATAAATACATAGAGAAGAATAACTTATTGTGTGATGAACAGAAAGGATTTAGAAAGGGTAAAACGATAAATATGGCCATATATGATTTTATACGTGGTGTCATTAGAAATATGGATGAACGTAAACCAGTATGTGCCATATATTGTGACATGACCAAGGCCTTTGATTATGTACATTATAAGACTCTCTTGAATAAACTTGAGGCATATGGTATCAGAGGAAATGTCTTAAATTTAATGGAATCATATTTGCGCAACAGAAAACAAATAACTGAAATTCATAGATTTAATAAAAATAATCATGAAGAGATATTTCGATCATCAGAACGTGAAGTTAGCTATGGGGTACCGCAAGGGACCGTGGTGGGCCCTTTAACTTTTATATTATATATTAATGACCTCCCAAAATACATAGATCAACCCGTGACACTGTTTGCTGACGATAGTACCATAACTATACCATGTAACAATGTAGATTTATATGAAACCGAAATAAATAATTCCCTAGCGTCGTTTATAACATGGTTAGACGATAATAACTTAAAAATTAACCTTTCTAAAACAAAAGTTATGCATTTCAGTCAACGTATGCCGAGTAAAAATCTCAATGTTAATTTTAATAATCATATTATTGACGAAGTTGAAAGCACAACATTCTTAGGTTTGCAAATTGATAAAAGTTTGAACTGGAAACCACATATAGACAAACTTTGTAAAAAACTAAGCAAATCAGCATATGCTTTACATTCATTATCAGCGAGAGTTTCCACGGATGCGCTTCTTACTGCCTACTACGGTATTGTCGAATCCCATCTTCGATACGGGGTTATATTTTGGGGAAATTCCACTGATAAAGAAAAAGTATTCAAGGCCCAGAAACGGTGTCTCCGCTCGATGTTCAAACTGAAAACTACGGATAAGGTACATCGGGTATATAAGGCCCACTTTTATTTATATTAAAATATCTTTAAGAACAGTTGAGCTAATAAGAAAAATGCATGTTACATTAGTTCTTTCATTTTTATGTTTTATTGAAACTCATACAAATATAGTAAAGGATAACGAAAATAAGTACTTTTCAACTATTTTAAAAACATCCGCTTTGGGCCTTATTAAACGCTATAAGGATATAAAGGCCCACTAAGGAATTGTATATTTTGAGAGAAATAAGACGTTTTAAATATTTTTAACACTAGGCATAATCATAATTTGACCTTTGGAAACTTAGCATAAGGAATATTAACTTAAATTTTAGAAAAATATGGCCATGGGCTTTATTAAACTAAACGAACTTAAAAAACGTAACATTTACTCTTAAATACAAAGCAAAAACATAATAAAAAAATATTTAGATAGAGCTCGATCAACATAAACTTTTTATCAAAAAATAAATCAAATTTCTCATGCTATCTATATTTTTTGGGCCTTATTAGACTAAGGGCTTTTACAAAAATCAAAACATTTACTTAATTCTAATCAGTACTGAAAAATAAGTGATTGACTTAGCATTTCTCACTTTCTAACTTATTATCACACTAGGAACTTGTTTCAAATCAACCTTATTATTAATATTTACCTTAAATTTTTTGTTCCTTATTGGTTAAACTGCTACAAAATTATGATGAATACAAAAAAATATGTGATTGACTTAGCATTCCTCACTTTTTAACTTATTATTATACTAGGAACTTGGTTCAAATCAGCCTTATTAATAATAAAGAACTGAGATCCATACAGATTACTAAAAGAATCATTTTAAAAATCTAAACGAAACGATGCAATTAGGACAAATAAAATCTTCATAATCTTCTTTAGTCAAACCAACACATTCTTCGTGGTACCATTTATGACATTTTAAGCAAATTCTCATATCTTCTTTTCTATCTAACTTGCACGCATGACAAAACCAGTTTTCACTTCGATTTGTCTTCTTTCCTTTATTTTTCTTAGTTTTTTTATCAACTTTCGTTGCTTCTTTCTTACTCTTTTTAATAGACACATTCTTTACACCTTTTCCTTTTGTTGCTAGACATTTTCCTTTCTTTAGCTTATCATCTTTATTAATCGAATCGTTCTTTTTCTCAAATAAATCTTTAACTATTCTCTGTCCTTTGTAGTTAAGAGCTTTGCGCCGTGGATGTGTTTTAATAACAGCAAAGTTAGGTGTGGGAATCAGTTGCTTGAAAGTCGTTGTGCAAGATTTTTTACTTTGTATGTCAGCCAATGGTAAATCATCGTCATCTGAATAATCAGGACTTCTGATCCTGTTTTTCACTGGAGTTTTTTCTGATTTTTGTTTAAAACCATTGTTTTCAGTATCTGAATCACTATACGGATCAAAAGCATTGACACCTCGGAGATGCTGAAGTAAATCTTCAATAGGCAGTGATCTTGATGATACAGAATCTGAATCTGAAAATGTTGTAGGCATACAGGCTCCAGAAGGTCCTGGAACAGGTGATTGTTCTAAGCCTACAACAGACTTTTCAATATTTTCTTCATTTTCTGCATCAGAATCCAGTGAAGAACTATAATCAACTAACCGTCCAAGAAATGGAAGTTCATCTTCAACTCGTGGTTTGGTGGAGCGGGATTGTGGCGAAAGTGCAACTGGTTCTAGGCTAATCAATAAAGATGGTGAGACCACGGCATTGCTTGAGTCGATATTAGCTCTTGCATCTTCAGCATTAATATCATCTATATCTGAATCACTTTGAGAATTCAAATTTGTGTTGAAATCAGGGTTGGGCATAGTTATGTGGTCTGTTGAGTCTTCAGCGTCAGTTACGTCTGTATCCGAATTGTTTAGACGTTGCAAGTTCATGCCAGAATCCACGTTGCCTGTTGATGTGTGAGCTACTGTTTTTGTTAATAAGGAGGGTGCATAGGCGTCCTCGGATATGGCGTTCGGGTCGAAGGGATATAGCCCTGTTGCCTTAAAACCATTCATTATATTTTCAGGTGTCAGACTCTTTGCCCAGACTTTAGTAAAAATTGCATTAAAGCGAGCTTTATTTAGTTGTTTGGTAGGATTGTGGTACATAAATTTCATTACCTCTTGGTCCCAGTAATTTTCAAAGGATTTATTTACCGATTTATCCAACGGTTGTAGTTCGTGGGTCGTATTTGATGGTAGGCAGTAAAGAATTATATCGTTTTTTTCCGCTGCATCTACAATGTCGTAATCAAGATGACAGGAAGCTCCATCGAAAATTAATAAACATGTACCCGGTGATTTAAATTTTCCTAAATGTGCAATAAAATCAATGAATAGTTGGGTAGTCATGCTACCCTTGGGTGCCATTTTGACTAGTGTTCCAGGTGGTAGATTGTCTTTTAATTCTTCCTTTAGTCGTTTACCTTTGAATAGTATCATTGGAGGGATGACGTTTCCTGAGGCACTAACGCAAGCAGCAATTGTCACGTTTTCTGCGTGTTCTTGTGCTATCATGTGTACTCTGCGATTACCTTTTTCTGCCAAAACATTTTGCTGGTGATGAATAGTCAGTCTGCATCCCTTTTCGTCTATATTGTACAATCTCTCTGGATGGTTTGGAATGTCAAGCTCGTCATATAACTTTTTCACCTCTTGAAAATGTTGTTGCACTATGGGCTTATTCAGTTTTTGTGCTCTTGCTGGATTCATGAATTGAGCTTTGCGCTTCGATATATTTGGGTTACGTTTAAGAAACAATTGTAACCAGTCCCTACCAGCCCTGCCAGTTTTTTTATTGAAATTGTTTTCTATTCCCTCTTTTTCACAGAATTTGAAAGCCTGTGTTCGAATCACTTGAGGAGTTAGTGGCATACCAATTTTGGAAAACTTAATGATTCTGTCAACTAAATCTTTTTCTTGGGATTTTGACAATATTGGGTCTCTTCCCAACTTTTTTGTAGTTTTTCCAGATTTCAAATGGTTTCGAAGAGTCCTGCGAGGTATTTTGTACCGGGTAGCTGCTTGGCGTTGAGTAAGTTCCCTATTAATGACAGCAGCCATAGCTGAACATAAACTATCCTCTGTCCAAAGACCCCGTCTTTTTTTAGCTGGCGGAGAAGATGACATTTTAATCTAAAAAAGAAGATAATTTAATTTAGGTTCTTCAATGAACTCAGGTGACATAAAACTATAATGATTCTAAAATAAAAGAGGGAGAAATAAATAATATTGAAGGTATCAAATAGCATAATTAATATTTTTCTAGATATTTTGGTTATTTTCTATGAACTTTGATTGCAGGTACGTAATTTGCTTTATAATAAAGGTGTAATAGAAAAAAAATAAAAATAATATGACACATTATAATTTTATCATAACGTAAAGGTTTGACCTCATACGTCATATAAGGCCCGGGCCTTGTTACCAGGCACCGCTCTGGGCCTTATAAGCCGAAGGTACCTTTTTAAATTCTAAGACTAAATAACATATAAAAATTGCAAAATAAAAATGTTCTTACGGTTTCTCTTATAGCTGGATATATCCTAGTCTCGCCAAATTAGAGAAAAAAACTGTTTGAATAGATAAACTTACTGAAAACTGTGATTAATTTGTACGGAAAACATTAGGAGGCGCAGCCGCAACCGTTCACTCAGACAACTTTAACGCTACTGACAAGATGGCGGCGCGCACGAATGCAGACGCCGTTGCCAGCTCGCTATGTCTGCAACTTCTATGTGTGCGTGAATTGTTGAACTGTTTTGGTTATCCAAACTGTTATTTTTGAACACTGGGCCTTTTTCCCAGCTGGGCCTTATACCCCTGAACTACCTTAGTTGCTATCCATATTTCAACAAGCACAAAATCTTAACTTTGCCTTGTGTTTATATTTTGGAGATAGCTGTGTTTGTTAAATCAAACCCAGATTATTTTGAACGCGTAAATGATTTGGTTGCACGAAATAGACGCGACAATAGTGGACTGTGTGTCCAAAGGGCTAAGACAACACTGATGCGCAAAAGTGTCTGCTGCATGGCACCGAAAATATTTAATAAATTACCCAAAGCTTGGAAAGATTTAAATATGTCATTATTTAAAAAGAAATTGCGAAACTTTTTAGCAGACAAGACTTATTACAGCATTTCGGATTTCTTAATGGAAAATAAAATTTGTTAATATTTTGGCACTTCCTATTAATTGTGATTTAACTGTGATGATTTATTATTCAATTTTAATTGTACAACCTAATTTTGACATTAAATTTTTGACATTCAACATTAGACATTTAACTTTTGACATTATATTTTGACATTTTTTATTTTTTTTTTGTAACATTTAATTTAATAATATTTGGCGCTTTTTATTAATTGTGATTAAACTGTGATCATTTATTATTCAATTTTAATTATACAACTTACCTTTTTGACATTATAGTTTTGACATTTATATTTTAACATTTAATTTAATGCTATGATTTAGATATTTGTTTTTTTTTTTTTTATTTTTTTTTTATATACATATTATCTGGTAATTATTGTTTAGTTATAATAATCGATTTTGCATTTGATTTAATTTATAATTTTTTGTTATTTAATTGCATTATGTAATTTACAGTTGAATTACTTTTGTGAATTAAATTATTGTACCTTTGCATGCCTTCTGGTAAAATATGGCTGAACTCACATTGTACCCTTACACCACATGTTATTGTACTACCCATATTTGCAAAATAAAGTATCTTATCTTATCTTATCTTATCTTACACATAGTTGCCTGTAAAGTAAGTGCCGCAAGTAGAGGTTGCCATCATTTCAATTAAATTTTCCCACTCCGGATGACTGAGCAAGGAAGACGAAATGCGCGCGCATCTTTGTTTTTTAAAGATATAAAATTTGTAAGTAATATAGAAGTCCATTTCTATTTTTAAGCATATTGTATTCATACAGAAAACTGTAAACATACGAGTTTGGCGTCTAAAACGCCACGTAGATACATACAAAGAATGACAGATAAACACATCACCCTTCTTTGCCTTACGCAGTCAGATAAAAAATAAAAAATTGGCCAAGTGCGAGTCAGACTCGCCCATGAAGGGTTCCGTAGTAACTATAATAATATAATTAATATGTATATTTATTGGACGAAAAAAAAACCTTACAAAGTTATTAAAACTAGCTTATTTACATTTTTTACAACTACGCCAAATAACTTTGTTTTTCATAGTGTTTGTATGAATTACAAAGTTATATTTGCGGTTTTACAAAATATGCTGTATCACAAAAACCGCTTACCCGATCTCGTTCAAACCAATTTTGGTTGAAAGTTTACATTAAGATCTACAGACATTTTTTTTTAGATTTTTACTCCATTATTATATAAGTTAGAGGGGGGGACACATTTTACCACTTTGGAAGCGTATATCTTTTAGACAAAGAACTTTATGAAAAGTGATTTAAGAAACCCCTATTTCATTTTTAAAGACCTGTCTATAGATACCACACACGCATAGGTTTCATGAAAAAAAATATTTTCAGTTAGAGTCCCATGTATGGGGAGCCCCCCTTTATTTTAAATATTTATTATTTTTTTTCTTAAAATCGGAAAGCGGTTCACAGAATACATCTACTTACCAAGTTTCACATGTCTAGTCTTAATAGTTTCGGAATAAAATGGCTGTGACATACGGACGGACGGACAGACAAACAGACAGACAGACAGACGGACAGACATGACGAAACTATAAGGGTTCCGTTTTTTGCCATTTGGCTACGGAACCCTAACAAAAGCGCTGGCAAATATAGCACCCTAATGTAGCCCCGAGTAAATATCGCACCATGCGTACCTACAGTGGGCGTAATTATATTGGTCTATGCGTTACTTAAATACTATTCACTGTTCAAAGAGTAACGCTAAGATCCATTCTCACTGAGCTCAGGATATCATTACACATGATTAAATAAAGCGTTAACACTACAAGTGTGTCGCCAATTGTCTTGTTAACTTACCACAAGTACTTGTCAGGGCTCAATAACGAGGAAGTGTGCAATCTCCAGTGCATTCTGACTACCGCGAGATGAGTGTTGAGATGCAATGCTGAATGTTATTTTGACCCTTTAAGACTTAGTGGAGGCGTTAAAATATTATCTAAGGTTGAAGATATTTATTTTTCTCAATAGAATTACATATTCACTTAAAGAGAAAAAAAATTGGCCAAGTGCGAGTCAGACTCGCTCATGAAGGGTTCCGTAGTAACTATGCTAAATAACTTTGTTTTTAATAGTGTTTGTATGAATTACAAAGTTATATTTGCGGTTTTAGAAAATATGTTGTATCTCAAAAACTGCCGACCCGATTTCGTTCAAACCAATTTTGGTTGAAAGTTTACATTAAGATCTACAGACATATATTTTTTTTAGATTTTTCACTCCATTATTATAGAAGTTAGGGGGGACACACATTTTACCACTTTGGAAGCTTATATCTTTTAAATGATTGACTTTATGAAAAAGTGGTTTTAGAAACCCTTATATCTTTTTAAAGACCTGTCTATAGATACCACACGCGCATAGGTTTCACGAAAAAAAATATTTTCAGTTCTAGTTCCATGTATGGGGACCCCCCTTTATTTTAAATATTTTTTTATTTTTTTTTCTTAAAATCGGAAAGCGGCTCACAGAATACATCTACCTACTAAGTTTCATATGTATAGTCTTAACAGTTTCGGAATAAAATGGCTGTGACATACGGACGGACGGACAGACAGACAGACAGACAGACAGACAGACAGACAGATAGACAGACAGACGGGCAGACATATCGAAACTATAAGGGTTCCGTTTTTTGCCTTTCGGCTACGGAACCCTAAAAACGACTACGTTTTAAAAATGTTATTTGCCAGGAAAAAATATAGTCATATAGGGAATCAAAATTTAAAATTGAAGCTACTAGTTCAAGTGAGGTATCATATTTAAGGGCTTCATGTGCATATTCCAAAACATACCTATTTATTTTTAACGACGCATAATTACTTCTTTAGAACTAAAAATATCGAAAAAATACCATCATTCAACAAATCCTCTTCTAGTCACATGCAAACCTTTGCTAGTAAATAAAAAAATAATGTTTTGTAGGCTGAAATGTATCTGACCACTGCGCCGAGCCCATAGCTTACAGTGGTCTGTAGTAAAAAGCACCACATTATGTAGTTATGTTTGACGTTGAACAGACATTGGGCGTCAAGGTTACCTATTGACTCATGGAAGGGATTGTCGAACTCTTAACCTCTCAAGGACCGCCATTATTACGTACCCTATATAAAAATGTACTCTGTGATTACGTCAACCATCCGTCAAGCACCGCGGGCGGGCTCTTATCGTAAGAAAGCGGGGCTCAACTTATACTGGTTTACTGGCATGTTTTTGTGCCGCTGGGGCTCTAGAGGTTAAACCGAAACTGCTCTTTGATAGAAGTAACTAGAGAAATTCCATCTAAGGGATCGAAAGGACTGCAATAGAAATAGAGTGACATTAAATAAGCAACATTGGTTTTGTTTAATAATTACTTAAACAAAACTAATGAAAACGAGTAAACAAGACAATAATACGGCCAACTCGAGTTGTAAATAATAAATATTAATCCACGCATCTATTATTACTAGTGGTTGCGCTGTGGTCAAAACCCAACCATAGTAGGTAAAAATATTTCTAAAGTATTATTATTTTGTTATTTCTTCTACAAAATATTAGCTTTCTGCACTTTTTATCCTTATTAACTTTATCTGTGCCAAATTACATAGTCACAAACTTTTTTTCTTTTTCTTCTAACTTTAACTTTTCTTCACGTATAGAATAGATAAAAACTTAGAATTCGCTTTTGACCGTTTTTTTTTAATAGAGGACATCATACTGCATATGCAAACTCTTTAAAAATAAAAGGTCCATAGGTCTTCGATTGTACTGCAGAGATTGCCATTATAGCTAACGTTGCGCCGCATAATTGGGATATAACCTATATGTTGCCCTACATATAACTTTCTCTATCTTCCAGTAAAAATCCCGTTAAAATAGTCTCAGCCGTTTCCGAGATTAACCCGGAAAAAGATTAAATAAAGATGATTAAATAAAAATGAATTGCCGAAATGTATGTGTTTACTACGTACGCATATCTTCTGGACGACTGCACAAAATCAGGACATGGTTAATATAAAAAGAAAAAGAAACTGGCGGTACGTAGTTGGCTGGGTTTGCTAGTTTTAAATAAGTTTGTTTATATTTTAGTATCGTGTAAATAACTAATTAATCAGAGCAGTGGTGGCCCAGTGGTTACGGGCGCAACTTGTGAATTGCAGGTCGTGGGTTCAAGCCCCGTCAGGCACATTACTTTGTGTAATTTATTTCATCACCGCAGTCTCAAATCGGTGAAAGAAAACATCGTGAAGAAACCGGAATGTTCTAGGAGCAATAGTTCGAAGACTTACGACATCCACCAACCCACACTGGGCCCGCGTGGTGGATCATAGCCCATTCCCTCTCATACAGAGGAGGCCTGTGTCCCTGCAGTCGAAACGTAATACGCTGAATTATTATAACTAATTAATTTACATGCCAACCACATACAACTTGGCCAAGGGTATTGTTGAACTCACTTGTTCCTTGTTCATACTAGTCTACAGCCAGAGCAAAACGATCGCTTATTTACATAAAACCCACATTGCGCTGTCTGGATATTATCCACCCATGCGCGCATTCCTAGTACGAAAAAATCAGATTTAAACCTGACCGTAACACATAAATACAAAATAAATGTGTTTAAGTTCAAGTGTAGGCCTGTGATTTCAAAATAACCATTTTTCTCTATGCTTATAGTTACATCAATGAAAACAAAGTTAAAACTTCGTTCACGTGGGAGGGTATTCCCGCGTAAATCCCGATCCCGTGGGAATTCAATTCCGTTATAAAAAGTAGCCCAGGTGATATTCCAGGATGTCAACAATCTACTTACCAGATTTCATTCAGATCCATTCAGTAGTGTTTGCGTGAAAGAGTAACAACCATCCATACATCTATAATTCTATACATCCATCCTCACAGACTATCACATTTATAGATTAGTAATATATGACAATTTTTACTCTGTTACAAAGGCTTTTGAACTGCATAAAAAGTGAACTTGGCTAATTCGTTCTAGTGTTGCCCAAACGAGAGTCTCGCAAGAGTCTTGCAATTAGCGATTATCCTATTGCTATGTAACAGACTCTGTTACATTGTTCTGAGATCTCAACTACCGTTTAATAAATAGCAATAGAATAATCGCTAATTGCAAGACTCTTGCGAGACTCTCGTTTGGGCAACACTAATTCGTTCAGTTGGCTTGCATTGCCAGACCTTCAATCTATTTCTAATTCGAAGATAAGATTTAGGCCGTGCGCGCACTTGCGGTAGTTCTACCGCACCGGTAGAATGACCGGGGCCACCGGTGACTCTACCGCACGCGTTTATTCCACCGCAGTGCGCGCGCTTCTATGACACTCCATACTTCACAGATTTTGCGTTTCCAAAACGCAACGCAGTGCGCGCACAGCCTTATTCTTAACTAACTATGCCTCGCTCGCGTGGGCTTATATTTACCAAAAAGCATTATATTGTAGACAGAACACATCTGTGCTACTGGACTGCGCTTCACCATGATCATCATATTCTTTGCATTGCATAGTCATAAAGCTAAAAAGAAGTATCTGACTAATACCTTTTATTGTATATAATAGGTACTCATCCTTTTTTTAAAATGCACGCCAAGTCACTTACTGTACCTTTTCAGTCATTGCCAATTTTATTGTAATTATAAAGGTGTTTTTGCCTGATACATACAATCATCTACACCACATACAAAAACAAACAAGGTATATACTTAGTAAGCTATTAGTTAGTTATTTTTCGCAAATCTTTGCTTGCTACTACGGGAACTTTCGGACTCTCACTTGGCTACATATTGTTATTTCGTAAAACTTATTTCAGTCATTATTTTGTTGGACCAAGAATTTTGCAAATATTATCTTACTAAATTCTTATATTATTATATGAACTATGTAATTAATATTCAATGTGAAATTGACACTTTTAATGTCTTTTTAACCGACTTCAATAAAAGGAGGAGGTTCTCAATTCATCTTGAACTTTTTTTTTATGTATGTTACCTCATTACTCGCAGATGGCTGGACCGATTTGGAAAATTCTTTTTTTGTTTGAAAGGGTATACTTTCTAGTTGGTCCCATTGTCGTCACGTTTGGATCTGATGATGGGATCATGGAGAAATCGAGGGAACTCTTCAAATATTATAGGCACACCTATAGCGTTTTGGGTATTTATTATAGTACCTTGTGCAGTTGCTCTCGAAAAGCACCATTTGAGGAAGTGGAACTGATGATGAAGACCCCAGATGGCCACCGAAACTACTCAATAATAAGTATTTCGTGGATTGCAATTAGATTACTTAAATATAGATGTTAAGCACTTTATGCTCATCACAATGTATATGGTGAAGTAGAGCTGATGGTGATGTACCAGGAGAACTCCTCAAAAATTAACGGTTCTGCACCGGGAAAAGCAATATTTTGTAAAAGGTGATAAGTAGATCACATTTTGGCTTTTGTAACTAGATAAATTACAAACCGACCCACAAAAAAGCGTAAAAAAAACTTTTTAGCAAAAAATAGAACCAACTTCCATATAAAAACACTACAAAGGCAAAAATAACTTTAATTTCGGAAGGCGGTGTCTTTAGTTTTGTATATATTTTCGTTTTTGACACCGCCTTCCGAAATTAAAGTTATTTTTGCCTTTGTAGTGTTTTTATATGGAAGTTGGTTCTATTTTTTGCTAAAAAGTTTTTTAAGACATTATATGCAGTGGTCGAGCGATTGGCTGCTACACTGAGCGTCTCTGGTTTGATTCCCGCACAAGAACTAGTGTTTACATGGCCTAAACATATACCAGACACCAACTCCTCACATATTGTACACCATGAGCATTTTTTTTTTTTGTTAAAATATGTGGAATAGCTTTCCATACTATATTTGTACACGTTCATGGCAAAACATAATACCCAAATATTATGAAACACTTATGTCTCATAAATAAATATTCTATACCATTTTATAACTTCTACTTTACTAGATTTAAATCTGTAAATTGGTTATAAATAACACTTTTACACATCATATTTTTGTGCATGTAAATTTAGTTTAGCTAGATGAGGCCGGTGCTTCCTACTGACTACTCTTAGAAGAAACACCAAAGAAGTGTACATCTCTTTTTAAGTCCATACAACTTGTACTGCTCAAATCATATAAGACGCATGTAGGTTCATGTTTGTGGTGCTCTTCTGAGGAAAGAAGCACACAGATGCTTGCACTGTCTGGACGGTCCACTCAAATTTGTGCAGTAAGAGAAGCACAGTCACAGATAGTGATATCATCCAAAAGTTGTCTGGATGATATCGCTATCAGCAATATGACCACCATTGTAACCATACATTAAGCATTATTCTGAAACAAGTGTGTTTCAATTATTGGTGTACAATAAAGTAACTATATTCTATCTATCTACCTAAAATATTTTATTTATTATCCTTCAAGTATCAAAAATATTTAAATAAATAAAACATTGAACTATCTTTTTATATATTTTTTCAGTTTTCTATCACTTACATTTCGGGGAGTGTGAGATGAAAAATCTAATTCCACTAACCCCATTCCATCATTGGACTACAAGACAAACAGTGTTGCGCCATCGTCACATATTGGACATCCCACCCATACACACAAAATGTTTTGGGAATACTCTCATTGTGCATATTATTATGAGGAGTGGAATTTCCTACTGGTGTCTCTGTTTCTTCATAGCTATAGCTTGCAGGTTTAAGTCAAGAGAGTTCAACCACATCATCGCTTCCCATCAGGTGAGATGATGGCCAAACATAAGCCTATTATCAATTTAAAAAAAACTGGAAAGCTTTTTTTTATGGCAATCTGTTGAAGACTTTTTATTTAAGTGTAAATATTATAGCTAACTTCTGAAAAAAACATGTTTACATATTATACTCAATAGAATCGAACATGTTGTGTTTAGATGATACACATGTCAGGGCAACATATAATTGTCTGCATGAAGAAGCTTTGAGTCCTTAATTCAATTCTAGTAACTTTTAAGGTTTGACTTATTGCTTTATTAATAGTCATTCCAAGCATTAATTTTATAAGATATTTTAGTAGTTTAAGTGAAAAGGCTCAGAGTATCATGGGAATTCTTGGTATAAAAACAGTTTTATGAGTTTGGTTACCAGTTAATATTATGTGATTGTTTACTTCAAGAAGAACATTGATATATAAGTCTTTACTATCATTCAACATAATGTATAGGTGTGACATACAAAAATTTCAGGAAGAAACTACATTATGATGCAAACCATATCCAAATTCATTCAGTCATTTTTGAGATAATTACAAACAAACTTACACTCACACAGACAGACAGGATAATATGTAACAAGTAACAATCTTTTTTTATATATATTTTACAAAAAGTTAGTAAATAGGTATTTTTTAGCAAAAATAGACAATATAAGTATTATATCATTAGAACTTAAAATTGGATTATTTACCATGTGTTAACTTATTGTTTTGACAATCCAATATTTCGGCACTGTTGCAAGTGCCATGATCACGGATGAAACTCGAAACAATAAATACAACTGGTAAATATCAATTCAATTTCAATTCTAATGATACTGTTAGTGACTATGTTAGCTTAAAATCTTATAAATAAAAGTATAATCAAGTGATTTAAAATATATGTTAGTTTAATCGGAAATTTTACTGAGTGAGCTAACTGGAAACTAAGACTTAATCTGTTCATTAAAAATCCTAGATTCTCCGAAAAGTTTGCAATGTTTTAGACAGAATAATTGCTATTACTTGTGACCATCTCACATTTACAATTACAAAAGAGTCTGTTAGCCATAGTATGATAAAACAACACTAAAGATTGCTTTGCTATTATACATTTCAGTGTCATAACATAGTAATATCTTGATTTTAAAGCATATGATAGTGACATTTAAAGAATGCATTACTAGGCTTGAAGCAGAGAAACATGAATACATATTTTGAGAAACTTATTTGATAGTAACACCCTAGCATGAATTCAAAAACTGTAAGTACAAGTTATTTCGAAGTGCCAATTTCCGCATTTCTGTTTGTTAATGTTTAGTAATTTTAATGATTAATGTATTTTCAACACGTTTTAGAACCAACATAAACTGTGTTGCATACTTTTTTATTCTTCACACAGTTATAAGTACAGGTACATTCCATGACAAGAAGTATTTTTTCAATACCTATGCATTGAGAGCCCAGAGACTCAGATAATATAATAAACACCTGAGCAAAATGATCATAAACTCTAAAATTGGGTACATGATTAATGAACAAATTTAGTACGTACTTCGAGTTTCAAGAAAGGTATATCTTACAAATTAGAGCTAAAATATTTAGCCACAATACTACATCAAACATAAATGTATAGTGGAAAAGGTATCACGTTCCATGACAAACACGTTAGTGAAGAAATATAATCGTACTTAGGAATCTAAATTTGTATTCAGGACAACCGAAACAGAGTTCAGAAAGTGTTACACATTCGATATATTTTGTATGTGCGCGGACGGTAAAATTAGAAAAAAAAATTTTTGCTGCACTGTACTGCTTAGACTGGATTCATTTAATACTAATTCGTTAAAATCCATGAAAACATAGTTATTACGAAAAAAACTTACCTCAAAAGGTCTTCAAAATGAGTTATTCGTTTCAGTACTCAACACTTTAAGTCTATAAATCCGATCAGAAATAATAATACACTGTCCATAGTTGTTACCAAATCATCGTTACACTATTCGTATACATAAAGCACATATTGTATTGTTAAAATAATACACGATTTCATCAAACCGTAGTATATTACAACTATACTGACCTGAAAATCACTAGAAATTAAAAACACTCCCCTTCTTTGGCGACCACAGAGCACTATTTTATTTTTAATACAACATTACAAAAGCAACCACGACCATTGCCACCACAGATCATAGACTACCAATCATATCATATTATCATAGATTAATTTATGTAAAAAAGATTATGATTATTCAGTACGAGAATAATTATTATTGTAAATTAATACTCAAGGACCTTGTTATTGCATAGTAATCCTAATTCAATGAAAATATTACTATGATAACACATTTAAAAAATTGGCGAGTCGGACTCGCCCATGAGGGGTTCCGTAGTATTCTATTAGAATTGGATGCGCAAGACATCCAGTGCCTTCTTGGTATGCTTTATGGCTTGACCCAGAGACAGCTCGTGTAGAACGTCTGGTAGTAGGCCTTAAACAATGTAATTTTGACTTCATCACAACTCTGAGCAAGTCTCCAGGCTAGCATGTTACCTTGGACCGCCATGCCAGCGCCCTGCCCTCTCTTTCAAGGTTGAAATTGTCTTTTAGGTCATCAGTAAGAAGATGTCCCAGGTATTTGAAAACAGACACTCTTTTTATATTCTGTGCGTAGAGGTTTATTGTCTGTGCATCAGGATCCAGTTCACTTACCGGCGGCCTAAAAGATCTTGTATTTTGTTTTTTAGCATTATACATCAGTTCGTAGGAGGCAGCGTGCATAATTATGTCTCACAGACGTTTAGCATCTCTCTGATGGATCGCACAGTTGGTCCGAACAGCGCCATGCGTGCGCGTAGCTGATGTTATTAATACTAACGCCATTAACAAAGCATCCAACACGCATACTGCTCAGCTCGACTATGAGATCGTTTACATATGTATAGGTTGAAGAGTTTGGGAGATGTCAAATCTCTGTCTCTTAAGGCACACGCACACTACACTCCAATCCATATGGCCCAGAGAACGCCTTCGCCCATTTGACCCGATTAGACTAGTTAGCATACCAGGACTGAAAGATGCTAATTATCTCCTTCGGTATACCCCTGCCTCCCAACTTTCCCCAGAATAAATCAAGGAGAGGTTGAGGAAGCAGGTGTACTCTTGACAGTATGCTTTAGACTTAAGATTGCGCTTCTGTAGATAGCCCAGGCCTAAACCCGAACTGAGCGTTATGTAGGTCTAAGTAAATCTTTAAAAGTGAGTTAAGTAAGCACACTATCCAGTACCCTGACAATGTCCGTCGTAAGAGATATTGGTCGATAGTTCCCTTTATCTAAGATATCTCCTCTCCTACTATATAACTGGCTACTTTTACTGGCCCAGCTATATCAATACCAAGATTGATACAGTATGCGACACGGGGACACGTCATTTGAACTATGACCTTGAATGCGCAGTAACACATTTTTGGGTCTCAATCGAAGTGCAGGGTGCGGGGTGGCGCGTATCCATAACAACGCGGCAACGCTAGCTACCACGCAGTCTTACTCCGCCCCGCGCTGCCCGCACACTCTCCGCACGGCCCTAGTGTACAATCACGCACGAAGTTTTAAAGTTTGTTTCCGTCTAATCTGTGATCATTGAATTTAATTTCAAGAAAATGAGTCCACACTCCACCACAACGAATTATTAGGAGAGAGGGGAGGAGAATGATATTTGACGTTTACAATTACTTTTTAAAAGAAAATAATATAACTGATTCTCTAAATAAAACTGCGGAAGCTACAAAAAAAAAGTCTATATCCACCGTTAAAAGAATTTTAAAAGAGAGTCAAAGTTTAGAATTTACTATCGTATTTAGGACCCAGGTAAAAAGAGACAACGAATAAAATCAGTGACAGGCATAATAAAACGATACATTCACAATTTTCTTATAACTGAGAAAGAATTGCCGACAGTTATAAATTACACATATAAATTAACACATATTAAAATAACAGATATAAATGATGAAAAAGCCTTCAACGCATAATCCGAGATTATTTTTAACTTGCGTTTAATTAAATTACTTTAGTTATTTGATTTTCCGTCCGGGAAATTGTGGAGCATGCGTCTAACATTTTTCGCCATACTTGTACCTGCGCGGACGACTGACATTTTGGTTCAACTTATGTGTCTCGGACTATACTAAGGCCGTGCGCGCACTGCGTTGCGTTTTGAAAACGCAAAATCTGTGAAGTATGGAGCGTCATAGAAGTGCGCGCACTGCGGTGGAATAAACGCGTGCGGTAGAGTCACCGGTGGCCCCTCGCTGCTAAATTGCGGTGAGTCTACCGCAAATATTTTGTATCGCATAGGAATGTATGTAGTACCGCGCACTGCGGTGAAACAAACGCACGTTTTGGCTGATAATGTTGCCATACATACAGATTTCTTTGTATTTATACATATTTTTGATATGTGATACAGATTAGCACTCGATACAGATTTTTATCTAAATTTAACACTGTATTGATAGATAGACAATCTTTGGAAGAACTTTAAAAACTTTAATTAAAGTGGGGAGAGCAAAATTAGTGTACTTACTACTCATAAAAACAGAGAAAAAAATATTATTAAAATATATGTATATGCAGATAACTGTTACAACCAAAACAGAACTTAGCAAAATAAATTACCTAGATATCGCATTTATTACGTTACACACACCGTTGAACGAATCTATTCTTTATGGTTTTTTTTATTTTTTTTAAACAACGTTAATATAATATTCTAATTATTTTAATTTATTATTATAATTAATTTCCGTAGTACATTATTTTAACATAGGCTGGTGTCTATTGACGTAGTACTTGCAATGTAAGAGCTTGAAATCGTTTTTTTAGCAGCATCATCACAAAATATATGGAATTTTCTCTATAATACAAATACTTACCTAATTAGAATGTTTAAATTAACGTTGTTTATAAAAAAATAAAAAATAACTATAAAGAATAGAATCATACAATGGTGTGTGTAACGTAATAAATGCGGTATCTAGGTAATTTATTTTGCCAAGTTCTGTCTTTACTTGTACCAGTTAATTTTATCAATACAGTGTGAAATTTGTATAAAAATCTGTATCGAGTGCTAATCTGAATCACACATCGAAAATATGTATAAATACGAAAAAATCTGTATGTATGGCAACATTGTCAGACAATAGGTGCGTTTTTCTCGCCGTAGTGGGTGCACTTGAGATTGCGGTCCTTCTACCGGTGCGGTAGAACTACCGCAATTGCGGCCACCGCTAGGCAGTGCGCGCACGGCGCAAGAATTTCGGAACGTACAGTAGGAGAGTCAAAATGACACTATCATCACGTAAAATTGTCATTGGCCTGTTATGGCTGGGGGCAAAAGTCAAATTGAAGAGTGCAGTGTACGGCCAAAATTTAATTTACGATAATTGAATTCATACTGCTTTCCTTCTTACAAATATCTATTGTTACTGATAGTACTTTTGTATTACTGAACATTTTGTCCCTGAATAAAATTGTGTTGTTTATTTTGTGAGGTGACGTGATCGTGTAAGCAAAATGGATAAATCATTATCTTTACAAGAACTATACGCAATTTACAAGAGATGGGTAATTAGTAATCCTGGGGTAGCGACGGACGTCGAAACAGTAGCGACGTGGTCATCTTACTTCGTAGCGGGCAAGATAAATAAATCGCCTATAGTGTCAGAGTTAGTTTACTCGCTGTCCAAACTCGTGTCACTGTTTAACGATAGACTTATAAGAGAGGCCTATGGCACCGATGAGCCATACTACGGGCTCCGGGAACAGATCAAACTGTGGCTTACCGTCGTCCATTACTGTGAAGTGTTTGTGGAGCTACTCGTGAAGAACAGGTGGGGTACGCGGGGCAAGTGGACAGTTGCGACCTTGCTGCAAGTGTTTAAGTGTTCGTCCGCCCTAGTGCTGCTGTTTAGGTTCAAAGAGCTACCGATTGCACATCCCCCTATAGCAGCATTGCAGAGAAAGAAATTCACAGAAGGTAAAGAGACAGATGAAAACTCCAATTCCTTCTTTACTCTTCGAAGATCAGGACGAGTCATTCGACGGGTTGAAGGCGCGCCCTCAGTGGCATTCCGTGACTGGGAGCCTGTGAAGATAAAAGACGACAGGCCTGGAGCAGTAAATGTGAAAGATTTAATTTATGCTGAGTCACTGCACATTATGAAGCCCCTGATACATTTAGCGTCTATGAAGATGTTTGGAACAAAGGCTTGGAAACAGTGGGTTGTAGCCCTCTGTGTGGATATGGCAAGTATGAAGATGTACAGCAAATACATGAAAGATTTGTCATATGACCAGCGGCTTGAGATAAGTCGCAGAAAGTTAAGTCTAGTTTTATACTTACTTAGAAGTCCAATGTACAATGGTTACTCTAAGAATGTTATTGAGAGTGCATTGACATCTATGGCCCATAAAGTACCTGCCATGTCATTTATTTGTGGACCAATCATACAGTACCTGAGCCATTGGCAAGACATCTACTTCTACATGTGGGCCTCATAGGAGGCTTGTTCCTTAATGCCAAACAGAAATCATATTTCGATGTAACAAATACTTATTATTTAGGTTGTGTGGTTTAAACAATGTATCATATTTTTGTTATTCATGATAGTTGATTCTACAGACTACAATTTTGTGTTTACTCACGCTGACATTCAATATTATCTTTGATAACATTGTTGATTCTGAAGGTTAGTTCTCATACTTTATATGTGTTTCTATTAAAGTTGGTCAATTAGAGAAGTTCTTGACTGTTTGTGACAGCTAATATTTAAACGAATGTCTCTTTAAATATGAGAACTGCTAAACCTAAATTAAATTGTGCTAAACCTAAAGTAAATGGCTGCTGAACTTAAAATTAACTTTTGGTTTTTAATGCATATATAAAATACTTTTAAATAATGTTTTTATTTGAAATTGTGAGCTAATGTAAGATTTCCAATGTCAATGGTGTGTCCAATTTGACATTGGCAATCACACTTCAAAATTGGATCAGGTTTATTATGGTACTTACAAATACTGACCATTACATTAATTTCCCTCATTATTAATGAGCTAGCATACTGCAATCACACAAAACCTTAATAAATTATACAATTAAATCTTGCTCATGAAATACTCTATTCCTTGGTAAAAACCACATGAAAATATGTTTAATAGGTTTTGAGTTTATCGCGAACATACAGACCAGAGCAGTGTATGTTAATACACACTACAAGCTAAAGTTTAAAATAACTGTTAAGGGAAGAACATTTATTTCAGCAAATATACATAATTATGTACTAAAATACTTAAAATACAAACTAGAATAAAGCATCAAAAAATTGATCCACAATGCTGCTTTTAATGAAATAATTGTGAATGTGGTTTTAATATTGGTAGCTTACTGTACCTGGAACAAATAACCATATTCCAATCAGACATCCTTTAGATGGTTTTGTAAGAGAATTAAAAATGTGTGGGTAGTTTATGCTAGAAGTTTTCATGAGTGTATAATTATTCTGCTATTTAACAATTTTAACCTGACTCTCACCCAACACTCAGTGTAATACATATAATGCCATTAATGCATGATTGTGGCCTGCCAGGGAATACAGACTTACCTAGATGTATTCTACAAAGAGGCATGCAGTTACATTAATAGGTCAATAAATTGTTTTATAAATTACCATCCTCCATCCAGTTACAAGATGATTTTAGCTCTGTACTTTTTGTATATGGCATTTGAACAGTAGTTTTTGTTCCGTTATGGTGGTATTATTAAAATTGTATCAACCACTTTTGCGGGCTTGCGGCTTATGAATGAATACCATAACATTGTTTATATTGATTGGTCAAAACCCTCAAAACAGGAGGCACCCATATTTATCATATTATTTATCTTAAGGATTTGATGCAAATGAGTCAATATTGTAGGTAAGGTAACACTAAACTATGCCACTCATTCCTGGATAGTTTGACTCGGATAAGCTTCTATCATCTTCTTCAATTCAGCGTTATTCACCTGTGCGGGCCGTCTATCATGTGGTTTGTTCTTCAAGTTGAAGTTTCCATTATGAAAGCTTTTAACAATCATGGTTTGTTTATTAGCATCCTTTATTTGTACTTAATGTTAACATGACACATCCATATCATGTATACATATACCTACATGCTAGAAACAAGGATGTATAATAGTATTTTTCAATTAATCCTCACTTGGATGGTTGCTCTTGGTGCCAATATAATTTTCATAATGTAATTTTGCACATAGGTGTCATTATAATTTGAAATTTCATTCACATTGTTATATGACCTCACTCACTAAGTAATACATAATTACATACGTAAACAGTATCTTACCTATACATGTCATTTTGTAATTGTTTTTAGTATGTAGTTTTTATTGAAGTGATTTTTAACCACAACTATGTAAAGAACATGTGTCAATATTAGTCAAGATTGTGTTGTATTCAGGGAAGGTTTAAATATTTTATACTTTCCCTGCTTAGAAGAATAATTCTTCTAAGTTTCCCTGTATGAGAGGAACACAAAAAGAATTTATGAAATTGGTCAAGCTGTTTTATAGTTTTAGTGAGATTAACAAACAGTAATTTTTAAATATGTAAAAGAAGAAGAAAGATGTACAAAATTGGTGACAAAATCATCTGCTTTATGTGATATTATTTTTTCTAAATCATGTTAAGTGTAAGACATTATTTTTTTGATATCTTTGTCACCCTTCTGGTATTGGCGGATAAAATTGTTGATTTGCTCATTGTATACAATTTCAAGCATGGAATTACAAAACGAAACATTGTTTTTATGTGTACACAACTGAAAAAATCAAAACATTCCAATGAATATTGTAGTAGTTCTTTTTGTAAGTATATAAGGTATGATTATTTTTAGAGACATTTAAATATTGTTCTTTTCGAGTAATATTGTGAGTTCCCGTTATGAGGTTTCTTGGTGCTGTTACTACGCGAAAATACTCTTAAAATGTAGTTTGATCCAATGGTTGGGGAATTTTATTCATGTGATAATGGTACCCATTGATGATCATTGGGAAAAACAGTCAGCAAATTCTTTGCAAGCAAGTTTGGTCCCCTAAAGGTACTGCATTGAAATCCTGAGCGATGTAGGGATCATTCTTGAGATACTGGACAAGATTCTTTAAGTTTAGATATGTAACATTTAGATATGAAACATCTTCAATTGATACGAGAAGTATGGGATCTTGCAGGTCAGTCGTATTCTCGAGAAGATGATTCTTCTCTTCCATTTGGTTCATTGACATCTCAATTGAGATCTTAGTACAGATCTGAATTGTGGGTTTAATGGAGGATCTCCATCCTGAACTTCGGATGGTTGAGGATGGGCGTCTTTGTGTCTTCTGGTGGTGCAATCGCCTGGTATATCCGGTCTGCTTCGGTTTTCACATTCTCTAAGTCTTGAATGTGTGGAATAGGTTCTTGTAGAGTCATAGTTTGATTTAGTTGGTTAAAAGTCTCTCTATCTGGTCCAATTTCTTCAATATTAATCCGATTGAATCCTTCTAGTAAAGAATTGTAAATAGTCATACTGAATGTTATATGTAATGATATCAAAAGCAATAATATTAATAAACTACAAAGAGGGAGAGATAAATAAAAGATTAAATTAATCACATCCAGAATGACTTATGATACCTTAAACCAACTGAGAAGGTAAAGGAAATAAAAATAACAGCAAACTATCAAGAGAAACAAAAGTTGATTACAGTTAGGGAATGTATTTTTATCAATATTGGTTTTAAATAGGAAGTTACAGAGCTACGATTTTGATCCCCTTAACTCGGCACGAAAATAGGGCTAATTCCAATTTATTCGTTTCTCTACTTTATTTATGAGAAGATTTATACATCTTGAACTTCTAGACATTTGATTTCTAAAGTCATGGCATATTTTTTTCGTCCACAAGTTACTTATTTTTAAACATAGACTATAACATTCCATTCGAAGAAACACTCAATTTCCCTGCTCCTTTTTTCTTATAATAATAATAACATTGTGTTTTGAGGGTAGATATGACTTTAACGTTTTTCAATTATTCTAAAATTAATGTCTTGCGTTGAAATCGCGTTCATTACAAAGTTTAAAATAGATATGTATTTATGAAGATGTATCTGTGTCTATCATTATTACCTATATAAGCAGTTGTAATGATTGATCATTTTGATAGTGATTCATTAGGTTTAAACAATGTAATTATGACTTGAAAAATATGGTGATGGAAACCAGTTTGTATTGTATTAAAATGTCATATTTATACATATATGTATAGCCAGAGGATGGTACTCAATGGGCTAACAAATGGTTAGTGTTTTTTATGAGTTCTGTAAATAAAAAGTATGTTAAAATGTTAGCATCTCTGCCTATGCTGACAATAATGTTGGTTATCCCTGGCTAAGTGTAAGACTTGTTATTTAAGATATATGTTTGTATTTGGTTAACTTATATAAGTAGTTAGTGTAAGTTTTCGGGTTGGTCGGTTTTCTATAATATTTTGAATTGTAGTGGGTTAATTTTATTATAACCAATTTCATATTGTTCATATTGTTATTCCTGTTTGAACTACATAAAATTCACTCTATTGAGCGGCATCTATGTATTGCAAAAAAAACTCTCCCGTTCATAGATGACTTTATTGTATGAATGTTGTACTTTGCCATAATAAATATCAAGACTTCTCTTTTATAGATACATACAAATGGAGGAATATCAAAAAGAAATAACAGCCAGATAAGTGTCCCACTAACTGACACCAGCATCATCAACTTAAGTTATTCCATGGCACTTCCCATATTATACCTACCTACAATAGTGCATTTACAAATCAGTGACATTAATTTGTTTAATTTTTTGCATGGCCCGTAAAAGTTTTATGTAAAACCCATCTGTGCCTTGTAAAATACTATAATTCATAGTAAGTACCTCTATAAATTGCTAATTTAGTCATTTCCTTTTTTCCCTCATAACTGAAAAATTATGTTCGTGACAGGACTATGTTTCATTTTTACATGTTATTGATGGATTGTCTTTACCTAGATTACGTTATGTGCATCCAAGTTGGCGAAAATAAATACTTAAATAATATTCTTTATTTTTCTTGTTGTATCATTTTACTAAGAACTCTTGGTGATGACATGGATGTTGCCAATGATGAGCGGCTGACAACACAGCTCAGGAAAGGTTTTTTTTTGGGGGGGCAATATCTTCAAATGACTCCTTTCATGTGTGGCATTTTCTGGCTTCACCACGGTCTGAAATCTAATCATAATTAATCGGTCCGTAGGTTAAAAGATATAGGGGAGTTCTGTTTTCGTCTAGATTTAGTCGCCAACCTTCAGAATTAAATCTAGGTGAAAACAGATCTCCGTTAGGTGCTCTAGAATCTAGATCTCAAGATACAGAGGTCATAAGCATGCTTCCTGGCTTGGCCGCCAATTTACTAGTTCTGTTATTAGCTAGTTTCCTTTAATACTTCAACGGTCAACCATTGACGTGTCGTCCTTTGCCCTGATTGGCCGTGATGAACAGCGCATGTTTATCGACAGTGAGTTACAATCAGTAGCAAGCTCTCTATTTAATTGTGTGTAATTTATTTGTGTGCGTAATTCGCATACGTAACGGGACTCTTGCTTGTAGTGGAGCTAAAGAGTGAGAGACAGGCGGCGACACGCGTTCTCATAGAAATCAGGAACTATTTCCTTTCTAACCTCTTTTATCTGTTCTGTGGGGAAAAATACGGAAATCCACGCTGCGCTTCAAAACGAGCATGAAGGTTTAAGAGGGATAGGGCGAGCCACGTCAGCCGCATGCATAGTGCATACTGATTGCTGGGTAAGACTCTCCATGAACTGGCTTCCTGACACGTATCACACACATCGCGTTCACAGGACCGCATGGGAATTGAATGAATTTAAGGACGTAGAGAAGGCCTTGGCCCAGCCGTTGGACAGCAAAAGCTTAAAAAAATATATCTAGATGGTTTATTAATTAAGATTAGAAAACGTATCTTTTGATTTTTTATTATAAAAGATAATTAATCCAAGTTTTATAGGAGAATAATTTAGTTAGAACAGCATGAGTAGTGTATTTATTATAAATCGTTATTTCTTACGACTCGGAAACAAAATGTTAATACTTTGGTAAAACGCAGATATTACAAATATAGTTATTATATTTCGATTTTTTCTGGATTTCTTATATTCTTCAATATATTGTGTTCATAATAAAACCATAAATAGGTCAACTCTGGTAAAATATTTTAGAAAGATTTAAGTTTCTTTTGCAAATTTTAGTAGCAAACATTCGAAACGTGCGGTTCCGCGTTTCGAATGTTTCAATTAAGTACCATTTCAGACGAATTACGATTGAAAATGAATGGTTTGACTGCATTAGAAGCCAACTTCGTTCAATGCGAACTCTTTTCTAAGATTTTAAGCCTTATCTGTATGTAAATACCTACCTGTATTTTCTATTCCGTGGTAATACTATAGAAAAATGCAAAATATCGCGTGGAGTTGTTTTAGCGTGGATCCGCGTACCGGCAGTAAGACGGGATTGCGCGGGTTTCACGTTTAAACCTAGGTCTTAATTCGTACCTAATTAGACATTCTACGTAATGAATCTTACTACTTAATCCATATCCATACTAATATTATAAATGCTAAACTAACTCTGTCTGTTACCCTTTCACGCCTAAACCGCTGAACTGATTTAAATTAAAATTTGGAATGGGGATGGTTTAGGACCCTGGGAAAGACAGGATAGTTTTTTCCCGGAATTCCTACGGGATCGAGATTTAAGCGGGAAAAACCCTCCCACGCGAACGAAGTCGCGGGCAGAAGCTAGTATTATTATAAATATGAAAGTTTGTGAGGATGGATGTATAGATGTTTGTTACTCTCTACTGAACGGATCTGAATGAAAATTCGTACGTAGATAGTTGACATCTTGAAATTACACATAGGCTACTTTTCCCACGGGGTCGGGAAAATCCTGCCACGCGAACGTGGCAGGCAGAAGTTAGTTATCTCTCTTTTCTTAACTCTTGTCAAGTGGCCTTGGAGCCATCACAATATTTCCAAATAAGTAGGTAATAATTTAAAAATCTGAAAATGAGTTCCTTAAAATTCTACCCTCACCCCCATCAAGTGAGGGGAGAACTTCGAATGAAAAATTCTATAATATCGTCCAGTAATTTGCAAAATATAGGTAGCTGTGCCCCGCGGTTTCACCCGCGTTAATTTGAGCAAAACAAAAACAAAATTCATTAAAATGGTTTAGATTCTTCATGCAAACTTTCTTCCCTTATTTCAACCACAGGGGTTAATTTTTGTAAAAAAAAGTAGCTTATGTTTGAACCCCCCGGTTCAGCTATTTTCATTCTAAATTTCATCCATTTCGGAGGTGTGGTTAAGCCGAGAAAACGTAACAGCCCGACTTTTGCATTTATAATATTAGTATGGATTTCGGTAAATTATTCTTCTTTGAAATACTTGCTAGTTTTCTCCAATACGGTTTCACAGCGCCGCCAAAAAGAGACCTGTGTGCGCGGCGCATTGGTCTCAAATAAAACAAAAATAATCTTGAATCTAGTTTATTAGTTGAACAATTACATAAAATTAATTGTGGCATAATTTGCGAAACACACTTCAGTCCAGATCTTAACGATCGGCGAGCGTGTAAAATGTAAAAGAACCTAATAGAAAACAATAAAATTATACAGAGTCTTAAATTAAATTTGTACATATTACATGTAAAGTAAAAATTGATCTTAGAATAAATTCATCTTGGTCAAAAACATAATATGATAGGAATTAAAAGTAATTAACTAAATTAGAAATTTTTGGGACTTGCAAGACTTGTTCGATTACAATCCCACTTATTAAATATTTGAATGTTTACTGTTTTTTCTACCAGGCTTAACTGAAGTCGATACATGAATAGTCGATAAAGATACAAAATATTTCAGATATTTCTTTCCTAAATAGTAAATAATATACGATTTTTTTAAATTCGTTAATCTAAAAAATCACAGAAGGACGGTAGTGTGGTAGTGGGTAGGAAGAGTTAAAATATTACAATTATACAAGATTCATCTATCGACGTGGGAAGGCAAAAGAAAACATAAAAGAAATACACAACATAATAAAATATATATATATTGAGAGATTACAATTTTATCTACTAAATATAAAAAATAAATATTATAATACGTTTCAGAAGATACGTCATACATAAGAGATATTACTTTACAGTAACATGCCTAATAATAAAACTAAAATACTTTAAAATTTGCTAAAATCTTAAAACAAATGGAATAAGACCGAGTGTACGGGTTACGTTTTTGCTAAGAGGGCTCATTAAAGACGCTTTATATTGGCATGAGAGAAATGTGCTCTTAGAAATGCAACCGGTACTGATATAACAGAGGGTGATTTATTATGACATTTAGAAGCGTGATGAACTTGATATGTCTTGTGTACCGGTAGCAGATCATAAGAACAGAGTAACGTAGAACATTTAGAAACTACATGTATAATAACTAGTTTAGGTACTGGCAGTGGCGGCGCTAGGACTCGCAAAAAAGTTTTACAATATAAGTACACTATGGCAATCGGTTCAAGTCAACTTGAAAGTCGCTATTGATACATACTTTACGTTCATTTTGTGGCTAGATTCAAGAATTCTGTAATACAGGATTAAAAAAAAGCATAACAGGAACTAGATTGTTTGTGGAGAAAAGTACTTATGAAATTCAGCCTCAATTTAAGGAAAAAAGAATAGCCAGGAAAAACGAATGTTCATTATGAACACACTGAACCAGTTGAATCTCCTGAAATGCAGTTCAGAGTCAACTTTTTTAACACAATGATAGATGCTATAATAGTCGACACCGAATGTCGATTTAAAGCGCTCAATATTTTGAGCAATTTGGTTTTATTAATGACATCAATTATTTGAAATCCAAAAGAGAATCTTCTCAAACATTGTAATTTAGGTACAATACTTCGGGAACTCGAAAACAGTGACGTATAGCCTTTCGAACTAGGTATATGAAGAACTTCAGCTTTTTAAATCTAATTCACTAGACTCTATAAACGACGCGAAACAACTCATCCAATACATTTAAGAAAATAATTTAGAAGTAGGTATATCCAAATGTTTACATTACAATTAGAATCATGCTCACAGTTCCGGTCAGTACTTCCGCTGAGAGAAGCTTCTCAAATTGATAAAGACCTATTTGAAAAGCACGATGAGCCAAGACAGACTATCCGCGTTATCAGTTCTGTCAATCAAAGCTGAAATAGCGGCTAGTCGTAGAGCTACAACCATTACAACACAATCCTGAAAAAACCAGTCAAGCAAAAAGTTCAACTATCTCAATTTCTATGTGTGTAATAATTTTTTGTCATCATTTGATTATCAACAATAAAACTCGTTTACTCATACATTATTTTATAATTTAGCTCACTTAATTTAACGGTTTTTTTTTGACTGCGAAGTAACTGTTCGGAACTGATTGGCAAAATTGGGCTACGTGTTCCTTCTGTACGGCGTATTTATCGGCAAAACTCTTACATGATAAGAGCTAGCAGATTATATAATGCATTGTGTCACACTGTTAATGATCTTGACTTATTATCCACCAGCGTTACTAAACTCAATAAAATTATGTATAATCAGTTTTTTGAACAATACTAAAACCGTTACTTGTATACGCTTCTATTTATTCATAACTCGCTCCGAGTGCTTTTATTTCTTGTTTTCTTTTATATGTCTACTGTCTCTTGTTTTATTCTAATATTGTCTATGAAAACTTGTAATTAGCTTTCTTTCAATATTTTTCATTATCTGCATCCTAGCTTTAAGCCTAAGATAATAAAATAAAATAAAAGAAGACTCGCGATCTTGATGTCGCCGACATGCACATGTCGTTTAGCGCCGCCACTGGGTACTGCTGAACCTCAGTACAAAATATCAGTGTCAACATCACTCCACGCACGGTACGATCAAAACCAGACTACGTCTTCGTTCAATCGGAAACGACGTGCGACCTTCCTTAAACCAGCCTTAAAATCTACTAATACACTAATAAATATAGGCCTAGTGATAAACATATATAGGCCATTAAACTACACAAGTGAGGCTCGTCCGAAAGGGTCTATATATCACAATTTAGGGAAATGAGGGAAAGATGATAGTCACAGTGTTATTCAAAAGTTTCATAATTCGCACATTTTTAATGAAAGTGGTGCATCTCTAAAACTCTGTAATTTCTGATTGTGATATAAACTTATCTTAAACACGTAAACCCATAGGTAGTAATAAGAGTCAGTATTACGAGTAATTTGGACTGCTTATACATCATTTACGGCAAAGATATGTACATATAAATTTACTCAACATTGTTTTTTTTGGAGTTTCTTACTGAAACCTCGATTTCAGTAATTTTTGAGTTGCACCACATTCATTAAAAATGTGAGAATTATGAAACTCTTGAATAACACTGTGACTATATAGTAATTACAATGCCCTTGTATTACTCGGACGAGCGGTGCTGCTACAGAAATAGCGCACGAAAAGTTTACTCCTTTCAGCGTCACATTTAAATGAAACTCAACAAAAAATACATTAAAGTATTGTGGCACCAAATATGGACAGAATTATAACAATATATATATTTATACAGTTTCCTAAAAAGATTCGTATAATCTAAATGTTTATTATAATACATATAATTGGGATTTGTCCAACTAAATATTAATAATATAGTTTAGATTGACGGTTTTGAGTTTGTACTTACGTGTGTATAAATATATTAGATTTATATTTTTTTTGATTTTGGTTTTTTCATTAAAGAATATTTCTACCGTAACCCAATTTATAAAATTTCGGAACGCCTCACCCTTTGCTATCCTAGTCAAAAGTCAAAACCGTCAAACAAAAATAGTAAATATTTATAAATCTATTACATTCAATAATTTTGAATTTAGTCAGCGATAAAAAAATTGAGTTCTTATAAATGGCTACAGCTTGACAACGTTCAAAGGTTTCATCGTGTTTCAAATATACATAAAGAACATTCTGTCTGGCTATCACGGGAATAGTATTGGAGAAGAGTGAGAGAGACAAAGCAATATGCAACATATTGTATCATTTTTAAAATCTTGATTGGTCTACATTAGCGCCTGTCTAGCACGTTATTGGTGCTTTTTTCAAAGTTTTCTTGAGTACTAAACTACGAGATCTGAACTTATGGGATCGTCTATTAAAAAATCATTATGGTCGTGATAGTTCCGATTTCGGCCACATTCTTTAATATTATTGTAGCTGCATTAAACTCAAAGGAACCGCAATTTGTCAATTAAAATGTCACTTTGCACGTAGAATAGTGACGGAAATAGTAAGCTTCGCTATTACTAATTCAATTGGAATGTAAATCAATTTCAATTGGTCGATATCACATCGACAAAGTTCGGTTTTTCTTAGATATACGATTAAAGATTTGAACGTCGTGAAACAATAGAGTGATGTACAGCTCTAGCTACTTTTTCTCCTTGCTCTGATGATGGGGAGTGGAGCACAATTCTGGAAACAAAGGAAAAAATAATTTAATTGGTACAAACGAGCAAAGTTACATAGTTTTAATTAATTTTAAAGGTTGACCCTTGGTTTCACACACACAAAGTTTATGCTTAGCACAGCGTTTGCAGACCAACAACAGGGGTAGATCACCGCCAGGTAATGAGGCCCGGGTCGACGGCAAGTCGTGTTCCACTCGCGCCTCAAAAGCAGTCAGCAGCATTGACGAGGTTCGATAGGCCCATTGCTTTACGGGGTTGCGGAAATGTTCTAACGAGATACCACGGGTCTGGACTACAGGGGAAACTGAAGAAACCTCGTGAGTTTTTAGACAGCAGAAGTCTGACACTCCCTTCCATTTAATCCAGAACGGGAGGGGTCATAATGATAATTTTTCCACCGCTCTTAGGTAAAGTTTATCGTGTAAATGCGCACAATATAAGAAAGTTTAAATAATTAATTCTAAGATACATGGCTAAGATGATTGATTTATTTAATTAAACCTTTATTGGTGATAATAAACAAAGTAATTTTTAATTAAAATTTGGTTTCCCGGTTTAAGTGGTTATCATACTGTGGCCCATAGGCCTCTTTCATCTGTTTCCTCTTTTTTGTATAAGGTTGGTATTGGATTGTGGGGCTTGGCACTAGGACAAAGAGCCAGTCGCTCAAACAAAACCCTCAGTTTCTTCAGGTCAGGCTAGAAGCAGACCTCAATACAACATAGATAGGTGAAGCGTCAATAGCCCAATGCCTAAGGTGTCGGACTTGTGATCCAGATCGCGGGTTCTAACCCCACCCTATAGCCGTGAACCCACTCCAGACACAAGCATATTTAGCTTAGTTGGAGGGGTTAAAATCATTGCTAGTAATGTGAACTCTACCCACATTGCTTTCTTAAAAAAAAAGAGTGTATATGAACCGTTGATGATTCTGATGATAAAGTATGAGTAGGTTGTACCTGGGCAGCTCACTGGTTCAGCCAGTCCCATGAGTCGTCCTCCTGTTTCCGCCGCGCGTCGCTCGCGGGCGGCGGGCTTGGCACCCGGCCCACCTGGGACAGGTCCCGACCATCCACGTTCCGTGTGGTCACCGACTCCTTGTGTGGAACCGACTCGTTCCTGAAAATTTTTGCACACCTCGTCAGATTTTGTTGCAACTATACAGGGTTAATTGTAAAACACCGTTAACCTCTCAGGACTATGTTACTAACATCATTACCAACAACTTTTGTTCTATGACTTTAAAAAATTCGTCATATTTTAGTTCACCAGACTTTCATACAAAAATAAAACTATTTAAATTGAACGCCCTAAATGTTATGAAATCTATGTAAAGCAAAAGAAAGCGATAGTATAAATCGCTTTCTTTTGCTTCGCATAGATTTCGTAACGGTGTTTTACAATTAACCCTGTATATCCAACGACTTCGTTTGATTATGGGGTCGATGCGAAAGTTTTATTCAGATTTAGAGCCTACTTATAATATTGTCTTATGTATGTTTAGGGTATGATGGGACTGACATACGCTATTCGTAAAAAAAAATACACGCTTCGAATTGAGAAACTCCTCCTTTTTAGAAGTCGGTTGAAAAGTTCCTATAAAAATAAAGAATAATAACCTATCCACTTACAAACATTCATTATTTTTCAACAAGAAATAAGTACCCCATGTTTGACCCAGGGTCTTCAACTATTTTTATTCCAGATTTTATCCACATAGGTGCTGTGTTTTAGCCGTGATAGCGTAACACAGATAGACAGACGGACAAATTATCGTATTTATAATATTAGTTTGTATTTATTTGGATTGCCACAGTACGTCTCCTTGTTTCCAACTGTTCTACAAGTTGTCACTTCAGTAGTCACCCTCTATCAAGAAACGTCTTCTCCCAAACAGTCTATCCACCGATAGTTTATTTACTTTTCCTCTGCTCTTAAATTAAAAGCTGTCCAAGAGTACCACAATATCCACAATCCACTACCCTAACGCTAGTCATCTATTTACGGACTGACCTCGGCAAGTTATTATTTAGCTACAAGCTCCCCTATAAGCCTAACTCAAATACATGATACTGGATTATAATATTTACAAACCTTAAAAACTGGCCTTCGTTTTGGAAAAACAAAGCCTGTGTTAGGAGACTCCGATATAGACGTATAAGTTTCAACAAGCATAGAACTCACAAGACAATCGTACCACTAACTCATATGAACCAATCCGTATACTAACTATGATCCGGGCAAACTGCTAAGTTTGGCAAGCCGCATCAAAGTGCAAGCTAAGAGGTAGAACAATTGAATATCAGAGACGAACTGGCAACTGTATGAATGTACATATATGTGTGTGTTATTAGTTGTCCCTAAATGTATATACTGTTTAACTAACTTCGCTTTTCTGAATGATATAGGCTGACAACTATACAAAAGTACTTTTGTGGTAACTGGACCCAGAATTTGTTCTTCGCAAAATATGCAGTTCTCAAAATATAACTCCTAAAAACGAACACTATTTATTATAATTAATAGAAACTACTGTTTCGTGTTAAAAATCGTACAAAATAAGAAAAATAATATATGCAAACGGTTTTCATTTTGCCCTAAGATAACATTCACAAACATTTGAGGAGAGTCATTTTGCGAAATGATTATATTCAGAAGGGCAATTCTGTCAAACCGGTTAGCGCAGAGGTTGAGCAATCGACTGGTGAGCTTTGTGTAGCGGACTCTGTTCCCGCACTGGAACCGACCTACAGTCCCTACAGATAGGTCTGGGTGCTTGTGAATTTAACTGTTTGTAACTGCATCCTTAAATGTGCACCCTGTATGATTCCTTTCCGAGTTCATATGTGTCTATGAACCTACAAACAGGAGGCAGTAACACTTAAAAACGATATCCAAGAACAAAAACTCTTCAAGAACAGTACATACCACTGGGAATATGGTTCCGAAGTGGAACTCTTCATGGCACCGTATCCCGAGCCCTGGTAGTTGTTTGCGCTGGCATTGGAGGCCCGACGTTGGTCGGTGGTCCCGCCAAGGGTGCTCCAGCCGCCGCGCGTATTTACCTGCAATTGAGTAACGCATTAATGGATGTAAGACTCTCAACAATAAAGCCTTCCAGGAAAATTCACACAGCCAGTTACGAGAGGTCTATACCCGGACTTTTAATTCGATGCAGTAAGCTGACATAAGCTAGTGTCACATTTAACCTAATAGTGATGGATTGAATCAATCGAATAATAAATGAGAGATTTTGAATTGTGAGAAATATAAATAAATGATAAAATTTATACTATTATCTTTTATTTTGAAGTAGTGACTAGATTTTATTATAAATAAATCTATTTTTAACCGACTTCAAAAAAAGGAGGTTTACAATTCGTCTTGAACTTTTTTTTTTATGTATGTTACCTCATAACTCGGAGACCGCTGGACCGATTTGGAAAATTCTTTTTGTTTGACAGGGTATACTTTCTAGTTGGTCCCATTGTTACGAAATCAGGATCTGATGATGGAATCCTGGAGAAATCAAGGGAACTCTTCAAATATTATAGGCACACCTATAGCGTTTTGGGTATTTCTTATAGTACCTTGAGCAGTTGCTTTCGAAAAGTACCATTTGGGGAAGTTGAACTGATGATGAAGACCACAGATGGCCATTGAAACTACTCAATAATAAGTATTTCGTGGATTGCGATTCGATTACTTGAGTACGAATGTTAAGGACTTTATGCTCGTCACAATGCATATGGTGATATAGAGCTGATTGTCAAGTACCAGGAGAACTCCTCAAATATTAACGGCTATGCATAGGGAAAAGCAATATTTTGTAAAAGGTGATAAGTTTTTGACATTATGGCTTTTGAAACTAGGTAAATTATAAACCGACCCACTAAAAAGCGTGAAAAATTTTTTTTTGCAAAAAATAGAACCGACTTCCATATCAAAACACTACAAAGACAAAAATAACTTTAATTTCGGAAGGCGGTGTGAAAAAAAATAAAATACAAAACAAATAACACCGACTACCGAAATTAAAGTTATTTTTGGCTTTGTAGTGTTTTGATATGCAAGTCAGTTCTATTTTTTGCAAAAAAATTTTTTATCAAAAATATATATATAAAAGCCACTCTTTTGGAAATTGTTTCATGTGATGAATATTTTAATAAATCGCGCGAGATTACTATGAAAAAGACTGCCCTTGAAATGGCGCATATTGCAAAAAATAAAATAAATACTATCATCTATTCGTTTTATATTCCACGCCCCATTTATAAATCACATATTCCCTTATTTTCTCACAATATTGTAACTAAATTGTTTACATCGATATTCAATTTTATTACTGAATCGATGAATTTACAGTTACATCGTAAATTGAGTAGTCGTCATCATCTGACAACTCAAAAACTGTCAGTCTACTGCATTGAATTAAAACGTCTGGTTATACTTCTTCGAAATCGTAATAGCGACATTGACGTCCATTTGACAGATGTCAAAAAACTAGAGCTTTGACAGATGCTTGAACCTGACGCCTCAGTGCTGCAATCTGGTGACGTTATTTCACAAAACCTTAATAGTAGGTATATAATTATATAAGATAATCTATACTTATAATAAATCTGTAGAGAGGTCAATTCTGTACATGAAATATATTTCCAAAATAACTATCAGGGGGTGATTAAGGATCGATACTCATGCCAAAAATGCAATCGGTTAAATTTTTGTCTGTCTGTCTGTCTGTCTGTATAACCGTTATAGAAACAAAAACTACTGAACGGATTTTAACGAAACTTGGTACAATTATTTTTCATACTCCTGAGCGGGTTATAGTATACTTTTCATCACGCTACAATCAATAGGAGCAGAGCAGTGAAGGGAAATGTTGGGAAAACCGGAGAAGTTACTCCATTTTTTAAACTTCCGTCGCGTGTGCAACCTTAATGGTTAAAGCTACACAAATCATTTCATGACGGAAATGTTCTCCTTAAAATTATATAAAAAATATCCCACGACAGCATATGTCTAACTTTTATGGTTGACTCACAATAACACGTGTAACTCCCGATAGCTTAGCAGTTCGAAGCTTTCTGATTATAATATTTGTCTACTCTTAAGTTTATAACACTCTCAGTCACCCCTAATTGAAAAAGTTAACATTATTAACTATTCCATAAAAAAATTGGCCAAGTGCGAGTCAGACTCGCCCATGAAGGGTTCCGTAGTAACTATAATATAATATGCAAATTTATTTGACGAAAAAAAAAACCTTACAAATTTCTTAAAACTAGCTTATTTACATTTTTTACAACTGCGCCAAATAAATTTGTTTTGAAAAAAAAACCTTACAAATTTCTTAAAACTGGCTTTTTTACATTTTTTACAACTGCGCCGAATAAATTTGTTTTTCATAGTGTTTGTATGAATTACAAAGTTATATTTGCGGTTTTAGAAAATATGCTGTATCTAAAAAACTGCTGAACTGATTTCGTTCAAACTAATTTTGGTTGAAAGTTTATAGTAAGATCTACAGACATATATTTTTTTTAGATTTTTCACTCCATTATTATAGAAGTTAGAGGTTGTGTCCGCCACACACACATTTTACCACTTTGGAAGCTTATATCTTTTAAACGATTGACTTTATGGAAAAGTGTTTTTAGAAACCCCGATGTCGTTTTTAAAGAACTGTCAATAGATACCACACATGCATCGATTTCATGAAAAAAAATATTTTAAGGTTTAGTTCCATGTATGGGGAGCCCCCCTTTATTTTAAATATTTTTTATTTTTTTTTCTCAAAATCGGATAGCGGTTCACAGAATACATCTACCTATCAAGTTTCACATGTATAGTCCTAATAGTTTCGGAATAAAATTGCTGTGACAGACGGACGGACGGACAGACAGACAGACAGACAGACAGACGGACAGACATGTCGAAACTATAAAGATTCCGTTTTTTGCCATTCGGCTACGAAACCGTAAAAAGAATCATATAAATCGGTATAGAAACACCAAAGTTATACATGAAATACGCTTATAATAATAAGCCATCGCGCGTGAATACTGAATCATGCTATAAGGATTATTTTTGAGAATCGCTCGCCGCGCTCGACGCGTCTCGCGGTCGACGCTTTCTCTAGGTACTTAAGCCTCATGTGAACGTGATCTAAACAATATTACCAATACATTAACTTACGCTGACGGAGTCGCGGGCACAGCTATATTGTATCATTACGCTAAGGTCAATAGGAGCGGAGCGCCAATGAAGAATGCTTCAAAATCGGGGTTAAATTTAACGTTAGCCCAAAGTAACTATTCCACGCGGACGAAGTCGCGGGCAAAAGCTAGTAATATAATAAAGACACTGCCTCTTTAAATTACTGATGTGCCCACTCTTGACCTCGATCTCGCCTGATGGTAAGCGATAGATGAGGTCTACGATGGGATGAGCGAGCCCAGAATATGCCTGTTTACTCTTGCTTTGAAAACAAGAGTATGATAATTTTGAATTCTAAATTCAAATACAGGAACAGTAAAGATTTTCATAAAATATGCTCATCACTGCATCTTTCTATGGCCATATTAAAATACAGTGAATTTGCTAATCCCTATTCAGGAATGTAAAGTTAGTGAAATAACTTACTACTTCAACCATTTCGTAAAACATGTCACACTACAGCAGTAATGTTATTTAATAGTAGGTACGAACTATTTAAGTACGTAGTTTTTTTGTAGCCCTTGCTCTGTCAATGTTGGCAAAACCTCTACCAAGTCCTGGTATATTTCTCCTGGCTTTCATGTTAGTTAATTTGCTAAACAAATAATTCACCTCATCTCTCTAAAAATAAAAATGGCTAGCCCTACATGTGAATGACCGAATCCTGGCAAACTCCCCTCAAAGGAGTTTTCATAAACAATAGCTCTATACAAAAAGTTAAAAATAAACAGTAACTTGTTAACTGACTGCCTTGTAAAGATTTATTTACTTGAGTTACGCAGTAACTTCTCAAACTAATTTGATCTCAATTCAGAAAAGATATAAAATCTTTTTGCACGTGGCTGTACCAAACATCGTGAGCTGGATAATCAACAAGTAACTGTAAAGGTACTCGTGGCTAAATAATAACGGCAAAACGTGTCGATCTTCAAGGTAAGTAACGCTTACCAAGGTCGGTATGATGATGGGTGAAAATCTTAATACAACGAGATTCCGGCTTTCATTTGTACATCTTTGGCAGTCATTACGGATACGCAGAAGCCAGAAAATCTGACAACATATAGTATTTTTAAAGGGTATCGTGTTACACAGCTACTGGGTTTTGAGGTCAGATATCGTTCCATGTTAAACACTACCACGCAGCTGTATCCGGTTAGAATCCTAACCGCATAAAATGCTAAGCAGAAGATGAACTATTTTTCTCCGGTTGGATTTCCTCATGGATGTCCGCTGCCCTGGGGCGAGCGGTAGGGGTCAGCTAGGCTCCAACTGACTACAACCACCAGGTCAAGCGGAGTCTTACCACCAGGTTTGACCACCTTACTCGTCGATCCCCAGCCTAACCCCTAATACGTAACGTGTAACTGTACTGCACGCTATACCGACACAGGTATCGCATTGCTATGCTGCCTCTACAGATGGCTCAGATCTCAAATGTATATGTATATGCGTGACTCCACAGAAAATGGCCCACCTTCTATCTTGTTCAGCATGCCCTGTTAGGCTGTAACCTGTACCGGGCATCCGTCACTCGCTCAAGGCCACGCGTTGTATGCCTACCGCTTCGCGTATCACCGTCGGTACAACCGACAGTGGACTGCCGCACGCCTGCCTGAGCTTTTTTAAATAATTTTGACAACGTCATAATGGATTGGCCTAAAAATATTTGATTTTCCTTTGCTTTGCTCCTGTTTCCCTTTTGAGTACTTATTTAGCGTAGCTGAGTTTTGGGCCAATCTTACATATAATATACTTGCTATCGACACGCTAAGAAGAAGAAGATTACTAAAAATGTATCTTACCTTTTCAGTTACTGTGGATGCCATTTCAGACACCTTCTGGGTAGCAATTCCTCCATAGCGCACTGCGCTTTCGGTAGCGGTGCGCGCAGCTTTACTCACTGACGACGCGAAGAGAGACCATCCCTGCAACGGAACGGAGTGCGGTAAGGTACGACGAGCATAAGTGCACTTGTAGCATAGACGACGATTAGTAAAAAGTGACAAAAATGTGTTCTGCGTGATTGGAGCGAGAGTAGTCTTCGAGCCATCAACTCTAACTGACACAAGTATACATGAAACGAATCCTCCTGTTTTGTATGTAGCGGGAGGAAGTGTAAGACTTCTACCGATTAAATGTATCTAAGGGAACAAGGTGGGTACCCGGTTCCTTCAGATGCCCTTGAAGATTCCCGTAAGCCCGGCAAGTACTAACACGGAAGCTTATATGTATCTTGTGTCAGAGTATCGTCAGTTAGTCGTCGGTGGTAAGAGTAGCCATTAAAAATGGTTTTTGCAATTTGACGCGCCCGTCGTGAAATGCAACATCAATGTATAAGAAATAGATATCACGCACATGCAATGAGAGTTAATCGACTAGACCGCTTTTTTTGGTAAGGGATAGGAAATGAATCCTGCCCCCATAAGCAAAATTGGCGTATCTAAAGTATCTAAACATGAAACATAATTTTGGACAAAGCTCGTAATTAGCTGTAACTGGATCGCACGAAAGCAAATAGTTTTTTTTTAATATGTAGATTAAATTAGTTTTTCTTAAGGCCATACAAAAATTAACAAAATTTCGCATACAAAGCAATTTATCAATTTTGTTAACGCCAGAGTTGCTTACTTCATATTTTTTTTTCATTGAAAATAGTTTCGCGTTTGACCACCATCTCACCTGATGGTAAGTGATGCTGTGGTCGAAGATGCAGCACGCTTACCTAAAAATAACCTATTCACTCTTGACTTAAAGACTCCTAGGTTGTAGCTATCGGGAAATACGGACTCCGGCAGGGAATTCCACTCCTTAGCCGTACGCACAATGAAGGTATTCCCAAAACGTTTTGTGCGTATGGGTGGGATGTCCACCATGTAACGATGGCGCTTCGCCGTTTGTCTTGTAGTCCGATGATGGAACGGACTTGGCGGAATTAGATTGTGTAATTCCATCGCCCACTCCCCGAAATGTAACCGATAGAAAACCGATAGACTTGCAACTCGTCATCGGTGTTCAAGGCTCTGGAGCTTTGACTCGACCAGTGCATCGTTGCCAATGAGTCTCTTGGCCCGCTTCTCGATAGACTCAAGCCCGTTCAGTTGGTGTTTCGCAGATCCATCCCAAAGATGAGAGCAGTATTCCATACACGACCGAACCTAGGTTTGATACAAATTGAGCAGCTGTTCCGGTGTGAAGTACCATCTCACCTTGGCTAGGATTCCCAATATTTTTGATGCTAACTGAGCCTTAGCTTCGATAAACGGGCCAAAATTGAGTGTGGAAGTTAAAGTCACCCCAAGAAGCTCAATATGATCGGTTATCGGCACGGTTACACCACGAAAAGTAGGAGCCTGTTCGAATTGGCTCCTTTTTGCGGAGAAGTGACACGCCTGGATCTTAGCCGCATTAAACCTGACCAGGTTGGCATCGCCCCATTCGGAGACAGCCTTCAAGGTCAAGTTCAAGCACCCAACCATGTCCTCACGGAGAGACCGGATCTGTGACCCACCAGCTCGCGCGCTGTTCACATACCTCTCAGAAACTGTGCTGTCGTCTGCATTCCCAAAGGTACCGGGCATTAGCAGATCGTTAATGTGCAGCAAGAATAAAGTTGCTGAGACAACAGACCCCTGACAGACCCCGGCATTAATTGCCAATTGGCCAGACGAGCAGCCATCAATGACCACTCGAATGGACCGATCCCTCAGGAAGTATTCAATCCAAACGCAAAGCTGAGTGGGTAAACCGAAAGTAGGAAGCTTAGCAATAAGGCTATCGTGCCAGACCCTGTCAAAAGCCTTGGAGATGTCAAGGAAAACAGCAAGTGCTTTCCCTTGCCTCTCAATGGCCTCACTCCAGATATGAATGGCATACGCTAGATCCCCGGTTGACCGGTTTTTGCAAAAGCCGTATTGTCGGTCACTGAGAATGTCGTTGGCTTCTCAGGTATGCCAGGAGCTTACTATTAAGTACACGCTCCATACTCTTACAAAGTATGGACGTGACTGAAATAGGCCTGTAGTTGGCCGGGCAGGACGACTGCCCTTTTTGGGTACAGGCTGTACGTTAGCCAGCTTCCATGCTTTCGGCACCTTTCCAGTCTCTAGCGAAAGGAAACGCTAATATAAAAAATAAGACGTTGGAATAAGTGGTCCAATTGACAAGAACGTTAACTTATTGATCCAAACGCATAGTAAGGTTATTCTCGCTTCATTTTAACATAATCGACATGATATAGGTACACATTTCTTATAACATCATACAGTGAGAATGACTGCATACGAAAAACTTAACTAATGCGAGTGTACTTGTAAGAAACAATTGAATAATTTAAAAAAAGATCACATAGAAAATTACATATATATGTAATACACGATGTAATTTGGGGAGGACAGTAGCAAGTGGCTTAAAGTCTACAAATATATAGATAGATAGATAGATATACTCTTTATTGTACACCATAACAGAATTAAATAAGGACTAAAAACTACAAAGGGTGTTACAATGGGCGGTCTTATCGCTAAAAGCGATTTTTTACAGACAGATGGATTTGACACAGCAGGAGAAAATAAATTCGCGGGTAGTCCATGGTGTACTATTTACTTATATACAATAAATAAGTAATAACCTACATACTCAATACACATATACATATATATACATAAAAATAACAAAGCTGAGATAAATAAAATAAAAATAGTAACATATTAAAGAGAGAGATAGAGATCTTTTACCATGTTTTTGAAAGAAGGAAGGGTTTGTGCTTGTCTTACTGACACGGGAAGAGTATTCCACAGTCGTACTGCTTGAGCTGCGAACGACTTACCAAAGAAATTGGTGGAGTGACTCGGTACCTCTAGCCTCAAGTTTTCTGATGACCTCAGAAATTTGGCATGTGTGTCACGGAGGAACTTAAAACGTTCTTTAAGATAAAAGGGGGTCTTAGGATTGAACAGAATATATATATATAATATAGTTTTTGGTTTTGTCGAATAGAACAGGGAATTGAGGGTGTCCACAAAAGATACATATATTACCTGCCGTTAAGAGCCTTTACACTTCACTTATTCTTGGAGACTATAGAACCGAATTATACACACAGAAATTTACAGAAAAATATATATTTAGGGATAAATAATTCAATGAAAAATCACTCTCATTATTTCCACCCTGCGCCTTCAGTTGCCCTTGTGTTCCAGGGTCCCGGTATCTCGTTAGAATACCCCCGCACCCCGGTATATGAAATACCCTGAGGCGTAAACGATATAAATTTTGTTGTCACTTGGTGTATTGAAAAATTCAATGTCAAATTGTCAATACCATTCCATGATAGACTCAAAAATGCATGGATTGATGACAATGAGGAGTCTGCAAGCACAAAGGTAAGTTCAGAAGGTCGTGCGAGATCATGCGAATGTTTTATAAAATGGATACATACGACCCGTAATGACCGGCCATAAGATTTGGGCTTGCGCGGGACAAAGCGCTCTTTTTCTTCGTTATACCGTCCGAGCGACCGTCCGAACTTGCCCTTAATTAAGAAATTACTTATAATTAACTAGGTATTTATTTTGCAAACGTAAATAGCCAAACAAACAATTTATTTAAAAAATGGCCTAAATTAAAAAATTATAACATTTAGCCGGCTTGTGCTATGTCCATTTATGTTCGATTAATCGTTTCAGTTGACATACAAAGAAAGTTAAAGAAAAAATATGAAGAAAATTTTCAAGAAGGTCAGCCAGCTAATCTACTCGTGTGCGAAACTCAATCCTATCTATTCGATCTTGAAATAAGTTTGAGTTTAATCATGTTTGAGTCGATAGCGAACTAACTATCGACTGCGTTGAGTGAACACGAGCAAAGAAAACACGAGCATAAAAATAAAAACAGGTGCATAAAAACAGGATAGCAAAACAAAATTGGCCTAGTGCGACTTAGACTCGGGCTCTGTGCCATTAACCCGCGGTAATCTAGAAAGTATGACACAGGAAATTTCAGCCGTCTGAATTCATCATGAGATACAATTTGATGACAGATAAACTCACAGACAAACAGTATAGGCGTATTGAAAATAGTTTATAGAAGGAGTAATAATCGAAAAACTATGGTCGAACTGAATCGAGGAAAATGTTCACAATGTAATGATGACACATCACAAATTCATATCGTAACAATAGTGCACTACAAGGACAAGCGCAAGGACCAGCGCCCACAATGACGTGTCATTACTATTTTGATGCCGTTGGGGCAAATGGAATGTGCTAACACCCGAAATTACCAGTTTCGTCATTTCGGGAATCTAAAATTTAGACACGGCTGGACATTTTGTTTTGATTATGGTCTAAGGATCTCGTAAGAGTCAATAGGTAATTGATGAGAATAGATAAAAAAAAAACTTATATTTTAGGAGGACTCTTGTTACATAACAGATTGGAACACAACCTCTGTATTTTCCGAAGGATTAAGCAGAGGTGATATTGTCAGTAATATTTTTAATTGCTATAAAGCAAGAGACATGCCTAATGCCACCAAGCAGAGACCTCTTAAACAAAGCATGAATATGTGGAAGACATAGGAATGCACATTACTTTGTGTAGTTCTCAAAACGTTAGGAAAACTTCGTGACGAAACCGGTCTGTCCCAGGACCGAAGAAATCCGAAGAAGATATGCGTCACCACCAACCCGCACTGGTTTCGCTTGGTGGATTACGGCCTATTTCCTCTCATAGAGGAGCCCTGTGTGACAGTGTGTCCAGAAGATGCCTGTTTACTTTTGTTTTAAAGGCTGACGGGTCGTGTGAGGCAGGGAACACTGAAGTCAGCGGCTATTATTTTTAAGTATGTTTCATCTTGTCGTTCCGCCGTTCGTTTCTGATTAATACTGCAGGATCCAAGACAGTTGAATCGTGTCTCCGAGAGTCGTTGAACTTCATTGACTCGGCGTTCTTCTGATGGTCTGGTCTGATGGTGTCGCATAGCAGTGGAAACATAGGCTTGTGTAAATAGTTATGTTGTAAGTACTCACGGTGGCTAGTGACGCGATCGTACTATCAAGCGCTTCATTGCCGGAGTGCACCGGCGACATGGGCGTAGATTGGGAAGTCTTCTGATTACCGAAACCGGTGTAGCGGCCGGTGCCATACTCACTACTGTGAAATAAATATATATACAAAAAATAAACATTGAAAACAAGTTTTTAAATTGACATGTCATAAAAATAGTTGGTCCGCCATTTTAGAACCGGAGGTCCTTATTGGATTCTGAATTATAACAATAATTGTTGTGTCAAAGTAGATTTAATCGTTTTTCCCTGTATTTTTACCTAAAATTATCTAAGAAACATGTTTTCTTAATAAATTAATTATTTGTTAATTCTTCTTAAACCAGAAGCTCATCGAGCTTTGTCATCCAAACTAAAATTTCATCTTAATCATTTGTGGTTAACTCGTTCAAAAATTTGTTGCTAGATTTGACCCGGACATACTGATTAACAAACTAACAAGGCAAGTTAAATAAAAGCTTGTTATAAGAATATTATAAATATCATACAATAACAACGTCCATTCTGATGATCTTTATTTGTGAGGTAACATTCATTTTTCCCTTAACAGATATTTCCAAAATACTAATAAGAAAAGTTCTTTATAAGTAGTTATTTTTACTGTTAGTCGTACTTCCTATTAATATTAAAAATGTGTTAGAATTATACAAGGGCTCAAGGGATTTGGACGAAATTTGGCACACTTATAATTTATCTAGAATATCAATTAGGCTATTATTATGCTAGTATAAATGTATCATATTTCCACTCAAAAAATGTTACAGAAAACAACTAGCCGGTGCTAATTTTTTATGCGTGCTAATGTAGGTATTAATCAGAAAGTATGTTGTTTGTCCTTCTTCCAAAACGGATAGCTTTTTTTTCGGGTGGGGAAATCATAGAATAACTTCTGCTCTGGGTGGAGCGGAAAAGAGTGTCAGACTTCTACTGACCCAAAAGTCACCCTGTTACTTAAGCTGCCTTTAAGTTCCGGGGACGCGGTATCTTGTTAGAACATTCCCGCAACCCCGGCAGGTACTTGAAGGGCTGGAGAGTGAAATATGCAAGTTACACATTTCAGTCTCTCAAGAAGAGAATAAGCAGCTCCTCGAGAGAAGCCGCGAGCGAGAGCTAATTGTACATAAAAATATAATAGTAACAGTGAAAACAGAATAAAAAAAAATACCAAAATTCTAACGTCACGTTTTTAGGGTTCCGTAGTCAAAAAGGAACCCTTATAAGATAAGATAAGATAACTTTTATTTGTTCAAAACACGAGTATACACACACATGGCATGCAAGATGTTATATAAAATTAAACCACAGTCATGTTTTGCCTCAACGGCGCACAAATACATGTATGCTAAATAACAATAATAAGTCAAGTAGGTAATTATTAAATTAATAGATAATTAACGATAGAAATTAACATTAAATTCAAGATAAAACACAAAAAATAAAAGATTAATTACAAAATGTCAATATTAGTTATTACAATGTCTTACTAATAATTAAATCTATACTTATAATAAATCTGTAGAGAGGTCAATTCTGTACATGAAATATATTTACAAAATAACTATCAGGGGGTGATTAGGGATCGATACTGATGCCAAAAATGCAATCAGTAAAATTTTTGTCTGTCTGTCTGTCTGTCTGTCTGTCTGTCTGTATAACCGTTATAGAAACAAAAACTACTCGACGGATTTTAACGAAACTTGGTACAATTATTTTTCATACTCCTGAGCAGGTTATAGTATACTTTTCATCACGCTACAATCAATAGGAGCAGAGCAGTGAAGGGAAATGTTGGGAAAACGGGAGAAGTTACTCCATTTTTTAAGCTTCCGTCGCGTGTGCAACCTTAATGGTTAAAGCTACACAGAAATCATATATGACGGAAATGTTCTCCTTAAAATTATATAACAAATATCCCACGACAGCATATATCTATCTTTTATGGTTGACTCACAATAACACGTGTAACTCCCGATAGCTTAGCAGTTCGAAGCTTTCTGATTATTATTCTGCTCCGAAATTTAAAACCACCACAACTTTACACTGGAACTCGGCTAAAAGTAACCCAGTTGCAACAAAATATAATCGAGGCTCAAATTTTAACAGGTTGCGGTGCAGGAGAAACCATCTTTATTCCCAGAATTCCCATAATACCAAATAATTTTCCATTCCAATTTAAAAGAACGCGATTCCCAGTATCGGTGTGTTATTCAATGACAATTAATAAGGCTCAAAGGTAGACTTTTCGTGTTGCTGGAGTAGATCTCGGTGTCAGTTGTTTCTCGCATGGTCAGTTGTACATCGCTCTTTCCCGGGTTAGCAGTTCTAGAAATCTTTATGTTCACGTGCCGGACGGGTCAACTTTCAACATAGTTTACCCGGAAGCTTTGCGCTGAAGTATTGTCGTTCTATAGGTACTTAAGCCTCATGTGAACGTGATCTAAACAATATTACCAATACATTAACTTAATAACACACAAGGAGTTACACGCTGACGGAGACGCGGGCACAGCTATTACCAATAATATGGTGAGGTTCCGTATTGCGATATTTTTCGACAGTATTATAGATTGACAAAATTGACTAAATTACGAAAGTTAATCTGTGTGTTACATCAAAATCACTGAACCGTGAGGAAGGACATAGGCTACTTTTTTTTACGAAAAATGACGGAAACGTGGACGAAGTCGCGGGCAACAGCTATCTATGCTAATAATATAAGGCTGAAGAGTTTGTTTGTTTGTTTGAACGCGATAATCTCAGGAACTACTGGTTCGAATTGAAAAAATATTTTTAATTAAATAGTCAATATATAGAGAAAGGCTATATATAGGCTATATATCATTACGCTAAGGCCAACAGGAGCGGAGCACCAATGAAGAATGTTTCAAAATCGGGGTTAAATTTAACGTTAGCCCAAAGTAACTATTCTACGCGGACGAAGTCGCGGGCAAAAGCTAGTGTTTACATAAAATTCAAGTCCATTTTTCAGTCAAAAATTCTTCAGTCCTGTAATATACCTTCTCTAACAAAAGGTTTTTTAATCGATTTCGCAATTGTGTTATTGTATATTCCCTCCAATGTTTTGGCAACGTATTATACAAAATTGGCGCCATACAGAATACACTTTTGCGCAATAGAGCCGTCCTGGCCCGAGGGATACATAGCTTGCTATTGTCGCGCCTATTTCGTACTATCTTATCAGACACTAAGGGAAATAGGTGTGGGTTGGATTTTACAAACATAATGGTCTCTAAAATGTACATTGAGGGAAGCGTTAATATTTGTATTTTTTAAAAAACGGTTTGCAGCTTTCAGTAACTTGAAGTCCAAACATAGTTCTAATGCACCTCTTTTGCGTTTTAAAAATTACATCTTTATTTGTTGAATTTCCCCAAAAAATTATGCCATACCTTAAGTTAGAAGACACTAGGCCATGATACGCAGTTAGAAGTGCATCTACATTTAACATCGGGGCTAATTTATATAGTGCATATGTGGATGAGCAAATTTTTTTGTTTAAGGCTTCTGTATGTGCTTTCCAATCTAATTTACTGTCTACTGTTACTCCAAGAAATTTCGTTGTTTCAACTTTGTCTATGTGGTTGTCGCAGTACTGGACATTGACGTTTGGAATGGTTGACCTTTGGGCAAAATGTAAAATATTAGTTTTCTCTAGATTTATCTTTAGGTTATTGTTTTCCAACCACTTTATCATTGATTCTAGTGAATTGTTAATGTCAGTTTCGTATGTATCTCTGTTTTCGCAAGCAATTGTAATAGTACTGTCATCGGCAAATAGTGTCATTGGGTGGTCAATATTTTATAGTTTCGCCATGTCCGTCTGTCTGTCCGTCTGTCCGCGGTTTAGCTCAAAAACTATTGGTACTAGAAAGTTGTACTTTGGCATGAGTATACACGTTAATGACGCCAAAAAAGTGGTAAAATAAAATGTTGAAAAAGTAATTATTTAGGGTACCTCCCATACATCTAAAGTGGGATGATAATTTTTTTTTTTCGTTCTTTCCATAATGTGGAATATCGTTGGATAGGTCTTTCAAAAATATTAGGGGTTTGGTAAGACCGTTTTTTTTGATTAAGTAAACCGTTCGTGACTTATCAAGCTTTAAAGTACCAATTTTCGTTAGAGTCAAGTGTCCTCCCCCTCTATCAACTAAACGGTTATAGTTTGAAATTCAAATGTCACGGCAGTAGTACCTATATATAACGAAATTTAAAGGAAAACTATCACACATAAGTGGGCTTTACAAGTTTACGAGGAATAGTCGACCAATTGTATTTGAGTGGAAAATTTCGAACAACTCTATAGAAATGTCGATAGATGGCGCTAAGCGCCAGTTGTGTCGTGCTAGCTTCTTGTGACGATTGAGTAGTGTAGCTCTGTGTCCGTATTTAAAATCAAAACACCGGGTATAACAAGTTTTATACAAATCCCTAAAAAAAAATTGAAACTTTCCGTGCAAAATTGTCGGATCAGGTGAGAATTTGTATAGGAAGTCAAATTAGTTAGGTAGTCATGTTTGGCTTTTAGTTAGAGCATGGTACGAAACGATCAGTCAGCGAATACGACACGCACTTGGCTGTTATAAAAACTACAGAACCCTACACTGCGTGTGGCCCGACACGGACTTGACCGGTTTTTTAATATTGTCACAGCTTGTAAAGTCAGAGGCAAAGTCCGGCTTCTCAATCGTATTATACGAGTAATACCCTAAAACTGAAAGTATAACTCCGTCATTAATGAAGACATTGTATAATGTCTTTTATGTTTGTATCTAAAGCTGCTAAAGTAGGCCTACATACTTTTATATAGCAAATAAAACGTTACGTACATATTCCTTATTATATTAAACATTACTATGTAATTGCTTCAGGTGAAATAACAATTAGACCGCACTCTTACAAAGATAACGACATAATTAAAAAAAAATTGGGGCAGTCCAAGAAAGTCTTCAGAAAGCAGTGTTGTGTAGAAATGAATATAGGTACATATGTGGGGATTGTGGGCGTCCAAGCAAAAGGGGTTCAGTTTCTCGGCATTTAGTTTCCAAAATATAATAATTCATTTCGCGATTTTAATTGTTTATTAATAAATGCCGTTGTAACCTTAGAATAAGCAATTATTGTAAAATAGCTGTGTTTAACTTTTGGTGTACAATAAAGTATATTCTATTTTATCTACATTTTCATACAGAAAATGACTGATATACGATGCTTTATAAGATGTTTCTAACTACCAGAAACTTCAAGAGAAAAGTTAGTAAAAAGGTACCAATGTCAATATTTTTAGAATAATATACGATTTAATCTCTATTTACGTAGGAGGTATTATAGGAACGAGGAGGAATATATATATTTTTGTCCAAAACGTAAGTTGAATCCCCAAATAAACTTTTTGTTTTGTTTATGTTTCATTTTGGCTAGTGGTTATGTAATTTCGTAAAAGGTACCAGTATCCTAAATAATCATTGTTTTGTTCCAATAATAGCAAAGCCTGCCTGTTATTTTGTTAGTTCCTAAATAGAGTAGGAGTTTTAAATTTTTATTGATTATTGCTGCAGTATTTACTCACTTTTTACTTGTATTTACTAAACCGTGTATCCATATTTTATTTCGATAGTAATTGTTTTAAGTTTAATGTCACAAGTAGAAGTGTGTTTTTCTTACACTTAAACTTTGAAAATGCTTTTACTCAAATCAAACTTTTTTCTTCAAACAGCATTTTTACTTCAAAATGTCTGATAAAAAAATGTGCCAGTCTGATTATTTTTTTCAATCCGCAATATCAATTGACTATACTAGATACCGAATGTAGTCTTAACTCAATACCCCCAACTGGACCCTTTTTGTTTGGACGTGCCACATATTAAGTATCTCTGCTGCGACCAATGTAGGTATAGGCTGTCTGTTCATTACTCGTAACCCTTATTACTGTGTAGAAATAGACTAATGTTTAAGGTAAGTTATATCAGAATCATAAATTAAAGCAATGTAGAGTTAGGTCAGTTTTTTTAACAATTTTTATTCATAATAGGCTCGCGTTTGACCACCATCTCACCTGATGGTAAGTGATGATGTGGTCGAAGATAAAGCACGGTTACCTAGAAGTAACCTATTTTCTTTTGACTTAAGACCCCCAGGTTATAGCTATCAGGAAACAGACTGCGGCAGTTTCATTCAAAGAGAGTGACATGTTGCTGAATAAACCGGTCCCATGTTTCTGCTTCTAGCAGTCACCCACGGTTTCTATCAGCTCAACACTTCATCTTGTGGATAGTTTTCCAAGGCTGGACTCTTCAGCTTTCAACCACCGAGGCAATTTATAAATCCTTACTAATATTATAAATGCGAAAGTAACTCTGTCTGTCTGTGTGTTACTCAATCACGCCAAAACTACTAAACCGACTTAAATGAAATTTGGTACGGACATAGTCTAGAGCCTGAGAGAGGACATAGGCTGCTTTTTAATGCGAAAAACTTTTTACCAAAAAATTAAACCGACTCCCAAAAAACACTGCAAAGTGAAAAATAACTTTAATTTCGGTAGTCGGTGTCTTTAGTTTTGTATTTTCGTTTTTGGCACCGACTTCCGAAATTAAAGTTATTTTTCACTTTGCAGTGTTTTTTGGGAGTCGGTTTAATTTTTTGGTAAAAAGTTTTTATTTCACTCTTTTTAGTTGGTCTATTTTTAATTTACCTAGTTACAAGAGCCTAATTATCAACTACTTATAACCTTTCACAAAATATTGCTTTTCCCAATGCTGGGCCGTTAATTGTTGAGGAGTGCTCCTGGTACTTCACCATCAGCTCTACATCACCATATGCATTGTGACGAGCATAAAGTGCGTAACATCCATATTCAAGTAATCGAATCGCAATCCACTCAATACTTATTATTGAGTAGTTTCGGCGGCCATCTGTGGTCTTCATCATCAGTTCCACTTCCTCAAATGGTACTTTTAGAGAGCAACTGCACAAGTTACTATAATAAATACCCAAAACGACATAGGTGTGCCTATAATATTTGAAGAGTTCCATCGATTTCTCCAGGATCCCATCATCAGATCCTGACGTTTATGAAAATGGGACCAATATCGAAGTATACCCTTTCAATCAAAAAAAGAATTTTTCCAAATCGGTTCAGCCGTCTTCGAGTAATCGATGATCATACATTAAAAAAAAAAAAAAAAATACGCGTCGAATTGATAACCTCCTCTTTTTGTCGTCGGTTGAAAAAGGGCTGTAAGGGGTTGAAGTAGGGGAAATTACGTCATTTTTAAAGCTAGAAGCAAGCTACTTATTTTTTTGACTTTTGTTTAGAAAAATGTACTTAAATAAGCTATTAGCAGTAAAATATTAATTAATTAGTCTAAAAAAATTAAAATGCTGCCGAAAGTCACTATTCCGCGCGGACGAAGTCGCGGGCACAGCTAGTATTATCGATAAATCTTATACAAGTAATAATACTTTCAATGGCAAATACTAAGTTTTCAAACTTATAACGATCTTGTGAATATTGAAGATACTTATTGGGGTACAAAGTTTAACTGCTAGTTAGTCAAAAGTTGGTAAATATGTATTTGTGTATATAGAGATAGGCTTAAAACTCTCATTTTCTGTTGGCAACATTCGCATTTTTCTCTCACCGAGAAACTGCACTATTATGATAATGATAAGTTTGAAAATAAAAAATACTGGTACTGATAGTTATGGAACGCAAAAATATTATGGGTAATCTGAAACACCGTAACACCTGTGCGCAATGCATGTATTGCTACCGGTTGTTCCCAGAGGATGTAGTTTTTTATCTTATTTCTTATGTTATTTTTTTTTGTCCTATCTTAGTATGTCTACTAACCAAACGAATATATGGGTAATAACGAAACAAATAATAATGAAAATTTGCTCCTCTCCGATAAATTGATCACGCTCACTACAAAACCAGATAAAACAATACGAAAAGCACTAACGGACTAACTTTTTAACGTAGACGATCTATTTACTGCAATAACTACCGCGTTAAGACTCGTCCCGGTTGACATTGGTCGCGATTGATGGTCAAGTACTATTACTATCCAAAGGTGAGCTGATGTAGAGAGTTATCAAATAAAAATGATTGAATTAATTACAAAAAAAAATCACACTTTCTTCAAGTAACAATGAACTATCCCGCTTGCAACATGCAAATAATTTTGTAAATAAAATAGCTGAGCTGCGAAAACAATGGATAGGTACAGTCTAACAAACAGATACAGTTAGGTATTTTACAAAATTCGCAACATTGTTGGGATTAGTTTCTAGTCTAAGTTGAGCCTAACAGGATGCAGCTGAATACTGGTATTTTATTTAAACGTAGCAACTACAGACTATCGGACATTTAAAATCAAAAAAGTACCGAGTTTTTAGGGTTCCGTAGCCGAATGGCAAAAAACGGAACCCTTCAGTTTCGTCATGTCTGTCTGTACTTCCGTCCGTTCGTATGTCACAGCCATTTTATTATGAAACTATTAGGACTACACATGTGAAACTTAGTACATGTGTTTCGTGCAACGCTTTTCGATTTTTTGATAAAAATAAATAAAATTAAGAGGGGCTCCCCATACATGGAACAGACCCTAAATTTTTCAAAAACAACGGTTTCAAAAACCACTTTTTCTTAAAGTCAATCGTTTAAAAGATATACGCTTCCAAAGTGGTAAAATGTCCCCCCCTCCCCCTCTAACCCCCATAATAATGTAAAAATCTATAAAAATATGCTGTAGATCTTAATAAAAACTTTCAACGAAAATTGGTTTGAACGAGATCGGGTCAGCAGTTTTTGAGATATAGCACATTATCTAAAACCGCAAATATAACTTTGTATTTCATACAAATACTATGAAAAACAAAGTTATTTTGCGTAGTTACTACGGAACCTGTTCGACCCCAAGTCCAGCCAACGGTAACTGGTATGTCGAACCGTCCGCGATTACGCGGAGCCCTACGTTGTGGTAGGCTCTTAGGCCTTATTTCGATAAACAAAAATGTATCACTAACCTGAACGCTGGGGACGCCAACTTCGACCTTCCAAGGTCACGCTCCAAGTGTGGTTTGTATGTAATATGAGGGTGAGTAATTGTAACGTGTGGTGAAAGACAAGTGTGGATGAACGTTCCCAAGGCGCCGATATCCAGGTAGCGGTCACAACAGCAATCACAGCTTAACTCGTTCCCAACAAACGCGTGCCACACGAGATGACGCAATAAGGCGATATGTTCCGAGAAATATCACTGGATTCTTGTTAATCCGAGCTTACAAAGTTCAATCAATCACTGAACACAATTAATCTGTTCATATTTCGTGAGATCCAATTCGATTTTCAATTAATTCCGCGTGCCAGCTCAACCGACGACAAGGCGGCGTACGATTCAACAATACCCCGGGGATTTCAACAAATGGGGAATACACTCCAACCAACAAATAATTCGCGACCCAATTATCGGTCTCAACAGGCGAATTCAACAATATTTTACCAATTATATTAACACAAGAGCGGTTCCCATGACCGGCATTTTTTCCAAGCAAAGTCAATCTGTCAAGTCAAAAAGGTTATGTCAAGTGACAACGTCAAAGACAATAGAATGTTGCCACACCAAAAAGAGCGTTCAAAATTACATTTGGGACGCAACATCTACCCCCCCCGGACGGGCCTCCCCGTCCGCTAATCAATTGGAAGTCTTGACAAGGTTGCAAATTCAACACAGCTTCAATGCGGCCAAATACCGTAGCTAGTTCGTTAAAGGTGAGAACGGTGTCTCCCAACAATCTCCGCCAGCGTCCCTTTGCCGCTTTCACCGCGGCCCCAAAAATACCCCCCCAATGGGGGGCAGGCTGGCGGGTCAAACAACCAAGTGACCCCTCGGCGGGCCAAACTATTACCAATGTCAACCTGGTTCTCATTAGGAAGGCGTATACCTCCTTCAAATAGTTACTTGTACCCTTGTAATTCGTACCGCAATCAGACCTAATCAACGAAGGTAACCCACGGCGAGACACAAATCTTTCCAAAGTCGCCTCAAAGGCCTCTGCCGAGAGGGAGGTTACCAGCTCCAAATGTACTGCCTTGGTTGACAGGCAGACAAACACACAAATAAGCGCCAACAATCTTGCTATTACGAAGGGTGGACGTCTTCAACAAAGGGGGACCAACAAAATCCGTTACGACGCCAGCAAAGGGCCTCGCCTCATTGACGCGATCAGCCGACAAAATCCAAAATTCTCGCTGCAGAATGGCCAACAGCGCATTGCAACCGGCATGCGAGTTCTTAGTGTGACGATCAGTCACCAACAATTGTACCAAGATCAGTTACAACAAGGGCAGGAGCACCAATTTTAGGGTAAGGACAACTCACAAGGGTGACCTCAAACCAGGTCCTTCCCTCAACAGTGGTGTCAGCCGGTTCGCCAATTCCCCAAATCTTGCCTGAAAGGTCGTTCACCTTCAGGCCAACCTGTCCCGCTAACCAAGAAGACAAAAGGCAACCCCGGACTCCCGTCTCCAAAATGGCACAGACCACAATCGAGTCACCCAAGGGTCCCCAGACCGTGACCGAGGCCGTTGGCAACAAAACCGTCTTGATCGGGGGGTTCCTTTAGCGGGGCAGGCGTCAATCTCTTAGTGATGTCTGGGCGGCGACCGATCGCCGCTTCCAGGCTGCCTTCGTTCACGACGAGGCCAACAATCAAACCATTCGTCCGCGCGGTGTCCCAAGCCGCTCGCCATCACTGGAGGGGCATATCCCACCGGATGCCCGAATGGCGGAGGGCGCGACTCCAGCCGGGGACGTTCCGCCAACGGAGGGGAAAGGGAGCGGCGCCGACCCGGCCACTGCTGCCTAGCAGCCAATGCGCGTTCTCCCTGACGAGGGAAGACCAAATGGCGCTCGTGGGGCTCCCGTTCAACTTGCGCGGGGGGTGGAGTGCGGCGTACAGAATCGCGGGTCTCAGCCCGGTGCTCGTCTCCGGGGTACCCCCCCATGCGCGAACCCCCCTCAGAAGCTGGTCTGCTGGAGCGGTTCGCGTTGGCGCACAAAATCTCCAAGTGGGACCCTTCACAAATTCTACACGGGCGGGGGTCGGGGCAGTCCCGATGGAAGTGGGCCCCCAAGCACGAAAAGCACAAACGGCGTGCGTTGACAATGCGGCGGCGGGAACTTACGTGCAAATTCAAAAAGTCCCGGCAACGCGCCATGACATGTCCCGTTGCCTTACAAAAGTCACAATGATGAGGACTCCGGGCACCAGCAAAACGGGGGGCGGGGCGATCATCAACAGGCCCCCTGGCCCGAGGACTCCGGGCGCCAGCCAAACGGGGGGCGGGGCGATCATCAACAGGCCCCCTAGCCCGCGGACTCCGGGCGCCAGCCAAACGGGGGGCGGGGCGATCATCAACAGGCCCCCTAGCCCGAGGACTCCGGGCGCCAGCAAAACGGGGGGCGGGGCGATCATCAACAGGCCCCCTAGCCCGAGGACTGCGGGCACCAACCAAACGAGGGGCGGGGCGATCATCAACAGGCCCCCTAGCCCGAGGACTCCGGGCGCCAGCAAAACGGGGGGCGGGGGGAACATCAACAGGCCCCCGGGCCCTAGTCCGTCCCTGGTCTCTGGGCTGAGAAGGTAGTGGGGGTGACCCCGTGGCGCCACGAGTGTTATCCGCAAACCGACACTCGTCTTCCAAAAATTTGAGGAGGTCATCAAAGGGGGGAAGATGGGTGGCACTATCCCCACCATACTTCTGCTCAAAACGTGACCTCAACTCCGCGGGGAGCAACTGCAGCACTATGTGCACCAACAAGTAGGACCAATGTTCTACCGGTAACTCCAAGCGTCTCAAGGCGTTGGTAGCTGAGACTAACGGGTTCAGCAAGTCAGTGCGCAACGTCGACGTGCTGACAATGGCCGGTAGTCCCAAAATCTGGTCGATGTGCACATCAGCCAGGCAGCGCTTGTTCTGATACCGTCGGGAGAGAAGCTCCAGAGCGGTCGGGTAAGAGGAATCCGTCACCGGCAAGTGCTGCACCAAGGCTCTGGCTTCGCCCTCCAGGACAGACAATAAATAGGCCAGCTTCTGGGCAGGTCCGAGGTCCAAGCGTGCATCGACAAGACTCTCAAAGAGATTTAGGAAGCCCAGCCAGTGGTCCAAGCGACCGTCAAAATGTGGCAGCTCCAGGGTGGGCAGCCTACTCAATAGTCCAGGGCCTGCAACAACAGGGGTCTGCGGCTTGGCCGCATCAGGCACCCGGCTCTTCAAAATTTCCCGCGCTCGTAGACATATGACATCCCCCAGGTGGATAATCTGGTCATAGTCACCCAAAATCCTATCGCGGGCCGACTGATCCATCACCCCCAAATCCACGTCCATGATGTACTCGTTGAAGCGCGTGAGCGCAGCATCAGCTGACTTGATCCTCTCAATCACTTGCCCATACCGAGCAAGGGTGAGCTCTTCCAATTCCACACGCTCAACAGTTGCAGCTGCCGATGTGAACCATCTCAACTGTGAGGTCAATCCCGCAGCAGCCTCCCTGACTGCCCTTAATGAGGCCATTGCAACAATCAAATATTAATACAAAACAACAATCAACAACCAACAATCAAATATTAAACAAACAGCAATGACTTGCTAGCCGGCCAAATATATTCAACAAAATAAAAATTCAAATTCAATTATTTCAAGTCCAAATCCAACCCTGTACTTATTCCAAGTATGAATCTAGCTTGCTAAGGATGGCTAGTTACAAAATAAATAACAATTGAATGTATAATACAATGCTGGATCAACCTCAAATTAAACATCAATAAGCACAACAATTGTCTGTATAATATTGAGCCGGAGAATCTCTAACAAAATCCAATAAATACAAATAAATGCAATAAGTCAATCCACACTATTCAAGTCCTATTATGTTAGACTATGTGTAACTATTATTTAGATAACCCTTCAAATTCAGATCAATGACATTCAATTATTAATTTCAACAAATACCAAATTATGTACCAAATTATGTACCAAATTATGTACCAAATTATACCAATAATTCCTAATTTCACAAATAAATCCTGTTTGTCATTCAATTCTAAGGGGCTAGCACTACAAATTACAGTACAAACTACAAGTACTATTTGAGCCCGGCTGACAAAGCAATATATTCAAACTTATCAAGTTATAAGTTGTGTTAAGTAATTAAACTCAAGTTTTAAGTTTTCAACAATATTCAAAACTTCCAATTAAACCAGTGGATCTTATATTATAAGAGCCGCGCTTATACCAGAATGAATCAGTGGATCTTATAAGAGCCACGCCTGCTACCAGAATGTTCGACCCCAAGTCCAGCCAACGGTAACTGGTATGTCGAACCGTCCGCGATTACGCGGAGCCCTACGTTGTGGTAGGCTCTTAGGCCTTATTTCGATAAACAAAAATGTATCACTAACCTGAACGCTGGGGACGCCAACTTCGACCTTCCAAGGTCACGCTCCAAGTGTGGTTTGTATGTAATATGAGGGTGAGTAATTGTAACGTGTGGTGAAAGACAAGTGTGGATGAACGTTCCCAAGGCGCCGATATCCAGGTAGCGGTCACAACAGCAATCACAGCTTAACTCGTTCCCAACAAACGCGTGCCACACGAGATGACGCAATAAGGCGATATGTTCCGAGAAATATCACTGGATTCTTGTTAATCCGAGCTTACAAAGTTCAATCAATCACTGAACACAATTAATCTGTTCATATTTCGTGAGATCCAATTCGATTTTCAATTAATTCCGCGTGCCAGCTCAACCGACGACAAGGCGGCGTACGATTCAACAATACCCCGGGGATTTCAACAAATGGGGAATACACTCCAACCAACAAATAATTCGCGACCCAATTATCGGTCTCAACAGGCGAATTCAACAATATTTTACCAATTATATTAACACAAGAGCGGTTCCCATGACCGGCATTTTTTCCAAGCAAAGTCAATCTGTCAAGTCAAAAAGGTTATGTCAAGTGACAACGTCAAAGACAATAGAATGTTGCCACACCAAAAAGAGCGTTCAAAATTACATTTGGGACGCAACAGAACCCTTCATGGGCAAGTCTGACTCGCACTTGGCCAATTTTATTTATAATTAATATGAATCAAAAGCTATCATATGTTACTATTAGTAACAGTTTACTAGTAACTAGTAAGTAGAAATTTATGCCCGAATACCAAATACCTTGTTAGACTGTACATATGTAAATACCTGCGACGAACGCCGTGTTCTTGGTTATAATAAAGTTAAAACAGGCAAAATGTATTCCTTGATGTAGTTACTGGTTCGCACAAATTGACTCACAGAGAAGTCGGTACAATGGAGTTCAGAGGTACCTACTGTTATTTTATTATACACTAGCTTCTCCCCCCGACTTCGTTCGCAGAGGGTTTTCCCGCGTAAATCCCGATCCCGTGGGAATTCCGGGATCAAAAGTAGCCTTAGTTATTCCAGGAAGTCTGCTATCTACTTATCAAATTCATTAAGATTAATTCAGTAGTTTTTGCGTGAATGAGTCACAAACATCCATCCATCCATACATCCTCGCAAACTTTCGCATTTATAATATTAGTAACGTAGAATGATGTAAAATGGCAGTTTTAGCCGCCAAGAGGATGAGGCAGCCGAGAAGTCAAAAGTATATAATAACTATAACTGTTACTAAAGATTTGGTTTCCTAGGAAAACGATGCCGTCATATAGCGGCCGTAATATTACGGACGCAAAAAGGCGGCCGTCTTTACGGTGACGATATGTGGAAAGTTCCACGGCCGTTTTAACACAGTCTGCTTCATCGCTATCAATGAAACGTTCACGAAACCATCTGTCACCGACAAGACGGCCGTCGGCACCGCTGTTTGACGTTACGGTGTCAGTTACCGCTCTCTAGGAAACCGCGCCATTTTGTTTACATAGACAACGTTCTAGTGACGTTATTCACCGCTGTATTACGGCCGCTATCCTAGGAAACCAAAGCTTTACTGTTTTTTATAGTTATTCAGCCTATTACGTCCACTTCTAGGACACAGGTTTCCTCTCTATAAGAGCGAATGGACAATAATCCACCAAGGGACCAGTGCGAGCTGGTGGATGACGTGTCAAGTACATTATTTTTTTAAATTTATTTCTTCACCAGCACTCACATATCGATGAAAGAAAACATCGTCGTGAGGAAACCGAAATGTCCTCGAAGCGAAAAGTTAAAGACATTTGACATCTACCATCCGCACTGGGCACGCAATTTTTTTTTTTTAATTCAGTTAGAGCCCACTCTTGACCTCGTACTCGCCTGATGGCAAGCGATAGATGAGGTCTACGATGGAACGAGCGAGCCCAGAAGATGCCTGTTTACTCTTGATTTAAAGGTTGAAATGTGAGAGGCAGGGAACACAAAAGCCGGCGGAGAATTCCACAGCTTGGAAGTGCGCACAATGAATGTGGAGGAGAAGCGCTTGGTACGACAAGACGGTATATCAACCAAGTGTGGATGGTACCAAGCCGTGCGTCTGGTAGATCGGTAGTGAAAGGGAGACGGAGGAATCAGGTCACGGAGCTCCTGCGCACACTCCCCGAAGTACAATCTGTAGAAAACCGACAGGCAAGCAACGGTTCGCCGATGAGCCAGGCTATGAAACTTGCCCGATAGCGCCTCGTCGCCTATAAGCCTTTTAGGCCTGCGCTCGATCGAGTCCAGTGCAGCAAGTTGGTATTTTGGATGGTGGATTACGGTCTATTCTCTATCTTCGAAAGAGAAGGCCTGTGTCCTAGTAGTGGAAACGTAATAAACTGAATTATTATTATAATGTGCTGGGTCAAACACACGAGCTGAAACTCGCAAGTCGCAAGTAACCACCGGGCAACAATTGCTCGTTGATTATTATAGACTGAAATAAGGGAATAAATAAAAGAACTTACTGGTACGAAATGTTATTATCTGATCCGGAGGTGTGGAAGGTACTATCACCAGATGAGTAAAAGTCCCGGGACACCGCCCAGTCTTGTGACCGCTCTATCGTCTCGGGTTTGTAGTCAGATGCGGTCCATGACTTGCCCTCAGCCAGCGCGGAGATCTGGAAAAGAAGCAAACGTTAACATCGGTCCTGAACTACTGAGTCCTTAGCTGTCTTAGCAGCAGCGAGGTTCCCTTAAGGACAGTTAAAAAATATGAACGTACAATGAACGTCAAGTTTGAAGCATCTTATTTTTTCGAGATATCACATTGGCGTGCTTCACTCCTAATACCAACTTAAAAAGTATGTAAAATTAGAGCACTATCATAGCGTGGGTACTTTTTTATACCGGTGATATTTTCTCGCGCATAAGATTTTTTGTAATTGAAGCGACGGTCGCGTTTCATGTTTACCAAGAACCCCACCGTTCGGCGTCAAATATAATAGTTCAACTGGGATTGGGAAGCTCACATAAGCTGCATGCATGACAGCGCAAAAAGAGCACTTGGATTTGGGGAAGACCCTTGTCCAAAGGTGGGACATGAACGGCTAAATTATAAATAAATATTATAGGTTATGGATTCGTACATTAAAGTTATTTATCAAACTATTATTTCATAAATACATAAAAAACTGCAGCTATATCGATCGCGTATAAATGTCATTGCAGTAGCAGGAACGCTCGCCGATGCTAAAACTAAGTACTTAACATACGTGGTATATATATATAAACATTTAAATAACACACATTCGTATCTATTATAAGGTCTGATTAAATAATTTTCCGGACAACTTTTATCTAAATAACACGACAATCCGACATATTGAAATTTAGATAAAAGTTATGAGATATGAAAAAAAATCGGCCTTAAATATAAACAAGAACATAGATTTACAACAAAAACTTAAGTTTAAAGGACATCACAATTTGGATATGACAGCAGGAGCACAGCAAATATTGCCAGGCCCGCGATACAACTTACTATAATAAACAAGACATTTTTTATTAATAACACCTTAACTTACGAAGCATAACTTAAAAGATTACAGAAAACGACAGTTGTATACACAGATAGCAACAGGACACAGACAACAAAATAATAACAAATACATTAATTCAATATACATAATATGTAGATAAATTCTACAGCTGCGCCACAGCCTAAACAAAATGGTGCATCAAGAGAAGCGCGTCCAGGATGTAGGTACACAGAATGCGATACACAGATCGGCTGCAACTCGTACAGACTGTATACACGCGAATGCACAACACGTTGGCTAACCCCAATTAATATCTGATAAAGAATATAATGGTATGACAGTAATAATTCAATTGAAACTGAAAAAACAAACGCGATTTCGTATAAATTTACTGCTTCACGCCGCAACCCAAAACCATAAGACTAACCAATTTTGACCCGTATCATCCTTAAATGTATCTAATTAGATCGCGACTCCGCGCGGTGTTTGGTCTCGAGTTTTGTCGCGAACCGACTCGCGTATGCGCCGAACAGGCATACCACGGAGGCGTAGTTTTATGGATGGTTAATCGTCACGTACACGTGTCGCGTGGGTCACGAACGATGCTACCGCTATTTGGCTGTATGTGTTGGAAGATTCAGGAGAAAGAAGCCACGCCTCCGTAGACAACCTATTAACCATATCTGAACTTACGTCACGAGTGATGCGTCGTGGGGGCACGCTGCTATAGCGGCGGCGAGCAGCACGGTGCGTGGACGTACGACGCGAGAAACGCCTCGGCGGCGTAGACGCCGAGCGGCGATGGTGACGGGCCATCACCTTTACATCGCAGAAGATCAAACAAATTCAATAAAGACATCGCTACAGCGCATCTCAAATTAGAGATTTGTCTGATGCGCCCTTACCTGTTCTATGGCATACATGTTTTGGGTGATGCCTCCCCTTTTGTGGTTGCGTCTAGTGTCGATGATCAGGAAGTCACTGCTTAGCAGCAGCAGGAGGAAGTACTTGGCGTTCGAGCGAATTCGCTCGACCTTAACAATCGAGAATATCTATGTAATCGTTCAATATTTATTATGGTACAGATGCCCATGTATGTGAACAGGCTATTTTTCTCCTGTGGAAATCCATATGGATGTCCCTCGCCCCAGCGTGGGCGAAGGGTTTATCATACTGTAACTGACTAAAAACTCTCATGTTTCCTAGCACAATTTCGCCGGGGACTAAATGAGCACTTAAATCTTCAACACAGACCCCGACTGAACCAATGACCCCATGTATTAATATTCATTTATTGATTCAAAAGTACTTATACATATATTATGTACTAAGATACACAGTGAATTTTGGTAGCTCATTAATTAAATTAATTAATCAGTTCATTTCGAAATTAATTAGTATCCAACCATAGGTTATAGATTATACTTTGCTTCAATTTCAATCAGTGAGTAATCCATTTTGCATGATCGGTTTATATCGATTGAAATTAATGATAAAATAGATGCGAAGCGATCATGGAGTATGTGATAGCGGCTTTTGCCAACACTACATATGCAATAAAAAATAACTGTGGAATACACAAAAAGAGGTAGGCGGAAATCGCAATCAAAATCGGCCAAGATTTCTGTATCCTTAATTTTAAAAATAATTTTCCTCCGAGTATTTCCTTGATAGTAAAATCTTCGAGCAAGCCGGTAAGTCCTACCGTTTTCTTTCCGATTAAAAACATAAAAAATCTTTTTTAATGTGAGTTAGAAGTAAACCTACATAAACGCATGCATACTGCTTTAGCCATAACTTTACATTATATTCGAGTAAAACCCTATATAAATTGAAATAATTTTGTGTTTTTGTCCCATGCACAATTAATGTACCTGTCACGATATTTTATCACCACTCATGGTTGATGGGTAAAGAATGCCGCTGGCATAAATTTCGCCTTTGTACCTATGTGCATGAAGTGTATAATACAATTTCCCAACTACATATATCGAGGTCGGCTTTACATGCTGACTACGGCTTTACATGCTGACTACTAGTGTTTTACATGGAGCGACTAACCTGACCTCCATAGCAAAGTATATGGATAGCACGATACCCCTTGGCAAGACTGGCAAGATTTTCTGGCTTCTGACTACCCGTACCAACTGTCAAACATGTACAACTGACAGCCGGGACAGACGACTTACAAGTTTTCCGGTGATCGGAGGAATTTTGATATGTTAAGATGATCACCAACCCACGTACTGATCTAGATTCTATCTAGGGAAACGTTGCTTGAAAATGGAATGGCTATTATTATTAGCCGTTAGCTCCAACGTTGCAACAAAACGACCTACAAATTAAGAAGCCGTTATTAGTTCTACAAAGGGCTTCCTAAGTGACAAGCATTTTTCTTAACTTCCGGAATGCATCCGCCAGTGAAGTGAAAAAAAAATCAGGACTTGAAAGCGTTGCGCGCCATAGTTAGTTTACGAGTACCTACATAGGAACAAAAACGTCGGACAAACGTAAATAGCCTAATGGCTAAGCTGTTGGACTTGAGATCGAGATGTCGCGGGTTCGAGATGGAGGGGTTAAACAGGTTGCCAATTATGTGATTCTAACCAAATTGCTAGTTCTCTTTAAAAAAAGATATAATCATATTCGGAACTGGAAGTCGTGGGACATGTGACTAAGACCTAGGAAAACACAGAGTAAAATGTCGGTTTAGGATATCCGACGAACTTAAAATAGATAGTCACGCTGATTCTTGATGTAGAAAAGAAAAGTAAACTTTTACGTTTATGTAATCATTAATAACTATTAAGGCGTTAAGGCGTTTAGAAGATGTGATGGAATAAACTCTCAAACATGTTTGTTTGTGATTATTCCACGGTTAATGTGTATACATGAGCCCTGAAAACATGACGACAACCCCTTTGTTGCAAGTCGTGTAATTTAGATATTTATATTTGAAGACATGTTAAATTATTAGAATAACCAGTCATACACTCATCTCACAGTACTCCAGGCATATAGACAGGATCTTCCATTCATCCGCAAACACGTCACAATCATCCAAGAGAGCGTTCTGTTTAAGTGAGTCTATCAGTTTTACTATTTCTGATTCTTCAGAGGGTTGGAAGCGAAACGAATGAGGAAGAGTTCCACCTATTTAGTATTCACAAGGAGTTTATGCAACAAGTTATTGCAAAAAACTACTATTTTATCATATTTCTAATGTATTATTATATAAAAATATTCGCATTTTACACCCTTTCTTCGTTATAGACATCAACTGTGCCAAATTGCATAGTTCTCCGTCTACTACTTCCTCCGTCGACGTACTTTAATTATGTTCTAATTTCGACCACTGGGTGACCAGGAGTAGGTATCTGTAGTTTTCATGATGAAAATATTTTTCGTTTATTTGGATAAAAGATAATTACCATGAATTTTACGGAGAGCAGATAGTTCTTTTATATAAAATAGTAGTGAACATCGCAGAAAAAATGGTGTTAAGCACACGTTTTTAGGGTTCCGTAGCCGAATGGCAAAAATCGGAACCCTTATAGTTTCGACATGTCTGTCCGTCTGTCTGTCTGTCCGTCCGTCCGTATGTCACAGCCATTTTATTCCGAAACTATTAGGACTATACATGTAAAACTTGGTAGATAGATGTATTCTGTGAACCGCTTTCCGATTTTAAGAGAAAATTAAAAAAAAAAAATAAAGGGGGCTCCCCATACATGGAACTGAGACTGAAAATATCTTTAAAATTACATTAAGGTTTCTAAAATGACTTTTTCATAAAGTTAATCGTTTAAAAGATATACGCTTCCAAAGTGGTAAAATGTGTGTCCCCCCCCCTCTAACTTCTATAATAATGAAGTGAAAAATCTAAAAAAACCATATGTTGTAGATCTTAATGTAAACTTTCAACCAAAATTGGTTTGAACGAGATCGAGTCGGCAGTTTTTGAGATACAGTATATTTTCTAAAACCGCAAATATAACTTTGTAATTCATACAAATACTATGAAAAACAAAGTTATTTGGCGTAGTTGTAAAAATTGTAAATAAGCTAGTTTTAAGAAATTTGTAAGGTTTTTGTTTTTTTTTTCATATATTATTTTAAGTATATTATATATATTATAGTTACTACGGAACCCTTCATGGGCGAGTCCGACTCGCACTTGGCCATTTTTTTTCTTTTTGCAGGGTATACGAAACACAAAGCGGTAACCCTCATGCGCCATCAACTAAGTGACGTGTACTGAAGTAACTCCGGTTTAACTTCCTTTGTTCTACCCCTTAACCCTACGATCGTGTCTGCTAAGTGGCTAGTTTACCACTAGGGCTTTCAATACCGGTATTCCGGGATCCCGTAATACCGTGATCACGGATTTTATTTTGGCCTTTTACAATACCGGTATTGACGCCCCAATACCGTGATTACGGTATTACAAACATTAGATCTGAAAATGTATGTGATCTTATTCTCATACTAGTTTTCATCAGCGCAAGCGTCTCGCCGTGGTCTTAAGCCGAAATCGAGCTGCACTTATGTCGTTTTTGTTATTGTCAGTCAGTTTCGCAAAGGCGACGGGATAACGCGTATATAGACTTTGTTATTGTGTTGTGTTAACTTGTAACTGTGAAGGTCTGATATAATAGCGCGTATTTTTGCTAGTTTAATTAGATTGCCGTCGTTGCTGCCTCTTCGTGTCTTACCCGAAACGTTCTTGGCGTTTGAATTTCAGAAATTTGAATGAAAACTTTTTGTATTATTGTGTTATTTGTATACTTTTACATTTTTTTACTATGTTTTTCAGAAATTGTAACGCTTGATTTATTTTGTTACTTGTTTAGTTTTAGATTTTTTGATTATTTTTTATTACATCATTATTAAGAATGTTACTAAAACAATCACCAAATGATTGCTAGCTAACTACTTAAGCTATATTTTACTTACTTACATTTCAGAAAATAATGGTACCTATGTTAATTTTTACATGAGCTTTTTTATATTGTACTACACAAAGTCTATGTGAAAAGCCTTCCTGCAAAAACAATAGATTATGTTTCAGTTTTCATTATGTTCCCAATTCCTAGTCCTACTTAAATAATCAACCATTACCAAATTGTTATATAAGAGAGCTATGGATAAAACGTATAAATTATTATTTATTCTTTATTTCCAATACATACATATAAATTACATTTTTAAATATTCTCTATGAAAAAAAAAACATTTAAAAATATAAAAAATAGTAGCCCACCGGTATCGGGAACAGGGTCCAAGCTACCGGCAGTCAGGGCTCCATAGAGAGGAACCTCCTGATGATACGCGTCGTGTCCAGGAGTACCGCTTTCTAAAGCAAGCCTTTGATCCAACCGTCTAACGAGAGCCTCCTGAGGTGTTGGTCGAGACTCTTGGCTAACCCATTGACTGAGATTACTATCGGTACAATGATTGCCGAGTTCACATCCCACATGTCGACAATCTCGTGTGCCAAGTCAAGATAATTGATTTGCTTATCTTCCTCAGCTTTCACGAGGTTCTCGTCATGCGGGATGGTTATGTCGACAATCATAGCACGCCTCACGATTCGGTCCACCACCACTATATCAGGCTTATTGGCTACAATAGTCCTGTCAGTGATGATGGACCGATCCCAGTATAATGCGATATGACCGTTATCGAGATCTGAGTTGGGCACATACCTATAGTACGGCACTTCCTATTCCACAAGAGAATATTTCAGAGCAAGTTGCTGATGAATTATCTTGGCTGCAAGGTTGTGCCTGTGCAAGTACTCGCCATTAGCAAGACGAGAACAATCAGAGATAATGTAGCGGATTGATTCACCCGGACGGTGACAAGCCCGACATATGTCAACCGTGTCATCCTTCACAATAAATTTCCGGTAGTTGTTCGTCATGATAACTTCGTCCATAATTGCACAGACAAAATTTTCGGTTTCCCCAAAGAGGTCACCGAAGCGCAACCAAGCTAGGAACGCCACTCGGTCTACGTCGGACACATGTAGGGCCCGGAAAAAACGTTCATGAAGCTCCTTACTCTGCCATATCCCCCTCTGATCGTTAGTGTCTAGTACTGCAGGTTTGCGCCAGTTCTCATTAGCCGAGGAGAGCGGGGTGAGTCCTTTGTCCACCGCTACTACATCTCGATGCATACCCACTTCGGAAGCAAGAAAATGTACCCTGAGACTGCATACCTCGCGGTTGTGGAGAGTATTAGCATTCAAAAAGCCCCGACCTCCACATTTCCGCGGGATATACAGCCTCATCACCGACGAGCGTGTGTGATGCATTCGATATGCAGTCAGCAATATACGAACTCTCCTATCCAGGGCGTCAAGTTCAGTTTGAGTCCATTTGAGTACGCCGGAAGAGTATATCAACACCGGCATGACCCAACCGTTGAAGGCACGTACCTTGTTCCCACCCGATAGAAGGCTTTTAAATACCTTCTTTAGGCGACCAAAGAAGCGCTACTTCAGCGATTGCTTCATGTCAACTACATTGATACCTAATGCTTCCGACACACTCAAACACTTATAGGTTTCGGTTGGAGAGAGGGATCTCAGGTTTATGGAATTCGAGGGTTGAGATCCCACGGATTCCACAATCTCCCCTCGCTTTACATGCATAATCGCACATTTGTCAACACCAAACTCCATCCTGATGGCACTACTGAAAGTTTCAGTTACCTTCAGTAGTTCCATCAGTTGTAGACTAGTGGCGCCAAAAAGTTTTAAATCATCCATGTAAAGGAGGTGAGAAATAACCTGACCACCTCTTTTCAACCTATAGCCTAGGCCTGAATTCTCCAGCAGTGTGCTTAGAGGATTCAAGGCTAAGCAAAACCAAAGCGGACTCAATTATTATTATTATTTTCAATAAATAAGAACAATAAAGATTGATTTGAAAATAAAAAGACACATATTTTATTGCTTTTATTAATGTCCTAATTGAACTTGCGTTTAATACCGGATTACCGGTATTGATACCGGGATCACGGTATTGACTTTTTCAATACCGGTATTGATACCGGTATTGATTAAATCCGGTATTTGAAAGCCCTATTTACCACTCCAATAACTCTACCTACGCTTTTCCAAACTACCGTTGATAGATAGAATATACTTTATTGTACACTAATAATTGAATCACACTCAACAATATTGTAAAAAAAAAATCGGTTACAGTGGCGGTCTTATCGCTGAGAGCGATATCTTCCATACAACCTTTGGAAGGACTTTACGAGCTTTAATTAAAATGGGGAGGGGCTATATTAGTGTACAACTTTACAAATTCTCATCAAAACAGAAAAATATAAATAAATACAAAACATAAGTACATAAAATATATAAATATATAATGTGTTCTTTAACATCGTGTGGTTTTAACAAAGGAATAATCATAAGTTTGAAAGAAAATGATCTGACCTACACCACACCGTAATTGGGAAACACGAGACCTTTTCGGTACATTCTGTAACGTTTGACCACCCATAACGTCCATTATTAAACTCAAAGCTTTTATTTGAAATCTATACTAATCTATATATATAAAAGAAAGTCGTGTTAGTTACACTATTTATAACTCAAGAACGGCTGAACCGATTTGGCTGAAAATTGGTAGGAAGGTAGCGTAGAACCAGGAGACGGACATTATAGGATATTTTATCGTATCCATTAGATTTTATCCCGGAATTCGCACGGGATCGGGATTTACGCGGGAAAAACCTCCCACGCAAACGAAGTCGCGGGCAAAAGCTAGTTTATTATAAAGTGGAAAAGTTTTGTTTGTTTGTTTGAGCGCGCTAATCTTCGAAAGTACTGTATGGATTCGGATGAAACTTGATTTGGGAGTAGCTTAAAGCTTTAGGAAGTTTATAGACTACCTTTTCTCCCATTGCAAAAGGAAAGGAGGTTATGTTTTTTATCGTGAGCAAAGCTCCACGCGACTGCTATACCAGGACTTTTAATGCGATGCAGGAAGCTGACATAAACTCATGTCACAATGTTAATGTAGTAATACCATATTTTACCTAATAGTGATGGATTCAATCAATTGAATAATAAATGAGCGATTTTTAATGGTGAGCAATATAAATAAATATAAAATTTATACATACTTTTATCATATCAAGGAATAGTAAACTATGTACTGGAACTTTTGAATTGTAATGAAATGAAGCATGTCATTGTGCGGGAACTTTAGAACTGTTTTCAAGGAATAAGTTGTGTTCCATATTATATATAATAAAAATAATATATATATATATATAAGTAATACATCCAATAAAAATAACCATTTTATCCATTTGATTATTAAGCACTTATACAAATAAATAAACATCTATATAAAAAACGTGGCATGTTTCTGTGTTAATTTTTTTCGTTGTTAGCTCTCGTTTGACCAACATCTCGCTTGATTGTAAGCGATGATATTTCAAAGTCGAAGCACTTTTAACAAGAAGTAACTTATTCACCCTTGACCTAAAGAACCACAGGTGTATATATACACCTTTTATATATATTTATATTAAACAACAAAGTCTCAAAGCTTATCAATGCATCGCTAACTCCCAGATTATATGTGTCTACGATACGTGACAGTTATCCGATCCAATGGTTTGGAAATCCGAGCACGCCAATCTATCACAAAAAGGTTGTTTGTTAGCTAAACGATGTCAGGTTTTTCTTTTTACTATTGATAGGATCGCGCTTGACCTCTGACTCAGCTGATTACTTTATAACGAAGAATTCAAGGTCAATATATTTGTAAGACCGGATAATGAATGTGGAGGCATGGGCATGGAGAAACTTTTGCCCAGCATTGGGACAGATAATATTCCACAACTATAATATTCCACAACTTCTACGCAGAACAACTAAGCAGAGCTTGTGGTATGAGTACTAGATAACTGATAATCATACATATATATTTCTAAATACATACATATTATAGATAAATTACACCCAGACAAAGAACAAAATGATCGTGCTCATAACACAAACATTTGTCCTAGGTGGGAATCGAACCCACGACCTTGCGCATAGCAGCCAGGGCCACTGACCACTAGACCAACAGGCCTGTCATAATGAGAGTATGATAGATAGCTTGTGATAACCCGAATCCCATAAAAAAACTTAAGAGAACACATCTAAGGTTTTATCTACACTAATATAATAAAGAGCGGTCATTGATATACTAAAAACCCTTAGTATATCAATGAGAGCGGTATTATTATGGCAGTATTATTAATTGTTACCTTACCTAACATCAATCATGTTTAGCTGAAAAACTGTTGGTGAACCATAAATAAATAAAAGAGAAAGATTTTAGATTTTTTTTATTGATAATAGGCTCGCGTTTAACCACCATCTCACCTGATGGTAAGTGATGATGTGGTCGAAGATGGAGCACGCTTACCTAAAAGTAACCTATTCACTCTTGACTCAAAGACCCCTAGGTTATAGCAATCGGGAATCACAGACTCCGGCAGGGAATTCCACTTCTTAGCCGTACGCACAATGAAGGTATTCCCAAAGCGTTTAGCGCATAGGTGGGATGTCCACCATGTAACGATGGCCAATATTATGCTATTAAATTTATCAGCGATCGCTATAAACAGAAGCTCGTTTTAAATATTTCGAAAATTGGATAAATCGATTAAAATTTGAATACGAAAAACCATATAAGTAGGTACCTTTTAAAATAAGGAATTACATATTTAGTCTGCAGCTAAGTAAAGCTAAGTGTAATTAAGATAACTTTTTTGGTAGTTTTTATAATGATATATTTGTAAATTTTTGATACAGGAACGGAAAACATAGGTATATGTATCTGAACAACACTAAAAAACTAATTTAAATAAATATCTACTTATTTTTAACGTTATTATTTAGTGCTATGTATATGTACCTTAATTCCCGCCTTTTCGTTACGCCGAGATTCGTTCCGCGTAGCAAAATTACTATAAGTAGCTTTGCGATCGCACTTCTGACTTCCAAAGCCGACGGTTAGCTAAAACAACAGCCGCTCTGCGCGAAGTGTCGTGCGAGACTGCAGCGGTGACTGAGTTGAGAGTTCCTACAGTACCTAAAGCTATGTACATAGCTGTTATTTTCACGATAACTTTACAGGCCCAGAAAATGCGCGCTAGTGTGGAGATAGCTTTTAACGCAAACTTTAACTACCTAAGAAAGTACCTACGAGATAGTTTCGTGATAATAATAATGACGGTTATGTTATTGAAAACTTAAACACGGGTTACTATTATGTGATGTCGGTAGATTGTATTTGGTGGTGGCATAAGAACGTATTATAATATATTAGTCATTGCTGGAGCTTGTTGTATTACTCACGTGTCACCTAACATAACAAACACGTAATCTTTCCAGATACAACAGTGAAAAATGCTCGTTATCTTAAAGTGGTTTTCTATCGATTACATCTCGGGGAGTGTGCGATAGAATTGCACAATGTAATTCCACCAAGACCTTCCATCATCGAACTATAAAACAAACGACGATGCGCCATCGTTACGTGGTGGATATCCATCTATACGCATATAGCATTTTGTAAAAAACTTTCATTGTGTGTACAGCTGAAGAGTGGAATTCCCTGCCAGAGTGTATTCTGATAGCTATAACCAGGGGATCTTTAGGCCAAGAGTGAAGAGATTTCATCTAGGTCTGCGTGCTTTATTTTCTACCACATATCTTACCATTAGGTGAGATGGTAATCAAACGCGAGCCTATCATGGATAAAAAAGCTTGGGTAATCCAAACCATCGTGAGGAAACCGGTAAGTACTACGACCGTAAAATCCAAAGACATACCACGGGCACGCGTAGTGCGATACGGTTTATTCCAACTCATAGAAAGAAGGCCTATGTCCTAGCAGTAAGAAAGTTATAAGCGGAGCTACCAGATTAACGAAAATGGAATGAACTGAAACTGAAAATATTTTTATTCATCAAACCTATACCCATGGGTTGTCTATAGAGTTTTCTGATACCATTTTTTCTTAAAGTCAATGGTTTAAAAGATATACACTTCCAAAATGGTCAAATGTGTGTCATTCCGCCTCTAACTTTTATAAATAACTAGTACTCACGCGGGGCTTCGCTCCCGTGGATTCTATCACGGTAAAAACATAACTCTCCTTTTTTGCAGTCGCGTAAAAAGTAGCCTATAACCTTCCTCAAGCTTCAAGCTACTTCCATACCAAATTTCATCCAAATCCACCCAGTACTTTCGAAGATTAGCGCGTTCAAGCAAACAAACAAACAAACTTTTCCGCTTTATAATATTAGTATAGATAATTGAGTGAAAAATCTAAAATATATATATATATATATATATATATATACTATATAATATATATACTGTAGATCTTAATGTAAACTTTCAACGAAAATTGGCTTGAATGAGATAGTCAGTAGTTTCTGAGATATAGCGCATTCTATAAAACCGTAAATATAACTTTGTATTTCATACAAACACTATAAAAAACAAAGTTATTTTGCTTAGTTCCTGCAGAACCCTTCATGGGCGAGTCTAACTCGCATTTCGCCAAATTTTTTAGAACTCTGTACATCCTATCCTACTTCCTACTAATCCTACAAATATTCCTACTTTTCCTACTAATATTATAAATGCGAAAGTTTGTGAGGATGGATGGATGTTTGTTACTCTTTCACGCAAAAACTACTGAACGGATCTGGATGAAATTTGGTAAGTAGATAGTTGACATTCTGGAATAACACATAGGCTACTTTTTATCCCGAAATTCTCACGGGATCGGGATTTGCGCGGGAAAACCTTCTCACGCGTACGAAGTCGCGGACAAAAGCTAGTTTACCATATTTTCTTACAGTAAATACATCGCTTTTTGCTAATTGGCATGGTTCTAGGTCAACGACATACGAGTATCTTTTGATTCTCTTCTGAACTCACATTATATGTCATATCTTTATATTTTGATCGCGTTGACTTAAAAGTACAAGATTTTGTCACAGTTGAAAGAGACCCAAACCGGAGTATTTAATTTAAATTTCAGATTGTTATCTCTATGCGGTATTTAGAAATATGGCCTTGACAGGCAGATGGAAAACAAACTGATCCTATAAGTATTTCATATCTCCAAAGAAAAAATATAAACATCGAAACGACTTGAAATTTTTCTAGAATTAAAATGATTTATCATCTTCGTCATCGACAACCCGGGTTAGCTTCCAGTCTAACTAGATGCAACTGAGTGCTAGTGTTTTACAAAAAGCGACTATCTAACCTCCACAACCCAGTAGCTGAATACCAAGACACCCTTCAGCAAAGACTGGTGTCAGATGCCTTCTGACCGTAACCACTGCCAAAGATATACAACAACGTGTAACGGAAACCCCATATCTATCCAAAAGGGCTGAAGACAACACCTGGTATGGAGTCTCTATGCACAGTTTCAGCACAAAATAACTGACTCAAAGAATTGATACCAAATTATTGGTTTCATATATTTCTTGAATACCAATCATAACAAACGTGTCACAGCACTACGAGGGTCAATAACTTTCCACGTCACTTGCCAATAACACGATAATTCCTTTCGTTCTTCTTAATTTGGAAATTTCGGTCTCTGGTATCAGTGTATTGGAATTTGTAATAAGTTCTACACACGTTGACTTAGGATTACAAAACCCTTGCCATATCGTTTGTTATCATCCAAAGAAGCCGTGCACTTGGTATGTATATACCCTTTAAATTACACGTTGTATAAATGACAGCCGGTTTCGAGGCTCGGATAAATCTCTAATGTTAAGATGTTCACCCGCCAAGGGACCGACCTCCGCAAGCGTTGGTTAACCTTGAAGACCGATCTGCATAGCTATTATTATGTAGCCACAAGCCTCCTTTCAACTACAATAATTAGTGAAAAGCAATAGCCAACCCTAACGATAAATGAACATGTACAACATTATTTAGCCGAGTCAAGGAATTTATTATGTATTTGAGCCGCGAAATATGAACATGTACGATATAATGAATCTTAGGAGATCGAAATATTTCCGAAGCTGAATTCCTGAAAACTGTACTCGTGCGTGTAAGCGCGGTATTCCTAGGAAGCCGACCCCATTACGGAGTAAAAGCGCGCTGGGTGTAACGGGCTCATGATGTTTCTTTGTTATTTAACTACAGCAAATAGTAAAGGAAAAGCGTAGGTATTATTTAGATTTCAATGCTAAAATCAAATACAAATAAAGTTTTTTCATTATAGAGGATAAGAGGACTAGCAGTGTGGGAAGAATTCACATTACTAGCAATCTTATTAACCCCTCCAACTAAGCTAAATATGCTTGTGTCTGGAGTGGGTTCACGGCAAATTGTGTAATGGGTGGGGTTCGAACCCGCGACCTCTCGATCACAAGTCCGACACTTTAACCATTAGTGTTTAAAGACGAAGTCAGTTTGTAATAACGCTCAAATCAAAACTAATTTAATTCATAGAAGTACGAGAATGTAGTAAAGTAAGTATAAGTCCGGGGTTGGTAGTATGTTCCAACGAGACTCCGAGACCCTGGAACGCAAGTGCAACTCAAGAAACTGGGTGGGTTTTAAGTCGGTAGAAGTCGGACTCGCCTTTCCGGTACGCTAGAGTGGGAGGAGTCATTTGATGATTTTCCAACCGAAACAAAAGGAAAGTATGTGGTCGTTGAGCTCCTTAGTAGTCCAAAGTTGAGCTTACAAACTAACTGACAAGGGCTTGCACTGACGGGACGGGTCTACTTAAATCTGTGTGGTCTTTCCTCAAAAGGCCATTTCAGACTAATCTATATACTCCTCATAAACGATTGTGAATATGTGAACTATGTAGGTTATTTGATTCGAGTTAAACATAATTGTCTGGCAGTTTGAGTGCTTTTGCGGCCGAACCAAACGTCCCTACCTTGGTATTGTTCGTCAAATCGTTAAGCTCCTTGTTCTAAGTTGAGCTATACGTAATTTGACAAATGCTTGCACTGTATGGACGGACAGACCCACTCAAATCTGTGAGCATCTTTCTTCAAAAGATCGCCTCAGACTGAAACCTACAAAGTTCCCATATAATTAAACCAGTGTAGATTGTATGGACTTTAAAAGAGACGGACCCCTGAGTTTGTTTCGGTGTTTCTTCTCAGGGTAGTCAGTTAGGAAACACCGGCCTCATCTAGTTAATAATTACGAAAAAAATGACGTGTAAAAGTGTTATTTAATAACCAATTTGGAATATAAAGATCATTTATCATTTACTGATTACAATGTGGGCTTTGTACTAAAACAACAAGCTTATGTTCCTACATAAGCTACCGAAAGTTAAATTAGGCTAGGCTTTCATAACAAAGCTATAACTGTTTCATTTACATAAAAGACTTGTTTACAAAAAATAAAACCGACTTCCAAATCAAAACACTACAAAGCCAAAAATAACTTTAATTTCGTTAGTCGGTGTTATTGGTTTTATATTTTTCTTTTTTTTTCACACCGGCTTGCGAAATTAAAGTTATTTTTGGCTTTGTAGTGTTTTGAACTTTTGATATGGAAGTCAGTTATATTTTTTGTGAAAAAGTTTTATTCACGCTTTTTAGTGGGTCGGTTTGTAATTTATCTAGTTACAAAAGCCAAAATCATTAATCAAGTACTTATCACCTTTTACAAAATATTGCTTTTCCCGGTGCAGAGCCGTTAATTTTTGAGGAGTTCTCCTGGTACATCACCATCAGCTCTACTTCACCATATGCATTGTGACGAGCATAAAGTGCTTAGCATCCATATTCAAGTCATCGAATCGCAATCCACGAAATACTTATTATTGCGGAGTTTCAGTGGCCACCTGTGGTCTTCATCATCAGTTTCACTTCCCCAAATGGTGCTTTTCGAGAGCAACTGCACAAGTCACTATAAGAAATACCTAAAACGCTATAGGTGTGCCTGTAATATTTGAAGAGTTCCCTCGATTTCTCCATGATTCCATCATCAGATCCTAACGTGATGACGATGGGACCAACTAGAAAGTATACCCTTTCAAACTATAAACAAATTTTCCAAATCGGTCCAGCCGTCTTCGAGATATGAGGTAAAATACATTAAAAAAAAGTTCAAGACAAACTGAGAACCTCCTCCTATTTTTAAAGTCAGTTAAAAAGCATAGAAATCTCTCTACGATAAAATGCTGAATTCTTTCCACGCTACTCCTCAGTAGTGCATTTGCGCGAATAAAGGTCCATTTTATGCTATTAACAAGGATTATATGACTAAGAATTTAAATATATAATCATTATTATTATTATTAAAATTAAAATGAATTTAAACTTGAAAAATGTGAGCGTAAGCTCTTAATATCAAAACATTCTGTTTTGAGATTCCAGCTTGTCTAGGTATGCGTCTTAAAAAGTAGGAAGAAAAGAATATTATTTGTTACTTCTTAAGACCTTTGTTAAAAATATGAAATGAATTTATAGAAAGCAATACTGATAAAATGATGACCCGTAATACTTTTCAGTATTTCTTTTCCATTTTGATATAAAAGATTTTTAAAACCGTTAGTTATTTAAGGAACTTTTAACAAAATGTTATGTTAGTTCCATCGTAACCTTATCTTATGCAGCCTTTGGCGAGTGGCGACATTGGTTTGGCTAAATTAAATACCTACATCTTATTAAATATTTAATTTACTATAGTTACTTTTACAGAGTGATGTCATACGGCATTTTACTTTGGGGAAATGTCGCCGATATTCACACAATATTCGTATTACAAAAAAGGGCTATTCGTGCAATTCAATTAAATTAAGTCCTAAACACTTCTTAAGGGACAAATTTAAAAAGATTAATGTTATGACTGTGCCATCTCAGTATATTTATGAGAATCTCTTGTATGCACACAAAAATATTAATCTGTTTAAAAAATACAGTGATATCCATAATGTAAATACAAGGAACAAAGACAAGTATGTCACTCCTAAAACGAGGTAAAAAAATAGGTGGTTCGTTTAGATGCCAATGTATACGTTTTTATAATAAAATTCCTAGCCACATTCAAGAACTATTAAGCATTAATATTCAAATTGTTAATAAAACGTCAGCTATGTTAGAAAGCTTTTTACACGGTCAAAGATTGATTGATTGACAAATGCCTGCACTGTCTAGACCGGTCCGCTCAAATTTTTGTGGTTATTTCCTCAAAAGAGCACCACAGACATGAAGATACCTACATGCTGTTCATGTTATTGGACCAATGAGAATTGTATGGACTTTAAAAGAAACGTTGATCTCTGAGTTAGTTTCGGTGTTTCTTCTCAGCATAGTCACACACGTAAAAAACATGACGTGTAAAAGTGTTATTCATATATTTCATTTAATTTAATTACTAGTTAACGCACTTCTTTCAGTTCTGTTTCTGACACACTCCACCAGGAGATACAACGGGTCTTCGTTTTCGTATTAATATTATTTTTTGTGAACGAAGCCAACAGCAGTGTGATTGTAATCCGTTTAACATCAACGCAGCTTGCACGCGGCACAAACGCCACGGGCGATCAGGTTTAAAAAAAGGACACAGGACAGGCTTGTCACTAGTAGTTTAATGCCAGCTCTTCACGTTGGCCAACATATTGGCGAATGTAGTGGCCAATGCCTATTGGCCAACGTGTGGATGGGGTGTTTGTGCACCCAAGATGAATGATCGCTACTTAGTATAATTATCATGAATGATAATTTTATAATAATAATAACCCCCAGAGTAAGGAGCTTCATGGACGTTTTTTCCGGGCCCTACATGGGTCCGACGTAGACCAAGTGGCGTCCGTAGCTTGGTTGCGCTTCGGTGACCTCTTTGGGGAAACCGAAGGTTTTATCTGTGCAATTATGGACGAAGTTATCATGACGAACAACTACGGGAAATTTATTGTGAAGGATGGCACGGTTGACATACATACATATGTCGGGCATGTCACCGTCCGGGTGAATCAATCCGCCACATTATCTCTGGTTGTTCTCGTCTTGCTAATGGAGAGTACTTGCACAGGCACAACCTTGCAGCCAAGATAATTCATCAGCAACTTGCTCTGAAATATTCTCTTGTGGAATCGGAAGTGCCGTACTATAGGTATGTGCCCGACTCAGTTCTCGATAACGGCCATGTCACGTTATACTGGGATCGGTCCATCATCACTGACAGGACTATTGTAGCCAATAAGCCTGATATAGTGATGGTGGACCGAATCGTGAGGCATGCCATGATTGTCGACATAACCATCCCGCATGACGAGAATCTCTTGAAAGCTGAGAAAGATAAGCAAATCAAGTATCTTGACTTGGCACACGAGATTGTCGACATGTGGAATGTGAACTCGGCAATCATTGTACCGATAGTCATCTCAGCCAATGGCTTAATAGCCAAGAGCCTCGACCAACACCTCAGGAGGCTCTCGTAAGACGGTTGGATCAAGGGCTTGCTTCAGAAAGCGGTACTCCTGGACACGACGCGTATCGTCAGGAGTTTTCTCTCTATGGAGCCCTGACCACCGGTAGCTCTCCGGACTCTGTTCCCGATACCGGTGGGCTACTATTTTTTATAAATTTTAAATGTTTTTTTTTGAGAATATTTAAAAATGTAATTTATATGTATATATTGGAAATAAAGAAAATGACCACTCTAAAGTAGATTTCACCGTTCAGAGTCCTTTTATTTTATTTTATTTTTTGGGTGGGAAAATCATCGAATAAATTTTCCCGCTCTGGCCAAAAACCTGTTCCTTCAGCTGCCCTTAAATTCCGGGGCCGCGGTATCTTGTTAGTACATTAACGCAACCCCGGCGGGCAATGGCCTTATGAGGCCCCGTCACTGGTACTGACCGCTCTTTGAGGCGCACGTGGAACACCAGGCACCGGCGATCCGGGCCTGTTCCTTACCGGACGGTGAGCTACCCCTGCTCGCCGTCCGTAAGCCCGCGCCTATGGTGGCCGGAAATAGGCCCGCAATCCCCGACGCCCAGGGCGTCTCACGCGGCGGCTGGGGCGTGAAGAAGAGAGTTGCCTCTCCCTCACGCGTTCGGCCTGCTCCTTCGCTAGCATGAATGCTTCGCAGAATCGCACATCCGATTGTAAAAATTATTATAACAGTAGAATGCTACATTATTACTTATTTACTTTTTTACGCGAGCGTATTGGTGGGCATAATTGTTGTACTCCTTTGTAGTAAAATGACGCAGAAGGAAGGACAAGAAATTTGGCTCAGTCAAAGTTGAAGTTGAGTATGAAGAAGGAGTACAGAGAAATAAAATTTTGATATAATAGTGCATTGGAAGTAATTTAAATTATGGTCGAATTTCGACTACTGGATATCCACTATTAATAGTTGCATGAAGATTTTCCACCGTCCATGAATACTACAATGCTATAAACCCAGAATATTACTTTCACAACATATCACATTCGTGTAAGTTCACTATGTGGGAGTTTGCTTAGGATCGTATTCTACGTAGAAAAATAACAAATCGCCCTCCAAGAGTCCAAGCCTCCCAGCTATAGTATAAAAATATTGCTAATTAATACGTCCGTTTTTCTAAGAAAGATCTATGCCCTTCAGCTAATCTATAATAGAGTGGCATAAAAAATAAAACATTACTGTATTTTTCTCAAAATACTTTTATAAATAGCAAGGCTTACAAATACTTTAGTCGAGCGTAGAAAGAGACCCATTTGACAAAAGCTATAAAAGCGGCTTAAACTCAATAAACATTGTGGTCTTTTTAACCCAAAGGTTGACTGGTAGAGAATGCCTTGTTGAATTAAGTCCGCCCATGTACCACTATTGTACATAAAGTTTAAAGTCAATACAAATATCATAACTACGGCCTCAAACGCAAGAGCAACTCAAGGAACAGGGTGGGTTTTTAGTCAGTTGAAGTCTATTACGGGAGTATTAGACAAAACAAACCGTGTCGAATATCAGTAGAAATATTATAAGCCACACAGAGGGGGCTCCGGAGTGGTCTTTAACGAAGCCCTTCTATTTGTTGATTGGGATCACTAGGTTGATTTTAGTGAGGTAAAAATCCCATACATCATGGTCTTTCCACCAAGAGTACAGGCGACTTATGGAAGTTATCGAACGACAAAAGATTACGAAATATGTATCTCACGTTAAGAACCTGGCATTCTTTGTTAAAAAGTTTAAGTTTCTTGGTTACAATATTTTTAAGTTTAAGTTTACATTATTTTTTAATAACTTTTAAAAGTTGTACAATATTTTGTCTTTGCTCGTAAATTATTAAATCACAATTTAATGTTGCAGTAGATTAATCATTTTTAATTACTAATGTTTATTTGATCTAAAATTTTCGTCCGGCACGTATTGATTGCTGGCATTTCGTCCATCTTATGTACACAATTGCACTTGCATTTCATTAAATACAAGTTTAAAAGTTGAACTTTTTAGAAAATGAATCATTCAATATTTCATAATCAATTCGGTACATTATCAAACAATGCATTACAAGCCTTGAAAAAGTTGACCGTTTTCGTCATAGTAAACTAAATCGAATATAAACTTGGCCGCCAAAAAGTTTTTGGCAGCTAAGTTTTACAATAAAGTCTTACATAAAAAAAATATTCTTTTTTCAATAAGTTTTCCGGGATTTTATAAATGTTACTAATTAAGGAAAAAATCTATATTTCCCGAGATTCAAATATTTATTTAAAGAAAATTTAAATATTTTGTTTAAAAGAAATAGTCTATGAATAAGCGTACCTGTATATCCGGGGCAGTTAGAAGGAGGAGAGAGTGGTGGGGCGTGGGCTTCCCAGGACCTCTAACGGCGAAGTCTATTCGCGGCTGAGTCACGGTAGGAACTGAGGGAGTGATTCGAACTAGCGCGCAGTACCTTGCTGTATACGGTTGTTAATCGAGACGCATGCGCCTTACCGCGTAGTGGTGTGCCCGTGCGACCAATCCTAGCCTAATGGGCTTCTGAAACTGAGGCCGAAACTATTCGACCAATGCACGGGGCAAAAGCGGACACATATCGGCAAAACGTGGGCAAACTCTCTATACACTCCCTTATATGGTGTCAAGTTGAATGCACAATTTTTTCAGTTTGCAGGAATAGACAAAAACTAACTGTGACGTACCCAAAGGCTTTGCCTCACAGCTATTTATAACTGCGTAGCATTACTGGGTACTAGTTTCAACTAAATAGCTTAGTTCGAAGCCAGAATTATATACTGTTGTCAATCAGCCGGCTAAATATATTGTTTTTAAATTGCACCTTCATCTCGTGCTGTTTTTTTTTTTATTGTGGGACGGACGATGATGCATGATGTTCTGGTTTCTTTTCGAGATTAGATACAGAGGTTCAAGCTTTTTGTTATCGGGGGTAAATCTTCTTTAGGCGCCTGAACATTTGGGGAGAAAGACCACGGAGTGTGGGACAACACATAAGAGGAGCCCCGTTACATCTTAAAACCCCAGCGCCTATTAGGGCTCATCCCTGGGGAGACTAAAGGGGTCTCCCGTGCGACTCACAGAGCTTCAATGCGCTATTTTGTTAATGCCTAAAAATACTTGTAACTAATTGCTGTTCCAATATTGGTTTGCTTATTAACAGCGCTGTCGTTCTCAATTCATTAAACTTCTATAGATAGCTCCCTTAATTGCTGCTAAGTGCTAATTGAATGCAACACTGAAAGCCCACCGCTACTACCGCCTCCAACATTATGTAACTTAATTGAGTGCACATACATGCTATGTTATTATGTATGTATAATACTTGCACTTGAAATTGATAGACCTATCGAAATCATTTGTGCTACTAATTAACTTTCCGTATTGTATTCGTAACATCAACAAAAATTATATATCATATAGTTCATTAGTACTTTCTCAGTAGTATTAGATCGTACTAAGGCATGCTTTCCGAATATCTAAATTATCTAGAAATACGACTAATATAAAATCCGGATATAATGTATACCTACTTCTATTCGGTTAATACGAACTGTATGGATACTTAGTTCCAAGTGCTTGGGGATGTATGTGTCACAGGCATTTTGTGTGAATCCGCTGTTCACATACGGCGTCGTCAGTTTAGAATCGCTCGCTGTTATGTAATATGCCGAAGGCAAAATATATATTGCCGTGTCATTATATTTTATGCCTAAACGTTTGATTGAAAATCCAAACGCTATCTACATAATGCCGCGGCAATTTGAAGTATTAAGTTCTGGTTCTTACCACGCGCGTCGCTGTTGACCAAAACAAACAAAAAACTTTTTACCAAAAAATTAAACCGACTCCCAAAAACACTGCAAAGTGAACAATAACTTTTTATTTTTAATTACTTATAAAAGTTTTTACTTCACTCTTTTTTAACCGACTTAAAAAAAGGAGGTTCTAAATTCGTCTTGAATTTTTTTTTATGTATGTTATCTCATATCTCGGAGACGGCTGGACCGATTTGAAAAAATATTTTTGCGTTTGAATGGGTATACTTTCTAGTTGGTCCCATTGTTACGAAATCAGGATCTGATGATGGGATCCTGGAGAAATTGAGGGAACTCTTCAAATATTATAGGCACACCTATAGCGTTTTGGGTATTTCTTATAGTACCTTGAGCAGTTGCTTCCGAAAAGTACCATTTGGGGAAGTTGAACTAATGATGAAAACCACAGATGGCCACTGGAACTACTCAATATATAAGTAGGAATAATAAGTATTTCATGTGTTCCGCTTCGATTACTTGAATGTGGTTATTAAGCACAATATGCTCGCCACAATGCATATGGTGAAGTACCACGAGAACTCAACAATTAACGGCCCAACATTGGGAAAAGCAATATCTTGTAAATGATTATAAGTAGTTGACATTTAGGCACAAGAGCCTTAAGTTGTTACGTAATTATCTAACCTAACGACATCTTATAGTGACCATATCAATATTAAAAATCTTTACCGTTTTAAATAAATAGATTGACTCGGCCATCGCATGAAAACACAATATATCTCATAAGTAATACATATATAAATTAAATTGTTTATTGCGATTGCCAAGTCAATCTATTTATTTAAAACGGTAAAGATTTTTAATATTGATATGGTCACTATAAGATGTCGTTAGGTTAGATAATTACGTAACAACTTAAGACAGAAGGTCCCTTAAGTAGGGACTGAATAAATTAATAACCGACTTGGTATTACATGGATCTCACAACTTTTTACGGTAGAACAACTAAGTTGCGAGACTTGGTTTTTGACAAGTATTGTTTTTTATGGGATCTCATTGCTTTTTGTAGAAAGTCCTACTTTTTTCCTTTCCGGTACCTTCTACTTCTTGTATACCAACAACGAATTTTCTTAAAGCCCTCTCTCTGTTTTATGAGCTTTTCTTATTTTTGTAGGTAGCCTTCGTTTTTACCCGACTGCGCCAGATTTTGTTTTCGAGAGTATGTATGTATGCATAATTGTTTGGCACGCTCTGTGGCCTGAACAGCTCGACGGATTTTAGCTTGAGAGGTATCGTTAGATTCGTATTGACTGTGAAAGTGACACTGGGTATATAAAAAAAAACCAAAATGGTGGATTTTTGGCGCCATATTATGCCTTCAAAAAAGTTTTTTTTTTCAAAACCTATTGAGTGGGGTATCAAAATAAAGGGTTTTAAAAGGCGATTACAAACATATATACAACTTATATGGTTAAATGTAATTCAAAGTGACAAATCGTAAAAAACACGTATCAAGAACTAAATCGTCTGCAAAATCTTTCACATTTGTAAACTAAAAAAATTTTTTACAAAAAATAGAACCGACTTCCATATCAAAACACTAGAAAGCCAAAAATAACTTTAATTTCGGTAGTCGGTGTTATTGGTTTTGGATTTTCTTTTTTTTTTCACACCGCCTTCCGAAATTAAAGTTATTTTTGGCTTTGTAGTGTTTTGATATGGAAGTCGGTTCTATTTTTTGTAAAAAATTTTTTTTCACGCTTTTTAGTGGGTCGGTTTGTAATTAATCTAGTTACAAAAGCCATAATGTCAACAACTTATCACCTTTTACAAAATATTGCTTTTCCCGATGCATAGCCGTTAATTTTTGAGGAGTTCTCCTGGTACTTGACCATCAGCTCTACATCACCATACTCGTATGTATTGCGACGAGCATAAAGTGTTTAACATCCGTACTCAAGTAATCGAATCGCAATCCACGAAATACTTATTATTGAGTAGTTTCAGTGGCCATCTGTGGTCTTCATCATCAGTTCAACTTCCCCAAATGGTACTTTTCGAAAGCAACTGCTCAAGGTACTATAAGAAATACCCAAAACGCTATAGGCGTGCCTATAATATTTGAAGAGTTCCCTCGATTTCTCCAGGATCCCATCATCAGATCCTGATTTCGTAACAATGGGACCAACTAGAAAGTAAACCCTTTCAAACGCAAAAAGAATTTTCCAAATCGGTCCAGCCGTCTCCGAGTTATGAGGTAACATACATAAAAAAAAAAAAAGTTCAAGACGAATTGTAAACCTCCTTTTTTTTAAGTCGGTTAAAAAGCTGGAAATAAAAAAGTAATTAAAAAAATTAAAAACCCGACTGCAACCTTATACTAAAACTAACTGAAAAGCTAATAAAAACAAGCCCATTTTAAATTAAATAAAAGTTGGAAGCAGGCGGGACCCATTTGAGTTTGAAACTATAATAATGGTATGGGCCCCGCCTGCTTCCAACTTTTATTTAATTTAAAATGGGCTTGTTTTTATTAGCTTTTCAGTTAGTTTTAGTATAAGGTTGCAGTCGGGTTTTTTTCGGAGGCTTTGATACGCACATATGAATACGCACGTACGTCTTTTGCATTAGTTAGTAATAATTAATGCCGCACTCGTCAAACGTCTCGGTTAAAGTTAATCCATAAGTAAGTAATTATGCAATTTCGGGCAATTTACTCTACTTAATACTCCCCAATACTCTTTCTTAATACTTCTTGCTTTTTTATTCCGTTGACCATTTAACAAGTTACCTTTGAGCATAATTATTATATCTAGGTACCTATCTACACTGGAAGACACGGTGGAGTATATGGTCGAGGTGTGCCCTGCATGGGTGGAGCACCGTCGTATCCTCATAGAGGCGATCGGCGGCGGCGACTTCTCGCGCCCTGCTCTGGTTTAGACCATGGTGCGAAGCGAGAGGGAATGGGATGCAGTCACCTCCTGCTGCGAAGCAGTCATGCTAGCGAAGGAGGAGGCCTAACGTGCGAGGGAGAGGCAACTCTCTTCCTCGCGCCCCAGCCGCCGGGGGAGACGCCCCGAGCGTCGTGGATCGCGAGTCGATTTCGGGCCACCGTAGGCGCGGGCTTGCGGATGGCGAGCAGGGGTCGCTCACCGTCCGGTAAGGACCAGGCCCGGGTCGGCGGCGCGTTGTGTTCCACGCGCGCCTCAAAAAGCTGTTAATACCAGTGACGGGGCCTCATAGGGCCATTGCCTATCGGGGTTTGCGGGAAAGTTCCATCGAGATACCGCGGCCCCGGAACTTTAGGGCTTCCGAAGGAACAGGGTGGGTTTTTAGTCAGTAGAATTCTGATACACCCGAGCGGAAGAAGTCATTCGATGATATTTTTCACCAAGAAAAAAAATAGTACCCATCTATATCTATTATTTCATTATATTATACAGGTACACTGATTAATTAACTGCAAATGTAACTTTGTAATCCTATATATTTATATGGGATTACAAAGTTATTTATGCAGTTGATGTATCTAGAAAACTGGAACGAAATTGAAAAATATTATAGTTTTTCCTTGATTCATATACTAAACACTAATTAATACTATATAAAGTTAGATTACCACTGACTGACTCACTCACTCACTCATTGACATAATTGTTCTCCCAGATGGTGGATGGGGAGGTGGGTATATTTTGACAGATTCGTAAACAAGTAAGTCTCAAACCTACGGGAAAAGTGCCAAACCTCCCCTTTCCCCCCCCCCTTCTCCCCCCCCCCCCCTATCGTATCTCGGAAACTACGAGACCCGTATTTTTTTCTTTTTACGGATTCGTATAGAGGAGGCTCGGTAAAGTAAAAAACATTTTTCAAAGTCCCCCCCTCGCCCCCCTTCTCCCCCCTTTAGGCGGATCTCGGAATCTAAGAGACTTGGAACATTTTTTTTTTCAGATTCATTTAGAGGGGCAATGCTTTAGTCGAAATACTTGTGCAACCCCCCCCCCATCACCCTTCCCCCTCCTTTTTTTTTTTTTTTTCTTCACAAGCACGCGAGGTGCTTGCACCTCGCGCAACACGCAAATACTTGATTTAGAGGGGCAATGCTTATTTTTTTTCACAAGCACGCGAGGTGCTTGCACCTCGCGCAACACGCAAATACTTGATTTAGAGGGGCAATGCTTTAGTTTTTTTCACAAGCACGCGAGGTGCTTGCACCTCGCGCAACACGCAAATACTAGTTATATTATATAAAGCTAAATTACCACTCACTGACTGACTGACTGACTCACTCATTGACATAATTGTTCTCCCAGATGGTGGATGGGGAGGTGGGTATATTTTGACAGATTCGTAAACAAGTAACTCTCAAACCTACGGGAAAAGTGCCAAACCTCCCCTTTTCCCTCCCCCTTCTCCCCCCTCCCTATCGTATCTCGGAAACTACGAGACCCGTATTTTTTTTTTCCGGATTCGTATAGAGGAGGCTCGGTAAATTAAAAACCATTCTTCAAAGTCGCCCCCCTTCTCACCCCCGTTAGGCGGATCTCGGAAATTAAGAGACCTGGAACATTTTTTTTTTCAGATTCATTAAGAGCGGCAATGCGTTAGTCGAAATAATTTTGCTACCCCCCCCCATCACCCCCCCTTTTTTTTTTTTTTTTTTTCACAAGCACGCGAGGTGCTTGCACCTCGCGCAACACGCAAATACACAAACCTACGGAAAAATTGCCAAACCTCCCCTTTTCACCCCCCTTCTCCCCCCTCCCTATCGTATCTCGGAAACTACGACACCCATATTTTTTTTTTTTTACGGATTCGTGTAGAGGAGGCCCGGTAAAGTAAAAACCATTTTTCAAAGTCGCCCCCCTTCTCACCCCCTTTAGGCGGATCTCTGAAATTAAGAGACTTGGAACATTTTTTTTTCAGATCCATTTAGAGGGGCAATACTTTAGGCAAAATAATTGTGCAAACCTCCCCATAACCCCTCCCAATTTTTTTTAATTTTTTAAGTGAACTACCACGCGAGGTGCTTGCACCTCGCGCAACACGCAAATACTAGTTGTATTCTAAATTTGAAGCTTCTATGTCTGCTAGAAGTGCCTTAGACTTTTGATGATCGGTCAGTCAGTGAGTGACAAAATTAACAAAATTAAGGAACTTTGACTCGTTATAATTCTTAAACTACTGGTTCAAATTGAATGAAATTTGAAATATACCGTGTTTATACAATGCCTGTTTGGTTACTGAAAATTCAGGCTTCTAGTTTTATCCACAACGAAGTTATAGGAGGTCGAAAATGGCCTGAATTGCTTCGAGAAAAGAATGGTACGGCCGTGCCGCTTTTTTGCTCGACTTGGATAGATAATTCTTGATTTCTCTTTCTATATGTTATCATTAATAAGAAGTTTAATTATTGTTTATAATATAAATGTAACGGTGGGCGAAAGCGCTTTTTTTTGTCACTGTCGCTGTCGTTCCTATTCCAAAATATTAACATTATATTTTCTAAAAAGCATGTTTTACACAAGTTTTTACTAATGGTTCAAATAACAAATATTTTAATTATCACAAGTTCACATTTCAAAATTATATGAAAATGGCTATAATATTTTTTGCGTAGTGATATCCTCAAGTCTACAAAAATCTTATTTTTATAATATAAACATAAGAATTTAATTTTGCTATTTTGAGCAAATTAGTATGCAAGGCACGAGGGAAAGAGCCAGAAGTACGGAATCATTCACTGTCTCACTCCTGGATTAGCCGAAAATGACCGGTTGCGCGTATTACAATCGTAAATTAGCACTCACTCCAGACACAAACATAAGCTTGTGTCTGGAGTGAGTTCACGGCAATAATGTAATGGGTGCGGTTCGAAACCGCGACCTCTCGATCACAAGTTAGACACATTAGCCATTAGGTTATTGACGCTTGTTGCTATGGTCTGATGAACCTTTTTTTATTTTGTTTTCGGGGGGAAACCTTCAAAAGGCGCCTGGACTTTCGGGGAGAAATCCAGGGAGTGTGGGATTCTTACCTCACTAAAACCACCCCGGTGAATCACCATGGGGCCTGGCATGGGGCATAAAGGGGCCCCTTCTAAGTGCTGACTTAGAAGGGGCCCCGTTACCTCTAAAAAGACCACTCCGGAGGCAACTCTGTGCAACTCCTGTTACAGCATATCCCTGGGGAGACTGTAAAAAGGTCTCCCCTGAATCTCGCTATGCACGGTGGCTATGCCTATGTACGAAACTGCGATAAAGACCAATTCTGCGTACAGTTGGTGGGTATCTGCTTAGTGCTCAAACCCAAACCTCAATTTTTTTTTATTCACCTAGGCCTACATGAGTACTTACAAAAAATCAGCAGTTAGGGCACGGTTCTAAATTGGTCGTTTTCTATGGAGAACCGGCAAGAAACTACGTAACATTTAAATAAGTAAATACATATTATTTTCATAGGTGTTAATATCCGACCATTCAGCTAGTTTGACCAGTACGAATAGTATGGACAGACTTCGAAGTCTAAGACTGACTTCTGAATTTATTTCGGTGTTTTTTCTTAGAGTAATCAGCTGGGAAACACCGGCCTCATCTCGTGTTAAATACGGAAGACGTATTATCACATCCTTAATATTATCTTCTATTGAAATAGCCATTCGTATAATCCATTAGCACTTCATTGGTACATTTTAAAATAATGACCGATTGTAATAACTTATTATATCTGTTTCGATTTTTATAGTAGTAAAAAAATATATTTTATATGGAAAGCGATCGGAGACTACCGTTGATAAATCTGAATAATAATAAAACGGATACTTGCGTTCTGTTTAATAAATAGGAGTTTATGATAGTGTGATGCATAAATATAATTATTGTATTATATAAAGCTAAATTACCACTCACTCACTCACTGACTGACTGACTGACTCATTGACATAATTGTTCTCCCAGATGGTGGATGGGGATGTGGGTATATTTTGACAGATTCGTAAACAAGTAACTCTCAAACCTACGGGAAAAGTGCCAAACCTCCCCTTTTCCCCCCCCTATCGTATCTCGGAAACTACGAGACCCGTATTTTTTTCTTTTTACGGATTCGTATAGAGGAGGCTCGGTAAAGTAAAAATCATTTTTCAAAGTCCCCCCCCCCCCCCCCGCCCCCCTTTAGGCGGATCTCGGAATCTAAGAGACTTGGAACATTTTTTTTTTCAGATTCATTTAGAGGGGCAATGCTTTAGTCAAAATACTTCTGCAACCCCCCCCCCTTTTTTTTTTCACAAGCACGCGAGGTGCTTGCACCTCGCGCAACACGCAAATACTAAACCCCCCCACTTTTTTTTTCACAAGCACGCGAGGTGCTTGCACCTCGCGCAACACGCAAATACTAAACCCCGCCATCACACCCCCCCCTTTTTTTTTGTTATTTTACAAGCACGCGAGGTGCTTGCACCTCGCGCAACTCGCAAATACTAAACCCCCCATCTCCCCCCATCACCCCCCCACCATTTTTTCTTTTTTTTTCACAAGCACACGCAAATACTAGTCTAATTATAAGTGTGGTGGCCCACTGGGTACAGGCAGGCACCCGCACATTACTTTGTTTAATTTTCATCATAACCACCTCTCTCAAAACAGTGAAGGGACACATTGTGAGAAACTGGTACGTTCTAGGCCGAAAACTCTGAAGAAATGCGACACCCATCAACCCACTCTGGACTCGCTCGGAGGATTAATGCCCATTCCCACTCATAGAGGGGCTGTGTAAGGCTGTATTCAGAACAACTTGTTGCCTTCTACCTAGTTCGCGTGGAAATTTCTCATTGTAGGTTGTAAATTTGTAATCTATATATGTGTCAAGTTTTGCGTGATTTTTAACACAAATAATAATACAAACTTTCAAATTTGTAACATCAGGACCATTATTTGTGCCTGCCGCGGTTGTGGGAATTCTTTATTTATTTAAGGACAACCAACAAAGCATAGACCAATAATCATGTTAAATTATTATATTATTATTACAAACAATGGTGTAGCCTTAATTAAAGGCTGCCACGGCATGCATTAAATAATAAACAGTGCAAGAAGAGATAAAACAAAACAAACTTAATAACGTAATAATAATAAATTAACAGCAATAATAACATAATAATAATAGCTTTAATGAGATACCGCGTTCGGGGAACACAAGGGGATCTGAAGAAACGGCTGGTTTTTTAGTCAGTTTAAGCCTGATTCTCTTGGCACGATAGAGCTACCTAGAGCGGAAGAAGTTTTCACCCGAAAAAAGGATAGCTAAATAAGCGAAATAAATAAAGCAATTTTAATTCTATAATATCTGAACGACATTGAAAACTCATTTCTTTTCAAACAATTTCTGCAAGATATTTAAACACAAACTATAAGTTTTAGTTCCACTACAAACAGTGAGTGAGCGACTAGTGGAAATTCCGGCTATTGTATCTGCTACCGAGACCGCAACGAGATTGGTTTTCAACAGAATTTTCAGCGGGTGAATACACACAACATTGTACATACATACAATGTAGTAGTCCTCTCAACTAGTAACACAATCATACCACAAAATAACGTTAGGCTGGCGTCAATCAGACATTCTGATCGAAAGCAAAGTTCACAGAACACGGAATTCCACACTCGGCAAGCTTAATGCTTGCCGAAAATGAATGAAATCGCCCGCCTAGGCTCTCCACTCTCTCTGCGTTGTCGAAAATGCAAAGATGTTTTTTTTTTCAGATAGCAGTGGCGATCAGTTTTAAATGTGTTAAACTAGTATTTAAAGCATATAATATAGTTATGTTACTCTTAAATATAATATTTATATTTCAAAGTGCACAAGTTACCAGGGCTTGATATTAAAAAAGCTATAGCTAGAAAGATAGTACTCTAAAATCACTTATTAGCATCCTGCCACTCAATAACCAGAAATAGACAACTATCTGGAGGCGTAGAAAGATTTTTTTATATTTCGAACTAATGCAGGAGCGTCACAAGAGAAGAGACTAAATTAACGTTGTGTCAAGCTTAAAATGGAGCGCAGAGAGTCCGGCACGCAGAACTGCGTTTGTTGAAAATGTTCTAACGAGTTACCGCGGCCCCGGAAATTTAGGGCAGCCGAAGGAACAGGGTGGGTTTTTAGTCAGTAGAAATCTGACACACCCTTCCGCTTGACCCAGAGCGGAAGAAGTCATTCGATGATTTTCCCATCCCAAAGAAAGGGGGGGCCAAGTGTGGTACCTTGTGGAATCATCAATTTTCAGCAGCAATACATTTTTAATATAATGTAGACCTCAATATGATTTCTCATGTCCCATAAAGTCCTAAAAATACTTCTAAGAAGTACAACTAGTCGGTCTTGGCGCTAAACGGAATTCAACTTATACATCTCGCGAGTCGCGTGACGCGCAATAATGTGTCTAATTCTCTATACATTTCCTTCCAGAAGCACTCAAATGAAGAATCCCTGGAGTGTAAGCTCACGTATTCTTATATATAAGTAAACTAGTATTGGACTGTTGATGTGATCAGAAGGTATGTTTCGAGCATTATTTTGGCTAGTTTAAAGTAGATAAAGATGGTAGTCACATAGGGCACACTGTGATGAATACCCCAAAACATTGTTTGCCTTTTTTCTGTGGGAAAATTGATATCCCATTTTGGATGGAAAGGAAAGAGTGTCAAACTACCACCGACTAAAAATCTACCATCTTTCTTAACTTGCCCTCGCGTTCCAGGTCTGCCTTATTCCAAAAACATTACTGCAACCCGACAAGCAATCGCTCTCACCCAATAGGGACCCGATATTAGTGGTGACCACACTTTGACACGCTTGGAACACGCCGCGCCGTCGACTCGGGAAAATTTAATATGACCAAAATATCAAACATCCACATCCTATCTTACTAATATTATAAATGCGAAAGTTTGTAAGGATGGATGTATATATGTTGTTACTCTTTCATGCAAAAGTACCGTACGGATCTGAATGAAATGTTGACACAGGGTACTTTTTATCCCGGAATTCTCACTTTAAACGGGGAAAAAACTCTCATGAGAACGAAGGGCAGAAGCTAGTGAATACTAGTTAGAAAATTCATTACCAATATGGTAAAATATTGTGACTTTGTCAAAAATTCCCCAAAACGTGGCTTGCGAGTGAGTTCTTTTGACAAATCCAGTAGGTACTCGGAATGCGAACTTTAATCCCTTGCGTCGAATAATACACATACATTTTACTCTGCAAATTATGTGCATTGTTCACGGGAGCCGTGTTGAACCTATTAGTTAATCTCGTGAAATAGCCATTACGTGGAAAATTCGATATACCTATGTAACAATGCACAATACAAAACAATACAATAATATAGTACCTATTTAGTAAAGAGATTGCATGTTTTCGTTGCGATTGCTCTAAGTTTGGAAAAACTGTTCTTATACGTATTTTCATTTATTTGCTGACGACTCAACACATTTTTTTTGTTTTAGGTAATCAACTAATGACTTTTCCTGCTCTGGGCGGAGCGGAAGGCAGTGTAAGACTACTGACTAAAACCCTGGCTGAAACCTGTTCCTTTAACTGCGCTTACGTTCCGTTCCCTTTAATTCTTATTTTTAGTTTACTTTACATAGGCAATAAAATATGTGTTAAATTATAAGTTACACCTAATGTTCTCCGAGGTAATTAAATCTAACCGTCGTCGCAACGTCAGTTGTTGACATTGATCATTGTACGTATGTATCAATAAAATGACTTCGGGTTTCACGAATCTTGTCTGGCGGCGGAGGCTGGCTCGACGCAATATTTGAGCCGAGTATCTCAACTTTAGGAGAAATAGGTTCCCGCAGTGTGATGTAATCATTGAATCTAGAAAAGTGCCGCGATTTTGCCTGTGATTTGCATAACGTAGAAACATTGAACATTTGTGGTTTGTTTACAGTAAACAAATTATAAAATATTCATACGACATCTTTCGAACCTAAACAATGTGTCAGAATTGACAAAGGGTTTTGAAAAGAATGCAATGGAATGGTACATTAGGAATGAATCGAAGGTAGTACATTGTAACGAGGCCGCAGGAAAAGCCCGCAATTTTCATGGGACTGATATTTTACGGTCAAGTAATTCCTCATTGCTGTCCACCATATGTCATATGTTGCTTAATGTAGGTTTCGGTAGTGCTGGTGGGATGCGTCGCATAGAGAGGGCTCCGAAGTGATATTTTTAAAGGTAACGCAGCTCTTTCATGTGTCGATAGGAATCAGCGGTTAATTTAAGCAAGATAAAAATCCAACACACCCCGTTCTTTCCCCCAAAATTCTTAAAAAGTAAACACATAAAGCTTTGGTTACCATCAGACGTGATCGAAGTCAATACCGGGCTCATCAGAACTAAAAATAATTAAAACGTTAAGTAACTAATAGAATAGAACTAAGCATAGAATATAAAGCTCGAAAGTTTTGAAGATCCGTCTTTATTCATACTGTACTTAGCGACATAACATAAGTATGTAAGACGTACACAAGCCCAGCTTGTGGGCCCCGCAAAGCCGCGGGGTATAAGCCTCTTGCAACGTTCTCTCAATTTGCTTCGCCCTACATTTCTAAATGTTATCTTGTCTAAGAAGTAGACACCGTTTTATAGGGATAGAAAACATCTTAAATGAATCGTAATACGAGAAAGAAAATAATAATACAAAAATATTAAAAAAAAAACAACCTTACTAAGCTTCTGAACGAATCTTATTTTTAACTTGATCGTTTGGCCTTATCCTATTTCTTATAGGTTTTCCGAAATATGTATGTAAGCTTACAACTATAATTTATTTCCAAGCTTTTCATTAGGATCAGACAATAAAACAAAAATACTTTCTTCCAGTTTTGAAGTCTCCGCGCCGACTATATGTATATCGTAATAACTTGTATTTATGGGAACCAGAAGATTGACAATTGTTTCAGCAACATGTTTCTTTTTGCTTGAAAGTCATTTTTGATCTGACGCACATTGAGGTAATCTGACGCATACGTTAGTAACAGCAAAAATTTTCAGCGACGCAAAAACTATTCTACCTAACATATGTGCCAAATGAGTTTTGATAAAGAATCATGGATTGAGATGAAAATCATAGCACTTAACCAGCCAAACACCAAAAACTAGAAAACTAGCGCTGGGTCTTTCGCCCAGCAAATGCTGAGTTGGTAACCCTTTCGGTGTGGACATGCCCAGAGAATTTTTTTTTAAATAATATTTATAATTTTGTATTGTGTGTTGTTGTGTGTGTCTTATTCCTAATAAATACTCTTCAATTTAAAAATTAATACGCTTTTCGTCTCTGCCTGTCATTTAAATAGCCTTTCAAATAGGAGGATATTTCATACATAACCTAAGTGCAGTCTGGCATATTTTATTGAAAATCCTACGATACTAAAGACGAGGGACGATAATTGCTTAGGGCCACTCTTCTGTTTAACGTAGTTTCATCGAATAAATTACGAGCTTGGCTGCAAGTAATATTCTATATTGTGTGCCAACAGTTCAGCAGTTCACTTGCGACTGGATCAATCAAGCTAACTATAGCTTTAAAGGGTCTATTTAATACCGAAACAAAGCAATATTAACAATTATTGATAGATAAAACCCCTTGTTAAGTGATTACAGTACACGACAGGTTATAGTAAATATTAAGCAAGAGAATCTATTCCTGATAATGAAATATGGTATAAGTCAACATGAAAATCATATTAATTTGCGACGCTTCTACGATGTGTGTAATATTCTACATGGAAGATGGTAATTGACCTGGAAATAGAGCGTTCTAAAGCTAATTATCCCCCTGTTTCAACCTCGGTAATATGAGGGCGAAATGGCTTGTTTTCGAAAATTAAACTCTTGTTCAAACTTGATATCACTAACATGACGTGGTTTCAACAAGACTAGGCTACAAGTACACAGCCACCGAAACAATCAATTTATTACTGACCAAATTTCCCGATCGCATCATTTTACGAAATTCAGCCGTTAAGTGGCCAGCTCGATCATATAATTTAAAGCCGCTGGATTATTTTTATAGAGTTATATTGAAGACAGAGTCTATACGGAGCCAATCGCAACGATTGTAGTCTTAAAAATCAAAATACGTGATGTGATTAACGAAACAGACCCACTATTTTGTCAAAAAGTGATTACAATCTTTGATGAAAGAATCGGCATCTGTATTTTTATTCATTATCGCCAAACATTACATTACATTTTTAATACAATTATTTTGATTTACAAAACTAAGCTCGTGTTAAAAACCCTTTACTTCTGTTCAATTTTACACGGTGCGGCGCGTGGCAATAAATTGCTAGTAGAACCTAGTTTCACAGAGTTCAAGTACATCTAACTTAGTCGATACGGCTCTATTGGCGGATGTGTAATCGCAAACATGCCGCTTCAGTGTAACGCATTCTAATAATCAAAATGGGAGGAATACGTTTACTCGCTTTGTTTAGATGTTTTGTTTCGTAAGTCTGGCTGTGTTGGCGTGGTGATTTCTCATATTTTACTGAGAAAAAGTAATCTAAGTGATATTACAGGTTTACAGTTACATATCTATATACCAAATTTCAGATAATCTATCTTAAAAATATTTTTTGTTTATTTATCTGCTTTCTTTAATCATCATTTTTAGGGTTTCTGGACTGAAAAAACCATACAGATAATGGAGCAAAAATTAAATTTTTACGATCCTGCGTTAACAATGGAAGCTACAGTCAAAAGAAAAGTGACTTCAGGTTATTTTTTAATCGACTTCTAAAAAAGGAGGAGGTTCTCAATTTGGATGTTTGCATTTTTTTTATGTTTGTCCGGGCATAACTCCGTCGCTTGCCAATCGACAAAAAAGGAGGAGGTTATCAAGTCGACGCGTATATATATTTTATTTTATGTATGATCACCGATTACTCGAAGACGGATGACTGAACCGATTTGAAAAATTCTTTTTTCTTGGAAGGAAAATTTTATCGAAATCGGACAAGCCGTTTCTGAAAAAACAAAAGTAAAAAAACAGTACACTGACGATCATTTCGTTTACTCTGCATTGCGTTTTTTGTTCGCGCATAACTCCGTCATTTACAAACCGATTTGTAACTCTTTTTTTTTTGTTCCATAGCCTATGCTTTCCAATTGGTCCCATAGTCACCAAGTCAGGATCTGATGATGGAATCTTGGCGAAATCGATTATCGAGAGAACTCTTCTATAGGAAAACGAAAAGCGATTTTGGTATTTTCTAAAACAAGTTAAGCATTTGCGTTCAATAAGAACCATTCTATTATCAGATTTGATGATGAATCCAAGAGACGGGCACCGGAACTCCATAACAAGAAAATGTATCTTAGCTGTGTTTTGGCTTGTTGGAATTGTAACGGTATGCACTTTCCAGGTGTACCACGAATAATAAAAAAAACTTTTTTGCAAAAAATAAAACCGACTTCTATATCAAAACACTACAAAGCCAAAAATAACTTTAATTTCAGTTTTCACACCGCCTTCCTTTTTTTTCACGCTTTTTAACTGACTTCAAAAAAAGGAGGTTTACAATTCGTCTTGAACTTTTTTTTTTTATGTATGTTACCTCATAACTCGGAGATGGCTGGACCGATTTGGAAAATTCTTTTTTGTTTGAAAGGGTATACTTTCTAGTTGGTCCCATTGTCGTCACGTCTGGATCTGATGATGGGATCATGGAGAAATCGAGGGAACTCTTCAAATATTATAGGCACACGTATAGCGTTTTGGGTATTTCTTATAGTACCTTGTGCAGTTGCTCTCGAAAAGCACCATTTGAGGAAGTGGAACTGATGATGAAGACCCCAGATGGCCACCGAAACTAATAATAAGTATTTCGTTGATTGCGATTAGATTACTTGAATATGGATGTTAAGCACTTTATGCTCGTCACAATGCGTATGGTGAAGTAGAGCTGATGGTGATGTACCAGGACAACTCCTCAAAAATTAACGGCTCTGCACCGGGAAAAGCAATATTTTGTAAAAGGTGATAAGTAGTTGACATTTTGACTTTTGTAACTAGATAAATTACAAACCAACCCACAAAAAAAAAAACTTTTTAGCATTGATGTGTCTATTGGAACTTCATTGTCTTCAAAATGGGCACGTATTATTCGCTGTTTATATTCTTGAACTTTGCATAACTTGCATAACTTACACTGTCAAGAATCAGTTTCCCACAGCATTTAATTTTATTTATTTTATTTAAACACACAACATATTACATAACAGTGTAACAGTTTTCCTCAGCACTGTACGCGATGGTGATTTCGTGCATAGCGAAACTTTTTCGTAGGTATTTCACGACTCGAGCACAGCGGGAATAAAGCATAGAGGGACTAACCCAACATACATACTCGTACACTAGAATCTAAAACAAGTGTTGAAAAAACGTGGGTTCCCCAAAATTATTCTCCACTAATCAGGTAACTTCGAACAGTCCTTTCAAGTTTTTCAGCAATTTACCACGAATTAAGTTTAAATTTTCTAAAATCTTACCTACATTTAAACATTATAAATCTTACTTTTTACTACTGTTCACCCGACTACAAAAGAAGGAGGCTATATTTTTATCGTGCGAACAAAGCCCCGCGAGGCTTCTAGTGTATTATAATTTGGACAGTCACTTTGATAAAAAAATCAACTGACTGTGAAGTATCGTAATATAATTGTGCACATTAAAATGTATCGGATATCTGTGTAGAAAATTGATCAAAAGTAATGGAACAGCCGAGTAAAGGGACAGCCGAGAGTAGAGAGTCATCATCAGCTTCGCTTTTTGCCAACTGTGAAAGTAATGGAACAGCCGAGTAAAGGGACAGCCGAGAGTAGAGAGTCATCATCAGCTTCGCTTTTTGCCAACTGTGAAAGTAATGGAACAGCCGAGTAAAGGGACAGCCGAGAGTAGAGAGTCATCATCAGCTTCGCTTTTTGCCAACCGTGAAAGTAATGGAACAGCCGAGTAAAGGGACAGCCGAGAGTAGAGTCATCATCAGCTTCGCTTTTTGCCAACTGTGAAAGTAATGGAACAGCCGAGTAAAGGGACAGCCGAGAGTAGAGAGTCATCATCAGCTTCGCTTTTTGCCAACTGTGCTGAGGCTGGCTTCCAGTTTAACCGGAATCGGCAGCTGAGTACTAGTGTGTTACATAAAGCGACTGTCTATCTAACCTCCACAAGACATTAGTGGGATAACACGATACTCCTTGGCAAGACCAGACTGGCTTCAGACTACCCGTAACGACTGTCGAAGATCTACAAATAAAAGCCGGAAAACGGAAAAACGGAAGAACTTCGATATGTTATGATTGTAAGCCAAGCACAGACAGACCACGGCACGATTGCTTAGCCTTGAATATAGACCCGTGCATCTTTTATCATTATCACTTAGCCTCGAACTCCTCTCGAAGAGATTAATAGGGAAATACCCGTATATCTATTTGTTTTTAGCTCTCTGCTTGTTACACGTGACACTACGTAATACAAGTGAGATACTATTGTACTTATACACACGAGTACATCATGTTAGTCTGTTAGTCCACTTCGCAACAAATTAGAACAGGATGCTCCTATTTATGTGAACCCGCTATCTCTTACAAGCAGACAATAGTTCGCACGTACCGAGACTCATTACAGTCAAGAATATTATCGTTTAAACGTTACCTACGTTAGAGGGTAACAAAACCAAAATACTCAAGAAAATCCAAACCAATGTTACACGTTCGAAAATCATCATCATCTGCATAGTTTTTTTGTTTCAACTATGTTGGGGTCAGCTTTCAGTCCAGCCGGGTGCAGCTGAGTGTAAGTGTTCTACATGGAGCGAATGCCCACAACCCAGTAGCTGAGTAAGTAGCTGAGTAGCACGATGCCCTTTTGCAGGACTTTTTACCGGTTGGGAGGATCATCGAATGACTTCTCCCGCTCTGGGTTAAGCGGAAAGGAGTGTCGGACTTCTACTGACTAAAAACCCACCCTGTTCCTTCAGCTGCCCTTAAGTTCCGGGGCCGCGGTATCTCGTTAGAACATTCCCGCAACCCCGGCAAGCAATGGCTCTATGGGGCCCCGTCACTAGTGCTGACAACTCTTTGAGGCGCGCGTGGAACACGATGCGCTGCCAACCCGGGCCTGGTCCTTACCGAACGGTGAGCTACCCCTGCTCGCCGCAAGCCCGCGCCTACGGTGGACGGAGATGGGCTCGCGATCCCCGACGCCCGGGGCGTCTCCCGCGGAGGCTGGGGCGCGAGGAAGAGCGTTGCCTCTCCCTCGCGCGTTCACCAGGGCCGGGCGCGAAAGGTCGCCGCCGCCGATCGCCTCCTCGATCGCCCTTTGCAGGACTGGTGTCAGATTTTCTTTAAATATAATTTCCTAGGGATCTGCAATGTATTTTTTTCATACATATTACATTTGTTAATTTTGTGATTGTTAGTTCCTTTTATCAGCACATTCTCTTTGCTTTATTTTCAAATTTTGCGCGGACAAAGCTTCTAGCAAATGATAGTGACTAAATGAACATGCACAGTTTTGCTGTATGTACAGTCAATTGACTTTTTATAATGCTCCCAGGCAGGCAATAGTAGTTAATAAAATATGCTCTTCTATAGTCAAACTCCACACCATAGGAAAAAAGTCTCTGAAGGCGACTTTGAACTCTAACGTATTTGTAATTCAGTTCATTTTTAATATAGAAATGAAAAACTGAAAGTATATTGTTGCTAGCTCTGCGTTGACACGTAAACTGCTCTTAAAGTGTAATCCACAACGAATGGTGAAAATCAAAGCGGTCTCAAATGGCCTTAAGGCCTTTAAGCACTAATGTAATATATTAAAAATATATATTACATACACAAGTACCAAATTTAAAATATATTGGACATATAAAACCAGCCTTTAACGTTCTCACTGGTAGGACACAGGCCTCACCTCTACGAGAGAGAATGGACTATAATCAAGCACGCGGGCCCAGTATGGGTTGGTGAAAAAATGAGATTAAAACTTAAAACGCATCTCATTAATATAAAAACAGAAACTATTACTATGTAGAAGGTATTCTCTTTATTACTGTTACAAACGTAAAATATGTGACTTGGTACTATGTCACAAGCTTTGCTATATAAAACCTTTTAGAGGAAATGCAATTACTTGCTCGGAAAATCATATCACTATTGATCGCCTGGTGACGGTGCTATAGTTCAAGGGTAGCAGTCATGACGGAAAGGAAAGGAATTTGATACCATTTCATGGGTATCAATTGGTACCGGAAATAACTTTCCTTTTGGTTGGTTGGTTTAGTCAGTCAGCGTCTGACACTCCTTTCCACTCCAACCAGCGGCAGGAGTAAAAATTTTCCGTTCCTAGCCTCGCCTCTCCCCGCCCATTTCCAAAGCCACCTACCAATGTGGATCACATAGAATGCTGTTTAGCCGTTTTGGAGTACTGCCGAAATAAACAACCCGTTTTTTTCAACCGACGACTAAAAGAGGAGGTTATCAATTCGACGCGTATATTTTTTTTTTTGTTTTTAATGTATGATCATCGAGTACTCGAAGACGGCTGAACCGATTTGGAAAATTCTTTTTTTGTTTGATAGGGTATACTTCGAAACTGGTACCATTTGTCACCAAGTCAGGATCTGATGATGGGATCCTGGAGAAATCGAGGGAACTCTTCAAATATTATAGGCAGACCTATGGCGTTTTGGGTATTTCTTAGAGTAACTTGTGCAGTTGCTCTCAAAAAGTACCATTTGGGGAAGTGGAACTGATGATGAAGACCACAGATGGCCGCCGAAACTACTCAATAATAAGTATTTCGTGGATTGCGATTCGATTACTTGAATATGGTTATTAAGCATTTTATGCTCGTCACAATGCATATGGTGATGTATAGCTGATGGTGAAGTACCAGGAGAACTCCTCAAAAATTAACGGCCCAACATTGGGAAAAGCAATATTTTATAAAATGTTATAAGTAGTTGACATTTAGGCTCTTGTAACTAGGTAAATTAAAAAACAACCAACTAAAAAGAGTGAAATAAAAACTTTTTACCAAAAAATTAAACCGACTCCCAAAAAGCACTGCAAAGTGAAAAATAACTTTAATTTCGGTAGTCGGTGTCTTTAATTTTGTATTTTCGTTTTTGGCACCGACTTCCGAAATTAAATTAAACATTAACAACACATATAATATGACACTATGGACAATGACACCTGTCACATGCATCCAATCTATCTAATAATTCGCCCTGAAAACGGCAAGATATCTACTTAGAATACAGAAAGAACATATCTATTACTGTTGTAAAAAAACGTTGCCCCTACAAAAGGAGTTTTCTCTGAACCGTGAATTAATTGAACCTTAAAAAAAACTTTTTACCAAAAAATTAAACCGACTCCCAAAAAGCACTGCAAAGTGAAAAATAACTTTAATTTCGGTAGTCGGTGTCTTTAATTTTGTATTTTCGTTTTTGGCAGTGCTTTTTGGGAGTCGGTTTAATTTTTTGGTAAAAAGTTTTTTTAAGGTTCAATTAATTCACGGTTCAGAGAAAACTCCTTTTGTAGGGGCAACGTTTTTTTACAACAGTAATAGATATGTTCTTTCTGTATTCTAAGTAGATATCTTGCCGTTTTCAGGGCGAATTATTAGATAGATTGGATGCATGTGACAGATGTCATTGTCCATAGTGTCACATTATATGTGTTGTTAATGTTTACAAGCTTTTATTTGGTACCACTATGCATCTGGTTGTTCGAGAAGTTGTGTTTCAATAATAACAAGAACAAATTGTTGTTCTGGATCAGGTTGTTTGTAAAAATGCATTCACGATTCAAAAGAAAATCGTAGTGTGGGGTAATAAAAAAAGGAGTAGTGTAGTTTTTTAACCCACTATATAACATTCAACTTTATGATGATGTAATGTCGGTTTATCTAAGAGCTCTTCTTAATTCGCTTTGATTTTATCACGGTACTACTTCTATTAGTATAGTTCTAGAGAACCAGCGTTAAGAGCAGGTTGCACGCAGCATGATCGCTCGGCCGTAATCAATCCAGCTACGCGTTCGGAAGCAAACTAAAATCAATAAATACGACTCAACTGGTAGAACATCACACGTCGCTTTCATCGAGCGTTTGTTTGTTAGAGACTATATAGTACCCGATGCCCCCTGACGGATATCCCTGTAAACTCAATATTCAACGAATGAAATCTTAAAAAAAAAACATAGTACAAGGCCGAATTGGATTGGAATTTCATGTTGTCAAGGGAAATTAAGGTCGATCGGGATTTTTTATTAGTACGCATTTAAATTACGAACTACGATGTACCAACATAACGACTTATGCCACGGACATTTTAAAGATTTCCTTACATATTATAAAGACTACCACCACGTCTGTCTGTCTGCTTGCGTTTAAATTGAAAACTACTAAACAGATTTTCATGCGGTTTTCACCAATTTTCCGAGTAACCCGTGTCTGTAGGAGAATATCCGTCAGCGTCAGCGAATGCCTACACGTGGTCCCAGGGTGGTTCCAATCAGGTGACATTAACTGGTGGTAGGTTTAAACCGCAGGCTTGTGACCACCCACAGGGCAAATACGTACTGCCTAACGGCTTAGCCGTGTTCCGGGTACGATGCCCTTTGCAGCCTATTAAGGAGTTGGGTTGAAATAGCTGCTCCACAGCAGATTTTTTTATTCTTGATAGTGATAAAACTAAATTAAAATCTTGCAATCGTTACGTAAAGTGGCATTTTAATGTTAAAATTAAAATACAGAGTATTTTTATTGTTAAACTAAATGAAAGCACCGTTATTAATTTCAACAATGTTTATGGATCTAGATATCAGAATTAGTTAATTTTTAATAACAAAAAACTTTTTTGCAAAAAATAACACCGACTTCCATATCAAAACACTACAAAGCCAAAAATAATTTTAATTTCGGTAGTCGGTGTTATTGGTTTTGTATTTTCTTTTTTTTTCACACCGCCTTCCGAAATTAAAATTATTTTTGGCTTTGTAGTGTTTTGATATGGAAGTCGGTGTTATTTTTTGCAAAAAAGTTTTTATTTTCGTGGTTTTTAGTGGGTCAGTGAATATTCCAAATCGGTTCGTAAATGACGGAGTTATGCGCGAACAAAAAACGCAATGCAGCAACATGCAACGAAAAGATCATCAACGTAAACATTTTTTTAGACTTTTGTTGATTTTTCAGAAACGGCTTGTCCGATTTCGATAAAATTTTCATGGGACCATTTGGGAAGTATACCCTTTCTAACAAGATCGGAATTTTTCAAATCGGTTGGCAAACGACGGAGTTATGCGTGGACAAACATAAAAAAAAAAAAAAAAAAAAAAAAAAAAAAAAATACAAACATCCGAATTGAGAACCTCCTCCTTTTTTAGAAGTCGGTTAAAAATAATTAACTGCTACAAATGAAAATGAATTGGTATAAAATTCTTAGAAAAAATGTACCGCTACCTCCAGTACTATTATAGGAATGAGATAAAAATTACCCAATCACGCGTTCTGTAGTAAATACGTGGTCCTGCAAACTGCTCTCAATTGGTTTTGCAGTCTCACTGACAACATCACATACTTATACCCTGTTTTTTAATCTCAGAGACAAAGTTGACATTACGAAGATTGCTAGTTTTTTGCAATTCTTAAATAGTGATGTGGCAATATCGAAACTTAACGTTGATAAAATTTAGTAACTTTATTTTATACTAGCTTTTGCCCGCGACTTCGTCCGCGTGGAATAGTTACTTTGGACTAACGTTAAATTTAACCCCGATTTTGAAGCATTCTTCATTGGCGCTCCGCTCCTATTGGCCTTAGCGTAATGTTATATAGCCTATAGCCTTTCTCTATAAATTGACTATTTAATTAAAAACTAATTTTTCAATTCGAACCAGTAGTTCCTGAGATTATCGCGTTCAAAAAAACAAACAAACTCTTCAGCCTTATATTATTAGTAGGTATAGATAGCTGTTGCCCGCGAATCCGTCCACGTTTCCGTCGTTTTTCGTAAAAAAAAGTTGCCTATGTCCTTCCTCACGGTTCAGTGATTTTGATGTAAGAGACAGATTAACCGTCGTAATTTAGTAGGGAAATATAATATGTCAATCTATAATACTGTTGAAAAATATCGCAATACCGAACCGCACAATATTATTGTTAATAGCTGTGCCCGCGACTCCGTGAGCGTGTAACTCCTTGTGTGTTATTAAGTTAATGTATTGGTAATATTGTTTAGATCACGTTCACATGAGGCTTAAGTACCTATAGAACGAAAATACTTCAGCGCAAAGCTTCCGGGTAAACTATGTTGAAAGCTGACCCGTCCGGCACGTGAACATAAAGATTTCTAGAAATGCTAACCCGGGAAAGAGCGACGTACAACTGACCATGCGAGAAACAACTGACACCGAGATCTACTCCAGCAACACGAAAAGTCTGCCCTTGAGCCTTATTAATTGTCATTGCATAACACACCGATACTGGGAATTGCGTTCTTTTAAATTGGAATGGAAAATTATTTGGTATTATGGGAATTCTGGGAATAAAGACGGTTTCTCCTGCACCGCAACCTGTTAAAATTTGAGCCTCGATTATATTTTGTTGCAACTGGGTTGCTTTTAGCCGAGTTCCATTGCAAAGTTGTGGTGGTTTTAAATTTCGGAGCAGAATAATAATCAGAAAGCTTCGAACTGCTAAGCTATCGGGAGTTACACGTGTTATTGTGAGTCAACCATAAAAGATAGACATATGCTGTCGTGGGATATTTTTTATATAATTTTAAGGAGAACATTTCCGTCATAAATGATTTCTGTGTAGCTTTAACCATTAAGGTTGCACTCGCGACGGAAGCTTAAAAAATGGAGTAACTTCTCCCGTTTTCCCAACATTTCCCTTCACTGCTCTGCTCCTATTGATTGTAGCGTGATGAAAAGTATACTATAACCAGCTCAGGAGTATGAAAAAGAATTGTACCAAGTTTCGTTAAAATCCGTCGAGTAGTTTTTGTTTCTATAACGGTTATACAGACAGACAGACAGACAGACAGACAGACAAAAATTTTACTGATTGCATTTTTGGCATCAGTATCGATCCCTAATCACCCCCTGATAGTTATTTTGTGAATATATTTCATGTACAGAATTAACCTCTCTACAGATTTATTATAAGTACATATAGATATTTTTTTTTATTATTGAAAATAGGTTCGCGTTTGACCACTATCTCACCTGATGGTAAGTGATGATGTGATCGAAGATGGAGCACGCTTACCTAAAAGTAACCTATTCACTCTGGACTTAAAGACTTCTAGGTTGTAGCTGTAGGGAAACACAGACAGAAAGCTATATTATAACAAAAATGAGCGACTCTAAAATTTTTGCATTAGATTTATATTGGCTTGCGCAAATATGATCACGTATCCGAATTACGTACGAGACTAAAGTGGATTCCAATACGTCTTCGCCGGAACATACACATCTTGTCTCTGCTTTACAGTATTCTGTTTAATTCTAAAACCCCAACTTATCTTAAAGAACGATTAAAGTTCCTTCATGACATGCTTGCGACATCTCATAGGTCATCAGAAAACTTAAGGCTTGCGGTACCGAGTCACGCTACTAATTTCTATGGTAAGACGTTCGCAGCTCATGCAATACGGCTGTGGAATACCCTGCAATAGCCTGTGTCAGTAAGACTAGTACAAACACTATCGTCTTTCAAAAACTTGATAACTTGGCGATAAGACCGCCCATTGTATCACCCTTTTTAGTTGTTAAGTCCTTATTTGTTTCACTGTTATGGTGTACAATAAAGAATATATTTATCTATCTTACTTAAAAACTAATAATACAGATAGGTAAAAGTAATCATGCAAAACATATATTTTGAATTAAACAATTAATTACAGGTATTCTTTAATCAGACCCAGATATTGACACCATGAGGAATAGGTATTCTGCATCATCAGAATCGCCATCTACTTCTATGACAAACCTATCAGTAATGTTGTCAACTATATGGCCCAGATGAGACATTTCATCTTCAATTTTAATTCCATGGCCTATACAGTCTTTCCACCGCTGCGGGGTCACTTGACGAAGCCCTTCAAAAAGGCTCCGTACTTCATTAATTTTGAATATTTTATTATTTTTAGCGACATGCCCCTTTACTTGAGCCCAGAACAACTCAATCGGGTTTAGCTCACATTGCTATCGCGGACTTTTTTGTAGACCTTATTAAGATTAACATTTCCGTAGTATAATATTTTGATGTATTTCATAGGGGTTAGCCAGCGCTTGCAATGTAAACGCTCGAAAATCGTTTTTGTCGACTTTATCACAAAATATAGAATTTTCAAAATTAAAATTGTCAGGGGAAGCGTCTATTAAAGATTAAAGTGAATCGTCAAAATAATGATAACAAGTTACGATTCAACAAACCGGTATCGTGGTATAACACTGCACAAAAGAGCTGGCAACATTATTTGAAAAGTTCACATTTGCATGTGTCAATTCTGTGGCTGAGATTAAAAAATAGGGTATAACATCCTTTATTGTCTTTGTCACTTTTATACCGTAACTATATATGCCAAATATGACTCTTAGTTAGTTAAACTAAACCAATAGTACTTCAGAAACCAACCACACAATAGTCAAATATCTCAAAAAGTTTTTAACGTAAGAACTTTTGTTGGGTATCACACTGTTGATGCTTCTCACTAACTACCTAGAAGGCACAGATACTTGAAAATATTAATTTAAAAACTCCAACAAATTAACTTATATGATAAATGATATGTTATTATTTTGCACAATAGTTATTTAATACGACAACACATACCGACGTAACTAAGTTTACAGTTCCGTTTAAAGTCCATACGATCCGTATTGGTCATATCATATGAGAACCATTTGGGATCATGTCTGAGGTGATCTTTTGAAGAAAGAAGCACACTGATCTGTAGACCTGATGTGGAAAGTAGCGACATCGCGTCGATGCTTTCTAAAAGAGCCCTAGGTTTGGCTGCTTATAATCAGTATACATTTAATATTTCTTTTATCAGTGAAGGTATAAATAATGTCAATGACATAAGACCTTATGATCAATGAAAGTAGGGACGTCAACCTGTTCAGAATTATACGTATAATAAATTATAAGATCTCATTACGGGGCATAGACCTCACTCTATAAGAGTGGATGGATGAGGGGTTGGTGGATGTAGCATGTCTTCGGAAATTTCGGTCCTGTGACATGGACATAGTAGTATTCTCACGATGTTTTCCTTTACCGTTTTAGAGAGCATTGGTAATGATGAAAATTACACAAAGTAATGTGCCCGCCTAGGTTTGAACCTAAGACCCGCAACACGTAAGTTGTTCCAATTACCTACTGCTCTACATCATAATCTTCATGAACACAGTAATATAGGTATTTTAATCAAATGTTTTATTTTTAAAAGGAACATTACTGAATATTACGGAACTCTAATGAACATACTACAAAGAGGTTTAGGCAGCTGTAAAACTTTAACAAGTTCCAGAAAATAAAACTGAAAGTATTATTTAGCTCCAATACCAAAACAAGATAAAAATAATTAACCTGCAAGAAAAAACAACTTATCTATCTTACCTTTCTGGGATCGCCTCTTGCCGTCACCAAACACCTAAAATATTACATCCCGCTGAAGATTCGTTTTCCCATTAACCAAAGATCTAATTAATTCTTCATCAAAAGTATTACAGCAGCCGTAGAAATAAGTACCATACCTACGTAAAATTTACTTATATATAGATTTAATTTGATGAAAATGTATTTTTAAATAGCTAACATTTCTATATATGAAAATCACTTTTACAAAATATTTTCTGAAATCAATTGTATCCAAAATTATAACCGGCCCGAACAAAGATCCTTTAGTAACGCCGCCGTAATCAGTGTTTCCATTACTAACAATCATAGATAAAAATAATAATACCGTAAAGTGGCCATCATTTAAAATAATAATAACGTAACAACAATACACTCAGTAAGTACCAAGACGGCGCGCCGCCGTTTAGTGCTGTGCACAGCCTTTTTAACCGACTTCAAAAAAGGAGATTCTGTATTCAATCAGTATGTATGTATGTATGTTTGTATATCCGCGATTTTTCTTAACTATGTTGGGGACTTGGGGTTGGCTTCCAGTCTAACCGGTTGCGAGTACATGTGTTTTACATGTAGCGTCTGCCTATCTGACCTTCACAACCCAGTAGCTGGGTAACACGATACCCCTTGGCAAGACCAGTGTCAGATTTTTAGCTTTTGATTCCCCGTAACGACTGTTAATGAAGTACAAGGGATATATATGTATGCGCTTTCCGAGGCACAGCGGAATCGTGATATGTTAAAGTCACACAACCATGGACCGCCTTTTGCAACCGTTGCTTAACCTTGAAATCAACCCGTGTGGCTAGAATTAATTAGCTTCGAGTTTCCGAACTTAAGTAATGAAATTATAAAAGCTCAGTTTTGCTGTCTAGTGCCTAGAGAGACTGACTGTCAATGTGAAAAAAAAAAACTTACCTGAAAGAAAAACACGAAACGAGATCTTCAATACAATAAAAACAATAAACCTTTTGTCATACCGTCAGCGAGTGGAAAGCGGCGCAAAAGCTAAAATGTAGACGTGATACTAGAACTTTACAATAAAATTTCGCTATTCGTAGGAAATCATGAACATAAGGCTGCGCTGTTTAAATGGTATTGTTTGCTTCTTACCTTCTGCCGGTACATGGCTGCAGCTTTGGTATTGTACTTCTGCGGTATTGTGAGCCCTGGCTTAAAGTCTGGGGAGCTCTCGAAGAACTCCCGGGCTTTCCCGTTCCCTCCTACCTGTTGGACAGAAGAAAACAATTTCTTAAAAAATATTGACCATAATAATATCGTCGTCATGTTTATTTTCCGTTTAAGGGGGCAAAATGTCGTAGAATGTTTTTAAAACCTCAAGAAAATATTTTCATAGCTATGCGCTTTAAGGGTTTTTCTAATGAGAGCATGGATGAGAGAGCGGAGAGAATTCTAAGACCGCTTATCCATAGGCTTAGGAAGGGGGGGAGCCGGGTGGGCCGTGCCCACCCCAGAAAAGTCTGGTGCCCACCCGAGAATTTTTACTAACAAACAATAATGGCTGAAAAATTTAAAAATCTAGCCAAGTGCGAGTCGGACACACTCATGCAAGGTTCCGTTATGCGATACATGTTAAATTAATTTATGCGAAAGATATCATTTCGTACGTTAAGAGTTGACGCAACTTTGATAAGCGATCATCGCTTCTACTACTGGGGGCCAGGCCCCCCCTGGGAAATATCTCTAGATACGCCAATGCGCTTATCTACTGGCGATTTACGAGCATTGACGTTTTACCAACGTCTACACAGCGTATCGTAAAACGCCAATGGGATAGCGGCGTAAGTGGAAAATTTCGGATTAAATATTGATCTCGATAACTTGTGAGAAACTTAACTCTAAGCAGCGCGACTAAAAATGTCCCCATTTTCTACCTTTCATTTTTTTTTGTAAGGAAGCCCCGTTTCTAAGAGGAACCGGGGTTTCCTAACTTAACCTGGAGGCCGCTTCGGAATGCCTAACTCCTGTTAGCCCTCTATTACTGCAGCCTAGCTTTAATAATGTATCATCATCTTGAAGTATGGATTACACGGCGGAAGCACACGCAAAGATACGATTCAGTGCAATTAATTACTTAAATGGCGGCGCCTGAGCTCAGACCACTAATACCTAAAAGTGACAGCTGCAAACATTCCAATCCCTACGTGAGCAGACCAAACAGATGCAAAATTACATTGATTAACCTTCGAGCGGTAGTGCGGTGTGGAACTGACGGTACTCGATATATTTTCGTTCATATTATTCAGATTTCCAGGAGCCTGTCATTAATTGAATATGTTTGAAAACAACTGCACACACACAGAGAAAAGGGGAGGTCCCTTTTCTCTTTTCGAAAAGCGACCAGTAGGCAATTGTTTAAGTCACAGAGCAAGCATCGAAAGGACTACACGCGCCTGCTTGTTTATATTTACCATGACGAAAAACCTGATCAGGTTTTTCGTCATGGTGTTGTAAACTCGACCCAACTTAATAGTAAATACTATGTTTGACACTAATTGATTTCCTCATAGCTAAACAAATATGAGACAGGAAAAGAAAACGTAAATATCTTGTGTTTGCTCTGCATACTTATTTCCTAATCCAATGAAATCAGCTTATTTCATTTTTAACCGACTTCAAAAAAAGGAGGTTTACAATTCGTCTTGAACTTTTTTTTTTTTTTATTCAAATAAATTGAGCCAAAACTAAAGAAATAAAAACAACATCTGAATAAAGAAATAAATACAACATCTGAATTAAGAAATAAACACGTTTTAGTAACACGATTAATTGGACTTTTAAAAAAGCTGATGTCTTGCGTAGGTGTTTAAGGGCCCGCGCGACCGCTACCGTTTCAAATGAATATTCACCGCTCCGGCTAGGCGGCTTGAAGGTTGGTAAAAGATAGAACCAGAGTCTAAGTAAAATCAAAAACCATACGGCTCGGAGTACGCAGCCGAAATTTATACAACCTTACTAATATTATAAATGCGAAAGTGACTCGATCTGTCAGTCTATTAGACTGTCACGTCTAAAACACTTAATAGATTTGATGAAGTTTGGTACAGAGATAGATTAGACCTTAAGAAAGGACAGGCTCTGCGGACAGAAGTTAATATAAGAATAGTCCCCTAGATAGCGACAAAACAGAGCGCCCAAGCCAGCAGTACGTACCATCTCGAATAGCAGCTCTCCGGCGTAGTATAAATATACACTTTATAACAGAATCACAAATGATACAGCAGTAAACGTCAATCCCGCCCGAAGCCACGGTGAATAATGGCGTCCAGGACCGTTCGTTTATCAAGCTCCCAGAAACAGGAACTCGACCATTATTGTATAGGGCTACCTGTCACCGGGTATGCACTATTGTAATCTTCGAATTAAGCCGAAGATACTACGCATTGAAGCGGCCTGCATCTACAGCACATGATATATATAGTACAGAGACGAGATGGATACAGAAGCTCTAGCTTGTTGATAGGGATCGTCCCCTTTTAATCGACTTAAAAAAAGGAGGAGGTTCTCAATTCGTCTTGAACTTTTTTTTTAATGTATGTTACCTCATAACTCGGAGACGGCTGGACCGATTTGGAAAATTCGTTTTTAGTTTGAAAGGGTATACTTTCTAGTTGGTCCCATTGTCATCACGTTAGGATCTGATGATGGAATCTTGGAGAAATCGAGGGAACTCTTCAAATATTATAGGCACACCTATAGCGTTTTGGATGTTTCTTATAGCAGCTTGTGCAGATGCTCTCGAAAAGCACCATTAGGGAAGTGGAACTGATGATGAAGACCACAGATGGCCACCGAAACTACTCAATAATAAGTATTTCGTGGATTGCGAATCGATTACTTGAATATGGATGTTAAGCACTTAATGCTCGTCACAATGCATATGGTGAAGTACCAGGAGAACTCCTCAAAAATTAACGGTTCTGCATCGGGAAAAGCAATATTTTGTTAAAGGTAATAAGTACATTTTGGCTTTTGTAACTAGATAAACGGACACACTAAAAACATTTTTTACCAAAATATAGAACCGACTTCCATATCAAAACACAACAAAGCTAAAAATAACTTTAATTTCGGAAGTCGGTGTTATTGGTTTAGGATTTTCTTTTTTTTTTCACACCGCCTTCCGAAATTAAAGTTATTTTTAGCTTTGTAGCGTTTTGATATGGAAGTCGGTTCTATTTTCTGGTAAATAATTTTTTTCACGCTTTTTAGTGGGTCGGTTTGTAATTTATCTAGTTACAAAAGCCATAATGTCAACAACTTATCACCTTTTACAAAATATCGCTGTTATCGATGAATAGCCGTTAATTTTTGAAAAGTTCTCCTGGTACTTGACCATCAGCTCTACATCACCATATGTTGTGTGATTCGCAATCCACGAAATACTTATTATTGAGTAGTTTCGGTGGCCATCTGTGGTCTTCATGATCAGTTCCACTTCCCTAATGGTGCTTTTCGAGAGCATCTGCACAAGCTGCTATAAGAAACATCCAAAACGCTATAGGTGTGCCTATAATATTTGAAGAGTTCCCTCGATTTCTCCAGGATCCCAATATCAGATCCTGATTTCGTAACAATGGGACCAACTAGAAAGTATACCCATTCAAACTCAAAAAGAATTTTTCAAATCGGTCCAGCCGTCTCCGAGATATGAGGCTAACATACATAATGAAAAATAAAAATAAAATAAAAAGTTCAAGACGAATTGAGAACCTCCTTTTTTTGAAGTCGGTTAAAAAGGGGCAACATTCACGTGGCCCAAGTCATCCCTAAAACAAACTTTTTAGCAAAAATAAAACCGACTTCCCCATCAAAACACTACAAAGCCAAAAATAAGTTTAATTTCGGTAGTCGGTGTCTGGTTTTGTATTTTCTTTTTTTTTGACACCGCCTTCCGAAATTAGTTATTTTTGGCTTTGTAATGTTAAATGGTGGCACAGTTGGGGTAACTTTATATTAAAAAAATATATATATATACGTACATTTCATATAAATTAATATGTCGTTTAATCCTTAAGATAAAAAAAAAATTATAGTACATATTTTTAAACATTAAAATAAATTAAGTATATTATTTAAATTCACCATTTAACCTATACTACCTAAGTAATAAAATTGAGACAGTATACGTAGCATGAGAAAAAATAAATTGCAATATAATAATATAGTTTTAAGTTTTGTATGCACAATGGATATTCATAATATTGGATAGTCATATACAAATACAAATTGTCTGGACTTTAAAGAGACTATGACCTCTGAGTTTGTTTCGGTGTTTCTTCTCAGAGTAGTCAGTTAGGAAATACCGGCCTCATCTAGCTAAACTTAACACGCAAAAAAACATGACGTGTAAAAGTGTTATTTATAACCAATTTACAAATAAATATTTCATTTCATTTCATTTCATATCGCCAGGTCGAGCGCGAACCAAACACTACCGCATACCATCATTTTCTGGAACCATTTCGGCGTATTTTCATGCCCCTATTTGAGGACCTCTGGATAGGTTTAGAACGCCGAAATTATCATCTAGTAAGCACACATTTAAATCACAAAAGTTCATATTTGTAGCTTATTTATTTCCTAAGCTGAACTAAGGGAGATATGGAAATTCGCCTTAACAGAAGTTATTCAGAGTGACGAGCCCCTTCTTTTGATGAATAAGAAACTGGAGTCTGAAGTATTTAACGTCTTAGAAAAAAAATACAATGATGAACCTAATGATGAAAGGTCTGGAGTGAATAACTAAGAAACTAATCAAGTAACAAATATCTTTCTGCAAAAAGAAGTCAAAATCCCACCAAAACATTCTGTAAAAAACTAGCCAAGCCTCGATGGAGCTGCTTGTTTCTCTATTAAAAGTAATGAAATCTCTGAGCAAAGTCAAGCCAAGTTAAGGTTCTTTACTGCGATTTCTTTATTAATATAGTCAGATTTTATGTGTCCGGCGGCGCGGCAGTCAGCAGCATTGACGGGGACAAACAGAGCCATTGCCTGCTAAGGTTAAGAGTGAATAGGTCACTTCTAGGTAAGCGTGATCCGACCACATCATCACTTATCATCAACCCGATGGTGGTCGAACCCGACCCTATTCTCAATAAAAAAGTAGAGGGAATGTCCTTACAAATAGTAGTGAATTCCAGTTTTTTTTTATGTGTTTATCGTTAGCTACTGCACCAAACAGGCTTATTTAAAGGACAAAATAGCACTAAATCAAAGCACTAAAACAGGAAATCTTATGGTATATCTGCGCGGTAGTCACTCAAACTTGAACTACTGCATCCCAACTCAAGACTGTAACTAGAATCATATAATTGAATTCCTGCAACGGAAACGATGAACACCCCCTTAGTGTTATATTCCATGTGCCATCAATTTAGCAATTGAAATACATTTGAAAGAGCCAGCGCAACGAGTGTGAAATCAGATGAGGACCTGAAGTGATCTAGACGCTTCCAACAACCACTTACTGGTATTTTCATACATGCATCTGGTGCATGTTCTTGTTGTGATCGGATCACTTTACATCCATTGTCTTTGGCACATGCCTATTGGGAGGAGCTGCCATAAATTTTACAACCTGTTTTTTTTTAATATTACTGGTCAAAATTCGACCATAATTCATTATGTAATTTTAAAAATATTAGCTTTCACTTTTGCATATAAACTTCAACTGTGTCAAAATTTCATTCTCCTCCGTCTGCATTACTTTCGTAAAAAATAAAAGTAGAATAACAAATACTAGGAGTTCCCAAGTGGTCGAAATTCGGCTATAATTAAAATAACTTCGAATGAACTAAAACATTCTCCATGTTAACTTTAATTGTGTCTCCTTTCATATTCCTCGAATATTTTCGTAAAAAGTGGTACAAGTCTTTGCTTCTCGTATTTATAAATATAATATATAGATTGTAGGTATGTAAATAGTTACACTAATATAAAAACAAAAAATAAAAGCTGTGCTTTTGAATAGAATATATTTAGAATTTTTTTTTTGAAGTTTTATTTTGTCAGTCTCTTGAAGGATTTATAGCTCAATAACATTAGCACATGCGTCATTAGCAAATGGCATAGACATTGGTATTATTGCTGATTTTATAAAAAATAGGTCCTTTGGAGCCTGTAGAAAGCGCTAGCTATTAGAGAATCTCTAATAGAGTAATATATTTCTAGAACATGTATATACATATTATTTGAAAAGGTCAGGGAGACTTTCTGGCTACTTAGTACCCGTAACAACTGACAAGGATGTGCAAATTACAGGCAACGGTTTAACGTGCTCTCCGAGGTACAAGGGAATCTTGATTTTTAACCGACTTCAAAAAAGGAGGTTCTCAATTCGTCTTGAACTTTTTTTTTTATGTATGTTACCTCATAACTCGGAGACGGCTGGACCGACTTGAAAATTTCTTTTTGCGTCTGAATGGGTATACTTTCTAGTTGGTCCCATTGTTACGAAATTAGGATCTGATGATGGGATCCTGGAGAAATCGAGAGAACTCTTCAAATATTATAGGCATACCTATAGCGTTTTGGGTATTTCTTATAGTACCTTGAGCAGTTGCTTCCGAAAAGTACCATTTGGGAAGTTGAACTGATGATGAAGATCACAGATGGCCACTGAAACTCCTCAATAACAAGTATTTCGTGGATTGCGATTCGATTACTTGAGTACGGATGTTAAACACTTTATGCTCGTCACAATACATATAGTGATGTAGAGCTGATGGTCAAGTACCAGGAGAACTCCTCAAAAATTAACGGCTATGCATCGGGAAAAGCAATATTTTGTAAAAGGTGATATAAGTTGTTGACATTATGACTTTTGTAACTTGATAAATGACAAAACGACCCACTAAAAAGCGTGAAAAAATACTTTTTAGCAAAAAATAAAACACTACAAAGCCAAAAGTAACTTTAATTTCGGAAGGCGGTGTGAAAAAAAAAAAAAATCCAAAACCCGACCGACACCGACTTCCGAAATTAAAGTTATTTGCGGACCGACTTTGACCATAGCAAGTGTTACTTAACCTTAAAAATCGAGCCATGCGGTTGTTATTGTTTAGTCATAAACTCCCCGCAGGTACATTAACATCCTAACTTCCTAAGGACGATAGAAAACTGTCTCTTGCAATAAGTCCCACTAATAACCTCGTAATACGTACCTCGTAGATTCCTAGATTAGCGAGCAGATCGCGTGCGGGGTTACAAGAGCATTACTGACTCCGGAGACAAGTGATCCTTAATGACTCTTAACCGCGACAATCAGGAGTGATGATTATGCTAAAGATCCGGGTCACAGTAATAGCAAAGCATCAAAGGGTCCCATGAGTAACTGGAACGGTATCTAAGTAACGTAGTCGGAGCATAGACAAGTTGGCCCAGTTTTTAGAATTACGACGCAAACGATGTCAAAATTGTTATGCATCTGTTAATGATGTTGAAATCATTTAAGAAACTATGGAGTCATGTTGAAAATTCCCACAACCACGGAAGTTAATGCACCTTAAGTAAATAGTCAGCATCAGCTCCAAGTCTTGTTTTATTCGAAATTCACGCCAATACCGCTGTGCCACGTGCGTATGAGCCACTGCTAGCACTGTTTTCTGTGATTTCTACAAAATATATCTTTAATTTTGCTCATATATTTTCAGGATATGTTGTCAAAGACTTTTGGTGCGTATAAGTCTTCCATGCACGCTTCGCAAGTCTTTGAAAATTTCGACAAGACTTAGAATGAGGACTTTAGTGACGTTATTTGTAGGCTGTTTACCGGCTGCCGTTCGTACATCTTTGACAGCGTTACGTGTAGTCAGAAGCCACAAAATCTAACACCAGTTTTGCCAAGATATCGTGCTATCCAGCTACTGGGTTATGGAGATCAAAGGGCGCCTTCAAATTAGCCGCGCTGCTACCACGTGGTTGCAGCGCTGCCACCGCGCTGCTTTGTTAATCCATACAAATAAAATATAAAAGACGCGCGGCCGCAGCGCGACGGCAGCGCTGCCGCTGCGCGTTTATATTTATATGGATTTTTGCTGCCGCGCGGCTAATTTGAAGGCACCCAAATGGGCAGTTGGTCCATGTAAATACTAGTACGCAACTGCATTCGACATACTTGGGCAAAGGCTAAGCATATGATATGATATCCCGCTTTAGTGTCAACTAACTATAGAAACATATAACATTCGCATTGATTCCATAAATGAAGAGATCGGCATGAGCACAACATGTGTCTTCCAACAAATAATGTGGCAATGTTGATATTGATTTAGTCATGAAATAGTATCTTAATGAAAGATGATATGATTAAAACTCAATAAACACGAGAGACTGCCCGCATGACTTCATGCAAATGGATATGTGGAGCACTTTAATGTTAATGAATGGAAAGAAAGTGAAGAGAAAAGATTGATCCGTAACATTAACAGACGATGAAAAATAATTGAAAAATTGGCTAAATGCGAGTCAGACTCGCCCATGAAGGGTTCCATAGTAACTATAATAATATAAAATAATATGTATATTAATTTGATGAATAAAAAAAAAACCTGAAAATTTTCTTAAAATTAGCTTATTTACATTTTTACAACTACGCTAAATAACTTTGTTTTTCATAGTGTTGGTATGAATTACAAAGTTATATTTGCGGTTTTAGAAAATATGCTGTATCTCAAAAACTGCTGCCCCGATTTCATTCAAACCAATTTTGGTTGAAAGTTTACATTAAGATCTACAGACATATATCTTTTTTAGATATTTCACTCCATTATTATAGAAGTCAGAGGGGGGACACATTTTACCACTTTGGAAGCTTATATCTTTTAAACGATTGACTTTATGAAAAAGTGGTTTTAGAAACCCTTATATCATTTATAAAGACCTGACTATAGATAGCACACACGCATAGGTTTCATGAAAAAATATATCCCATAAAAAACAATACTTGTCAAAAAAACCAAGTCGCAATCGCAAAAACAATGTAATTTATATATGTATGTATTACTTGTCAGATATATTGTGTTTTCATGCGATGGCCGAGTCAATCAATTTTTTTAAAACGTTAAACATTTTTAATATTGATATGGTCACTATAAGATGTTGTTAGGTTAGATGATTACGTAACAACTTAAGACAGAAGGTCCCTTAAGTAGGGACTGAATAATCGAATAACCGACTTGGTATTAAATGGATCTCACAACTTTTTACGGTAGAAGAACTGAGTTGCAAAACTTGTTTTTTTTTGACAAGTATTGTTTTTTATGGGATCTCATTTCGTTTTGTAGATAGTCCTACTTTTTTCATTTCCGGCGCTTTCTACTTTTTGTATACCAACGACGAATTTTCTTAAAGCCCTCTCTCTGGTTTTTTTATTCCGTTGACCATTTTACAAGTTACCTTTGAACATAATTATATCTAGATACCTATTTACACATATTATTCCATTATATTATACATAATTATATACAGATACACTGATTAATTAACTGTAAATGTAACTTTGTAATCCCATATAAATATATGGGATTACAAAGTTATATGCAGTTGATGTATCTAGAAAACTGGACCGACATTGAAAAATATTTTAGTTTTTCCTTGATTCATGCACTAAACACTAATTGTATTCTTCCTATGTCTGCTAGAAGTGCTTTAGACTTTTGATGATCGGTCAGTCAGTGAGTGACAAAATTAAGGAACTTTAACTCGTTATAATTTTTAAACTACTGGTTCAAATCGAATGAAATTTGAAATATACCATGTTTATACAATGCCTGCTTGGTTACTGAAAATTCAGGCTTCTAGTTTTATCCACAACGAAGTTATACGGGGTCTAAAATGGCCTGAATTGCTTCGAGAAAAGTATGGTACGGCCGTGCCGCTTTTTGCTCGACTCGGCGGGGGCACTACAGTGCCCCCTGATTTTCAGTTCTAGTTCCATGTATGGGGGACCCCCCTTTATTTTAAATTTTTTTTTCTTTAAATCGGAAAGCGGTTCAAAGAATACATTTACCTACTAAGTTTCACATGTATAGTCTTAATAGTTTCGGAATAAAATGGCTGTGACATACGGACGGACGGACAGACAGACAGACAGACAGACAGACGGACAGACATATCGAAACTATAAGAGTTCCGTTTTTTGCCATTCGGCTACGGAACCCTAAAAAGCATACTTTTTTTCAGTAGGCTGTTTGTTTTTTTTTTGTAGTCAGGTTTAGATTGTGTAAGTGCAATTAAATTTTATATAAGCACTAGCTTCAGCCCTCGATTCCGTTCGCGGGGGAGGATTTTCCCGCGTAAATACCGTTTTCGAGGGAAATCCGTGAAAAAAGTAGCCTTATTGTTATTACAGGACTATCTACTTACCAAAATTCTAATTAATTCAGATCTGTTTAGTAGTTTTTGCCTGAAAGAGTAATAAATATCCATACCCATACTTCCTTACACCAATCACAAACTTTCGCATTTATATCATTAGCAGTGATCGGAGTAGGTAGATTGATTTGGGGTCAATGAACTGGCACGTATACATTAACATGGATATGCCCCCGGGATTCCGGGATGTTGGAATAAATAAGATTTTTTAGGAATTTCAAATATTGCAATGTGTAGGATGAAGAATATATCAATATGAATAAGAAATGTTTATTCCTTTGGTTGTCTCTTTAATAGAATATGTGATCGGCCTTCTATAATAAAAGAATCTATGGCATGGCTAAACTAGAGTAAAAACGTAGCAAACGTAAAGTGGGATCAATCAATAAAGATGTTGATTTTGATATAAACTGCTTTTTATTTCATATTTACCTGTTTTCATATTCATAAAAAAATATTGCACTGGATGAGAAAATATTAAGGAGTATAAGAAGTTATTTTTATTTATTTATTCGAGAATATAATAATTACAAGCAGCAGATAATAAACTTGCAAAAATAACTACTAAATTAGTCATATGTAAGTTTTGAATGGACGCACAAAAGTAAGATTCACTTTATTACTTCATAAATAAGAAAAAAAAACAATTTTAAACGTTTAACCATCGCATTCTAAAAATATCAAATGTAGTAGTTCAAAAATCTTTACATTCACAATATTTGATTCAATCCCGTAAGTACCAAAATGAAATCCTGGAAAAAAGGCTTATCCATGTTATGATTTCTATGACTATTCATGATGCAAGTACGTAAAATCTATCTACCTACTCCAATTACTGATCATTAGTAAGAAAGATAGCTGATAACTACACTATCTTTTTAGGTTTAAGTCAGTAAAGATAGTTTAAGGACAATAATAAATTAATGAAACATGAAACAAATTTAAAACTTTCATGGTTCTATTTAATTACATTATAGTTGGATTGTGACGAATTTCCTTAAAGAGAAATGTCTGTCAAATTACGCCACTAGAGGACACCACTAAAGTGAAAGTCGACGTCAAAAACGGTGTCAACTTGGCGTTGCTTACTATGTTGCCGTATGCTTAACTTATTTCGCCAAATAGGCCAAATATGTTTTGATAGACCTGACGACTTAGTGCTGGGAGCTGGTACAAGTCATGAGATTAGTTGTAAATCGATGAATGTACCTCGCGAAAGAAAGGCAAAATTGCAGAGGAGACCTCCTTGCTGTGTAGTCGCGTGTACAGCTATTCATAGACAAAGAAGTCTTGGACCAATACCCAGAAAATTGAAAAATTGTGTTATAAAAAAAATCAACGTGCACCACGTGACTTTACAATGCTAAGCATTCCATATTTGAAACATAATCATCATCAGCTTATAACTATCCCACTCTCGGGACACAGGCTCTCTATGCGGGGAGCGCGCTGTAATCCACCACGCAAGCTCAATGTGAGTTGCAGGATGGCGCAGATTTTCCGATTTTTCAGTACAGCTTGTTTTCTCACTATGTTTTCTTTCATTCATGTTCCTACCTGTGTTCGAACTCACGACCTACTACTCGTACGTCGAGCCTATAACGACTGGGCCACCACAACTTCATGTAAAACGTAAGTTTAAAATTACTACAAATTTTACATCGCCCCGATTTCGAATAACAAAGAGAGAACTATTTATATACTGCAGATTTTTAAGTCGCGAAGACGTTACTTCTAGATAAGCGTGTTTCATCTTCGACCGCATCACCGTACCATCAGGTGAGATGGTGGTCAAACTCGAGTCTTTCAACTATCTAATACCTAAATAGAATGAACATCTAGGTGACCAACCGGCAATGTCATTTTTATGTAAAAAATATATTTGAAATAATTACTAACATTATTCGAATGAGTTCGTTTTGTTTATCACAAGCAAGACTAAATATTCTGTTATCTTATCATAATAATTGTTTGATTATATGCGCATTAACACGAACTACTGAATGACTACTATCAGCTAAACTACATCACGAGTAGCTTTGTGATAGGGAACTTTGTTGCATAGAAATTAGGATTTAAAATCCACTGACAATACGGTAAGTAGACATATAATATTATTTTTATTATAAACTATGGATGCTGTTTCCTGTTTGTCGAATGCGGCTTGAACAAGAGATTCACGTTTTGATGACTGATAAGTAAATGCATTGGTTGAAGGGTGACCTATTGCTTTTGATATGTATGTATGATATATATTTTGATTGATTTTGATTGCCCTACAACCCCTTTTAAATAGCAGGGAAATACCCATTAAAGTCGGTCGGACAAACAGAAATACAGACAAAAGCTATAATAATTGCAAGAAGTTGAGACAAAACAGTAAGTTTGAAATAATAGACAGACGCTTCAATTAGTTAACTGTTAAAAAAATTAAAATATTGCAGTCATAATGCACGCAGATTTGGATCACATTGATACCTGGACTTATTACTCTAGTACCAAAATACGAAAGCAAAAGCAGCAAGTGTAAAATAGTTGGTAAGTACAAAATAAGAATGCATAGTGATCACTTCTTTTACTTGAAGAAATAAATCACATTCAAACGGAACGAATAAACTAGATAGTAACTCTGATAAGCACGCTATAGGGTTTAAGACTGAAAAAAAAATCTATAACTATTTTTTTTTTTTGGGAATGTTGGCCACTGCGTTTTATTCTAGATTTTTAGTACTTTTAATGCATTATGCAACAAATATATTTACATGCAGAAGGTGATGCAACATGCAACCCATCACGAAACTTGAAACCAAACACGTGTTTCATCCCTCCACGGAGCATTCTCAGGAGATATTGACTCACCGACCGCTCGTGGTGGATTAAGATTGCGTACAGCTTAGTCGCACCTTGGATGCATGTGCATATATTTACCGGCAATACTACGTACTACATTCAATCCCAAAGAATTAGTTGTTTGAACATTATTAAATCCAACTCTAAAAATAATTACATTCCCCTATATACGAAGATATATATTAACAATCCTACTCAAAACATCGCCGAGTCATTCGATACAGGGCCTTTTGTTGCACGATAGCAAGTGCAAGAAATACAACACTTTGCTATTAAACAATCGTAAGGCGCTAACGTTATTTAGAGTTTGTTTCCGACGATATTCTAATCACAAAATATTACATATTACTTTTCACTGATAATACAGGCCTAAAAAAATTTACTTACGTTTTATTTTAGCTGAAATATTTACTATTTTATATGATGATTGCAGTAAAATGGTTAACTCAGTATAAAGACATGTAATATGAAATTCTAGGTCTATGACAAAACCGAGAGCTGATAGTTTCTTGTATGATTATAAAGTCTATGCTTATTTCAGCTGCATAGTAGGCCATTCTAAGATTTACGACAGCTAAGTTTTAATGATATTTAAATATTGCTACAATCCTTTACTAATACATTTACTAATTAAATTGACCACATACAGATTTTAGTATTTGTGCCTTCTCACCAAGCCGTTGCTCTGTACTAAAACAGTGGCAGACACTAGTCAGTATATAAATATTTAAACATCTGTTGAATGCCGGCACACACACGCATCATCTTACCAGATATTTATGACGACTGGCATATACAGTATGCTTCAGTTCAGCACATTTATATCATAAGGGGAAGAGCTTTCATTTCATTTCATTTCATGCTATCATATCGAGATTCCTCCGTGTCACGGAAAGCACGTTAAGCCATTGGTCCCGGCTGACCTTAACTTGTTAGGAGAAAAGGCTAAAAAGGAGGATTGATATTGCAGAAAATTATAATAAGAAAATACATAATTATGTATTATATATTTTGTTGAAAATGTAAACAAATAATGATAACCTATTTTTTCAGAATATTCCACTCTCTTAACGGTATTCTTTTTTTTATTTTTTTTTATTTAAAACAGGTTTGCCTTTGACCACCATCTTACCTGATGGTAAGTGATGATGTGGTCGAAGATGGAGCACGCTTACCTAAAAGTAACCTATTCACTCTTGACTTAAAGACTCCTAGGTTATAGCTATCGGGAAACAGACTCCGGCAGGGAATTCCACTCCTCAGCCGTACGCACAATGAAGGTATTCCCAAAACGTTTTGTGCGTATGGGTGGGATGTCCAACATATAACGATGGCGGTTCGCCGTTTGTCTCGTAGTCCGATGATGGAACGGGCTTGGTGGAATTAGATTGTGTAATTCCATCGCACACTCTTATTGCCATTTTCTTAATTTTAAAAAATAATATAATCTAGAACAAATGTGAATTCTTTCTAAGAAATTGGGCATGTTGATAACTGCAATACTACGTGCGAATGTGCGTGAACCCACGCCAGCCACAAACATTAGCTTTGTTGGAAAGGTTAACAGGATTGGTAGTAATGTAAATTCTACCCACATTGCTAGTTCTCTTTAAAGAAATATATCAACATCACATCACTTAAACTTGTGCAGTTATCATTGTTTAAATTATAACTGTGTAAACCTTAATAGTTCCAAATAAAACATTTTAAATTTATCATTGTTTTAGCCCTGACATGACAAATGCCTTGGTTCAGACCATGGTGTGGAGCGAGAGGGAATGGGATTCAGTCGCCTCCTTCTGCGAATCAGTCATGCTAGTGACGGAGGAGGCTGAACGCGTGAGGGAGAGACAGTTATCTTCCTCACACCCCAGCCTCCGCGTGAGACGCCCTGGTCGTTGGGGATCGCGGGCTGATTTTTGGCCAGACACGGGTCGGCGGAGCATCGTGTTCCGCGCGCGCCTCAAAGAGCAGTCAGCAACATTGACGGGGTCCAATGGAGCCATTGCCTTACGGGGTTGCGAGAATTGTTCTAACGAGACACCGCAGCCCCGGAATGCAAGGTCAACAGAAGGACCAGGGTGGGTTTTAGTCAGTATTAGTCTGACACTCCCTCCCGCTCCACCCAAAGCGAAAGGAGTCAAATGATGATTTTCTTACCCAAACAAAAAAAAATCTCTTATATGTATTTTTATGATGTTATGATATACCAAACATTCAAATATTAAAATCTTCTTTTTTGTATATGAAATAAATAGCTGGTTGTCAGCAGGGCTGGATTAAACATTAGGCGGAGTAGGCAACTGCCTAGGGGCCTCGCATCAACTAGGGGCCCAGGCCTAGTGCACGCACCAAGAAAACATGTTTCTTCAAATTTGATGTGCATGTGAACTTAGGGACCTCACTGTTATCTCACAAAATACAAATCGTTAAATTTAATAGAAGAATTAAAACAATTTTAGAACAAATCTGGGAATAAGTAAACAGATATATTAAAACCACAGCCCTTAAGTTGCGTTGCCTCAGTTCATACACGATTTGGCCAGTCAAAGTAAGAAAAGGGGCCCCGAGAATGCCATTGCCTTAGGGCCTCTGACAGGGTTAATCCGGCTCTGGTTGTTAGACTCACTAAAACAAAAGAACAGCTGGACCAATTTCATGAATTATATTTTTATTCTCCCTCATACTGGGAATATTTAAAAGGCGGAGTAAGCAATGTTTGTTTAGGTAACTAGATTTCAATAAAATAATTGAGTATGTTGAAAATCAAAACGGGCTTTTGAGCAATTTAAGGTAGACTTAGGTACAATTTAAGGTAGCTGGCTAACTTTTAAACAACTAGTAACTGTGGGACTCAATAAACCAAGTAGTCATAACAGAGCAGTATAAATCTTTAGCGGCATAAAGAACAATAGCTAGTTACTTAAACAGTCTCTTTATCTTTTTGCTAAACTTTTTAGAAATATTTTGAAGGATTGAATCTTTCTTTTAGTGGTAGTATGCAGTGTTATAATGTAAATCTCTTGCATAACTTTTGATGAAACTGCAGTGTACTACAAGGCTTTAAGTCTGTGTAAGTAGGTCATGAGGTGAAGTAAGAGTTCAAGTATCTCAGAAAAGTGTTATATCAGTGATTCTGTAGCCGTGACATGAAGTTGTCTGTTTAAGGCAGCACTCCTATACTGATTGCCTAGATTGACAAGGTGATACTAATTTGCCCATGCTTAACTGCACAGCTAGAAGGGTATGTACAAATAGCCTACAACACAGCCAACAAAGTTCAATTGCAGAGGCAGAGGAAATTGACACAGTTCTATTCAACAACACATTCGCTAACACTATGGTTTTGTGAAAACTATTTGCCTCTGATTCATCTAGAAAAAAGGCTAAGTGAAAGAAAGTCTTACCATCATTTTCTCAAGCTCCAAGTCCTTCCATTTATCCATGGTTACGCTCCGTACGAATGAAAGGTGGACCCCCAGGCTGCGGTGAACACCGGAACACTCCAAACATATCCAGATTCCATACGTGACGGACACCCATTGCGGATTCAAGGTTCCACACTCGAAACATTTCTACAAAAATTTCAATAAAATTCATTTCTCACTAAAATGTTCTTAACATACGGTTACGAATTTTAATACAGAATGACTTACATTATTATCATCAATATTTCTTAAGGAGTTGAGCTTCCTGCGGGTTCTTGGGGAAGCCATTTTTTAGCTGTAAGTTGCGATTATAGTGTTAGTATTTTAAATAGTTTATAGAAACGTACAAAGTACGTACACACGCAAAACACAGCGAATTGCGAATTGTCAAAAATTTTCAGACGTCCACTTGGCATCCATAAACTAAAACTAGACTTTTGTGTCAAAATTTGGACCATAGTCTGTCATGTAATCTGAAACCAAGGGTTTTACTTACAAAGAAGCATTAACAAATTCCTAGCTGTATCAAAGAACTAAACTAATAAACAATTATTTTAATTATATTATATAATAATTTATATTATTCTGAGTTGCTTTATTCTTCCGACCATTCAGCATAATATAATTTTATTTAGAATTTCGATATTCCTACCAAATGGTACATTTTCTTTTTGAGGTCAACTTTACTAAATACTGCCTTTTCACTTGAATCGGGGTAAACTTGTAAATTTTTATCCCATTACCAGGTCACATTGTACCTTTTTCTGGTACCTTATTTTGAGATTGTTATTGCAAGTAAAACAAAGTGGGTGACGTTAATTCAGTACTTTCTCAATTAACTGGATATTTGTATTCAAGAATAAATTAAAGTTATTATCTACTATAAGTACTATAACTAACCAACTTTACTTTAAATGATACACCAATAATTAAAAGACAAAATTATATTTAACGATGCATTGCGGAGTAGTTACTTAAATAATAACGGCTATACCTCCAATTCAACGTAATAATCATCATCGATATAGTAACTTTACGTGCTCACAGTCGATCCGCTAATCAGGTATCGTAGGAACTGTATTCGTTTTAAGTTTGGATAGGTTATAAAAACATAAAACAAATCTAACATGATAGTATTTTTGTTGATTTATTTGAGTACAAGAGCATTTCAGCTTTTCTATTGTGACATTTATTGCATTGTGAAAAATATTATATAGATTATTAAAGATATACTTAATAATTTATATAATATTTTTGGAATTATTGCAGGAAGCCGCGAAACGACCTGTTATTACCCAAGTTTAATATTGGCGCCTGCAGTTTTTATACATTATGGCACTATGATTTAAACAGCAGATTCAAAACAAATCTCATGAATACTCATAATTCAGTAATATTCTCGTAACTATTTTATAAGATGTGGTCTGGTTTGGTCTAATTCTTAGTCTAGCAAGAATGGTTTAGCACGACCACTGATGAGACTTGTTTAACCAGAGCCTTGAAAACCACTTATTTATAAAGACTTGTAAATCTATTCAAAATAATCTGAATCTTACTGAATTATTTTCCGTGCTTCATTGTAAAATTGTGTTGTCCTTTTCTTATTGTGATTTCAAATATTTTGTATGATTCTTGAAAAAAAAAAAAAATTAATCTGTCTCCCAAAAAATACTGTAAGTGAAAAATAACTTTAATTTCGGTAGTCGGTGTCTTTAGTTTTGTTATGACACCAATTTCGAAGTATACCCATTCAAACAAAAAAAGGAATTTCCAAATCGGTTCAGCCGTCTTCGAGTAATCGGTGATCATACAAAAAAAAATATACGCGTCGACTTGATAACCTCCTCCTTTTTTGTCATCGGTTGAAAATCAAAACTGACCATACTTTTATTGCATATAAAATTACACGTACATATATTAAAATTTAAACCCTCAATTAATTATAACTAATACTTGTTAAGGCGCATTGTCTACAGGTAACTAATTAACCTAACCTAACCTGTGTCTGAGAAAGCCAGACCTTATAAGTAATATTATTTTATTATAGTTCAAATAAGAACGTACCTTTCTAGCGGATATCTCAGGATTCCATGACCATCAACCCTCAAAATTGATAAAATGTTAATAAACAAATTATTTTTATACAACTTGTAACGGAAACCCCATATCTATCCAAAAGGGCTGAAGACAACATCTGGTATGGAGTCTCTATGCACAGTTTCAGCACAAAATAACTGACTCAAAGAATTGATACCAAATTATTGGTTTCATATTTTTCTTGAATACCAACCATAACAAACGTGTCACAGCACTACGAGGGTCAATAACTTTCAATTACCAGGTCATAAAATCCCCGCCCCCCCAAGTCACTTGCCAATAACACGACAATTCTTTTGTTCTTCTTAATTTGAAATATTCGTTCTCTGGTATCATATATATTGGAATTTGTAATAAGTTCTACACACGTAGACTTAGGATTACAAAACCCTTGCCATTTCGTTTGTTATCATCCAAAGAAGCCATGCACTTGGTATGTAGGTATATACCCTTTAAATTGCACGTTATATATTATTGGCGGTCAATTCAGTAAACGTAGTAATTTTTTTATTTTATAATTATTAACATTACTACAACTTGGACCTACATAAAAAAAAAAAAAATTAAATCACAATTATAAACTCTTTACGTCGTCCGAAAACGTCTCCTGAAGAAAGAAGGAAGACTGCTTTATTCTGTAACTCAAGGTTTTTTATATTCATTTCTTATTTTGGCTTTTGTGAGTACAATACTCGGCACAAATCCTGAGCGTTGACCTTCACATGCCCAAAAAGGAATTTTGGGACCTTTTGGTGGTATGAGGTGAGGATTGTTTTTGCTATAATAGGGTCGATGGAAGTGCAAACGCAACTCGTACCAGATAGTTCCAATATCAGAAGGAGAGGATAGGTACGAAGTAGGTATTATATCATGAGGATAATATTTGTTGTGAATGAAGATATAATTATAAAAAATACATTTGTAGTAATCTTTACAAATATAATGTTACTTGAAACTTACTATATTTATACTTCTGTACGTCTTTATATAAAATTGTGATTGGGAAAATAAAAATTCATTATATTAAGTTTTATATTATAAAGGAGTAACCACATTGTGGAAAATATATTTATATAATTGACTATGCAAAGTAAAGATACCTTACACCTTAATAAAACCTTTGATATTCATATTAAATGCATTATAGAAGCATAAAATGCTTTCTTTTTATTAATTAATAACTTTTTCAACATAATTAATATTAAATTTAAATAAAGCAAAACTACCACGGTAGATTTTAACCGTAGCAGTGATTCTGTAAACGAAATCTGACAACACTAAATCCGACAGCGGTGCATTCATGTCGAAGGCCGCTATCCAAAAGTAAATCATTCAGATTTCGTCGCTGGAATAGTTGTTTCGGGTCGCAATAAGTTTTGCATTCCACCTGCACCGGGCACATCCTACATCTATAAAATATAAAACACCTGTTTCAATTGTTATTAACTTCCAAACTTGTACTGTTTGCGGTATCCGATACCCAAACAATACTTCGTTAAGAGTGAGCAAAAGAAGGAAACAACTTCAAGAATGAGTCAAAACAACGTGTACACCAACAAAGTCGAGGAAGAGTATTTGGACATTGTCTCCAAAAATGCTTGGGCCCTGATCTATCAGGTAAGTCGCGTAGGTGGAACGCGGTATGTCTGTGCCACGCGCTAAAACTTACAACAATATACCGTGAACTTATTTCGACTCGCGATTTCATAAAACTTTTCTATTATTTTTGATCTTGTTTTGAAAAGTAATGGTTTTTGCTTGCGCATTTTATCCGTGGCATAGAAATAAGTGCATTTGCAACTTTATTTTGGTGTTTCTTAACTAGTTTTAATTGTTTTGACATAATTACTATTTATGTTTTTCGTTTTTGTATTACATAGATATGTGCTTACTATTACAGAGATACAATAAAATATGACTGATTACTTTTGTGTATTACTTCCACAATCCTCTGTACTGAACAGTGTGGTAGGTCCTTTACAGCTGAGCCTGAACCACTTTCCTTGTATTCTAAGATTTTCCTTATGAGGAATTATTTAATCCAATATTGGTTGGATTGAATGTAAAAATATTTATAAGTCTATGTATTACTATTGAATGAAAAAAAAAGATAATTATTATCCATCAATATCATCATCCCAACTAACAATAAAAAAGTGAGTTTGAAAACATTTTCAGACTACTTGCTTGTTCAAGACTCATGAAGAGTATACAATCAATTAAGTTTTAGCTTGTTATCAATCACTCTGAAGAGTATGTAATAACAGGTATAAGAAATATCACATGAACACTTGAATACAACAGCATGTTACCAGGTTTCAGGGGTTAATCAAAATGAAAAATATTTTCATCATATATTTAAGAAAACATAAAAAAAAATTTTGTAACTCTACTCTCTCTCGATTACATAAGCTTTCTAACAAAATAATACACATCATAATCAGTCCATTCTTTAGGAGTTACGATGCCACAGACAGATACACAGAACTAACTCATAATATTCCTTTTTTTGCATCAGTGGCAAAAAATGAAAACAAGTAGAAAAACAAAACTGAGACCATACTATTTGGTTTTTCAAATACTCATGTACCTAGTCAAGTTCACACTTACACTTGTCTGACAAAACAAAGATTACCTAGGTTGTAAAATACAAGCTCAGCATTCCTACATCATTGGAAATGCATGTCTATTAAATACTTTCTGTGTAGTCCAAAAACTCTTTACTCAGGAAATCTGAAAGGGATCTTGAATATATGTGGGTTGAGTTTCTGTTTTCGTCGACATTGACATTTGCCCAGACTAACTTACCTGCTTTGTAGTCACAGCAAAAGCTGCGCGAGCTCATGCATCCAGAGTGACGATGGCTACATTTCCTGGGCGAAAAGCTTGTAAACCCACCCTTCCCGCCGGTTCGACCAGTAAGTCCGCTGTGTCTAACCCCTCCTCCCAGCAATCTACCCCGTGTCCTGCTTCATCACAGCTATGCGTTCCCCCCACTGTCCTCTGAAAATCTATTAATGATTTCTGGATCAAGTAATACAGAATACCTATTATTTACCCAGCAATTTGTGAAGTAGGATGTCAGGATACTTGCATTCCCTGAGTATGTAGGGTCTATGGTTCCTGATGTTGATCCAACATGTGAAATCATGTATCAATTTCAAACCATTTTATTTCACTTTCAATTAACTAATAAAGGTTTAGGTTTTTTTAGACCAATTATCTTCAACTAATATCTCCAACCTTTGCCTAACAGAAGATCGGGATTGAATGCCAGCAGTTCCGTCACAGCTGGACCGAAGCTAAGAAGCCTCAGAACAAGCCACTTAACCGCTACCGTGACGTGAACCCTTTCGACCACACCAGGGTTGTCTTGAAGCGTTGTGAGAGGGACTACATCAACGCTAACTATGTAACGGTAAGTACATTTCAGTAGCCCCAGGTCTATCTTTCATATGGTGGCAGGCATTCAGCAAAGGTTTGTGGGAATGTTTTTAAACAAATACACACAACCCTGTTATTTGTATAGATATCCTAAATAAATAGGTAAACACAATAACTACTCTTACTGCTTTCAAATAAAAGTACTTAGTGTCTAATTGTTACCTTAAAGTAAGTACTGTTACCATAGATATTATTTTTATATATTTATTAGGTTCACCTACTACTATTTACACTGATAATAATTCTTAAGAGGGTGTCGAGCCTACGAGACGCGCGGAAAATAGGTATTTACTGCAGCGGGCTAGTCGTGTGCGTTGTCACACACACAATGACAAGTTCGCTCGAGGCCCGCTTGCCGTTGCACGACGAAGTTTGCTAACTTTGCATTTTTTAATTTTTTGTCGTTATGTTGAATAAACTTGAAAAACGAATATTAATTATTTAGATGGTTTTATTTATCACACTAATATTATAAAGGCGAAAGTTTGTGAATGAATGTGTCTGTTTGCATGTTTGTTACTTCTTCACGCTCAAACGGCTGGATGGATCTAAATGAAGCAAGTAGGTACGTAAATAAATCACAAAAATAAGTTTAATAAATTATACCTATTATATAAAAATTAACGTTTGTTTTTACTGTAGTAATACATTATCCGTTCCCTCACTATTCATCCTATTGCAATAAAACTTTGTATTTATATATTAAACTCCTCAGATTTTTTTTTAAAGAATACTAGCAATGTGGGTACATTTCACATTACTAGCAATCTTGTTAACCCCTCCAACTAAGCTAAATATGCTTGTGTCTGGAGTGGGTTCACGTCAATAGTGTAATGGGTGGGGTTCGAACCTGCGACCTCTCGATCACAAGTCCGACACCTTATCCATTAGCCTATTGACGCCTCGAAACTGGGTAAGTAGCAAGTAAGGGTAGATGGGTATGCAGTACTTATTTGAATAATAAAACCAGTATGAAATAAAAAAAATATAATTATGTAATGTCATAATAAAACCAGACTGAAATAAGTTTTGTTTATTAAAATTTCATTTAGTGCTCGTTTAAATTCTGATGTACTGTCATATTTTTAATAACATTCGGTACTTTATTATATATACGTGGGGCCATACCAAAAAAACATTTTTTCATTAATGCTGTCTAGCGAACTTACTTCGCAGAAAATATAAGCGTAATTTATTTCATAACAATATATGTATCAAGTGTAACTTAATTTAAAAGAAAAAAATAAATAAAAGAAATCTATAAATCTAATGTTATATTGCTTATTATAACATTTTACAAAAATTGGCCAAGTGCGAGTCAGACTCGCCCATGAAGGGTTCCGTAGTAACTATAATAATATAATATAATAATTATGTATATTTACTTGACAAAAAACTAAAACTTACAAATTTCTTAAAACTAGCTTATTTACATTTTTTGCAACTACGCCTAATAACTTTGTTTTTCATAGTATTTGTATGAATTACAAAGTTATATTTGCGGTTTTAGAAAATATGCTGTATCTCAAAAACTGCTGACTTGATCTCTTTAAAACCAATTTTGATTGAAAGTTTACATTAAGATCTATAGATATATATATACAACGTGTAATTTAAAGGGTATATACATACCAAGTGCATGGCTTCTTTGTATGATAACAAACGATATGGCAAGGGTTTTGTAATCCTAAGTCTACATGTGTAGAACTTATTACAAATTCCAGTACACTGATATCAGAGACCGATTTTTTCAAATTAAGAAGAACGAAAAGTATTATCGTGTTATTGGCAAGTGACGTGGAAAGTTATTGACCCTCGTAGTGCTGTGACACGTTTGTTATGATTGGTATTCAAAAAATATGTGAAACCAATAATTTGGTATCAATTCTTTAAGTCAGTTATTTTGTGCTGAAACTGTGCATAGAGACTCCATACCAAATGTTGTCTTCAGCCCTTTTGGTTAGATATGGGGTTTCACTCCATTATTATAGAAATTAGAGGGGGGCACACATTTTACCACTTTGGAAGCGTATATCTTTTAAACGATTAATTTTATGAAAAAGTGGTTTTAGAAACCTCAATCTCATTTTAAAGACCTGTATATAGATACCACACATGCATAGGTTTCATGAAAAAAAAAAATATTTTCAGTTTTAGTTCCATGTTTGGGGGGGCTCCCCATACATGGAACTAAAACTGAAAATATTTTGTAATTTAATTTAAATATATTTTAATTTTTTCTTAAAATCGGAAAGCGGTTCACAGAATACATCAATCTACCAAGTTTTATATGTATAGTCCTAATAGTTTCGGAATAAAATGGCTGTAACATACGGACGGATGGATGGACAGACAGACAGACTAGTAGTTGTAGTAGTTATACATATTATATTATTATAGTTACTACGGAACCCTTCATGGGCAAGTCTGACTCGCACTTGGCCAATTTTTCTTTGGCTAATTCCCGTAGTAGACAGACCTTGTTATGGCACTTGGCGTATAATTTGTCGGACATAGAGGGAATGTCAAAGGAAGCTGAAACTTGTTCTAAACCAGAAAACCCAGCTCCTATCGACATAAAACTGCTTACAGAATTATCGTTCAGATTGAGGTCTGTAGGGCTATCTATCTGGTTCTTTACAATTTATTAATTCTATTTTTTTCGACACATTTGGCAACTAAAATAGAATTTCGATAGAAATCCTTTCTTAGTTGCAACTAGAGAATACAATCCCGAGCATGTTTTTCAATCCCGGGATTACGTGATTCTTGATGCTGAATCCTGGGACCCTGGGGTTATCCCCGGATTAGACTATGTGGTTTCTAATTGGTCTCAAATGTAAAAAATTGGCCAAGTGCGAGTCAGACTCGCGCATGAAGGGTTCCGTGTGTAACTATAATAATATAATATAATATGTATATTTATTTGACGAAAAAAACCTTACAAATTTCTTAAAATTAGCTTATTTACATTTTTTACAACTACGCTAGATAACTTTGTTTTTCATAGTGTTTGTATGAATTACAAAGTTATATTTGCGGTTTTAGAAAATATGCCGTATCTCAAAAACTGCTGACCCGATATCATTCAAACCAATTTTGGTTAAACGTTTACATTAAGATCTACAGATACATATTTTTTTTAGATTTTTCACTCCACTATTATAGAAGTTAGAGGGAGGGATACACATTTGACCACTTTGGAAGCTTATATCTTTTAAACGATTGACTTTATGAAAAAGTGGTTTCAGAAACCCCCATGTCATTTTTAAAGACCTGTCTATAAATACCACACACGTATAGGTTTCATGAAAAAAAAATATATATTTTCAGTTTTAGTTCCATGTATGGGGTAGTAGTATGTTCCTTTATTTTAAATGATTTTTAATTTTTTTCTCAATATCGGAAAGCGTTTCATAGAATACATCTACTTACCAAGTTTCACATGTATAGTCTTAATAGTTTTGGAATAAAATAGCTGTGACATACGGACGGACGGACAGACAGACAGACAGACAGACGGACAGACATGACGAAACTATAAGGGTTCCGTTTTTTGCCATTCGGCAACTGAACTCTAAAAAACGAGTAATTTCTTAAAATATATATTTTTAATTTTGGTACACTACACATATCACAGTATAGTAAGAAAAGAAAAAATTACAAAAAGATACTATACTTTGTAAGAAATAAAAAGATAATAAAACTTATTTCGAATTTTGAAAATACAATCGTAGAAATATCAATGCATCCAAGGTTTGTCTTCCAAGCCTGCTTCGTTTATTACCAACATAAGCAGCAGCTGAAAACGCTCGTTTAGGTTTTACACTGGTTGGAGGAATAGACAATAGATACTTATATGCTGTTTCTAAGTGATATCCACTAATTCCTCCATTTTCAAACAGGCTTATTTCACGTCTAATACTATATTTTGCCAACACCGATTAATTTTGTATTTGTACTTCACGATCTGGGGATTTCATACTCTTATCAATTTCCAGCTATAACTTTTCCTTTAGTGTCAATTGGGGTTGGGATTGGGAGGTTTGTGGCCTTAACTCATCATCTGTTTGTGATCCTGATCTTCCTTCTTCTTCTTCCGTGTCATCTCGACTTTTAAGTTTTTTAACAATACACTTTATTTGCTTCTAAACTAAAGCCTGTGTAGAAACTGGAAATAAGTCATGCCATTCCAAATCCGAAAATAACTGATTTTCATCATCTTTTCATGGATTTTGTAATTAATTCAACACACCAGTCAAATCATCACTTCGTCGTTGCTTCATACGTTCCACTAAGGATGTTTTCATTTTTTGGCAAGTGTCAGCACTTGCCAAAAAATGATTATGCTAGATAGCTGTTTTATAAGAAATTTCAAAGCGGAATCAGCTGTGCATAAATTAGCATCTCGCCGACAGATTGCTTCTACTGTCAATTTAATTGGGGTCAGCTCATCAACAATTTTATTTACTAATTCAAAATCAACTTCTTCCAAACGAATTGGATGATTGAGATCTATAAGAGCTTTTTGAATGAAAGTTTTTAAAAGATAAAATCGCTCCAGCATTGTTAAAAGACTATTCCACCTAGTTTTACAGTCCAAAAGAAGTGAGAGCTCTTTTCCATGTTCAATTTTCATTTATTTTTGAAGTACTGTTTCATTTTTCAATGGTGATCTTTTGAAATACACTCTACAACTTTGCGGATTTTCTTTATTAGCTCATTAATGTTTTCATCTTGTGTTAACTCTGGTATGTGTTATAGCGCAAGGTCATTTTGTGACATTAAGATTAAGTCTGATTCTGGACTGTCTAAGTCTTCTAAATGTTCATCATCATGGATGTCGTCCATATGATCAACAGCCACAGGTGGTTCATTTATAGTATCATCTGAGGTAGATCTGTCTTGCAAATAATTATGTTTTTCATAAAGCCAGTATCCAGGGAAATATCAAATATACTTAGACGCTCTTTCAATATACGAAGACAATTTTCAGCCATACTTTCATACTTCCATAAATAGGAACAAGTCTAATTTCAATTACGTATTAAGTACTAAATTCCAATTTTTTTTTATATGAATGAACGTTGACAGCCAGGTATGGTTTATTGGATGTTGAAGTCCACTTGTCGAAAAAAAGACTAAATCTTTCACCTGCACTTTTCAAATGTTTCAATTCTGCAGTTACTTGCTTTCTGATTTTTTCACTGTAATTCATGACACGCTTTTGATTGGTGACGGCTGACTTTGGTAAATCCGTGTATTTTGCAAAGACAAATTTTCTGGAATCATTTGAAGTTATGAATATACTGAATGGAAATCCATCTAATGCAATCATTCTTGCCAAAACATCATCGAGGCTATCGTCGGCACTTTTAGTAAAATAATCATTTAACTTTCGCTTGGCTGGCGGCGGTGCTGTGTTCAGATCATCAGAATCTAGACTTGTTGAAGCTGATATAAGCTTGATGTTATGTTTTGATGACAAATGTGTATGTAATCCCTTAGTCGATCCATCCAAAGTCTTGAGAATGGCTGAGCATCGGTTACATTTGGCACTATTCCTATCCTTCGCAACTAAAAAATAGCTCCACATTGACGTCGTATCACTGTGTTTTTTATGTTTAACAAAGTCTCCCGCCATTTGAAATACTTAATTTCAGAGAATTGACTTTTAAATTTAAATGACGTAGGTCGTGGGTTTAAATTTAGAAAATATCTTGTAATGAACAAAGTTTTCAATATAATTAAGCATATCTTAAAACTGGAAACATATCTTACAACTATACAATAATATAGGTTATCCATCAGAATTCAGACAGGCTTTAATGTCCTCTCATACCTAATTAACCTGTATTATAGATACATTGTAAGAATGATATTTTAAAAGAGTAACTGTGGAGTTTCTTGCCGGATCTTCTCCATAGAAAACGACCAATTTCGAACCGTGCCCTGCGCCAAACTGCTGACGTTTTATAAGTGCCCATGTAGGCCTATGTGAAATAAAACATTTTGAGTTTGAATTAATTTTTTTCTTAAAATTCAAACGCGAGCCAAAAATAAAAAAAAAATCACAAGAAACAGTAGTAGGTATCTCTACTACTATTTTTTAAGAGATAACATAGAGCAATCATGCCAGTAGCGTGCAACCAGCGCACCACGCACCATGAGACCATAAGTCTAGTTTAAGCATATACTAACGGGAACCCGTATGAAATTAGTACTTCCCACAATATGATTATAAATTAAAGCCTGTCTGAATTCTGATGGATAACCTATATTATTATATAGTTGTAAGATATGTTTCCAGTTCTAAGATATGCTTAATTATATTTAAAACTTTGGTCTATACTGCCGTATAGACCAATTAATACAGCACAATGGAATTACAAATAAAAAATATCCGATAAGTTGGTCATCATGTATGTCATTGATATACACTATAAAAAGGAAAGGGCCAAGAATTGTACCTTGCGGAGCACTCATCTTGGCTAGGGATCCTGCAGATATCGCTCCATTAACAATAACTTTTTGTTACCTGTTTGATAAATATGAAAGAACAAGGTCAGCAGAACACGAATCCACGAACTCCGTAATGGTGTAATTTACAGATCAGTGTTTTGTGGTCAACGCAATCAAAAGCTTTGGAGAGGTCACAAAATATGCCAATTGCATTCTGAGATTTCTCCCAAGATTCCAGAATGTGACGGATGAGCGCTACTCCTGCGTCTGTTGTTGACCTACCTTTCGTGAAACCAAACTGCCGACTATGCAGAATTCCATTTGAGTTAAAATATGATAGCATCTGGTCCAGCATGATTTTTTCGTATATTTTGCTTAATGCTGGAAGCACATATATCGGTCTATAGTTAGAGGGATCACTCTTACAACCCGACTTAAAAATTAGTACTACTTTACTATGTTTCATTAAATCGGGAAAATTACCGCTGTCTATACATTAATTAAATGTGCCTGTTAGGATAGCAGCAATTGAGTCAATAATATTACCAAGAACCCTAACAGATGCACTCCATAAGTCATCAGTGTTTGTTATGTTAAGACTTTGGAATGCTTTTTAATTACATCAATAGAAATGGGCTTAAATGAAAATGTTGGTATATCCTTATTGAAGTTTTCCTTTAAAAAAGATTCTGCTAATAATGGCGAAGAATGTAGAGATTTAGTAACCTCTACTGGAATATTGGTAAAGTAATTTTCCAACTTCTCAGCCACTTTTGACTTATCTGAGATGACCTGATAATCGATGTTCAAAGTCAAATCATTCTAACCCTGTTGGTTTGTGTTTCCAGTTTCTTTGTTTATCACCTTCAACACAGTTTTTATTTTATTGTTAGAAATGCTAATTTTATTACTTTCTGATTTAGATTTAGCTTAGGGCGCATACTCTTTTAAATATCTTTGAGTAGTTTCTTACATAATTATGGAAGGCTTCATCGGAAGTCAATGATTTTTCATGGTATAAGTTGTATAAATTGTCTCAGCTTATTCTTATTCCAGCAGTGGCCCATTCATTAAATTTAGATTTATTACTCATTTGAAAATTTTTAACTGGACATGCCTTACTAAATTCGTGGCATAGTGAAGAAAATAATATCCTGTAATTTTCATTGGGGTCATGGGAGTCAAAATTGGCCATTGAAAGATTACTTAACATGTTATAATTGCCGCTTTTTAACCAACTCAAAGGATACTAGTTGACCTGTATGGTCAGACCTAACTCCACTAATTTGAGACGAGTATTTTATGGCACAATTAGTATAAATATTATCTATGCATTGAGCTGATGTTGCTGTTATTCTTGTTGCTTCCTTGTATGTGCATTTTAAGTTAAATGAACCAAACAATGAAGTAAGCTTGCAGTGTTCAGGTGAATTTACTAACAAATCAATATTTAGGTGACCACAAACGAAAACTAATTTATTATCTCTTATAAGCTTAGGTACTTAAAATTTCTCCCATTATCATTAAGAATGATGACAACTTTGATGCTGGTGGTCTATAAACACTTAAGAAAGTTTGGCCTTCAACTTCTGTACATGCTACCTCACACAAGCAATCAACAGAGCAAGCGGTGATATATTTTTGTTCCTTATATCTAAGAGAATTACTACGTAATATTAAAGTACCACCTCCTACTGAGGACCTGTCGTATGCACTAGTAACAGAAAAATATTAATTTTAAACAACATTCTATCTGGTTTTAGCCAGGTTTCACAAAAACATAAGATATCTATATCATATTTATCTATTAACATTTCCTCATCTAATATTTTGCCGGAGAAACGATTTATATTCTGATGATATAGTAAAATTGTGTTATTATAACTCTCTTTTGTCACATCTAAGGGTTTAAACAATTAATTTCAGTATTATTAGATACCCTAGATAATACTGAATAGTCACTTAACCTAGGATCAGTTAAATTGTCACTAACCCAGTGTAAATTTTAAGCTAACAAAGTAGCCAATGAACTTTCGTCGTAATATCTAAAATGAATGTCAGGATTGCAATCGGTATGCCCAAAAACCTATTACACGATGTTTGATGCAATATTTTGCAATCGACCACGTTTGCTGAGCAAGCGATATAATGCGGTCGCACTAAGTTCGCCGCGAGCTTAGTGTATTTCGAACAGCAACCGGGTGCACTCATTTTCATCATTTAGCGATAATTTTAGCCCTTACGTTACTTTGTTAATTATACTTAGCAATAAACCCTTGAAGGTTATCAGTGTATTTAACTTAGTAGACACACACGATATCCATATTGAATGTTGGAGAAAAAGTTGCATCCACCAAGGATGCAACTTTTTCTCCAACATAATATGGATATCGTATGTGTTTTAAATTAGATTTCAAAATGAAAGCCAGATTTGCAATCACCACACCCAAAAACCCATTACACGATACCCATATCGAATGTGTGAGAAAAAGTTGCATCCGCCATCTTGCATTTTAAAATGAATGCCAGATTTGCAATCACCACCCCCAAAAACCCATTACACGGTACCCATATCAAATGTTTGAGAAAAAGTTGCATCCGCCATCTTGGATTTTAAAATGAATGCCAGATTTGTAATCACCACCTCCAAAAACCCATTACACGATACCCATATCGAATGTTTGAGAAAAAGTTGCATCCGCCATCTTGGATTTTAAAATGAATGCCAGATTTGCAATCACCACCCCCAAAAACCCATTACACGATACCTATATCGAATGTTTGAGAAAAAATTGCATCCGCCATCTTGGATTTTAAAATGAATGCCAGATTTGCAATCACCACCCTCAAAAACCCATTACACCATACCCATATCGAATGTTTGAAAAAAGTCTTCATCATCACTTTCACTTCCTCAAATGGTGCTTTTCGGGAGCAACTGCACAAGGTACTATTAGAAATACCCAAAACGCTATAGGTGTGCCTATAATATTTAAAGAGTTCCCTCGCTTTCTCCAGGATCCCATCATCAGATCCTGATTTCATAACAATGGAATCAACTAGAAAGTATACCCTTTCAAACGAAAAAAAAATTCCAAATCGGTCCAGCCGTCTTCGAGTTTGAGGTTACATACATAAAAAAAAGTTTAAGACGAACTGAGAACCTTCTCCTTTTTTTTGAAGTCGGTTAAAAAGCAATAATAACATCACAAAATAGAAATACGTACTTTTTATGAGAATGGCTTTTTTTTTCGAAAATTTGCACCAACTTTCTTCTAATAATATTTTTTTTTACATTTTCCCATAATAAAACAATTATTGAAAAAAAAAATGTTAAAGAAATATATATTGAACAATAAAAAGTAATTGTTGGGTATGCATAATAAATCGTACTCAAAAAACAAAAAATATGACTTATGTTATTCAACGGATTGCTGCAATACATACGTACACAATAGATCGCGAATTATCGTTACCGGCGAAACGCTCCACGATGAGACGTGACCCCTCTCTGAGCTCCCGTGGACGACTGAATTTTCGACCGGTGTACGTTGCGTATGGTTCAAAATAGCGCGCAAATTAGAAGAAAAAATTAAAATTAAAACAACCAAGCGACATTTTTGAAATGTTAAAGCTGTAAATGATAGTATTATAATTAGAGAATAATATGAATTGAAGTTTATGAAAAAATTCAACAGTTTACTATCAAAATTCAGCGACGCACGAGCATGTTTTGTAAGGATTTTTGTCCAACTTTATGTATTTTTATTTAATAAACTATAAAATATTTTTAAATTTTGCCAACTATGTTTGCTAACACATTTATTCTAGTGTTCATTACATATTTTTTGTATGGTAATTAAAGTACTATTATAGGTTATATTCCTTTAGTTGTGAAGACCGTTTTGAGTTATTTTACTCGGCGCAGGCTTAATAACTATGGATATCCAAGAGTAATAGTGTAACAACCACTTAAAGGTAAACAATGTACACATTATTCTTATTTTAGTAATCTAACCTTAACATTTGTCTTTTATAACACAATAAAATTAACTACATCTTTAAAAATAATATAATTCCAATAAAATAAAAAATCATGGATCGGGTAAGGATTTTATGATGATTGATTTAAGCTTTGCCATGGAATCATAATGTAGGTAAGTCGATTAAATCGCTAGAACTATTTATGACCTTACAAAATATAGCGTAAGGAGAATTAGAACCTAAGACGGTTCTTCTAAATGGAGGACACAGCGGAGTGATGGAGAGTGGCGTGGGATTCTTGACGGAGCGCGAAAGTTACAAAGTGCAAGGAGCCTAGGGCACTGAATGCTATTATTCAAAATTTTGCACTTAAATAAAGCGTCATTAAATCGCCTCCGTTCATCTAAACTATCCATAGCAAAGTGCTTTAATCTTTCTCTGTAGGATTGTTTTCTTTTAGCTATGCCACTTAAGAATGCCAAGTGCCAGAGGAATCGCTTTTGAACTCGCTCAATTCGCAAGTTATGTACCGCATAGTGTGGTCGCCAAACCACACTACAGTATTCTAGCCTACTCCTAATCAAACTGTTACATAAAAGTATTTTAGTTTTAAAATTACGGAAAGTTTTATAATTTCTAATAACAAAGCCAAGCATTTTGGATGACGATATATATACTTGATTCTCGGTATTGATATATTAAGATCGAGACCGAGAATCAAGTTGATTTAATCACAATCTACAGTAAAAGTACTTACTTACATAAAATACTAAAGTTCCTTCTATACTTACCATAGTCATAGTAATCTATGGAACTGGAAAGTATATAAGTAAGTTTTCCTGCTTTTCATTGCAAATGCAAGGCAAAATATTACTTCTCAACCAATTTATGGAATAAAAAGTTTATGGCCATCAATAGCACCGGTGTTAATATTGTTAAAAAAGGAAAGATTAGAAAAGTTAGAAAAGATACAAAAATCTTCTTCAGGAATAGTAACAAAGTGTCAAAGTAAAACAAAAGTATTAAAATATCCCTTCAGGGAAAGTAACAAAATTCCCCTTTAGGAATTGTAACAGAATAACCTTCAGAAAACGTAAAAAATGCACCTTCAGAAAAAGTAACAAAACAACCCTTCGGAAAAATATGATAACAAATACCCCTTCAGGACCAAAGTAAACTAACATGCATTGAAAATTATACCAAAGTTTTTGAAAGTGGTGCAAACATTAAACTTAAACTCTGTCGATGTCGCCTCGGTATTACCTAATAAACTCATACGGAATTCCATAACGACAAAAAATATTTATTGTATAAACATCCCAACAAAATATATTTTATGTATGTATAATTAAATTTAAAAATATGCTTATTCTCTTTGTATCAAATGTGGTGTTATTTGTATAAAAACATGATAATGGTTCTGCCTCAGTTCGGTTTTCTGTATGGATACACAAAAAAAACACTAATTAAAAATTTCTCAGGTTTTTAGTAAAAAGTAGCCCGAGTCTCACTATACAGTACAACTGAATAAGAAACAATGTCAGTTTTGATTCCTGAAAAGTTGTTGATGAACACAGAGTTTTATGAATCTACGTGTGCAAACACCGTAAGTTTGTAATATACATATCTTGCGAGATTATAAACTGTCGATGACTGTCTTCGCTTCGTACGGTGTCATTCTGCCTAGTGACAAAACCTTAGTAATTTGTTTAAAGACTACTTATGATTTTTCTAACCACATGAAAATCTGTCTAATAGTTTTTAAGTTTGTCGCAAACAGACGGACAAAATGATGCGGGGAGACTGTTTTTTGAGATTTGTTTGTACTTATGTTCATCCGTTTGCGATTAAATTTATTTTTTTCGTTTTTTTCTCGTGCAATTTATTACAAACGGTGTTTGAAAAATATGGTATATTATGTAGTAAAGCGATGATTATAAATCACTATTGTATAGCAATCTCATAGGTAAAAAAAGCTCTCAGTGTGTATCAGAGCTCACATGCCTTACGTATGCCTAATGCGCATGCCAACAGAACAAACAATGTACGTTTATACATGTATATACAGGGTGTGGCGGAAATAATGGATAACCCTGTAACTGCCAGTAGGTCATATAATGGTCTATCATATATCCCAATTTCAAACTCAGTTGGTCAGGCATTTCAAAGTTATTTTTATTTGTTTATTTTTTTTTGAAAATATTGTACCTATTTTATAAAATCAGCTGCCGTTTCAACATTTAACGGAGTTTTTTTATTCTGTTTTTTGCGGTCTGCTTCTGAATGTTTGTGTAATCACACGCGTATGAAGATTTTTTGTTACACTCTAAGATGATTTCAGAAAAAAACACATAATACTTACTTTTTAGTTTTTTTAATTGAATCCTGTAACTTTGACTCCATACCCTGAAAAAAAAATGTATCGCACAGTTATGGCCCATTACTTTAAAAAGTTGTCCATATCATGCGAATTCTAAAATGGTATCATAGTGGCCAGTATCGTACGAATGTGCAAAACTATTTCAGTTTGAATTCAAAAGGTCCATAATTTCAAAAAAATATTAAATTCAAAAAAATGTGATTCTGTATTTTACTAATCTTCTGTATCATGTAAATTGTTGTAAAAACGTTTCTAACTCACTTTGACATTGCTAAAACATCACTCAGGTAAAAAAAAACCGGTCCTTTCTTTGTTTGGGGCTACCTGGAATTCTGGCTCGATGGAAACAATATAGCTATTGTGCAAAATAGAAAAAGGCAAGCTGTATTTTTTTTAGAATCACCACATCAATAGTTCCTCATAACATCATTCAGTGTGATCCCGTTCGTTGTCGTACGTAGTCGCACGCGCCTTTGCTCCCTGTTTTTCGTTCGTTAAATCTAACTCGTGACTTACTGCATTTCTTTTCGGACTCTGATTTGCCTGTGATTTGGACTTGCGTTGTTTAGTGATCCCGACGACATTGCTTACTGTACCCGGACTGTTGTGGCAAGTGCGCTGTTGACAATGCCTCAACGTTACACATCGGTAGAATATGCCAACATGCACTACATTTATGGTGAATGTAGAGGCAACGCCAATGAAGCGGCAAGACTTTACCGAGAAAGGTACCCGAATAGTCGACACCCTGATTACCGAATTTTTATTCGCGTACACAATGCCTACTGTGAGGGAAGAATACCTGGTACAGGTGTGGGCGGCGCGAGTGAAGGACGACCACGAGTCTACAATAACGAAGAAGAAGTTATGGAGTTAGTAGAAGCAGATCCTACCATATCCATTCGAGTTTTATCTCGGTTTACTGGAATGTCAAACAGAACAGTACATCGCATATTAAAACGTCACGAATTGTACCCTTACCACTATCAAAGGGTGCAAACATTACTTCCAAGGGACTACCGAGCACGAAAAGAATTTTGTCGTATAATGTTGAGAAGAATTAGAGAACAACCACATTTCTTTGAAAATATCCTCTGGAGTGACGAGTCTACATGCAGGAAGGACGGGTATTTGAATATACACAATTTACACAGTTGGCAGCTTGAAAATCCACATTTAATTAGACAAGACCGATCGCAGTACCAAGTGAAAATCAATTTATGGACAGGAATAATTAACGGCCAAATTATTGGTCCGTTTGAGCTGCCACCGACTCTTAATGCTGAAAGCTATTTGAACTTCCTGCAAAATAATTTACCCGAGCTGTTAGAAGACGTTCCTAATGAAACACGTGAGAACATGTGGCTGCAAAACGACGGCTGCCCTGCACATTATGCGGCAAGAGTGAGAGAGCACCTGAATGAGACATATCCAGAACGTTGGATAGGGCGCTTAGGGCCAATATTGTGGCCACCCCGTTCGCCGGACCTGAACCCATTAGACTTCTTTTACTGGGGCTGTTTAAAAGAAAAAGTTTACAAAGAAGAGATTACGTCTGTGGAGCAATTGCGGCAACGTGTGCAGTCTGCTGCTCAGGAAATAAGTTTGGCAGGCTTTGCACGTCGCATCAAACGTTCATTTATTAGAAGGTGCAGAGCTTGCATCGCAGCCGATGGGGCTCATTTCGAACATCTTGTATGATTTTTAAATACATTTGTGTCATGAACATTGCTTTTTATTGTATCAATTGACCTGTAAAATAATTACCTAATTAAGTAAGGAGTCTTAAACTCGTTATTATCTACCTCTTTAAAGTAAATCAATAAAAAGCCACAGCCTGGAAGCACAATAGCTCTGTCATCCCAAAGAAAGTGAGACTGGGTTTTTTATTACCTGAGTGGTGTTTTAGCAATGTCAAAGTGAGTTAGAAACGTTTTTACAACAATTTACATGACACAGAAGATTAGTAAAATACAGAATCACATTTTTTTGAATTTAATATTTTTTTGAAATTATGAACCTTTTGAATTCAAACTGAAATAGTTTTGCACATTCGTACGATACTGGCCACTATGATACCATTTTAGAATCCGCATGATATGGACAACTTTTTAAAGTAATGGGCCATAACTGTGCCATACATTTTTTTTTCAGAGTATGGAGTCAAAGTTACAGGATTCAATTAAAAAAAAACTAAAAAGTAAGTATTATGTGTTTTTTTCTGAAATCATCTTAGAGTGTAACAAAAAATCTTCATACGCGTGTGATTACACAAACATTCAGAAGCAGACCGCAAAAAACAGAATAAAAAAACTCCGTTAAATGTTGAAACGGCAGCTGATTTTATAAAATAGGTACAATATTTTCAAAAAAAATAAACAAATAAAAATAACTTTGAAATGCCTGACCACCTGAGTTTGAAATTGGGATATATGATAGACCATTATATGACCTACTGGCAGTTACAGGGTTATCCATTATTTCCGCCACACCCTGTATATCTGTAGGTGAAAGGTGAAGGGCCTTAAGTCACATTTTATAAAGTATTCAGTAGAGCTCATTAAAGATGTCCATACCCGAAATTTGACATTAAAATCGACAGAGTATAAAAAGTAATTATCGTATCATTGTCGAATAAAAAGTATGATTATGATGGGTACTTAAGCTATTATATTGAGATATTTTTTTAACAAATATAGTTCCTTAAGGCTGTATTATCGGACTTAAGGTTCTTTAACTTTGAAGCTTTACTAGATATCTTATAGTATGACGGTACTTACGTCTCTCCTGTATCAATAATGTATAGTAAATTTTATTATTTTATAAGCTAGGTACGATACAACATCAAAGAAATATATATTAAAAAGTTTTAATGACATTAAAAATGAAATAACATTATTCATAATATGTTTTATTTAATAAAAATAAAAAATCTTTGTATTTTAAAATCTTTAATAAAATAAATGAAATTAAACAAAACACTTAAAGTTATTCTGGTAAGTCACATGCTGTACCCTCGTGGGCTAATGTATTATAAAAATTATGAAAAATGGGTGGAATCCATTGCAGAGCTTTATGTGAATCCTGAAATTTTTTAGTGCTTATAAGTTTGTGGCCTAATCGAATAGGCTGCAATATAGGCATGGCAAAGTCTTCTAGGGATCTCCTTCTATTTCTTATTAAGAATAAAGTTGTCGAGAGAACCGACCACTGAGGGACCCCGGCATTAATTTCCAATTGGCCAGATGACCAGCCATCAATGACCACTCGAATGGATCGATCTCTCAGGAAGTCTTCAATCCAAACGCAAAGTTGGGTGGGTAAACCGAAAGAAGGTAGCTTAGCAATAAGGCTATCGTGTCAGACCCTGTCAAAGGCCTTAGAGATGTCAAGGAAGACAGCAAGTGCTTCCCCGCGCTTCTCGATGGCTTCACTCCAGATACGAATAACATACGCTAGAAGATCCCCAGTAGACCGGATTTTTCGAAAGCCGTATTGTCGGTCACTGAGGATGTCGTTGGCTTTTAGGTATGCCAGGAGCTTACTATTGAGTACACGCTCCTTACTCTTACAGAGTATGGACGTGACTGAAATAGGTCTGTAGTTGGCCGGGTCAGCACGACTGCCCTTTTTGGGCACAGGCTGCACGTTAGCCAGCTTCCATGTTTTCGGCACCTTTCCAGTCTCAAGCGAAAGGCGAAATAAGCGCGTCAAAATTAGAGACAGTTCAGGCGCACAAGTTCTAACAACAATTGCTGGTATCCCGTCGGGGCCACTAACTTTGTTCACGTCAAGATTACGCAGCACTCTACGGACGTCCTTCTGATGGATGCGAATGTCCGACATACACGTCCCGCATCCAATAAGAGCAACAGGAGGGTGAGCGCCACTACTATCTAGGCGTGAAGACTCCGCAAAAAGAGCGGCAAACAAGTTTGCTTTTTCCTCAGCGGAGTGGGCCAGAAACCCGTCAGGTTTAAGCAGTGGTGGTAGTGAGGGGTGACAGAAGTTCGATTCGACCGACTTTGCCAGGGACCAAAAAGCTTTGCTGCCAGCAGGGTATGAAGCAAGTTTGTTCTCGATTCGGCTAACGTGGTCAAACCGAGCCCTCCGCAAAACCTTTTTACAGGACTTGGCAACCCTGTTGAAAGCTCTCTTCTTCTTATTCACGTCATTTGCTTTGCAGTTTCGAGCATCGACCCATGGGTACGCCGCGTGTTAAAGCGCTACAGCGCGATCACATTCGGCGCCAAACCAAGCTTTCGATCGAGCTTTGCCGGACATTGTTAGGTCATAGAACGGAATGTAGTTCATTTTCTGTCGCAAAACATCCGCCACGGCGGCTGCGCAAGAAAAGCTAGCAGCTAAAAAGTAGGCTGCCAAAGATAACATGCAAAGAAAGATCGCATGCCATCCCAATCCACTGACTTGTATCGTCATATCCGCCGTTTGCCATTAAGGCTGGGATCGGGCGGGTAGTAGACGGATTCACGACTTCACCAGACAGTGGTCGGAACTACCTAACGGTGAAGATATCGTTACCGAGTAGCGGTCTGGATCTGTAGTCAGCAGAAGGTCCAAGCAATTGGCTGTGTGCGACTCAACATCCAGCACTCTCGTTGCTCCCTGGACCAGCTGAGTGAGATTTAATGCATGCGCAAGATTGTGCATCTCTCGCCCAGCATTACCCGTGCACTGGTATGGGAAGAGCCACTCCTGGTGATGGGCATTAAAGTCCCCCAGTAACACGAACTGAGCTGAAGGGTACCGCTGCTGGGCCGCATCTGCCGCCTCACTTATGTACTCTGTGAGCCTGGTTGTCTCCTGATCTCCACTGTGCGAGCGGTAGACACAGGCATAAATAATTTTGTCCATGCCCGTGTCCACCAGAGCCCAAAGCGTCGAGAACCTGGAGTCCTCAAGGTTACGGAGACGCCGATAGCAGATGTCGTCGCGGGCGTACCTACATGCATACACCCGCACGTGATTTGAAATTGTGCTCCAAGGTGAACCCTGGGTATGAAAGATACGACACGTCTGACGGACTTCTGATCTGCGTCTCCGAAACAAACAAAAATGCAGGTTTTTCAGTCTCGAGGAGGTGGTGGACTGCAACGAGATTTGCAGACCCTGGATATTGCTGAGGTGCACTTTGAGAGAGAGGGATTGCAGCCGCGAGTACATCTTCGAGTACGTCTAGTATTGCACGAAACACAAATCAAACTAAACGGAGGGAAAGCATGGCCGGGGGCGCGGCCGGAGTCGTAAGTACGATGCACCCGCGCAAATCTAACCCGCGAGCGTAATGGTAAAGAACAGTAAGTCCCACATACAATCATTTAACATTTATCTATATTTATTGTTTAAATAGTAAACAATATTAAGTAACCATACGATCATTTACTTTTTCACGTCTAGGGACTTAATGTTATTTATAATTTTACATCTGCGAAATTAGCGGCTGTAGGAATTTATGGCTTTTACCATTTGATCAATTGGGGTATTCTGAATAAGTATCATTTAAAATATAAAAATGTCAAAAAATGGACTTAAGGTCATTTAGCTTTCACCTACAGATATGTATATATATACATACATACATATATATATATACATGTATATATATATAATGTATATATATATGTATATATTTTATTTAATTCGACTTTATTACGCATTCACCGTTTCCCGCCATTTCGCTGAAACCAAAAACAATATGTTCTTTTCTCAATGATTCTTTTAATAAAATTGAATTCCGCACGTGTACGCAATTTCCTTTGTCTTTACAATATGCGTATTCAGTTTCAACAGAAGTGTTGTTGCAGTTTGTGAAATATTGTAATGAAACGTTCTTTTCAATCGATCGACGAATCTGACCATCTGCGCGACGGCCAACGAAATTTTGCTAAATAATATTCGGAAGAATTTTGACAACTTACAGCAGCGGCACGGTTATGAATTGTTTTGACTGGTTTCCATAGCTGCCTAATTTTTTTTTCCAATTTGAATTGGGTACCCTATAGTAGAAGTTACACTAAGTAGATGGAATATTATACTTTTTTATGCGTACGTATTGAAAACTAAAATAAATAAATGATCATTTATTTCACCAAAGCCAGAACCATAAAAAAATAGGACAAAAACTTTTTACCAAAAAATTAAACCGACTTCCAAAAAACATTACAAAGTGAAAAATAACTAATTTCGGTAGTCGGTTTCGTATTTTAGTTTTTGGCACCGATTTCCGAAATTGAAGTTATTTATTACTTTGCAGTATTTTTTGGAAGTCAGTTTAATTTTTTGTTATGTTTCTATTTCTCTCTTATTCGTTGGCCAGTTTGTAATATACCTAGTTACATAAGCCTAAATGTTAACTACTTATAACCTTTTACAAAATATTGCTTTTCCCGATGCTGGGCCGTTAATTGTTGAGGAGTTCTCCTGGTACTTCACCATCAGCTTCACTTCACTATATACATTGTAACGAGCATATTGTGCTAAATAAATAAATAAATAAATAACCATATTCAAGTAATCGGAGCAGAACTCATGAAATACTTATTATTGAGTAGTTCCGTTGGCCATCTGTGGTCTTCATCACTAGTTCCACTTCACCAAATGGTGCTTTTCGAGAGCAACTGCATAAGTTACTATAAAAAATACTGAAATCACTATAGGTGTGCCTATAATATTTGAAGAGTTCCCTCAATTTCTCCAGGATCCCATCATCAAAGACTGACTGGGTGCCAATGGGGCCAATTTCAAAGTATACCCATTCAAACAAAAAAAAAAAAAATAATTTTCCAAATCAGTTCAGCCGTCTTCGAGTAATCGGTGATCATACATTAAAAAAAAATATACGCGTCGACTTGATAAACTCCTCCGTTTTTTTCGTCAGTTAAAAAAAAAACTGTTTATACGAGATCCAAAGAAATGGATATACCCTGAGTAAGTGCATGTGGCTTGGGAGTCCGTGACTCCTTAATATTGAGGTATAGCAATATATTTATACTCGGGACGTTTAAAGAAAGCAAATGGTGAGAGATACAACTTATTGTATCTCTCACCATTTTATATTTTTGTCCTTAGACAAAAAATATATTATAGCTAATTAGGTTATAAAAATGAAAACTGAAAATATCTTGCTAAACAGTTGAAGTATTTTAAAGTGAGAATAGAAACATTTTTGTAACTTTTATGTACACAAGAGAAACATAAAAAAAAAACAATAAGTTAACTTAATATGATCATTTTTTAAATAAAAAAATGAAATGTTAAACACTAATTCTCAGCTGCATCTAGTTAGACTGGGAGTCGAGTCCAACATGGTTGGGAAAAGGCTAAACAGATGATATGTAGGTACAGTTCTGATAACTTACGTACACATACCTGCACTAAGAACGAACGAACAAAGCGGCGCTTCCAGCTAACTTGTGTACAAAGAATTTCTTGCAAAAATCATTGGAAAAATGCATTGTGTGTTTAGTGAGCACATGATTATTTAGGGGAACTTTTAACACTTTCATTACCACTACGATTTTCACGATGTTTTCTCGGATGCCGCCTACATTTTACGTTGGACTCGCTAGGCGAGTCGCCGGCGCTGCAACACGAATTGAATCGACTCGCCACGCGAGTTCAGTGGCATTGCGTTAGGGTAAAAACAATGTTTTGTTATTTTTGTGGCCGTGACAGTGTACGTTATGTGTTTAACGCAATTAAAAAGTGTTTATTGAACTCGCCGGGCGAGTCTACGGCGCTGGAATAAAATTTACGTGGACTCTCCGGGCGAGTCGGTGGCACTGAACGTGTTAACTGACTGACGTAGTTTTTCATGACTGTCAAATTTAACGATTCAAAACAAAGCGTTGTACGGATGCTTAGCCTTAGAGCACACGATCTCCACCATGATAAAAATAATTCAGCCTATAACGGTCCCATTGCTTGGACACAGGCCTACTCTCTATAAGAAGGGATGTGCCGTTCGGGTTGGTAGACGTCACATGTTTTCCAATTTTTGATCCGAGGACATGGCGGTTTCCTCACGATGTTTTCCTTCACGGGTTAGAGAGATATAGCGATGATATAAATTATAGAACGTTATGGGCCTCGGGTTCGAACCCACAATATGTAATTCACAAGTCGGGCCGTAACCACTGGGCCTCCACGGGAGAACGGCCCTCCCTAGAGAACACGCTCTGACTCGTAGTTATTTTTACATGAGAACTAGCAGTGTGAGGCTCACGGTAATAGGGTAATGGTTGAGGTTCGATCCCGCGACCTCTTGATCAGTAGTCAACAATTAGCCACTAGGCTATTGACGCTTTAAGTTACTCGTAGTTTATAAGTAACTAGCTTCCGCCCGAACATCGTCCGCGTGGAAAAAAAAAACCCGATTTTGAAACATTCTTCATTAGTGCTCCGCTCCTATTGGTCTTAGCGTGATGATATATAGCCTATAGCCTTCCTCGATAAATGGGCTATCTAACACTGAAAGAATTTTTCAAATCAGAACCGTAGTTCCTGAGATTAGCGCGTTCAAGCAAACAAACAAACAAACTCTTCAGCTTTATAATATTACTATAGATTTCAGGCCGACACGTGATGGGATCCCAAATAACTGGGTACAAAAAGTCACTTCACGGACATTGTACCTACATACACGAAAATAAACGCTCTTTTTACATACAGATTTTTTAATTTTATTTATTTATAGTTGTACATCTTACAATACACTTAAGGATATAAATAAAACCTAGTGTACAATCGATTTGTAATGTAGACACACCTACACTTGGACAATTATATGTATGTCCTATGTAATAGAGAGCGTTCCTTTTGTTATTAACCCAACACCCAGCTGATCCATAAAGTAATGCAAATTGTTTTGAATTTCCTTTTCCTATGAATAAATATCGTCAGTGACTCGCATTCACGCTAGTTTGCATTATCAGATTTCGTGTAGAAAGCTACAATTTTCTTAGAATGTAATCTATACTATGCAGTCATTATCGTACTCTAATTTAATTTATTGTATTTGTGTTTTAGTTCCAATAAATGTTTTATTATTATTATTATATTATTAACTATGCACCTGCTTGACGATTTGCGTAATATAGCTGACAATAGACTTCCTTTTTTTTTCTCGGGAGAATCATCAACTGACTAAAATCCCACCCTGATCCGGGGAGTCCAGTATCATTTTAGAACGTGCCCAAAACCCCGGCAGAAACCATAGAGTAGCTTCATATAATTAAAATTTGTCCGAATAATAATATCTATTTATTACAATAACGTTATTTTTAACCGACTTCAAAAAAGGAGGAGGTTCTCAGTTCGTCTTGAACTTATTTTTATTATGTATTTTTATATTTATTATATATAGATAATTATTTTTTTATTTGAGAGGGTATGCTTTCTAGTTGGTCCCATTGTCATGAAGTTAGGACCTTGAGAAATTGAGGGAACTCTTCAAATATTATAGGCACAACTATAGCGATTTCGGTATTTTTCATAGTAACTTGTGCAGTTGCTCTCCAAAAGCACCATTTGGTGAAGTGGAACTGATGATGAAGACCACAGATGGCTACTGAAACAACTCAATAATAAGTATTTCATTGGTTGCGATTAGATTACCTGGATATGGTTGTTGTAGTGTATGTAGATATCAATATATCACACTACAAATCGATTACAGTATTATAACGTTGCCTCGGGCGCATACATCGCTAGGTTATAAATAACGGTCCGCGTGGTGGGGGAGTCAGTCGTTGTCGGACTGTCGTCCTGAGCGGTGGTACGTTGGCGAGTCAACTACGGACTATGGATATGTGTCAACTATGGACTATGGATATAAATAAATCAGCATATTCTACAGTTGTATAACTTTATGCTCGTCACAATGTATATGGTGATGAGTAACTCATGGTGAAGTACCAGGAGTACTCAATAATTAACAGCATAGGGAAAATAAATATTTTGCAAAAAGTGATAAGAAAGTGACAATTAGGCTTTTGTGACTAGGTAAATTACAAACCGACCCACTAAAAAGCGAGGAAATAAAGCTTTTTAACAAAAAATAAAACCGACTTCCCAAAAAACACTTCAAAGTGAAAAATAACTTTCATTTCGGAAAAATTCGTTAACACTGTTCACGGTATATTTCAAATGAAAGTTTAAATTACACTTTATAATTTAATTACTTCACGCACTAAGTACCTGCGATCAATTTAAAAACTGAAGGCATGTAAATTAATTTTTCTACATGTTTTTTATAATTTGAAAAATGTCCTTATAAAGTACTTTCTATCTTGCGACATTAATGAGAAGCCGAATAAATTCCAGGAAACTTGAAATAATGGCTATTGAGGTATAGCTGTCGATAACTTACACCCGAAAAACGTGACATAAAAAGCAATAAAAGTAATTTCTGGCAATAAAAATGTTTTAAGATTTCGAAACAGCTCCATTGGCTATGTGTAACCAGACATTACTTTACTTGAAAAGTTTCAATACTCTGTTTTTAAGTACTGATGGTTAATCCGTCTATTCAACGTGTAACAGAATAAACTCAATTCCTGAAAGTAGTTGGTTAAGAATTCTTCTGAATCGATTTCCGTCATAAAAAAATAGGTGTTAAATTTTGACAGAAAAATCTTTCATTTAACTTAAAATGGAAAAACAGAATTATGGCAAATTAATACAATCTTTAATTCAAGGAAATGCGCTCGTGTGCGTGTCGGCCGTAATATATTGCATGAGTGTATGCGTCTGCGTAAGGATATTGTATGACCCGCATACGTTTTCGTTAAGTAAGGATAACTATTTTCTAAAAAATGTCTAGGTTTGGTTTCAATTTATTTAGTTACGGATGTTGTTATAGACTTATAATTTAATATTCTAATTGGGGTGTCTGAGGTATTGCGCTTAATCTGTTACATCTTGTATATTTCCGTTTACATTAAAACTTTCTGAAAGGTCTAAAGCTACGTCACTCATGCGATATTGATTTTCTAAAGCTGCCTTACTAATGCCTCTGGAAACTGAATTTAAGGTAGTGTAGCTAAAACATAGCAATATTTTCGAGTACCTTCCTTCACCGTCGTATTGTATGCAGTGAACTATTTTATATGTACATATCTTATACTTAATATTATAAAGAGATAACTTTATGAGTTGACTAGCTTTTGCCCGCGACTTTGTCCGCGTGGGAGGCTTTTTTCCGTGTAACTCCCGATCCCATGGGAATTCCAGAATAAAAACTACCCTATGTCCTTCCCAGGGTCCTAAACTTTTCCCATGCCAAATTTCATATTTCAGCAGTTTAGGCGTGAAAAGGTAACAGAGACAGACAGAGTTACTTTCGCATTTATAATATTAGTATGGATTAGTATGGATGGATAGGAAGTAATCTCTGTATCTGTTAAATCTAAGTTGATATGCTTTCACCAATAATGAAATAATGATGTTTATTTTGAAAATTGGTTATAAATAACACTTTCACACGTAATTTTTTTTTTCTTCGTAAATGTAAACTAGATGAGGCCAGCGTTTCCTAACTGACTACTCTGAGAAGAAACACTGAAAAAAAAACTCAGAGGTCAACGTCTCTTTTAAGACCATACAATCTGTAGCGATCAAATCATATCCATGTAGGTTTATGTCTGTGGCGCCCTTTAGAGGACAGAGCATTTGTCCGTTATCACGTAGCTCGACTTAGAACCTTAAGGAGCTCGAACGTTACATTTAAATTTACGTTAAAATGGAAAGGTACATTATTCCTGAAAGCATAGGACATCGCTTTTTATTCAAGCGAGCGAAGCTGCTGCCAGAATTTAGTATCTAACAAATTCGATTTAAAGGATTGAAAGTTAATTCGTTAGTTATATATTTTAGTGGGAGAAAGAACTCGTGAATATAAACAACTTTTGCAACGGTATCAGTACGGTCAAAATTACAAAATACAAAAAAGTATACTTCTCAATAACTTTTCAGTGACTGAAACCTTTTGTTGAGAGTAAAATTATCCGTAGTTGATATGTTCATCGTACATTTTGCCGTCAAACGTTATGTAGATAAACTTATTGCAATCGGATTTTTATCCCTCGCTCGTTACGAATGGTAGGTACTACTATATTTTAATGATGTGTCTGAGATCCATGGCAATGGAACTTATACGATATATCGTAGACAATTTAAAATATATGATCCTAACGCAATTGGAACAACGTTACACAATTTTCTTGATTGATATTCATAATACTATTGCAATTTTATACGCAGAAAATAAATATTTCTGTTTCTAATGTTATTGTGAGAGCAATATAAATATCTTGAAGTATTTGAACTCTTCCGTGACGCTAGAGAGCCTCATATATTTTTCCATGCAATTTGATTTACTATGACTGGATATGGAAACGGTTGGTTTGCTTTCGCTTCTAAAACAGAAGAAATTGAACCGAGTGAAGCATTTATGTCTCATTGTATTTACAATGTTTGAGTATGGATGGAAACAGTCTTGAAATGCATCGTTAGACGACGCAGTGTTGCGGCTAAAGTGCAACGCAAATTAGTACGTACCTGTTTTTAGTGTGATGAAATGATTATAAAATTAATAGCAGTGCGTGGGCAGAAAGAATTTCATTAGTATGATTTTAAATTGAAACAACCTACTATTTTTTATCAGGCAGTTCGGCGAAGTGACCTTAACCGACATTGACAATGTAGATCAGAAGTGCATATGTGCCTCTTAAAATAGCGCAGGATGGTCCGGGTACTAAGGTCGCGTGAACGACATTCCAGGCCACTTTTCGCCAATTTACTTACAATATAGCTTTATTTATTTTATTAAAAAAATGCATCTGTTTATTCTCATGTTCGTTGAGCGTGCGTTTACGTCGCGTCAATTGCTAGGGGCACTTGGTATCCGTTTATTACAACTGTGTACACTGACGCTCCCCACCGTGCTGTCGGTACGGGACACGATGCAACGTCAAACTTGGTGTGGTGCTGTTTTGTTTTGAATAACATGGATAATACCTGGATATACCCATGCAGGTATATTTTCCACACAATTCGTATCCGATTTTGTTATTTCCGCACACAATATCTGTTTTTAGGGTTCCGTAGTCAACAAGGAACCCTTATAGTTTCGCCATGTCCGTCTGTCTGTCCGTCTGTCCGCGGTTTAGCTGCAAAACTATTGGTACTAGAAAGTTGTACTTTGCCATGAGTATACACGTTAATGACGCCGAAAAGTAAAATAAAATTTTGAAAAAAACAATTATTTAGGGTACCTCCCATACATGGGAAAAATTATCATCCCAAAGTGGGATGATAATTTTTTTTTTCGTTCTTCCCATAGTGTGGGATATCGTTGGATAGGTCTTTCAAAAATATTAGGGGTTTGGTAAGACCGTTTTTTGATTAAGTAAACCGTTCGTGACTTATCAAGCTTTAAAGTACCAATTTTCGTTAGAGTCAAGTGTCCTCCCCCTCTATCAACTAAACGGTTATAGTTTGAAATTCAAATGTCACGGCAGTAGTACCTATATATAACGAAATTTAAAGGAAAACTATCACACATAAGTGGGCTTTACAAGTTTACGAGTAATAGTCGACCAATTGTATTTGACTCGTAAATTTCGAACAACTCCATAGAAATGTCGATAGATGGCGCTAAGCGCCAGTTGTATCGTGCTAGTTTCTTGTGACGATTGAGTAGTGTAGCTCTGTGTCCGTATTTAAATTCAAAACACCGGCTATGACAAGTTTTATACAAATCTCTAAAAAAATTAAAACTTTCCGTGCATAATTGTCGGATCAGGTGAGGATTTGTATAGGAAGTCGAATTAGTTAGGTAGTCATGTTTGGCTTTTAGTTAGAGCATGGTACAAAACGATCAGTCAGCAAATACGACACGCACTTGGCTGTTATAAAAACTACGGAACCCTACACTGCGCGTGGCCCGACACGCACTTGACCGGTTTTTTGTTTAACTATGTTGGGGTCGGCTCCCGACCTAACCAGATACAGCTGATTACCAGTGCTTTAAATGGTGCGATGGGCTTCCACAGCCCAGTAGATTAGTAATACGATGCCCCTTCGAAAACAATTGGCCAAGTGCGAGTCAGACTCTCCCATGAAGGGTTCCGTAGTAGTAACTATAATAACATAATATGATATGTATAATAATTTGACGAAAAAAAACCTTACAAATTTCTTAAAACTAGCTTATTTACATTTTTTACAACTACGCTAGATAACTTTGTTTTTCATAGTGTTTGTATGAATTACAAAGTTATATTTGCGGTTTTAGAAAATATGCCGTATCTCAAAAACTGCTGACCCGATCTCATTCAAACCAATTTTGATTGAAAGTTTACATTAAGATCTACAGACATATATTTTTTTTTTGATTTTTCACTCTCTTAAGCGATTGACTTTAAGAAAAAGTTGTTTTTGAAACCTCAATGTCATTTTTAAAGACCTGTTTATAGATACCACACACGCATAGGTTTCATAAAATAATATATATTTTCAGTTTTAATTCCATGTATGGGGAGCCCCCCTTTATTTTAAATGATTTTTTTTTATTTTTTCTTAAAATCGGAAAGCGGTTCATAGAATACATCTACCTACCAAGTTTCACATGTATAGTCCTAATAGTTATGGAATAAAATATCTGTGACATACGGATGGACGGGTGGACGGACAGACAGACAGACGGACAGACAGACAGACATGACGAAACTGTAAGGGTTCTGTTTTTTGCCATTCGGCTACGGAACCCTAAAAACTAATATTGTCAGATTTTCTGACGTCTGACTACCCGTAACGACTGTCAAAGATATGACGCAATGATGATGAATGATGTTACCCATCGCCCGCCCGACTTCGGCAAGCATTGCTTAACTTTAAAGTAGGACCCTTGCGGCTGTAATTATTCCGACACGAGTATTCTAGTCGTTTTTGTTAAATTTATTTTTGTTCCAAGAAAGATTATTATTATATACGTCCAGTGCTAGAACTACCTAAGTCTGCCTAAGAAAACGACTCGATAGAAGCGAATCTTTTGATTAGATTATCGATACGGATTTTATTGAAAGCACCAATGTGAACCCGATTGTTAGGCTTCCCATAGACTGCACGTCGCTTAACATCAACAATCGTGGCCGTCTAGACTGACAAATATCGGCAGAACTTCATACTCACACTCGATCGACTCTCAAAACACAAATACTCGGGGCTCCCCATTTCAGAAGTTGTTTACAGGTAGATCGGAAGAGAATTGCACCGAAAGCGTCAGCATTCACCTTCTGTCCTCGAGGTATTTAATGTTTCCCTGATAGTCTAAGATCCCACTATAAAACGACCTTCACCGAGCTGGTTAATAGATAAAAAGTATTTTATATACAACTAGCTTTTGCCCGCGACTTTGTTCGCGTGGGAGGTTTTTCTGGCGTAAATCCCGATCCCGTGGGAATTCCGAGATAAAAATGTATCTAATATCCTATGTTCCCTAATAACCAATTTTCCGCCCTATCAACCCCTCACAGCCCCTTTTTCGCATTAAAAAGCAGACTATGTCCTTTCTCAGGCTCTAGACTAAGTCCGTGCCAACTTTCATTTAAATCGGTTCAGTAGTTTAGGCGTGATTGCGTAACACACAGACAGAGTTACATTCGCATTTATAATATTAGTAAGGATTAAATCTATACTAATATTATAAAGCGGAAAAGTTTGTTTGTTTGCTTGAACGCGCTAATCTTCGAAAGTACTGGGTGGATTTGGATGAAATTTGGTATGGAAGTAGCTTGAAGCTTGAGGAAGGTTATAGGCTACTTTTTACGCGACTGCAAAAAAGAGAGTTATGTTTTTTACCGTGATAGAATCCACGGGAGCGAAGCCCCGCGTGAGTACTAGTATGTCAATAAATGGGTTGTCTAAAAAATTTCAGTCCAGAATATGATTAATGAAACATTTCACTGCTTTGGTTAATAGACAAAATTGCATACCAATCGAAAGTATGAAGCCCATAGTACCGTGTAAATCCAAAATATGTCAATAAATGGGTTGTCTAAAAAATTTCAGTCCAGAATATGATTAATGAAACATTTCACTGCTTTGGTTAATAGACAAAATTGCATACCAATCGAAAGTATGAAGCCCATAGTACCGTGTAAATCCAAAACACAGTGTTTTGGATTAACAACGCTCATTCGATTTCTTTTAGCCTGTTCTATCGTCCTGCATTTTTTTTTTTTTTTTTTTTTTTTTTAGGTAGGGCCACTTGTAGATCAGCACACTAAGGCTGTGAGTCTACTTAACCGGACTTTCCTGTGGTGACCTCTAATAAATTAAAGGCCCCCAGCCAGGGCTTACAAACTAAAATATACTTAAAAACTAATGACCGCACGCTAAGGGCACTCCCTGTGGAGTACGGGCCTCGGCATAGCGGGGTCATTTCGGGAGGGCAGCAAAGGGACAGGCTGGGTCATATTATTTACGGGAGTATTTATTGCTACTGGCTCAGCATCGCGGGCTGGCTCGTTTGGCAAAGGTCGGGGAGGATTTTCATTACCAGTACGCGGACGTCGCGATGGGCCTCGTCGGCGAGGCCGGAATAAGGAACGCGTTCTGTATCTGTGTCTTCTAAGAGTGCTGGTTTCCCTACTGCTCTCTTGTCGGATGGTGGTGGGGTCGTCAGGCTCGTCTAGGATGTTACGCGGGCGACGAACCCGAGAAATCTTGGAGGGTCTGTATCGGGCGGCCGATACGATCAGGGGGTTAGTGTGGGTCTCAGCAGAGGTGAAGTAACGCACTGACATGCGTTTCAACACTTGCTTTATGGTCGGGAGTTTGAGGTCTACGTGGAGATCCTCGTTCCTACAGAACCAGGGCGCGCCCGTGGCCTTTCGGAGAAAACGGTTCTGAACGACTTGCATCCTATGGATCTGATTGGGACTGGCATGAGCAAACACCGGACAGGCATACGTCATGATAGGACGTATGCATGTCGTGTATATTCGGATTTTACATTTAAGGGAGAGCTTGCTGTGTTTATTCAGCAGGGCGTGGAGCCTACCGAGAGCGAAAGCGGCTCGCGAGCGAACCGACTTTATGTGCTCACTGAAATTCAGGAACTGGTCGAGGATCACACCTAAGTATTTGGCTCGCTTCTCCCAAGGGATTGGCTTGCCGAACATAGTGATCGGGCGTGGGGGGGTGAACTTTTTATGCTGGCGAGCCCTGCGAAACAGGACTGCTTGACTTTTGTCGGGATTTACCTCAATCCTCCATTTCCTAAACCAATCGCCTAGTGCGTTGGCTGAGGTCTGGAGGGTATGAGCGATGCTAACGGGATTATGTCCCGAGTAGTAGATGGCCGTGTCGTCGGCAAACAGGGATAACTCTACTGGGGGCTTTTTGGGGATATCGCTAGTGAATAGCGTGAAGAGTGGGGGGGAGAGCACGGCGCCCTGAGGGACGCCGGCTCTGATAGGGCGGGGAGTGGAAAGCGCTCCTTCGATACGATATCTGAAGGAGCGGTTTGACAGGAAGTCTCGAATGATGAGCACGAGACGGTCCGGCACACCTAGTTGGTAAAGCTTATAAATTAAGCCATTGTGCCAGACTTTGTCGAAAGCCTTTGCTATATCAAAGAATAGGGCCCCCGTCACCAGACCGCGTTGAAAACGGCCGCTAATGTGCTCTACGATGCGGTGGGCTTGGTGGACACTGGAATGATGGGCTCTAAAGCCAAACTGTTCGTTAGGGATTAGGCTCTTGGCCTCGACAAAGTCCTTGAGCCGATTAAGAATAATCCGCTCGTAGACCTTGCCGAGGGCGCTGAGCAGACTAATGGGTCTATAGCTAGTCGGGAGGTTCTTGGGCTTTTTGGGTTTTGGGATACCTATCACTATAGCCTCTTTCCAAGCTTGTGGAAACAAGTTGTTGGACAAGGCGCCATTGAAGATGGCAGTCAGTAGGACTAAGATCGTACGTGGGAGGAGTTTAAGTGCCCTAGTGGTCAGTCTGTCAGTCCCGGGAGCTTTCCTAGGTTTGAGTTTCTTGATGATCTCCTCCACCTCGTCCTCCGTGACGGGGGGGAGGGGAGCATCAGGGTCCTCGACAGGGGGTAGGGCAGATCTACGTTCGACCTCAGCATCCACGTGGGCAAGGTGGGCTGGGTCGACTGGTTGGGAGCTGGGAGAGCACTGTGCCTCCAGGCTGTCGGCTAGGCATTCGGCTTTGTCTTCGTCGTCGAAGGCAATGCTTTTGTCCGGGCGGATAAGGGGAGGCATTGAGGCAACCTCAGTGGCGCGCATATTCCGCTGAAGTTGCCAGAAGGCATGGTGGGTGGGTTCCAGTTCGCTCAGGGTCTTGTCCCAGCCGGCTTCACGCCACTCTCTGATGCTGTTACTTACTTTGCGCTGTAAGTACCGCATGAAAGTTTTGTTATTCTGGCAGGGGAAAGATCTGTAGGCACGGACTGCTGCGTTCTTCTCAGTCAGCAGGGCCCGTACATCGTCCGGGAGTTTCCGGCGCCAGTGCTCTGACACCGGAATCTCCTTTGAACAGTCGTTCAAGACAGATTGTACGTGCTCCGTGAGTGAGTCGATCGCAGCCGTCGCGTCGGCGGCGGACTGGATGTGGTCGGGGATCTTGTCCAGGTGAGGAGACGTGTTGGATTTCAGCAATTCGCCTACTTTCCTCCAGTCAGTGATCACCTGTGTGGGAGGGGGGCGGTTAGGGTCATAGGGACCCGATCTCGGAGTTAACTCCAAGATCACCGGTCTATGGTCAGAGTCAAGTTCGTCTACCGTCTCTAAAGAGTGCAAACGTAAGTTCACATTCTTCAGGAGGGCAATGTCGAGTACGTCGGGCAAGTGGGATGGCTCGAACGGATAATGAGTAGGCCGCATAGGACCTATGATATCTATGTGGAGAGGTGTGCAAAGGTCGTATAGTACCTTCCCACGGGGGTTGGTAATACGACTACACCATGCGGGATGTTTGGCATTGAGATCCCCCGCTATAAGGACGGAGTCACTCATGTCAAGAAGGGCTGTAAGGTCGCTTCGTAGTGAGGCGTTTATCGAAGAATTTGAATCTACGTCGCTGTGCGGTGGGAGATACGCGGATACTATTGTGATAGAGGGATGGCCCGTCATGCCTAGCCGGCAAACGGATACCTCTAAGTGGGCAAGGGGCGGCGGATCCATAGGGATGCAGTGCAGGGAGTTCCTATAATATATTAGAGTGCCACCTCTGTGGCATCTAGTCCTATCGTTCCTAACTAGCCGGTAGTTGGCTACCTTGGGATCCCTAAGGTGGGGTTTGAGGAAGGTCTCTTGGACCAGAAGGATGTCGAGACTATGATCGCGAAGGAAAGTCGCGATCTCGTCCCGTTGATTAGTGATGCCATTGGCATTGAAGTAACCTAGCTTTAGGGATCGGGGCTTTAATCTTTTACTAGCCGTGTTATACATTATGGCTGTTTAAAAAGGTTGTTAAAATGGCTTTTTACATCAGGATACTTATAGTATACCTGAATCAGGGATTCAACACTTCTGCAGGCCACGACCTCCTTTGCCATTTGGATGGCGCGGGGGGACTGAAAGAAACTGAAAGTATTCCCAAGGATGAGGAACGCATCGAGTTCCGGCTCATCCGAGCGAGGGAGTGACTGGGGAGGGGGTGGGGGCTGAGAAGCCACAACAACCGGGGCGGAGGGCATGATGGGTTGATCCATCAGCCCAGGGACTTTCGGCCTTAGTGCCGGGAAGTTTTGGGCGTGATTCGCCGCCGTCCAAGGAGTTGGACGCTGGGGACTGAGGGTCTGGGGGAGCTCAGACGAGAGTGTAGGACACTCTCGTCCCTGGCGTGCGCTAGCGCGCGTTGCCAGTTTAGGGGCGGAGGTTTTCGGGGCTTTCGGACAGCCTCGGTAATTGGCGGGGTGGCCCGATTGCCCGCACAGCACGCAGCTGGGCGGGTCTGGGCATTGGGACCTATCTTTTGGGCGACTGCACTCCGCAGTGCCGTGATCGCCCAGGCACTTTACGCACCGGGGTTTGCCGAAGCAATTCCGTTGCGCGTGCCCATACAACTGGCAACGGTGGCATTGGCCTACTGTGCCACTTTTGTGTGGCTTCTCAATGAGTATTCCTGAGAGACTGCATACAGTCTTCAGCGCAAAGATGGGGTGGGGACCTTCGGAGACGGGGTGGCAGATGACGAGGACGTTGTTAGACGCCCTGCCACCTCTGCCGTGCATACGGTGCACCTCAATCACCGGGATGTTCTGTGACTCTAAGTCGCAGACGATCTCGGTGGTGGGGATCTCACTGGGGATCCGGCAGAGGACCACCCGAACGGGCTTGCTCTCATGGAGCGTATAAGTGTGGTGGGGGATATTTCGAGCCTTGAGAAGCTTCGAAAGCGCGCGGTGGTCGTTAGCTGTCGCTAACCCTACTTTTATGCCGTTCTGAACGGCGCGGGCATTCGTGTAGGCGATCGTCCTGCATTCACACATTTTTTACTTTGTATGGAAAGTTCTAAGATGTGACTATGCTAGTAACACTGTATTTACTTAAAAATACAGTTTTATTATAACACAACACGGCAACTTAAGATACCGTATACTGCCAAAATAATTTTCACGCGTTGCAAGATACAGTTTTGTCAAAACAAAGTATCACGCTCGCGCGTTGCGGGCGCGCCAATCAGGAGAGAGAACCGGCGGCGATCTCAATGGTTATTGGATGATTTGACAGAGAACGAACAACTGCCGGGAGCGGGGATCAGCTGTAATTTTTGAAGTGAAAACTTCTTTAGCGGCGTTGTGCATTTTTTTTTGTAATGGGTAAAAAATGTTAAACTCGCGTCAGGACACGTGACCTGATCAAAAATTCGTAAGACGGACGGAGAGTAGACAGCCGGCGCGGCGTAGGAGAGGAAGTATCCCCCTCTCTTTCTAAGGTGCGGCGAAAATGTATGCCTGCGCAAACTTTTTAATGTAATATAAATTGTCATGTTTGTGTACGATAGCGCAATAAATAAATATTGTATTCTACCACATAAATGATAGTACTTTTATACTGATAATTAAAGCAATTCGTGCAAAATTATTCCCTAACCATTCCAAAATATCAACAATGCACAACGTTAATATTCAAGTTTTCACTTCTGCCGGCACTCCCGGAGTGCAATCCGTCATTTTTTTTTGTATAGAGACAGAGACTGTTTCCTTTATTTTCCAAGACTTTAAAGTTATTGTGTAAAATAATATACAGAACCGTGAAGTTGGTCTCATTTCAATAAGATGGTTAAAGAAATGAAAATTTCTTCTGCAGAGCTACTGCATGACATGTAGAAAATCTAAAAAATATTACGAATTAGCTCATAAGTCAATGCCACTTCCTTATAATTCTTTTGATTTTGTACAATATCAATATCAAATTTAACGTGTTATAACGTTGCTCAGCTCAGTGTTAATTTTGATGATTCATTATTATGTAAGTTCATAATCCTTTATTGTTCTATTAGTTTTCTATTATCTTCCAGTTTTTATATGAAACTGTAATACTGATTCTGTTGACATAATAGTTAAAAATGATTTTACAAACTTTTTGTAAAATATATACCTAATTGTGAACCTACGAGTATTTTTAACTCGATATTTTATTTTTCAATACATATGATAGACTCCATCTAATAAAAAATCCGACTGCAACTTCCTATGTATATTTCTAGGCCCTGTTTTATCAAGTCAATACACTGTAACTCTAAAACATACAGTGTATTATCATAACAATTTCTTCATTTGCTTCTGACGACTATTATGAAAGTTCAAGTTATTCACGATTATTTGTTGTGTATATCTACTTGTATATGAAACCTAGCGGGCTAGATTACTTATAAAAGTACCTTTAATTTGATACCAAACACTGAATACTTTCCAAAGTAACTTTTGGAGTGATCTTCGAAAAAGAGAAAAAACTATTTTGCTCAATTTCTAAAATTTAGTTTTTTGTAGTTACAGTGTATTGGATTAACACGGTACCATTGAATGTGCAAATGTTAGGTTGACTATTTTTTCCCGTCACAACTCTTGGGTAGGCAGGTATAAACCGGTAAATCGTAACTAGTAACTTGCACCGGTCTGGTTAATGAATTAAAGTTAAATTCAAATAAAGATTATTACATTACGAACACGGGGGTATAGGGTTGTCTGCGAAATACACACAGCTGCAATGCTGTGTCCTCTCTATTGCACGTATTCACTCGCAGCAATATTTCACATTTTAAAACTCGACAACCGGAATTCAGGACTGATTTTTCGCAGACAACCCTATACCCATCGGCCAAAATTGCACAAAACTGGTGCTCTAAGAAAGGGCGGTGGGGTCACGCCACGAAGGAGATGGCGGGACTAAATGAATAGGTTCCGTTGGAACTGGAAGGAGGACGCGCGGGCTCGCGAAATGTGGAAGGAGTGGAGAGAGTCCTTTGCCCACGAGTTGTACAGAAAAGGCTAATTCAAACAAAATTTGAAGTCAGGAAACTATACACTAAATATTTTTCCCCTGGGAAAATAAGAATATAATGAGTTTCTTCGACTGAAAAATTAAAAAGTATTTAATTCTTTGAAAAATAACACACAATACAAAATCAAGTTTTTTTTTTATTAAGTGTAGCCAAATATGTTTTACAGTTATTTGCTTTAACAGAATTTTTGACAACAATGTGCACTGCGTTTCCTTTTAGTTGTACGTTATTTTTTTCATAAATTACCTTAAAATCCTATGGCACAGTTCACAGAAACAATGCGGACTGTTAGTACTGAAATCGACTTAAGTTCAAAAACATTTCTTCTAAGTAGTCAGTAGTCAAAGAAAAGCCTTATAAAATGACTCCATAGGTTAAATCCGAAACAAGTTGGAGGAAAATGCAATAAGTGACTAGGGTTTTCTTTTCCCGACTAAACAAGTCTCAGGTTAGTCTGCATTAAAAATAAAAAGCACAATCGAAAGACACAGAGCTCCCGTAACACAGACCTTATTAAAATATAATACCACTCTTTCCCTTTTCCAATTACGTTGCGGTCGGAATCCAGTCTAAACGGATGCAGTTACAATCTAATTCCGCCAAGCCCGTTCCATCATCGGACTACAAAACAAACGGCGATGCGCCATCGTTACATGGTGGACATCCCACCCATACGCACTAAACGTTTTGAGAATACTTTCATTGTGCGTACGGCTAAGGAGTGGAATTCCCTGCCGGAGTCTGTGTTTCCCGATAGCTATAACCTAGGGGTCTTTAAGTCAAGAGTGAATAGGTTACTTTAAGGTAAGCATGCTCCATCTTCGACCACATCATCACTTACCATCAGGTGAGATGGTGGTCAAACGCGAATCTATTATCAAATAAAAACTTTTTAACAAAAAATTAAACCGACTCCCAAAAAACACTGCAAAGTGAAAAATAACTTTAATTTCGGTAGTCGGTGTCTTTAGTTTTGCTTTTCGTTTTTGGCACCGACTTCCGAAATTAAAGTTATTTTTCACTTTGCAGTGTTTTTTGGGAGTCGGTTTAATTTTTTGTTAAAAAGTTTTTATTTCACTCTTTTTAGTTGGATGATTTTTAATTTACCTAGTTACAAGAGCCTAAATGTCAACTACTTATAACCTTTTACAAAATATTGATTTTCCCAATGCTGGGCCGTTAATTGTTGAGGTACTTCACCATCAGCTCTACATCACCATATGCATTGTGACGAGCATAAAGTGCTTAACATCCATATTCAAGTAGGTAATCGAATCGCAATCCACTCAATACTTATTATTGAGTAGTTTCGGTGGCCATCTGTGGTCTTCATCATCAGTTCCACTTCCCCAAATGGTACTTTTTGAGAGCAACTGCACAAGTTACTATAAGAAATACCCAAAACGCCATAGATGTGCCTATAATATTTGAAGAGTTCCCTCGATTTCTCCAGGATCCCATCATCAGATCCAGACTTTGGTGATAATGGGACCAATTTCGAAGTATACCCATTCGAACAAAAAAAGAATTTTTCAAATCGGTTCAGCCGTCTTCGAGTACTCGATGATCATACATAAAAAAAATATATACGCGTCGAATTGATAACCTCCTCTTTATGTCGTCGGTTGAAAAAAAAGTTGTGTAGTACTGTTAAACATTAAGCGACTGTCTATCTCACCTCCAAAACCCAGTAGCTGGGTAGCAAAATACCTCTTGGCAAGTCTGGTGTTAGATTTTCTTGCTTCTGACTGACTGACTACCCGTAACGACTGTCAAAGATGTATAAATGACAGCCGGGATCAAAGGCTTAATATGCTTTTGTTGATTTGATATGTTAAGATGATCAAACATCCACGGTCCGACCTTAGAAAGCGTTGCTTAACGTTTCGACCAGTGCGGCTGTTATTATTTCACCACAAGTTCCTTAATTAGCGCATAAAATAAGTGTTAAAATGGTCCTGTTCTCTTTTTGTTACGTATGAAAAGCTTCGTGAACGTTACCGCTATCATATTTTTTAATTTGCTTTTTAATCAAAGATTAAAGTTTTTATTGACACAAAGCACTCATTTACTATATATTTTCTCCTTTTAAGTGCCTGCTATTAGATATGTTTTTTTTTTTGGATTTTTTAGTAGTAAACTTTTTGCGTAGCCTCAAACTTAAAAAAAGTATTTTTTTTTATAAGTTAGCTAGTTACATTCTTATACCTACTTATACCTTATCTTGGCAAGTGACGTAATGGTCCAAAATGCTACGGCGTAGCAGTGTCTACGCCGCGCTCGCGTAGGCCTCGTAGTGCAGATTGCGAAATTAGAACACCGAGTTTTTATAACTGGCAATTTTGGTCGGCAGTTGATCTAGACACGCTAAAGTATGACGATGCCCTTTTGTAGAAAAAAAAATAACGATGGGATTGCTGTATTTTGGATCTCTATGGAATTCAGCCAGGACTTTGTATTAACGGAAGCCTTTAATGCACAACTCACAACAGTTTTAAAAATTGGCCAAATGCGAGTCAGACTCGCCCATGAAGGGTTCCGTACTAACTATAATAATATAATATGTATATTTAATTTGGCGAATAAAAAAAAATCTTAAAATTTTCTTTAAACTATCTTATTTACATTTTTACATCTACGCTAAATAACTTTGTTTTTCATAGTGTTTGTATGAATTACAAAGTTATATTTGCGGTTTTAGAAAATATGTTGTGTCTCAAAAACTGCTGACCCGATTTCGTTCAAACCAATTTTGGTTGAAAGTTTACATTAAGATCTACAGACATGTATCTTTTTTTAGATTTTGCACTCCATTATTATAGAATTTAGAGGGGGAAAACACATTTTACCACTTTGGAAGCTTATATCTTTTAAACCATTGACTTAATGAAAAAGTGATTTTAGAAACCCTTATATAATTTTTAAAGACCTGTCTATAGATACCACACACGCATAGGTTTCATGAAAAAAATATTTTCAGTTCTAGTTCCAGGTATGGGGACCCCCCTTTATTTGAAATATTTTTTATTTTTTTTCTAAGAATCGGAAAGGGGTTCACAGAATACATCTACCTACTAAGTTTCACATGTATAGTCTTAATAGTTTCGGAATAAAATGACTGTGACATACGGACGGACGGACAGACAGACGGACAGACATATCGAAACTATAAGGGTTCCGTTTTTTGCCATTCGGCTACGGAACCCTAAAATATGCGTAGTAAAAGAAAACCTACAGTTTATACTTCATACGTAAAAAGTAAAAAAGTAAAAAAAAAAAAAAATCTGCAGTTTCCTACAAAGTAACACTTTTGCAACAAGTGATATTTTTCAAAAACCCCGGATATTTGTTAGGAGTTTAATTTCATAGGAAGTTGTTGACAAAGTCACCTTTGTAAAACAAATAAAATACCCCTTGAGAACACGAATGTTTTTTCGAACTTTGTAGCAATAAGTAAAGATTCGCTGTAACAGTCAAGGATAAAAGCAAATAGTAATAAAAATGAATGATTCAGATACCGTTGCCTTAAATTGGAGAGTAGCGTGCACAGGTTCAGTAAACAGTAATAAGGTTAATGTGTTTGCAAATCCTAATGCACTGTCTAACTTTTCAGAACGAAAAAATCCATTCAGCCTTTTCGGTAACGTGAACTTTTTAATGTTCGTCTTTGCCTTCAATTCGTTTTCAACTCTTTACAACCATAATGTCATTGCACTTTCGTTATTCTTTTGTTATCGAACAATCCTTTAAACATTTCAAAGTGCATTAAATATTGGAAACATCTACAGACAGCTTTTACATTAATTGTACTTCAATTATATCCGAGTGGACTGAAAAACCACCGCGGCTTGCCATATATTCCTGATATTTGTAATTAATTAAATAAAAGCTTTATCCGATTTTGCTACTAACAACTAAATTTAAAACACGGTCCAGAAATAAATTGGTAACATTTTTCGTGTGTCGAAGTGAAATGTGAAATTGTTATTAACTATGCTTTTGAAACTTCGTATATGGCAAGTTGAACATAGCCTCGAATTGGACCGTCAACGTTAAACCATTTCCGGGGGTCACTAACAATAAAATATATCGAGTAAATGAGTTTTCTCTCTTGCACAATACGTTAAATGCATAGAATAAAAAAATAAAAAAAGTATTGCACACATTATAAAACAAATTGAAGTCTTCTATTATTATAGACAATTTTTTTTTCACCATTCAAAACCGATATAATAAGATATGGACAGAGGTTAAGCATTGCCATACAACGTGGCAATGCCGCCGGGGGGGTCATGTCCTCTGTGACCCCCCCCTCCCTTCGGACTGCTCCAGTGCGTAGGTCAATTTGTGGATTAGTGTCCATATCGTGATTCCTGCGTGCCACGCACGGATTGCCGTTGGTCTCGTTAGCATTTGTGCCTCTTTGATTGTTATAATGGCTAGTCAGAAGCCAGGAAATCTAACAGCAGTCTTGGCAAGGGGTATCCTGTTACTTAGCTACTGTGGAGTGGAGTCGCTCCATGTAAAATACTGTTACTCAGCCGCAGTTCGTTAGGCTGGAAGCCGACCCCGACATACTTCTTTAAAAGCTAAGCAGATTATGATGTCGTTTTGTTTAATAAAAACTCACATACACTGTAATAAAGGTTATCGAATTCATTAATTCGCAGACTACCACCGCTCTGATACGTTAATAGTCGGTACCTACGCAATTAAAGGCACGTCTGATGCACTAGGGTTCTGTACGCGCCAAAACAGAAAATTTTACTCGCCGCGCGCCGTTTAAAGTTCTCACTCTCCCCTATGTAAGGCGATATTCAGCAGACGGAGTTGTCTCGCAGAACGTAAACGAAGCACCGAGCTCATTGCACCAAACCTAATACTACCCAGTATCTGAATTACCTTTGTACAAACAAGTATTCCGTCATTAAACTGTGAAATCGTTTTACTTTTTGGCGAACAAAGACACTTTATTTTAGTCAGCTAATTAAATTTTGCAACAAATTCATAGTAGGTACCTGGGAAAATTCCAATGCAAAATGGCTTCTAGGCAGGCGTGCTTCATCTTCGATCACATCATCGCACCCAATGGTGAGATGGTGATCAAACGCATGCCTATCAACAATAAAAAAATACGGGCTTAGATTGTTGTTAACTTATTTATTGACTTTTTCTGTTTCCAAGATATCATCATCTGCACAGCCTTCTAGTTTAACGGGATGCTGCTGAATACAGTGTTTCACATGGACATCTGCCCTTTACAACCTAGTAACTGTGTAAACACTGGTGTCAGACTTTCTGGGTTAACTGTACAAACGGCAGTCAAAGATGACAGCGTGGACCAACGGCTTGACGTGGTCTCTGAGGCATGGACGAATCTCGATATGTTGAGATATTCACCCATCCACAGGCTGACCTCGGCAAGTTTGCCTTAACCTTGAATATAACGCGCGTTTCTCATATACAACGTGTAACGGAAAGGGTATATACACACCAAGGGCACGGCTTCTTTGGATGATATCAAACGATATTGGAAGGGTTTCAACTCAAAATAAAGTACTCTAAAAATTGATACCAAATAATCGGTTTCGTAAGTTTCTTAAATTGAAATCATAACAATCGTGTCACCGCACTACGTAGGTCAATAACTTTCTACGTTAGTTGCAAATATCACGATAAATCTCTTCTGTGATGTGCTTATTTCAATTTGAAAAGTTCGGTTTCTGGTTTAAATGTATTAAAAATTCTCATTACTTCCGAACATGTAGAGATAGGATTAAAAAAACCCTTCCAGTATCGTTTGATATCACCCAAAGCAGCCGTGCCCTTGGTATGTATATACCCTTTCCGTTACACGTTGTATATTATTCCAAGTCATTCATCAAATTTATTATAGGTAATGGTGCCGTCTCATACATACGTCATGTTTGGTCCATTTCTGTTAGCGTCGAAACTGCAGTGAAAACACTAGCATTTACTTGGGAGTCTTGAATAATTTAGTGATCGTTTTATAATTGGGAATCAATTAGGGTCAATTGCTTGGTGTACTGCATGGGTAAGATGATCAGCGCATTATTGATGACTAGAAAAGTATAAGGCCTGACTTAATGTTAGGTAAACAATAAAATTGCCTACTTTTAATTCAAACGGATTTTTGATGTATTATTTATGTAACGTTTATGGCATATTTAAGTTTATCGTAGTGCATTAACAAAACACAATAAATTAAAGTAATTAATTTATTTATTTTATTTATCTATTTACCTCAAAATAACACGGCCGAAGGCCAATTGCATTATTTGGAGACATGTTAAATTATAAGAAACACCACATCTAACAGTCATACACTCATCTCACAGTACTCCAGGCATACAGACAAGATTTTCTTCCATTCATCCGTAAACACGTCACAATCAGGTTGGGCATCCAAGAGAGCGTTGAGCGCGGAGAGCGTGTGAGGAATCCTGGGCACAGCGAACAATCTGTGTCTCCTATTCCGGTTAAAGTTGATCGGAGCAAACAGATGGATTAGTTCGTCATGGAGATCATATTATAATTAAATCAAAATATCATCCAATTAAATCACAAAATAATAATAAGTCAATTATTTGGCGAGCCAGACACGTCACGTTGTTTTAATGCTGTCAAAACTTTTTTCCTCAACCTTTTAAGGCAACATTTAATTTTGGAATATAGAAGCTATGACTTGTTAAACATAAAGGACTTTGCGGCCTTCCAAGGGTGTGTCTTTTCTGCAACGATCGGCGTAAAAGAGTGTATTGAAGGCAAGGAGAACGATTCGCACATGCCTGTATTCAAGGGACAGTGGAATATGGGGGTGGCTCATGCATATTCTAGGGCGGCATGTCAATCGACGGCAAAATGTGTCTTGTGTGTGTTTCTCGGACTGGAAGTGCTCGCGGGCAAGGGTCGCTGACTGCTCCTCGGTACATAACAGAGATCTTAAAAAAACAGCACGAGGTCCGCTTATGCGGGTTTTTGGCAGTGGGTTAATGTTAATGCAATTACTGTCCATTTCCAGTTTTATTTAAAGTTATTTATTGCGCAATTGGGTTCGTTTATTTATTTTTTTATTCTACATCTTTTAGTTAACGTAAATTTCGCCTTGAATCTTTAAAATTATGGTCTTAAGAAACCAGTTTAGAATCATGATGAGCCTTTTAATTTGATACTCATATAACAATTATATTAAAAAAAATCTTACTTACCTTACTTACTTAACTATAGCGTCTTATAGTTGCTATCTTGGTTTTTTTAACGTCCTAAAGACTATTAGATTCATAAATACAAGATACGTTTCCCAACGCTGTTGGATCGGCTTTTAGCTTTACTGTTGCCCACTAAGTACATGGAAAAACTGCCTGTCTGACCTCAACAACCCAGTAACTCGGTAATACAATACCTCTTGGCAAGACTGGTGTCAGATTTTCTGGCTTCTGGCTAACATATTTGGCAGTCGTTTTCCAAAGGCTTTGCATTCCAAGGCAAGGAGGATTATCGATGCGTTAAAATAGTCGCCCATTCACGGATCGACTTTAGCAATCGTTGCTTTAGCTTGAAGATTGACCCGTCGAGCAAGCTCCTCCTAAAGCCGGCTCTACTCGTTGGCCAACACAGTGGCGAATGTAGTGGCCAATGACTATTCGCCAACGTGTAGAGGGGGTGTTTGTGCACCCAACATGCACAAACACGCCGTCTACACGTTGGCCAATACGCATTGGCCACTACATTTGCCACTGTGTTGGCCAACGTGTAGAGCCGGCTTTAACCTACACAAAAATAAGCAACGTATATTGGCACATACCTTCACGAACACATTAATTACATCAGTTGTGTCTGCAATCGTAATAGGTGAGCATCATATTGAAGCACGTGTAAAGGGGTGGGTTTCAGGAATTACGAATTATAAGCCTTACGTTTTGATGCATGCCGCTAAAGAGTATCAGGGCTATTTATTTAGAAAAATTAACTATATTACGGACTAACTGTCTCCTTTCAGGAAATAAATGACCACGACATCAATTGAACGCAAATGATTCAATAAAAATGAATTGTCAGTTCAGAATTCAATCGACACAGACATCACAGTAGTTAGTTCTTTTATATTCCATCAGTCTAACCAATTTTAATTTCCCGACGATTTCAAAATGAAAATCATGCATTCTAAATTTAAATAGTACAGAAAAATATGCAACGATTTAATTATGCGTCCTCATAATTTATTTAGAGCGCGTAAAGCAACTTGTGAATACCTCTTTATGGTTTTCAATGCTCAAGATGTCTCTAAGAGGCTTCTCTATGGTCGTCTGCTGGAAAATTAATAGGTTCTTAGAATAGAAAAAGGAAAAGTGTCTTTTAGTGACGAGATTTCTTAAATGTTGCTGGTTTTAAATTTCCCTAGCTCTATTATACAGGCTGTCCGTTTCTTGGCCTTCGTACAAGTATAGTTCATTTTAATACACGTGGGCAATTACGCCACGTGCGGGGCAGCCTTAACCTTATCCTGTGCTGTGTAATTCGTATATATTCATGATTTTAGGTTAAGTGATCAGATGCAAGGATTTGAAGTTGAAATAATGAAGAGATTTTTAGTTGGGATTTAGAACATAACATCATTAACTTTTTAATGGTCGATACCAATACACGACTCAATTGAAGTAAGCTGTTAAAGCTTCTTCATAACTCATCCGAACCCGATGTTGTCGTGTATTCCTTTCTTACTTTGTAAATTAGTATCTATTAATTAACTTGTGAAATACCTTCATATTCATATTTCAACGATCTCGATGCAGCAAGCTGCGATTTTGTCATATGTGTTTATTTTTCAATTATAACACTGAAATGTTGTATTAAGAATTTGTGTTTTTATTATAACCACACCAACTTAGTACCTACCAACAGTGCAAGACGATGGTGATCCCTTTATACCCGACTGCGGCGAAGCAAGGAGGAGGGTTATGTTTTTACCGCGTATGTATGTATGTCCGTTCCTTTGTTCCCTCGTAACTATTAAACCAGTGAACGGATATTGATAAATGATACGTCGTTTGATTTGTCTTTATGGCGCGAGTGTTACTGAACACATTAAAATAAAAACAAATCACCACACTGGGTACCGAAAACTGAATTTGTAATCCATTTTTCACATAACTGACCTGCCAATCCAAAACACTAACTTTTGAAAAATTATCGATAAATATCTCAAATGTGGTTTTCGATTTATTCGGTCGGTCTTTAATTTATCTTCGGTTTTTAATTTATTTAATTTGAAAGCGATACAGTGTTTTTTAGTTTGCTTTATCTTGCAGAATATATATTGTAATGAAAAAAATGTAAGTCAGGGGTGTTAAATAGACTTCAAGAAACTAATATAAAGCTGTTAAGCAAAAACATTGTAAGTCGACTTAAAGTATTTTGGATTCACGCTGTTACGATTGAGCATACAACTGTTGTACTTAATGCTCGGGCAGTCGTTTTTCCAATTAACTGGGACTGCACACCAGTGGCGAAGGGTGAATTTTCATAAAAGGGAAGCCGGACCAAAAAATGTTTACCTTGCTCAAGTGTGATGCGTGAATTCCAGTAACTGTGGCCCTGTGGCTGACTTCGAAATCTTGCAACTTCGTAAATAATTATTTGTTTAATTGAAAGTAATAGACTACTATTTATATATTCATATATAAAATAATAGACTAATATTTGCCATATTTCAAAAGGGAAGCTTGTAGGAGTCGAGTTGTATGGAGCCTTCGCCACTGCTGCACACTTCAAAGTTATTTAAGTTGTAGAACTAGTTTTTTTCGTTAATTAATTAAGCCTTAGAAAAAATTTCATGCTTTTGCATTTCGCCGTTTAAAATTTGTTTGTTTTCTAAAAAAAATATTTCTATTTACAACATTTTCATATTATTAAGCACGAGCCTGATAATTTCGCTCGGAATGCTCGGGATGAACACGTCACGCAAAGCCTTAATATCTACAAATGTCAGGTATGCATATCAATACCGCAGGGCACAATCAATTCAATTAACTTCGCTCCGTTTGACAGTTTATGACACTTTGCTGCAGTTAAATTGTGCAGTATTGAATGCAAAGTAATAATTTAAAAATATATTCAGCAGATGTCGTTATGACTGAACGTGTGAACGAGTTTCTCCGCGTAAGTTTTGAATTTTTCCATGATGGGGTTGATTTTGGAAAAGCCTTTCACGACGGACTTAGGAAGGTTCCCTACCTTACCTTAGGATATTTCTGTGCTTAATAAATTAGGTATATTTATTTTGTTGTTAGGATGAAATAACACTACTTATCACGCTCTTTTTATCTTCAATCTTTTTGGTCAATTTAAAGGAGTCGTAACAAGAAACACCGAAACACAGGTCCCTTTTAAAGTCCATACAATTATTACTGGTCAAATCATGTGACAAACGTGTAGGATAATGTCTGATGGGGCTTTTGAGGAAAGCACCACACAGATTTGAGTAGAGCTGTCCAGACAGTGTAACCATTTGTCAGTTATCGTTTCCCTCACCTTAGTATTAAAGCTATTTTTGTTTCTGTCTGTACGTCTGTGTGTCAGTAGACTAGCATGAATATTTTTGAACTTAAGAAATTCATTTTAATTCCTAAAAAATAAATCCCTAATAAAATGGTCGCTTTGTTATAAAGGGGAATACCATTATTTTTAACAAGCTATTTTTGTCTCTCTATTCTAGCTTTACATATAAAAATATATATGACCCAGCAACTAAATATCGATTAATTATTCCAAACATGCAAATCATTAAAATCATGGGGCTAATGAGTGTTCCTATTAACTGCTAATTCGTATTTCATAGTTAGGTTCCGCGGTTACAACTGAGCGCGGCAAATATAGGAATATTTTAAAATCGATGTGATTACAGAAGATCACTTGTCATATTAATGTTAGGCGTAGTATCATGGTGTTTGATCAATATGAGTGAATATAGATGCCTTGCCTGCACTCTCATCAAACATAAAAGAACCCAACTAGCACAAATGGGCTGCATTAGAGCTTTGGAGCGTATCCGATTATTACTTATGGTAATAGACGTAAGCGCTAGAGCGTCTACTGCAGACTTAAAGCAGCCGCTTTAGCGCTATTTGGGCGCCATTTTATGCAACCTAAAGTTCCATTTAACCTGCACAACGGTTGCATAAAGGTTCCTTAATAGCTATAACGATTTATTAACGCTATACTAAAGCTCTCGTAGCGCTACTTTTGAATGATTTTGAACTACTTTGAACGAATGAATTGATTATAGTTCTTTATTGTATATCTTCAGTTGACATTGTTTGTAATATTTTGGTAAAGTGTTTTCGTCGCCATCATGAAAATAAAACATAAAGAAGTAAATGTTTGTATTCTGTATTAGCAAGATGTATAAAGATACTTAAAACGCTGTCCAGTTAGATATATAAGATAATTTTCGAGTAATTTTGACGCGCTTTTATGATATTTAAAAAATTAACAAAAGATATGTGATATTTTTTATTTGTTATACAGATAAATTTTATTTCCGTATTTTTATGTGTCGATAACTTACTATTTGCAAGTGGCCGATTCTTTACCGGTACATTTAATGCACATTTAACTGAAAAACCAATGTATATCAACTCAATTTTGCAAGTGAATTATAAGTTTTCTTAAAAAATCATGGCGTCATTGTACTGTAGTTATAACTTGCAGTTTGAGCTCTAATAACTCCCTTTTGAGAATCATAGCGCTAATTTTCACCCTTCTAACGCTTCCAGTGATTTTTGTTCCCCTAGTGCAACTCACAGCCACAAAAAGCTCCTATTTTCCTGTTTTTGAGGTTATAAGATTAATTATTTGTATCCTTAAGTGTATTATTGTAAGGTGTACAATAAAGTATATAATAAATAAATAAATAAGATCTAGTTATGTACTTATTCGTTTAGCATCCATTTTATTAAATGTTTTATAATAGTTACAAAAGCGGCTGTAAAATGGCGAATGGATTGAGCCTGCAAGTAATGACTATTGCTACTAAAGGCCTTAGTTACACTGATGATTTTTTTGTAACTATAGTATGCATAAGAGTTTCTATTATTTCTATAATGAAACTTATAGTAGTATAATAGTGGTTACTATAACTATAACCTATACAAGTTACAATAGAAACTACTATGCAGCTGTGAGTGGCAGAATGACCTTCGTAACTCTCATATAAAGGTGTAAGTGGTAAATGAGTTCTACCGTGGACTACTGTGAAGGCTAGGGTAGTATTTGATTCAGCTTATAGCACCTTAAGTAACTTTTATAACTATAGACGTTTACGGATGCAGATATGCAACTCTGAACTGCTTTTTGAACCCTTAAAGCGCTATTTTACAGCCCAAAGTAACAAAATAGGCTGCTATTTCCACTAATGTGCTCGTTGGGAAGGTAACTGCTGCGATCGGAATCTACGTCACTGTGTCTGAAACCTTTATCATCGATGAAAGTATACTGGTAGTAAATAAAATCAGGATAAGCATTGATATTTTGCTACGATAATCTGTCTCATTTAGTCATCATTATCACCTGCTAAACCTATTCCCTACTAAGTCAGGTTATGCTTTCAGTCTTACCTCTACAACGTGTAACTTAAAGGGTATATACATATCAAGTGCACAGCTTCTTTGGATGATAACAAATGATATGGCAAGGGTTTTGTAATCCTATGTCTACATGTGTGGAACTTATTAGAAATTTCAATACATTGATACCAGAGACCGAATCTTTCAAATTAAGAAGAACGAAGAGAATTATCGTGTTACTAGTACTCACGCGGGGCTTCGCTCTTGTGGATTCTATCACGGTAAAAACATAACTCACCTTTTTTGCAGTCGCGTAAAAAGTAGCCTATAACCTTCCTCAAGCTTCAAGCTACTTCCATACCAAATTGCATCCAAATCCACCCAGTACTTTCGAAGATTAGCGCGTTCAAGCAAACAAACAAACAAACAAACTTTTCCGCTTCATAATATTCAATATTAGTATAGATTGTAAAGTCACGTAGAAAGTTATTAACCCTCGTAGTGCTGTGACAGGTCTGTTATGTTTGGCATTCAAGAAACATTTGAAACCGATAATTTGGTATCAATTTTTTGAGTCACTTATTTTGAGCTGAAACTGTGCATAGAGTCTCCATACCAGATGTTGTCTTCAGCCTTGTGGATAGATATAGGATGTCCGTTACACGTTGTAGAATCCAGTAGATGGAACACGATACTCATTGTTAAGACTGGTATGAGAATATTCTGATTTTGATAACCCGTCGAACTGCGTCGCCGAACGATACAAGCAAATGTGTAAAAATGACACCAACGGCTTAGCGAACTTTCCGAGACACGTAGGGACCTCAATATGGTAAGATGGTCACATTTCCATGGACCGACCTCGACAGAGGTTGCTTAACCTTGAAGCTAGCCACGCGCGGCTGTTATTATTAAGCCTCGAGTTTCTTTGTTTTGTTTATTGGTTACCAACAATATAATGTATTTGTTTGGAAATGCTGTAGATTAAAACAGGTCATCCAATTACCTAACTTGACCAGTACCCCCTCCTAGACACTATATAACCTATCTTGCTGTCCATCAAGGCAGACATATTTGACCTTTGTGCTGCCTTAACGTCTGCATGTTACATTACATAGGTCCTGCTCCGGGTAAGGGGGGTGGTGGGTGGAAAGTTAATGGATTGCTGTCCTCCGAAGCTAACCAAAGTTAGGGAATAAAAAGCTTGATAAAAAATTATACGGTCTGATCTTGCAGAAAAACAAGTTTTCTTTATTTTTTGATTTTTGCTCTTTCGTTCGGATGAAAAAATATATTTTTCAGCGGAATAAATTTTATCGATCCGTTGCTACGTTTTTACGTGAATTACGGAATAGGAACAAACAGACTTTTGCATTTATAAAATACTACTTTCAGCCCCTGGCTTCGGCCGCATTAATAGGGTTTTTAAGCGATATTTCCGTTTAAAAAACTCCTCGCCTTAATAAATTTTTTAAAAGTTAATTTTTAAAAGCTTTTCGGTTAAAGAATTTTTAAACTGGTCCAATATTTTTTTGTATATCCACTACAAACAAACAATATATCAATTCTTTTATAGAAATGTAACACTGAAAAAAATCAGTCTCTTTTGAAGTCCATACAAACCGAAATGGTCATATCATATGAAAACCATGTAGGTTTATCTGTAAGGAAGGAAAAACACAGATTTGAGTAGACCTATTCAGACGGCATTGATCAATTACTGCATAGCTCGACTTATAACTTGTAAGTGACTTATTACTGTGCATGTTAGATTCACATCTAGTAGGTGTAAATCTGGCATATTATATGTTTGAATGTGTGATTGTACACCAGTTTTGTGAAATACAATAAAGCAAAATAAAAAATAACTTTAGGGAGCTTGAACGATTTCACAAACAATACCAAAGTGAGAACGTAGGCCAAATAAAGTACTCAAACTGCCAGACAGTGATTTTATGTATTTATCCTTTTGTTCTTATATTTGTATATTTTGTATTAGAATGACTCTATCTTATTCCACGTTAGGTACGTAACTAGTTAAACGGAATGTCCTAGAGGCTTCCATTAACTACAGACTATTCGTCCATTTTCAGTTATTTCAAGGCCGTGCGGTTAATAGAGAATTTTCAATTTAGTCTGGCTATCACATGCATAGGTACTGCATTATAACCTATACAATACAGAGTGTAACAGGGGAGGTGGATCAACGTACCAGGGGTGGGAGACCTGTTGAGGTCTCCCACCACTAACCAATTTGCACTCCATGTATGTTTAGCAATATTCATTAAAGTAGTAGGCAGGTAGGTGAGCGTGCCTCATCTTCGACCACATGATCGCTTACCCAGGTAGGTGAGCGTGCCTCATCTTCGACCACATGATCGCTTACCATCAGTTATAATGGTTTTCAAATGCGAGCCTATCAAAAATTGAAAAACTTACAGCTTAACTAAGTTCGTGATTTTTTTACCTCAAAGTATCATATTTCAAAAATGAAAATCTCTTTATAAAAATTATTCCCAAATATTTATATAAAAACCGTTGAATATTTCAGAACATCAGAAATATTCAACGGTTTTAACTAACATAACCTTTCAATATTCAACATAATTACATGGGGTTTAATCGATAGTTATTAAGGTTCCTCATTTTGATTCATCAACCCTGCAACATCCTGTATTTTATCTTAAAAGTGAGGTGGTGGGAGCGTTATAACCTTAGGCCCGGCGCCCACTATCGGTGGGCATTGGTGCGGCTCGGTACAGCTCGGGCGGCTTCGGGCGCCTGAGAGTTGCGTTGGGCGACTTCGTGCTGGTTCGGCAGCCGTAAGCATGGCTAAGGACGCCGAGCCTGTCTTCGGGTAGCTCGGGTGGCATTTTCGAGGCAGACACGTCGCAGAACAGTCATTTCGATCACCGCACGCGCCTCCATTGTCGTATCGTATCAGTTGTTTTATTTGACGATGACAGAAGAAAAGTTGATTATTCTTGTGCAAGCTCACGAATGTCTGTATGACATAACATCGCATTACTATAATGATCAACAAATGAAACAGAATGCATGGAACCAAATAAGCAGAGAGACGAATAAACCATTATAAATACACACGCACAACTGGTTTCACGTAACGTTCCGACTGCTCTGCGATGTTTCTGCCGCCCGAACTATTCTGAGGCTACCCACAATCAGCTACGGCGTCCTTAGGTGTGCTTACGACTGCCGAGGCAGCTCTCAGGCGCCCGAAGCCGCCATAAGGCGCCCGAGCTGTACCGAGCCGCACCGATGCCCACCGATAGTGGGCGCCGGTCCTTATGCTTCGATCTTTAGCAAAATAAATAAATAATGTTTTCTAATTTATAGTACAGGTAGTAAAAGTATAATTTAATATACATTACTTTTAATGTCATAATTGGTACTTTAAGAAGTGAGAGTAAAATAATATAATAAGTAAGTTATTATAATTTATACTAATATTATTAAGCGGAAAAATTTGTTTGTTTGAACGCGCTAATCTTCGAAAGTACTGGGTGGATTTCAAAAAAATATTTCTGATTATGATAGGCAATTTCATGAGGAAGGCTATATGAAAGCATTACGCTACTACTCTCGGTTTTCCTAAAATAAAGATATTAGTGAAGTAAGTCGGAAGAAAATTACTATAATCGTGTGCGCTGGCGAAATGCTGAGATTTACCAAAAGATCATGTACTACAAAAATGTACGGTTTATGTAGATTTAAAAAAAAGTTCGCGGTACTACATATCTAACTTATTAATAATCCACAATAAGGAAAATTATGTAAAGAAAATATCAAATAAATAAGACATGACTTAGTTGTATTATTATTATGCGGCCATATTTTGTGTATTATGTGTATATATGAAAATTGTCTTGATAATTTCGAACGTAAGTAACGTTCGAAATAACCAAGACAATTTTATGAAGATAAACTTGGCCTTTTACAGTATTTAATTTACTTATAGTTTAGGAGAAAATATAAAATTAAAATTATTTAACAACGTTATTTACCGAAATGGTGCGCGGATACACGGCGCGTTGAGCACAGTAACTCGCGTTACATACTGCACTGATAGAATAGGTACCTAAACTTGGTTTCATTTCGATTTCTTTGCTAAAAGACTTCTTATGTAAGTGAAAATTGTTTCAGCTTTTTTTACGTCAGATGTGTGTTTTTGTATCTATACATTTGAATATTTTTGTTTTACTTTCTGTTTAGTTGAATATGTAATTTTGAAAGGGTGTTATTTCGTTTATCCCATTTTTAACCAACTTCTAAAAGGAGATCGTTAAGGATCGTTTAGTTTAATGTTTATAGTAAGTAAGTTTATTAATTTTGTTTTGTTATACTTGTAAATATACGTACTTGTAGTCTATATTTTTACGTTTCTTAATTTTGTGTAGGAGATTTAATTCCTTTTTTAACCCCTAACGCAAAAAGAGGAGTGTTATAAGTTTGATGTGTCTGTGTATCTTTGTGTCTCTGTGTCTGTCTGTGGCATCGTAAGACCGATTATGATGCGGTTTTTTGTTGGAAAGCTGACGTGACCGAGATGGTTCATAGCTACAACTTATCAAGATCTATTCAGGTGTCTCATGGTTGTATGGGGTTACCTAAAATTTAAAATTGATGCTGACTAAGTCGTGATTAACCGACTTCAAAAAAAGGAGGTTCTCAATTCGTTTTGACTTTTTTTTTAAAGTATTTTTACCTCATAACTCGGAGACGGCTAGACCGATTTGAAAAATTCTTTTTGCGTTTGAATGGGTATACTTTCTAGTTGGTCCCATTGTTACGAAATCAGGATCTGATGATGGGATCCTGGAGAAATCGAGGGAACTCTTCAAATATTATAGGCACACCTATAGCGTTTTGGGTATTTCTTATAGTACCTTGAGCAGTTGCTTCCGAAAAGTACCATTTGGGGAAGTTGAACTGATGATGAAGACCACAGATGGCCACTGAAACTCCTCAATTTTTTCGTGGATTGCGATTCGATTACTTGAGTACGGATGTTAAACACTTTATGCTCGTCACAATACATATGGTGATGTAGAGCTGATGGTCAAGTACCAGGAGAACTCAAAAATTAACGGCTATGCATCGGGAAACGCAATATTTTGTAAAAGGTGATAAGATGTTGACATTATGGCTTTTGTAACTAGATAAATTACAAACCGACCCACTAAAAAGAGTGACAATTTTTTTTTACAAAATATAGAACCGACTTCCATATCAAAACACTACAAAGCCAAAAATAACTTTAATTTCGGAAGGCGGTGTGAAAAAAAAAAGAAAATTCAAAACCAATAACACCGACTACCGAAATTAAAGTTATTTTTGGCTTTGTAGTGTTTTGAAATGGAAGTCGGATCTATTTTCTGTAAACAAAAAATTTTTTATTAAAATATCTTCGAAGCAATGTCATAGTTGCTATAGTTTTCACAGGACCAGTGGCTAGACAAACGGCAGTGATATCTCGAATCCCCATGGTACCTACAGATTTAACTATTATTTTAAAAGGATACAATTTTCGGGGTTGCGGGAATGTTCTAACGAGATACCGAGGCCCCGGAACGTAAGGGCACATGAAGGAACAGGGTGGGTTTTTGTCAGTAGAAGTCATTCTATTATTTTTCCACCCGGAAAAAAGAGTCAGACATTCAAACACGTCAGCATAGATTTAAAGCCATGCTCTTAGGGTTCCAAATGGAACCCTTATATATTCGTCATGTCTGTCTGTCCGTCTGTCTTTCCGTATGTCACAGTCATTCCTGCCTGTTGGTCTAGTGGTCAGTGGTCCTGACTGCTATGCGCAAGGTAGTGAGTTCGATTCCCACCCAGGACAAATGATTGTGTGAGGAGCACGATCATTTGTTCTTTGTCTGGGTGTAATTTATCTATAATATGTATTTAGAAATATATATGTATGTATATTAGTCGTCTAGTACTCATAGCACAAGCTCTGCTTAGTTTGGGACTAGATGGCGTTGTGTGAAATTTGTGGAATATTATTATATTATATTTTATTCCGAAACTGTGTATTAAAACAAGAGAGTTGAAACTTGGTATATAGATGTATTCTGCAAACAGCTTTCCGACTTTTATACCAAAAAAAAACAGCCAACAGCAACATACATGGAACTGGAACTAAAAAAACTTCTTTTTTAAAAAACTCTGCAAAGTGAAAAATAACTTTCTTTTACCGAAATTGAACTTATTTTTCACTTTGCAGTGTTTTTTGGAAGTCGGTTTAATTTTTTGGTAGTCGGAAGTTCTTAGTTCGGAAGTTGGTGTCTTTAGTTTTGTAGTTTCGTTTTTGGCACCGAATTTCGATATTAAAGTTATTTTTCACTTTGCAGTGTTTTTTTGGAAGTCGGTTTAATTTTTTGGTAAAAGTTTGTATTTCAGTCTTTTTAGTTGGTCGATTTTTAATTTACCTAGTTACAAAAGCCTAAATGCTACTTATAATCATTTACAAAATATTGCTTTTCCCAATGTTGGACCGTTAATTGTTGAGGAGTTCTCCTGGTACAGTCGGCCAAGAAAGTGGTGTACCACCCTAAGGTTGAATATCGCTTGCAGATTCATAGGTGATAAAGATTAGTTTCGCTTGCAGATTGATCTGACAACTTCTATTGCTGTCTTTATCTGATTATGGATAACGACTATTACTGTTTGTAACGTGACAGCTGTTCTTAGTTTGAACTTGATGGAACCAATGACGTCGTAAAATCAACGGTGGGGGGCTGTAGATTTTGATGACAAAATTGTATCTACAAATTCAGAATTGTAATCAACAAGTTACATAAAATTGTAAAGGCTTGTGCCTTTACAATTTTATGTAACTCGGCGAGTCCACAAACCTACAATTTCTGTAAACTTGTAATTACAATATCAATAAAAAACAAGCTAAAAATAGATTTATCCTTTTATTAAATTTCTACAATCAATTTTAAAATACTTATAACAAACAAAAACATAGCATATATAGTAATATTTAGAAGATATTGAAAATTTTTAAAAATTAGAAACGGGTGTAACCGCCGTTGGCCTCTATAACCTCTAAAAGACGAGACCTCATTGAACCAACAAGCCGTGAGCAAATATCGGTTCCCCGCATTTCCTCCCAGATATAATTACAGTGACTAATAAGAGCTTGTTTGGTTCTTTCATTTTGATGCGACCATCGTTGGACCATAAGGCCCCAAAGATTTTCTATCGGGTTGAGGTCCGGCGATCTTGAGGGCCACTGAATTACCCTTACGTCAGTGTGTGAACGAAACCAGGCTCTTACGATCCTCGCATTATGAATTGAACAATTATCTTGAACAAAATCAAATTGTGGCACTTCGTTCTCCGGGTAAACATTACGGACTGTCGGTAGCATTGCATTCTGAAGCACGTCGATATAATTTACAGCCGTCGCTCGAGGAGGTAGAGAACACAATTCTCCTACACCATCCGTACTCATCCAGCCCCAAATATTTACGGAAATTCGACCTGATTCTCTATTTGGGATTACATGATCATCTTTATACCGTGTTGAATTATATCGCCAAAGGTGAAGACGTCCATGCTGACTGGATTTAAACGTTTTTTCATCACAAAACACTGTATTAGACCAATCAAACTCTAAGTGCTCTCTGGCGAAGTTCAGACGAGCAAGTCTGTGAGCATCCGTCAAATATATTTTCTTGGCGTAATGCCTGTGGTGCAACCCCATGTAATGTAGATGATTCCTTATTGTTTGGGCACTCACCCCCTTTTTGCCCTCATTAAATTGGGCAATTATTTGTGCTCTTTCGGCAATGGTCAAGTTGGCAGGCATTGAGATGATTTTATATGCAATTGATTGAAAAATAACACGGAAAATATATCGATTTTTTGCATATATTTGACAAAATGTCAATTGTCGGTTTTCTTTTTCAAATGGAATTCGGTTGTCTAAATAGTTTTTAACCGACTTCAAAAAAAGGAGGTTTACAATTCGTCTTGAACTTTTTTTTTTTTTTTTTTTTTATGTATGTACCTCATAACTCGGAGACGGCTGGACCGATTTGAAAAATTCTTTTTGCGTTTGAAAGGGTATACGTTCTAGTTGGTCCCATTGTTACGAAATTATGATCTGATGTTGGGATCCTGGAGAAATCGAGGGAACTCTTCAAATATTATAGGCACACCTATAGCGTTTTGAGTATTTCTTATAGTACCTTGAGCAGTTGCTTTCGAAAAGTACCATTTGGGGAAGTTGAATTGATGATGAAGACCACAGATGGCCACCGAAACTACTCAATAATAAGTATTTCGTGGATTGCGATTAGATTACTTGAATGTAGATGTTAAGCCTTTATGCTTGTCACAATGCATATGGTGATGTAGAGCTGATGGTGATGTACCAGGAGAACTCCTCAAAAATTAACGGCTCTTCACTGGGAAAAGCAATATTTTGTAAAAGGTGATAAGTAGTTGACATATTGGCTTTTGTAACTAGATAAATTACAAACCGACCCACTAAAAAGCGTGAAAAAAAACTTTTTAGCAAAAAATAAAACCGACTTCCATATAAAAACACTACAAAGGCAAAAATAACTTAAATTTCGGAAGGCGGTGTCGAAAAAGAAAAAGAAAATACGAAAAAAATGACACCGACCACCGAAATTTAAGTTATTTTTGCCTTTGTAGTGTTTTTATATGGAAGTCGGTTTTATTTTTTGCTAAAAAGTTTTTTTATTACTTTTGTTTGGAAACATTTCAATTGCTTTGTAGAAACTAATGTCCTTTTCATTTATACTAAAGGTTAAAATGTCATGTACTTATATGTGACATATGACGTATGAATACTAAATACATAGGTTTACGTCATGATAATGTTGTCTCTTTCAGTAATATCTTTTTATAACGAACCTTGTAATTTTCGATGACCGGGAAACTAAATCAAAACTGGTACACCACTTTCTTGGCCGACCGTACTTCACCAACAGCTTCACTTCACCATATGCATTGTGGCGAGCATATTGTGCTTAATAACCACATGAAATACTTATTATTCCTACTTATATATTATATTGAGTAGTTCCAGTGGCCATCTGTGATCTTCATCATCACGTCCACTTCACAAATGGTGTTTTTCGAATGCAACTACACAAGTTACTATATAAAATACTCAAATCACTATAGGTGTGCCTATAATATTTAGAAGAGGTCCCTCGATTTCTCTAGGATCCCATCATCAGATCCTGACTTGGTGACAGTGGGACCAATTTCGAAGTTTACCTTTCAAACAAAAAAAGGATTTTCCTAATCGGTTCAGCCGTCTTCGAGTAATCGGTGATCATACATTAAAAAAAATATACGCGTCGACTTGATAACCTCCTCTGTTTTTTTTCGTCGGTTAACAAAGAGCACAAAGGTGCTGCTTATTTCATTAGAAATTTATTCGAGTAGACCTTCGACAGGACAGTTGCATAAGAGATGATGGACAGTAAAACTTAGGTAATAAAATACATATTTATATTAATGCTGAATAAATATAAACCTTTAATATATAAAATTATGGGATGGTAGAGAGGTAGTGTGTTTTGGAAATGTGTATCGTTTGAACTTTCTTATTCATATTTCTCATGACTCCAAACTTCTTTTTCCAGACAAAGAAACGGAATATAAAAAGGCAATAAAGGTTCGGAAACCGAACAAATTACTCTATAATTTTTTTACTAATAACATAACAACAGCCTAGAAAGGTACCATTCTAGGCGTCTGGGACAATCGCGGGAATGTTCTAACGAGACACTGCAGTCCCGGAATGTAAGGGCAATAGAAGAGCATGGGGTTTTAGTCAGTAGAAGTCTGACACTCTCTTCCCAGAGCGAGAGGAGTCATTAGATGATTTCCCAAACTGCTTCTGAGAGACAGGCCTCTTCTCTATGTGAGAATAGGCGTAATCCACTTGGTCCCGGTGCGAGTTGGTACATGACGGGTGTCTTTAGTTTTTCGGTCCTAGCAAATGTTTCCCCGCGATGTTTTTCCTCACCGTTTTGAAAGCATTGGTGATGAATGATGATGTAAACCAAACAAAGTTTTGTTGCTGACCTAATTTCAAACACACTTACAGCCTACAGAAAAAACAATTGGCCATGTGCTAGTCAGACTCGCCCATGAAGGGTTCCGTAGTAACTACGCCAAATAACTTTGTTTTTCATAGTGTTTGTATGAATCATAACAAAGTTATATTTGCGGTTTTACAAAATATGCTATATCTCAAAAACTGCTGACCCGATCTCGTTCAAACCATATCATACAGATTCGTTGAAAGTTTACATTAAGATCTACAGCCCATATTTTTTTTTAGAATTTTCACTCCATTATTACCTATAGAAGTTAGAGAGGGAGGGACACACATTTTACCACTTTGGAAGAGTATATCTTTTAAACGATTGACTTTATGAAAGAGTGGTCTAAGAAACCTCAATTTTTAAAGACCTGTCTATAGATACCACACACGTATAGGTTTAATGAAAAAAATATTTTCTATTTCAATTCCACGTATCGGGAGCCCGCCCCTTTTATTATTTTTATTTTTTATAATCTTAAAATCGGAAAGTGGTTCACATAATACATCTACCTACCAAGTTTCCCATGTATAGTCTTAATAGTTTCGGAATAAAATGGCTGTGACATACGGACCGACGGACAGACAGACAGACAAACAGACATGATGAAACTATAAGGGTTCCGTTTTTGCCATTCGGCTATGGAGCCCTAAAAACGGCTTACTCGTATGTATCTATTGGGCCACCACCCTTCCCGGAAATTGATTAATAATAGAAATATAATATATTAAATTGAACTAGCTATGGTAATAATAAACATCTGCTTGATTTTAAAGAAACGTTTCGTCTATTATGTAGAAAAAATATCATAATAATATCTCGCACATGCTTTTCCTAGAAATTAATAAGAGGTATGATTGCTATTTCCGAGAAACTAATAAGAGTATTCGAGGAAGTCGTCTGAGATCCAATCGATGTTTAGAACCGATCATTTGTACTCATCTATTATGAATATCCCTTTTCACCCTATTTTATTTTTTCATCGATTTCACTCATGCATTCACTCATATATCAGTGAGTCCTTTATGCTATTCTCGCGCTTAATTTAATGCAATTATTACTTATTTACTTGCTCATCATTTTCTCTGAATAATTCTATCGCTGCGTATAACAAAATAAAAATATAAATCGAATATTTTTCTTTTGTACCTTCATGTGAGAAGTTACGTAGTGCTAAATATTTCTTTATTTACATATTATATTGTCACCTTTCAGTCCCATGTTCAAATCTGACCACTTACTTTTAATCATTCTCCTCTATTCTTTTGTCACTCTGCGGATTTTTAATATTAAGTTTTTTTTTAGTAAATTTTTTCTTCCGATTTTTTTCGCATTTATTAAAACTAAAAATTAACTCTGAGATTCCTTTTTTTTTCGAGGGAAAATTATCAAATGACTCCTCCTGGATGGAACAGAAGGGAGTGTCACACTTTTACGGACTAGACACCCACTCTGTTCGGAGAATATCCGCAGCTCTGATTCGGGAAACCCTTTTTTTTATTAAAAAATTGGTTCGCTTTTGACCACCATCTCACCTGATGGAAAGTGATGATGTGGTCGAAGATGGAGCACGCTTACCTAAAAGTAACCAGACTTAAAGACTCCTAGGTTATAGCTATCGGGAAACACAGACTCCGGCAGGGAATTCAACTCCTTAGCCGTACGCACAATGAAGGTATTCCCAAAACGTTTTGTGCGTATGGGTGGGATGTCCACCATGTAACGATGGAGCTTCGCCGTTTGTCTCGTAGTTAAAAGTCCCTATTCCCTAAAGCTCTTTTGGCCAAATTATCTTTGCTGCAGCCTATCAGGCACCTAGATGTGCAACCGATTAAGTGCTTTCTACATACATATATTTTCTAGTATAATACTTGTCTTACTGCATCTTAGCGTTTCAATAGCAGATACAGACTTTTATGTTATAATCTGGGGGCACGGCAGTGCCCCCGCCAAGTCGAGCAAAAAAGCGGCACGGCCGTACCATTCTTTTCTCGAAGCAATTGAGGCCATTTTCGACCTCCTATAACTTCGTTGTGGATAAAACTAGAAGCCTGAATTTTCAGTAACCAAACAGGCATTGTATAAACACGGTATATTTCAAATTTCATTCAATTTGAACCAGTAGTTTAAGAATTATAACGAGTCAAAGTTCCTTAATTTTGTTAATTTTGTCACTCACTGACTGACCGATCATTAAAAGTCTAAGGCACTTCTAGCAGACATAGAAGCTTCAAATTTAGAATACAATTAGTGTTTAGTATATGAATCAAGGAAAAACTATAATATTTTTCAATTTCGTTCCAGTTTTCTAGATACATCAACTGCATAAATAACTTTGTAATCCCATATAAATATATAGGATTACAAAGTTACATTTGCAGTTAATTAATCAGTGTACCAGTATAATATAATGAAATAATAGATGTAGATGGGTACTTTTATTTTTTCTTGGTGAAGAATATCATCGAATGACTTCTTCCGCTCGGGTGTATCAGAATTCTACTGACTAAAAACCCACCCTGTTCCTTCGGAAGCCCTAAAGTTCCGGGGCCGCGGTATCTCGATGGAACTTTCCCGCAAACCCCGACAGGCAATGGCCCTATGAGGCCCCGTCACTGGTATTAACAGCTTTTTGAGGCGCGCGTGGAACACAACGCGCTGCCGACCCGGGCCTGGTCCTTGCCGGACGGTGAGCGACCCCTGCTCGCCATCCGCAGGCCCGCGCCTACGGTGGCCCGAAATCGACTCGCGATCCACGACGCCCGGGGCGTCTCCCCCGGCGGCTGGGATGCGAGGAAGAGAGTTGCCTCTCCCTCGCACGTTAGGCCTCCTCCTTCGCTAGTATGACTGATTCGCAGCAGGAGGTGACTGCATCCCATTCCCTCTCGCTTCGCACCATGGTCTAAACCGGAGCAGGGCGCGAGAAGTCGCCGCCACCGATCGCCTCTATGAGGATACGACTGTGCTCCACCCATGCAGGGCACACCTCGACCATATGCTCCACCGTGTCTTCCAGTGTAGGTATAATAATAATTATGCTCAAAGGTAACTTGTTAAATGGTCAACGGAATAAAAAAGCAAGAAGTATTAAGAGTATTGGGGAGTATTAAGTAGAGTAAATTGCCCGAAATTGCATAATTACTTACTTATGGATTAACTTTAACCGAGACGTTTGACGAGTGCGGCATTAATTATTACTAACTAATGCAAAAGACGTACGTGCGTATTCATATGTGCGTATCAAAGCTTCCGAAAAAAACCCATAGAGACAGGGAGTGGGCTTTGAAAAAATCTTTAGCCGAACTTCAAGAAGTAGTACCGGAAAATAAAAAAAGGAAGGCTACCTACAAAAATAAGAAAAGCTCATAAGACAGAGAGAGGGCTTTAAGAAAATTCATTGTTGGTATACAAGAAGTAGAAGGTACCGGAAAGGAAAAAAGTAGGACTTTCTACAAAAAGCAATGAGATCCCATAGAAAACAATACTTGTCAAAAAACCAAGTCTCGCAACTTAGTTGTTCTACCGTATAAAGTTGTGAGATCCATGTAATACCAAATCGGTTATTAATTTATTCAGTCCCTACTTAAGGGACCTTCTGTCTTAAGTTGTTACGTAATTATATTATATATATATTATTATTACAATAATTTCCAATATGGATCTTCACAAAGCGCGTTATTGGATTTATCGAAATTTTCATCAGTATCGATAGGCTTATGCCTATTTTATTATTCAGATTAAAATACTATAATTATTACAGCCTGTATTTCGGATTTTCAATAAATAAATAGTTTAGTTCAAAATTTGCATATAGGGAATGTATTTTATTGTTACCTACATGTTACCCGTGTTGTTGGTTAACGCGTAGTTTTTCTTAGTTCTAGACGTAGAGTACGACGTAGAGTAACGTTAATGTGTGTAGTTATTCTGCGGGTGTTTAAGATTGCGGCTTTTTGGAGGGTAATATAAATTGAGTGTTTAAGATCTATAAGTATAAGGCTACGGTGGAGGTAATTAGGTATGACACCCGTAGTGGAGACAACAATGGGCACTACGTACACATTTTCTTGTCTTCTCCAAATGCGGGTTACTTCTTCTTTGAGTTCAGCATATTTACTCATTTTCTCACTGATAATTTTTTGTAGATTGTGTGTATTAGGAACTGCGATATCGATAAGGTTGACTTTGTTTACTTTATCTTGCAGTTATATCTGGTCTATCGTAATGAATGGTCCGGGTCTGTGGCTTAGGCCCCTAGTGGTCGAGGCACCTGTGGCCGACGCCCCCGATTCTATTAATTTAATATCTTTCTTTTTTTGCTTTTTAACTTAGTACAGTAAATAATAAAAGTGTTTCACCATAATAATAAAGTATTTTTCTTGCTACAAAAAAGTTATTTATCAAATAGATCGCCACTTAACCTTATCGTTACACACCTTTTTCCCCATTAAAAACACATTTATTATGTACACACATAAGCAGAGCACAGCACAGCACTCTATTCCACAACATTTTGAATTTATGATAAGAGAAACCAAAGAGCTATACAGCCTGAAATAGGCCTGTAGTTGGCCGGATCTGCACGACTGCCCAGACTAATTTTTAAAAGTAAGTTAAATGATTCTCTTGATTATAGGTGATAAAAACTGTGATTTATATACAATTTTTTTACTAGATTTCTTATTGAGTTAAACAAAAAAATAATGAAAAAAAACCAAGAATTTCATTTTTCAAAATATCATTTCTATGTTATAAATGTAATTATGATTTAATATTATATTTATACTTGCAATCAATATACATTCATTTTTGTAAAAAATTTTGTGCCTGACAGTACATTTGATCAAAAATTGCTTTGAATTAAATTAATCGAATCGGGGGCGTCGGCCACAGGTGCTTCGACCACTGGGGACCTAAGCCGCAGACCCAATGGTCCTGTCAGTTAGTATGGCGCTGTCATAGTATAGTTTGTGGGTTGTGTTTTCTAAAACAGTGTGTAGTACATATTTGTAATAAGGAGTGTTTGTGTCTTGTAGGAGCTTATGTTTGAGTGCTAGATTTTGATGTACGGCGTCCGCTACTTGATTATGTCTGTGTGTATAAACTGTTTGTGTGAGTGTTGTGCATGCCCCTGTAATATGTTGAATAGTCTCCGGCTGACTGTGGCATTCACGGAATAGATGAATAAGGTTGGAATAGTGATGCCGGCGTGGTGAGCGCGCCACATTTATGATACGACAATCATAGCGCGACCGATTAATTCATTCACCGCGCTTAGTGCGCTTCGGATTACTTCGGAGCACAGAGCTCTGCTTTAAAATGCCGTGTTGTACAATTATAACCTGTAAAACAAAAAGTCAGACCGCAAGTATAGAGTGAGGAGGTATATCTTTCCATCGGTAAGTCGAAAATAACATTTAATTACAATTTTATTTGTAGAAAACATAAAAATATTCTGATCACTATGAAATTCCTAACATGAACAACATTATTGCAACAAGTTACAAAAAGTATACATTGCCCGTTGTGTACTCGCTTAATCAACGCAATGACCAAGTCCGCTTACAATGTACTGGATGCGCCATACTTCAACCATTGACGTTTTGTCCTTTGCCCTGATTGGCCGTGATGCACGGCGCATGTTTATCAATAGCGAGTTACATTCAGTAGCAAGCTCTTGATTTAAGTGTGTGTAATTTATTTGTGTGCGTAATTCGCATACGTAACGGGCCTCTTGCTTGTAGTAGAGCTAAAGAGTGGGGAGACAAGCGGCGACACGCGTTCTCATACAGATCAGGAACTATTTCCTTTCTAACCTCTTTTATCTGTTCTGTGATGGGATTTGCGGCACTTATCGTTTGTTATTGTGGGGTCTTTTATAATGAATTTCCTAAAGTTTTTGGCATTATTATTATTATTTAAGAACATAAACTTTGTATAAGCTTAGTATATTCACAGAGAGTATTTCGTTTGATAATTAATTTCAATCTCCATAATAGTTTTAAAACAAAAGAAAATGTATTTACTACTTATATTGTAAAAGTATAACAGTTTTATAATTCAGCTGTAAGATTTGAACCAACAAGGCATTTTCTTTTTATTTATTAATAAGATTTACAAACTGTCCAATGGAACATAAAAGACCTAATAAGTACTATGATTAGACGTACTTAGGCCAATATGTAAGCGAACTCTCCGGCTAAGGTCTTAATATGACTGAATGCTTTCAACATGCGAAACTATCTAACGCTCGTATTTTTGTTTGTTCGATGTTCAGCTATGAATAAGAATAATTTGTTTATTTGCACAGAAAATAGGTACAGACGCCAGCACATAAAGCTACCCGAAACTGTCAAATTTTCCCAATCAACCTTGATCCTAATTTCTTTAACAATAAAGTTGAAAATCTATTAAAGAAATTTGACAGAATGTTGTAGCTTGATGTGCTGGCGTCTGTACATAGAATAAGGTGTTAACAAAGTGATCTGAACCCTGTACAATCTGCCTTAAATTAGGCATGCAAATATTGTAAATAACATTTAAAAGATTATAAAATACTAGCAACATTATAAATTAATAATAATAATAATAATTTAGGAGGTTTCTGACCGCCGCGCCGGTAACTTGGACCCTTTCCCGATATCGGTGGGCTACTATTTTTTATATTTTTAAATGTATTTTTTATAGGAATATTTGAAAACATAACATATGTATATATAGTTAGGAATAAAAGAAATAATAATTAAATTTGTACAACCAATTGATTTACATGAAAGAAAAAATTAAATATAATTAAGGTGAATTATTATTAAATGAGTAATGTCACAGAAATTTAAAACGTATCTTTCAAAAACATAACCCTTCCTTTGCAGTCGGGTAAAAAATCATTAATTGAATAATAGCATTTGTCAAGTAAAAATGCAGTCATTTTTCTATTAAACATTTGTTTTGAGCCATTCTTGATAATATCCGGTATTTTATTGTAAATAATAGGGACTATATTAAAGACACTTTTTCTCTAAGTAAAGCAGTTTTATGACCGCCAACATGTGACAAGTTTTTATACTGGCTTCTAACAGGTCTTTTACTAGTAACTGGGACTGAAAGGAAGTAATGTTTATTTTCTTTGACAAACACTGCCATTTCATACGTGTAAAATTAATGAAAAGTTAATACAAATACAAAATAATTTTAGGGACTTAAACATAGGAACGCAACTATCTGTAATTTTTAAGCCACATATTGCTCTTATGCAGTGCTTCAGGGCCTTAAATATTTGTAAGGTTGTTGTTAAGTAGTACGGTAGTTCGCCATATGTTTAGTTTTCCAAACTAAGCAGCATAGCGAGTATTGCCTTTTGGAGAAACCTCATTTTATTTATAATCAGCCTGTAATGTTTCCATTACTGGTACACAGGTCTCCTCTCTTTTAGAGGGAATTCGCCGTAATACACGATGCGGGCCCAGTTTGGGTTGGTAGATGCCGCGTGTTTTCAGATTTTTCGTCCTATATTCCACTATGTTTCCCGACATGTGTAAGAGCAGTGCTGATGATGGAAATGACTCAAAGTAATGTTGCCTGCCTAGCTTTCACCCAGGACACATGACTCATTTAATTTCTCCACAATTTTATGTGAGACGTGTCGTACCTTCGCCGATGAGGTCGATCAATCAATTTGCTACACTAGTCGCCAGCAGTACGAGTATCTCGTTGGTGCTGTAATTAACTACAGTATCCACCTATGTCCCTGGTAGCAACTCAATAGCGACTATTGTATTACCAATATGCTTGTTGCATGTTAACAGTGCATAAATAACATGTCAGGTACATCGTTCCTGATGACAGCAAATATCGTGGTGTTATGGATTTTGTTGTTCGTGAGCGATTTGCATATGGTGTTTCGGTGTAGTGCACTGGAATAGCGGCCTTACTCTAGGAATATTTCATTGAGGCTCCGGTTGTATGAGGAATATGGATTTCAGTCGTAGAAGGAAAATAGAATGTGTACAGAAAACCGTAGTACCTAGGATACTATCTCCAAGCATAATATATTCGGTCCAACGTTTCCATTGCGGGGCACAGGCGAGAGTGAATAGGCCGAAATCCACGAAGCGGGCTGAGTGCAAGTTGGTGCATGTCGCATGTCTTTGAATTATTCTGTCCTATTATATATAACATGTTGGTTTTCTCACGAGGTTTGGGGGTTTTCCTTTACCTTTTTGAGAGCAGTGGTGATGATGAAAATAACACATTGTGCCTGCCTGGGCTTAAATTGACGACCCAAAACTTGTGTTTGTAACCTAAAAATAGTTGGCAGCTGACTTTTGAGAACTGATCAATTCAATGATCAAATTCATTATACATTCGTTGGAGAGGTCATTAATTCAATAGGAGATTTACGTTCGTAAGTACACTCGTCCTCATAGACCTAAACGTAAATACGTTGAGAGGCTTCTTGGAAATTTCTGTACTTACCTGCTGATAATTTTCCCTGTATAGAATTTTCATGAAATTTGTTAGTGGAAGGGAAATAGATATTTAGGTTTCGTATAGGCTGTAGATTTACAAACATTTTGGACGTTGTAACTGTGAAATGTTGAAGTGTTTTCTATAGAATTGGAAATAAATGGAAAATTTAGTCGACCACAACAACGTTAGGTACACAGATTTATGCAAATACCCAAAACAAATAAAAACATGTCTGCAATAAAAAGCAAAAAATTATTTTAATTAGGTATTAGGTAATTCAAAGAACAAAATGCTCACAAGACTTTTCATTGAATGTCTGACTTCGTTTATAATTAGTGCTAGGTAGGTACCTATTTATCTGGTCAAACTGGGGTTCTCGCGGAGTGATGACAAGTGGCGGGAACAACTGACGTAGCTTATCAAACCTATTCATTTGGATAGACTCCTGCTTATTTAAAATTATTTTAATTTTAATTAACTGTATGGAATTTCGAGAATTGCATCATAGTTTTATGAACAATCTGAAGATTTAAACAGTATTATTTAGTGTTTATTTTACAATTGTTTATTGGTTCTCTCGAGATAACGATGTTAAATACTACCCGCTAATAAAAAAGTATAGAAAATGTTTCTAACCTAATCTTATTTTCATAATACATTGAATGTACATAAATATTGTATACTAGCTGTGTTCGACTTCGTACGCGCGGAATAGTGACTTACGGTAGCATTTTTAATTTTTCAGGCTAATTATTTTGAAAACAAAACTTATACATAATTTGAATGTCGTATTTATTAATATCTAATCAAAAGTGTAAAAAATAAGTTTCAAGTTTCTAGCTTTAAAATTGACGCAATTTCCATACAAACTTTCATCCCCTATTTCAACCCCTTACAGCCCTTTTTTCGCATTAAAAAGTAGCCTATGTCCTTTCTTAGGCTCTAGACTATGTCCGTAACAAATTTAAATAAAATCAGTTCAGTAGTTTAGGCGTGATTGCGTAATACACAGACAGACAGAGTTACTTTCGCATTTATAATATTAGTAAGGATTATGTGTGTAGATATGTACAACCACATACCGTTTGAATTAAGCTAAATCTGTACAAGTGGCTCAGTCTGATTCAGATAACAACTCTTGTGTGCCCAAATCGAAAGCGTTTCTGAGCGGATAAAATGCAAGGGGATTTTTTGTTTACATATAGCTAAATGTCGAAGTTTGAAGTATATGAAGATAGCTGTTGCCCGCGACTTTGTTCGCATGCGAGGTTTTTCCCGTTTGTTTCCCGATCCCGTGATAATTCCAAAAATCCTTTCTTGGGTGTGTGCTCCCCTACACACCCCAAGGAACATACATGCCAAATTTCAGCTTCTTGGGTCAAGCAGTTTCGGCTGTGCGTTGTCTGTCTGTCAGTCAGTAACGGAATCGTTTTATACAGGGTTATTGGAAATATGTCCCGATCCTGTAAGGGCGTGTAGATGAGGTCATTAACTTTCGTTCTTTTTCGTAAATTCGTTTGGAACTCTTAAAACTCACGGGAATTATTGTTATATAATTATAATATTTACAATGCAATCCTGAAAACCCTGAAAAAATGATCAATGTTACCTTTAATGGACTAGAATTGCAATATATGGCCTGCGTAATTGTAATTATAGTAATGTAGGAATCTGTGGTTCAAATTTGGTTCAGTTAAGAGATCAATAGACCAATGTATGTAATTAAAGGATACCGGTCGTGTTGGGAAGCGCTCAAACCGGAGACGTGGAAGAAATTACTACGTAACATTTGGTGGATCATCTGCGAAATCGGTGCTTAATATTAGGGAACAGCAACAGTCTGTATTTTTTTAAATAAATAGTTGTTATTCAACCTATTACATTCCCACTGCTGGGACGTGGGGTAATCCTCCTCGTAGGTCCAGTGCGGATTGGTAGTTTTCCTAGTTGGTCCTTGAACATGCCGGTGTCCTCAAGATGTGTTCCTACATCGATTTGAGACCAGTTGTGATGAAAAAATACTAATATCATTTATGAATTCTCAATACTTACATTGAGCAAATTAACATTAGTAGCCAACGTCGGCGAACGTGGAAAGTTATGTTACAATTACTTAACGGCTTATATCACACGTTTCCGTTCGCCGTCACGCAATATGCGTCTAAGAGCTAACTGGGTACTCCTTAGCCCGTTATTTTTAGTGCACTTGTTCCTCGCCCCACCCATATTCGAACTGCTGATACAATAATAACGTGATTAAAAATTTGACCATCATTTAAATTATCTCAAATGCATTATTTTATATAAAAATTTGTTTTTCACACTCCTTCTCCATATAAAATTTAATTGTGCCAAATATCACACTTATACGACAGCGTAATATTTGTAAAACGAGGCCACCCTCGTTTTAATGTTAGGATTATTATAATTATCTATTAATACGTGAAGCAAATACTTTGTATCCACATACAAAGTATTTGCTTCACGTATTAATAGATAATTATACAGATAATATTTCATTTATTTGTCTGAATATTGATACAGAGTTGTTATATTTTTCATTACAGCCCATAATATTCTGCTATTTCCAGCGTACAGATATGAATACAGAATGTCATTTAGGTCAATTAATTAATATTTATCTTCAGTATTTTCTCACCCTTTAAACTATCCCTGGGTTTCCAAAAATATTTTAACATCTATATTAGCCTGTTAGCCAAATCTTGAGTTTTAGTGAGACGGACAAGCAGCGGTTGGTTTATATTTTATACCTATATCTAGATAAATGGTCATTACGTCCAGGTACATGAAGCATGTGAATCTATCTATCCATTTGGTGAATCGCCGAAATGTACATATACATAACAACTCTGCAACGGCTGCACCAATTTGAAGAATTATTTTTATTAATGTCGGAAGAAGGTTTTTTAAATGTTAGGATTATTATACTGATCCGACGTATATACATAGTCGACATACAGGCTGTTTATACACTTTGTGGAAAAATACCCTAACGTTTTGAATGTTTGTTGCCACTACCGACGTTCTTACCTATTGACTAAGTTATGTAATAGATATCAGTGTTTAATATACGGTTGGTTTTGCGTATTTGTGTTAAAATCTCTACATAGTTTAAAACAAAATCGCTTCCCTTTTTTGTACACCTTTTAAATTGCTCTACGTATTTTAATAGCGGTTTTTAACCGACTTCTAAAAAAGGAGGAGGTTCTCAATTCGGATGTTTGTATTTTTTTTTTTATGTTTGTCCGCGCAAAACTCCGTCGCTTGCCAACCGATTTGAAAAATTCTTTTTATCGAAATCGGACAAGCCGTTTCTGAAAAATCTTTTTATCGAAATCGGACAAGCCATTTCTGAAAAATCAACAAATGTCTAAAAAAATATTTACGTTGATGATCTTTTCGTTTACTCTGCATTGCGTTTTTTGTTCGCGCATAACTCCGTCATTTACGAACCGATTTGGAAAATTCACTGACCCACTAAAAAGCATGAAAATAAAAACTTTTTTGCAAAAAATAAAACCGACTTCCATATCAAAACACTACAAAGCCAAAAATAATATTAATTTCGGAAGGCGGTGTAAAAAAAAAAGAAAATACAAAACCAATAACACCGACTTCCGAAATTAAAATTATTTTTGGCTTTGTAGTGTTTTGATATGGAAGTCGGTTTTATTTTTTGCAAAAAGGTTTTTCATCAATAGACAGAGTGATACAAGAGGACGTTACAATTTATAATACATGCATATAGAAAGTAGAGAAAAGACGGGAACTTATTAGTAGGTAATGTGTGATCTTTTTTTTTGTAAATGTAAATCTTGTAAATCTTATACAGCCAGATAAGAGACAGATCGAAATAATGTAATACGAATTCATGCATCTTAAATAATTATATAAATGTCCAGGATGGTATAGGTCTCCTGATTCTGACCTAGATCTCCTGATTTATCATCATAGTAATAATTACTATCATTTATATATTACAAAAATTAATCCAGTTTATTTACAAAGCTATTTTCAACAATACATTATTATTTCTTATCCAATTGAATACGTTACATACTTTTCCATTTTTGACTTCTTGAGTTTGTTTCGGTTCTTCTTCTCAGAGTAGTCAGTAAGGAAATACCGACCTCACCTAGCTAAACTAAACTTAACACGCAAAAAAACATGACGTGTAAACGTGTTATTTATAACCAATTTACAAAAAAAAAAAAAATCATTTCAGTGTAAATCAACATTCACTTTACAGCATAATCGTTAAAATGAATGTCTTAAAAGATAACAGGGGCCATACCATGACGTGTTAAAGCGAGAGTCGTTCAAGCGAGAAAGAGAGATGGAGCTATATAGCGTGCATAGCTTCATCCCTCTTTCTCGCTCGAACGACTCTCGCTTTAACACGTCATGGTATGGCCCCTGAGATTTAAATTGCGTTGGCCTTTTTTTGTGGGTGGGAAAATCATCAAATGACTCCTCCCGCTGTGGGTGGACCGGAAGGGAGTGTCAGACTTCTACTGACTAAAAACCTACCCTGCTCCCTCTGTTGGCCTTGCATTCCGGGGCTGCGTATATCTCGTTAGAACATTATTGAGTTGGCCTAATCATTCTCATCCGACAATACATAAGCATCTTTGACAGGCCCGTTGGTATAGTGGTCAGTGGCCCTGACTGCTATGCGCAAGGTCGTGGGTTCGATTCCCACCTAGGACAAATGTTTGTGTGATGAGCACGGTCATTTGTTCTTTGTCTGGGTGTAATTTATCTATAATATGTATGTATTTAGAAATATATATGTATGTTTATCAGTTGTCTAGTACCCATACCACAAGCTCTGCTTAGTTTGGGACTAGATAGCGTTGTGTGAAAAAGTTGTGGAATATATTGTGGAATATATATCTACATTCACCAATATGAAGCCACGAAGGGTCCCTAGTATTTTACTGGATTAAACTAAGAAAAATTAAGTTAACGGGCTTACTGAAATTGGTGGAGCATTGACTCTATCCTTTCGATAGACGTCAGCGCCAATTTCAGTAGCCTATTAGGTGGGTTAAGTTAAAAAAAATTTTTAGCAAAAAATTTTTTTCACTCTTTTTAGTGGGTCGGTTTGTAATTTATCTAGTTACAAAAGCCAAAATGTCAAATACTTATCACCTTTTACAAACTAAACTATTGCTTTTCCCGGTGCAAAGCCGTTAATTTTTGAGGAGTTGTCCTGGTACATCACCATCAGCTCTACTTCACCATATGCATTGTCACGAGCATAAAATGCTTAACATCTATATTCAAGTAATCTAATCGCAATCCACGAAATACTTATTATTGAGTAGTTTCGGTGGCCATCTGGGGTCTTCATCATCAGTTCCACTTCCTCAAATGGTGCTTTTCAAGAGCATCTGCACAAGGCACTATAAGAAATACCCAAAACGCTATAGTTGTGCCTATAATATTTGAAGAGTTCCCTCGATTTCTCCATGATCCCATCATCAGATCCAAACGTGACGACAATGGGACCAACTAGAAAGTATACCCTTTCAAACCAAAAAAGAATTTTCTTAATCGGTCTAGCCATCTCCGAGTTATGAGGTAACAAGACGAATTGTAAACCTCCTTTTTTGAAGTCGGTTAAAAATGTACTTTGTATTATGCTATTTTGTTTCAAACGTGGAACGTGGTGTTTGTCTGACTTTTTATGATTTCCTGTATTTAATAAAATATACCGTAAAGTATAGTATAGTATAATAGGGAAGATGCAAATATAATATTTATGAAAATTTTATGATTGAAATGTTAAAAAAATAGAAAAGAAGGGCCACTGTAACATTTTTATTTTACATAATGTTGATTTTTAACAATAATTACGAATTAAAAATGACTTGAAACGAAGCGTATTTCAAAACACCAATCAGCGTTTAGTGACGTCACTCCTGTTATAACAACTTATTTGAGGTTATGGTTGTAAAAGTGAATATTATTTTACGGGAATACTAATTGCGTTTTTTTAATAAAAATGGAAGTTGGGTTTATCAAAGCAGACTCCAGGAATCTAGGAAAGTTATTAAGTTATTTACCAAAAGTTAGTGTTGACATGGTTGTAACTTTTTTGTCGAAAGTGCAGAGTTTTCAAGTGTAGAAATGAAAGGGACTAAATTACTACGATATGTATAAAATCATAATTGTTTAACTTTGTATTTTATTCAGCGGCTTCGACATATATCAGTTGTTTCGATCGTTCGTTTATAAGGATATATAGACACCTGTACACCTTTATCATTGGATATTTTAATATTTTGAGAACCATGTGTTTCTGTGATTAATGAACACTGAAGATGGATCTAAAACATGAAAGACATAATAATATACACTTCTGGACACATCTATTGGCCCACCTTGTATTTTCAGTTTCGTTTGGTCCTAGCTAAAATTTTATATTAGGTCGAGCAAAAAGTTTTTATGCAGTTTTGAACCTGGCACATTCACAATTTCATTCAATAGTCTTTTTTTGAATTTCGAACACAGAATTTAAAGAAACAAAAGACAATTTGGAGCCTGTTTGTTGATATCAAACAATCGAATACTAAGAAAACTTGGTTTTATTGGTTTACTTGGATTTAATTATTGAAAAAGTGATTGATATCTTTGCTTTTGCAACAAACATTATTTATTCTTAACATTAAGGTGAGGTTCTATCAATAATCTATGGATACTTCACCTGAAGTCGCCGCCCAAGCTGTGGCACTTATTCAGGCCAGACACAGCCAAAGAAACGTGAGTGCTCAACTTAATTTAAGTCGATCTGCGGTCCGAAATGTTTATCGGAGGTACCTAGAGACTGGCGGCTTTGTTCGTCGCCAAGGAAGGCCACGATCTCGGGTCACAACTGAAAGGCAGGATCGATTCATCGTGACGACCAGCTTGAGAAATCGTCACCTTACCTCCATTGAGATACAAAACCAACTTCGCGACTTCCACGGAGTATCTGTGAGCGCTCGAACTGTTCGGAGAAGGTTAAAAGAACGCGATATGGTACCACACAAGCCAGCTAATGGGCCCAAACTAAAGCGAGCCCACCGAACAGCGCGCCTTCATTTCGCACGCAGTCATTTAAATTGGACACAGCAAGATTGGAGCCGTGTACTCTTTTCTGATGAGTCTAAAATTGTGTTACATGGCAATGATGGAAGGAAGAAGGTCTACCGGCGTAAGGGAGAGCGTTTCGCACAATGCTGCTTTGAAGAGAGGGTTGCTTATGGCGGTGGCTCATGGACTGTCTGGGGCGGTATATCCGCGAGCGGCAAAACTCAACTTGAGGTTGTTACAGGACCACGGCTGCCAACATTAAATGCTGAAAGATACATTCGTGAGTGCTTAGAACCTCACGTGATACCATACGCGGACTATGTGGGCCCAAATTTCCTTTTTATGCATGATAATGCAAGAGCCCATGCGGCCGGCATCGTCAGGGAATATCTTCGGGATGTGAACATCACAGTTATGGACTGGCCAGCCAGAAGCCCAGACATGAACCCCATTGAGCACATGTGGGACGAGCTAAAAAGGCGTGTTAGGGCTCGTCAGCCAGTTGCCCAGACGATGCAGGAGTTGAAAACTGCCATAGAAGAGGAATGGGAGATGATCCCTCAAAATTTCATAGAGCGGTTGATAAACTCTATGCCTAATCGTATGAGAGCTGTGGTAGATGCCCATGGAGGCAACACGCGTTATTAAATTAAACCTTTATTTGATAAAACATGTTTTTTATTCAAAAATTAATTGTCTTTAACAAGGCGCATATCCGACTTGTTAGGCGTAGGTCCATGTCGTATGGTATTCTGAATTCAAATTTAAAACTATACGATCGAAAAAGATGGTAAAATGTATCAGGTTTAAAACTGCATCAACAGTTTTTGTTCAATCTAGCAATCATATTTCGGTAGGGGCCATCGAAACCTAAACTCTAAGGTGGGCCAATAGATGTGTCCAGAAGTGTACTTAGTTCTTCATTAAAAAGCATTATCCTTATATTATTATAAATTTGAAAGTTTGAATGTTTATTTGTCTCTAGTATAAGAATAAATCTGAAAGAATAAATCAAAATTATACCCGGTGTATTTTCAATGCTTTCAAGAATTTCACGTTTTTTCTTTTTCATTATTACTGATCTAGGTTTCAGTGGCATCATTCTGTTTTGGCATTCAAAAATATGAGGTACCACCATTGATATACTAAAAACCCAAGATGCACAGTCTCGAAGAAAAGTGACGATCGAAACTGTCGCCAAACACTCACCACCTACGTAGTAATAGATATGCTATAAGTACAAAATATGTTTTTGCAAATTCTATCTTATGACAATTGTTTAAGGTTGTTTTTACAAAGAAAATTTTGGCATTTTTGACGTGTGTACCTAGACGCGAGTGACGCGATACTATTTGAAATGAGCGCATAATTTAGAATTAAGCACTCATTTTATGCGGACGGTTTTGAGACGTTGAGTGTGCATCTTGGGTTTTTAGTATATCAATGGGTACCACACCTTTTTTCAGGAAAAGTTTTCCTGCACACATTTTAAACTTTATCCAATTTTCGACGTCGTTCTCCAACTGTAAAATTAAAATGATGTTATAAATAAGTTTTGTAAGTATTAGGTAGGTAACTAATGTGTTGTTGTGTACAAGCAGATTAACTACAAAATATAACAAGTATATTCGCCGACTTACATCAAAGTGATCTTCACAGCATCGAATGGTGGTCACAATTATTCTCCAATAATTGTCATTTCTCTTTGTAGCTTGAAACCACTTTTCTTTCTCAGTTTTGGGTCAGAAGGTCCAGTCACAAACAATTTATTTGGAAACTTTGTTGAAGTAGTTGGACACATCGCTACAAAACATGAGTCACCACGGCTTTTTTCAGAATATTAGTGGTATTTTTATAATCGCCTGATGTTGATGGATAGTCCACTTTAAATTTTCACAAAAAAAATCTCGAAAGTCGAAAAAATATGCATAAGTATTAGCCAGCGACGAACAAGTACGACCAGTGACAGACAGGAATGACGTCATCGGAACTATAGGTCCTTTTTCGCGCGAAAATTTAAACTGTCAATTTCAAACCGCATTTTTTCCGATAAACTACAAAGATTTAATTTTTTAATATATTTGTGGTCTATTCTACATGGAATTCTTTAAAATGAAAACATAAATAAAAATATTGCATCTTCCCTATTAATAAATCAAGCGTGATGCTTGATTTATTAATTATGTAATGTAAAGTGTTAAGACCCGGTCACTCTGAAATCTCTCTGACCTAAGACTATGGTTTTTGAAAGCATATAACAACACAAAATAAAAGTTTTATGTAGACTTACCACGACAATGATTTTCGAATGACCGACTTAATCATTATCATTCGTCTTTTTACCCGACTGCAAAGGAAGGGTTATGTTTTTCGCGCGTATCTTGTATGTATGTAATATTCTTTATTACCTCATATCTCCAAAACTGCTGAACGGATTTACATAATTAGGGTATCCTTCGGTTTTGTCTTAGCAGTCGCAAGTGTTTTTAGATAGATGACGTTAAAAAAATCAAAGATAGCCGCTGCGGGACGCCATGGTAGTACCTTTTTTCGAATACTGCTATTTGGGTATCAAATTAAAGGGCTCCATACAAGGATTTCAAAAAGATATATCATGATTATCATTACCGTAATACTAATAAAAATAATACGATGAGAAAGTTAAAAACTATGGACTTTGATCTTTCTTTTTCTGAATTCGGTGGGGTGCCAATGTGACACTATCCCGGAAAACTCGTTTTTAAAAAAAAGTATTTAAACAAAAAAGCAGAACAAAAAGTTATTTAAAAACTGAATAAACCCGACAGCTCAACTGAAATGCAAGAAACAAGCACATTTTTATTTTAAAAAGTGACTAGCAGGAGGGACCCATACCATTGAAAAAAATATATATTATGTTCAATTGGGTCCCGCCTGCTTGTCACTTAATAAGGTCTATCGTTTTTTTCGAGTAATTTTATTTTACTCGAAAAGAACCATAGACCTTTTCCGGGGGAAAAACTATCAAGTGACTCCTCCCGCTCGAGTGTCCAGCGGAAGTGCTAGACTTCTACCAACTAAAAATCTGTCCTGTTCCTTCAGTTGCACTAGCGTTCCGGGGACGCGGTATGTCGTTAGAACATTCCCGAAATATCCCAATCGGGCACGTCAATGCTGCTGGTATACGTATATACGTGAGCGTATTATACGTGAGCTTTAATAATTGTTACGGCAAACGATACATTATGGTGAAATTGTATTCTTTTGAAGTTAAAAGGCAAATTATTCGAATATCTCGCAAACTCACCCGTCCAGTCATTATTTTGCTGCTTTCATTACTTTACTTTACAAAAACAAATTATTCCTCTTTATAATAATAGTGTGGATATGAAAATTAAATATCTTTCATCATTTCTCAGTATCTGCACCAACCGTTGGAATATCGCATATTCCGTTTACCCCGAAAATTTCAAAATTAATTGCCTACGTTGATTGCGGCCTACTCTCATAATATACGGTTTTTGATTCCACGAAGGCTTTCGTCTATAATGTACTTATGTGTAGGTATAAACCTATAGTCTCGTTTACAAACCCTCAATGACTTCGTGTGGCTCGAAGAGATTTTATTTATCAAAGACCTTAGTTTATCGTAACAAAAGTTACTACCCAGAAATTACAAGATTTTTTTTTTACCGTACGAGATACGCTGTTTTTGTTATTTCATCTCTTACGACCGTGTAGAATTTGATATTGTTTTACTACACATTAAATAGTTTCGTTTACTTAAGGCTACGTCAATTGATCTACTAAATGACGAATGTGAATATTTTACAGACAGTTCCAACACCTATAACTATTGTAATAAGGGTTTTCTGAAATTACTTTCACCAACTGGCAGTAGTGACGTATTAGGTCTGGGCACCTGTCAAACGATTAAGATTTTAACATCTGTCAAATTGACGTCAATATCGTGTTTAAGGATTATTTGGATTTCTAACTATAGCCCTGGCTGGGGGCCTTTAATTTATTAGAGGTCACCACAGGATAGACCGGTTAAGTAGTCACACAGCCATATGTGCTGAATTACGAGTGGCCCTACCTAAAAACAAAAAACATCGAACTATACCCGGACTTTTAATTCGATGCAGTAAGCTGACATAAGCTAATGTCACTTACTAAAAAACGTTTTAGCAAAAATTGAACCGACTTCCATATAAAAACACAACAAAGGCAAAAATAACTTTAATTTTGGAAGGCGGTGTCAAAAACGAAAATATATACAAAACTAAAGACACCGCCTTCCGAAATTAAAGTTATTTTTGCCTTTGTAGTGTTTTTATATGGATGTCGGTTCTATTTTTTCCTAAAAATTTTTTTTCACGCTTTTTAGTGGGTCGATTTGTAATTTATCTAGTTACAAAAGCCAAAATGTCAACTACTTATCACCTTTTACAAAATATTGCTTTTCCCGGTGCAGAGCCGTTAATTTTGAGGAGTTCTCCTGGTACATCACCATCAGCTCTACTTCACCATATGCATTGTGACGAGCATAAAGTGCTTAACATCCATATTCAAGTAATCTAATCGCAATCAACGAAATATTTATTATTGAGTAGTTACGGTTGCCATCTGGGGTCTTCATCATCAGTTCCACTTCCTCAAATGGTGCTTTTCGAGAGCAACTGCACAAGGTACTATAAGAAATACCGAAAACGCTATAGGTGTGCCTATAATATTTGAAGAGTTCCCTCAATTTCTCCATGATTCCATCATCAGATCCAAACGTGACGACAATGGGACCAACTAGAAAGTATACCCCTTAAAACAAAAAAAGAATTTTCCAAATCGGTCCAGCCATCTCCGAGTTATGAGGTAACATACATAAAAAAAAAAAAAAAGTTCCAGACGAATTGTAAACCTCCTTTTTTTGAAGTCGGTTAAAAATAATGATACCCCATTTAACCTAATAGTGATGGAATCAATAATCGAATAATAAATAAGCGATTTTTTATTTCATTAGAAATATAAATAAATGATAAAGTTTATACTATTGTCATTTATTTTTATGTAGTAATTAGATTTTATTATAAATTAATCGATTTTTATTAAAAATATTCATATCTATGCAGACGTTATAAAAGCCACTCTTTTGCAATTTTTCGATTGGTTTAGCTAATCCGAAAATTAGCAGACAAACAGAAAGACAGACAAATATTGAAAAGTTATTTGTGTGTTCTTTTCATGTAAATTACTTAAAGGTTACTTACTTATTGAGAAAAACATAGTTATTTTTATCACAGAAAAACACGTCAATTTTATTTTATGTACATATTTATAGTTATATTCACTACGAATCACGAGCCACACAAACTTTAAATGATTGAGAGACAATTGTGAGCAGTTGAGAAGAGAATGCTAAGAGGGATGTGTGTTGTTACTCGAATGGGTAGAAAATGAAATTAGTATGGTTGGTAAAGCAGGACATAAATTCATCTTCGGAATGTATATACATCTTACCGATTTCGATAACGACGACCCTTTGAATCTTCTTCCTTGCGTGTGCCCTTTTGTTACTGACTGGCTTTTTTTTTTAGCGTGGTAAAATTATCAAATAAGTCCTCCCACCCCGGGCAGGGTGGGAGGGACTGTCAGACTTTTACTGACTAAAATCCACGGTGTTCCTTCAATAACCCTTTACGTACCGGGGTCACGGTAACGGGATGAATCCCACGACCCCGGCAGGCTTCGGCCCTCTACGGGGGGGCCTCGTCATATTGCTGACGCTCTTTGAGGCGCGCGTGGAACACGACGCGCCGTCGACCCGGGCATGGTCCATGGTCGGACAGCGAGTTGCCCTTTACTCGCTGTCCGCATGCCCGCGCCTACGGTGGCCGGAGATCGTCGGCCGACGTCCGACGCCGTGGCGTCTACCACTGCGGCTGGGCTGGAGGGAGGACGCATCCTCTCCCTCACGCGGCCCGCCTCCTCCTTCGGAAGCATGACTGCTTCGCAGAAGGAGGCGACCGCTTCCCACTCCCTCTCGCCCCGCAGCATGGCCTCGACCAATGCCGGGCGCGAGAGGTCTCCGCCTAGTGACTGACTGGCTAAAGACAATTTCGTTATAAATATCTGGTCACAAATATAGCGCTAGAGTTAGCCGGCAAAGTTATAGATGTAAGTATAGGTGGGTTTGTCTTTGCTTACTTGGCGTTTTTCGTGTAATGTAGCGAATTAGATGCAATTCTTTTTTTCAATTTGATCACAATCGCGTGGTTATATTTAAGAAATGAAATAATTATTTAAAAAAAACCCTCCCCGACCTTTGCTAAATGAGCCAGCCCGCGATGCTGAGCCAGTAGCAATAAATAACCCCATTAATAATAATATGACCCAGCCTGACCCTTTGCTGCCCTCCACCAACGACCCCGCTATGCCGAGGCCCGTACTCCACAGGGAGTGCCCTTAGCGTGCGGTTGTTTAAATGTAAATATAAGTAGTATGTAAGCCCTGGCTGAGGGCCTTTAAATTTATAGGCTGGTTACTACTTAACCGGACGATCCTGTGATAGGATCGTCCGGTTAAGTTGTAACCAGCCTTAGTGTGCTGAACTACGAGTGGCCCTATAAATCAAAAATTTTACCTGCAAAAGTGTCTAAGAATTAAAATATATATATATTCCAAGTTATGCACTTACTACTACTACTATACTTGAACTACTCAAAACTTAACCATGATTAATTTCTGCATCGCTAAATTAATTGCTTTGCGAGGATTTTCGCATATCATCTACACTAGGCACGCATAAGTCGGTCGTTACCGTAACCCATGTTCTAATTCCGCATTGTTCCTATAAAAGACCTTTTATCCTAGGATAAAAGGTGAGGTAAGATCTAGATCTTACTAAATACAAAGGTTATTTTATTGGTCATCGGCAACACTTAGGCTTGACCCATTTGCACTGTAATATTTTTAGACTTCATCATTTACTGTACCTACAATCTAAGCAAATAAATTTCTATTCTATTCTATACTAGACAATGTAATATTTTTTCTTGACTAGCTTGCAGCGACACATTTGTCTAAGCTTACACGATTAGTATTCTCCTTTGTCTGGGGTTGTAAACCTTTTGAGCAATCTCCTTATGGCGGCTAGACACGGTAGAGTTTACTTTATAAGCATAACTTACAGACGAACCCCAGTGAATATGTGAATAAACATGCGGTTTCATGAATCATCATCATCAACATTGGTATATTTTTTTCTCAAAACTATTTCTACATAATAGTATACAAAATCAGCTTACATACAGGATACAGGCCTCTTTGTGAGAAGGAATTAACCCTAATCCACCACGAGGACTCAGAGCGTGTTGATGAGTGTCGCTTGTCTTCGGATTTTAGGTCCTAAGGCATGCCAGTTTATAGGGCCATTGCCTTCCGGAGTTGCGGGAAGGTTCTAACGAGATACCGCGACCTCGGAACGCAAGGGCAGTGATGGAACAGGGTTGGTCAGTAGAAGTCTGAGATACCTTTCCGCACTACCCACAGCGGGAGAAATCATACGATGATTTTCTTACCCGGAAAAAAGGACATGCCAGTTTCACAACGTTTTAGTTTACCGTTTTGTCAGCAATAGCCATGATGAAGATTACACGAAGTAATTTGCCTGCCTGCCTGCCTGGGCACGAATCCACGAACTACAAATCGTAAGTCGTGTCTTTACCCATTCGGTCATCAAAGCTCTCAAACCTCTAAAATAAATGCCACGCATTTTGCATTTTTACATAACAATCAAAAATTGATTTCACGATTGGCACGCTGTTGTTTTTTGTATGTACATGTGCCCTTTGGACGTGGCAGGAAACTCAATACAGCCATCATGTATGTATATGAAATTTTCGTTTTTGCATGTTGTTTTTAATTTAGTCCCTTTGTTCTTGTTGGAGGGACACGATGGGTATTGTATTATGTTATTCGTGAGTTTTTCATAAGTAAAGGTTTTGATTGATCTTTGTTATGATTTATAGATCTGTTGACTCTTCAATTCTATAGCTACGATATATGAAGGAAAAGCTTTTATTTTGATGTTACGTAGTTGCTAAGGAGCTCGTGGCTAAATAGTAATAGCCGCATGAAGTAAGTAACGCCGCGTAGTAACTGCCGAGATAGTTCAATGAATGGGTAGCCAACCTAACTTATCGAAATTCCGCACGTGGCTCGAAATGCAGTTTTGAGTTGTTGATTCCAGCTATCATTTCTACATATTCGACAGTCGATAAGGGGTATCTTGTTACTCAGTTAATGTGTTCTGAAGGTAAGATAGGCAATCGTTCCATGTAAAACACTGGTACATAGCAGCATCCGGTTAGAATGGATGCGGTATCAAAATTGTTAGAAAAAGACGGCATAAGCAAAAGTTTTAACTTAAGTTAAATGTTAGTAGTACCAGAAGTAGTGGTAGCGTTGTGACCGAAATTCGACATTAATTATTTTATCCAATTGTATTTATTTATTGAATAATTAATTACATAATTACAAAGCTCGAATAATGAAAAATTATAATATTATGTACGGGTGGATATAAAAACAATTGAAATATTCTTCAATATCGCTGTCGATGAAAAAGTGCCTAGAACGTTGACTACATTGCAACGTGGAATAGAAATGCTGATTCTTGGACCGATGAAAAGGCCGGCTCTCTGGTCACGTGATTTCCGGTTCGGCTATTCGTGTACTGACGTCAAGACAGACTCAATGCATACTCGGACCCCATGTTCTTAACGTTTCAACCCCAAACGGCTCAAATATATAGATTTCTGCACCTTTACCATTTTCTTAATTTAGCGTATTTTTAATGTTCTATAAAGATATTTTTTTGAGCTCTTCCATATAAATTTTAACTATGCCAAATTGCATACTCCTTTGTCCGCGTGGTTTTCGGAAAAAGTGATTCAAAGTTTTAGCTTACCGCATTAATTTTTGTGTATATAATAGTTATTTGTTATACAAGATTGCAAAGTTGCTTTTTAACCGCGTGCTCAATTTTGATGACCGAGCAAGCGAAGGATTCTAAAATTGAATCACGAGTGCAGCGAGTGATTCAAACATTAGAATCCTGAGCGTTAGCGAGGGAATCAAAAGAGCACGAGGTGAAAAATCTTTGCAATCTTCCCAATTTCATCCAAGTCCACCCAGAACTTTCGAAGATTAGCGCGTTTAAACAAACAAAGTTATCCGCTTTATGATATTACTATAAATTTAAATATAGATAGGTAAATAATATTTTTATTAGTTAATTTACTGTAGTGATTATAGTAAACACCACTGAAAATCATGTACCCACTCCACTCCTTACTCTGTCTGAACGCCGCACTTTGGCCGTAAGTCTGAAACATCTTTGTTACTTGCATGACGGAATGGGATACTTGGATCAACGTGGTTTGCGAACACTATCGATTTGTCTGTTAACATCGGAACAAGTCGGGAATGTGTGAAGTTAAGAGACTTGCTTTTGCCATTAGACATGAATATTAATGTATGTGTACAAAGTTTAGCCTATTTTCAACTCGGGTTGTATCCGTTTATAATCAACATTTTATATTATACTAGCGACTTCAACACAAAATCTTAATTATACATTAAAATTTTGTTCATGAATCAATCTATACATTGGTTAAAACTACATGAAAAATCTGTACGGCAGACGATTTGGGGATAAACTTAAAAAAAGCCACCCACTTTAGTGAAACAAATCGTTCGCAAAGGTTAGCTTGGCAAAAAAAAAGGCTAGAACGAAAAATAATAATTTCCAAGTCTGTTCTAAATTAACCATCGGTCTACTTACTTTTTAACTTTTGTTGTGTCTGGACGAAACAGTGAACGGAGGTGGACTCGCGCGTGTTACTGTATTGTACTCTCAGGTGAATGGATGGCGCGACGTACTCAGTTGTGTGTAGGTCTAACTAACGGGGGATGGAGGGACGGAACTCTCCCTAAACGCTTATTTTAATTAATGAACTAGCGGGTGTTCTAAATACATCCTTTATTTAACATTTGAATTTCTTATTTAACTGGAATTTCTCCTGCATCAACATACAGACACTCAAACCCGGAACAACTGTTTGTAGGTCATACAACCATTTATTAGTATGCGGGAATCTAACCTGCGACACGTAGCGCAGAAGTTAATCGCTCAACCAATGTGCCAAGTGTCCTCTTCCTATATGTAAAACGAATATCGACTTATAAGTATTTATTTCAAAAATAATATCCACAGTAAAATTTTTGTAACGATATTATTTATTTATACAAACTAAAAACTACTAGACATACCACAAAAAACTGGGATAGAGATTTAACTGTGGGCAAATGAGTCACGCACAAAGTTACCACATACAATAATATGATTAATAAGTCACTAACATTTACACATTACGTACTTATAAAATGATTATTTAATTTCTTTTTAAACTTTAATTTTTCTGATTCATATCTTATGTCCACCGATAGATTATTCAGTAAATACGGTATACTTTTCGTTAAATATCTGCCACCAAAGTAATTGTTGACTTCAGGAACAAAGATTATCTTAGGGGTTTCGGATCATTTTGCTTCAATACCTCACTTCGTCACGTCCAAAGTTGTCCACCTGCTACTGCAGACTAGTTAGGAAAACGGTATTGCATTGGTCCGGTTCAAATTGCATTGTTAAACTTGCACACAACCCATTTTGCATATGTTGCGAGATGGTCAAACCACCCGTCTGCAAGTTTGCATTGAGTAGAAAGTAATGTTTAGTCTATAGTTGTGCCTGTGTCGTCTGAAAAACTCAGTTTAATATTTCATGGAACTTTATTGTTTGTACACTATTTCATAAAATAAATAGATGCCCTGGAATCTGTCCATTTGGGACAGAGTTGACGCATTATATTGTGGTCATGCTTTTGACTTAAAGCGAACAGGTATGTCAATATCCATTCTGCACATTTCCAACTCGATGTGTTCATTTAAATAGTGAAACGCAATCCTCCGTACTAAACTATTGACATTGTTAGCGACATGGTTCCCTGTAACACTGAAGCGATCAATCATGAGCTCGTTCGCACGGGAGCCTTATTGTGTGTCGTCATCATAGTTACTGATGCACCTGTGTGGTTGCTGCCCACCGCTCTGATTGCAATTTGATACTCGTTGCTGCCGGTGAGCAAACAATTGCCGGTCAAAGCGACGGTCTCGTGTCAGTCCGCCTGACAAACTCTACTGTAGTCATCACCTCGTTTACATTGTAAATGCCCTTTATTAACGATTCAGTTTACTGAAGCCACCCCGGCTGTTGCAATAAAATTGCTTAGAATTTTCAGTGATTAATCGTTTATTGCGATTTGGTAGATTTGTTATTTAAAATACTGGTACTAAACTAGGTAGACTCGAAGCTGACCCATGATGCAGTAGATCTCTAGTTGTATTCCTAATAACATAAATTTAAAAACCTTATTTAAGTTAGAACTTAGGGTGGGACAGCTTAAGACTTATTAACTATCATAGTTAAATAAACTTAATCAGAAGAAACCAGTACGAACAACGTGATCTTCTTCTTCTCAAATCTTTTATTCTTTTCCAACATATTTGTTGATACTTTTCATTTAAATAAATAAAAAGGTAAAGGTATATCTGCCCTGGGATCTGGAGGCGACTGCCCTCCAGCGCGTCTATGAATGGCGCGTGGAGGCGCAGCGCCGGGGCGTATCCCCGCTGCCTCGAGAAGTCGAGGCGCGGCGGCAAGAGCTCCGGCGCGATCTCAGGGCAGTATGGAGGGGACGATTGTCGCAACCGACGGCCGGGCACGCTGCAATTGCGGCGGTAAGACCCCTCTTTGAGGAGTGGCTAGATCGGCGTCACGGCGTCCTGAACTACCGCATGACGCAGGTCCTCACCGGACATGGAAGTTTCGGGAGATACCTGTGTCTGATGGGGAAGGAAGAAACGCCTGGGTGTCACCACTGCGAGGATCGCCCTGAGGACACAGTAGAGCATACGGTGCAAGACTGCCCCGCTTGGGCAGAGCACCGACGTGTCCTCAGGGCGGCGATAGGCGGAGACCTCTCGCGCCCGGCACTGGTCGAGGCCATGCTGCGGGGTGAGACGGAATGGGAAGCGGTCGCCTCCTTCTGCGAAGCAGTCATGCTATCGAAGGAGGAGGCGGGCCGCGTGAGGGAGAGGATGGCGTCCTCCCTCTAGCCCAGCCGCAGTGGTAGACGCCCACGGCGTCGGACGTCGGCCGACGATCTCCGGCCACCGTAGGCGCGGGCATGCGGACAGCGAGTAAAGGGCAACTCGCTGTCCGACCATGGACCATGCCCGGGTCGACGGCGCGTTGTGTTCCACGCGCACCTCAAAGAGCGTCAGCAATATGACGAGGCCCCCCTTGTAGAGGGCCGAAGCCTGCCGGGGTCGTAGGACTTATCCCATTACGGAACGTAAAGGGCTATTGAAGGAACACCGTGGATTTTAGTCAGTACAAGTCTGACAGTCCCTCCGGCCCTGCCCGGGGTGGGAGGACTTATCTGATGATTTTACCACGTTAAAAAAAAAAAAAGGTTTATCATTGTTATTCTTCTGTCTTCCAAAAAGGGCGTTTTATATATACATATTTGCCTTTAAGAAAGTTTTATATATCTTTTAATATATTTATTATACCTATTACTTAGATATTATATCATTAAATGATTTCGACTTAATGTATATATTAGACGTCTATACGTATATGTAAGGCGTCGAGCCAGTGAATTCCAACTAACGGCACTGAACATCGCATTCAAAAGGTAATATTGAAATACTATTCTAAATAGCTGAGGTTTTCATTCTCGCAGAGTGCTCAACCTACCTATTATTGGGATAGTCTAATCGTCGCTGTGTTTTGAAGGCAAACATTTCGAATTTCACTTACAATTTAATTTATCACATGCAACAGGAGACGATGTCCTCAACGAGAGGAAATAACAATCTATACTAATATTATAAAGAGGTAAAATTTGTAAGTTTGTATTTAGGGGGTAATCTCTGAAACTACCAAACCGATTTTGAAAATTCTTTCGCTTACATGTAGCTGCATTATCCATGAGTGCTATAGGCTATAAATTATCTTTATATCATGCATATTAGCCGAGCTATTATAATCTTTGCCAAGCAAGTCGGGGACGGGATCCCGTGGAATATTTTCGATTTCTACGCGGACGAAGTCGCGGGTAGAAGCTTGTAAAAACATTTTTTCCAGTTCCAAATCGATGCAATTGAACATCGTGGTTCTATTTCCTAAGCCTTCCTGCAATAAAGTAACATCACATCGGGGCGGTAAAACGATTGTAACAATCTAAACATTTCCGATCGATAAGATAAAGGATTCGGCTAACCTTTTTTCAACTTTGTTGAGGTCGGCTTTCAGTCTAACCAGTTGCGGCTAAGTACTGACTATTTGCATCCCAGAAGCTAGATATAGATAACACGATGCCACTTGATAAGACTGGTGTCAGATTTTCTGACTATGTCTACCCGTAAATACTGTTAAAGATGTACAAATCGCACGCTTAATCCAATACTGTCACTATCTAAAATTTTGCCAAATCGACTTCCCAACCAATACAATTAATCATTCGTAGAAGATTCCGTACAAAACAACAAAGTAATTTGTGCAAAAATCACAAAAAGATTTTTTTTATTTTTTTTTTTATTTTGCAAATTGGTTATTAAATAACACTTTTACACGTCATATTTTTTCCGTAATTATTAAATAGTTGAAGTCGGTGTTTCCTAACTGACTACCCTGAGAAGAAACACCGAAACAAACTCAGGGGTCCGTCTCTTTTAAAGTCCATACAATCTACACTGGTTTAATTATATGGGAACCTTGTAGGTTTCAGTCTGAGGCGGTCTTTTGAAGAAAGATGCTCACAGATTTGAGTAGGCCTGTCCATACAGTGCAAGCATTTGTCAAATGACGTATAGCTCAACTTAGAAAGCTTAACGATTTGACGAACAATACCAAGGTAAGGACCTTTGGGTAGGCCGCAAAAAGCACTCAAACTGCCAGACAATTTATTATGTTTAACTCGAATTAGACTTGATTCTGAGGCGCGTCCTACTGGCGAAACACCAAGTACATCCAATGATTGGATTTCACCTACCTACACGAATAATGAACCATCTCAAATAACAATACAACGTGAAAATATTTCAGTAAATAATCTGTCTGATGAGACCGCAATGCCATCAGAAACAGTTAATTATAATTTTACCAACTGCACATTTACTGTTTCTCTAAATAAACTTTTTACTCACTAAATAAAATGGCATTTTAGTATTATTTCTTCACAAGTGTGTTGAAAAACGTCGTATGATACACGTGTGTATTGATGATTACCGTCATCGGCTCTCTTAAGGACCTCACCTAACGGCTCGGGTCTCAATGGCGCCTCAGCGGTAATCACCAACATTACACACTTGTACCATAATGTATTATTATTTCTTTTTACGGTGAAACAAATGGTAATAAAAAAAGTAAATAACACAAGACCTGCTTTATAGTTAGTTCAATTAAAATGCAAAGTTTCATTATCTAATTTGAAGTTATTTTTGAATACTAGCGGTTTATTGTTCGGTTTGGAGGTAACTTTGGAATTTTTTTCTATCAAGAATATTTTATGGAATTGTGTTTTCGTCAAACATAGTACCTAACATTAACCCTCAACTTTACCATATATTTATTTCAAAATTATTGCTGCAGTATTTTCGACATAACAGAGGATCATGCTAAGCCATTTGAGGTAGTATAGGCCCTTAACAATAACGGAACCTGTATACGAGTCCCGATGTGGATGCGTATGTTTTGCATCGACTATGTAATGGTGGTCACTCTTCCACAGACTATGCTCAATCCCGAGACTTCTCGATGTCTGAGACGGCACGCTAAGCGGTTGGTCTCAAATATCCTAGTATCTGAGGATACAGGCTTACTGAAAACCGACCATTATTTTTTTTTGCGGGGGAATGTTATCAAATGACTCCTCCCTATCTGGAGCGGAAGGAAGTGACATACTTCTAGTCACTAAAAACCTACACTGTTCCTTCAGTGACATTTGCGTACTGGGGCTTCGGTATCTCGGTAGAATATTCCCGCAACCCGGCAGCCAATGACACCATTACAGGGTGCATCATTAGTAGTGACAGATCTTTGCGGCGTTAGTAGAACACGACTTGAAACCTTGAACTGGTGATGATGATTGAAAGACACAAAACACAAACAAATTACATGCTACTTGGTAGTCGTAGTAGAAAAAAGTAACTCGGGACGTGGCATTTTATTTACTTAAGAATTTCATATTCTCCACCTTCTTATAACTTTTAATAAACAACACGTTACAGGAGATGATACTGCAATTTTAATTTCAAGTTGAAATGAATATCATCGCGAGCGGACGAAGTTTTTATTACTTGTTGATACACTATTAGTAGTTTCTTAACTTACTAAGACCAGTAACCATGTTAAATGTTGTATTTTAATCATTGACATACATATATATTACTTCGTAAGGACTGGGCGGATCGCATGTTATAATGACGCCTCGAACTTGGTCCCAAAGTGGTCTAACCTTTATCGAAGTGAACTAGAACGCGATCGGCTATCTTCGGGAGGGGTCGTCAGTTTTACAAGCAAAAATGCCAAATTGTGTCGTGAAGGGTTGCGTGAACTACGACGTAAAGCACAATAAAAAAAAATATAACATTTCATATCACCGGTAAGATAAAAATATGTCATTAAATCAACTTCTAACATTATTTAAAACAATTTTCTTTCTTGTTTTTCTCAACCTTTAGCATAGACAACGCGAAGCCGCGTAAAAGTGCGACATAACTTTGCAGCGGCGCGCGTTGCAGCCGATGAAATAAAAAGATTTAATAATATTACTATAAGATTAAATTATGTACAAAATTAATTTTTATTGTTTATTAAAAGCAAATTAAAATGTATTTTTATGTATAACAAATATAAAATTCAAAAACTAAAAGGTTTTGTTTTATTTCTTTGTACCTCAAAAAATACCACACTCCGTTCTTACAAGGCTACGTCTAGGAGCAGACCACGCCGATTGACATCTTAGTTATCATAGATGGCGCTAGTGTGTTTTGTAGGGCGACCGCGTCCGTCAAATGTTCTAATGACCGTATCTTTACTATTTAAATCAATTATTTTAATACTTTTCGTGCTTTTATTTAAGAAGGTGGTGCATGTTATTATACTGGCAGTTTTATAATTTTTTTGCTGTTTTATTTAAAATGATTATACGCTATCTAGAAAAGACACAAGGACCATGTTTTAACGTTCATGTCGACCAGACCGACTACTGATTGGTGTGTTCCTTCTAGTTAGGAAGCTACGAAACTCTAGTCTGATTTAGTTCAAAAGTATAAAAAAATATATAATTTATCATTTGCTTTATTATAAACAGCAGACTGGTTATCTTTAATCATGGCGGTGGCCGACCGTTCTTTTTCATACCACGTGTTAATATAAAAAACAGCGTTTCCCACCGTGCAACTCTAAGGATGCCCGGCTATTCATGTACACTGTTCTATACATATATTATAGCCATAGGTCGTTCGCCAACCTGATGGTCTGACCAAGTTAAGGAAGCATCAACCTCAAAGAAATTTTACCTAGCAGCAAAAGCCTGTGGTCACATCCTCATTAATTTGGAACTATCTCAGAGAGACAGTACTTATAAATGGTTTCTTTGTCCACAGATGGAGCGTGCCAACCGTCGCTACATACTAACTCAAGGTCCCTTGGCATTCACCGTGGGCCACTTTTGGTTGATGATCTGGGAACAAAATACAAAAGCGATATTAATGCTAAATAAAGTGATAGAGAAAAACGAAATAAAATGTCACTGGTATTGGCCACAAGGCGTTGGCGAGACCCACAGAATAACCTTCCATGATGTCAAATTGGCGGTGGTGCTGGAAAAGGAGGAGGATTGCAGCTACTACTCCACTAGGTTATTCAAGTAAGTTCTTTTGATATTTCTGATTTATTTGTTTCCTATTATCTCCATAACAGAGTTAACTCTAAGTTTGAAATCCAAGCCATAGGAAGCGACACCATACAATAATTATAAATCATATAAAAGAGTTTTATATAATTATTAAAAATGCAACAATATAATAGCTTTTACAAAATGTATACAGGAACTAAAATATTACTAGATTAAACTTAGGAAGAAAACATTCCTAACCAGCCTTCAGACTGCAAAAAAATAGAAATTCAATGCACCCCACACTTTTATTTTACTCAAAAGGACGCTCTAGATCTATGGAGGAGAATGGTGTGATGACTAGAACCTGATACAAAGTTGTTATATTTATTCATTTCATTTCATTTTATTTATTCATTAACAATTCACATAGTGTTGAATATACAATTAATTATAAGACATATACAAAAAAATACAACTATGAAGGTAACATTTGTGTCAATTAGTATTAAAAATTATGTCAGAGTTACATAAGTATCCCTATAATGTTTACGTTTTAAATATAATGTCAAAGTAAAATAGTATTAAATGTCAGGAAATTAGTAAAAAGTTATATAAAGTGAAATGATTAAAAAAGAAATATTAGATATACATAATTTATTTATTACTATTTGATTTTACGTGACTAATTCTGTTGTGTGTTTAAGTATTTTATATTAAGTATTTAGGATAGTCTTGCGTTTGACCACCATCTCACCTGATGTTAAGCGATGGTCTGGCGCATCGCCGTTTGTCTTGTAGTCCGATGATGGATAATATTCCGTAGTCAATGTGTTTCCCGCAAGCACTAACCAAGCAGTTTCTTCACTAGACTCTACGACCTCGAAAGCGGCGAGTGTCGCGATGTCATGCAGTTCCACTACACTACCTGGCCTGACTTCGGTGTCCCGAGCTCGCCCACCGCGTTTCTTCAATTCCTGAAGAGAGTTCGCGAGTCTGGGGTCCTGGATCCTACCGACGGACCACCGGTTATCCACTGCAGTGCGGGCATCGGAAGATCTGGCACATTCTGCCTTGTAGATTGCTGCCTTGTCATCGTAAGTAACACTTGTTTTCAAATAAATGTTTTTTTTTAAATTCCGAGAATCCAAAGAGCAGTGATGCCGCAGGGGATTCGAGCCTAATTTGTGAGTTGTGGTTAACACAAGTAAGTTGTCGTGGGTTCGATCCCCCTCAGGCATTGTGCCTTTTTGTGCGTTGTGTGTAATGTATGTTCCCACTACTGCTCCCAAATCGGATACGGATTAAGAAAACCGACATGACCTCGGACCTAAAATTCTAAGACATGTAGCATCCACCAAACTAGAACTTTTTGCTCTATTCCCTCTCATAGACAATTCTGCACTCTCCTAAATATTTTCAATGCGCTTAAATCAAATCTGACGTCCAAACTTTTTATCGCGTCAGGATTCTGAGAAATCTTAGGCCTTTTGGTTTAACAGCATCAATCAAAAAGTTAGAATATTAGAGATATCGCAGCACCACAAATTAATAGTTTATTCAAAATAATTGTCATCTGTTATAATATTAAAAATAGGCTAAAATTGTTTGTAAGTTTGTAGATAGGAGGTAATCTCAGAAAGTAATGATCCAAAAAAAAATCATTTATGGTAATGTAAGGTAAGGTGCATAATTTATGAGTGTTATATAGATTTTGAAATCCACGCAAACGAAGCCGCGGGCGCAGTGTTCATAGTATATAAACCACTCCATCTATGAACGAAATCTGCATGCTTGCGTAGGCAGAGAGGCGAAAAACGAATTTATTCTGAAAAACCTATCATCCTAAAATTGCTGTCTGACCTCATAGAGTATGGTAAAAACTTTTTACATAATTTAATAACTTTTTACATAATTTTTTAAAGTTTAAATTTATAATTTAACCTTTTACCTACGGGTGTCAACTATTGTTGATTTAGCGATGTCATTTCTGAATACGGGAGGCAACTATAGATGATTTGCGAAAGGGTCTGTTTTAAACCTTTATATTGACAAAACTAGACCGTATTTCCTTAAGGTAAAGATCACTATGTGGAGTCGATAAAATTATGATTCTGTTGAAAAAGTTCCCATATATTTACATAGATGGCAATAAAAATAAATCATAAACTAGATCAAAAAAACTAGGTCTTTATTCTGGCCACCTTTGGTTATCGGAAAAACTAGTTTATTTTGAATAATTATGGTTAAGTTCAGTGTTTTTGTTAAGTAATGTGTTAAAAATAATATTAACCTCATATTGAATGTAAATAAAATAAAATTCTGATAAAAAACAAGTGATGTTTCGCCGAATACAGTGATTGATTCTAATGCTTAATTTTTTGGCAATTACGTAAAATTTTGCGAATAAACTATAAAATCTATCACAAAGGTAAGTGAAATAATAAATCAGTGTGTGAAATTTGAAGTACCTAGGTATTGTGCTTCAAAAAATGTAGACAAATAAAAACATAAATGACTGCGCAGTTGCGCGCCAAAAAGTACCGGTATTGGGTGATGACATCGCTTTTGAAGTCCCGTAGGTAAAAGGTTAATTTTTCAAGTCATAACATTTATCAATGACGAGATATTTGTCCATGGTCTTGATAGCAAAAATGCTCAATATTCTATTTCTTGGATACCTATATATAGAATGAGATATCGAAGAATTGAAGTAAATTATTACAAGTAAAGCGAGTTCTTGATGATACCATGGCTGTACTTTAACGGAACTCATTTAGATGATGTTATTATGATATTTCAATACTCCAGATTCCGCGACTTTGAGCTAAGATAATTATGTAGAAATGATGACGTGTTAAAACAAAAGTCCACTTCTTTAAAATCTTTCTAAAATCAACAACATAGTTTTAGTTATAAAACCGTGTAAACTAGTATAATTCTTCTAATTCTCATTTAGATTTATTTTATCATAGAGTTTTTATTTAAATAATAATTGGTTTATTTAGCTTGTATTGTTTTTTCCTGATGTATGTCTTATTGTTCGCGTTGCGTTCTAGGTATACACGTCAAGTCACGGTGATCGAAAACTACTACTTTGACGTATCTAATATTTTATTAAAATGGCGATAGGATGATCCACATTTACTTTTCCTATATTGTAATATCTTTTGAGTGAAGAAGCCGCTTTCCATCCATAAGATATGAGCACTGGTTTTCTGCATTCAATAAAATAATTTATTTTGTTTCTAAAATTGCCAAAGATTGAATGGAAGGTGTTTTAGGTCGACAAGCGCCTTTTTGTACTATTCAAGCGATATAAATATGTAATCGTGATTGTACTAAGGTACATACATCGACTACCTATTGCCGATGCATTTCCACGTAGGTAGCGGCCAGTGGCAGACGTATACCACTCGGAATTTTTGCCCTTAGAAATATTGAATTTTATGTTTCTTCAATTATTTTAAATATAGTTTGAAATGTCTAAAGCCACGGCTACGTCATCATCTGCCCCTGTTCCCGAAACGGTTAGTACATAGCGATTATATCTTTTCGTAAATTTGATACTTTCCTAATATCTATCGGCGGATACTGCGACAAATAATGCAGTTCTTAATTAAGATGAACGATTTACATGTTTGAAATGGTGTATTATATTTCGGTGTGAAGTGTTAAATAATGCACGATGAATACTTTATTTTATCGACAGCTATATATTTTTTTAAAACAAACATTGACTTTCACAACGTCGAGACTGTTTTAAAATAATATGTAAAACTGTATTTAAGCTGTAACGCATTATTTGAAATGAACCAAATAATATTTGATCTCTAGTTTATCAATGTAACTTTAGATTGTAAAAGCGATTTTAAGAACGACGCTTTTAAAAATATATTGATGTTCTTCTTTTAGTTGATTCTTTTTAGCACTGCCACTGCAGCGCCACATTATGGATGTTAGCGTGTCCTTCTAATCCGACTTCGATTACAATCAGTTGTTGATTACCCATTAATGACTTATTCTTACCTTACTTCAGGTCGAGAAGGAGGGAATGGAGAACCTAGACATACAAGAGACGTTGCTAGAGATGCGGCATTACCGAATGGGTCTGATCCAAACGCCTGATCAGCTGCGCTTCAGTTACCAAGCCATCATCGAAGGAGCCAAGCGATTGGATCCCAACTACGTAAGTATTTAGATCGCTTTTAATATTGATTAGTGTAGTAGAAACTAGTGGCCAAATAATAACTATCACTCGAATCTATCTGTAAGGTTAAACAGTGCTTTCTGAGCTCGGTTCGTAAGACAGAAAATGAACTGACATAATCATAATCTTTATTCTCTCGCATCAATATATGTAAATTTTTATAATGATTAGGACTCATTTCTTACAATAAACAATGTGGGAGACTGACGCCTAAACTAGGCTTGGGTACTGTAGTTCAGGACACCAGGTCTTCACCATGTATGTTACTTAACATTTCAAGTGCTCTATATCTAGTGGTCAGAAGTCACTTAATAATTGGACGTAGTTATGCAAAAAGGATGCAATCCAAACTTTTACCGCCCATAAGACCGCCCATTGTAACACCCTTTGTAGTTTTTTAAGTCCTTATTTAATTCTGTTATGGTGTACAATACAGAGTATATCTATCTATCTATCTTTTCCAAAATTGAGTTATATTTACCAAAAGCATCTTCAGGGTGATATATTAAAAATATCAATATAACTCAATATCGGAAAAAGTGTGGAATGGATCCTTTTTGCATAACTACGGCCAATTTACATGATTTTTAATATACTGTTAGTAAGATAGTCAGTCGGCAGTTATGTCGGGAACAAATTTACCTAAGTATGTGCTTTAATTTTTTTTTATTACGTATGAGCCCACTCTTGACCTCGATCTCGCCTTATAGTAAGTGATAGATGAGGTCTACGATGTGACGAGCGAGCCCAGAAGATGCCTATTTACTCTTGCTTTCAGGCGCGTGCATAGGATTATGACAGGGCATGCGGCGGAGTAAAAACACACAAAAACTTCTTTTATAGATTTTTAGCAAAGCCACAGCCACGCATCGCCACCATGCTACGATGCGTGGCTGTGGCTATGCTAAAAATCTATTAAAGAAGAAGTTTTTGTGACCGATTACTCACAAAAACTTCTTCTTTTATAGATTTTTAGCATAGCCACAGCCACGCATCGCCAACATGCTACGATGCGTGGCTGTGGCTATGCTAAAAATCTATAAAAGAAGAAGTTTTTGTGTGTTTTTACTCCGCCGCATGCCCTGTCATAATCCTATGCACGCCCCTGCTTGCTTTAAAGACTGAAAGGTCATAAGTGGTAGGGAACACAGAAGCCGGCAGAGAATTCCACAGCTTGGCTGTGCGCACAATAAATGTGGAGGAGAAGCGCTTGGTACGACAAGACGGTATATCAACCAAGTGAGGGTGGTACCCAGCCGTGCGTCTGGTAGATCGGTAGTGAAAGGGAGACGCAGGAATCAGGTCATGGAGCTCCTGCGCACACTCCCCGAAGTACAATCTATAGAAAATTAATTTAAAAAATTGTTTTTGTTTTTTAAATTAAGTTTACAGAAATTAATGAATATTCAACTTTGGGTTTAACAGCGGGACGAAGACGAAATGGAAGAGAGTATTTACGTGATGGTTAGTGAAGAAGAGGCGCCTCCTCCGCCGCCGCCGCGCGCCGAGAGTCTCACGCGAGCGCCCGCCCGCCCATTACCTGCAATCCCCACAAGCGAGTCTCTCGGTAAGTTCTGGAAGCTTCTACGAACTCGCTTCCGCACTCTAAAGTCCTCAACCTCGTCCTTTTGTTTTCATCGTTGATTTGCTTTCATGACCTGTTGATTTGCATCTGTGTTCCTCTGTCGTCTGTCCAGAAGGCAGAGCTAACACGTCCTCCACAATTTAGATTTTGTTTCTTGGTAGCACCTATCCTTGCCAATTGCAGTGCTCTTATGTTGATCTTATGTTGATTTGCATCTGTGTTCCTCTGTCGTCTGTCCATAAGGCAGAGCTAACACGTCCTCCACAATTTAGATTTTGTTTCTTGGTAGCACCTATCCTTGCCAATTGCAGTGCTCTTATACCAGTGTCTGAAAATCGCGCGTAAAAAGCATCCTAGATAATCGACATACCTTACATAGAAATATATTTTTTATACACATATTATATACTATTTACACTTTACAAGCAACAACATTTTATAGGTTTCGTTTGATTAAAGCCGAATCAGCGATTGGACGCGACGCTGCGATGGACCTAGATATGTCATATTTTTGTTCACAGTGGAGACACCGAGCCACCAAGCCGAGAGGGCTCATTACATGCTATCTCTTATATCTAGGTCGCGAAGTGTGACTGAACTCTTTTTAGAGAAGGAATGCGAGCTTTATGAAGTAAACCTTTATTGTATTGGAATGAACTTAGCTTTACAGCTTCGCGGCTATTAACTTATACAGTACGCGTTTGTGCGTCCGTGTGTAAATCTATCTTCATGTCAAGGTGCATTGTACGGACGCAGCACATCAAGCTACAACAATCTGTCAAATTTATTTAATAGATTTTCAACTTTATCGATAAAGAAATTAGGTTCAATTTTGATTGGGAAAATTTGTCAATTTCGGGTAGCTTCATGTGCTGGCGTCTGTACTACTTATATTTTTTATTGATGTTTATAGAGTTTATCCTCAAGTCATAGGAACTTGTTAATAACAAGTTCCTATGACTTGTTGACATAACAATTTGTTATGGATATGTTGATGAAATTAATGTGTTTGATTTTATTCTTGTAGTGATAAAGCTGGTCTTGCAAATTATGTTCTACATCTATTTTTGATACATGTCTTATCTTCTGCTTGAAGATTTATTTCTTTTGCTACTAGGACGTTATCTATGATTTTTTAGAATCGTCTAGTTTTATGTGATACAAATTTAAGCAGCGGATAGAAACTCTATCCTCATTGTTTCTTATTTAGCAGAATTCATAATTTTTTGAGTTACTCACTCGCTCGGTTTCTGAAAGGCTAAGTCTACACTTGACAAAATAATAAAAAAAAGAAAAAATAAAATAAAAAATCTTACGGAAGCTGTTGATTTTTTGCGAAAAACACATACTAAATGAATGTTCATTTGTCTGCCTCGTGATCACATATAACCTTAGCCACTGTCTTACGAAGCGTCAACTTTACAGACTCTGAAGTCGTCAAACGAGATTCAATGAGCGTCAAAACACCTTCAGAAACCAGGCACATTATTATTTTCTCTCTTAAAAGAGAACTAGCATTGTGGGTAGGATTCGCATCACTAGCAATCTTGTTAACCCCTCCAACTAAGCTGAATATGCTTGTGTCTGGAGTGGGTTCACGGCAAATAGTGTAATGGGTGGGGTTCGAACCCGTGACCTCTCGATCACAAGTCGTCACCTTATCCATTAGGCTGTTGTCGCTTAGATATCGACATATCTTATGATCTATGACCTCGGATACATTGTTAATTTGAGGTCAGTGGAGCTAATATATATCACATGTATCTCCACAGGAAACTTGAATTTATCAGCACAGCAAGATTCGAGCTCTGATGAAAGCCCGCCGACTCCTGTCTCTCGAGATGGTTCGCTTTCGGCGTCATCAGCCGACGACGAAGACGACGAGCCGTCAGCTTCGGTGGCCGAAAGGTTTGTAGTAGACATGTTCCGTAGGGCCATGAGATGTGCTTATATACAGAACATGAGGAACCGAGGACTTGACTGGGAACCTCTTGATCTTAACAACAATGAAATTACGGATGAAGATGATTAGTGTGCATATCTATTAACCCATTTACGCCCAAATTTAAACTAATAGCATTTATTTAGGTATTTCTTTATTAAGGGATTACTTAGGTCTATAACAAACGCATTATGAAATAAAAATGAAATAAAAAAAATTTGAAGTTAAGTTTTTAAGGTGTACTTTTTAAAGTACACTGGGCACTTATGCGTGAAAAATCGAAGAACAATCTTTGTTGATGCACAGAGTTTTTTGGCACTTTACGCAGTTTGAGTATGGCACAACACCCATCTCAACTGTTTGGGTAGCTTCCCTGGATTGTGGCTGTTATTGCTGGGACTTGGGCCTGCTACTACAGAACATTGTTCGGCTTTTGTTCTTGCTGTTGTGGAGGTACTGGCGTGCTATATGTCTTCTAAAAGCCAATTGATCGATGCGCTCATTGTTAGTCAATACATGTAGTCGCCAAGCATTAGATACATATCAAACATGTAGGTGAAAAAAGGACCACCACCATTTTTTACCACGAATACTCACGTGGTATAATGATATAGAACCATCCATCTCATCTACACCACCCATGCTTTTATTGTAGCTCTGGTATTAGTGTGGAATGCTACCTTCTGTTTCCTTTGAGAGCACCAGAGCGTTTTATTTTACCAATAGGCTCGATTGTATCAAAGTTAGTTGCCATAGTACATACGTTATTGTCCTTTCATCTAACAAGCAATAATTCGTTATTTTTGTCGAACCTATGATCATATTCAACTTTTACAGTAGCAAAGAATTTTTAGTTCTATTGTCACATATTGTCTCAGTTGCCTTGTACCCAGACTGCTTCAAATCTTTCAGTAAATCACAACTGGTGAATAAGTTATCAAAGTATACTGTGTGCTCTTGTGGTACTGCTGGAATTTTTGCTAACAACAATTTTACAACTCGAGTTACGTAAATCATCTATGTCCATATCAAAGCTGTGGCTATTATTCTGTCCTGTATGTAGTAATGTATTCCGTAGAATCAGATCGTAAACCTCATAATCAAACATTTTTTCGAAGATCTCTACAGGTGAAATGTTTCGAAGTTGCTCTATTACGCTGCTTTTCCTTGATTGTGTCCTGTGGGTCTTGGCGTTGGCTTTTGTTGAACAAAGGTTCGTCATCACTGTCTTCCCATTCGGATGTTTTAGGAGAATTAACACGTCGAAGAATCACCTCTAACGTCCCTGGTACATCTCGCGGTAATTCTGAAGTTTGCAAATCATATTCACCTCCTTCTTCGTCAGTAACAAAGGCTGGATCAGGTGGTACAATCACTACATCATATTCATTGTCACTATCTTCTTCCACTATAGCATTGACAGCTTCTTCAAGGCCAACGAAGTTGTTTACAGCTCTAAAACACGCCATTGTTTATAAGCCTGCATAAAGTAAAAAAATACATTACTTGTGCCCATTGTACTAAAAAAACGACAGTCAAATAAATCAACTTAAAAGTATTACAGATTATAAAATATTGCATAGTATTTCGTTATTTAGGTTACGTTTACATGTTATCTAGCCATTTCATGGAGATTTATTTGTAAATATATATAAAATACATGAAATAATGCAACACAAATGCACTTACCTCTAAACGTGATAAATTCCCAAACAGAAATGTCAAAATATGGCGCCAATTTCACTGATAACTTCTTTTTTGTTTTTGTATTAGCTATCAATGACATCTATCCACAATTTGCGAAATTAATTCATTAAATATAATTATGCAGTAAATGTTAAAATAGGGTTGCAAATGGTGTCGTTTATTTAGTACAGAGGGCGCTAATGGGTTAATGTGATAAGTGATTAGTAATAATAAAAAATAAAAACGTTTATTAGCAAGGATAGTTTAGTAAATAATACAGTAAATTTTAGATAGTGGTTATAAATGTATCGCCACAAAAACTGGTACTAACTCCCAAACTAGGCCTAGGCCTGAGTTTTGGGGATTAGTGCTTAGAAATTACACATTTCGTACACTGATACATTTTTGTGAGAGTGGACCTAAATTTAGAGTGTCAACTTAATACAAGTACATGACAATTATATAGTAATGAGAAGAATTTGTTATAGATTAGTGTATATTGAAGATGATTAGTGTGTAGTGGGTGTGTACGGTGATAGGTACATAGTGTGAGATTTTTTGGAACTTATAGTGTATACCTACTACATATTTGGGTTTTTGAAATTTTTAGTGTAGTGTTTTGAGGCTATTCAAACAACATCCATTGACAATCTTTGAAATCATCTCTAGTACAGAATTAGGTGTCCAATGTTGCACAACAAGCCATCCAGAGGGATACAAAACTAAATTACCTGTAATCAAGAAGCACCATTTACTTTACCATTTTTATTATTTTCCAACCATCTTCACTTTTGCTTTTATTTATTTATTATTAGGGATAACAACAGCATACAATTCTTAAATGGGTACTTATCTATAATTACATGAGTAGCCAATAACAGTTATCAACAAACGATATTTAAGGTGGATCAGTCTTAATATTAATATTAAAGATGATTGGGCACTTTGAAGAAATCAGTCTATAATATTCATGAAGGATATAATATATATCATATAATAGATACAAATAATTACAAATAACATATGCAAATTTATATATATGAAGAAGAGAAATATATATATATACATATATAGTAATGAAAATTTATACTAACTAGATACCCAGCCATTTAGTATAATGTTGTGTTCATTTTTAAATGTTTCGTAATTGAAATTGTATATAAGGTTACTTTAGGTTACTTTTAGGTAAGCGTGCTCCATCTTCGACCACATCATCACTTACCATCAGGTGAGATGGTGGTCAAACGCGAACCTATTTTAAATAAAAAAAAATTATATGAATATGAATAAGGCTAAATAATAGCACCCGCACGGGTCGGTCTCTAAGGTAAGGTAAGGTAAGGTAAGGGATCTCAACATATCGAGATTCCAACGTGCAAGCACATAAAGCCCGTCGCAGCTGTTAACATCTTTGACAGTCGTTATGGGCAGTTAGAAGCCAGAAACAAACAGTTTTAATAAAGAGTAGCGTGTTATAGACACCGGCACGGATCTTGAGCGCTCGGCAGTAGGGTGGGGATCGCTTTGGGCATCGTACACTAAGGTAAAATACAATGAAATACCCAAAATTCGCTACCGCGCAGGTCAGCGGTCAAGATCCGTGCCGAGTATTATACCTGGGTGTACATGTAAAACTGTACTCAGCAAATCCGCTTCAACTGAAAGCCGACACTAACACGGTTGGGAAAAGGCTATGAGCTGATTAGAGATGTACGTTCTGTTTGATTGTTTGTTTCACGTGTTTGTTTTGTGCGCAGTTCCGTCGGAGAAGGCACGGAGTTACGGCGTCGTCGGACGCGCGAGCTGGCGGACCGCGTGTCCAACATGAAGAGGAAAGCGCGGGAAGCAGAGAGGTGGCATCAACTCAAGAGGTCGCTGTACAAACCATTAACTATCACATTCGGATTCATATTAGCCGGCATCATTATATACTCATACGTCAAGCATTAAACATCTGATGAGCTCGACTTTCATGTTGTAAGTTACTGAGAAACAGCCGAATCCTCGTTCATGCTTAGATTGATCTCCAGTCAGTTACTTCATAATATTTAGGCGAGTTTGTGTAAGGAGTTGACCGTTCTAACTTCAATTGCAATTTTATTGCATTTTCCTTTCCGTGGGAGGCCTCCCCTTCATAAATATGAACAATGACAATCGCTGCAGTTGCGGCCCAGACCTAAATAATTTTTTTTATCAATTTATTTTGTTTGTTTTTTTTTTATGTCAATTTCTTAACACACCCTCGCTAAGTTTCATAAAATTTCTTAAAATTCTAAAAATGTATATTATACAACGGGGATCCGGTTCTTAGCATGGTGTGAAACCATGTAACTAGACATAAATGAAAGTTGGGCTTTTCGGAACTTGAGTAAGACTACTTTTGTACCACTTTACATAATATAACTAACAACTAAAGGAGTTCTTGTGTTACCACAAACATATTACGCTAAATATACAGAAATATTGATGCCGAAATGATGATTTTACATTGAGTTGGAACACACTAATTGAAATGGTTGAGTCATCCATCTTCACTCATAGTCCCAAATCAGTTTGAATTGCATTTCGGATGCATTGAAACAAACTTAAAAACTATTAAATTTACGCTCAATGTGGTCGAGCCGGTCTGACCAAGATCTCCTTACCAACGGTACTGTCCCGATATCCAAATCAATTCGGATTACATTAAACCTAAAGCAATATTTTAATACTTGTATTGTAGGTACTACCAACATCGAACAAAAGTGTCAGAATGTAATGTTGTCAACTTGTTTGCAATAGTTAGCTGAATTTATACCGTGAGGTTGGCTGCACCGATCCTACTCTAGTGTTTTGACGTCACGAAGCTCCACATTTCTCTTACCCGTCAACGGGGTATTGCAAATGGTGGGCTGAGTATCAACAATTGTTGGGATTAATAGACATTTAAAACAATATGAGTGGTGTAGGTGACCTGACAGTATTGATACCCACCCCTGTAGTTGCAATAGACCCTAAATGTTAGTGCATGTTTAGAAAAGTCGTGTTAAAACCATGTTGTGCCCGTTGATTATATCTAGGTGCACCTAACTACGATCTAGATAAGTGTTAAAAATAAGAAAAAAAGCAAAAAAAAGGTAATAAAATCCTAAGTATATTTTATTTTGAAATGAAGTCAATTTATTAATGTCACGTGTTAGAACTAACGCACTTTTTTGTTAAACTTTTTCTCTTTTATTATTAAAAGATTACGATCAGTTTTTTTATCTTTAAAATCAAATTAATGAGCTTATTCTCAATTTAGAGATTCTTTAGGGATAATGGACAAGGTCGCGTTAGCGATAGGGTATTTTTGTATTTCGTTGCTTAACAAACAACACCGCTCAAGTGAAAGCGACTAACTTGACAGTGGAGAGGTAACACGGAATGATTAATTGTAATCGATTACTGGAGTACTCCGTTTGGTTAATTACCTGAAGTGTCAAACATTGTCCGCGAAACGATTTCTTCCATCGCCATTTTAGAGTAAAAACCATCAGTTTTTGACAAGAGCGGTGTGGTCTGTTAACCAATGGTTTTGTAAATGGTCGGGCGGCGGATGTGTGCGCGCGGTAGTGCGGTACGGATTACACGTTATGCTCAGCTTTACTTTAATATATTATTAATTATTTTTATTTCAATGCATTTCTTTATCATTTAGTTATTTTCAATGAATACGGTCTACCGCAGTAATATTAAAATTATCAATTACAAATTTATGTAATTCGGTTCGAACGAATTAGTTGTTATATTCGGGACATCGACAGTCTCCCTCTTTCACTGTGCTTTCTTCCTCCACTCTCCTGCGTCGCAAACATGGTCTCTTGCTGTTAACAGAGTCTAACTACACTGTGTGGGAAAATGGTTTTGGGGTAACGTTGGGGAATAGCAGGCGAAGTTTATCACACAGTTGATCCCATCGCCAGGGAACGGTATCGCGGCAGACCCATATGGAGATCATGGGATGATGTAAACTCCTTCACAGACTCGGAAATTTAGTAAGAGGGAAGAAGTTTATTGGCGAATGCTGCATAACGGCACCGTATTTTAAAGAATTTATTCCTATAACGTCACGTAAATTTACTTTGGCACTTGATGCGGAAAGAATGTACAGAAAAAGTAGTAAACATTAAGAGCCATTACAAAAAATTCGAACGCTCGAGTTTAGGTAAAAATTGGTAAGTGCGCGTGGCGATGCACACATATACAACACAAATAGTGTAGAGTGAATGTCGAGTCGGACTAAACAATCTTGATCTGTTATAATCGTCATTATAAGAAAAAGTGATTTGATTAATTAACCTTTTAACCGCCTACGTCGGAAATATCCGATTAATATTTTCGGGCCCATTTCGCCAGAGTCGTATATATACAACCAAAATACCACAGCTCGTTTAATGTATTTTTTTACTTAATTACGCTGTATTCTATCAAAAAGATGCTTATATTAGGTAAATAGTTAAATAAGTAATCATTTACAGTTTAATAAACTTTAGTCTCTTAATCAGAAGTCCTAAAAATAATGTCCAAAGTTATATGAATTACTAATATTATTTTTAGAAAATTCTATTGATGTACAACGCACATGACGGAAAAATCCGACATAAGGGACGGGACATGTGCCAAGATTTACCGATACAAAAATAAACATAAATCAAAATATTTCTCTTTATACTGACTAATCTATACTAATATTATAAAGAGGAAACCTTTGTATTTTTGTATGTTTGTATTGAATAGGCTCAAAAACTACTGGACCGATTTCAAAATTTCTTTTACCATTACTTAGAGGGATTCTTCCGAATCCGTATAGGCTATATTTTATCCCGGAAAATAGATAGGATTTTTCGTGGTAGTGAAAATTGTGGAGTAAGGCGTCGAAAAAACTGCCGTACGTTAACGATTCTCGCGAACGCTGCCTATATTTAATATAAACATTGCACCCGTGCGAAGCCGGGGTGGGTCGCTAGTTAACTATAAAACAAATACAGCAATTGTTAATAAAACATTTTTTACAAATATTTGCGAGTATTTCATTTAATTACTTTGAAATTACGTAAATTTACTTGTGAAATGTCACCAACTGAGTTGATGGCTCCCATCCCTAGCCTACATGTTCCGAAACTTACTTTGATAGTACTCCCAGCGCCACGGTCGGATAAAGACGACCGCTTCATACGTCATAAACGAGTGCCGACTTCTGGAATTTTCTATTAGTGTTGTGCTTATGCAAGTAGTTTCACATTCGTGTGTCGATAAATGTGTATTGAAATTTATCATGACCACTACGGAAGAATAAAACTAAATTGTGATTTCAGACTGTTGTATTATTTATTATACTCAAGTTTCTATACATACATGTTTTCTTTCCATTTCGAAAAACACTTTAAACACAGTTAAAAATTCTGCCACAGACTTTAACCTACGGTAAAATACGTTGACTGAAGTAGTTAGAGAAACACGGGAGTAGACCATATTGAAGTAAGAATAACCATAGACCAACAAAGATATAATAAACTACGTCATTGTAGACCAAAAGTCATGTTTTTGTTTCTTTGATACTTATTTGAACTGGTATTTCTTACTAGAGTAATGATAAATAAAACAAATACGAAAATATTTAATCAGTTTTTATTTATGTAAAACGAAATATCGACATCGAAAAATTTAAGTATTGCACTTCTCTCTTTGTTGTAGGTATTTATTTTGCGATTCACTGTGCCGGGCGCTGGGGGCACGACAATTGATATGAAGTCGGGCGGTTAAAAGGTTAAATGAATTAAGATAAAAAAATTAAACACATATATATACACGTATGTGACAACCGACTTCAACAAAATTAAACTCAAAAGTGTAAATTTCGGTGTTACTTAACTATAACTATGAAAGATTACACTTTTTGTGTCGATGATATTTATAAGAAAAAGTGTTGGTGTGTCTATGCAAAAATACAAAAAAATACGTTACACTTTTACGCATAAGTTATGACCATATTTAGTTATGATTAGTTGTGCTCGGTATTTCCTAGCTGATTACTTTGAGAGAAACATTGAAACAAGATCAAATGTTACTGTATCTTTTTAAGCCCAGACACTTGTCAAATCATAAAATATGAAAACCAGGTAGTTTAAATATTATATTAATTATACAAGTATATAACATCGCCGTGTGCTCTTACTGCTTTAATTTCTTGTTTATCAGCATTTGTCATTGTTCTTTGGCATCAGCTTTCCACATAGTTATCAGAAATAGCATCATGCGTTTTACTGTTCAGTATTAAGATTGAGTTTATATTTTTCAGTTGCTTTCAGAATAACGCTAGATACTAGTACACACTTCTTACATTTGAAGTAAAATTAGGATATGAGACCCATCTGTTTCTCTTTTTAGATAACTCAATTTGTAACCGAATTTTACACTGCATTTGCTTATATTTATTGACTCCAAAAGTACTAAAAATCTATTATTCGCCTACCATGCACTATATAATTATTCTAAAACATAAAAATAAGCATTTGAGAAATGTGAACCTTGATTACAATTTAGTATAGATACACAGTGTAATGGAATATACATACGTAAAACTGGAAAAGAGGTAATTGTGATCATCATTATGAATATCTTTTACTATGGGATCAACCTTAAAATTGCGAAAAAGAATAGACGACCTCGTTCATTTATAAGTGTGCATAACTGGACAAAATTTACTAAACAGCTGATTATTTTTCACGTTCATAATAATGAGTACAATGACCCCTTTTAAGGGTTTATGTATATTCTGTTGTACCCTGTATAACATGTTCAAAAATACCACTTTTTGACCACCTACTTTATTTTTCTGTGATTATGGCGTTTTCAATATTACCGAAATACCGGGTCCCAAACAAAAGGCACGCTGTAGAAGACCCTATTTATATAAGTAATGCTGTTTCGTATTAACTAAATTCAGAACTAAAGAAATATAGAAAGTTCAAAAAGTATTTACTGTTGAGTCCTAAACTTCCGCTAAATCGTCAAGTCTGATGTCTAATGCAACGGGTGTTTTTTTCCTATAAAATTTAAAATCAGATATAATAATTTATCGCTGAATAGACTAGAAACTTCTGAAGGGTAACTGAAAAGACACTGCTCGATGACGGCCATTCGGTTCAACACCTAAATTGAAGTAACTATATAAATAAATAGTCCAAATAAGATTTACGATTGCGTTCGAAAATTCTATTGCATCATCAAGCCCAAGGTCTAAGGCTACAGGATTAATGCGATTGCAATACAATTATAAATCTTTTTTTTTTGGGTTAAAAAGCTACAAATTGAAGTAATTTGTTCTTTCAGTTCAGCTCTGGGTGGAGGAAAGGAGTGCTAGACTTCTACTGACTAAAAACCCACCCTGTTCCATCAGCAGCCCTTAAGTTCCGGGGCCGCGGTATCTCATTATTTATTTAATCTAAAATTAAATAAAAAATAAACCCGATTTACAAAACAACACTGCAAAGAGAAAAATAACTTTATTTACGGATTTTTTTGTCAAAAATGATACTACAAAACCTCACGAAATTAAAATTATTTTTCAATTTGCAGTGTTTTTGTAATTTCCTAGTTTAAAAGCCTAAACGTCAACTTTTTACCACCTTTTGCAAAATATTTTTTTTTCCGATTCAGGGACGATAATTGTTGAGTTCTCTTGGTACTTCACAAACAGCTCCACTTCACCGTATGCAGTGTGACGGGCATAGTGTTTAAACATTTTATTCAAGTAATCGAATCGCAACCCACGAAATACTTATTATAGGTGTGCCTATAATATTTGAAGAGTTCCCTCGATTTCTCCATGATTCCATCATCAGATCCTAACTTGATGACAATGGAACTCAACTTGATGTAAACCCTTTCATATAAAAAATGAATTTTCCAAATCGGGCTAGCCATCTACTAAAACCACTACAAAAATACAGTCGAATTGAGAACCTCCTCCTTTTTTTGAAGTAGATTTAAAAACAAAACAGTAAAGAAATATGACATTTGTTAAATTGTATTTATAGTTCTACAGTACTGAACAACAGTTAGGGTTTAATTTCTTTAAAAGTGCTTCTATCTTTTATGATTATTTGTGATTTTTTCAACGGTGGTAGCCCTAAATTAGGATCACATCAAAGTATTGCTTTATATTGTATATGCAAAAATATTTAAAACAAAAAATAAACCGACTTATTTCATTCGTCGGTGTTTTTGTTTTTGTATTTTCATGTTTGGACACCGACTTCCAAAAAGTTAGTTAAAAAGTTTTTTTTTTAACGCTTTTTAGTTTGTAATTTATCAAGTTACAAAAGCCAAAATGTCAACTACTCACCTTTTACAAAATATTGCTTTTCCCGATGCAGAGCCGTTTATTTTTGAGTTCTCGTGGTACTTCACCATCAGCTCTACTTCAACATAATTATGCATTGTGACGAGCATAAAGCGCTTAACCATATTCAAATAATCGAATCGAATCCCACGAAATACTTATTATTGAGTAGTTCCGGTGGCCATCTGTGGTCTTCATCATCTGTTCCACTTCACCAAATGGTACTTTTCAAGAGCAACTGCACAAGTTACTACAAAAAATAACCAAATCGCTATAGGTGTGCTCGATTTCTTCATGATTCCATCATCAGATCCTAACGTGATGACAATGGGACCAATAAGAAAGTATACCCTTTCAAGAATAAAATATTTTTTTTAAATCGGTCCAGCCGACTTCGAGTATATATCGGGGAACATACATAAAAAATCCGACGAACTGAGAACCTCCTCCTTTTTCGTTCGGTTAAAAAAGATGTACCTTGCTTCATGTGCATTCTTTAAGGATGCAGAATTTTTGCGTTTCCCTTTTTTGACACAATGATATACACCGTGCGTGTTCTCCATAGCTAAAACAATTACGTATAAAGAACAGAAAATATTTCTTGAAAAAAAACTACGAGTATCAAAATTGAAGCGTTCTCGATACGTGCGCTCGACTGTCGCGTGTACGCGGAAAAAAATTCCACAATTCTGCTTCAGCGGGCGCTCGCACCGTACGTAATGGAGCTAGCTTGGGCAACGTAATTTATTGTAATTTAGAGCGTTTTTAAAATCATGTTATTACAAAATTACATGATTGCATTGTCATAAAAACTATTTATTTGAATTCTTCACAGTTTATTTTGACATATTGTTTTTTCGAAATTATGCCTTATTAAATGCGAATAATCGCGATAAAATTTCGCTATAGCACTTAAAAATAGACAACAGTTTTTATATTTTTCTAAATAATGCAATAAATAATCGTGAATATTGAACATTAATAGACAAATCAAGTATATGTCTTATACTATCTATATTTATTTCACCTGAATTTGTGAACATTAGTCATAGATTCCGGAATCTGAAAGTAAACTCTACGGTCATTTTTCAGTAAACTACTTTTGCGAGATTACTCACCACAAAGCGATGCAGATGTTTTAAGTAAATGATAAGCGATAAAAACCTTCATTAATAATTGATCTATTTTGGACATGTATTTTAAAATTTCAAAGTATGACGTAAGATGGTAAAGCAGGCGATTGAAAGCTTAGAAATTTGCGAGAAAACGCGAAATGGCTCTTAATAATTCTAAGACACTCATTTGGAGTGAAGATAGATAAATAACTTAGTTATAGATTGGGATACGAGGTTAACATTTTGAAATTAATTTATTAATAATTTCAGGGCAAAATTGGACTGCGATAAGAAAGAGCATTGTGAGGAGAAGGAAGAGATTAGATAAAAATAAGTTATCTTGGGTTTGTACGCCGCGGTGTAAGAGCGATGTCGGGATAAGTGCACTTTTGGTGGAGACATTCGATTTAGTTACAAAACTTTACTCTCGCTATAATAGCTCACTTATGCATTTACATCCGTCCGAATAAATGACTAATTCGTTTGCTGATCTATTCAGTATTGATTGGCGCATAATTAGTAAAAGAGGTTATATTTTTATATAAGGTATTAATTTTTTGTCAATTTCTTTGCATATTTGCTTTTTTTGTAGACCCACAAAGATATTTTCTGCATTGCGCAGGCGATTACTTTGTACAGCTTATTTTTGATAGCAAACCCATCCCTGTGTTCTTAGTGCTTGTTGAGGCAGCTTACGATTGAACAAATGTAATGGAACAAGGCTGGGGAGGGTTTTGTTTTGTTAATACTGGAATACTAACTATATTAATTCTGAAAAAAAGTGCGCGGGCAGGAATGTGATTACGTTTACTTTGTTAGTACAGAAAAATACTAATAAAATGTAAAAGTAACAAAAATAATAATAGCCTCAAGAGCCAATTATTTGACGTTTAAGACGTTTCAAATACCGCACGCAACGCCCGCGCAAAATATAATTCAACAACTTTATTTTCAAAGTTATTCCATTTTAGTTTATAATTTCGAATATTCTTACTCTTCATTATAAATAGAATTCAATGTAAATACGTCTATACGCTAGATTATAAAATTATGAATATTTAATATTAGTTTTTATTAAAAATGTATTTTTAGTTAAATATTTGTTCCTCTGTTGGGGAAAAAAATATTCGTAATGATTTAATGTTAAATAACGTTTGGTTAATATGATGATTGAGTGGCGTGTTCTCAATGTGTCTTGTACATTCAGTATTTTCCGTTTTCCATCCGTCTTGCCAGTATGTTTATTTTATAAGTACTAATTAAAATGTTTAAAAAGAAATGAATTATATCTCTTTGACAATGTGCCCTCTGTCGTAGTTCCCCAACAGAGGTGGCAACCCAGTGGATTGTTTGTCTATGCTTTACTTGTGTGATTGTAAGTCACATTCACTAGCAGTGTTCACAACAAGTGATTCCTCTGATGTGACGACTAATGAATTCTGATTAAATAATGAATTGATTAAGGCAGTATTATGGTTTGTAATACATCATGTTGTTTATTAGTTAGTTTTTAATTTATATGAAAAAAACTATTACCAGATTTCTATCAGAAGCATACCCTGCATTATCTGTGCTACTATTATATAAAACTATCATACCTATATAATCTGTTTATTAATTGTCATATTTCTTTGTCACTTCGCATCGTGACGACACAATGAAACTGACGCCACGTTGTTAAGTCAACACTTTATCACTAATCACTCCCAACATTACTTACATAATGATTATCAATTTTTCAGCTGGAGCTTACATGTTCATATAAACTAGACGTTTTTGTTATAGGAAACTGATCAGTTTCAAAACTGAAACTAATTGATATGTCGTTTTATATGGGGGTGAAAGTATAGGTAATGTTAACACGTTCACTGCGGGAGCTCAAAACCCGTTTTGAATTCGAGTGCGTTACGAGATATAATGCGCCCCGTAAAGTGCTACTACATTGTGCGTTACGGGTATAAAAGTGCCCCGTACACCCTTATTGCTTTCTTAATCTAGAACTGACTGAAATTTTACGTTTACTTTTATTTAATTTTATAGTCTGACAGATTATGAAATGAGCTATGTTACAGTCTTTTCGCCAGTAGATTTGGTAAAATTTGACGAAAATAAAATGAAAACAAATTGTTCCGGGTCTGGGAAACCCCGTACCGCACTTGAAATAATAAAATACGTGACTGTACTGCCCCGTAACGCACAGAATTAATAAAAGAAGAAATAAAAGAAATGATAAATTTCTTGAATAAAAACATTTATTTCAGCTTAGGAACTTAGGAATATCGCTCAGTGATCCACAATTGCTTGCACTCAAGTTTAATGGCTTGTATAAAGTATCATTTGACTTCGGTGAAGTGTTGAAAATCCTCCCCGAAAACGGTTTTCTTTTGGGTGTTACCTCTTCCATCTGTTGTTCACTTGCAGAAATATCACTCGAGGATCCAAAACTACTTTTATTCAAGCACGTTGGCTTCAAAAAATTTTCATCCGATCTCAACGACAATCACTCGAGGATCCAAAACTACTTTTATTCAAGCACGTTGGCTTCAAAAAATTTTCATTCGATCTCAACGACAATTCGGAACTTTGACAGAAATAGAGTTGCTGAAAATTTGCGTCCGCTTGTTTTAGCACAACATTATCCAAAATTGTGATCTTGGGTTTTTTCTTTTTTGAACAACTAGACAAAATCTCTTCATTAACCTGTTCAATGGTCACATCAACATTACGTAGTTCGTGATAGGTTTGACTAGTACTGGGACTAGTTACAATATCGAACTCATCCGTTGCTGGTCTCGGATGCCGCTGTAAAACCTTGCGGAAAATTGTTGAGGATGCAGACTGTCGTTGGGATGAACTCTGAGATGAAGGAGTTTCGTCATCCTTTTTAATATTAGACAGTTCCAACATACGTCGCGATCGCTTTAGTATCGATAATTAAACACTACGTCTTGTGCTAATAACAGCATTAATGCTAATCAGCTCACGACCCCGTACGGGAACACAATAATTTATACGGGATTTTTTGAACCCCGTATCGCACTGGAAGGTATTTTTTGCTCTCTGCTCGTAACGGGGTTTTTATGTTTTTAAAATATCAACTGTTTCTTTAATCTGCGTACATGAAAAATATATATTAATCTCTCTCATACAGTAATTAATTATAAAGATACAGCTCCCGCACCAGCGAGTACACCCTATTTTTACCGTCCGCACTGAACTACAGCAGTGTACGAGGTTGAAAAAACCCCGTAACGCAGTGAACGTGTTAAGTGGACGTTAGGACAGCTCTTGTGATAGTGAGAGCGGTCGGTCGATTTCATCCTAGTGGTCGTTGCTAGGCGTTTTGATTTTCCGTTGTTATTTTTATTTGGAACAATATGACGTCATATTGAGATGAAACCTGGGTTGTTCATTGTCTGTTTTGGAAGTTTCAGAGTTTCGTTTTGCCTTTTGAGCAGTAGATACTTACAGTAATATATAACAAAAGTACGGATGTAGTTTCGGCGGAGTGTGATCACTTGGCATCACCTCCAAGTGCTCGATTCGTGGTAGACAACGTTGAACGCAGTTTAGTGACAGTGACCTACAATTACATAAGTTTTGATGTAATTATGTATATAATCTCCTGTTTTTCAAAACTGAATCATAAAAGCAATCAAGGGTGAAAGGAAGCTGTTGTGTATGTGCAATACATACAACCTGAAAAACCTGAAAATGTAGCATTAAACTGAAATTCATATACTTATAGATCCACGGGTTTCTTTCAGTATTTTCTAAATGTCATCCTATGTATTCGTGCCTATTTTAGTTCACTGACATCCGATTTCTGTAAGGCATCAACGCAAACATTAACTAATCACCTGTTAAATCTCATGTCAAGAGCCATTTGCGTTGCTAAAAGTTATGCGACAACATTAACAGTTGAGTTAATTGATTACGGAATTGACAAGTTACTTGGACACCGGATGCTGGCAACGCAAATAAAAAATAGGGACATTTGCAACGGTAACTCGATTTAATCGTACCAACAGTTTATGAGTGCATACTTTTTTCTCTATATTGATTGAAAAATCCACAATAATTATCCATAACCTACTGAACTAACTACTACACAATGATTCCTTCTAGACACCTTTAAGAAAAAACACCTATAAATGTCAAGTAGCACTAATACTATGTATAAGTACATACGTACGTGTATAATCCTGAAAACAATAATAAAATGTGTAAATTATAAAATAGTTTTATTTTTTCCTTAGGTATGGTGAATATAAATTATATATATTTGTTGTGTATTATGATAAATATGTAAGTATTTTATTTATTTATTTATATATATACTTTTAACAAGACTTTTACTTTAAATATATTATCTACTTAGTTCATTTTTTTATGCACCTGCCGTGTTATCTCTTCACTACCCATGGTTGACTAGTAGAGAATGCCTATGGCATTAAGTCCGCCTTTGTACATTTTGTGTTGCATAGTTTTAATAAATAAATAAATAACTTCGACGACTTGATACGGCATAAGTAAGACTATGCTGGTTTAGAAAAACGAAGTATTGTATTACTTTGGCTACCATATAAGGTGTTATATTGACTGCCTCGTTGATCACGGTGTAGCAAAAGCGACTGTAGAGCACGAGGTCTCAGGTCCGATTCCCGGGTCGGACGAACGGTGAATTTATCAGTATTAGCCTGGAGTTTGGAAGTAGGTGGTGTGACACCCCCGTGCCTCGGAAAGCTTGGCTTATCGGCTATCATTTGAACATCTTTGTTGATAGTCGTTACGGCTAGTAGGAAGCCAGTGAATCGGTCTACTTAGCCTTTTCCCAACTACATATATCGACTCAGTATAAAAATAAATTTGAGTACTGTATTCAGTAGAGCATACGGTGCAAGACTGCCCCGCTTGGGCAGAGCACCGACGTGTCCTCATGGCGGCGATCGGCGGAGACCTCTCGCGCCCGGCATTGGTCGAGGCCATGCTGCGGGGCGAGACGGAGTGGGAAGCGGTCGCCTCCTGCGAAGCAGTCATGCTATCGAAGGAGGAGGCGGGCCGCGTGAGGGCGTCCGGCCACCGTATACTGTCCGACCATGGACCATGCCCGGGTCGACGGCGCGTTGTGTTCCACGCGCGCCTCAAAGAGCGTCAGCAACATGACGAGGCCCCCCCTGTAGAGGGCCGAAGCCTGCCGGGGTCGTGGGACTTATCTCATTACCATGACCCCGGAACGTATAGGGCTATTGAAGGAATACCGTGGATTTTAGTCAGTACAAGTCTGACAGTTCCTCCGGCCCTGCCCGGGGTGGGAGGACTCATCTGATGATTTTACCACGAAAAAAAAGTACTGTATTCAACAGCTTTTTAATTTTTAACCGACTTAAAAAAAAGGACGAGTTACTCAGTTTGTTGGAATCTTTTTTTATGTGTAGTCCCCGATTACTCGAGAACGGCTGGACTGATTTGGAAAATTCTTTTTTTTTTCCTTGAATGGCTTTCCTGGTAGTCCCATTGTCATGAAGTCAGAATCCTGGAGAAATCGAAGAAACGAGAAATATTATAGGCACATATACACTATAGCGATTTGGGTATTTTTTATAGTAACTTGTGCAATTGTTCTTGGCATTCACCATGTGACCACAGATGGCCACCGGAACTACTCAATAATAAGTATTTCATGGGTTGCGATGAATATGATTGTTAAGCAATTTATGCTCACAATGCATATGGTGAAGTAGAGCTGATGGTGAAATACCAGGAGAACTCCTCAACATTCAACGGCCCTACATCGAAACCAGCAATATTTTGTAAAGGTGATAAGTAGTTGACATTAAGGCTTTTGTAACTGGATAAATTACAAACCTACCCACTAAAAAATTTGAAATAACTATAAACTTTTTGACAAAAACTAAAACAACTTCCAAAAAAAAAACTAAATATAAAGTTTTTCGGTATTTTCGTTCTTGACACCGACTTACGAGATTAAGTTATTTGTCTCTTTGCAGTGTTTTTTTGGAAGTTGGTTTTGTTTATTGTTGAAAAGTTTTTATATTAGGTAGTTATTATAGCTCTGTCTTGTACTCGATTTTTTATATTTCGACAAAACATAAAAAGCCTTTATTCTTCTTGAAATTGGCAATAATAAAAATAGGTACCGAAAAAATGTACGTGCTTTGAACGCCAAGGACTTGATAAAAATCGGCCAGTGACGTGACGCGAAATTAAGTCTCAGATATTTCGTCGTTTCGGGACAAATGTCGCGGAACATTTTGCAGGCCACACTTCGGTACATATACAACGTGTAACGGAAACCCCATATCTATCCAAAAGGACTGAAGACAACATCTGGTATGGAGTCTCTATGCAAAGTTTCAGCTCAAAATAAGTGACTCACAGAATGGACCCCAAATTATTGGTTTCATATGTTTCTTGAATTCCAGTAATAACAGACGTGTCAAAACACTATGAGGGTCATCACTTTCCACGTCACTTAACGATAATTCTCTTCATTATTCTTAATTTGAAAAATTCGGTCTCTGGTATCAATGTATTGAAATTTCTAATAAGTTCCACACATGTACACATAGGATTAGAAAACCCGTGCCATATCGTTTATTATCATCCAAGAAGCCGTGCACTTGGTATGTATACCCTTTAAATTTCACGTTGTAGAAATGTCGCCCTAGGAGTTGGTGGCGATTAGCGCTGCGTACTTATTATTTATAGATATCTTATTTTAAGAGAAAAATACAAGCGAAGGAGAAGTTGGTAGATGCGGATTTTGAAACTGTCACAAACGATCGGACCTTCTATAGACCCAAACAGGACAATACTACGGAACACTGTTAGCCCGCAAATCACACTTGCCTTGACTTGCATTAAGATTTGTCCATTGGAGATTCTTATTCCTTACTTTATTTCGATAATCATATAATAATAGCACGATTTCGTTTCCCCACACTAAAGACATGTTGAGAGGCACGTTGCACACACGACTACTTACACTCTGTAACAAATGGTGCAACACTGTTGCGGAACACGTGCGCTCGCTCTCAGAGCGGGAGCAAGCAACATGTTCACGTAAATACGTCGCAAAATTGAAAATACACTCTGTGCGAAGCCCGACACTCTCTTGTCCGTGCGTTTTGTTCTTTTCAGAAAGAGTATAACTCGTATGGTCATACAAATAAAAGTAATAAAACGCCGTACTAGGCCACTGTTCCAACACTTATCAGCCCATTGTTCTAATTTTAACTATCTGCAGGTGAAAACCACAAAAAATCTACGCTTTTCTCTTAATCTCGCCAATGTAACGCTCTTCAATGGACCTGTTGTTGATCCTCCTCCTAGCCTTCGCCGCAGATGCAAGAATGTTCTGTGAAAAAACTAAGGCACCATTGGAGTTGGGCGAATGGAAGTACGACCTCAAACATATGGACTCCGCCGTTGTAGAGAATCCAGCTAATTCAATAAATGAAGGGCAAGTTTACGTGTATGAGAATTATTTTCCAAATTACACGATTAAATACATCCACGTGGACAACTTGGCTATAAAGACGTGCGGGGCAAGTGCTTCCATCAGATCCGGCGGTATCGGCTCCTCATCGGTGCTGATAGTGCTCAGTGCGCGCAACAATCAGGAAATACGATCGGTTGTCGACATCTGGGGCACTAAGAAGACTTCGAATAACGTGACAGATACAAAATCTCAAGTGAACTCCGACGAACCCAGAAATAATAAATCACTTTATTTATTCAGACATATGCGAGCCGTGAGTCACAATAGGCCAAATAAACATGATTATTAATTTATGATGTGTTGTAAAAATATTTTTTTATATCTACGTTATTGTTGTGAATACACATTTATTGACTTATCGTTTTCTCTTTGTTCGAGAATGTCGACTCTCAACTCTTCCTTGTATGATAAGGTGTTCCAATGAGCTTTCATAACGGGTGATAAGCAGGTATGTCCAAACATAGTAGAGAAATAAAATAAGTACTTATGTAGTTTTTTATAAAGTGTGTTAGGTGTTTCTAGATATTTCACTCTGGTAAATGCAATCTCAACTCAAGTTATCGAAGACTTGTGTTCATCGCACTATTGTGCGGTACAAAGAAACTGGCAGTAATCAAGATCGTCCGCGCTCCGGAAGACCAAGAGCTACGTCTACTCTAGTGAAGACAAGTTTATTGTGGTAACCATAAAACGAAATGGACACCTAACAGCCCCAGAAATTCGTATTGAAGTCAACAAATCTCGGGAAAAGCCTGTGTCAGTGTCACAGTGAAAAGACGATTGCGAGACGCCAAGTTGTTTGGTCGCGTTGCTGTTCAAAAACCTCTCCTAAAACCGCAGAATCAGAAAAACGGATGCAATGGGTCCCTAGCCCATCGAGAATTTGGAGTGACGAATCTAAATTTGAAATATTCGGTTCAAACATAAGAATTTTCGAAAGAAAAGATGATGCCACAGTGTGTAGTCCCGACTGTCAAGCATGGTGGCGGATCTGTTATGGTCTAGAGTTGTTTCTCAGGCCCTGGAACTGGAAATCTGGTCCAAATTGAAGGAATTATGAATAAGGAGCAGTATAAACAAATTTTTGAGGAAAATGCTATTCCCTCCGGGCCGAAGTTAATCGGCAAAGGATTTATTTTCCAACAAGATAATGATCCAAAGCATAGTCTAAAATTATGTAGGAACTATTTAGACAAGAAACAGACAGAAAAAGTGTTGAAAAACATGACATGGCCACCCCAAAGCCCCGATCCCTTATAGAGCTTTTGTGGGAAGACCTTGACCGAAACGTTCGGGAACAAAGTCCTTCTTCACAGCAGGCCATGTGGAATGCATTAGAGGAAAGCTGGTGGAATATCTCGGAAGAGACCATAAATAAATCAATTGCTCGCATGCTAAGGTTGGTTAAACAAGTCATAAAATGTTTTGTCCCGCAGTATATGTCTCCGTGTAACAACTGAAAGATGTACAGTGACAATGACAGCAGGGAACAACAGCTTAACGTGTTTTCAGAGGGGCATTGCAGTCTTGGTACGTAATGGTTACCCATCATCGGACGGCTCTTGGTAAGGTTTGCTTAACTTGAGAAAAGACCCGTGCGGCTTATATTACATATATATTTCTAAAATATTACCGGTGAAATCAGATTCAAAGATACTAAAATCTATACTAATATTATAAAGAGGTAAAATTTGTAAGTTTGTATGTATGGGGTAATCTCTGTAACTACCGAACCGATTTTGAAAATTCTTTCGCTTTTTTGTAGCTGCATTATCCCTGAGTGCTATAGGCTATAAATTATCTTTATATCACGCATATTAGCCGAGCTATTATAATCTTTGTCAAGCAAGTCGGGGACGGGATCCCGTGGAATATTTTCGACTTCTACGCGGGCGAAGTCGCAGGCAGAAGCTAGTATCGAATATTCTAATTTTAGTTTTTTGTTCATTTGATTTAAGTAAATGCATATTGCTTTATTTTTTCGGAATATATTGTTTCATTTAATTACCCACCCTTAAATAATTAAATTTCATGGCTAATAGTGTTGCTTCAAATAGTTATTTCATAAGAGAATTTTCAAAATATGTGAGCTCAGTGCTCATTATAGTATTTTTCAAAGTGGTTTTTCTATTCGAAACACTTCATTTAAGATAAAATGCCGCTCAGTATAAATAAATCATTTGCTAAATATTGAAAAAAAAAAATGCAGAACGTAACGTTAACTCTCAAACATATATTAGGTCGCTCAAATATTATGAAGCTTCTAATTTTGTATTTTTAGTACCTCAAATTAATGTTTGTAAGTTGCTGTTCTGTTGATTTCTCGTCACTCGCTCACACGGTAATACTATAACGTAAATTAATTATGTTTGTCACTTAAAACTTTAATTTACACTCACTCGTTTAAATACTACCCTTTTATTTATATGACGAAGTAAAAGTAAGATAGAGTTATTTTATTTTTAAATTAAACACAAATTTAACAAACGTTAAATTACTTTATTTAGTAAAGATACGTTTACAATACAGACATATATTTGTCAACTTACACACTAACTTATATCAGAGTTACAATAACAGACTTAATATATAATATACTATGTATATAATATATACTTTGTATATATCTACTTATCAAATTTGGATATCAATTAATTTTTGACTAGAGGTGGCAAAAAAATAATGTAATTTAATACAATCATCAAAAAATTTACTTTGAAGTTGTTACAATAATAACAATTATATTAATGTGAAAATATCACTATCTATCTAATTCCATGCATATGTGAAATATGATTTGGTTCAAATTTACTCAGCAATAACAATTATGTTATGTGATGTTAATATAATTTATAATCAAAATAATGTTTATCTTAATTATATTACGCAGTGTAAAACATTATTAATAATATAATATGACATTTGTGTCAACTGTTTGTGACATTCGATGCTCTATAATAATATGTCTATAATATGAATTACAAATATTTTTATGCGATACCTTCTAGTAGGTATATACCTACCATAATAAACACATCATTACAGCTTACTCTCTAAATAAAGCTACATGTTAGATGCAAATACACTTGTACACTTGTAGAGACAAAACGCCATTACATGTCGACATTTATACAAGGTTTATTAAAAACTAGGATTAATTGCATTCTCATATGTGTATATTCAAAGGGATACATGAATAATATATTGATTATAACATTTCATTCATATTTGCATTATAATAAGAGATATTCTAGTTTATCTATAGATACAAGAGATTAACAGATTTTCTACATAAATGGATACATGATTGAGAAATATCTCTAAATCGTGGACAGAAAAAGATATTACTTTTTGGGTTTTTGAATTGGCAAAATTACAGGCGGTAGTTCCATGTAACTTGACAGGTTATTAATTCGTGAGATTGTCTTTATTCAATAGTTTACTTTACTATTATTAGGGCTTAGATTTACACTCCGGTATACATAATGTATGGATACTTTAGCCTCTTCGCGAGCAATGTCTAAGATTACTATAGCAACTTCCCTTCAGACTGTAGTGGAGTCAATAGCTTCGAGCACCATGGCCTTATCGCGGTAGTGTGCGTAGTTTATTTGTCGTTTTTGATGTAAACATAGTTAACTCATTGGTAACTATACTTTGGAGACGTTTGGGTTGGAAACTCTCAGACCGTGGGGCCCTTGTGCTAATAAGAAATATATTAAATAATCGAAATAATTCGTTACCGAGGTTTTAAACATTTAAACTGAGATAATAACACTAACTAAAAATGTTATTAAGCTTTTTGGGCATTGATCCGCAGGAATCCTTTTGAGAAGCAGTATGCGCTAACTCCAGAAAAAGTAGCTTTTTTTTCTACTTGGTAAAATTATCAAATAAGTCCTCCCACTCCGGGCAGGGTGGGAGGGACTGTCAGACTTTTACTGACTAAAATCCACGGTGTTCCTTCAATAACCCTTTACATACCGGGGCCACGGTAACGGGATGAGTCCCACGACCCCGGCGGGCTTCGGCCCTCTGCAGAGGGGGCCTCGTCATGTTGCTGACGCTCTTTGAGGCGCGCGTGGAACACGACGCGCCGTCGACCCGGGCATGGTCCATGGTCGGACAGCGAGTTGCCCTTTACTCGCTGTCCGCATGCCCGCGCCTACGGTGGCCGGAGATCGTCGGCCGACGTCCGACGCCGTGGGCGTCTACCACTGCGGCTGGGCTGGAGGGAGGACGCCATCCTCTCCCTCACGCGGCCCGCCTCCTCCTTCGCAAGCATGACTGCTTCGCAGAAGGAGGCGACCGCTTCCCACTCCCTCTCGCCCCGCAGCATGGCCTCGACCAAGGCCGGGCGCGAGAGGTCTCCGCCTATTGTCGCCGTGAGGACACGTCGGTGCTCTGCCCAAGCTGGGCAGTCCTGCACCGTGTGCTCGACTGTGTCCTCAGGGCGACCCTCGCAGTGGTGACACCCAGGCGTCTCTTCCTTACCCATCAGACACAGGTACCTCCCGAAACTTCCGTGTCCGGTGAGGACCTGCGTCATGCGGTAGGTCAGGACGCCGTGACGCCGATCTAGGGGCCCTTGTGCTTAGCCTAATATTTTTAGTCTGGTTGATACTTAATGTGATCTAAGGGCTGCTTTGACCAAATGCTCCAGGGTACATCCCGCCAACGGACGAATATTTTTATACTTTATTTTAGATTAAATAGTGACTATAAACTGAGCCTAGAATCATCTCACTATCTTCCAAACTTCATCACAATGATGAGATTAAACTCACACATGTTTTTATACTCAAAAAGCGCTAGGACTTGGCGGAAATACCATGTAGACCTGTCTTAGTATGAGTCCTTTGATGGAACCGAACTGGCAGCGAATAGAGGCGAGGATAAAGTAGGTCCACAGATAATTCTGCCAAGTAGTCAGATAAAGGTGGCGATATACACGTATAAAGTCTATTGTTGGCCCAGTGTTTGGCAAGCTACGATGTGATCCTTGTCACTCAGATACTCGTGAAAAGGCTTAAGTATTTTAAGACTAGCTTGCTAGCGTGAGCTACCAGGGAGCTAGATAGGTTTCCGTTTAACAATGCCTAACCAAGTTTTATCTCATTTACCAACTTTAGTAATACAATAAAAAACGGGCTATTTACTGTATATTTATGGTCTCTAGTAATAATGTGAGTAAGTAATAATGAGAATAAAGATACACGGTAAATATCTTGTTTTAAGTACAAATACAGTTATTATTTTGCATGTTTTCATTTACATTCTTCCATTTATTAAATACCTACTTTGCTTTCTTTGGTTATATCGCTTTTGCTACATTTCAGTCAACATTTTTTTTTTCAAATGTTTTGTAAAGTCTTTGGTTTTAGGTTCCTATATCCAAACAATTCTTTATTAATAGGTCATCAAGTTGTTACACCCTGGTTTAGCCCACACTAACAAGAATGTTATTTTCAGTACTATCCCGTTCTTCGGAGCCCTGATCAGGGCACGAATTTCTACGTGGATGGTAACTTCGTCACCGCAACCTGGGCCACTGCCCAACTCCAGTATACTAGGATAGGATACACATTAATGTTACGGCAATGGTCTATTCTCATATAATACTGCTGGCGTTTATAAAATATATCTTTATTTAAATTGTTGATAATTTAGGTTGGGTAATATGTTGGGACTCTTCACTGACTGTTGATAATAATTAAAGTTATGAGCTCAACACAAAGATAATGAGAATACTTTCTAATGACAAGTAAACAATGGACCCGTAATTATGAAAACGCATTTTGTTATGTATTCAAAGTACGTGATCTGGTAGGTTGATTACGGTAATGAGTCAACCGATGCGTTCACGTTTCATATTTACTTTGACTGTTGCAATATCTGTACACGACCCGAGCGTCAAGAAATGTCTGAGAAAATTCAAGAGTGAGCCAAGCATGAAAGTACTAAGAAAGATGACGCTGGCACTTTGCCACGGCATACTACGAAGAGGAAAATACTACTCTACCAGTTGAGTTTTACTTAAAAATGCTGCCGCAGTGCTCATCATTATACAAGGATATTTACATATATTAATCCTATGTATTAATAAGATTATTTGAAATGAATCTAGTAAAAATAAAGCCATTAATGTACAGTACCCATGTTTGTGTTTTTCGAACAAACGAATTCAGGCCTATTGTCTTTAAATAGCTCAAGTTAGCGACTTATTTCACAATATGTGGAGTTACAAGTTCGATAACATAAAAGTATTATGCTTTGTGCACCCTCTAGTGATTTGAGAAATCATTGTGTTTGACACCCAACCAAGGAAGCGATTGTCTTGAGTAGTGGTAAGCGAAAGTAGTAATTTGCAGGCGTAAGTTTAGAGTCGACATCTTAGTGACTGCGGGAGTTGCAGGAATGTTGTAACGCAATACCGCGGCCACGAAACGCAAGGCCAACTGTAGGAACAGGGTGGGCTTTTAGTCAGGAGAGAAGCCTCTCGAGAGGGAGTAATCACTTCATGTTTAGAGCCCCTTCACCGAGCACCAGAAAAGGAGTAGTGCCCTAACTGAAAAAAAATATTGTTGGGTTGACAAAGAAAATCTTTAAAAAATCCGAGTTAATTAAATTTACATGTGCGTTTTCCTTCCGAGACCGATGTATAGGCTGCCTCTTTATTATCGACTGTTTCTAAGACTGCGATATTGAGTCATCGCTTTCCTTTGTCTCCGCTCGATGGCTTGCCACATACTGGATCCCTGACTATAAGCTCGGTACATAGAAATGTGCAGGTCCCAAACAACGTAAAGTAACGTAGGCCGAGCAATTATCGAGTCCTTACGTACTATTTTTTTTCCATATATCAAAAGTAACAAATATTTGTGAAATAGTGTTTACACTGACCTGAGCAGAAAAAACCCATCAGCGATAGTAGAAAAAATATTCAGAAACCAATCATAAGTGTACATACATACGCGTTTATTATTATACTATATAAAGCTAAATTACCACTCACTGACTCACTGACAGAATTGTTCTCCCAGATGGTGGATGGGGAGGTGGGTATATTTTGACAGATTCGTAAACAAGTAACTCTCAAACCTACGGGAAAAGTGCCAAACCCCCCCTTTCCCCCCCCCCCCCCCTATCGTATCTCGGAAACTACGAGACCCGTATTTTTTCTTTTTACGGATTCGTATAGAGGAGGCTCGGTAAAGTAAAAACCATTTTTCAAAGTCCCCCCTCCCCGCCCCCCTTCTCCCCCCCTTTAGGCGGATCTCGGAATCTAAGAGACTTGGAACATTTTTTTTTTCAGATTCATTTAGAGGGGCAATGCTTAAGTCGAAATACTTGTGCAACCCCCCCTCCATCACCCCCCCCCCCCCTCTTTTTTTTTTAATTTTTTTTTCACAAGCTCGCGAGGTGCTTGCACCTCGCGCAACACGCAAATACTAAACCCCTCCATCAACCCCCGCCTTTTGTTTTTTTTTTTTCACAAGCACGCGAGGTGCTTGCACCTCGCGCAACACGCAAATACTAGTACTTATATAAAACTATTTACAATTGATGTTGTGACATTGAATCTTTGTTTGCTTCACAAGCGCTATCATATTATGTTGGTACGTGAATAACTCAAGCAAAGCAGACATAACCTATGCTACTGTTTATCAGGCATGCGCATTCTGAAAGCTACGCTATGCCATCTTAGAGCGAAGATTTATTAAATTGGTCTTTAATAATAATGTATTTTGGTAGTATTTTATGGCTTGCCTCCGATGTTTTTTTCAGAAAAGTTCTCTTAGCTATACTTAATAATTACCCTTTAAGGTTCGAAGAACTTTGTATGAATTAAATAGTTAATGGTTAAACTATTATGACAGCTGTCAGGTTTACAGGCTATACTAGTATGTATAATGTGTTATTTGCTAAATTGTATTTTTAGAAGACGCGTCTTAGTAAGGGAAGTTTTTAGTGATACGAACGCTGATGTTGGTGCTCAATATTTTAAAACTGTTATATCAAAGGGATGAAATACGATGGTCTATACTCTACCGAAACCGTATGATTGAAAGGTGACTATCGCTGCTAAAAGCCAAATAGCGTTATGATTACAATAATAGATAATGATATTATAAAATAATAAATCTGTTCTACTGCTAAGGCTACCTAATTTTACTTCATTTCATTGAAATCTAAAGACTCATAAAACTTATTTTGCGAGCTATTCACATACTATATCAACTTCACCCTAAGTTATAAAGACGCCATTTTCTGTGATCAAAATCTCAACCTGATGATACAGTTTTTCTAAAACCTACGGGGTATAGGACGTATTCCGAAGCGATAAACTTATTAAATTTATAATTTTGTTATTAATATAGAATGCACGTCACGAATCATAGCATAGCTTTCTGTACGATAACAGCATAACTACCATAGAATAGGGCGCTAAATTTAACGTGCGTTAGCTAACGTTATCATTAGCAACTTTGTTTACCGACTTGTTTCTGATACTTGATATCAATTATCTCACGTGAATGAGCTAACTAGGTACTTATATTAATGAGGTAAGCGGGAGTAAAATGCTTATAATTAATAACTGATTTCTATTACTAATTAATAATATGTGGTTTATAAGGACATAACTAGGATGCTTGTGTTTTGAATGAAAAATGACTAATTGGAGATCATTGGTATCGGCGAAAACTGATCAATTGAAGATATCATCTATTGAAATAAGTTTAGATTGCATATGCATGTTATGTAAGGCAGAGTCACTATGTTAAGATTTAAATATTGTTATGGGATTTAAAGCTTGCAAACTTAAACACTAACAATTTCATTTATAAAAAATACAGTTAGCTCTAAATTGAAATTATTTGTAAAGAATTTGAATTAAGACTGTACAATAAAAAAATAACATCTGGCTAATTTTATTTTATAAATCCGTGAAAGTACAGTTTGTTGTCTAGTAGTGGCTAGTGTAATTGGCTAGTTATATAACTATCAATCGATCGATAAAACTGAAATAATTTTAAAAGCCCATAATATCTAAATTAATTAAAAGTTAGGTAGGGGGATACATAATCAGTTTAGTTATCTATATAAAGACATGGGAACTTATTGACTGTAGTTTTTTTCTGTGAGAAAACATCTGCTTAACAGTATATAAACTAAAATATGCTTAGATTTTTTTTTACCTTTGTTTTTTATTCAATATATCGCATCCACAGCAAATATGGTTTTCCTATAGACCACATAACGGTCGTAGGATTCACGGAAAGGTGAAATGGCTGACTTAAAGTAATTATTAGATTAACATTATGAGATAGTCTTCGAAAGGTTTTAATGCTTAAGTCGCCTTTTACTAATTCCATAGGATAAAAAACCTGTGATCTTAGAATAGTTCCCTGGTCAGACTGGGAACACACGTCACAATTTTTTTTTTCTGTATTTATTCATAACGGAAAGGTGTTTGTTACAAGATCATAAGTCAATTTTTTAATGAATTCGTATAGAATTTAGTACATATAAAGGTACATATAGAGATATGTTTTACCCGGAAGTACTTATGGAAGTAATAAGTACCTAATTGAATAGCTTTTGTATCGGTTCCGGATTATCCACCAAACAATCCCCAACAGACACATTTTATTTTTGGTAGGACGCAAATGGCAAAAATTTCAATATTGAAAAATGTATGATACATACTTAAACACCAGGCCTTTTTGTTTTCAAAATTATGAATTTACGTTACAAACTGAATTACAGATGAATAAGAATTCATACTCTGTGTATACATAAGCCAAGTGATTTGGTAGTCTATAAGGCGTCTCGACACCGATTTTAATATTCTGAAGCGACAGAGACGCAGTACGAATTTCATAAAAAATTTAAATGCTCCTATTGCAATGTTACTAACGCTCAAATGTTTTCATACCTTCCAAGCTGGGGTAATAAAGCCGGGGTTTCTAGACAATCCAAGTCTCAGGGCCCATTACCCTTTTCTTACATGCAAAATATTTTTTCTACCAACGTAGGTACAATCATAATAAATATTGTACTTAATTTCGTTAAAAATGCTTTCAGATTTGGAGCAACGAAATTAACAAAGCGTTATATTTAAATCTGTTTTATCTACTTGTTTCCTAAAACCGTTAAGGAAAGTAACTTTTCTCTTGGGACGCCGGAGCCCTAATAACTTCCTTAAGGGTAATCCGACACTACTTCCAACGTATCTCCTATTTATTTTGGTTTAATTGGTTCATCAGTTGATATATGAAAACGCAACAAACAAGCTGAAACTCACTTTCCTATTAATAAAATATTAGTCGATAAAAAACAGATGTTGTTGAATGTTCATTGGTCTTGATTACTGTCACTTGTGCTACACATTACTTTTGTAAACAATCTAGTTAGAACACATGCCATCAATTGTCTCAATAAATTTTGTTTAGACAATTTATCTTTTTGTACGCGACTATCAATTGTTACATGTATGATTTTGATTAAGGACTATATATATATATACATATATATTTTATTGCTAGGTTATTTTTTAAATGAAACTAGTGAAATAACGATAATTTTAAATCCATGTAATAATCTCAAATTATTTAAGAAATCCTACTTACCTAAGTGACTATACTTAAATAATTTCGTTTTGTGGATACATATCATATATATATATAACTTTATATTAAGTGTTTTCAGATTCGCGCCAAAATAGAAAAAAATAATACAAACTTTGTTTATCGTAGTTTTATACGGAAAAAAATGAAGAAAATAACATTAAAGTGATTATAAATATTTATAAAACCTCCATACCTGTTTGAAAAAGATAAGATATTATAGAAAAGATTATGTACATTATTCAAATGTAACGGTCTATTAGCGAATGAATGAGCAAACGAGGTGCAGAGTGTCAGAACAAATTATTGAATTGATAAAACGTAGTATCTAGAATTGTGCTAATAAAAAAAATGATTGAGAAGAGAAAAAGAAGCAAAGAAAATCCTATTAAAAAATACTAATATTAATGTTTCTTTAAAATATACCCTGAACAGCGATAATCACCAGAATATTCGTAGGATTGGAGATATTGAAAGCCGATTTATGATCCAACATTCAGACTCATAGTATGAAATACAAATAAAATAGAATAAGTTTTACCTATATAAGGATCAGTTGAAAACAAGCGTCAAGCAATTTGCAGCTGTCTGGCATTTTGCTAAACTTGTCCTATTTGGCTCAGCCCAGAACCACTCACAATACTGTTTTATTAAAATTAAGTGTTTTTTTTATATTGTATTTATAGTGTGCCTATCTGGGTTGAGTATATTAATTCTTTTAATATCTTTTTGTACAGGTAAAATTACATCAGGGCAGGGTTCCGGGTCAGTTCTCGAGATAACACGGAACGTAGAAGCTGCTTTACAGTTAAGACCGACAACAGCTCCATATGAACCCTAGAAAGTAACACTCGAAGTATCCGTACTATGATGTACGTCGTAGCATATGCCTTCCGCCCGAACTGACCCGAGGGATTAAGGACCGCGGTATACGTATCGTAACATCAAAAGAATTTGGTGCACTGCGCCTTATTCGAATACGAGCCTTCATTACCAGTTCATTAGTCATAAATTCCTATATCACTTATTTCAAGATATATCTGTTTGGTGACTATCTTAGCATGTAGAGATTCCTCCGTGCTTCGGAAGGCATTGTATGTTACCCAGCTTCAGGTTTGTGCAGGTCAAATAGGTGCTCGCTCAAGTACTCAGCCAGGTCACTACAGCCAGTTAGACCGTAACTCGACCGCGGCGTAGTAAATGATGATGGCATGTATCTATTTGGAATCGGGCGCAATGCACTATTTAGTCTTTGTCTAAGTTATTATTGATAAAAGGCTTTTTAACCGTCATGCAACGCATTATGTAGGCCTCAGCCATTGTTGGTTCTCTTAAGAAATATTGGTCGGAACCGTGCCACTTTTTTTTAGCAATCTACAATAATGCTCCACTTAAATAAAGTTGGAAAGCCACCACATACATATTGTCATAGAAATACTAACACAGATCGACATGGCATTCAAAATTAACCCTTATTTTCTCAAAGACGAGTTTTTTTCGAACCTGTAAGTTGAGTACTGTCTTCAGAGTCAAAACTTCCTAAGGCTGAGTTTCCTAGCGCCGCAAGATTTTCTCATTTATGCACATATTAAGGGTGTCGTATAAAGGTAACTTTCCGTCCGGTCACAATAATATATCAAAGCTTAAGCCTCAATTTGGAATCATCGACTCAAAGTCATTCGGTATAATAATGACGATCTCCAAGAATGAAAAAAAATCTGTCGTACCAAATACTGGGTGAGTGACTGAAATAGAGAGCCACCAACTAACGCTCGGTCTTACCGCCGAACAGAATCTACAGGTGACAGCCATCAGTCAGCATTTACTTGTTCTATTTAATACGATTTAGTAAAGCGTTTTACGATGTGTTTCCAAATTTTGGACAGAACGTTTTTGAAAGTCATTTTTAAGAAGATATTTTTATAATTGGTAAACTGGTAGGTTTAAAATGCTCTGGATCAGAAAGCACAGATTTTGTAAAGAGTAGCTCAGCAGTGGAACAGAATCATGAGGACGCCGATATAAACGCCAGCAGTAAACACGAGAGGCTTGAATACGGTTCGCTTTGCATATACGATAATAAAGAAAAACAGAATTCGCATCAAGCTAAGAACGAATCTCTTTGAAAGCTTGCATTCTTCGTTGGAATTTGTTAGTTCGGCGCCAAGACCCATGAAGAAATCCGGAGCTAAACCACACAATTCTGAAGCTTTAAAACATTCGCGTTTTGTTAGAATATACCGATTAAATGGCTCAATATAATATAAGTTTCTTTTTCAAACTTTGGTTTTTGTTCTAGAATAATCAAATTAAAGTGAACTTATAATCTAGTAGATAATAATTTCAGTAGTGATGCGTCAGCGACGTCCCAACGTTTCGCTTTTTCGTGCTTCGGACGGTCCCACGTAGCACTACAGGTGATGGTATTCTTTGTTCCAAGGTCCACTCGATTTTTAAACGACGAGTGGTTGTTCTAGACTTAGCCGTGGTTAGGGCCCTCAGCTGAAGGTGCAATCTCCAAATGTTCACAGAACTAAAATATACGTGCTACGTACCGACTAATCTAAGCAAATAACATAATGTTACAGTGTGTGGGTAGGCTGGGGTGGATTAATCGATGTTGTGGAACTTGAGGATGGCTCGCCCCTTGATCTCGGAGTTACCGAGCTTCCTCACGACCTCTTGCGCTTCGTCCGCTGGGAAAACGGAGTGTGGCGGGGGCTCGATCTGGGAAAAAATAACATATGTGTCATGTTTCAAGATTTAAAACACACTGCTGCAAAAGAGAAATGTCAATCTATAACTCGGATACCATTTTTCTTTCAAAAACATGGTTAAATATCTTCACCTTCTCCTTAATTTTTTATTTTTATTATAGCTTTTTAGTGTTTCTTATTTATGGACATAAGTAAATAGTACACCACGGATTACCCGCGTATTTATTTTCTCCTATTGTGTCAAATTTATCCAAAGGTTGTCTTTAAAAGATAGCTTATATCCATCTATCCTCTTTCTCCATTATTTCTATCATGTTAAGAGCATAATATTTCAAGGCCTTATTCATGGAAATTAAAGAACCGATTTTAATAAGACTTATAAGTATATAATAATAAGACTACACATACACAAGATACCCAGGACTAAATAGTTAGTTAGTACCTTTTTAGAAGAAAACCGGCCAAGCGCGTGTCGGGCCACGCGCAGTATAGGGTTCCGTAGTTTACTACAACACCAAGTACGAGTCAGATTAAATGACTGAGAGTCCCATTCCATGCTCTAACAAAACAAACTACTCTGTTTGACACAATTAAGAACTTGATCTAAATATTTTTCAATGGAATTCGTCCGAAAGCGAGTACAGTTGTATAAGTTTTTAAGCTAACATAGTCACTACTAGAACACAGTCGGTCAACTATTACTCGTATGTTTGCGAAGCCAACTTTGGTCTGATAGTTTTTCTTTTAATTTCGTTATATGAAGGTACCTACTACTACCGTGCCGTTTGAATTCCTACCTACAACCATTTAGTTGGTAGGGAGACGCACACACACACTTGTGTCTAACGTAAATTAGCACTGAAACACAAAATTGGTCACTGAATCTAAAAAATTGGTCTTTCCACACACCCATTATTTTTGAACGACCTATCCAACGATACCTCACACTAGAGGGTAGACCTATTTTTTTGTCTCGTAGTAACCTATTAAAATGTTTTCATGATTTTATTTTGCCACTTTATTAGAGTGATTAATATGTATATCCATGCCAAATTTCATCTTTGTTGTACCAATAGTTTCTGAGTTAAGCTGCGGACAGACGGACGAACTACGGAACCCTAAAAAGGGTTCAGAGGGAGATCGAGTAATAATTTACTATAGACAGAAACTTAAAAAGAGTCTCTCTTTCTGAACTGTTTCTAGCTATCTGATATCACAGATTAGCCCTGACACTGAACTTGACCGACCGCAATATTTTCAATTGCCCTCTACGAGTCCCGGCCAACTGGGCGTCATGAACGTCATCATATCAGTGGTTATCATCGGTTAAATGATAACAGGATACTGTTTCTTTTTCCTTATACATGACCACCGCTCGGGTCGATTTTCAAAGTAAAGCAACGCTTGCCTAGTCGGTCCGTGGATGCGGTGTGATACGTGATTTCAAAAAGTGAAACACCGAAGAACACGTCCCCGTAAGTTCACGAATACTAATAGCAAAATTAAAATAGCAAAAACAATGTTTGATTGTTAAATTAATAAATTTCATTTTATGAAGACTTTTCGAGGTTTAGTTATTCACGATCGCATGGCAACGTTGTTCAGTTTTTCTTGTTAGTGTACATTCGTTGTAAAGTGATTCGAGTAGGTGAAATTAGAGATTTAGTTATTCGAGATCCCATGGCTACGGCAGGTTTTTCGTGGTAGGGTGTATTCTTTGTTAATTCGTGAACTTACGGGGACGTGTTCTTCGGGGTTTCACAATTTTTAAAATCACGTATCACTCCCCCGTGGATGGTTGAACAAAATTACATTAAAATTTTAATTAAAACCTCTAAGACTAAAAAGAGTAAATACAAAATAAAATTGGCCAAGTGCGAGTCAGACTCGCCCATGAAGGGTTCCGTAGTAACTACGCCAAATAACTTTGTTTTTAATAGTGTTTGTATGAATTACAAAGTTATATTTGCGGTTTTAGAAAATATGCTGTATCTCAAAAACTTCTGACCCGTTTTCGTTCAAACCAATTTTGGTTGAAAGTTTACATTAAGATCTACAACATATTTTTTTTGAGATTTTTCACTCCATTATTATAGAAGTTAAAGGGGGACACACATTTTATATATATATATATATCTCTTTTAAACGATTAACTTTATGAAAACGTAGTTTTAGAAACCTCAATGACATTTTTAAAGACCTGTCTATAGATACCACAAACGCATAGGTTTCATGAAAAAAAATGTAATATTTTCAGTTTCAGTTCCATGTATGGGGAACCACCCTTTATTTTTTTCTTAAAATCGGAAAGCGTTTCACAGAATACATCTACCTAACAAGTTTCACATGTATAGTCCTAATAATTTCGGAATAAAATGGCTGTGACATACGGACGGACGGACGGACAGACTGACAGACAGACTTGACGAAACTATAAGGGTTCCGTTTTTTGCCATTCGGCTACGGAATCCTAAAAAACGGAGTAACATAAAATTTCTAAACAATAAAAACTTTTTTGCAAAAAATATAACCGACTTCCAAATCAAAACACTACAAAGCCAAAAATAATTTTAATTTCGGTAGTCGGTGTTATTGGTTTTGTATTTTCTTTTTTTTTCACACCGCCTTCCGAAATTAAAATTATTTTTGGCTTTGTAGTGTTTTGATTTGGAAGTCGGTTATATTTTTTGCAAAAAAGTTTTTATTTTCGTGCTTTTTAGTGGGTCAGTGAATTTTCCAAATCGGTTCGTAAATGACGGAGTTATGCGCGAACATGTAACGCAATGCAGAGTAAACGAAAAGATCATCAACGTAAATATTTTTTTTACTTTTGTTGATTTTTCAGAAACGGCTTGTCCGATTTCGATAAAATTTTCATGGGACCATTTGGGAAGTATACCCTTTCTAACAAGATAAGAATTTTTCAAATCGGTTGGCAAGTGACGGAGTTCTGCGCGGTAAACATAAAAAAAAATACAAACATCCGAATTGAGAACCTCCTCCTTTTTTAGAAGTCGGTTAAAAACAGCCTTGAACATAAAATTAGAAACAAAACAATTATTTCTTCATATTTAAATAAATAGACACATGTTTAGCGATTGTCCATTAAGGGTCAAAAAATAAATCTGCCTCAGGAATATATTTTAGAAAGTCATTTATTAAGTTAATTGCCCTGGTAGTCACTCCCAGTGTTGTTGGTTCTGTGAGCACGCCATGCAGGCGGGTAGAAGAGGAGTCTATGTTGTCGTCTTACAACGCCACGCATATACCGGTCAGGAACATACAAATTTATTGACTCTCGTAGAACGGGACTATCTATCTTATATACTAATATTAGATAATAATTAATTATATAAGGACATAGACGCCATAGTCAAGTGGTCACATGACAATGGTATTGTGCTTAATAACGAAAAAACAAAACTTTTAATTATACATTCACCATATTTAGCACTGAATGATAATCCTCAACCATTATTTACCCATTCTTTTAATTGCTTTCATAATAACCTCACTGATTGTGGCTGCAAACAGATTCAGATAGTAAAGTTTGTAACATATTTAGGTATGAAAGTCGATGAGCATTTCTCTTGGAGTGAGCATATAGATTTCTTGTGCAATAGACTCAGGGCTATACTAGGTAAATTTTACCATCTAAGTTACCGGGTTCCCACTGGTACTCTAAAAATATTATATAAGTGTTTAGTTGAGTCCATTCTGGACTATGCACTCGACTGTTATGGGCTTACTTTCAAATCCTATATTGAAAAACTTGAAAACATCCAAATTAGATTTGTAAAATTACTTGTAAATAAAAAAACCAAAAATAAATACAAAAGTGATTATTATAAACTATTTAAGCTTTGTAAAATATTACCAGTCAGTTTAAAACATAAGTACACTCTTTTAACCAATAACCATGGAAGTCGAGTGCATGATTCTGTGTTGATAAATGTAAATAATAATTATAATACCAGAGCAATGACCTCAGGTAAATATGTTGTGCCTAGAATAACCAACGTTTATGGAGACAGGACATTAAAAAAACGGATCCCATATTTACTTAACGGTTTACCCGAGGGCATTAGAGAAGAAAATAATATTAAAAAATTCAAATCTAAATTGAAAAACTATTTACTTAGCACCCTACCTTAATGTTATTATTGTATTTTTAAGTTAATTAGTTATATAATATATTTATTAATTATATACATAAGTTAAAAAATAGCTTATAAATTGATCCCACAGTCAAACTGTCTGTTCAGTTTTGTGGGACATTTTTGTAAATTATAAAATACCTTGTACCTTTTAAATAATAAAATAAATAAATAATAAATAAATAATGTGCGCATTCTCGTCTGAATTTGAGTGTGTCTAAACCCACCATTCCTGACACGAACAAAGAAGGATATAGAAAGGGATGGCATCCATATTGACGTTATTTCACGTAAAACACTCGTACTCTGCTGCATCGGCGATATAAAGGCTGATAGGTAATTTGGATGAAGAGACACAGACAGCTTATACATAAACATAATTATGCAACATACGAGTACGTTCTGTTTAAAAGTGGTTCAAAATAAATCGGAAAGTCTTGTAGGTATTATAAATAATAGAAAGTTTGTACTGCTTGGCAGTGTAGGCCTGATGAATTGGCAATCTGTCAGGGGTTTAAACACAATGCATTTAAAATGGGTGTTGCGGGAATGCTTTAACAAGATAAAGCGGCCCCGAGACGCAAAGAAAACTGAAGGAACCAGGTTTGAATTGTGTCAGTAGAAGTCTGACACTTCCTTCCACTCCACCCAGGGCGTAAGGAGACATACGATGAACTAGCTTTTGACCGCGACTTCGTTCGCGTGGGAGGTTTTCCCGCGTAAATCTCGATCCCGTGGGAATTCCGGGATAAAAACTATCCTATTTCCTTCCCAGGGTCCTATACTAGTCCCATGCCTTTCATCTAAATCGGTTCAGCGGTTTAGGCGTGAAAAGGTAACAGACAGACAGACAGAGTTACTTTCGCATTTATAATATTATTATATATATTATACGGAAGTATGGATTTCATCCCGAAGAAAAAGCGGAGGCACAAACAGAAACATACCATTTAGATATCAGTTAGTTTTGTTTTTGTTTTGTTTTCATTAGTTTTGCGGACTGATAAGCAAGTGTTTATCACCTAATATACGCTTCGGTTAATTTCTCGCGAGCATCGGATGACCTTGCACAGATAACAAAACTTCGCGAGTACTCGAAATTACTACACGCGATAATATTTAAATTTGCAAAACTGTATACCCAGTTATCTATACGATATTATAAATGCAAGAGTGTTGTCTGTCTGTTACGCTTTCACAACGAAACTATTGAACTGATTTTGACAAAATGGAGATAGCTGAGGACCCGGAAGCCAACGTAGGTTACTTTCTAGTAAGTCGTAGTTGACATTCTGGAATAACACATAGGCTACTTTTTATCCCGAAATTCCCACGGTATCGGGATTTGTGCGGGAAAACCTTCCCACGCGTACGAAGTCGTGGGCAGAAGCTAGTCAATAATAAATCAGTACTACCACGTCCATGATCTCATACGTAGATTCAACTTGTATAAGTTCACTAGCTTTCGCCAGCGACTTCGTCCGCGTGGAAAAAAATTCCCCCGATTTTGAAACATTCTTCATTAGTGCTCCGCTCCTATTGGTCTTAGCGTGATGATATATAGCCTATAGCCTTCCTCGATAAATGGGCTATCTAACACTGAAAGAATTTTTGAAATCAGACCCGTAGTTCCTGAGATTAGCGCGTTCAAGCAAACAAACAAACAAACAAACTCTTCAGCTTTATAATATTAGTATAGATAAGATTGGGACTAGTAGTCCGGATAATCGCGAATCCGTATAATTGAGATCCGAATAATCGAGTATAGGTAACGCCAAATAACTTGGCAAGAGTCGTTCAATGCGCAGAAGTCGATTTTTAGGTGTCAGCGGTTGTCAGCGGGACGCGGGGTATGACGTAGCGCCGCTCCGAGCACGCGATTGGTGCGTCAGTAGTTCTCGTTCAATTTGCTCCCAAATACACTTGCGTACACGAAAGTTGAACCCTTTGTTTTTGTTACGAGTTGTTGTTTTAAATTTATTTTTTGTTACCTTGATTACAATGCTAGGACCAAATACCGTTTTACGCAGACTATTAAAACGTCAGAATGAACAGTTAGACACTATAGTTAAGGAAGGTTGAAATTCCGAATTCGTCACTGTCTTTAGGACATCTGGAAAAAAAAGAATAAAAGGGGTAGCCGTTTTATTAACTAATTGTGACGACGAGATCATATTATTTTTAATGTTTGTTTTAATTAATTTTTTTTTCACTTTTAAATGTATTTATGTATTATATCTATTTTATTTATAATACCGAATTAACGAATGAATTCCTCTTCTTTCTTTAACATTCTTCTGAATAGATATGATTAAAAATAAATGATGGCAATAACCATAGAATAATGGCAAGCGGTAAAAGTGACCACTTTTTTCTTCCACTAAGTGCACGATGCGCGAACTTACCCCCACTACGCCAAAACCTTGCCAAGTTATTTGGCGTCATCTATAATATATACAATAAGTCAAAAATGTGCAAATTACAGCCGGCTCCAACGGTTTAACGTAGTTTCCGAGGCACAGGTGTATTTCACCGCTAACTTCCAAACTACTAGAAATTCCATACAGAAAAACAAATTAGCACTCTTTTTGACCGACCCGGTAATGTAACCCGAGACCTCGTGACCTTGCTTGCAAAATAATTGCGGATCATTGAAAATTCTCGGGCTCGATCGAATGTTAATGGACAGGATGGGTTTGTAGTTAGTAGAAATCTGACACTCACGCTCCATCCAGATTGAGAGAAGTCGGACAAAGGAACACAGGGTGGATTTTTAGTCAATAGAAGTCAGATAGACCCTTGCCCTGAAAGCCTTGAAAATCAAACAGAACACTAAAACCCAGCAAGGCCTTGAAAACAAGTAAAACAAATGAACTTACGCAAACAATTTCACCGATCTACCGGGAGAAGACACACTGTTATCGGCATGGAAACACGGGAGCGATTGCACTGGTCACATGCACCGCCGAGAATGAAACATGTACCACGATTGGAAGTTAACACTGCAATTTTATAAATTGGTCTAAATTGGCCTTGCATTGAGGGAGCGAATTGCCCCTTGTGAATCAATCAGTGCAGTGTATACCTAAGCTGGTATATATATATTGCTGCAATAGTTGTAGCTCTGTAGTCTAACGTCTGCGACCCCGTCATGTACTTGTCACCATCAGTCTGCTCTAACAAACTGCGGAATTAGGGGTAACAGATACGCTCTTCGTGCTTCTTTAATGTTCCTATGAACATATCGATCTCTTTTCTTCATGATAGCTCGCATTTGATTACCATATTACCTGATGGTGAACGATTGAAGCACGATTAACTGCCATTGAAGTAATCTAATCACTCTCGACTTAAAGACCCCGAGGTTATAGCTATCAGGAAACTCAGACGGTGAACCTTTTTTCCGTTTGATTGTGATAACCACATGTGTCGATGGCGCATCGCCGTTCGTATTGTATTCCAGTTGAACGATGGTATACCACGTTGGGGATGAAATTGTTATATTCTCAATTATTTCCTATGTTTATGTCAGAATTAAAGAGGTACGCAGAGCTTATCAGTTGCTCCTGATTCTCCGCAAGTTGTATGAGTACACTGATGGTAACATGTAGATGCAGAGTTGCTGGCGATGGACTATAAAATACTTATCTTATCCATGCTCGTCATGACGATGACGAGACGGTTGGCGTAGTGGTTGAGCGTTTAACTGCAGCGCTGCGTGTCGTGGGTTTGATTCCCGCACCAGAAAAAATGTTTGTATGGCCTTCAAATATTTGTTGATGTTTGTAAAAATGCACCGTCGACGCAGAATTTATTAGTGTGAGGCAATTTTATTATAAAAAATGGTATTTAGGTTTGAATGTCTGACTGTATGTAGTAACATCACAAGTTGTGGACTGTCCGCTCCTTTCGAATTTATTAAGAACCTAGATTCTATTTTAGTCTCGTGGAATTTCAACGTGTTGAACAAGCTATGTTCAACAAACTGAACAGGGTCGAATCCCTTTCAAGAACAGCGTCTTTGAGAGACACGTTACTACATATTATACAAAGATAAGGTAAGGTATAACCAAGGACAACCAAGTTTAATGGACTCTACATATCTTCAAAGCTATCTAATTACTTTGTTCAGATCGGATACCCTTATTGATAAACACGATGCTGTGCCGAAATTTAAAGACAAAAGTTGAAATACTTACTTCTCCATTAGCCACTAGCGTCACCAATGCCTTGAGCTGCTCTATAGAGCCATTGGGAACGATTTCTATGTTTACGTTCATTTCTTCAGCTTTTTTCGCGAACTTGGGTAGCAAGTGCTCTCCAACGTCTTCCGTGACTAGAACCACTCCACCCTGATAAAAAATAAATGTGTTCGTACGTATAAAACTAAATTATAACAGGCGCAAGGGCAGATAGATAGATAGATATACTCTTTATTGTACACCATAACGGAATTAAATAAGGACTTAAAAAAACTCGGCTTACAAAAAACTCACTTAACAATCGGCAGTCTTATCGCTAAAAGCGATCTTTTACAGACAACCTTTGGATGGATTTGACACAGCAGGAGAAAATAAATACGCGGGTAGTCCATGGCATACTCAATACACATATACATATATATACATAAAAAGAACAAAGCTGAGTTATATAAAAAATAGTAACAAATTAAAGAGAGAGATAGAGATCTTTTATCATGTTTTTGAAAGAAGGAAGGGTTTGTGCTTGTCTTACTGACACGGGAAGAGTATTCCACAGTCGTACTGCTTGAGCTGCGAACGACTTACCAAAGAAATTGGTGGAGTGACTCGGTATGTACCTCTAGCCTCAAGTTTTCCGATGACCTCAGAAATTTGGCATGTGTGTCATGGAGGAACTTAAAACGTACTTTAAGATAAGAGGGGTTTCAGGATTGAACAGAATACTGTAAAGCAGAGACAAGACGTGTAAGATCCGGCGAAGACGTATAGGAAGCCACTTGAGTTTCATACGAAATCTTCAAGCTTCAAGGCCTCTGTGCCTCGGAAAACCTTTCGTCCCGGCTGTCATCTGTTCATCTTTGACAGTCGTTACGGGTGGTCAGAAACCAGGTCCTACACCAGCAGTCTTGTCTATTGTTTTAGCCAGCTACTGTGTTTTGTGGAGGTCAGATAGGTACTCTATGTACAAACGCCAGCACATCAAGCTACAACAATCTGTCAAATTTCTTTAAAAGATTTTCAACTTTACTGTTAAAGAAATTGGGTTCAAGATTGATTGGGAAAACTTGACAGTTTCGGTTAGCTTCATGTGCTGGCGTCTGTACAACGGTAGTACTCAGCTGTATACGGTAAGATTCGAAGCCGATCCCGTAGCTGCGAAAAGGTTAAACAGATGATCTATGGCAAAAAAATTCAAGGGATGACTATTTCGTTAGTTCAACTCACCGTAGCAAGGCATTGCAACGAACGATGGAGTGATCTTGAAGTGGTTCCGAAGTTCAGCACCACATCAACGAGACCTCCACACGCGTCTGTCGTTCTCTCAATGAGCTGCTTTTCATACAGGTCTTCGTTCCATTGGACTACATTCACTCTGAATAAAATAAACAACATTTTACAGCTTAACCAAGTCGAAAAAATGGGTAAAAGAAGGTAAATTAAAACAATTTAAATATTAATCTTCTAATGTTGAAATTGGAACGTGCTCAAAGAGCTCTTCTAAAGGTTGGGTGGCGTTTACCTTACCAATTTCCTACCACCGATCTCTATGAAACGTGTGTGGTTCTCTCTGTACGTAAATTATTTATTCTTAACCTTGTATTAATCACACACTCTCAAACTCCTTACGATCCATCCCTACTTAGCTTCCAACGTCACAAACATACTGTTTGCCCCTCCATCCGCACTAAATTTCGTTCAACCCAACGAAGTTTCCCTTTCCTCAGCAGCTACGTTTACAACAAGGCTAATAAAATTTTAAACATCTATCCTATGCGCAAATCTAAATGTAAAAGAACGGTCTCAAATTGGCTCCTTAAATTAGATTATGCAGAGACTGAAAATATCCTAAATATTTTGAAATAATTTTTGATCAGAATCTTTATACACTCAACTCATATATCGCGTCTTTTCACCTTATTAATCACACACACACACTCTCGGACACCTGCAGGTACTCACACTCAATGCGTGAGGACTTACATTACGCTCACAAACACACAACACACACAAACACAAAAAGCATGCTTACTTATATATTTTTTTCTGTATCAGTTTTAATTTACCCTTAAAGCTTATAGTTATATTTGTGTTTGTAGTACCTAAATGCATTAAATTAACAATTTTTAAAGGGTGTGAGCCTGGAGGTCTGTTATACAGGTCCCGAACCCAGTAAAGACTCCAGCTCTCACTAAGGTCTATATCTTGTTGTGACTTATATGTATATTGTATACCTATGTTGTACCTTTTTGAGAGAAATAAATAAAGATTATCATTATTATTATAATGTTTGATCCTAGGGCATGCGGGCTTTCTTACGGTGTTTTCCTTTGCCATTTTGTCAGAAAAGTGATGTTATAAATTAACTAAAGTAGTTTCTCTCATTGGGTTAGAATATTACGACTACAAGTCGTAAGTCGCCTGTAATCACTGGGCCACTACTCTCGCCTAATTTATGTTTACCATAAACTTTCTTATTCTATAACAAGAAAGAATAATACATGACCTATTTGATGAACTTGAACGTTTTCTATCCTTCAGTTAGTAACAGCGACTCCAGAACACAAGTTTAAATCATGAATTGAGTCTAGTTCTTAGCTACAGACTCATAAAACCTGACTGAACTAATCCGCCTATTGTGCACTGATAATGCAAATTCAATTGTGAAGAGTGTTACAATGCTATTCAAATCTGCCGAGATGTTATTTATGTTCTTTGTAACCGTGCGAATATTTTTCTCCGTTGTCAGGGTCGTCAGTAGCCTTAGATTACCAAGTCAAAAACAATTTCTCTATTAGTGGTCGAAGTTTCAAATTTAGTTTAGTTCTGTTGTATGCAACGCGGGCTGCAGTGAAGCTATATGAAATCATATGCAATCAAACAATACGACGACCTCCTCGACCTATATTTATTACCAGATGTTATTCAATCTTCATCTGTTAGAAATACGCGAACATAAATTGATAAGCTAAACAGAATACATAAGATGTTTGTACTAAAGTTACGACACAAAGGAATATCAAAGTCGACTTACTCTTCGCATTCTTTCGCTAGGATGAATCCTTCGTCTTTGAGTGTGGCCACACAGATACTAATGCGATTGTTGTAGGAGGCATGCCTAAAGTAATGCGTGGCAATGCGTAGCGCCCACAGCGCCAAGCCACCGGTGCCCACGATTAGTACCGTCGTGCTGTCTTTCTTCGACGGCCCCTCCAAAATCCTCTTCAAACACTCCCCAGCTGTGGCCACAGTATTCATCGCTAGCAGAGCACCAGTAGGCAACATCGCCGCAACGCTCAGAGGCAGCTGATCAGGAATGGGGACCAAGCACTTAAAATCTGGCACGACAATATACTCCGCATATCCATTAGGCACACCCTCGTAGGGGTACAAAACAATCCTGGAACCTTCTTTAATTCCGTTTAGCCTTTCAGCGGCCTTGCCAATTGCGTCTACAACGCCAGCGACTTCATAGCCAGGGAACAAAGCACCGTCTCTTAGACCCATATGCGCGGGAGCGGCGTGTGTGTGGATGCCGAAGTTCTCCATTTCTCCTGAGAGGCTGCCGATGGAGGATACGGAAGAGGTACTGCATACCGAGGCTGAGCGAGTCTTGTTGGCTCTGTAGCAAGCTCCTGCGTACACCACTCGTATTCTGGCGCCGTACATGGGCACATCGGGCACGGGTACGTCGAAACTGAACACGCATTCCCTGAGGGTCGCTCCGGGGGACTCGATGGACACTTGCCTGCACAACTTATTCATTTTGATACCTATGGACAAAAAAACATGTTTAGAAATATGTGAAGATTTATTTAATCGACGGCGCTGGATACAAACGACTTACCAAACAACAAGAAAAATTGAGATGAGGTTGAAAATCGTCCTAAATTAAAGCGCACATCTAAACTCTCGAGTATGTGACAATATTATATACGCGTTGCAATTATAATTAATTCCACTCTACCGCACTGCGTATTTAAACGCGCCCGTCCGTTCGTCCCGAGACCGCACACGATTCTGTAGTAAGGAAAACTCACTATCTTTGAGTACACAAATCGATAAAGGTGATTACAAAAACATTAACAAAAGGATAATTTAGCACAACAATGAAAAGTAAAAGATGTTTACGGTGGCTTCCGTGATAAAAAATAGAATCGGAAAAAGTTTTGACTTATTGTAACTCCTAAATGAACAAGGTCAAATGCGTCATGCTTGGCGCAAATTAATGCTTTTTCTTTTTTCTTCTCTTTCTAAACTCCGCAATTTATCGTGTAGACGGTTGTCAATTACATGTAAAAAAACTTCTTTTAATTTCAATTCACGACAGATATAATACACTACGTTTTATACTATACCAGGACCAGGACTTTACTATGAAGTAGACTGACAGTTTCAGTAGAAGTAAGTTCTAAAAGTTATAAATAAAATTGAATAACGATTTTATTCGTATATAGATGTAACCATTTTTTTTAATAATATTGTGTGAAAATAAAAAAAAAGTAAAATGTGATGACGATGTCGTGGGATACACGGATACATGGATTCACTTGTACTTCTCTCTTCTCTCTTGGATTCACAGAATTTGCTTGGATAGTCCATCTTAAAGGTGGCGATCTGATTCCCTCAACTCTTCCCTGTACGAACAGTTGTCCTATAGAGTCGGTACCCCGATTCAGCAACCGTTCTCCGACCGTTGTATCCTGCCCCGAGACGTGTCAAAGTATTGCAGTATTTGCAGTATGCGCGATAGTCGGGCAAATGCTGACGTGATGTATGTCGTGATTTTTGAACCAATTTATCTTTTAAAGTACTAATACAACATAATCGCAATTTATTTGGAACGAATGTACTCCATACATAATTTAGGAAGTCGAATTTTGTAAACAAACATGTCATATTTAAAAAGATATAGGCAGCTATAGAGGGCCGTGCTGACTTAACTAAAATTGGTTTATATTTAATAATTAGCAAGTTGTCTGAGAGACCAACGCGGTACATATAGTTTTTGACTAAGGTTGTTTTGTCTTTTTTAGATATTTTCTTATTATCTTTTTTCCAGCACGGCCCCCTATCCACATCTATACATATATTATTTGTTATTACGAATTCACAATATCTGTTGCGGTACATATAACGTGTTAATAGAGTACATTCCTTGAGTTTAAGAAACTTTTTAATACGCAACGTGTAATTTAAAGGGTATATACATACCGAGAGCACGGCTTCTTTGAATGATAACAAACGATATGTCAAGGGTTTTCTAATCCTATGTCTACATGTGTAGAGCATATTAGAAATTTCAATACATTGATACCAGAGGCCGAATTTTTCAAATTAAGAAGAACGAAGAGAATTATCGTTTTATTGGCAAGTGACGTGGAAAGTGATGGTGTATTCCCGTTGTCCCCGTAGTAGGGGACAAAGGGAATTTAATAAAATAATTAAAATTACTTCCCGTTGTCCCCGTTGAGTTAAAATTAGAAGTGAGAGTGCCTTAATAGAGATAATATTGTACCTATACAAATGAAATGGAACTAAGGACTACATATAAAATTAAAAAAACATATAATATCTAAGCAATAGCTACACATGTGATTGCGACACAAGTATTTATAATTTACGAATGTATTAAAAATAATAATGAAATAAATGATAATATATAGATGTTGATTATTACCAATTCTGTAATCTAAATAAATGTGATATTATTAATAAGTATAACATCAAAGTTCTGTTTGTAGTCAATTTTATTTTAATTGTCTTTTTTTTCATTATGTTTAAACTTTAAGTTCAACCCTATTTTTGTTTTTATTATCTAAATTGTTTTTATGCAATGTTAATTCTGTGACATTATAGTTAAATAGGTATATTAATGGGGTATGTTTTTGTAAGTATAACATTTAAATACTTTGTGTTTCATTCCACCCTTTCATTTAAAACTTAATCAAAATAAATAAGGTATTTAGTAAATAAATAAAAATTTAAAGGGGACAACGATACGTGAAATCTTAACTGTCCGTTGTTGTTTATTTAGATTACAGAATTGGTAATAATCAACATCTATATTTATTATCATTTATTTCATTATTATTTTTAATTCATGCGTAAATTATAACTACTTGTGTCGCAATCAAATGTGTAGCTATTGCTTAGATATTACGTGTTTTTTAAATTTTATATGTAGTCCTTAGTTCCATTTCATTTGTATAGGTACAATATTATCTCTATTAAGGCACTCTCACTTCTAATTTTAACTCAACGGGGACAACGGGTATAATTTGAAAAGCATATATTACAAGAAATTAATGGGGACAGCGTACGGGGACAACGGGAAGTAATTTTAATTATTTTATTGAAGTCCCTTTGTCCCCTTTAACGGGGACACGGACTACGGGGACAACGGGAATACCCGATTGTGGAAGTGATGACCCTCATAGTGCTATGACACGTTTGTTATTACTGGTATTCAAGAAACATATGAAACCATTAATTTGGGGTCAATTCTGTGAGTCACTTATTTTGAGCTGAAACTTTGCATAGAGACTCCATACCAGATGTTGACTTCAGTCCTTTTGGATAGATATGGGGTTTCCGTTACACGTTGTATATATTTCAAGTTACATGGGGGCCGTGCTGAAAACGTTTGGCTGGCACGGCCCCGTTTTTCTGCATATTTCTTCAAAAGTACAGAGGTACATTGAAAAAGAAACCGGTACATATGCTCCTAGAGGCGAGTACATTGCATTGGTGCACACATGAAACGCAAATTCTGGGGGGCCTTGCTTGGCAAACGGACATGTGATGTCGAGCTCTTGAAGTTTGCATACACATGCCACATATCTTCTAATCCACAATAGATCTTATGACTGCAGCCAGGTCAAGGCAATCTCTTTCATGTCTTTATAACAATACTGATCGCCTTTTCGATATGTTTATCTCAGACGCTTGACAATTCATTTGACTGTCTGACGGTTACACAGGAAAAAATAGAATTTTTTTAAACTAAACATGGAGAGAACACGATATTACCAATGTTACATTCTACTGACGACCCTAAATAACATAGCAAGTACAATTTCTCATGCAATTTCGGGGATAGCGACTATTTTGATTTTAACTAGGTGTATCCGCGACTTCGTTTGGGTAAGAGGTTTATCCGCGTAAATCCTGATTCCGAGATAATTCCGGGATAAGAATCCTCTCCCCCTGCCATATCACCTTCTCTATCTTCTAATGAAAGTCCCATTAAAATCAATTCAAGGTACAGACAAAAAGACAGGTATAAGTACATAAAAATAAATAAAAAGAAGTTGTATTTTAGTATCGTGTGCATAACTGAAAGCGTTTGATAAAAAAGTTATTTTGAAATATAATATATAATATTCCACAACTTTCACACAACGCCATCTAGTCCCAAACTAAGCAGAGCTTGTGCTATAAGTACTAGACAACTGATAAATATACATATATATTTCTAAATACATACATATTAGTTATAGATAAATTACACCCAGAAAAAAACAAATGATTGTGCTCATCACACAAACATTTGTCCTGGGTGGAAATCGAACCCACGACCTTTGCGCATAGCAGTCAGGGCCACTGACCACTAGACATCCACTTCATTTTTTTTTGACGAGTGAGTATGTGCTGGTACGACTTTCCTAAGAGAGTAATATTAGTGACTCGAGTTTTACATGACCGTACTACAGCTTAGCCCTTTCATACAGTTCAACGAATCATAAGAAACGGTTTGGAATACTTCGCACCTTAAATTCGGATTTCAAGAAAATTTCAATTGAATACCTACGTGCTTTTACACACATAGTAAGTCTATCTCAGAACACGATAGCATATTTATTTTCATCCATTATCTAGTGATTTGTTAATGACTGAGTGTGTGATCAACACGAATCTCACAAACGAGACCAGATACGTGGAGGTACCAATACACATAATTAAAATGTACTGCGTGACAAATCTATTTATAATAACAAAACCACAAGTTATTGGCGAACATTAAGACGCCACGTCTTGTTCACAGGAAAATAACGTGATCGTAACAAGTACAAAGACAATTCCACGTAAACGACTTCAAAATATTAAATACCCTTCATTAAAGAGTAGAGGTGTTTTTGACATATTCCGGCTGACTTTTAACAATATGAAAATTTCCATGCTTGTTAATTGTTGATGGATGGAGAGGGACAGGAAGACCAAAGAAAAGATAGAAGGATTCTGTGAGGAATGATACGAAAGCAATATGAGTAAATGGTGCGGTGACGTTTGACAGGGGAAATGTTAGAATATAAAAACTTTTTTGCAAAAAATAAAACCGACTTCCATATCAAAACACTACAAAGCTAAAAATAATTTTAATTTCGGTAGTCGGTGTTATTGGTTTTGTATTTTCTTGTTTTTTTCACACCGCCTTCCGAAATTAAAATTATTTTTAGCTTTGTAGTGTTTTGATATGGAAGTCGGTTTTATTTTTTGCAAAAAAGTTTTTATTTTCGCGCTTTTTAGTGGATCAGTAAATTTTCCAAATCGATTCGTAAATGACGGAGTTATGCGCGAACAAAAAACGCAATGCAGAGTAAACGAAAAGATCATCAAGGTAAATTATTTTTTTCGACTTTTTTTGATTTTTCAGAAACGGCTCATCCGATTTCGATAAAATTTTTATGGGACCATTTGGGAAGTATACCCTTTCCAACAAAAAAAGAATTTTTCAAATCGGTTGGCAAGCGACGGAGTTATGCGTGGACAAACATAAAAAAAAAAAAAAAAAAAAAAAAAATACAAACATCCGAATTGAGAACCTCCTCCTTTTTTAGAAGTCGGTTAAAAACGTGTTGCGCCGACCGTGTTAATAAGGACTCTTGTAAATAGAATTCGTATTGATAACATTATCTCACTAGCTAATAGTCGGGTTATTAAATAATATAACAGTCAATTAGTTGATTTGACTTACTAACGATCTAACGGCTTGGTAATTTAGTTGCGGACCGGGTGTAATAGCTAGATGTGGAAAGATCGACTACATTTTTTTGTGATTTACAGTTGCGGAAAGTAGGTACATTATGTATCATTTCTTTATTTGGATTCTACTATAGTTATTTATTCAAACAATTAAAAAAAAAAGAATAATATTAACATTTACTTACTAATAATAGATAAAGTTAATGTTGTTTGTTTTACTTAAGTTCATTACCTCTTGTATGCATTTTTTATGCCATTGTTATCAAATGTTATTAACCCAAAATATATTATTTGTTCGCATTTTCGTTTTCGTGGGCGAACCTTCAAATGAAGGTCCTTTTTGGGTTAAGGTTACCTTGGTCATCATCACTAGAACATGGAGAAAGTCCCGGGACCTCTTTAAGAGACCTCCAGGACCTCCTGTGTAACCCCTGATAGGGCACGCCCTTTGGAGGAATCGGAAATCTAGAGCGGTAATTGCGGTTTTATTATCAAGTGCTTGTAGGTTTAAGATCCGAATACTAACCAACGGAAACTTTACATGTGCTGCCTGTCCGACCGTACGTCTGTCTGTCAGCTGTATCTTATAAATCGTGAAAGGTCGTGGCAAATTATAGACCAAATTAGCATCCGGATCGCTCCAGATCAAACAATGTTTCATCTGTAAGTGTCTAAAATGTCCAAACATTACCAGACCTAATAAAGGCCACTAAAAACTCTGCGAGCTTGTCTACTTACTGGGCCCAACACATATAAAGTATTCGATTTACCATCCATATAAAGAAGTGACAAATCGTCGGTTGATATTTTTAGTGTTTTTGAGAACACCACTGCCACTGCTCCAAGAGAGCCGTAGGGAAACAAGTACAGTGGCACACAAACACAAAAACCGACCGTCCTTCCGTCCTCGCCGCCGAGGCCCGCCGCGACGTCCCCGTAATAGTCCACCCCGACCCTTGCCAGAGCCAGCCCGCGACGCTGAGCCAGTAGCTTTAAATTCCCTTATTAATAATAATAATGATATGATCCAGCCTGTCCCTAGCTGCCCTCCCCTGCGACGCCCTAAGCCGAGGTCCGTACCCCACAGGGGGTGCCCTTAGCGTGTAGTCGCCTAGTTTGTAAGTTTTTTAATAAGCCCTGGCTGGAGGCTTTAATTTATTTATTAATTAAGGCAACCACAGACAAGCCCGGTTAAGCAGCCGACAACCTTAGAGGTTGACCTGCGAAAAGCCAAACACAAAAAAAAAATATATCGTTTGTTGATTTTATATTTTTTATTTTTGACAATATGGCGTCTGGTTGAATTTGTTGTGTTTTTAGGGTTCCGTAGCCGAATGGCAAAAAACGGAACCCTTATAGTTTCGATATGTCTGTCCGTCTGTCTGTCTGTCCGTCCGTCCGTATGTCACAGCCTTTTTATTCCGAAACTATTAGGACTATACATGTAAAACTTGGTGGATAGGTGTATTCTGTAAACCGCTTTCCGATTTTAAGAGAAAATTTAAAAAACATTTAAAATAAAGGGAGCTCCCCATACATGGAACTGAAACTGAAAATATTTTTTTTCATGAAACCTATACGTGTGTGGTATCTATAGACAGGTCTTTAAAAATGACATTGAGGTTTCTAAAATGACTTTTTCATAAAGTTAATCGAATAAAAGATATACGCTTCCAAAGTGGTAAAATGTGTGTGTCCCCCCTCTAACTTCTATAATAATGAAGTGAAAAATTTAAAAAACCATATGTTGTAGATCTTAATGTAAACTTTCAACCAAAATTGGTTTGAACGAGATCAAGTCGGCAGTTTTTGAGATACAGTTTATTTTCTAATACCGCAAATATAACTTTGTAATTCATACAAATACTATGAAAAACAAAGTTATTTGGCGTAGTTGTAAAAATTGTAAATAAGCTAGTTTTAAGAAATTTGTAAGGATTTCTGTTTTTTTTTTTCAATTAAATATATTAAGTATATTATATTTATTATAGTTACCACGGAACCCTTCATGGGCGAGTTCGACTCGCACTTGGCCAATTTTTTTTATTTTAATGTATCCAGTGACACTCGCGCCATCAAGACAAATACAACGACGTATCGTGTAAGAAAATCCGTTCACTGGTTTGATAGTTACGAGGGAACAAAGGAACGGACATACATACATACGCGCTAAAAACATAACCCTCCGCCTTGCTTCGCTGCAGTCGGGTAAAAATAAACGTCACTACCCTAATGGCTAAGGTGTTGGACTTGTGATCGAGAGGTCGCCGCCGCGCCGGTTCGAACCACACCCATTACATTTTTGCCGTGAACCCACTCCACACACAAGCTTATTTAGCTTAGTTGGTGGGGTTAACAAGATTGCTAGTTATGTGACAATTCACAAAAATAGAACTAGCAATGTGGGTTCAATAACCCATAAGATTTTCTGTGAAGACTACACTTACTTACAATGATATGATTTTTTTTTTTTATTCTGTCTTCATAAATATTATTAATATAATAGCGTTTGTCTGTCTGTTTTTCTTTCACATTCAGTCAGAGCAGCTGATCGTTGTGATATTTGGTATGGAGACCGTTCACTTTTTTTCCCGGGAAAATTGCCACGCAAACGAAATCGCGAACAACAGCTAGTAATCTATATACCTACGTTTCAGCTCAAGATTGAGTATACTAAGTAATCGCAGGATGACATACGTGTACAGAACAATAATATTTCCAGAAACGTCATCATCATAAGATTGCAGCAATACTATTGCAATATGCTCTCGTTCGTGGTAGTTAGGAAATCAGACTCATGTCTTGACAGGAATACAATAATAACTTTTTATGGTTCCGTAGCCGAATGACAAAATAAGAAACCCTTATAGATTCGTCATGTCTGACTGTCTGTCTTCCCATCCGTCCGTATGTCACAGCCATTTTATTCCGAAACTTACACATTTTCAAAGTGATAAAACGAGTGTCCCCACTAACTTCTATAATAATAGAGTGAAAATTCTAAAAAAAAAAAAAACTTAAAATCTTGATAAAAACTTTCAACGAAAATTTGTTTGAACGAGATAGTGAGCAGTTTTGGAGATATAGCACATTTTCTAAAACTGCAAATATAACTTAGTATTTCATACAAACACTATAGAAAATAAAGTTATTTTGCGTCGTTACTACGGAACTCTTCATAGGCGAGTCCATTTTTTTTAATATTATCGTATGCAAATAGATATTATAATTACTAGGATCAACAAACATAATCAGGACAATAATCTTGTAATTAAAATAAGTAGGTATTCAAGAACATAGAATTTCAAAAATAACTCTGAATTTAGTACAACTCTGTATTCTACGGAACGATTTTCCTTCTACGATTATCATTGTTTACAGTTTAATGAACTTATTCAATGGCGCGACGGGATTTTAAATATAGAACGCGAAACAAGGGCAATCAAGATGTACGTTATTTTTGTTTTAATCATCGTGTAGGAATTATACATTGTTGTTCTGCCGCAAGATGCACAGATTGATTGTGATAGGCAGCTATAATATGCAATAGTAATAAATTGCATGCGACAATTGGCGTCAATAGCCACCTTCCGTTTCAAATAAGGCGCGAATTGTTACGAAAATTGCTGTTACTTTTACAACAAGTACATAACCAGCTATAGGGTACAATAATATCTTTCTTATTTTATTTATTTACTATTAGCCTTAACAAACTTTTTATTGATTTATTTTGTTTTTTAGTTAGTAATTCTCTTTTCATGGTTAGTTAGTTATTTTCCTCATCGGGCTCCTAATTCCTTATGACGAGATCGCTACTCGCTGAAGATGCAGAGGTTTTGGTATCTATCGTTAAATATCCGCAAATATGTTGTGTATTGTCATCTGCTGAAGTTGTGACAAATTATGTTTACACTAGTAGTAATAAAATCTAAAAACTACCAATGCTTCCAACGCCGGAAGAAACGGAGTGAGGCAGCATCAGCGTATTACTAACCGTACTAATAATTGTATTAGAACCGTATAAATAAACTAATAGTAAAACACATTTTATTGGCAACAGTTTCATATTCATGTACGATAATGCTAGGGCTCACACCGTGAATGTCGTACGAGATTATGTTACTGAAGTCGGTATCTCCATTGTGGAATGACCAGCAAGAAGCCGGGACATGAATCCGATTGAACATCTATGGGATGAATTAAAGAGACGAATTCGTGCTAGAGATCCTGCCCCAGAAACACTTAGCCAGCGCAAAATGCAATCCAAGAGGAATGGAATGGAATGCCCCAGAAACATTTGATCGTGACTCTCATCCGATCGATGAAGAACCGTATGGAAGCAGTAATAAGAGCTCGGGGAGGGAATACAAGATATTAAATAAACGTTTCGTAGCTTTTTTTTTTCATTTACGTGTGTTGTTTTATCAATTTCCTTCATACTCCATACAGGGTAAAAGTGACTTGTTAAATAAAATACGAAACCTATGCAAAAATTTGAATTTAGAACATTAACATTAGGATTTGAAAACCTCATATTATTCACTATTAAACGACATTTGACACATATTCCTAAATATACACATTTTTCTGATAATCCTTACAAAATATAAACTTGCAAGTTGTTTCGATTTTTCTGATGAAAAGTGTATATAAGGATATAGACAGAAGTTACAATATCGCCGAATGAATAAAATCTGAAATAACACACGGTTTCCGAGAAATAGGTCACGCTAGCAATCCGTAATAGTGGAATGTAGCTACTCGGTTTATATAATCTGAACAAAAATATTTTAATAACTCGAACAAGATTTACATTAAGATTTTAGAACAACAATCTATGTAAGTTCAACTAACTTCTGCTTTTTAAGTACACTTAATGTTGAGGAAATTTCTCGAACAGGAAACATGGCATCACGTGGCAAGGAAGAATAAACACAGCAAGTACCAACTTTTCTTTTTGTTTTCGGTAGAAACCTCAAAAGGCGCCGGAAAAATTCCGGGAATAGACCAAGGAGTGTGGTATTTATACCTCATTAAAAACTCCGGTGATTACCGTTGGCACATTGAAGGGCCGTTACCTCAAACGGAACTCCGTCGGTGCAACGCATATTAGAGCACATCCCTGAGGAAACTGTAAAGGGTCCCTAAATAACTTTTTTTCGTTGGGAAAAAAATCAAATGACCCCACCCTGTTCCTTTCACAGCGTTCCTTTTGTTCCTTTTGCTGCGGTGTGTCGTTAGACCTTTCCCGCAACCCCAGTCTCTTAAAACCTAGGAATAAATTTGTATAGAGGTCCCGGAACCATCCCTAATTATCATCATTGTCAGTTCAGCCATGTTCCACTCACTGCTGATTAAATTATAGGCCTCCTTCTTTTTGTGCCATATTTTCTTGGGTGCCATAAATCTGCATCAGGTTTAACCCGCGATTTTCTTTCACTTTCTCTCGGTAACCATTCAGCGAGGGCTACTCCACCTACTCCGATTCCCGAAACCCCATCCTCGAATGCATAGTAGCATTGGCTCTCTTTTCAAAATTGTATACTCATTCACAATTCTTGTAGTACCAAGCACTTCTCTTCCATATTTATTGTGCGCACAGCCAAGTGTGTGTGGAACTCTCTGCCGGCTTCTATGTTCCCTGCCACTTATGACATTTCAGTCTTTAAAGCAAGAGTAAATAGGCAACCTCTGGGCTCGCTCGTCCCATCGTAGACCTCATCTATCGCTTACCATCATGCGAGATCGAAGTCAAGAGTGGGCTCTCCCGTAATAAAAACAAAAATTCAATCGAAAATAAATGAAAATCCACTGCTTCATTATTTAGTGGTTCTAAAACCTCTTTGATATTTGCCACCTCGACGTGAGCTGCAATTGCAGGCAGGCCGTTACCCGAACCTGCTTCAATGGGGTATTACAGACCCGTACTGTACTTGAATAGATAATAATTCTTCGAAACTACTACTAGAATTGTAGTGGGGTATTGTTTAAAAGTTTGAGCTCGCTTTTTCACTGGCATATTAATCTCTCATGGAGAAGTGGCCTGTGTCCCTACAGTGGGAACATAATAGGTTGAATTATTATGATAACCTTCCCTCATGCTCAGCTATTATACAATAATCTCCTTCTTCAGTGTAAAATTTCAAGTCATTAACTGTTTTTTAATACATTTTATTTCCGATCTAAAATCGATCTTCGTGGTTATAATGGCCTTTTGACCCACAATTTGATAGACTGGACCTGGCAATACTAATTCCAATCGACTCGAAAAGAAGAAGAGGTTGAGTCTATGGAAACTGTCACCGAAACACCAACAATATACCAATGAAAAATGTAACAAATAATAATAAATAACAACAAACTCATTTTGAAACATTCCCGTTCATTATTCTGTTTTCCAAGCTATACTTGTTGTGTCTACCGACCCCCCTTTTTACAGTTCCGTAGCCGAATGGCAAAAGACGTAAGCTTCTTCCTGACTGTCTGTCTGTATGTCACAACCAATTTATTTTGAAACTATTAGAACAACACAGCTGAAACTTGGTAGATGTATGTATTCTGGGAACCGCTTTACGATTTCTATACAAAGGGCGGAAAAATTTAGTTTCAATTCCATGAATGAAAATATATATTTTTTTTAACCGACTTCTAAAAAAGGAGGAGGTTCTCAATTCGGATGTTTGTTTGTTTTTTTTTTATGTTTGTTCGGGCATAACTCCGTCGCTTGCCAACCGAATTGAAAAATTCTTGTTTTGTTGAAAAGGGTATACTTCCCAAATGGTCCCATGAAAATTTTATCGAAATCGTACAAGCTGTTTCTGAAAAATCAACAAAAGTCTAAAAAAATATTTACGTTGATGATCTTTTCGTTTACTCTGCATTGCGTTTTTTGTTCGCGCATAACTTCGCGTCATGTACGAACCGATTTAGAAAATTCACTGACCCACTAAAAAGCGCGAAAATAAAAACTTTTTGGCAAAAAATAAAACCGACTTCCATATCAAAACACTACAAAGCCAAAAATAATTTTAATTTCGGAAGGCGGTGTGAAAAAAAAAAGAAAATACAAAACCAATAACACCGACTACCGAAATTAAAATTATTTTTGGCTTTGTAGTGTTTTGATATGGAAGTCGGTTTTATTTTTTGCCAAAAAGTTTTTCATCTTTTCTATACGTGGGGCGTGTCTATAGATAGGTCTACAAAATTACATTGAGGTTTGCAAAACCATATTTTCTCAATGAGAGTGAAAAATCTATAAAAATATAGTAATGCTGTAGATCTCAATAAACATTTTCTAAGAAAAATGATTTGAACGAGCTATTACCGTTTGCAGTTTTTTAGCACATTTTCAATAACCGGAAACATAACTTTGTGATTTATCTTTTGTCACAAACACTATGAAAAACAAAGTTACTTCTACCTGGCGAAAAATACTGCTACGGAACCCTTCACAAATCCGACTCGCACTTGGTCACTTTTTCATTTCTGACGCGCGCTTTTGCATTTGCTACGACGATGTGTGAACCAATTGTACCTACACAATTGAAGAGACTGCTACTATAAATACCGTTATTGCCTACGTCGCGTCAGTTTTAATGAAAGAAAATCATTTCAATTAATTATTAGTTAACGTAGTTGAAGGAAGTAGATTGATATGTATGATACTCGGAACCCAAAGAGAAGATGCTATTAATATCGAGACGCTTTGTATCAGTGCAGTCTATGCTTATATATATACTTTATTTATTTAGCCATTGATGTCCCACTGCTGGGCAAAGACCTCCACCAAATCCTTCCAGGTTTTCTTTTCGAAGGCCACTTCGGACTAACCAACGCAATGTGCGTCTAGGTCATCTCGCCATCTTTCCTGGGCCGGCCACGGCGGCACCATCCATTCTCAGGTACCCAGTGCGTGGATATTTTTGCCCAGCGACGATAGTCGTAGATTACTACATACCGCTTGCATTATCATGCATGCGGTTTCCGTGACCCGCCCAATCCCATTTGAGCCTGGCAGCCTTCTTACATATTTTTTTTTCTGGGCGGGAAAGTCATCGAATGACTTCTCCCGCTCTGGGTTAAGCGGAAGGGGGTGTCAGACTTCTATTGACTAAAAACCCACCCTGTTCCTGTTCAGCTGCCCTTAAGTTCTGGGGCCGCGGTATCTTGTTAGAATATTTCCACAGCCCCGGTGGGCAATGGCTTTATGAGGCCCCGTCACTGGTGCTGACAGCTCTTTGAGGCGCGCGTGGAACACGACGCGCCGCCGACCTGGGCCTGGTCGGCTCGCGTTCTCCGATGCCCGGGGCGTCTCTCGCGGCGGCTGGGGCGTGAGGAAGAGAGTTGCCTCTCCCTCGCGCATTCGGCCTCCTCTTTCGCTAGCATGACTGCTTCGCAGAAGGAGGCGACTGCATCCCATTCCGTCTCTCACCGCACCATGGTCTGAACCAAGGCTGGGCGCTGTCGCCGCCGTCGATCGCCTCCACGAGGAAACGGCGGTGCTCTGCCCAAGCAGGGCACACCTCCACTGTATGATCCACTGTGTCCTCCGGATGGTCCTCATAATGATGACACCCGGGCGTATTCTCCCGCTGTATTCGAAACGGGTACCTCCCGAAACAGCCATGTCTAGTCAGTACCTGCGTCAGGCGGAAGGTAAGAACGCCGTGGCGTCTCTCTAACCACTCCTTGGTTGTGAAAACCGCGTTTTCCATGCCGCCGTGAGATCGTGCCGGAGCTCTGTTCGCCGGGCCGCGATTTGCCGCGGCAGCGGAGTTTCACTCCGGCTTAACACCTCCGCGCGCCAATTGTGCGTGCGCGCGAGGGCTACTGCCTCCAGATCCCATGGCAGCAATCCGGCAAGGAGGCTCGCCGCCTCACCGGAGATCGTGCGGTATCCCCAGATCATCCGAATGACCATGACCCTCTGGAATGCGACCAACTGGCGAGCTGGTCGCCGCTGTAGATAGGCCATGGACCCCACGATCCCCGCGTAGAGCCTCCGGCAGGAGAGGCATTGGCAGCCTTTTTACCTACGTCGATTATATCTGTGATGGAGCGCAGCGTGGTATTCCGTATTCTATCTGATCTTTTTACACCCAGAATTCTGCGCTCCTTTGCATTCTGGGTGTAAAAAGATGCTAATATTAAAAGTATGTTTGTTGAAACGCGCTAATCTTCGAAAGTACGGGGTGGATTTGGAAGAAATTTGGTAAGGAAGTAGCTTGAAGCTTGAGGCTGGTTATATGCTTTTTTCCGGACTGCAAAAAAGAGTTACATTTTTATCGTGATCACCAAAGGGAGCGAAGCCCAGTGCGACTACTTATTCATCTACATATACATATATTAATACGTGAAGCTTAGAACTTTGTACCACTTTTTACAAAAAAGTATGCAGACGGAAGTGAATGGGCACAATTAATGTTTACATGGAGAAAGAGTGCAGAAAGGTCATCTTATCTTATCTTACTTCTTCTTATATTATTTTACTTCTTACTATCTTATTAATATCTTACTTCCTACTGTATCTTATCTTACTCTTACTAATATTATAAATGCTCAAGTTTGTGAGGATGGATGGATGTTTGTTACTCTTTCACGCAAAAACTACCGAATGGATCTGAATGAAATTTGGTAAGTAGATAGTTGACATTCGGGAATAACACATAGGCTAATTTTTATCCCGAAATTCCCACGGAATCGAGATTTACGCGGGAAAACGCTCCGAAGCAATCGAAGTCGCGGGCACAAGCTAGTATTTTTAACCGACTTCTGAAAAAGGAGGAGGTTCTCAATTCGGATGTTTGTTTGTTTTTATTTTTATTTTTTTTATATTTGTTCGGGCATAGCTCCGTCGCTCGCCAACCGATTTGAAAAATTATTTTTTTGTTGGAAAGGGTATACTTCCCAAATGGTCCCATGAAAATTTTATCGACATCGAACAAGCCGTTTCTGAAAAATCAACAAAAGTCTAAAAAAAATATTTACATTGATGATCTTTTCGTTTACTCTATATTGTGTTTTTTGTTCGCGCGTTTTTAGTTTTTTGTAGTTGATATTTTGGCTTTTATAACAAGAATAATTACAAATTGACCCACTAAAAAGCGCGAAAATAAAAACTTTTTTGCAAAAAAATAAAACCGACTTCCATATCAAAACACTACAAAGCCAAAAATAATTTTAATTTCGGAAGGCGGTGTGAAAAAAAAGAAAATACAAAACCAATAACACCGACTACCGAAATTAAAATTATTTTTGGCTTTGTAGTGTTTTGATATGGAAGTCGGTTTTATTTTTTTGCAAAAAAGTTTTTATTATAATAATGTTTAAACGTTAAGGAACAGGCTCTTCATTCATTCATTGTCTGCTTGTGCGTCGGCACGTTGTATGACAATATTGGCAGTAATTGTACCTCAGTCATTTTTCGAGTTGTTTAGTATTAAAAATTCGTGCACTCGGACCGACTGAGTGCTCATAAATATTTTGAAGAGTGAGCGAGATTCAAGGGCTGGCTTTAACCTTGTTTAATAATGACCGATATTTGTCATAATACTTGCGAGACGCAACTTCAGCTCGAACGAATTCTCTTGCCCCATTTCATTAAGCATTGGGTTAACCAAATATCAGATAATCACATTAGGGATTTCACATGTGTATTTTATTATTCGAGCGGAGATTATATTTAATCCGCATTATCTTATTAACAGGCGACGACCGTTCTCACTCTCATCCCATAGTTTATTCTTAATATTTTTTGATTCTGAGATAATAAAAACCGTAATTGTAAATTGACGACACAGTTGGCGCAGTGCTTGAGCGACTAGCTGCTGCGCTGCGTATTGCGGGTTCAATTCTCACACCGGAACAAATGTTTGTATGACTTGAAATAGTTGTTCCGAGTCTAGGATTTTGTATAAATCCACACACAATGCAGAAGAAATTCCTAGTGTGGGTGATTTGACGATAAGTCGAAGACCCAGCGGCCCCGACTTGATCTAGCTAGAATCTACCTAGAGCTCAGGTTTGAGATGTGACGTCACAAGTTATCTATTCGTCTGACGATATTTTCGTCATATCTCTCTTAAACTTGAGATTTTACATTTTAAACATATTATATCGGCAGCATTATAGAAGCTGCTATTGAGTATTTCTGGCCTACTAGTTTTTTAATATTCTTGAACCTGAACTATTCTTGAACCTAAGACAATGCTGGAAGCCTGGCCTTGGAAAGTTTTGACCGATTAACTGTCGAGCTGCTTCTGGATCATTTTATGTTATGCTCATCTCGGGACAGCGGCGGTCACAATAAATCATGTTCCCGCCTGCTCTTATCTGACCTACGAGGAGGTGAACGCGTGTTTTCAACTGTTCACAATACAAGCATTTAATACAACTGATTAGGTCTTCTATTTGGTACTAGGTAGCTGCGCTCGCGATTTCGCCTGGAAGCCAGTCTGCCCTACACTAACTAAAAAGCCGCTAACACCAAAAAGTACTTTTCGACTAAACGTAAAAATAAGTTTTCTACAAAACTACGCTAGCTAGGACGATGGTTGTAAATTATTTTTGTGGCCATAGTTTCTGTGCACAACATATAACGATTGTTTATTGTAAATATTAATTAATTTTTAGTATTGTATTATATTTTAGTATTGCGTGTATAGTTTTGTGGTTTAGTCGCTTTTTGACTAAGGAAGTGACAAAAATTATGTGGTTTAACTGCTCAGCAAATTTGCTGTATCTCGAAAAGTATCAATCATAGGAAAATTATTCTTAGACCAGAAGATGGAGAATCGAAAGTAGTTTAAGGATCAACGAATTAGGAATCATATTAAGGATACATTACAAAGTGAAAAATGACCTTTTGTGGCTTAACGGCCTTTTAGTTAGTGTAGGGCAGCAGTATAACCTACGCAGTTTTCGCGCGTCAATTCAAACCCCATGGGATCAAAGTGGTAGTAAGTAGGAGAGTAATAATAAAGGTGGAAGTCCCATTCAAAACGGTTCCGCCTTTTCAGTAATTAGCGCGGACATACAGAAAGACGGACAAAAATAAAGTTTGTTTGTATTTTAGTTTCGTGTTAATAACGACAACATATAAGCATTTGAGTAAACACAGCTATTTTGAAATCGCAGACAGACACTTAAATTTTATATTTATTCAAGATTCAAGACATTTATTTGTTGTTATGTATAGAGAGAGAGAGCAAAAGCTTTGGATACCTTTTACAAAAATTATGTAGGGGAATATGAAATTTGGCACAGTTAAAGTCTATTTGGAGAAGGAGTGCAGAAAGGTAATTGTTTTTTTTAGATTTCGGCCACTGGACGACCTCTAGTTACGAGTAAAATAGATATCTTTCGATGGTGCTCATTACCAAACGGAATCTTAATTACTACTTTTAATTTATCCGCTTCTTTTGTCAAGTCTATAATACCACTTGTTTTAACTTGTGTACTAGTGATGGACCAATACGTCTTTTCGTCCAAAGGGAAGATTAGTCGGATGAGGTCGGGTCGGCGTCTTTTTCGTGTAGTCGACCCATCTCAGTTAATATAATTGACTATCCTTTATTATGTTACGCCATATAAGTTACAGAAAAGATTTAACATAATGACTGATTTCGGATTTATTCATAAAAACGTAATATTCTTTTACTAATTAAGAAAATATTATTTGCCTATTGTGTCTCAATCTCAAACGTGTACTAGAAATGTATTGCACAGAATGAGATAGTAGAAAGGGGGCAATCTCCGGAACTAATGATCCGATTCAGTTTTTGTTTTCATATGGTAGTAAGGTGCATTATTGGCGAGTGATATAGGCGATAAATTATTTCGAAATACATGAGGGCAAAGTCGCGGGCGAAGTGTAAAGACGGAAGTTTGTGAGAATGGACGAATGTTTGTTACTCTTTTACACAAAAACGACTAAACGGTTCGGAATGAAATTAAGCATGTAGATAGCTGAAATACTGGAATAACGCATAGACTTTATCGAGATTTACGCGGGAAAAACATCTCACGCGAACGAAGTCGCGGGCTCATCTAATATAACCATAAAGGAATGGATATAACAAAGCGTTTTTTTTTTAGATCTGGGGCGTTTTTTTTAAGGAGCCTCCAAAGAGTACTTAACTATCAACTAGCAATCTGAACAAAATGCATTTTGCGACAACTGTAGGTATAGGTACAACGAAAATACCTAAGTATATTTTTTGGGACAGTAAACAATTTATCGCTATAAAATGGAATATTAAGTTCACGGTATAAGACGTACCTACTATCTAACATTCAATTATCATTTAGAGCTTTGCGTAAAAGTAAAAGACTTCACTTTTACTGTAAATATGTTTCATATTTTTTATAATAGAAATAATTGTTAAGTAAAATAAATATGGGAGTAGATCTAGGTAAGTGAGATTATGTAATGAAGTACAAAACACCAGAGGAAAAAATGCAACTAGACGAAAACACATACAGGCTTTTGTTTGTTTTGACGAACTACATTCCTTTGTTTTTTTAACAAAAGAAAATTATGCGATTTTCTTGTAGGTGATTGTCAACTCGTACATAAAAGCAACATATCACAGATTTAGGACTCACCTTTAAATACTAAAACACAAAGATCGGCCTATTTAATCGTTGATTTTATTTATTCATGTGTTATTTCGCACTGTGTGCTGTTTTAAATATTACATCTGTAAAGCGACAAGCGCCCACATCAATACTAAAGTCCACTTTGAAAATCTATGTCTCTAAAAATAATGAGTGAGCGAGAGGGGCTGATAACGACAATCGGGTGTTTTGAATATAATAGTAAACAAGGGCAGGACAATGAACGCAATCACTCCGCAGTCAAGTGCACTAAACACCGCGAAATTATATAAACACATCACTATGACCTTCCCTTACACTGAAGGTCACAAAAAAAATAAAAATCCCAATGAGGACAGGTTAACACACTAAAAATAAATTACTGTCAATTTTTTAGAGCGTCGCTGAGAATCCGCGCAAGCAGTTACATAAATAAGGCGTTTTATTGTAATTTACGTCAACATTTGAATTTGTTAATGAATAATGAAACCAATCTTACAGACAAATATGAACAAGACTCTTACCTGATATGTTGATCAATGAACACTTTAAAATTGTTTCAGTCGCTTTCCGTGCTTAAATTTTAAAATTCACGTTTTTATTTACAAGGACAAAAAGACACAGACATGACGTCACTGACGTTTTTATATTACGATTCGTTTCTTAAAAAAAAAAAACATTATCTTCATTCTTGTACCCCGTGCATGCTTAATGCTTTGTTGTAATCGCTGTGATAACGAGTTTTCAAGAGGAGAATTTTGCGTAGACTGAAACGTCTTACAATTATTTAAAGCGTGCAACACCGCGTCGGCATACGTTCAAAAACGTACATATTGCTGACAGCAAAACTTATTGAAAAAAATTACCGAAAGTATCTGAAGTACACAATATGTATAAATTACTATTGGCACCAACTTGCCACTTCCCAAAATCAAGAAAAAAGAACTAGAGAATTCACTCTCATACATATTATATAAGCTGTCTTCATTATGTTCTCAAAAATATCACATGAAGTCACTATGAACTCGAAACTTCGTAAGTTCAAACTGGATTTAAGAAATAAAATTATATTTATAAGGCTTTTTTAATCTGGCAACACAGATCGGCGTGGGTTTCGATGATTATTTGTTAGCGTGGGTAGATTGTTTTAATTATTTACTCGGAATTATATCAAAAAGTGCAATAATACCGCCGTAACAAAAAACATAATCCGCAGTATGGGTAAGTTGATTATGTACTATCATTAATTTACAGCTGGCGATGTTTCTTTTGTTATTGATTGATGTCATCTTCGGGGTGGTCTATCGGTGCGAAGCTTTATTTTTTTACGCCTTTGATTATTTGTGCGGGCGCAAATGTGTTTGAGCAAAATAGTGACAAATTGGGTGTTAAGAAGCAAAGCGATGGTTAATAAACTTAATGATTGTTTGAAGTTTAACGTATCTATTGTGCAAATTGACGTTTTGCGTTGAGATGATTGTTATTGTACGGGAGCGATGTAGTACGAATCACTCGGTTTGCACTTACTACGGGCTGTGCACCGTGACATGATCGTCTTAAACATGTTTAAGATCTTAGGAATTACCTTTGAAATTGAAAAAAAGTATGCAAGCTAAATATTGGTTACACTTTGCTCTCAGTGAGTACATACATAGATATGACGATAATGTTTCATTGACGTTTGGATATTCATTAACAAAACAAAACCAGAAACCACTGTTTAAAACAAATGCGCATCTCAATTCATACTTGTAAAGGTACTATGAGCTAGCAAAGAGAGAGAGCAATAAAGTTTGAATTTAGCAACTGTTAGATTTTTGTTGCAATAACTTTGTAAACTTTTAGTTTATTTACTGACCAATATTATGTAGCCTGTCATAGAACTCTGAAGTGAAAATTTGGGGTTCATAGGAGACAAATTGGTAGTTTCTCATTTATGCAAGATGTCATTATGTTGTTAAATCGATTTGAAGTGATGGTGTTTAGGGACTGCGGTATCTCATTCTTTTATTGTACACTGATATGGAAACTTTGCTACTGTGTTTGGGTAGGCAGGACTGCACGGTCCTTGATGGCTTTTCACAGATCCAGTAGCAAATAAACTTATTGTCTGAAATTTATGCATATAGTTCTGCCCTATACTAACTATAAAGCTGCTATCCCCAAAATGTACTTTTCTAGTAAACATTAAAGTAAGTGGGAAATAATTTTTCTACAAAACTATGCTGCCTAGGATGATGGTTGTAAGTAGTTTTGTGGGCACAGTTTCTGTGCACTATATATGATGTTTTTTATTTGTAAATTATAATTATATTTTATAAATATTATTGTGGTTTAGCACTTTTTAGGTAAGGAAGTAATGAAAATTATGTGGCTTAACTGCTCAGCAATTTTATGTATCTCAAAAAGTATTAATTGTAGCAAAATTATTCTTAGACCAAAAGACAGAGAATCAAAAGTAGTTCAAAGTTAAATTAAAGTGTGAATGAAATGAATGTCTGTGGTGTACAGCCTTTTAGTTAGTCCAGAGCAGAATTATATTCCTAACATCAAGTAAAATTCTGCTTGTTTATTTTGACACACTTACAATCCTTGCTCCTATTATGTATTTATATATAATAAGTAAAAATAAAAAAACATAAACATCAACCTTTTTGGTCAGTTTAAACCAGATGAAGCTGGTGTTTCCTTGCTGACTAAGAAGAAAAACTCAGAGGTTTGAAGTCTTTTTAAAGTCTGTAACGACTCCCAGCCACAGACACCGTAGGCCCATGCCTACGGTGTCTGTGGCTGGGAGTACCCATTGCCCGCAGCCCACAGGCCCATGCCTGTGGGCTGCGGGCAATGGGTAGCTCGCCGCCCGACTGAAACCAGGCCCGTGTAGACGGCGCTTGCTGTTCCACGCGCGCCTCAAAGAGTGTCAGCAAAATTGTCGGGGCCCACGGGGGCCGTTGCCTGCCGGAGTTGCGGAATAGTTTTAAAGAGTTACCGCGGCCTCGGTACACGAAGGGCATATGATGGAACACGGATGGGTTTTAGTCAGTAAAAGTCTGACACACCCTCCCGCTTCACCCAGATTGGGTAGCAGTTATTGGATGATTTCCCATCCTTAAAAAAAAGGGTTACATACCCCAAATGGCTAAAATAGAACACTTATACAGCCATTTTATACTGAAAATATTAGGACTACATAGTTGGAACTTGATAGGTAGTTACGATTTTATACGAAAAAAAAAATTAAGTATGGTTCCCCATACATGGAACTAAATTTGAGGTGTCTCAGGAATCTCAATGTTTTTTTAAAGACCTGTCTTTAAACAAACATTGAGATTCCTAAAACCATTCTGTCACAAAGTTGTCAATCTTTTAATGATAAATACTTCAAAAGTGGTAAAATGTGCCCTTTAACTTCTAAACTAATAGAGTGAAAAGCTAATATATATATATATATATATGCTGTAGATCTCAATGTAAACTTTCAACGAAAATTGGTTTGAACGAGATACAGTCAGTTGTGTTAGCACATTTTTAGAAACCGCAAATATAATTTTGATATTTTACTAACACTATGAAAAACAAAGTTTTTTTGCGTAATTACTACGGGACCCTTCTTGGGCGAGACTGACCCACACTTTAAAAAAAAAAAAATATTTACATTATAAATTTTAAATAATTAACTACCAACTAAATTACAACAGTAATTTATTTATTTAATTTGGCTCTTCAACAATCAATACACAGTTACACATACAATTTTACATTTTAGACTTATATCTAAGTGTCCCATCAGATTCGAATTCATTTATTTTTGTAAAACATAGGTACATTATAAGTTGTTATTTGGTACATTGAGAGTTCTATGCTTTGCCTCTAGGGTGTACCAAAGTAGTCATACATGCATATCAAGTCATAAAATCAAAAAAATTACATATATATGAACCACAATACACAAGTAAATACATTAGATCATCGCATTTAGAATTTTTAATTACACTGAGCAACAACAACAAAATTTGATAACTAAGTGGGTACATTAAATTAAGTGTAGCATGAAAAAGTAAAATAAAAAAAACTGGCCAAGTGCGAGTCAGACTCGCCCATGAAGGGTTCCGTAGTAACTATAATAATATAATATAATATGTATATTTATTTGACGAATAAAAAAAAACCTTAAAAATTTCTTAAAACTAGTTTATTTACATTTTTACAACTACGCTAAATAACTTTGTTTTTCATAGTATTTGTATGAATTACAAAGTTATATTTGCGGTTTTATAAAATAGGCTGTATCTCAAAAACTGCTGACCCGATTTCGTTCATACCAATTTTGGTTGAAAGTTTACATTAAGATATATAGACATATATTTTTTTTAGATTTTTCACTCCATTATTTTAGAAGTTAGAGGGGGGACACACATTTTACCACTTTGGAAGCTTATATCTTTTAAACGATTGACTTTATGAAAAAGTGGTTTTAGAAACCCTTATATCATTTTAAAGGCCTGTCTATAGATACCACACACGCATAGGTTTCATGAAAAAAAATATTTTCAGTTCTAGTTCCATGTATGGGGACCCCTTTATTTTAAATATTTTTTATTATTTTTTCTGATAATCGGAAAGCGGTTTACAGAATACATCTACCTACTAAGTTTCACATGTATAGTCTTAATAGTTTCGGAATAAAATGGCTGTGACATACGGACGGACGGACGGACAGACAGACAGACGGACAGACATATCGAAACTATAAGGGTTCCGTTTTTTGCCATTCGGCTACGGAGCCCTAAAAACACAGATATTATAATAAAATGAAAATTGTCAAGCACTTACCTACTTATTAATAATATGCCTGGACTAGTTTTTAGGATTCCGTAGCCGACTGGCAAAAAACGGAACCCTTATAGTTTTGTCATGTCTGTCTGTCTGTCTGTCTGTCTGTCTGTCTGTCTGTCTGTCCGTCCGTCCGTCCGTATGTCACAGCCATTTTATTCCGAAACTATCAAGACTACACATGTGAAACTTGGTAGGTAGATGTATTCTGTGACACGCTTTTCGATTTTTAGACAAAAATAAGGGGGGCTCCCCATACATGGAATTGAAACAAAAATATTTTTTTCAACAAACCTATACATGTGTGGTATCTATAGATAGATAGGTTTCTAAAAGTGACATTGGTTTCAACCACTTTTCTGAAAGTTGATCGTTTAAAATATATACGTTTCCAAAGTGGTAAAATGAGTGTTTCCGCCCCCTCTAACTTTTATAATAATGGAGTGAAAAATCTAAAAAAAAAACATATGCTATAGATCTTAATGAAAACTTTCAACGAAAATTGGTTTGAACGAGGTCGGGTCAGCAGTTTTTGAGATAAGGCACATTTTCTATTACCGCAAATATAACTTGTTATTTTTACTTTTTTTATGTTATATTTTTTTTATGTAAACAGTATGAAACACAAAATTATTTGGCGTAGTTACTACGGAACCCTTCATAGGCGAGTCTGATTCGCACTTGGCCAATTTTTTTAAGAAAATTCAAATCAGGTCAAACCAAGGTCAAACATATATTTTACGATTATGGTACGATTTGAGTTTTTTGTTCTCATATTACAGTGATAAGTGAGATGCCATAAGAACCTTTTTATGTAGTTGTTCAATACGCTTAATGTGTACTTCATATTTAGGGGACCAGACAACACTACATTACTTCTGACTAGCGAATTGTAACAAACTTTTTTCGTTTTGATATTTTTGAATGTTGCACTCCCTCAAGACAAAAACAAATATTTTTTTTTTGTTTATAATAATAATTTTGTCGGTATGTTCTGTGGAAACTTAGTTTTTTACAAATTGTACGCCCGGATCGAATATATTCCACTTCTTTTATGATGTGGACACAAAGTTTTTGTTAATAAATATGCGCTGTAGGAGACTATTTTCTGAGATCGGGTTTTGAAGTCTGACTGACATGGTGGCTTTCTCGTACGCTTCTTCATTCTAAGGTCAATCTGGTACCGTCGGATGTGCTGCAGTATTATAAAAACTTAAAAAATATAACACAATATACACTACAAATACCTAAAAATTAGACTCATAGGAAAATCGTATTATAAATAAAATTAGATTGTTTAATTTTGGAAAACTTAAAATAACATATTTATTATACACTAGTACTCACGCGGGGCTTCGCTCGCGTGGATTCTATCATGGTAAAAACATAACTCTCCTTTTTTGCAGTCGCGTAAAAAGTAGTCTATAACCTTCCTCAAGCTTCAAGCTACTTCCATACCAAATTGCATCCAAATCCACCCAGTACTTTCGAAGATTAGCGCGTTCAAGCAAACAAACAAACAAACTTTTCCGCTTTATAATATTAGTTAGTTAACTATTTTTTTTTAATTATCATTAATAAATAAATATTAATTATACTTTAATATCAATGAATAAATTATGAACAAATAAATTACAAAATACTAACTATAATTAAATCATTTTATTGCCGGGTCACAGAAACCGCACTAAATGGTAGGTAATTAAGTAAGAGAAGGCCCTGCTTAAGAATCTGAATTTAGAATGATGTCTACAAGCTGTTTTCAAGAGTTATCACAAAGCAATTTGCCCGCAGCTTGAATGATTACCAGCCTCCCGAACAAGCAATATTCAGATAAGGCTGCCGTACTTTAGACCATATTCTAGCGGGAATTCAGAAGACTGAAAAATATAACCAAATTTTCGCTTAGCGTTTGTGGACTACAAAAGTGCTTCTGTTTCGATAGACTGTATGCACTTGGGCTGTATGCAACCAGTGTTGGATATTATCGAGATTTCTATAGATACTAATGGCTCTTGGCTAATGAGCCAAGAGCCATTAGTATCTATAGAAATCTCCAAAAATCTTCAAACTTGAATGGCGTTGGGCAAGGCACATGTCTCGCAGTACAGATATCCGATTGGGTTAAAGGTTCTGGAGTGGTTAAGTCTGCTGGTTGTTGTGTCCAGAAAACAAGAAAGTTTCGTTTTAAAATTAAACGAAATACATACTATGTATATGTTCAAAATGTTCAGACCGTGAACGTGAACTCTTTTACACAGTAAAATGTGTTTAAATGTAGTTTAGTTAGCTCATTCTGAATGACCGAAAATCGCCTTACAGACCGTTACGTATTTCAGAGGTAGTCTATGTTTTCGAATTTTATTCGGAGAACTCGGACCGCAAAGCAGCTTACTAAAATTAATTTTGTTCTCAGAAAATCCCACTAATACTTTCTAACTTTAAATGTTGTAAAACGACAACAGTTTTAGTACACGTTGCGTAATTATTAAGGCGATTTTATATATGTACGAATTGCGATCCGGTATTTCGTTATGATAATATTTTATTTTAGTAATTTTCGTTAGTGAAGGTACCTAATTGTTGCTCTTTGTTGTTTTTTGTTTTTTCTTGACTTTGACTAGGTTTCAACTTAGATTCAGATAAAGTAGGATATTGTTGTAGAAGTAAATGCTTCCATTAATCGTTTATTGAAAGTGTCTATTTATAAGAACAGGATACAAAGTTCGGTATCATTTATAACTTTCCAGGTTACAAGTAATAAGGTAAAGTGAGACAGTGAACGCTCAGTCATGTAGCAGCAGGTCAATGACTGAGCGATGTCATTAATATAGGTTTTATCTATATTTTTCTAGTATGAACTCTTGCTCACGTGAGGGCCATGTCCGCTTTTATTTTAGTAGCTTTTCTTAGAATAGAGAAACAATGCGTACCGGAAGCTATACCCTCGTACGATATAGGAACCAGATTTCAATCATCGCGATAGCAGAATACCGCTTTTTAGATTAATAAAAATACGTAGTCTTAAAGCAAGCGAAAGTTCCGCGGATGCGTATGTGATGACGCGACACGTGCAACTCTCGCCAAGTTTTGACATTTCTTACTTTCGTTCGCTTAAAGGCCAATAGGTAGGAAGACAGAACAGATGACAAACTCCACCGCCCAGTCTCTCAATAATTGTTTAAAAGGAAATTAAACAATTATTGAGAGACTTAGACCAAGACTTGATATTCAAAGAAATGCGGTTAGCGGTAAAAGCAGCGAATTTTGATCATAGACAACAATGCAAGAACAGAAATAAAAGTGAAAAGTGCCATTGATAATCCTTTTCTACTATTTATAAATATCAAAACGCAATTCTCCCCTTTTCCCCTTATAGTTCCATAAGGTTAGAGACTGTACTGTTGCAAATCCGATAAATTAGAAACATTCGCATATTTTTCCAGAATATCATAAATAAATTAAATTCTAAAGGATATAATTATTACTAGATTCAGTCCAGCCCACGAAAATTGTCTGAACTCTCGAAATCAAATTTCTCAAGTGATGCATTCCGAACCGTGATGTTCCGGATATCCGAATCAACAAATATCGTACTGAAAGAAGGGATCCGCTTTATTTTTCTAGTTTATTTTTATTTTTATTATGATAGATGTCCTTATGTCTTTTCTTTCGCCCTGAGGTCTGTCAGACTTACTGACTAAAGCCACCCTGTGTTCCCTTACACACTTGCGCCAGGAGCTGCCGGAGCGCTTAAATACTCTTTACATCTCTCATATTCGGTAAGTAGGTCCTTATTACCCCCAAATGGGGCTTGTAGGTAACCAATTAGCGCTCTAGGGTAATAATGTAGCTAGAAACGCCCTAGGGCGGTAAGTAATTTAAAAAAAATCTCTTCACTCTTTCAAAAAGTTCGCGTACATCTAACCATCATACTGGCAATAGACATCATGCATTCAGCCCAATGACAAAAGAGGTCGCTTCGCTATTCAGCCTTGTCTTCGTATGAGTATAATACAAAATAGTCATCAATTTTAAATATCGAACGGCGAAGCTCAATTTGATGAAAAAGATGAAAAAGTAAAAGTTTTCTATTCCCGCCTGGGAATAGAAAACTTTTACTTTAAATATTGTTTGTTTTTTGTGTTCTCATTTCACTATAAATTTTAACTAATAAAATGTTTTATTCTTGTAATGCCGGTTTTTTTCTACTTACCTCACAATCGAGATGTAAAGCAGAGTAGTTAGCTCGGGTGTAAGCATCAATTGCACCCTCGAACTATAGGCGCCCTCGCTGCGCTCGTGCGCCTAAATATCTCGGGCTGCAATTGATGCCTTACAGCCCTTGGCTACTAATCTACTATTGACGTAGCCCCCGACCGAGGATCTTTAAAGCTATCCCAAACCCGGTACAAGCGTTTTGTGTATGTATCAAATGTTTAAACATTTAAAATATATTGCAATGGTGTTTGCCTTCACCTTGCCAGTATTATAACATTTCGATCGATGGTCTTTGGACTATCTACACTTTCAGAAACTTGAAAATATAATTAGTGACGTAGGTAATCAAAATTATGTAAGACAAACTTTATATAGCGGTAAGTAGGAGTAAGAACCCAGCTGAAGGAACAGGGCTGGATTTTAGTCAGTAAGACTACCTTCCATCTCGAGACAACCCAGAGCTCCCTCCAGTCCCTCCCCTCGAAAAAAAGTAGGACTAAGATAGATTTGCTTGCTAATGACCTGCCTAGCCTTTTCCTAACTATATTGAGGTCGGATTCCAGCCTAAGCAGATGCAGCTGAGTACCTAGTGTCTTCCATGAAGCGACTGCCTACCTGACCTTCGCAACCCAGTGGCTGGGTAACACTATACTCTTGGAAAAGCTGGTGTAAATTTTTCTGGCTTCTAAATACCCGCAATGACTATCAATAATGTTCAAATGTTATCCGAGACCAATGGCTTGGTTTGACGTGACGTGTGGACCCACTTCGGGAAGTGACGACCTGTGTGTGGCTATTATTATTTAGCCACGAGAGTTACGCATAATATAGTGACGAAATTATCCGTATCTGCGGAAATACAGATTTGCAATGCACCTCACTACTGTGCATACGTAGCCGTTGGTCGCGGATCGCCTAGGCTCCATCAGTGACGCCCTGGACGCGACTAAGGGTGGTTGCGCGGTGGTACAAACCCCCTAGTTTAAGGTATTGCGCGGCGCTCGTTAAGAGCTAACGTTGCTTCATAAACTTTTTGTATTCACATGATTCCATTTGAAAAGTGAGATGCAAGGCGAATTCAAGATCCCCTCAATACCCCTATTTGGAATATAGTACATATGACTTTTTATTGTTTCTGTGTTCTGTGTACGTTATTGTTAATATTTATTTATTTTTCTTTTTTAACTGGCCTACAGCTTGGATAAAGTTCCAAAACCATATAAATATTCAGTGCAAAGCTATTTTTTATGTGTTATTAGTGCGCTGCAGCTTAATTTTTAAGATGCGACTTCAGGAATTACAAATGATGCCGAATTTTAACGTTTTTTGTGCATTTATGTAGAATTGAATTTTGGCGAAAAAATGTCAGCAAATTTCGGATACATTTTGTCAAAATAAAATTACACGCTTGATAGACAAACGTATAATTTTATTTTGAAATGTAATTTTGAAATTCGTACCCACATTTACCCGCTTTTTTTGTTTTGATATTCTTATTTTTTATATTGAATGTGCTAATAGTTGTCATAATTATAGTTTACTTAAATTATAATATTATTCTTGTTTTTGTTATGTTGTGTGTGCTGAATGTTTTACTTAAATCATATTATTATGTTTTCCAGTAAACGGCCACGCGCAAAAACAGCTCGAGTAAGAACAAAGGTACGTTATATTTGAATAACTACTTATTTCTAACAGGCACATTTGATGTGTGGGAAATACACACACAAATCACCTGTTATAATTACAACATGAATAGTAAATACATTTTATCAGCCTTATTCATGAAAAATCATACTGATTCTAAAATCTAAATTCAAATTCTGGATACATTTTAGAAATTTCTGCCAATATTATGTATTGTATAATATTTTAAAATTAATTGATATATTATATCAAATTATTTTAAAACATTGCTTAGTTGTTATTTAATGTTATTTAAAAGATTAAATATTGTAAAAATTGTAAAATCACTCACTTACATTTTTAGATATTATTAAAATATAACTTTTATAAGGCGAAAATAGTTCTACACCCCTGCATAGGTGCTTTATGTCCGCTTTATTATCTTATTAATAAAAGCGAAATCAATGCCTATTTAAATATGCTCGACCTCTATATACAATTTTAGCTCCGGAAAGATCGACTACATTAGGCTGCGGCCCAAATGCTTATAATCTCATTTGTCAGCACCAATTTACCATGATACTTGCATAATCCTAAGAATCAAGTTTACCGTCAAGGGATGTACAGTCAAATAATGGATAGTCGACTGAAATTCATGACCGCTGTTTCCATATCATGTAGGAGCGTGCGATAAGCCCCTTTGTGCTACTGATCCGCATTCGAAACCACTGGGTGTATGATTGATCAAAGTATCCTATTAATGTTGCTTATGAACATATCGATAGAGTGTAATGGTGGCCTAGTGGTCATAGGCCACTGACTTGCCGAGTTGTAGGTCGTGATTTCCAACCCAGGTTTTTAAGGTTCCGTAGCCGAATGGCAAAAAACAGAACCCTTATAGTTTCGTCACGTCAGTCTGTCTGTCGGTCTGTCCATCCGTCCGTCCGTAGATCTTAATGTAATCTTTCAACGAAAATTGGTTTGAACGAGATCGGGTCAGCACTTTTTGAGATACAGCATATTTTCTAAAACCGCAAATATAACTTTGTTATTCATACAAACACTATATAAAACAAAGTTATTTGGCGTAGTTACTACGGAACCCTTCATGGGCGAATCTGACTCGCACTTGGCCAATTTTTATTAATTTGTGTAATTTCCATCTTCACTACTGCACCCAAAACGGTGAACGAAATCGGCAAATCCTTGGATCAATAGAATGCATCCACCAAATCAATAGAAGGCCCAGCTGTGGGAAATTTATAGGCTTATTATTATGTAGAGTCTTTCATTCATATATTTTGTATCCGTGTTACAGCATCCCTTACGGTTCTGGATTTCAATGCATACAAAAATTTATTTACACATTGAATTGTCGTTTAAAAGTAGTACGCAACCTTTCATCTGCCCTTTAAAAATCCGTGGAAACTGTTACGGATATATAAGTTTAACCCTTCTGGCCAGTCTTGAATTCCAGTGTTCTAATCTAACTTAACCAGGGTTTATTACACCATTTCGTTCCCGTGAATCTCAATACTCTTTTTCTTCTTGACTTGGTTTCCGCAGTTAGTGGCTACGCGGGACCATAGTGCGTTGGCCATGGCGATCGTCATTTCAGCTAGTCAGCCAGAAGCAGATCCAGGTCTTTCGGGTCTATTTAGGATGTCTTTAAGGGCCAATTTAATTATTAAGTGACATCAGCCTAAGGGCTTAGGTGTCGGACTTGTGATCGAGAGTTCGCGGATTCAGACCCCACCCACCCATTACATTATTGCTGTGAACCCACTCCAGACACAAGCATATTTAGCTTAGTTGAAAGGATAAAAACAACTAGTAATGTGAATTCTACCCACCGTGCTAGTAATAGTTTTTTTTTAAAAGGGAATTGAGTGAGGTTTCTTTCCGTATGTCGGTGATTGCTGTGCACTCAAGGACCACGTGGCCCACCGATTCCTACGTCATCATGCATGCTCTGCGTTAGGGACTATGCGATATATCTATCGTGTGGTGGTGTTGGTTCATTGAGCAATGTCCGATGATGGTCGACGTCACGATTCGCAGGCTCCTGTCCAGTTGGCGGAGGGGCCTGGTATTTTTTTAGGACGGTTCAAAAATCTGGATGTTTATCTACGTAGTATAACTAAATAATATAATATAATAATATCTTTATTTGAAACACAGCAAGAAAAATACATGTGTCTTAATAGCTAAAATAAGTACATGAATTTGACAGTAATACATAGCCTGCTGTCTCCCAAACTAGGCAAATACCTGTATCTTGGGAGGCAGTATAAAAGTGAATTTTTATATTCTTTATTCATAGCCCGTGTAAGACGGTGTGAACTTCTTAAATCGAAGGTTATGTCTAGGACTCAAGTTGGAACTCGTCTTATCATAATTTTATTTCTGAACTCATGAAAGGAAAGCTTCAATATTTAATTAAGATTATTGAAATGGCATAGAGTAATTTTTAATAAAATAAGTCTTCACCATCTTTACAAATCAGTTAAACGTCGCAACGATTTTTTGAAAGCTGCAATTTAATTTTTCATATCGAAGAGCCCTTATTTAAATGTATCTGTTTAGTTTCCGTTACGACTAAGATGTCTATTAATATCTCTACTCAACTACCATATATTTCATACCGATGAAAATTGTTTTCATTTGTGACCCCTGAACCCTGAACTGACACTCGATGACTAAGAAATCACCTATTAATTATAGTGTCTTCGCTACCCACACATTCTTATCACCCGGATGTTCACATACTGATATTTCTTAATATCCTTTTCCTGAATAGAGACAACCTCCGGTTATGTATCTGCAAGTTTAAACGAATCACTCGAGCCGGCCCAGATATAAGATATGGTAGATGTACCAGACGTACTGTAGGGTACCATCCACACTTGTTTGATATACATTCTTGTCATACTTGTGCTTCTATACATTTATTGTGCAAGTATCCAAGTTATTGAACTCTTTGTCGGCTTCTGTTTCCTACCACACTATGTACTCCTCGACCTTTAAGATCACTCGTTTCATCGAAGACCATGCTTACCATCAAGGTCGAAATCGGGCTCACCCGAAATAAAAATGAACATCGTTCATCATCATCAGCATCCACAGCCTGGCTTCACCCACTGCTTGGTATAAGCCTCCCTTTGCTTGTATCAAGCTCCACGTTGCTGTGTCAGTTTCATTCATAATATACCTTTTTTTTCCTGGGTGGGAAAATCATCGAATGACTTCTTCCGCTCTGGTTTAAGCGGAAGGGTGTGTCAGACTTCTACTGACTAAAAACCCACCCTGTTCCTTCGGCTGCAGTAAAGTTCCGGGGCCGCGGTATCTCGATAGAACTTTCCCGCAAACCCCGGCAGGCAATGGCCCTATGAGGGTGCGTCACTGGTGTTGACAGCTCTTTGAGGCGCGCGTGGAACACGACGCGTTGCTGACCTGGGCCTGCTGGCGGCGGGGGCGTGAGTAAGAGAGTTGCCTCTCCCTCGCGCGTTCGGCCTCCTCCTTCGCTAGCATGACTGCTTCGTAGAAGGAGGCGACTGCATCCCATTCCCTCGCTCCGCACCATGGTCTGAACCAGAGCAGGGTGCGAGAGGTCGCCGCCGCCGACCTCTACGAGGATATGACAGTGCTCCGCCCAAGCAGGGCACATCTCGACCGTATGCTCCACCGTGTCCACCAGGTGGTCCTCACAATGACGACACCCGGGCGTGTCCTCCCGCTGTAATTCATAATATACCTGCGATGGCAACAATGCAGTCTGCCAATCTCGCTGCTGGACGACAAACACTCATCCTTCCATTCCTTGGACGCCACTTGGTCAGGTTCACTCCACCTGCCTTGCTAGGTATCCTGCTCAACTAGACAAGGTTACTCAAATTTATTTCGACCAGATTGGGCCCGCTTGCCCTCTGTATATTCTGTAAGCAGAATATACATTTACTGTTGATTATTTTCCCTTCAGCAGCCTTCCACATAATGGTACAACTTTTTTTTTTTCAAATTCACCTATGTCAGAGAAAATCTCTGTATAGAATCACGATTTTTATGTTATTTTATTTTTCAATATTTCCATTTGAAGTTTCTTGTCGTCAATATTGTGTTTCGCATTCAGACGTTGTTTTGTTATGTTTAGATACTCCGTAACAACAACTAACACTTTATTATAGGTATATATAACTAATATCGATAACAGTTGTGGAAGATGATTTGATTGATTCTGTGGTCATCAGCTCATCACATAAGGGTTGGTTGCCAGTTTCATCATTCGTCCCGCTCTGTTGCTTCACTTGTGTATACGTTGATTATGTCTGGTCTGGAGTGCCTAGTAATGATAGGAAGCCATAATTAAATCTCTGAACATCGCTGAGACGACATTTTCATCGGTAGGGTCTTTATTAAAACCATTGGCGATTTGCGAAAGGTTTCTAAAGTACGTTCATATATACACTTAATACTTACTTTTATACAGCTTCTCAGTTCTCAGCTATTAGAAACTGTAAGAGTAAGTAGGTCGTTCGAACGTACCAGGTGCAAGTGTGCCGTAAGCCAATAAATCGTGACGACAGATTACTTCAATCACTATAGTATAGAATGGTAACCAATATTGTGTTCTTGGTCGTCTGGCTAGGGTAGTGGGACATTTTATTATGTAGGCAGGTGGGTATATGTATATGGTGGGTATGTGGGTATATATAATAGTGGGTCAGTGGTCACGTGTTACCTTACACAGCGAAGATCGGCGGACACCTTTTTTCAGTCTCTGTGTCTACCAGCTTGCTTACAATTGACTCAGTTGAGCGCAAAGCTAAAATGCTCATAGGGGACGAGTCACTGGTGGCCTGGTTCATCGGCGAACGGTGCTTGTCTGGCAAGGATCTGATCCCTCGCATCTCTTTTTCACTATTGGTCTGCCAAACGTACTGCAGGGTACCATACACACTTGATTGACATATCGTCTTGTCTTACTAAGCGCTTCTCTTATTTTGCGCACAACCAAGATGTGGAACTCTGCTGACTTTCTGTGTTGCCTGCCATATATGAACCTTTAAAGCGACAGTGATCTACTGGGGTCTTAGAAATTATCAGGTAATGTGATCAAGGTCAAAACTCACGAACGGCTTAACGTAAAATAAAGAAGCCTTCCCAGAGATGTGCCGTGACAGGTATGGCACAGAGAGCTATAAAACCTATGCCTATGGGGACCCGGCGGTTCTCCCCATGTGCTGGTGACCACCAGGGTTGTTTTAGTGATGTAGAAATTCCACACTCGGTTTTTTCCCCGAGGACCGACCGCCTTTTGATGGTTTATACAATATGAAATATATGTAGATTGAGTATAGTTATGCAGCCATAAGCTAGACGTTTTGTAGGGAATTCTGAATGCGGAATGAGGACTTTGTTTTGTTGGGCACTAGAACTAATTTTATTCTGACTTGAATTCAAGGAACTAGCTGTTGCCCACGACTTTGTTCACTTTATGTGTGCTAAATTTTGTTTAAAAAAATTGGCTTATGGCGGAAACGCCGTAATATGCCATTTCTGCGTGATTGAAACACTAATATACAAACTTTCACATACATAGTATTCGTGACGTCTCATTTCAAAATTTAATGTAACTAAGTATTAGTAAACAAAACTCTTAGTTTATGCGGTTTTATTACCCACAGAGTGCCAGTGGAGGTACTGAGGCGGCCACCGTCACTGCTGTCGACAATTCTGCCTCACACAACGCACGCACTGAGGTAAAAACCTGTGTTTACTTCCATTCAGAATTCTAAACTAATACTATAGCAACTAACAAGGCAAATCGAAAAATTCATTGATGCCCATACTTCCTTTAGAGCATCACCGAAATTAAATATAAGCGAGTGAATATCCCTAAAACGTTCATCATATATTTTTTTCTTTGTAAGGCGTTATTTCGACAGTTGCCGTGCGGGAGCACCGTTACCCCCATCAACCATTCTGCCCCACGCAGTAAATCCTCCCAGGTAGTTATCAAACAATTATTTTATACTATTACATTCGTAACTACAGGCATAACCAAAGCGTGGATTGTAATAATAAACCCTTTATATCCGAAATCAGATTAAACTAAAACAGCTAAATTTACAAATGATTCCTGTGGCCGGCTTCTTCGCGTATTTAATTATTTATTTTCACTTCATACACATAGGTGCAAAGGCAGACTTAATGCCTCGAAAAAAAAAGAAAGTCAACCACGAGTGTGACTACTATCCATACTTAATACTATAAATGCGAAGTAACTCTGTCTGTCTGTATGTTACCTTTTCACGCCTAAACTGCTAAACCGATTTAGATGAAATTTGGCATGGGAATAGTTTGGGACCCTGGGAAGGACATAGGATAATTTTTATCCCGGAATTCCTACGGGATCGGAACGAAGTCGCGGGCAAAAGCTAGTAGGCGAAATCTACGCTGACGAAGTCGCGGACGAAGTGCTAGTAGTTATTTGATTAGATTCATCATCATGCGCTTAACTTTACAACAACTGTTGGGATCGGCTTCCGGTCTAACCGGATGCACCTGGGTAATAGTGTTTTACATAGTCTGCCTATCTGACCGCCAAAACCCAGTAACTGGGTAACATCATACCCCGTGTCAAGACTGATGGCTGAATATGACAGCTAGGACCAACGTCTTCCCGCGCTTTTCCGACCGACCTCAGCAAGCGACACTTTACCTTGAAAATCGACCAGACCTGTTATTATTTACCCACGAGCTTATTTTATATTTATTTCGATGACTTTAAAAGAACTTACCTCCGAACCGTTAATCATCGCCTTCTACCTTATTTCAGGATACTGTCCGCGAGGTGCGGCCCGCGGTCACCATCACCGCCATAGAGAATCCAGAGGTAAAACAATACTAATTTTTATATCTGCATTTAAATGTAAAAAAATATTTTTGCAAAAAACGCTGATCGCCGTCTTGGAATTCGACTCTTCGAATTAAGAAATGGTGTGCGTAGAGAGGAGGCAATGGAGCCAAAAATTAAACATAGAACCGACTTCCATATCAAAACACTACAAAGCCAAAAATAACTTTAATTTCGGTAGTCGGTGTTATTGGTTTTGAATTTTTTTTTTTTCACACCGCCTTCCGAAATTAAAGTTATTTTTGGCTTTGTAGTGTTTTGATATGGAAGTCGGTTCTATTTTTTGCAAAAAAAATTATTTTTCACGCTTTTTATTGGGTCGGTATGTAATTTATCTAGTTACGAAAGCGATAATGTCAACAACTTATCACCTTTTACAAAATATTGCTTTTCCCGATGTATAGCCGTTAATTTTTGAGGAGTTCTCCTGATACTTGACCATCAGCTCTACATCACCATATGTATTGTGACGAGCATAAAGTGTTTAACATCCGTACCCAAGTAATCTATACTTATTATTGAGTAGTTTCAGTGGCCATCTGTGGTCTTCATCATCAGTTCAACTTCCTCAAATGGTACTTTTCGAAAGCAACTGCTCAAGGTACTATAAGAAATACCCAAAACGCTAAAGGAGTGATATTTGAAGAGTTCCCTCGATTTCTCCAGGATTCCATCATCAGATCCTGATTTCGTAACAATGGAACCAACTAGAAAGTATACCCTATCAAACGCAAAAAAAAATTTCAAATCCATCCAGCCGTCTCCGAGTTATGAGGTAACATACATAAAAAAAAAAGTTCAAGACGAATTGAGAACCTCCTCCTTTTTTGAAGTCGGTTAAAAAGAAACAATTATTACAGTTTTAGCTCTAATTTTCGGGCGGAAAAACGTCGAACGAACGACGAAACGAAAAGGAGTGTTGACTTCTACTTACTAAAAACCCAGTTCCTTCAGTTGCCCTCGCGTTCCGGTGATGCGGTATTTCGTTAGCATAGTCTAATGAAAGTAGCGCCAGTGAATATTTAAAAGAAAGAATATTACGTTTAATGTTACATAAAAAGACTAACATATATACAACATTAAAAATAAAAACAATATTGTGCCTAAAGGGCCGCAGTTCAGCATAATGTAAGGTGGCAACTTTAAATATTACCGCTGATTTTCAGCTGCAGCACACGGGTACCACACGCTCGAATATGCAAAATATATGGTATACTTTACGTATTTTTACAAAGCTACGTGTTTATTTGTTTTCAGGAGCCCACCATGACGCAGCAGTACAGTTTGCGGTGGAATAATCACCAACCGAACTTCATATCGATGTTCACCACGCTCCTGAACACACAAACGCTGGTGGATGTCACACTGTCGGCTGACGGCAAACAGCTTCTTGCACACAAAGTGGTCCTATCCGCGTGCAGCACTTATTTCCAAGTGAGTTAATGTAACTATCCGCAGAAATCTCAAAGAATGTATGCGCTTGTAATCTTCGACTGTTTGTGGATATACGGCCCTGATGAGATCTTATATAGAGCTGGTATTACCGTGGTCTTCTCCGAATCAATGGTAAATTTTATATTAAGATTACCTATGAAATTGCCGTTTAGCATGAAATATGTTAACGTATTTTTTTTTTTCTATTAGTCTGAGTAATCACGATGGATGAATAGTTCATCTATTCATCCATCGTGATTACTTAGATTAATAGAAAAAAAAAATACGTTAACATATTTGCCAACGAAGTGGTAGCTTATTGATGCCCCTCTTGAAGAGATCAGCTGGACGGGAGGCACTAATTCTTCAAAGGCATTTTGTACTGCCTCTTAGTTATTGCTTTTTGTTTCCCGCTAAGAAGTTATCCAAATTCTGGAAAAAGTAAATCTGTAGGTGGCAAAGTCAGGTGAGTACGGCGGATGACTTCCAACCCCAGCTCTTGTAACTTGGGGACCGTCTGCTGTGCAATATGAAGTCACGCGATGTCGAGCAGCGGAGTGCGGAGCCGAGTGATTGACCAAAGCTGGTTGGAGACGTGCGAGCTTCGCCATCATTGTGTTCAGTTCTTCACAGTACACATCTGCAGTAATGATCCATCTTTCAGGTCCATGTGTGCGGAGCCCCGCGGGGTGTTCTGTTTTTGTCATTCGGCTACGGAACCCTTAAAACGGTTAAAACACCTTCGGTATATTTCGAAAACACGATGATGACCGAACCGCACACATTTTCTGATTTGACTGTACAGTCGGCCAAGAAAGTGGTGTACCACCCTAAGGTTGAATATCGCTTGCAGATTCATAGGTGATAAAGATTAGTTTCGCTTGCAGATCGATCTGACAACTTCTATTGCTGTCTTTATCTGATTATTGATAACGACTATTACTGTTTGTAACGTGACAGCTGTTCTTAGTTTGAACTTGATGGAACCAATGACGTCGTAAAATCAACGGCGGGGGGCTGTAGATTTTGATGACAAAATTGTATCTACAAATTCAGAATTGTAATCAACAAGTTACATAAAATTGTAAAGGCACAAGGCGAGTCCACAAACCTACAATTTCTGTAAACTTGTAATTACAATATCAATAAAAAACAAGCTAAAAATAGATTTATCCTTTTATTAAATTTCTACAATCAATTTTAAAATACTTATAACAAACAAAAACATAGCATATATAGTAATATTTAGAAGATATTGAAAATTTTTAAAAATTAGAAACGGGTGTAACCGCCTTTGGCCTCTATAACCTCTAAAAGACGAGACCTCATTGAACCAACAAGCCGTGAGCAAATATCGGTTCCCCGCATTTCCTCCCAGATATAATTACAGTGACTAATAAGAGCTTGTTTGGTTCTTTCATTTTGATGCGACCATCGTTGGGCCATAAGGCCCCAAAGATTTTCTATCGGGTTGAGGTCCGGCGATCTTGAGGGCCACTGAATTACCCTTACGTCAGTGTGTGAACGAAACCAGGCTCTTACGATCCTCGCATTATGAATTGAACAATTATCTTGAACAAAATCAAATTGTGGCACTTCGTTCTCCGGGTAAACATTACGGACTGTCGGTAGCATTGCATTCTGAAGCACGTCGATATAATTTACAGCCGTCGCTCGAGGAGGTAGAGAACACAATTCTCCTACACCATCCGTACTCATCCAGCCCCAAATATTTACGGAAATTCGACCTGATTCTCTATTTGGGATTACATGATCATCTTTATACCGTGTTGAATTATATCGCCAAAGGTGAAGACGTCCATGCTGACTGGATTTAAACGTTTTTTCATCACAAAACACTGTATTAGACCAATCAAACTCTAAGTGCTCTCTGGCGAAGTTCAGACGAGCAAGTCTGTGAGCATCCGTCAAATATATTTTCTTGGCGTAATGCCTGTGGTGCAACCCCATGTAATGTAGATGATTCCTTATTGTTTGGGCACTCACATCGAACATCTCCGCAAAATGTTTTGTGGGCTTAAAACCATTGATTTCATATTCCCGTCTCATGAATTCTCTATCGTTATTGGAGAGTGCAGGCCGGCGACCACTTCTTCTGTGATCCAACAAACTTCCCTCCTCTCCTTCACGACGAATCCAAAAGCGGACAGAACGCCTCGATATATTCAAATTCCGGGATATCGCACTGATACTGCTTCCCTCATTAAATTGGGCAATTATTTGTGCTCTTTCGGCAATGGTCAAGTTGGCAGGCATTGAGATGATTTTATATGCAGTTGATTGAAAAATAACACGGAAAATATATCGATTTTTTGCATATATTTGACAAAATGTCAATTGTCAGTTTTCTTTTTCAAATGGAATTCGGTTGTCTAAATAGTTTTTATTACTTTTGTTTGGAAACATTTCAATTGCTTTGTAGAAACTAATGTCCTTTTCATTTATACTAAAGGTTAAAATGTCATGTACTTATATGTGACATATGACGTATGAATACTAAATACATAGGTTTACGTCATGATAATGTTGTCTCTTTCAGTAATATCTTTTTATAACGAACCTTGTTGTAATTTTCGATGACCGGGAAACTAAATCAAAACTGGTACACCACTTTCTTGGCCGACCGTACATTGTTTATTACTTTCTCTATTCTTATATTAGCCGTTTGACAGCAAACCATTTGGTAGACTCGGTTCACATACAAATAATAATAGTTATGTTCTTTTTCGAACAAGACTTAGTTCGAGACAAAAAGGTGATTTTCACTTACTATAGAAAACTCATGATTGCTCTCATTCTCTCTGAACTTTTCTAGTCTTCTAGTCTTTCTAGTAGTTAGAATAAAATTATATTCTCGTTTATATTTTATTTATTTATGGCTTCTGTTCCACTTACACAATACACCATTTATTATTATCGAGACCGTAAAAAAATCAACCGTTATAGATACAAAACTTCACTCTTAAATATTCGCACTTCTGAAATTCCCGGAATATCTTTCGTTTGTATTTACTACTATTTGGGTGAAGCACGCGCCAGAGATTTCATGGCTAGCTTCAAGCATAGCTGAGACATGGCACACTGGCGCCAGATTAACACTTCTACTTTAAATAATTGCAATACACATTTTGCATTATTTTTTTGCACAACTGAAGTAACATTCTGTAATAAATAATAATAGTCAGCTGTTGCACGTGTACATATTAAAGCTAAAAAAATAAACATTGAGAGCCGTTTTACTTTAAACTAACATTATTTTTAATACTCCATGCTACATTCTAAAGCTTTTTCTTGTTACATTTCAGACGCTGTTTGTTGAGAACCCATCGCCGCATCCTATAGTAATCCTGAAGGATGTGACCTACGCCGACCTGCGTGCCATGGTGGACTTTATGTACTGTGGGGAGGTCAATGTGACTGAGGAGCAATTGCCACAGGTGAGCTGATAGACTTTGAACTCTCAATACTGCCTCGGTGCCTTAGTGATCGCAAGCGTGACTGCTCAGCAAGAGGTCTCAGGTTCAATTCCCGGGTTTTTTTGTTAAGAATTTCTCAGCAGTTTCGAAGTTGGTGGTGTGCTGCCCCTCGTGCCTCGGTGCGCACGTGAAGCCGTTGGTCCTGCACCTAATCTCTCGCCGGTCGTGTCAGATTGCCGTCCCATCGGACAATGATAGTAAAGGAACAGAGAGTGTACTATGCGGTGTCGCCTAAGGTAGCTTGGCCATAAATCCATTTTGTAAAAATCGTCGCAAATATTTGTATTATATCTCAAACTGCAACTAAGAAGTTAATCTACTATATTATACATAAATTATTATGTATGCGGCTGGTACTGATTTATATTAAAGAACATTTAAATACGATGATTCAAAAATTATCACAAAAACATCTGGTATTTTTTATTTCAGTATTATTTTCTGGTAAGTTAGCAATACAAACTATAAAGTATTATGCCATTCTAGAAAGCTTATAATATATACTTTCTGGTATGCATAAATATGCTGTATATTTCGCACGCTTATTCCAATACTGTCACTATCCCAAAAAGTCAACTTTTCAGGAGAGGCAAAAAATGGAATGAGAATGGGAACATTTTTGTTTAGTGACGAAGCGGACTACTGCCCGTATAGCGGTTATTTCTGTTACTTTTAGACTAGTGTAAGCGCGATTACGCCTAGTTTTACGTTTCCCAACAGATGGCATTAAAAAGTCGATTTGGCAAAATTTTGGATAGTGACAGTATTGGATTAAGCGTGCGATTTGTATAAATATTTATCTCAAACATATAATTTTTGCGTATCTGAAACTTTCAATTAGAGTATTGACAGTTGCCGAAATTTGCCGAAGGTCTGTAAATGATGTTATTTGATGGTAAATTTAATATTAATATACAGGAAAAAAAAGTTACTTCATTGCCCAACATAATTATGTTAATCTATTATAACATAATAAATTAACACACTAACATCACTATAATTCGTTTCTGCTGTTTCGGCCCTAAATGGACATACTCCCTTCGTGCTTCCCATTTGTGGAAGCACCATCAACTTTTAGTTCAAATGAATCAAATTATCGGATGAACTTTATCCTTAATTTTGAATGTGGCTTTGGATGACCGAGCTTGGGCTGCCAGCCGACAGCGTTGAGGATCAATTTTTGATGCTTTGTTCTAGTTTGTGTTTTAAGCATTTTAGTACATAATTATGTACCTATATTATTTAAAATTTCATTTAATGTTATTGTTAAGGAGAAACAGAAGAAGCATTCCCTGTCGAAATTTTACGAGTAGAATAAAATCGCCTATAAAAAAAAAAGGTGAAATATGTCAAAATCTTTTAAATGAACCGGGACATTTAACAGCGTACAAGATGAAGCTCTCAGTATTTTCATAAATCTGGACAAGGTACTGGTAACAGCAATGACGGTAATACAGCTAGACGACTTTTTCAAAATTATCAGTGCAGTGCAGAAATTACTGGTGTGGATGAGGAATTGATAAAATTATGTTTTACTTCAAGTTATGTCAAGCAGAAAAGTAATTAATTCTACGAAATTCGGACAGTATGCTTTCGATACATCACATCGATATGTTAATAAATATATTTGGTATATTCTCTCTCTATATAATTCACTAGCTGTGCCCCGCGGTTTCACCCGCGTATAATCCTACTATTATTATTAATGTGTAATTTTATGCGTCAATCTAATTCGCAATGGATAGAGAATCGCGAAGTAAATATAGTTTAATTTAATAATATTGTCAAGAATACATTTAGAGTATTTTTAAACTGCTGACCCGATCTCGTTCAAACCAATTTAAATTGAATTTTTTTATTAAGATCTACAGCATATATTTTGTTTTGGTTTTTGACTCCATTATTATAAAAGTAGGAGGGGGTGGGGGGTGAAACACATTCTACCATTTTGGAAGCGTATATCTTTCGACTGACTCGCGAAGAATTCCGTAGCTATGCTTGCTAGCATAGATTAACGTAAAAAAATGCTGTTATCATGTTTATATGACAAAGTTTTATTTGCGGATTTTGCAAATGTGAAAATGAAATCTCAAAAACTGTATCTCGTTCGAATCAATTGGTTAAAAGTTTTCATTAGAATCTACAGCATATTTTTTATATTTTACACTTTATTATTTTAAAAGTTAGAGACACATTTTACTACTTTGGCACTTCCAAAGTAGTAAAATGTGTCCCCAATTATATCTTTCAAACGATTGACTTTGACAAAAATGATTACATGAACCTCGGTATCATTTTTAAAGGTCTATTTATAGACGCCGACACCCGCATAGCCGTACAGGCTTGAAGTAAAAAAAAAATTAGTTTTAGTTCCATGCATGGGGAGCCTCCCTTAATGTTTTTTTTTTTACATTATTTTCGCATAAAAATCGGAAAGCGGTTTGCAGAATACATCTATATATCAAGTTTGAACTCTGTAGTCTTAATTGTTTCGGAATAAAATGACTGACATACGGAAAGACGGCCAGATAGACATGACGAATAGTATAAGGGTTCCGTTTTTTTCCTATTCGGCTAAGGAATCCTAACAACATCGCTTTTAAACTATGCCAACGTTGAATGTCTGACCAGTTTTTTCGGGTGGGAAAATCATCGAATGACTTCTCTCGCTCTAAGTGGAGCGAGAAGGAGTGTCAGACTTCTACTGACTATAAGCCCACCCAGTTACTTCAGCTGCCCTTGCCTTCCGGGGCCGCGGTATCTCATTACAACATACTTTAAACTGAACGATGACATAAAAAATGGGATGAACAAAACAACACCCTATTTTAACCAACACCAAAATTACTTATTCAACTAAAGAGAAAGTAAAATATAAATATTCAAATGTATAGATACAAAAATACACATCTGACGTAAAAGAAGCTGAAACAATTTTACATAGGAAGTCTCTTAGCCAAGAAGTCGAAATGAAACCAAGATAAGGTTCACTATCAGTGCGTTATCTATCGCGGAGTGGTAGAGTACGCGAGTCATGCTCAACCTACATTTTTGTAGTACATGATCTTTACGTATAACTCAGCATTTCGCCAGCTCACGCGATTATAGTAATTTAGCGGCATATTTCCTTCCGACTTACTTCACCAATACCTTTATTGTAGGAAAACCGAGAGGAGTAGCGTAATGCTAGATAGCCTATAGCCTTCCTCATGAAACTGCCTATCATAATCAGAAAGAATTTTTTAAATCCACCCAGTACTTTCGAAGATTAGCGCGTTCAAGCAAACAAACAAACAAACAAACTTTTCCGCTTTATAATATTAGTATAGATCGGGAAAGCGTTATTCAGCATTATTCAGTGTTACCTCTTGGACAGCTCTCCGAATATGCTCAGGAATCAAGGAACGAAGACTATAAACGATTCAGACTTCATGCTAGAAAATGCTCTAGAGTAGCCACAAATGAAGATGTTCTACATACACTTTTCAACCGACGACAAAAAAAGGAGGAGGTTATCAATTCGACGCGTATATTTTTTTTTTTTATATATATGGTCGTCGAGTACTCGAAGACGGCTGAACCGATTTGGAAAATTATTTTTTTGTTTGATAGGGTATACTTCGAAATTGGTACCATTTGTCACCAAGTCAGGATCTGATGATGGGATCCTGGAGAAATCGAGGGAACTCTTTAAATATTATAGGCACACCTATGGCGTTTTGGGTATTTCTTATAGTAACTTGTGCAGTTGCTCTCAAAAAGTACCATTTCGGGAAGTGGAACTGATGAAGAAGATGAAGACCACAGATGGCCGCCGAAACAACTCAATAATAAGTATTTCGTGGATTGCGATTCGATTACTTGAATATGGATATTAAGCACTTTATGCTCGTCACAATGCATATGGTGATGTATAGCTGATGGTTAAGTACCAGGAGAACTCCTCAAAAATTAACGGTCCAGCATTGGGAAAAGCAATATTTTATAAAATGTTATAAGTAGTTGACATTTAGGCTCTTGTAACTAGGTAAATTAAAAATCAACCAACTAAAAAGAGTGAAATAAAAACTTTTTACCAAAAAATTAAACCGACTCCCAAAAAACACTGCAAAGTGAAAAATAACTTTAATTTCGGAAGTCGGTGCCAGAAACGAAAATACAAACTAAAGACACCGACTACCAAAATTAAAGTTATTTTTCACTTTGCAGTGTTTTTTGAGTAAAAAGTTTGTTAACAAGTTGAAGAAAACCTAGCAATAAAAAGTCTATGGAACTTATAGATGAAGCTTTGGAGCTAGTGGAATAATAAACTTATTTGATTTAATAAGTTAATAACAGTCATTTTAAGAGTTTCTTTAGTATTCAATATAACATTTTAGGTCACATTATGTAAAAGTAGTCGTAAATTTCTGATCATTCTCCAATAACACTAACTACCACACTAACATCCATAAACTGTATATTATTTTAAAGTGTATTTATTCTAGATTATCTAAAAAAATCAGCTGTTTAACTATCAAAACATGGAAGTTATGGACTTACGACCCGAAACCGACTCGATCTCCGCATAGTGCGCCTTGGCCGAAATTGTTTGGAGGACTATTATTATACCTTGATTAATTTCAATAAAGTAAAAATTTCGGAGAACAGTTGAGAAATTTCGGTGACTTCCTCACTCATTACAGGCACTATTTACGAAAGTACACCGATCATACCATCGAGGCACATTAAATTGTGTAATTTTTCATCCTTACCACTACTCTCACAACAGTGAAGGAATATATAGCAAGGAAACCGGCGTACAACTACGACTGAAAATAGTTTCTGAAATTAATTATAGCATATATATTGCCCAGACTTAATAGCTATATAACAAAAATAGTTTCATTCAAATCCGTCTGGAGATTAGCGTGTACAAACAAATAGACAGACATTTCTTTTTATTCTTGCTCTAGTACTGTTTCTGAATCCCTTTCCATTTTTTATACGTTTTGTGTTTCGACACTCTTTTCTTCCTGGTTTACTGTATGTGTATATTATTCTTAATTAGTGGGTAAAATTAACCATGCTGTGTTCCTGTTTAGGTGCTGGACACTGCAAAGCTCCTTAAGGTCAAGGGTCTGACTGACATGCCGCCCGATTCCACGCTAACGAGGTCACAAGGCCCGTCTGCCGAGTTTCAAAACCAAGGGGACTCACTGGACTCCGCGCGACACTCGCCGGCTGCGTCGCCTTCTAATAAACGCAGGAGGTACGTACTTAGTTCTCTCATCAGTCCAGTAGTTAGAGCGACGTCTTGCTTCCTATAATTGTCTGTCGGGGCGCGCAGCGTGAAAAAGGCGCCGTCTGTTGGAAATCTGACATGACAACCGAAAAAAAAAACAACTGACTTCTTTTAAAACTCAAAATATTAGGAGGAGCTCGTGGCTAAATAATGAAAGAAGCCGCACGGATCGATTGAACATCTTTGACAGTCGTAAGGACAGTCAGAGGGTTGAAAATCTAACACCATATCATATTAAACATCTACTGTTGTGAGGGTCAGACCGCTCTCGCTACATGTAAAACACTAGTACTCAGTTGTATCCGATTAGACCGCACGCCGACCAGCTTATTCATTACCGTCAACACAACTCCGTTCTAAATAATTCTATAGTTAGAACTAAGTATAAAGTAATCCAGTTCTTTTTTCCATTCATTGCACCGCTACAAAGCTTTCCTTTGACTGAAAAGCGTAATAAATAATTTGATAGATAGAAAGATATACTCTTTACACCATAACCGAAACAAATACGGACTTAGCAACTAAAAAGGGCGATACAATGGGCCGTCTTATCGCTAAAAGCGATCTTTTGCAGACTGGATTGATTTGACACAGGAGAAACTAAATACGCGGGTAGGCCATAGTGTACTATTTATTTATATAAAATACAAAGTGATTAAACTACATACCTACTCCAAACATATACTGTATATAAAAAGCTAAGACAAAATATATTAATAATAACAAATTAAATAATTAATGAGAGAGGTAGAGATCTTTTACCATATTTTTGAAAGAAGAATGCATTTAGCTTGTCTTACTGACACGGGTAGAGCATTCCACAGCCGTACAGTTTGAGCTGCAAATTACCAAAGAAATTAATAGAATGACTGGGTACCTCCCTGCCTTAAGTTTTTCGATGACCTCGAGGATTTAGAAAACTAATATAACTTTTTGGAATTGAATTGAATTGAAAAACATTTATTCGGATTAAGACACAACATACAATACAGAATTACAAACAATATAAAAATAAAAATTCGCTAAGCATGTCCACACCGAAAGAAGAGAACCTAAATGCAAGTTTCAGCGTGACTTCATCATTAAATTATTGTGTTGATTTAAAAATGGTGTACCTAATATATATATATATAGTTACTTAGTTAACAGTATATTTATTCAAACAAAGTATATACAGGCGAAAAAAAAAATTATAGCGCATCGTTATCAATGGGAAAAGTGCCCAGAACACTGGCCGCATTGCCACGTTGAATGGCAATGCTGATTCTCTGTCCAAAAAAAAGGCCAGCCCTCTGGTCACCTGTGGAGCCGATCGTTTGCTGATGTCACGAAAGAGTCGATGCGCACTCGGACCCCATGGTCCCAACGTTTCAACCCCAAACGGCTCAAACATATAGCACCCAATTAGGTTGTTGTATTTGCACCGTTTGAGATTTTCTGCCCCAGCACAGCCCGCCGTACTGAGAACATGGGATGGCGCAAGGGTGTCAACACAAGTAGCATCACACACCAAAGGCCTACCCAATAATTAATGTGCAATCTTCTAGGCGTCGAAAAAGTTCAACGAGCTCAACCCAACTGAACGTGCTAGAGAATGAACATGGCCGCTCTGACGTCAGTGCACAGACCGTGGAGGCGATCACACTGAGCAGCGTGCCGCAGCAACGACGCATGCGCGAGTACCACGAAATCAGAACCATCGACAACTCGCAGCAGGTAGACGACGTTAGTATACCCTTTTGTTTTTATTTTGCTTTTTCTTTTGTCTTTCTGACCTTTTAAACCTTCGCTGTATGAGAGGGAACATAATATGATAAGAATTAATGAAATCTGTCCAGCACTTCTCCCTTTTAAGTGAGGCTAACAAACAACTAATAAAAACGATATATTTTTATTTATAAGAGAAGATATACCATCCTGCGGTTTGTGAAAGGAACCAAGTCAGTTGTTTATTCCAAAGATATCTATAGAGGAGATTGTGCTAGATACTCCACGGGCACATTTATTTTCGTATTTCAAAAAAATATAGACAGATGTCGCCCCCAAACCAAAATCCACACAAACCAGTAACATTTTAGAGATGCGCAGGGCGCTTTTGGATCTCATATAACAGGATTGTTACCTACTTCATCCAGAAATGGGCATAATTGCTGAATATGATATTTCGATGAAAATTAAGGTCTGTTTCTGACCTTCAACTTCAGGGTCAGATAAATTTTGTATTCGTGTGAGGGTACAGGCCCAAGTTACGACGGATAATTCGCTAAGTTGTAGTTTGCGAAAGCCTGAGTTCTTTTGAGTGACGCACAATTAACTCCCTCGGATTATTCTTTTCACTTTCACAGGCAGCGGCCATGTTATCGGCAGATCTTACGTTTTGTCAACGTATGGGTGTTGGTTGATTGTTAACTGAGCTGAACCAGTGGACTTAAATTTAATCACCACATTGCGAATAGTCAGTTAATATTCAGCTCGTGGCTAAATATTAACCGCCGTGGGTTATTATTTCGATCTTCAAGGATAAGAAACATTTCCCGTGGCTGATCCGTGAATTGGTGATCATCTTGACATATCAAAATTCCTCTGTACTTCGTTTCCATCTTTGCCAGAAAACCTGACACTACCCTTGCCAAGGGGTATACTGCCGTGGTTCTTTAAAAGGCAGTTATCTGACAATTTACCGATTTTGAGTTAAACATTGAGCGACATCAGGAAAAAAAAGATACGTCGGCCTATCTAACCCCTTTTTCTGAAACTTATTTAGCTTTAGAGATATTTTTGTCATAAAAAGCTGCGAAGTGGTTTTGATACCAGTGCCCTTTTTTTCCTGATGTCGCTCAATGTTTAACTCAAAATCGGTAAATTGTCAGATAGCTGCCTTTTAACCCATTCCTCCCCACTGTCCTATTTTTAAGACACTATATTCAACATTTTTTTTTAAATGTTAGGTCTTTTATTTTAATGTTTTCTGATGAAATTCTTATTTTTACACTATTTTTCTAATAAAAGGTTTTTTTTCGCCGTATAAAATATTTCCGTAATTTTAATAATTTTTTTTTTTTTCAAATTGATCATTTTTGATGCATCAAGAAGAGCATTATGTTCTGATTCTATATACCGTAAAAGAAAAAAAAATTGCAACTTCAAAGTACATTAAACTGATTCTAAAACCTTTACCAGATATATAATAAATAAATACAAAAACAAAATAGAATGTGGGAACTTATGAGATACGTTCAAAATAAGCCGTACTATAAATATGACACCGGGAACATGTCTATACAAATTGCCACGAAATCGTGTTCGATCTATTCGAAAAAAAAGTCATATTATTTTTTCTTAACGTATTAAGAACTTAATTTAAAGATTTGATCGAATAATTTCAATTTTTTCGATGCTTGGGAAGTAATGGGCTAAAGAATCACGGCAGTATATCGTGGCACCCAGCTCCATATTTAACATGTGCTCAGCCATAAATGACAGCCAATTTAACAGATGTTGCTAACAATATGGCCGCTATCAACTGTCAAACTTCGGAACTTTATTTTTTTTTTATTTTTTCAAAAAAGTTGTTCGTCATATACTAGATGCACTGCTGCCGCAATTAATATATATATATTTTAAATTATGATTTCAGACAACAGAGCAGGAAAATATGAACGTAGAACCCATCGGCATGGAGAATACGACACCAGCAGCAATCCCACAAGGTAACTGCACTCCCTACTTCAATCCTTGCGTGATGGCTCTATCGTTCACTCAAACGCGACTCAATTGATAAGTCGCCTCTAGAGGTCGGACTGTGATCGAGAGATCGCGAGTTCGAAACCCATCCACACTGGTGCCGTGAACCCGTGAACACCAGACAAGCATATTTAGCTTAGTTGGAGGAATTAACAAGATTGTTAGCAATGTGAATTCTACCCACATTTTTAGTTCTCTTTTTATATAAAAAAAAAAGTGATTCAATTAAAATCTGAGGTTTATCAGCCTATTTGAACCGAATACCTTTGCGAAAGATATACTTTAAGAACGTTTTATTATTAAGTTTTGTTTCTCTATTCCAGAGCTGTCATTTAATGTATATTTCACAAGAGTATGCCATCACGCATCAATGCCATAACATACATCATACTATTTCATACTATGTATAAAAAGACCTAGTTGTTGTCCTTTTGAGTTTTTAATATCATATGAATACCTTCTTACCCCTTGTGTATACTGCTGAAAAAGCTTTCAATATTCTATAAATAGCGAAATCTAAAAACTTTTTCAGTGTAGATCAAAAAGTATGGCTTAAAAAGGTTCATTTGCTCGACAGCAAAGCTATGCATCTTTACACATTACTCTAATAAATACAATTGTGTTAGACTGTTCGACAAGTGAGGTGGCCGGTCGGAGGCACACCAACTGATAACGACGTACTTTAATCCTTTACTTTAAATGTCAAGAATAGTACCACAAACGAATAGTATCAAACATTGTCTATTTCTCATTCACCTCTCAAACGTAACAAGTCATCATCTGCTTCTCTATGTGCATGTATCGCGCTAAGTGTAGATAGTTTTAATACCTAATAACCACAACGTAACTCGTATTTTTTTTTGCTGGTAAAAGCGATGGCGTTCTAAAAAAAAGAAAACTAAAATTGAACACACAAAAAAGACGAAGTAATAAAGATATCAATACCCGACCGGGACGACGTTTTACTTTCCAGGGAAGGGAGATCAATGAGAAAGCATTTGTTTGAACTTTAACTCTTAGCGATAGTGTACCTAGAGAGTTTTATTAAAATACGTACATTTATCTCTCTTCCCAGGAGGACAGTGGACCATGATGGAGCACTCGTACCCGCGATACTCGAACGCGTGCATAGGCGGCGGCGCGCTGCAGCAGGACCCCGGGCTGTACATGAACAACGTGATGAACCCGCACATGGACGCCGAGCTGAGCTACGCGCAGGGGCTGGGCGTGGCGGGCCCGTCGCCCGGGCCGTCGTGCGCCGACGTGCAGGCCTCGGCCGAGCCCGCGCCGCCCGCGCCGCCCAAGCGCCGCCGCGCCACCAACCCGCAGTCCGAGGAGAACTTCCAGCGCGCGCTCGAGGCGGTGCGCTTCGGCGGCATCGGCTTCTGCAAGGCGGCGCGCCTGTTCGGCGTCAACAACCGCACGCTCTGGCTCGAGTACAAGAAGAAGGGCTACCCCAACAACCGGCCCAGCATCAAGAGCAGGATCAAGCGCGAGCACAGCACGCCGCCGCCCGAGCACAAGGACGAGCCGGCGGCCGCCGAGCAGCAGATGGCGCTGCTGTGCCCGCAGCACCAGGTGCCGCCCGGCTTCCTGGAGCCCGGCGCGCCGCACGCCTTCCCGCTGCAGAGCGTGGCGCACAGCTCGCCCCTCAACCTGCTCGGCGTCAACTTCAACTCGATGCAATAGAACGCGGCCTGCGGCGTGTCGCCCGACGAGTCCTACTCGTTGTGACACGAGTGGCAAGGCGCCGACTGCGCCCCGCAGCCCGCCGCGGCGCCTTCGCCCCCCCACGCCGCCCTCGCGCACCCGCATCACATATACATGCATCTCGCCTTGTAAATATTACTTGGATCACGTAACCCATGTACTTACATATTATATCGGTATCAGCTGCGGACTCCCGCATACATCATGTACCACATTAGTGTATTGCGCTGTGTCTGGGGCGTGTTGTCGTAGTTTCGTAAGAAATAAGGGGATGCTGTCTACTTGTGTAGACCAACATTTTTTTATTAGTTATTAAACCAAACCCAGCGCTCACTTGTCACTTTGTTGCACTCATATGACTGACTCATTCATCTTTAGCGGTGGTAGGGCTCATAATACTGCGTATTGTGTTTCGTATATTCCTTTTGGTTTAGGTTTGACTCGCTATTGAGTAGGAAAACTACCCAATGATAGAGCTTGTTCTTAATGCTCATCACGTAAAACCATTTTGCGTGTTGCACCACTAAGCTTCCTAATCAGTTACTGCTTACTGCGTACATTTTTTTACTTCCCACCGAAAGCGGCAAATTTTTATCTTTGCGCCCAACCCGTGTATTTAGGCTGACGCACCTGTCGAAGTCTTAACTTCTTACATGAGACAAGGACCTTCAACACCATGCCCTGGAGGTGCATCAGGGAGGTACTTCTGTATCACCAGATGGCCGTCGTTTACCCTGGTCACCGGGGAGAGTGGAACCGGCAAGAGATGTCGTGCGGTGTCCCACAGGGATCGGATTTGGGGCCGCCTCTGTGGGACATCGGTTACGAATGGGTGCTGTGCGCCGACCTCCCTGCAGGCGTCAGCGTAGCAGACTACGCTGACGCCTGCAGGGAGGTCGGCGCGCTGGTCCTAGCGAATGGGAGGTCGCACCAGGCTGCGGCCGAACTAGCGACGCGCAGGGTTGCGATAGTCGTTGAGAGGAACCGGCAACTGGGTATCGAGGTGGCCCTGCAAAAGTCCGAGGCTATGTGCTTTCATGGCCGCCGGAATGCGCCACCTTCGGGTTCCCAGATAACGGTGGGAAGGGTTCGCATCGGCGTCGAGACGACTATGCAGTACCTGGGACTCGTCTTCGACAGCTGATGGAACTTCGTGGAGCACTTCCGTCGTTTGGCTCCAAAGCTGGACCAGGCGGGGGCTGCACTGAAGCGGCTCCTACCCAATCTAGGAGGGCCAAACGCCTCCTGCCGGAGGCTCTACGCAGGGATTGTGCGGTCCATGGCCTTCTATGGAGCCCCTGTGTGGGCGTTGAACTTGCAGCGGCGACCATCCCGTAAGCTGGTCGCATCCCAGAGGGTCATGGCCATCCGAACAATCCAGGGATACCGCACGATCTCCGGTGAGGCGGCGAGTCTCCTTGCCGGATTGCTACCGTGGGATCTGGAGGCGGTAGGCCTCGCGCGCTTACGCAAATGGCACGCGAAGGTGCTTAGCCGGGGTGAAACTCCGCTGCCGCGGCAAATTGCAGCACAGCGGACAAAGCTCCAGCACGAGCTCACGGTGGCATGGAAAGAGCGACTATCGCAACCGAGAGCTGGGCACACCGCAATCGCGGCGAGAAGTCCCCTCTTTGAGGAGTGGCTTGACCTTCGTGTCCTCACCTTCCGTCTGACGCAGGTACTGACCGGACATGGTTGTTTCGGGAGGTACCTGCTTCTGATAAAGCGGGAGGACACGCCCGGGTGTCGTCATTGTGAGGACCACCCGGAGGACACGGTGGAGCTGTGTGCCCCACCGTGTCCAGCTTCCAGCCAGGCAGTCATGTTAGCGAAGGAGGAGGCTGAACGCGTGAGGGAGGGGGATCACGAGCTGATCTCCGGCCACCGTAGACGCGGGTCTGCGGACGGTGAGCAGGGGTAGCTCACCGTCCGGTAAGAACCTGACACGGGTCGGCGGTGCGTCGTGTTCCACGCGCGCCTCAAAGAGCAGTCAGCAGCATTGCTGGGGCCCGATAGGGTCATTGCCTTACGGGGTGGCGGGAATAGTTCTGACGAGACACCGCGGCCCCGGAATGCAAGGCCAACAGAGGGAACAGGGTGGGTTTTTAGTCAGTAGAAGTCTGACACTCCCTTCCGCTCCACCCGCAGCAGGAGGAGTCATATGATGATTTTCACACCCAGAAAAAAAAAGGTATCCCCGTAGCGACAGAAGCCGCAGTCCTGATATTCGCAATAATCCTCTCTTTAGGGATAGGCAAAGGGGTGTTACGAAACTCGCATATCAACCCTTTCGTATAAATTGACGTAAAGTTAGCGTCCGACCCATTTTGCGTAGCTAGCACCAGCTAGCAGGTTTACCTCGTATGTTGAAACCTGATGCCAGACCAGACTGGCCTATATTGTGCCAGGAAATCTGGAGGCCTACCACCTGACAGACACAACCTGGCCTCCCTTAAATTAAAAAATAAATGATCAAATTATGACGGCACACCCGCAGCACAGTTTTAGGGTCGTTGGAAACATCACCAACTTACCAATTTGTCAAAACAAGAAGTAAGGAGTAAAGTAATATCCATCACAAAACATCACATCACAATCACAGATATGGAGTGTCCATGGAACATGACATAGTATAGTAAGGTATATCTGTAAATAATTAAACTATATTAAATGCTTCAGTGTTTCTTCGACCCTGACTAGGTGAGGTCCGCAGCCTTTTTATTGCCATGAAAACAAAAACGTATTTTGTAGATCTCAATAGAACTAAGTTAAGAACTGTTTGGTAAATGAGTGTTTTTTTTACATATAATAGAAAAGTGCACAAGCATAGTGTTAATGTCGGTTCAATGTGATAGCGAATTCTATATTTTTACCTCCGTCTTTATTTGAATCCGGGCAGTTTTGGATGAAGCTTATTATTTTTATAGTATTCTAAATCTAGCAGTCACCTAATTCAAAGTACCTATATATAAGTGCAGTTTTTTTTATCGTACTACATGTACAATTAATTTGAAGGTGGTGTGTTTATTTTAAACATAATGGATTTATAGTATGTATCTACGAATCACACTGCACATTTATTTTCAATTATCTACAGATCCACATGAAGCCTTCAATTTGTTTACGGAGAACGCTAAATAATTGTAAAGAACTATATGCATACCTATTGGTAGGGAATGTTTAAGAAGCTTCGCCACAAAAGTATAATGCAATTTTTTTATTTTTTTTTTATTTTTTTTATTATGAAACGTAATCTCTGACAAACTTACTCGTCGACATGTAAAACCTTTTTTCAAAGTTAAATAAAATCAGCAAAATAGATTATTTATTTATTTTTGGAAAGAGGTATGGATAACTAAATTCACCACGTAAGCAATATATTACTATTTAAGCGGCATGTTCTGTACATGAAACACACTAAAATTAACTATAGTATAAATAAAACAACAACAAAAAACTAATAAAAATAAAAAGTTAAATGATAAAAATTCATTCATCACAACCACTTTTATAGTACTTAGCAAATTTGATGCATAAATTTGAAAATGTGCCATATGTTGGACACTTTCATGTTCCACCTGGCGGGCGGCGAGAATTGAGTGAGTCGGTGGCATTTATAGTTAATCCACCGATTTTATACTACAAACTGCATCATGCTGTTTGAAATAGAAAGAATTTTATCGTTTTTGCGGCCGATATTTTTGATTATTTTTTGTTTTCATTTTCATTTATTGGATTTTTTTAAATGTATATCAGATACAGAACTTGACCTTTAAATGGTATCTTATTACTTGTGTGGCGGGGTTATTGTTTATAACCCTTCGTAAAAATAATTAAGAAAAAGTTATTCATCGTCATTTTTTTGCTGCAAATAAAGATTATGCATATATTATATGAAATAAATGGCAGCTGCTGTAACATAATTCAGTTGGGATTATTTTAGAATTTGATTTCTAACACACCACCATAATGATTTTATTGCAATTATATTTTATATTTTTTTAAAGAAAATAATGAGACAGGTTGACTTTTAATTTATTGGTATTATTTATTTTAATCACATTATCAAAAATAGCCATTTTGATTATTGCTCTATAACGTGCTTGCATAGCACGATCTTTGAGGAAGATGATAAGAGTTTGCATTGAATTAATTAAAAGTGACCCTGTTTGATTTAATAATGACTATTTGAATGCCAGTAATGATAATTATGATCACAAAATTAATTAAATTGACCTAATGCATTTAATTTAGACTGATAAAACCGCACATATCTTTTTTTGGGCGTGTATTGAACACGTCGTTGGTAGCTACGTAGGTATTTAGATACACGTCAACAACCTCGAACAGAAACAATATTACCAGAGATCTCTATTGTGTAAAATAGTTCGGTAAACATGTAATTATGTCTGCATTTATAGCGTAAGTTAGGATAAGTGGTGCCCGTGACGGTGTAGGAAGAGATTGTCTCGCGAGCGGCTCTCGACAATGGTGACATCATATCTGTGTTATTGTATATAATAAGCTTGTTTTTTTTTATTCTTTAATATGGGCCTTGTCAGCCAGTAGCGTTTGTAAGGGGCTCGTCAAATGTACACGTCTCTTCGCTAATGTGAGTTGTGCGTGTATACATTTGAAGTAAAAATCGATTCAGACGTAGCGTTATTAATCATTTTTGTGCGTACCATTATAAAATGTTCAAATCGACTAGTTTGAAACAACCCTTACTACAGGCTTTTAGAAGATTGATTAGATAACAAATGATTTCTTGTTCTCTGTGACAGGATAGACGGCGAGTTAGTTTTGTCGCATTTAAAAAATCTACATAAAACAGCGGGTTCATAGCAAAATAGAGTTTCCAGACATTAGTTGTTAGGAGAATACGTTTGTTATAAGACCTGCTTGATTGATAATTATAATTAAAACCTGGAAAATATTTGGATAGTGATAAAACCAGGCTGAATATCAACCTAAGCATTGTAATAATTAAACTAAAGTTTAATTACCTTAACACTTGCTCAATCTAATTCAGTTTTGATGTATTTTTTACATTGTAAGCGTATTTTAAGCTGCCGTCAGTCCTATATTGAAAGTCAGACCGCCCGCGGGTACAATTTGTATCTTGTCACTATCGTCATTGTAGAAGTATTACTTTTTTATTTTAATAATATTAAATTAATTAATCTAAGGAGTATTATATTTTTCTATTCGCCTAGATTTACAACGATAATAACCAGTTTCGGCGTTTGCGATCTCTGTAACTTTTTGTAATTTCGACTGATTTTTTTAAAATAATTTTAGAAGGTTTCTCTCGTTTAGGCTGGCAACATAGCTGCTACGTATCGAAGGTGTTTCAAATTGTAAATATAATTGATGATGTATATAAAATCCAATGTAGTTAATTGAATAGGTTCCTCTCTCGATTTTTTTACTAGAGTTTTTAATCGATAGGATTAATTGAGGTTGAATTTTAACTGGATCTTGATGATTACAACTACGGCTGAGAGCTACATAGATTAAAAGCAAAATATTATAAAACACTTTTAATACCTACTTTTTTAAACATTATGTACCTCATTATTTTAAAATCACATCTAATAACCATTTTTTTTAATTAATATTCGTTTTGTGTGATGTTTAGATGGAATAAAATAAAACAATACAATTTTATTAGGTTTTAGTGCTTTTTGACATTGCCCTTATTTTTTGTGCGCCTTGTATAGTTTTTTTAAGTTTACTGTGACAAATGAATGTATGTGTGAGTAGGTATTATTGGATCATTTCAGAAAATGGGTTTTTTAGGTTTTGTACGAATAATAACGAAGTAGAGATACTTGCGAGACAGTATGCTTGTGATTCCATTTAGGTGTAGCTTACTATCTACGTTGAATAGCACCTGTTGTGCGACAGTGTGAGAATCCAAAGTTTATAGCAACTTACTACTGTTTTGTAAACCCCATTAAGATATATAGGTTGTCCCGAAACTCAACGTCAAGCGGGTACGGGGCGATAGGCTAGATTGTACCAGTTCTAGCAAAAATAATAAAAAAAAATCCATGTGACTTGGTTAAGTGATAATAGATATAATTTTGAAAATGTTGAAAATCAACACGCTAGATGACATATTTAAGTACAATGATCACAAATCGGTAAAATTGCTTGCCGGGGTTGTGGGAATGTTCTAACAAGATATTGCGGCCCCGAAACTTAAGGGCAGCTGAAGGAACTGGGTGGGTTTTTAGTCAGAAGTCTGACACACCCTTCCGCTTCACCTAGAGCGGGAGAAGTCATTCGATGATTTTCCCAACCAGAAAAAAGTCACATGGAACTTTTTTATTTATTTTTTGCTAGAACTGGTACAACCTAGACTATCGCCCCGTACCCGTTTGACGTTAAGTTTCGGGACGCCCTGTATATATTCAGCCAGTAATATTCCCAAGAATTGGAAGCAAGAAGCAAGCCTTTTTTAAGAAGGATACATGTGTGTGGTAAATTATATTTTAAAGCATAATGTGCACACACGAATATAAAACATGATATATTAATATAAATAAATAATATTCCATGACCCATATATAATTAAATTAAAATAATCACATTACTATTGCTTAAAATCATAAATTCCAGATGTCAAAATTACCTAACTATATGAGTAAACAGAGTCAAAAGAAAAATACTTAGGCGGTTGAGTGAGAACCAAGTGAGAACAACTTATCCTGTTATAAAATGTCAAACTATCAAATTACATGTCAATATATATATTTAAAAACAAATATATAAATTATGTCATAGTATTAAATAAGATGTCAAACAACAGCAATATCCTGTTAGTTGTATTGATACAGATCTAGTCTTTATTCAACCATATAATACAATTTGTCATTGAAATAACTGTAATACCTCATCAACTAACTCTTAAACCGAGAAAAGCAGCAATGGGAGTCCCCATTGCTGCTAACTCTAACGAGATATTCAGATATTTCAATTACACTTTCTATACTTCGAAAGACTGCTCAGAAATGGGGAGACGGATTTTTTCTGATAAGTTGAACTCTATAATCTGATATATTTTATTTTAAGCATTTTACTTTTATTATTCGAAGTGTCGAGTGAGCATATTGTTTAACATTAAGCTTGCCAATAGATTGTAAAGCTCTTGTTGTAGTCAGTGCATGCCGATACGTGACTACACCACTAGTACTCAGATTATAGAGAAAGAAATGTCATTACATTTATTATGTTTTAATTCTCTCTCTTTTTTTTCTTATATAAGTGCCATGCAAGGTGATTTCACAGTATTATGTTGGTCAAAAAGTAATTGGCCATAAAATATTGATGTTACCAGATAACAAAAATGATTTAGTTGCTAAATCTCGTTTGTGGGTAATGTTTGGAAGGACAATATTGCGATTATGTTTAGATGAGAGTAGATTGAGTCTGGAAGTTATGGAAGAAATAGTGATATAGTTCGTGTCGTTCAATTGGCGCTTATCACGGACATTTTTTTATTTATCTTGCGGGGTAGGTAGGTTTCACTAAATCCTTGTACGATTAACTTAAAGGAAAGCTCAAGTCAATGAATGCAGGCAAGCCTTTGTGACTAAGGTTAATCCGTATTGTATTGGTTAACATGAAAACACCTATGGTTTCCTTGAAACATATCTAGCTTTTTGTCGTTAACACAGGGATTCATTACCCACACATGAGGAAGTGATTTATAAGTACCAGTGTTTCTCGAAATAATATTAATCATGTAATTTTTATAATAATATTGCATGCGTTTGGAACAAAGGGGTGACAGTCATGCTCATTAAGAAATAATTATGACGCTCTCCTAACCGAAGTTGTAAGTTAACCGTATTTCTCTTATTTGTCGCGATTGATTCTGGTTAGTACGGGATGAAGTAAGAATCTGAAGATATTTAAGCGGAGTTGAAGAAGCATATGCGGTTTACTCCCATACTGCGATGTAAGCGAAGTAAGATGCGATAGACCCTGAACGACCGAGGGAATCCGCCTAGCTTGGACCTAAAGGGATATTGGGACCATTAGGTGTTGGCGGGAGGTATTCATGTATTCCATCAGTGATGTTGTGTCGGACGTCTGTTCCAACTTGATCAGAGATTTCCTTTGAAATTCAGATTGCTTCGGATTTTATTAAATTCTTCTGAGTTTTTGTTAATGCATATCCTCTATGATCCTGAGTTGCGACATATCTGATCCTGATTTTGTCCAGGAATCGCGTGTCTTCCGGGAGGTGACGTTATAAATTCTTTGTAAGTTCTTCTAACAATTATTTTGATTATGGATACTATAATACTATTAATCCTATCTGAAGTAGCAAGGAGGCTGATTAAAGTTGTTAATATTCTTCACGAGTCGTTTCTCGGCGTTCCAAGGTCGTATGGTGGATGTGGATAGCTCTATGATTATTAGAGCAAGATCTTCAGTATTTGACTCTTAGATTGTTTGAGAACGAGTAATTTTGTAAGCATTATTTTTCTAGTGAAAGTAATATGTTAAAGCAATACGTACACTTAATTAATAGTAATTAGATAGATGGGCCTTCAGTTCATATAATATGTTGATACGCTGTTCCTGATACCCCAGTGCAGGTACAAACATGTACATGGAACTTTAAAGATCTTTTTGTGAACCTTTTAATATTAGGAGTCACGTGTATTTCTATCACATAAGTAAACGATGAAACTATTTTAGTTTCATAGTTTTGAAATGGTCAAATGTTAAATATGATATGGTCAAGGCTCACGACTGTCAACCCACAGAGGTTGTTCATTAACAGGCAAAATTGGTGAATTTTGTGCTTAGCACTAATACCTTGTTCTATACCAAAATAGATAATAAATAGTTTTGATTATTTTGTAATTAAACTCTTTTACTTAAACCTGGTCCCATCCCTAGTTATGTTAAGTATATTTATCTATAATCATATTTCAGCCTATCAGGTTAATAATGTTTTTATTTCCTTACCACAATATCTTAAGATTATCATACATATTTGTGGGAGCCTGCTCCCTGAGCTAGGCCAATTGCCTGTGTTTCAGGTAACCAGGTCTCTTCCCCGATGATATAAATTACACAAAATAACTTAAATAATATCCGTGAATCGGTTCGAAGTCACTACCTGCAAGTCGTAAGTCAGGTCCATAACCACTGGGCCACCACAAAGGAATTACACTGACACTACTTTAACGAAAATTTGCACTTTAAAGTTTAATATTTCGGAAACTGATCACTGAATCGAACAGGTTTCTCCATATTCCTATTATTTTTTCTAAACCACCTATCTAACAATACCACACACTGGGGTATATAAGATGAAAAATCCCCTTTTTACGTGTACTTTGTCGGTGTGATTGATATATATATCTATGTCAAATTTCAGCGTTCTAGTAGGTACCAATAGTTTCTGAGATAAGCCGCAGCCAGACTGGCATGGCGAAACTATAATCCTTTATCATTGTTTTCGACTGCGAAACCCGAAAAAGGGGGAATAGATGCGCGAAATATGCGTCACACATAGTCTCTATTTATCTCGTTAATGATTTCCAACGCACAACACAGAAAATTTCAATATTGCATACACATCATTTTTGCTTACCACAGCTTTGCTTAAACATTATCCAGATAAAGTTTCGATTATCTAGACCCTTCTACGAAACTTATAATTTCTTAAGGTGGCATTCCTCATGGATGTCCTGCAACCTGGGGCGGGCGAAGGGGACTATCAGACTTAAAGATGTGATAAACGACTTAAAACTTTTAACGAACTTATTCGTTTATTTTTTATCAAAAGTCACTTACGTAAACTGCTTAATACGCTTATTTACTTTCTTACATTAAAAATAATGAAATTATGTTGTTTGCTTTTTTAGTTGGTCAAGTTTAAGTATTGGTTTTTAAACGAAATCAATGAATTTTCTTTCGTACTTGGCAGGCTTAGGACTGACTGAATGAATAATATTATATAATTATGAAACTTTACTAAGTAGGTTAGTATTATTCTAAGATCTGTATTTATTAATAACTTGTCAAATAATAAACTACATTTTATTAAATTCAGGCGTACTTAAAAGTTCATTGATCTATTATATGTACATTTTAATTATTTACAAAATTTCCATTATTTCCTCAAACCATCAAGTCATTTATTCACATTCAGAAACATAATTTTTTCTACTTTGCTCGTCAACAACCGGGTCCTCAATTCCTATATTATGTTAAAATCGGAATACGATAAAGTTTTATTACAAAAATTACACACAGCTGTTTTAGTCGCATGATTTCTCAAAAAAAAGTTCCAAATTATGTTATTCGAACTTCTACTCGTCATTTTGATACAGTAGTTATTCGAATTTACAGTTTAATTAGCTCACCAATTTGTTTTTGTAGAAAAAGTAGTCAAAATTAACACAATTACTTACACTATAAACTATTTACACTATTATTAACACAATTACCTATTACAATTAACTACACCTAAAACCTATATTATATACAAGTCCAAAACTCACAGAATTATTTCCTTGGTAAGAAACAATTCACCACATGAAATAATGTTTTACACTATTTATGTTTACGTAAACAATTCCGAGTCACAACTTTTAATCAAATTGTTTCGGAAATTCACAAAACATGACGCTTTTCACCGGGCGGAGGAAACGCTACTAAACGTAAAAAGCAAAATAAGTGATAAGCAACCCGTTTAAATTAAATTGGCGCTTTTAAAAGTGAACAACGGAAAGCATATTTAATTTGCTAGGTTTACCAATTTTGAGTAAGTCAACGCGATTCAGCACATAAACAAAAGATGTAAATATTTTAAACCTTAAAGTTTTTGTATTAAGGTCGATTTTCGCATAATCATTGTTTACTATCGATTAAAATTGAATCAGGCGCCATCTATCAGTTGTTACATAATTCATTTGAGCACGTTCTTACTTACGTGGTTATGAAACGAAATTATCAAAACGCGGTTGCGTTTTAATTTTAACAAAAAGCGGAATAAACAGATAACTTTAAATGCTTTTATAAACAAGTCTGCTTATTCGTTTATTTTAAATAATATGTTATATTATATGCTTTTCGTTTAAACGCCCACCTCTGATCAGACTGTACCTGACCAAAACTACCCTGTGTCCTGACACGAGCCAGGACCTGCGGGAACACTTAGGTATTCTTTTCCTTCGTCTGGCAAAGCAGGGGTAGTGAGGTTTTTGACTCCCTCGACAGCTTCTAAGAGAGGTGCGCATGAAACATACATACATGGAACCTTGGGTTCAGGGCGCGGCGTACGAGCCCAATTTCGCCGTACCTGGAAACATTTAGGGGGCTGTCTGAGGCCATTGTCTGGTCTCCTTCGAACCCCGTCTTGATGCCCGAATGTTTTCACAACTATGCTGGTGTCGGCTTCGAGTCTAACCGGATTCAGCTGGGTACAAAGATGTACAAATGGCAGCCTTGCCAACGGCTTAACTGCTTTTGACTGTAATGGTTTAACACGATTCATTATTTAGCTCCAGCAAACCCGAACTCATCAGACGGATGGCACCGGCGGACCAAGCATTTCAAGCGACAGTCTCGAGTCCCCGATGAGCAGAACATTCGCAAGCAGACCTCCGAGCCCCTCCCACCGCCGTCCGCCATCTCCAAGACCACGCCCACACTCCAAAAACATGATTCGTACCCGCAGTACAGCGCGTCTAAGGTAACTATACTCTTGTTCTCGATCATGTCTGGTAGTAAGAGATAGATGAGGCCTACGATGAAACGAGTGAGACCAAAAGATGACTCTCTACTCTTGCTTTAAAGGCTGACGAGTGATAAGGTAGCAGGGAAAACGGAAGCGGGCAGAGAGTTTCACACCTTGGCTATGAGCATAATAAATGTGGAGGAGAAGCACTTTATACGATAAGGCAGTATACCAATCATGCCATCCTACTTAATCATTAATGCAAGTGATTTATTTCATGATTGGCAGTGGGAGTCTTTTATGTGGCCTACCCAAACGTTCTTAGTTCGTCGTCCTTACATCGGTCGTATTGTTCGTGGAATCTTTCAAGGTCTTAAAGTTCTAAGGTGAGCTACGTGACAACCACTCAAATTTGCGTGTTTGCTCTGTCAAAAGAGGACCACAGCCGTAAACCTACATGGTCCCCATATGATTTAAGCAATACGGTTTGTCTGGACTTTAAAAAAGACGTTGAACTCAAAGTTTGTTTCGGTGCCTCTTCTCAGGGAAGTCAGCTAGGAAACATCGACCTATCTAGTGTTACATATAACCAAATTGCAATTCGACCCAGTTAGGTACATTACTTTTTGTAAATTATGTCATCACCAATGCTATCAAATCGGTGAAGAAAAATATTGTGAGGAAATCGGAGACCAAAAGTGTGAAGAGAGATCCACCAACCTGCACTGGGCTGGCGAGGTGGATTACGGCCTACTGCCGGTAGGTTATTTTATTCGATTTAAACATGATTGTCTGGCAGTTTGAGTGCTTTTTGCGGCCTACCCAAACGTTCTTACCTTGGTATTGTTCGTTAAATCGTTAAGCTTCTTGTTCTAATTTGAGCTATACGTCATTTGAGAAATGTTTGCACTTGATAGACAGGCCCACTCAAATCTGTGAGCATCTTTCTTCAAAAGATCGCCTCAGACTGAAACGTACAAGGTTCCCATATAATTAAACCAGTATAGATTTTAAAAGAGACGGACCTCTGAGTTTGTATCGGTGTTTCATCTCAGGGTAGTCAGTTAGGAAACACCGGTCTCATCTAGTTAATATTTACGAAAAAAATGACGTGAAAAAGTGTTATTTAATAACCAATTTGCAAAATAATGATCTGTTATCATTTATGCCTGTCAGAGTGTGCCTGATATAGGTATGGCACTTTTTATATTAGGTAGTTGAAATGCTTACCTACGAGTATATTATCTGCTAAGCCTTTTTTCACCTATGTCCAGATACAAGCATATTCAGCTTAATTGGAGGGGTTAACAAGATTGCTAGTAATGTGAGTTCTACCTAGGGCTTCTAATCCCAGAATACCGAGATCTTGATATTGCGGGATCCCGCGTCATTTTTCAATCCCGCGTGATGCGGGATCCGCGGGATTTTCGGGACTGAAAAAAGGATACATCAAGAAATAATTTGGACGAACAATAGAATTAGATAAAGATTGTAAGACAAGATGGAGTAGTTTGGCTACCATGGTACAAAAATTTAACAACTTGAAATTGTGCATTACTAAAGCATTGACTCATCTGGGCCTTAGTACGAACATTGAGTGTGAGTGAGATTTTGATGCTTTAGTAAATCTAGAAAATATCTTGAAGCCCAGTAATGCGGGATTGGAAGCCCTAGTTCTATCCACACAGCCAAAAACTTATTTGTATTTCCAGGCGATTGTGAGCCGGAAGCCCCGAGTGGAGCAGGAGGTGGGGTCCCTGCTGATCAGGGCGGTGTCGAGCGTGGAGCGGCAGAGCTCGAGCAGCACGAGCGGCGCGTCGGTGTCGGCGTCGCTGGAGGCGGGCGCGCGCGCCAGCCACACGCCCGCCGTGCGCTCCGGGCCGCCGCTCAGCTGCAACTTCTGCTGGAACACCGTCGACGAGTGCGGCCGCATCCTGCGCCGCAAGACGCAGTACCACTGCCCCGAGTGCCGCACCAACCTCTGCATCGTCCCCTGCTTCCACGAGTACCACGACGGCCCCGAGAGCGACTCCAACAACGCCAGCGCCCGGTGAAGCCTCCTCCTCGACGATGCCACCAGGCGCTTGTCAAAGAAATGGTGGAAGTTCAGCCTGAATCACGTGTGAACGCTGCTGTGGGACACACGTTTACCAATGTTTGTCTGCTTGCTTGCGGCAACATTTAAAACACTCAGGCGATACGTTCAAAATTGCTCTAGTTCAATCCATGTCACATTTTAAGACAAACTTCTGATACAACTAATTGAGCTTTGGAATCCATTTTATTGGATCATTGATAATAATATAATATTATATTTAACCATCGTAATTATCTTGTAGACAGTGGTATAAGTGTCATAATATCAGAAATATTTCTAATATATGAGTGTATTTATTCTTAGTAGGTTCATGTTAGTGTTATATCTTATTACTAATCCCGGATCTCGAACATGGTAGGATTAAAATTATACCGAGTACGCCAATATTTTACAATATATAGGCGTTTTTTAATGACAGTCTAATAAAAATATCCCTAAATATCTTAGTATAAGAACAAAATAACGTATACGTCACGTAAACATTTGTAAATGATTTTTCACTTCGGTAAATGGCATTAGAGAGATGCTTTCAAGTGCAGTCAGATATGACCAGCTTGTTCGTATATTATTATGCAACAGAAGTTTTAGCTCTTTATAAAGGAGCTCGTTTCTAAGCCATTGAGCCATTTTATGAGTTGGACAATCTAATAGCATGTATTTAATATCATGAAAATATGTATTCCTTTTCAATATAATGTATGTATCTGTCCATTTAAGTAATTTTTTGTAGTAGCTATAACTGGTGTTTCAAGTACATTTTAATGTAAAGATTATTCAGTAATAATTAATCTGCGTACACTTCTTGCCATTCACGATTATGTGTTGTATTGGATAAGCCACTATAAGAACCATGATTCTCATAGAATATGCAATTCCTTTCGGAACAGTCCAGTGGAAGTTGTATTCGGTCTTAATAGCTTCACTACTTAATATATAAGATGTATATATTAAACGTATAAGTGAGTAAGCTCTCAATTTAGTTATTGCTCCATTCAATTAATGTCAGGGTGTAAATTAGCCGTTTTTTCGCCATATGGGAAAAAATTTGAAACTTTTAGAAAAACAACATTTTTATATATGACATAATAATATGTAGTTTGCTCTGTAATATTAACTAGATTACGAACAAAACAGTAATTCATGGGTCTTTTAAATCCTATGATATATATTTAACTCGAATTTTAAAGATGACGGTTTATGTTGCAAACACCATTTCTTTGGCAAAATAAAAATTAATTTTAGAAGAATTTTATCATATTTTGTAAATAATAATTGTTAAGGTATATTTTAAACAACGGTTGGACCGTTTTGGCGACATATTGTGTAGAACACTTTTAGTTTTATCGATAATTCTTGTTTTACGGATGACAATGGACAATGTCTAACAAATATGTGAGGAACTTATATTTAATGCATTTCGACTTGAATGTTGTTATCAGTAAAACTGAATATATGTAAGTGTACATCGATGTTAGTTATAGGTCTGTGGCAAGTCATACGGTGAAGTTAGGTGTATTACTAATGCGACGTAGTAACGAGTATCTGTCCATGTTGAATTTCTATATGTATAAATATTATATCATATCGACTCTATTACTCGATATATCGTTTATTTACGTCATCAGTTTAACGACTTTAGTCTGCAATGAAAATGACATGATATATTTTATGTATGCACTTATTATATAATGTTGATAACTATTTCAAGTAACTAAGTATAGGGGGATGCTGTAAGTAAATAATATTTTTGGACGGAAACTGTTGGCTGTTTAAGATTGTTGGTATTTCGTAGCAATGCTTGCCTTTTTCGTGTTATGCAGTTTCGTGGAAAAGTCAAATTATAGTTGAGGCGATCAAACATTCAGCCTATTTGTGCTGATGGAAATTTCGAGCGTTATGGCAATTTGATAAAATGACATAGGTGTAGGCATTTTGGGAAGTATTAATTGTTATCGCTTTTGATAAGGACTAATTCGATTGTTGACTAAAACGGTTTTTAATGTCCTTTATAGGACTTTCTTACGAGAATGCGATGAAACATTTGCAAGAAGTTTTCAAGCATAGTTAGTTATTAATATAGTGTACCCGTTAAAAAGTTTTCAACTAATATTTAGTAAGTCTTTTTGGAAACACTTTACTGATAGATAGTGCGCGCGATTTTCGAATAGATAAGATACATCAAGTATCCGTGCACTTTTAGAGAGAACCTGTAAACATTGTCACTGTGAGTTTCAAAATATGTTTCTAAGAATATTATAAAAATTAGCGAAATAATATCGTATGATTGTTTACAGTGTATATTTAAAAATACGAATTTACAAAAACACGTTACCTCCGAACTTAAAGTTGCTTTAAAAATCGAACCCATAAAAATATTTTAAATCAGATATTTATCACTAGACTCTAGCTAAAAGGTATATTCATTTATAAAATACCACGTTCTGTCACTTTAAACCTCTTCAAAGTATCTATACAGTGATTATTTTTCTATCACATTTGTAAGAAATTATCTGCCATATATAGACGATGATTTGTGTACTTACCACGACATTATTACATTATATATTACATTTTAGCATACGTCTAGCTTCTAAATTCGGTAGAAAATGAGTACCTAGAAACTAAAAAACCTCTATTCGCTCTATCATAATCTAATCACACATAAAAAACCATCTATAGACAAACCTAAAAAAAATATGTTTGTGTATCGAAATTATCTAGAGAAAAAAGGTACCTAATCTGCTCTTGGTTCTAAGTAGGTAACGGGAATACTACTTCTACATTTTAATTAGCTGATCCAATTATTGTAGTATCAGCTGATGAGAGATATTTCAATTGTTTAATTACCGATCTACCAGACGCACGGCTGGATACCACCCACACTTGGTTGATATACCGTCATGTCGTACCAAGCGCTTCTCCTCCACATTTATTGTGCGCACAGCCAAGAGTCGGATGAATGGACCCACTCTATTTTTGCCGGGTGGGAAAATCAGCGAATGTCTTCTCCCGTTCTGGGTGGAGTGGAGGGGAGTGTCAGCCTTCTAATAACTAAAATCCCACGCAGTTGCCCTTAAGTTCCGGGACCGCGGTATCTCGTTAAATATTCCCGCAACCCGTACAGGCAATGGCCCTATGGGGCGCCGTCACTATAGTTGGTTCACGATAAGAAAATAGTGACGTCATCAGTATAACTGCAGGGTAAAGGTATCTTTACAATGGAGTAAAAATTCATTATTAAATTTATATTTTAAAAGATTAAGTTTAATGGATAAAAATCAAATGAATTGTCTTAATTAGTAATATTTCTTAATCAGTGTCACTAGAATCTTCATTTGTATTTATTATGAAAGAATTTTGTGCTGCGTTCTCTATGATGTCATCCAAATTTCACATTAGATTTTCTTGTATTACGTGGTTTTCTTCCATCGATTAGCACCTATTAAAGTTATTGCGTCACAAAATAATTTTTATACATATCATCTTGAGTTATTGGCACCAACATATTTTTTTTTATTTGGTCCCACATCAATTCAATAGGATTGAATCAAATTACATTATTTTATAAATAGGTAATGCATAAAAGACAACCGTTTAGCCAAAAGATCTGCAGTCAACTAGTCACTGTGAACTTAGCTTTCTAATTTGTTGCGACCTGATTGGTCGAGAGACGCGGACAATGATGACGTCACTATTTCCTTAACGTGAACTTAACTATAGTGCTGACTACTCTCAGTACTCTCTGAGGTGCGCATATCCTTACCGGACGGTGATCGACCCACTCTAGCTCTCGTCACTTATTTGTTATTTCTATATGTAAATAACGAAGTTATATCGGTGGTGTTCATAACATATCTCTCCTCTACATTGGTCTATATCGAATTGTAAGCCTACCCGATACCTAAATATTTCTCACCTAAGAAGGTTCTGGTACTTGGAGCTACTCTAACTAAATTATATGAAGTAAATGATTATGAAAATGTGAAATTAAGTGTGTAGAATATCGATATTATATCATACTAATAAAAATGAATATTCAATTATATATCGCTTACTGTCTTATTTTGTATCCTTATTAATTTAAACATATCATGTCATGTAGGGATTGATGTATGTATGTAAACAGTATATGTATATTGTGTTGACACAGACATTTTCTTAATAAAAAATCCTATATTCTTATATGAACATATTAAAAAAAGGAAGACAAAGTTTACTGTAGTAGATACGTCCATTTTTAAAAAACAACATGACCTGTACTTTGTTGTATTCTCAGAATTTGTAAATATTACACGTTATGACTAATATGTTACTGTGACTTCGTCGTATACTTATTTTAACAATTAATATTTCTTGTCAATCTGGGTTGTCTTGCGTTGAAACAACAAACTGTAGTGCTATTCAGTATAATACGAAAGATTTGATTCCATGACCACCTGCTGATTTTTAACATCTTACCTGAATATAAAATGCTATCATTGTCGTAACTACTACACGATTTTGTTTTACAATGACGTAAACATATCAAGAGAAGCTCGTCGCTAAATAATAACAGCTGCACGGGATTACCGAAGTCGATCCGTGGATGGATGAAAACATGTTAATCCGTTGGTCGTGGCTTACTGGTACATATTGGACAGTCAAGACGAAGACGAAGCCAAAAAATCACACCTCTCTTGCCAAGCGGTAGCTAAAGGGTTGTGGTGGTCGAATAGACAGTACTCATAGTTGGAAACAGGCTAAGATAATGATGACTGTAGAAATAGAAGAATATTCCTCAGCACGTTACTATGAAGACAGCTCACGAATATCAGGCGAGACTGATGCATAAAGTATTGATCTATAATATCTCAGACTATACAGTATGTTAACTAACAGAGGGCGTTCCCGTTAACCCGCAATAGTATAGCATCCATACATGCTAAAAAAATATTACCATTATACTAAAAAAAACCACTAAAAATGTTAAATTGATACGTAAAAGAAACACTCTGTACACGCGTACTTGAAGGACGGCAACGTCGCAATTTATTTATGAATGACGGGCCGCGTGTGCGGCGATCTAATTGATGTGCTTATACTATTGCGGGTTAACGGGGAATCTGTTAGTTAACATACTGTATATTAATATCTCTCTACTATATCTCGGCCACAAAGTAAATACAAGTATTTATCGAAGTGATGGTACAGAATAGCACTGCAGTTCTCCGCCAGACGTGTTTGTCATATTATTAGTGAATAAAATCTATTGTAATTTATATGTATGTATAACCATCGTAAACCAAACTACGCAGTAGTGATATTTAATACATTGTATTAATATTGATATGACAGTACCTACAAACTGCATTCTCTTAACAATTCTATTGAAATATTCTGGAATATACTGTTCAAATTAAACTGATTTTATATAGCATAAAGCTTGTTTTATTTTTATTGGATAATACAAACAAAGTTATTGGCAGTCGTTACGGATAGGCAGTTGCTGCTATAGCCATGGCTATATTCCAAGAGTGAGACACGATAGTACTCAGCTAGACTGGACAGGTTAGCCTGGAAGTCCGATATAGTTTTAGTCGGGACCTCGATATAGTTAGTATACATATACTGATTTTATTTTTATTTATTCATTTATTTACTTCAAAATAACACGGCCATTACATTACTTGAAGACATGTTAAATTACAAAACAGCACATCTAACAGTCATACACTCATCTCACAGTACTCCAGGCATACAGACAAGATCGTCTTCCATTCATCCGCAACCACGTCAGAATCAGGTTTGGCAACTTCTTTATACTACTCAAGAGGGGGAGGAAGGGTGGCAGCGTTCACAAGCGACTCCATGGACAATGGAGATTCGCTGTAATAAGAAAAATATGTATGGTTAGAAAACATCATCATTTGTTTCTCATAGGAGATGACATTAATGTTCACAACCGACGAGATCCCAACAGACTTGTACTGAGCAAAATCCCGAGACTAACTAAATATAAGAGCTGCGGAACAATGTATCAAATAATTTAAATAGGTGTAAGACTATTTAGAAATAGATGATGGTTACGTAGTATGTGTTGGTACTCAAAATGCCTAGTGTTGTAGATTACAGTGATCATACTTGTTAATGCAGCCACCTACAAATAATTTGCACGCTTGTTACAAGCAAAACATGTTAGTACTCATTTTAATTTTTACTACCTTTTATACCATGTTTTTAACAAATATATATTACTACATACATATCCCTTGGTTATCACTGCATTATATTAATAGACCATATCGCAACAACGATTCAACATACGCGATACGCTACATGGCATGCTCCTCGAACCTTCAACACTCCCACTGCCAGAGCAATTAAGTTAAAACTGACTTTCTAAAATATATTTCTGAGGCTGATTTATTTTTTGACTCTCAATGGACAATCGCTAAACATGTGTATATTTATTTAAATATGAAGAAATAATTGTTTGATTTCTAATTTTATGTATAAGGTTGTTTTTGTTTACAAATTTTATGTTACTCCGTTTCTTGTATTTAAATTTTTAGTCTTAGAAGATTTAATTATTTTTTTTATTTAAACAGTGTAAACTGTTAGCTTATATTTGATAAATAAATTAATATGAATATTATATAATCGCTGTTTTAGTATTAGATATTAAATATTTATTTTTGTTGAAATACTATCAACATGGTTTTTCCAGTTAATGTCTTGGTCTAATGAGACTATTTGAGACACCGAGAAATTTAGTGGGAGCTGAATTCTTGTTACGGATTTTAAGAATGAGTTGTGTGAGATTTTCTCCGGCAGTACAACAGTCCTAATTATAAAAGTAATTATGACTCGATGCGCATATTGTCGACCATTCTTTGAGCTCAACTGGGCTTCGCCTACGCCTTTGCCTGTCTAGATACCGAGGTTCCAGTATATGGTGAAATGTCACCAGATGTGGTAGGAGTATGCCTTCCTGCGTACTCGAATCAGAAAAATATGGAAATTACTGTTAATGAAGTCGTTACGGATAATCAGAAGCCATAACATGACGCCAGTCTTGCCAAAGGGTATCATGGTACCCAGCTTTTGCGTTGTGGAAGTCAGATAGTCAACTGCATCGGGTTAGACTGGAGCCCGACTTCAACCGGTGGGAAAAGGCTAAGCAGATGATCTTGATGTGACAGGCAATGAATATACAGTATGTTAACTAACAGAGGGCGTTCCCGTTAACCCGCAACAGTATAAGCACATCAATTAGATCGCCGCACACGCGGCCCCTCATTCATAAATAAATTGCGACGTTGCCGTCCTTCAAGTACGCGTGTACAAAGTGTTTCTTTTACGCATCAATGTGAATATTTTAATATAAAAAAATAACATTTTGTTTTCGAATGGTAATAATAAGGAGAAACCAGATCGCCACTGTCCACGTTCGGTTTCAAGTCTTGTGACTGAATTTCCACCTGCAAGCAACTCGCATGCCAGTTGAGCGTTACTCTGTAGCCCGCAAAGTAATGCGTTATGCATGTGAGCTGAGGTAGCTTATCATAAAGGTACTTCGCATACACTTTATCTCGTGTCTCACAAGAACTCAATCAGAAGTAGCCTGCTTCTGTGAGATCGTAATGGTCCAGGAGGCAGCTGAGCGGGATCGTGTTAGGGCTGATATTGCTAAAACATGCCTCACACGACGAAACCCGTCTATAAATAAAGGCGTGTATTTACCTCTCATACCGACTACAAAATGACCCTCGGAAGGGCACTGTTGTCACGTGTACACACAGCACAGCAAGGCTCAGGGAAAACCTATTTTTACAGTCAGTACAGGAGGCGTCCTTATAGACGTTGTACTGGGATCTGCGGAGCGATCGATATTGGTGGTCAAGCCAGAATATGGCATTCTGGCTTAAGCTTTTATCTTAAAAACTACAAACGGATTACATTTATTGTCACACCTCACCTATCTCTGTATCTCGGGATCTAGATCTGCTGAAATCTATCTTCGCCTTGATTTAGTGTGTAAATAATTATTGAATAGTAGTAATGACTATTTATTCAGGCCCAATACGCAATTGTATGCAACTGTAATCTTAAGGGTCAATTTATACTAGCGCAGAGTCGAAGCGCATCGAAGCGTCAAATTCTTTACAACTAAAGCGAAGCCGCACGAATCTTTTACGTGTAGTAATGGGCATCAACAGCAGTGCTATTGAATCACTTGCCAGTTGACTCTCGTAGCTGAAACGTGTGTAACAAAGAGTATGTAATACACTATGTTTTAAGAGACGGGACTTAGTACTAAAAAAATAAAAACAGGTAGAAGTTCACTTCAATACCAACTGAACGAACATACACGGGGAACAAGACGTCATACAACAGTACTACCAACCTATCAGACTAAATAGTGCGGAGCGATGGCAGCAGCCTCTTTATCGATATCCATAAAGTATACAGGTCGAAAAACGGGCTTACTTTTAACTTTTTTTTATTTAAGTGCGGATTTGTGTTGAAATAAAGCAAGGATTGTAGTTTTTAAGAAAAAAGTAGTATATTGTTAATTATTAAAACTAGTACAGATCATTAGACTTAATAATATATGTCAAGGATTGAGTTAATTTATTCCCAACGTTCTTCTGGACGCAAACCCATAGCAGTCATAAACATTTCATGTTTCATTCGATGGAGTCCCGTCGTCAGAACGTCAGTGACCGTGTCTTCTGTATTCTTATATTTCATAAGTATTTCATTGACTGCAACCTTCTCTGATGTAATGATATCGGACATCTATGTGCTTACTTCAGGCGTGGTAATTTTGAATACCTGAAAGATTAATGTCAGTGTGAATTGGCTTAAACAGGCTTTGTGCACGAAAGCTACTACTTGGGAAAGGTTGTCTAAAGCCACCTAACTTCTTTAATTTCTTGTCATATTATTGAAAAGACTAGATATTATATAACAATTTCATGACTCAATTGCAAACCCATAGCTGTCATAAACATTTCATATTTCATTCGATGGAGCCCCATCGTCAGAACGTCAGTGACCGTGTCTTCTGTATTCTTGTATTTGATAAGTATTTTATTAACTGCAACCTGCTCTGATGTAATGATATCGGACATCTATGTGCTTACTTCGGGCGAACTGTGAACTACTACTGTGAACATATTATGTGGTTTTTAGTTCCCTGTAAAAAACATGCAAACAAGCATACACCATGCATCCAGCAGTCATGCAAACAAGCACACACCATACATACAGCACATCATTATTTCATGAAATATTGATGTTTATTATTAATATGATTTGCAAATAGGTTATAAATAACACTTTCACATGATATTTTTCATGCAAGCAAGCATGCAGCATATAATGTAGCAAGCATGGTTTCTGTCACGGATCCAGCGCTGCAGGGCTGACAGCAGATGATGACAGCACCATTAACGGAGCCCCACAAGGCCACTGCCTGCTGGGGTTACGGGAATGTTCTAACGAGATACCGCGGCCCCGAAACGTAAGGGCAGTGAAGGAACAGGGTGGGTTTTTAGTCAGTAGAAGTTGACACTCCCTTTTGCTCTACCCACAGCAGGAGGGGTCATTTGATGATTTTCCCAACCAGAAAAAAAGTGGTCTGATTTTTGGTGTAGAGCCTAAAAATTATACATAAAGTAAACGCGGTTTCATTTAATGCCTCTCGCTTTAATCAACGTTGTTTATAAACAATTAAAAACAGACACGCCATTTATCGATAATTGATAAGAGCCGCTGCGTTATAGCACATCACTAAACAACAAAATAAAATTGAAAATTAAAAGATCGATTAAGGCTTTTAGTACTATGTTTTAATTAAAATATATAATCAAATATCTAATTTAATACTTACCGAGCCTCATCTAATGGAAATTTTGCCATAAACTTCCTTTTTTCATTACCTATACGACTTGCACGATCTCCACATATTTCCCAAGTTATAAATCGGTTTTTAGGTGGCATTATGGTACAATCACTGAACAATAACCGATATTTTTTTACAAATTACGATGTAAAATGAACCGTAAATTAATTTAATTACTGCCAGAAAATAATAAGCACAAACTTAAAATATACAAGAAGACAGGACAAGTAAACATATATGGCCAACCATAGATTAAAAAGTGGCTGACTGTCATGAAAGAAAGAGAAAGCGCACGGAACAGGTGAGACAGCAAAATGTACCATTATTTCCCCTCAAAGTCCATACAATTTTTTTCGCCTTGAAGTTGCAGTAGCCTGGTGTGTAAAATGGTTGACATTGATCTTGCTATGATATTACTTATACCGGAAGTTGAAAAAGAAGAAAACGAAGAAAGAAGAAAAAGAAAGCGGAATTATAGTATGCAGTCTGATGACGCGTAGGTTCGCTAGTAGGTGCATGGATACGCGAGAATGCGCGCGCACCAATCAGCGTTGTTCACGTGCAGACGCGTGAATTCCGAGGAATGCGCGCGTCTTTTTAAAATCTCAGAAGTAATGTGTGCGTTACGCTGTGCAGTTAAGGTTGAATTTGTTATGTTCAGTTTTGGGTAGACGCCTCGATGCGCTTCGACTCTGCGCTAGTAAAAATTGACCCTAACACTGAATATACTAGGAGCCAGAGGCCGTATTGTATATGACGTAGTAGGTAGTCCATATTTTCAACATTTCAACAGTGATTAGATTTTACTCGGTACTACTCTAGACGTGGTGACAGTTTGAGTATTTTCCTACAATAAAAAACATCCGTCACATCACTGTTTATTAAAATATATTTTTTATCAATAAAGCATAGTTTTGTCTTTGTGGCTGTAAATTATGGATGTAGTTTGTGCTTTTCAAGAAAATTAAATCAGTATTACGTATACAGGTAGTGTGTAGAAATAAAAACAACATCAAATTCTTCCAACGGCAGGATTTATTGTAGACTTTTATAATGGTCCCTTAATGCAAAAGAAAACGTCGGAATGGTACCTTAAAATTATAATTTACAATAATTGCATGTTAAAATAACACATGTAATCGATTGATGATTGAGCGACACTTTACAGACTCTAATCGAACGCGATTCAAGTTCTTTGGTGTACAGATTTTACGAAAAAATGATTGTTATGAGTAAAAAATTAAAAAAAAATCCCAAAGTAGAGTAACATACGTTAATATATTTTACATAATAATATCACTATTTTATAACACTAATAACACCAAACGACGTACGGCTTGAAGATAAGGTCGCAATGCACTTCGTACACGACGAGTTCCGTAAGGGATACTTTATAAATATTAAAGACCACATTGCCTTACACTAAGACCATTTAATGGCAATAAACGTTAGAATTTTTATAATAATATAAATGTGTAAAACTACAAAATTTTACCTTACGTGTGGTGTCCGTTTTATTTTACTTTAAAAATGATATACTTTTACCCTTCACCCGATATTAAAGTGATTATACAATACATTACTTTGTACAAGATTCCAAAATCTCACAATTTAAAGAACACATCAATTTAATATCAAATAAAATTTCACTAACCGATCATAAGTTTTAAAACAAAAATAAAATTAAGTAAATCGCCAATAACATGTTTTGAAATGTGTTTCCTTGTCCAGTGCATATAAAGACAATAGTTTACGTTGTAAATAAAAAAACCTGTTATATTATTAATTTCAAGCCATGAGAAACAATATGAGATACATAGTAATGAGATTTTTTGGTACTTCATCCCCGCTGTTCACCAAGAGTTAATTACTTATAAGTAACATACGTAATAATTGAGAACCTTGAACAAACCCTGATAAATTTAAATGTTTAGTAGTAATATATAATAAACTCTCTGAATTTAAGACTCAGCAGAACACAATCTTAATATGCATGTGTATTTAACGAATAGTATAATTCAAATAACGCTTTCGTCATAAACGTGGGAGAAAAAGTACCATTATTATCCTCAGAAAACAAAATTAGACTTTTAACAGAATATATTAATAAGTGTATAAGAGATTCATAAGTTTTGTACATTTATTCAGAGTCGCCTGAACATCTTAGGGCCCAAAGTATCTACTTGATATGTTTACACATGTAAGCGATAGGTGCTCGGAATACATAAAAAAGGTTTTAATAACGCGCTTTGCCAAAAAATTAAAGAAATAAAAGTCGTTGGTATAATATTTGAAATATGTAGTACATCTTCGAAATAATCTAATAATATATAATTCTAAGAAAAACAGAATACTAAAAAGCATTGGTTTTATGTTTACAACTTTAATTATTACCTTCGACTTATAATCTCGGCTATCAACTCAAGCGAATGGCCGTAGAAAGTGCGACTTAAAATATAATTAAAAAGTGCCAATAACATATTTTTCTTTAGAATTGACAATAATTTGCGATTGCGTACGGCTAATATGTACCGTAATATCATGGGCGACTGTTGCTTCAAATATTAGAAAACAGTGCTAAAAAGGTCACACTAAGATTATATTTTTATCAAAATACACATTCGGTATCCGGCAGTACATGTTACACTGCGGTACGAAACTAAGCATATTAATTACGAAATTAATTAATTACTTTGGTAGAGTAAATGAAATATCATTTACTCTACCAAAGTAATTAATTAATAAAAATTTATACAGAGTTATGGCTACTTTTGTTTCTTGGACAATTTCGGAATTTTTAAACTTAATACGATTTACAAACATTGCACACAACCTCGGTTCAACAAAGAATAACAGAAATTTATAAAGTTAAGCACCCGATTCTATTTGTATATCTTTTACGGCTGGGTACTTGTTCACAATTTCATAATTCAATGTTTTGCGGCGCGAAAAGTATCTTCATATCATTATAATAAAAGAACTATTAAAACACAGGACGGATCCTTGGATACTTACGGAACTCTTAAAAAGGCACATGGATTCATATAAACGAACTTTTATATGTGCTGTCACAAAGTAACTTATAGAACAAAATATATTCTAATTAACATTAGTATAATAATTTATAAATGCCAAACATGATCAAATAAAATTCATATCTAATTTTTTTTTTAACAATGAAAATGTTATTGTTTGTATAATACATCAGCTTTTATATCATGTAGGTAATTGATTTAGTCCAAAAAATAATTTTATGTACAATTGATTGCGTAAAATGATGTCATAAAATTAGGTAATATAATCTATCTATATATATATATAAATTAATCGCCGAAATGTATGTACGCGCATAACTTCCGAACGACTGCACCAAATTGCATGATTCTTTTTTTTATGTGTTCCTTATTGTCAGGACAAGATTTTTATATAAGAAAATTTACATATAAATAATTGTAGAGTTTGTGAGGGTGGATGAATGGATGTTGTTACCCTTTCACGCAAAAATAGCAGCCAATTTACACGCGAAAGACTTCCCACGTGAACTAAGTCGCGGACAACAGCTAGTATTACAATAAATATGTATATTCTTCTAAAATTTTGCAGTAAATTCATATAAAACTGTGAAAAAAGGTAACAAATTCTTTGAATAAAATTAATTAATGTTTGTTCTATAAGTTATTTTCGGATTTATGACTAACATTGCGCAACGTGCAAAACCCTAACCGATCAATTATTTGTAAATAACTTCTATAAATCTATAATATGAATTAAATGTTAACTTCATTACCTACACCTTTACCACATATGTATGTATTAGGTCCATTTACTTGTTCCTTAAATCAGATTAGATTAAGGTTACGATTTTTTTTCTCAAGTAACCAGTATTTAGCTATAACAGATTTTTATCAAATGCCATTATATTTCATTAGTCGCATCGGTATACAGTACTCTTCGCAATAACGTGACATAAAATTACCGATTTTAATACATGTACGAGTCGACAATATAAGCGTCAGACGGATTATGTAATGTACATACATTCAAATTAGACCTATATAATATCGTGACACGACAGGAGGATTCGGACAAACAATCTAATATTTATTTAAACAAGACAATTACCAATTGTTAGTTTCTTTGTGGTGACTTTTGTACGTCTTACGTGTGGAAGTATCAAATCTGTTAGGTTAGCACGTTGCACGGCGCGTGTTAGTTCAGGGGCGCGTTACATATGGATAGTGGCTGCCGTGTAGCGAGCCTCGCCGCGTCTCCAATTCCACTGAGACGGTCGGTACTGGAAAAGATAAAAGATTACATTTTTATTTTATTTTATTTGGCTCACCAACAGTTGGATACACTGATACAAACTGTGAATATATTTAATAGATTTATGGACTACAGTTGGTTCACGATAAGAAAATAGTGACGTCATGAGTGTAACTGTAGGTAAAGGTGTTTTCACAATGGAGTAAAAATTCAAAATTAAATTTATATTACCAAAGATTAAGTTTAATAGATAAAAACAAATGAATTGTCTTAAATTAGTAATATTTTTTTAATCAGTGTCACAAGAACTTTCATTTGAAGGTATTTATTATAAAAGATTTTTCTTGCTGCGTTCTCTATGATGTCATCTGAATTTCACATAAGATTGTCTTCTTGTATCACGTGGTCGCAGCATTTCATCCATCGATTAGCATCTATTAAAGTAATTGCGTTGGCACCAACATAATTTTTTATTTGGGTCCATACCAATTCAATACGATTGAATTAATATAAAATAAAAAAATAATTATGTAGGTAACGAATAGATGACAACCGTTTCGCCAAAAGATCTGCAGTCAACTGGTCACTGTGAACTTAGCTTTCTAATTTGTTGCGACCTGATTGGTCGAGAGGCGGCGGACAACGATCACGTCACTATTTTCTTAACGTGAACCAACTATAGTATATCAACTTCTTATAAGTAAGCACATCTTGCATTGACTACACCTTGATCGAGTGGTTACTTACAATACATTAATATAATAATAATTCAGCCTACAATGTTACCACTGCAAGGACACAGGCCTCGTCTCTATGAGCGGGAAATATAATACAACGTGTAATTTAAAGGGTATATACATACCAAGTGCACGTCTTCTTTGGATGATAATAAACGATATGGCAAGGGTTTTGTAATCCTATGTGTACATGTGTGGAGCATATTAGAAATTTCAATACGTTGATATCAGAGACCGAATTTTTCAAATGAAGAAGAACGAAGAGAATTATCGTTTTATTGGCAAGTGACGTGGAAAGTGATGACCCTCATAGTGCTGTGACACGTTTGTTATTACTGGTATTCAAAAAACATATGAAACCAATAATTTGGGGTCAATTCTGTGAGTCACTTATTTCGAGCTGAAACTTTGCATAGAAACTCCACACCAGGTGTTGTCTTCAGTCCTTTTGGATACATATGGGGTTTCCGTTACACGTTGTATATGTATTTATTAATTTTAACATTTGCCAATTTGACCACGCACCAAGGGTGACACTCGGAATATATCGAGATTGATCCATTACACGTGCTCATTGGAAACGTTTTTTACAGGACACCACAGTAATTGTCAATTTGCTTCACACAGCATCACATTTAAAATATTAAATTAATAACTAAGATGGATTTAACATTAATGATTCTCCATTTTAAATGTAAGCAAACAGGTCCTCTTGTTCTCTTCAAGGACTGGATCATGATTATACCTTGGTATTTCATTATAATATAGTGAATAAGTGTGCAGGTACACGCGGATTCTCTGTTAAATTTTTTTGTTTGGACTATTCCGATGGGGCAGCAATCCGAGAAGATCGGAGAGAGATCAGGGGTAGGACTATCGTCTTATTGTGCTTTCCGAGGACCGGGGGTTCCACATCGCCGGCTCCTAAACTCCAGGCTACTATTGAGAAATGCTAAAACTACTGAATGGATATGAAATCTGGTAAGTACATAGTTGACATCCTGGAATAACATAAGGCTACTTTTTATCCCGGAATTCCCAGGGCATTGGGAAAACCCACCTACGCGAATATTAGTAAAAATAAAAGAAAGTTATACTGCTTAAAAAATAGCTTGATCTCTGCGACATATGTCAAACTGACATTCCTAGGTTTGTTAGGATATAAAAAATTGTCGACAGAAGTTATCGACGTTTCTTACTATTATCGATGCTAATGTAATATGTTTAGGTTTAATTTAATTACAAACGTTACTAAATTAAGCGAATATTTTAATATAAAATGCATTTATTTTCTTAAAGGAGGTGTACTAAATCCATATCTGAATCGCTAAAAATTTTATTTTATTTTGTCACTATTATTTTATATCAAGTATGTACAAATGTAAATAATGTTATCATATTAAAATATACAATAAAAATAAAACATAAATTAATTTTAATTTAAGTGTTATTTAAAATATCGATAGTCTATAGTCTGTGGTCGCAATGAATCATCGCCCATCACTTATTAGGTCGGCATGCCCATAAAGTATGACATTGATAGGTACTGTCTGTACCAGGCTGTACTATTGTAAAATTCAGGACTTTATAGGCGTGATTCTACTGACAGCTATCGCAGAGATCAAGCGATGTTTTATGAAGTATAGTAACAGCGTTAATAAAAACAAAATACCTTGATGAGTAGTTGTCCGCTGCGGGTATGCGGGTTTTTGAACGCGTAGAAGATCCATGAGGTGGCTGCGCAGATGAGCGTGATGGCGATGAAAGCGGCGACTACGCCCCCCAGTGGGGAGTGCGCCTCCTGCGGCGCGGGCGTAGCGCCATCATGACCCATTTGTACCCCACTCGGCTGTGACTTGTCCGGCTCTGTTGGTTAATTTTTTAATTTAATCATTTATTTTCAGGTTACAAAGACCCATAGATATATACCTTAACCTAAAGTATACATAATAAATAATAACAATAGTGTTAGTAAATAAAACTTATACTATGTTAGTATCACTAAATTGCACTAGGTCTTTGTGCGTTCCGATGGCACTTGTCCGCGAAACGGCGGAATACCACATCCTGCGGCCAAAAGCTTTCTTCCATCACCTGAGGCAGGAAACATGTTGGTATGCGCACCACAAATGCCTTGAAGTTGACATTGCGATGCGAATCCAGCAGAATTACATGTAATTAAGCAGGCAAGGCTTGCCCGAATTCGGAAAATGAATAGAGTCACTATAGTCCTAATCGCTATATCAAAAACAGGTGTTTATACCTAAACAAATATTTAATAGTTTTAATGCACTCACACCTATCTAAATACACATATCTGACATTACAAAAAGCCGCCATAGGTACTTTGATTATATTTTTCTGCAGTATAGAATAACTCCTGAATGTCACCTTGGTTCACACCTGCGATATTTTAAAAATACCAGGTATTAACCTGAGAAAACAAAAGCATAAAATCATAATAATAACATATGTTTTTTTTTCAGAGAACGAGGCCCCTTACGAAATAATAAACAAATACAAAATCTTATAAATGAACTAGTGAATGCATCTTGAAGGGCTATCAAATCTGTAGTTCGTTATCTCAAAAACGAAGAAAATTTTTCTCTTACTTAAAACTGCTATACTGTAATAGGCTCTCTCAATTAGTAAACTCTAAATTTACTTGTAAGTTTTAGGCTGAGAATTTACCTCCTGAACATGAACTGGCATGGCTGACCTGGAAGTCTTTAAATAGGCTGCGGGCCCAGGTTGGCCGTAGCAAAGAAAATCTGTTCAGGTGGATATTTATTTGTTGACCCTGCCTCGGAGTGTATATCGTCGTGGATAGTGCAATACCGAGTAACTAAAATTTCCAATAAGAGCAAAATTTTAACTGAATTAACAACAAAATGTACCTTATTGAAAATAATAGTTCCGCGGTATTGCACTATCCCCGACGATATGTATTGTGGTGTTGCTTCACAAACTATGGCGCAATTAATTTCCTGTCCTGCGTGTCCAGTCAACTGTGCAAGACTTGATGGAAACTTTCGACGGTAACAAACTTGTTTACCCAGTTCTGGGCAGTCTCAATTTGCCATCGACATGATAAGAAGAAGGGTAAATTATTCGACTACGCGCGCCCGCTTGAAGGTTAAAGCATATTAAATTCATTATAATTAAATAATCATTTCAATAGTAAATAAATATGACATACCTAATAATTACACAATAAAAATACATGATATAATAAATTAATTTTAACATATACTGACTAATTTGAATAGAAGAATACCAAACTGACTTAGGTCTGTCTATAAACATTATTATATTGCATATTAAATTCATAAAAATATAATAAATGAATGCTCAATTCAATAATAAATAAGTATGACATAACTATTGACTTAATTAATAAACAAGGGAAATAATTAATGACTTTAAATTTGTATGAATCCATTAGCTTATAAATTAAAAATTATTGTAAAACATACAATATTAACATTAATGATTAATGAATGATAATAATAATTACAAATACCTAATAATTTATTAATACAATATAAAACACGGATATATACAATTGCACGCAACACTAACTCATTTTCAATAAAAAATACAATTGTGGAAAACAAACGAAGCGCTCTTCCTCTATCCTATTTTAAATTTTGATGTGCCCGACAGGGTCCATAATTGTTTCTTATATTTTTATTCAACCTGTATGTGTACATTATGGATTGCAAATAAATACTTGAAAAGATGGTCGGAGCTTTAAAAGATGAAGATATTGGTGCAAGAGTTACGTACGGGTATTAACGACGGTGTCGTGTCGTACAGCCGGCTGTTGGTCGGTAGTGTATGCAGTGTTCCCGGTGGCCGGCACGCCGCTCGTGTCCGTAGGGACGTCTGCCCGAACTGCGGCGCAACCCGTAGCATTCACTATCGTAGTCTTCTCGCATTCTGGACCAAACAAAACATAGTAATCGTGAAAATTCTAAGAGTAGAGAGTAATCTTACTTTATTATAAATGTTAAAGTTTGTGAAGTTGGATGTATGGATGTTTGTTTTTCTTTCACGCAAAAACTGCTGAACGAAATTTCCCGGAAAAAAGTAGTAGGCAATGTTCGCATTTAACCAAATATTTGGTATGTAGATAGTTCGCATCCTGGAATAACACATTACTTTTTATCTCCAATTTCTTACGGGGTCGGGGTTAATGCAGGATAACCCAGTCTATACTAATATAACAAAGCGAAAAAGTTTGTTTCTTATCTTCGAAAGTACTGGGTAGATTTGGATGAATTTTGGTATGGAAGTAGCATGAATCTTGCGGAAGGTTACAGGCTGCAAGCAGCCCTGGATCGAACATTTACACGTGTATTAAATTTACGCGAACGAAGTCGCGGGCAAAAGTTAGTAGCTATATATTGCGATGAGTCAGATGCGGGTTGTGCACAAACAATAATTTGTATACAATCCCATATAATAGGTGCTGGACACCTACAGGGTTGCGAGAATGTTCTAACAAGATACCGCGGCCCGGAAAGCAAGGGCAATTGAAGAACTGTAGGAGCAGGATGGGTTTTTAGTCTGAAATCTGACACTCCCTTCCACTTCACACACAACAGGAGGAATTATTTAAGGATTTCTCAACCAGAGAAAAAAATAGCTCAGGGCACCGAAAGTGCTATGTGTGCGCTTGTCTTGAATCTTCAGTCTTAATTTTTCTTATCGCAACTTACTTCTTAGTAACCAATCTTGCTTGTTCCTGTCAGTACCGCTGGAGCACTTCTGGATCTGAGGGCACCATGTGCACTGAAAAATACATCAAAATCGTTACATTCGATTTTCATTTAATAAACATTTCATTAGTACAAAGCTAAGTAATAAAACCGTCTGTTATAGGTACAGTCTGGGAAATTGGAAAAAAATATTTAGAACAGATTAATTTGTTATTGTCAGAGCATGGTACAGAACTCTCGTTCAGAACCCTACACAGCGCGTGGTCCAACACGCGGTTTTTTAAATGAAAATTGATCAAAATGATTTTTTATGACTTTTTAAACATAAGTGAGTGTTGTGTAGTCATAAGTCCTTATTTCGGAACAAAATAAATTGTGTAGAAATTTTGTAAATTAAACAATACCATTCTATTATAACAAACGAAAAAATAAATGTCAAAGAAATTAACACATTCAAAACGATAATAGTCCACATTAAATTAAAAATAATTAATCGTATTTACAATAAAACAAACAGTTAAATAACAAGAAAAAACCAAAATGAGATTAGTGTAAAAAGATCAAGATCAGTATTTATGACCAATAAATTTCTAAGAATAATTTATTTGTTTATTTATTGACATGGGAGTGAAGTTAAGCAACACTGTGAACGACATAGTACCGTCAGCAGGAAAACGGTATACTTAATATAATACTAATGACATTATAATATTGTTACGCCAGTCGCTTAGCTAAGTACGTCGAGAAAGTTCGACTGACTTCTAATACGTTCGAGACACTAACGCCATCTAGCGGCGAGTAGCAGTACTGAGTATCTAGAGTAGCTTCTGGAATATTCTTGGCAGTGTAGGCAGTGCGTCGATTTTACAAGAATGATCTAGAACTCATAGACCGGGGTATAAATAGATCGCAGAGGAAGGCAGACGGTAGTTTTATTAGAAGATACGAGGCGATATAATCGAAGCTATACAAGTGAATTTCAGTGCGATTTTAGTGTTAAGTGACAAGTATTATAGTGCGGATAACTGTGTTAATTTTTATTTTGTGTTTATTTAATCAAAGTGTTAATTTTGGTTTAATTGGCGTTAATTATTTCTATTCCGAACCCCAGCTCGTAACAATATGTAAAAACCTAAACACAACTATATAAAAATAATGCATTAAAATAAAATAATACTCACGTTGAATCCGGTGTCATGGTTGAGGCAAGCGTCGCACGTATCGTATTGCAGGCATGTGGGCAGAGCAGTCATCTTCAGCACGGTGTTGTTGCTGATCAAGTGGTCCTTGAACGACACGCGGTGGTACTCGTAGATTGTCTTGCGACGTACGTCTGAAATCATTTAAATTGTTTTTTTTTTTTCACTAGAGCAATAAGAAAAAGTCGATAAAAACTAAAAAGGTACAAAGATATAGGAATCATCTGGTTAGCTTTCTCCCATTAAAAATGATTTATAGTATGGACGCATGTCGATCACTGGCCGACCACTTTAACAAATATTCGTATAGAGAGATATCACCATCATTCTATATACATGTAACAGATTAAGCGCAATACCTCAGACACCCCAATTAGAATATTCAATCTATACTAATATTATAAAGAGGTAAAATTTGTAAGTTTGTATGTATGGGGTAATCTCTGAAACTACCGAACCGATTTTGAAATTTTTTTCGCTTACATGTAGCTGCATTATCCCTGAGTGCTATAGGCTATAAATTATTTTTATATCATGCATATTAGCCGAGCTATTATAATCTTTGTCAAGCAAGTCGGGGACGGGATCCCGTGGAATATTTTCGACTTCTACGCGGACGAAGTCGCGGGCAGAAGCTAGTTCAATTATAAGTCTAAAACAACATCCGTAACTAAATAAATTTAAACCAAACCTAGACATTTTTTATAAAATAGTTATCCTTACTAAACGCAAAACGTATGTGCGTCATACAATATCCTTACGCAGACGCATACACTCATGCAATGTTAGCGGCCGACGCGACACGCACACAATTTCCTTGAATTAAGGATTGTATTCATTTGTCATGATACTGTGATTCCATCTAAGTTAAATGAAAGATTTTTCCATTAAAATTTAACACCTATTTTTTATGACGGAAATCGATTCAGAAGCAGATTCTGAACCAACTACTTTCGGGAATTGCGTTTATTCTGTTACACGTTGTATAATGTACCTGTAACTTATATAGGGATACTTGGTATCTCGTATCTGCAATCCCGTAATTGATAAATTATTTATTTTACAAATAAGTGTTAAATAGTCACATATCTAATCTAATATTTATACTTTTGATTAGCGCGTGCTAATCTTTGAAAATACTGGGTACATTTGGATGAAATGTGGTATGGAAGTATATTTAACTTATGTGATGTTTAAGTAACTAGATGAGGTTAACTAGTGTCAGGGCTTCTGATCAGGGCCAGATTAACTATGTCGAGGCTCTTCTTTAAGTTTCGAAAATATCTTTTTTAAACAAACATTTATTTTTTATTTTTTCTGTAACTGTGAACGGCTGAACCGATTAGTCTCTTGCCTTGTAATGAAACATTCATATCATTGACAGAGGTAGAGGTACATAATATATAGGATAATAAAGTCTATTTTTTACCCCGGAATTCCCACGGGCTCAGGATTTAAGGCTAGTTTATAATAATACTTTTTCAACTTACAGAACACAATTTTGTCAGTAAGGTAGGCGTCGCTGATGCCTACTTTCACAGGGTGTTCCGTGTCGTTGATCGCCTGCACATCGATCGGAATATCCTTGTATGCGAAGATTATGTCTCCGTTCTTATAAAGGGTGACTGCAAACGTGAATTTCTTCGTCGTGTCCTCTTGGAGGGTAACGTTCTCCCAAAACGCTGTGAATTTCTCACCTGAAAAATTCGAGAATCAAGAGTAAATATTGATGAATATAAACGTGTGTCAAGTGGAGATAACGGATTACAGTGTCTACTCCTCTCGATCACAAGTCCGTCATCTTAGCTTGGCTTGTGATTGGCTTTGACTGTAATAGGCATTGGCATATTATATGAATTAAATTTTAAGGAAAGTTTTATTCATTTATAAAAACTTTATGCAACACAAAATGTACAAAGGCGGACTTAATGCCATAGGTATTCTCTACCAGTTAACTGGGTGGGTGAAGAGATAACATGAAAGGTGCATAAAAAAATAAACTAAGTAGATAATATATTCAAAGTAACAGTTTTATTACAAGTGTATATGCACATATACAGTATGTTTAACAGAGGGCGTTCCCGTTAACCCGCAATAGTATAAGCGCATCAATTAGATCGCCGCACACGCGGCCCCTCATTCATAAATAAATTCGACGTTGCCGTCCTTCAAGTACGCGTGTACAGAGTGTTTCTTTTACGTATCAATTTAACATCTTTAGTGAATATTTTAATATAAAAAAAAAAAACATTTTGTTTTCGAATGGTAATATATTTTATAGCATGTATGGATGCTATACTATTGCAGGTTAACAGGAACGCCCTCTGTTAGTTAACATACTGTATAACTAGAATAAACTTACATACATATTAACCACTAGTACTCACGCGGGGCTTCGCTCCCGTGGATTCTATCACGGTAAAAACATAACACTCTACACCGATACCGCGGGTGATGGCGGCCTATCTCCCTTCATAAAGAGGAGGTCTGTGTTTTAGCAGTTTCCGGCAACATTCGATAAGGCGTCATCCTACTCATCATCATTAGCTTAGTCTTTACCTACTGGATACTAGATTTACTGGCTTCTAATTACCCGTAACGGCTGTTAAAGATGTACTATCGACCAATCTTCCGCAAGCTCACCTTTAAGGCTATAATCGCATAGCACGGCTCACAACTCGAGCGCTCAATGCATGTTTTTTGACTAATAGGATGCACGAAGCATATTTTAGTAGTGTTCGTAATAGTAAGTATTAATATAATGTTACAAACCCTGTACTCACAAAGTGTATATTGTCTCTAATTGGGCGAAATCAGGAAGGGATGTGGTTTGTCACTAGCTGCTACACAGAAATATTTTCTTAAGTCAGCATGCGTTTGTTTGGCCGATAGTACAAGACAGCTGAGACCAACAGCTAACTGTGCTCTCTCGATATGTTGAGATGTTCAGTCACCCATCAACGAACCGAGGTCAGCGTTGCTTACCTTTGAAGATAGATCAGCAAGGCTATACCGTATTATTTAGCCAGGAGCTACTCTCGTGGTTATGGGTGGACATCCCACCCATACGCACAAAACGTTTTGGGAATACTTTCATTGTGCGTACAGCTAAGGAGTGGAATTCCCTGCCGGAGTCTGTATTTCCTGATAGCTATATATAACCTGGAGGTTTTTAAAGCAAGAGCGAACAAGTAACTTCTAGTTGAGCGTGCTTTATCTCAACTTTAATTCAAGAGTGAATAGGTTACTTCTAGGCAAGCGTGCTTCATTTTCGACCACATCATCGCTTAGCATCAGGTGAGATTCCGGTTAAACGCGAGCCTATTATGAAATAAGCAATACTCACCGTCATCGAAGAGTTTGATCTTGCTGTCATTGGTGAGGGTTGTGTCGAAGTTGCCCATAAGCGGCGCGATGTACTGCGTGGCCGCAAGCCAGTTGTGGATATGCTCGCCAGTGTAGATGAACCCGCCGGTCGCTACCGTCACGTTGCGGATGTTGTGCCCGTAGAACGGGAAGTCGAAGCTTAGCTGGATTGACTGGAATTATAAGTGTTGTTAGGAGATGAAATTATGATACACTAGCAATTGCTTGCGATTTCGTTCGCATGGGAAGTTTTTCCAGAGTAAATCCCGATCCCGTGGGAATTTCGCAAAATCCCGTCTTAGCGAGCATCTACGTACTAAAACCCCCATGCAAAATTTGAGAGCTTGTAGTTTCTGAGATTTCGTGATAAATCAGTGACTGGTATTTCGCTTTTATATATATAGATTTATAGTGATCTATACTAAAAAATTGGCCAAGTGCGACTCAGACTCGCCCATGAAGGGTTCCGTAGTAACTATAATAATATAATATAATATGTATATCTATATGACGAATAAAAAAAAACCTTAAAAATTTCTTAAAACTAGCTTATTTACATTTTTACAATTACGGTAAATAACTTTGTTTTTCAGTGTTTGTATGAATTACAAAGTTATATTTGCGGTTTTAGAAAATATGCTGTATCTCAATAACTGCTGCTAACCCGATTTCGTTCAAACTAATTTTGGTTGAAAGTTTATATTAAGATCTACAGACATATATTTTTTTTAGATTTTTAACTCCATTATTATAGAAGTTAGAGGGGGGGGGGGACACACATTTTACCACTTTGGAAGCTTATATCTTTTAAACGATTGACTTTATGAAAAAGTGGTTTTAGAAACCCTTATATCATTCTTAAATACCTGTCTATAGATACCACACACGCATAGGTTTCATGAAAAAAATATATTTTCAGTTTTAGTTCCCTGTATGGGGAGCCCCCTTTATTTTAAATATTTATTAATTTTTTTCTTAAAATCGGAAAGCGGTTCACAGAATACATCTACTTACTAAGTTTCACATGTATGGTCCTAATAGTTACGGAATAAAATGGCTGTGACATACGGACGGACGGACAGACAGACAGACGGACAGACATATCGAAACTATAAGGGTTCCGTTTTTGCCATTCGGCTACGGAACCCTAAAAATGAAGTGGAATAGTTTGATTATTTGTTTGAACGCACTAATTTTGGAGTAGTGATGTTTGATGGTGGATTTGGTATAGATGTAGCTTGAAGCTTGAGGAAGGTTAAGGCTACTTTTTACCCGACTGCAAAAGAAGGAGGTTATGTTTATATCGTTATAAATGGTCCAAAGGAGCGAAGCCCGGCGCGATTGCTTGTGATTAATTATATTATAGTAAGTAGTATAAACTTTGTTTTTATTGAAATACTAGCAGTTGCTCGCGACTTCGTTCCGATTTCGATTTCGGAAGTTGTTGCCGTGTAGTTCCCGATCCCGTGGGAAGTTGTTCCCGTGTAGTTCCCGATCCCGTGGGAATTTCGCAAAATCCTGCCTTGTAGTTTCTTAGATTTCGTGATTAATCAGTGAGTGGTATATCACTTTTATATATAAAAGCGATATACCACTCACTGATTAATCATGGCGTGCAAATCTCTATATATATATACAGAGTTGATACGACCGAGGGGCTTTCCTTTAAACTGCGTATACTAGGTACCATTTTCAAGCTTTGTACCAAAAATCAATTAAATAGGAGAAGTAGTAGTTTAGTCGCAAATGATTTTGATGAGATGCACCTTAAAGTAATAAATTTAACCAAGACAAGAGATAACACACGCCGCGCTACGTTGCCACTTTGTTACCTAGGTATTTAAGGTCAGTCACATTTATTTACAAAGAGTGGTTGCGTTTTACTCTGATTTGTATTAGCTAGGTACATAGTTTATTGAAAAAAAAAATATTTTTGGCTCTTTATTTTTTAACTATATCAAATTAACACTAAACACGTATAGTAATTTAAAACGTAGTGTAATTTAATGCCCCTCTGTCGTATCAACTCTGTATATACAGATTTGCATGCCATGTTATGGCCGGATGTTCTGGATCCAACAATTGTAACATCTATTTTACTATGGTTATATGGAACGAACAAATAACTCTTGCTATAAAATAATAATTAATCATAAACTTTTTCTATTGAGCTTAATCTTTTTCTATTTTATCGTTGTAGCGATGAGGTCAAAATAACCTTGTTTAAAGCGTACTGTAAAGGCCTGTACACGGGAAGTTTGTGGTTCAACTGTTCACGGGGGGCGCTAAATGCCCTGCGCGTCCAATACAACAATGTTTTCAGAATGATGTTGCTCCCTCGTTTCTGTAGTGCCTCGGGGATGTTTGCCCGATTACATACAGATGGTTTCCATGCTATCATCAGGAAAAAGGTGGCATCGCTGGTGACGAGGATGCGGGGGAGTGGCAATAGCATCCTGAAAGCCTTGGCTGAGGACCCGAGAGCTCCTGTGCTGAGGCATCTCATGCGGAATCATTGTCGCATGAAATGCCTCGTAAGTACATATTTAATCAACCATATTTAATCTGCTTTTCCTTAACATTTCATAAAATTGTATTGTTTAATCCGTTTACAATGGTTTGGGTTATATGTTTATCTACTTATTTTTATTTTTAACTTGCTAGATTTGAGTCTGAACATGTAGGTAAATGTTTTTGTCCCGAATAAATAAAAGAAATACTATTGATTACAATGAATTTTGCAAATTGTAAATGGTGTGTTTGTTTGTTTATTTGTCCATTTTTTACGTTTAAACAGAAAGTGTTGATTGATCAATCTACACACTTTTCCGCACGGTGGATTACGGCCTATCCCCTCTCATAGAGCGCTCGTATTCCAGAAGTTCCCGGCAGATGTTGATGAGGCATCAACGTACATGTGTACGATGATATCGGCTTCCAGTCTTACAGGGAGTGACTGCCAAGTGACTGCCAAGTGACCTCCACAACCCAGTAACTGGGTAACACGATACCACTTTGCAAGACCGGTGTCTAGTTTTTTTTTGCTTCTGACTAACTTGTAGCGACTGCCAAAAATATACAAATGACAGGCTTTCTGAGGCACGGAATTGCGATCTTTTAAGATGGTCGGGTAACCATCCTAACATATCGGAATTTCTTCGTCCATCCGTCCGTCTATTCGTCCATCGACGAACCCTTGCGGCTATTATTATATATTATGTATTTATTTATTTTCAGATATTTTTTTTTGTTTTCTTATAAAACACCTTGTATTTTATGTTAGTAAAAATTTAAAATCATGAATTAAAAATAGATTCTAATATATTTTCCCGCAGCATCAGTTTAATGCAAGTATCGGAAATGCTGCCTCTGTATAAAAAAATGTTTATTAATATTATGTATATAATGTATGTTTATTAGTATTACATAAATACCTATTACACAAACAATTCCAAAACACTAGCTGTACTCTAATGTTAATTTTATTATTTTACTGTACGCCACCTGCTCGACGTCCGTAAGTACGGCTACTGGGATCCAGCAGAATACCAGCGTCAGGCATATTTGCCTGGCACATGCTGAGCTGAACTCCCATTTGGTACAATTTGGCGACACACACCACACCAATGTTTCGTGTTACAAATTTAAGTATGTTTTCTTTTTTTTTCTCATTTATTATATTTTTGGTTGTATACGTTTGTTCTGTTCTTTTTTTCTGTAATTTATGTGTTATAATTATGTCCATGTGCTTTTGTGTGTTGTGTCTTCTGTTGACCAATAAAAGTATTATCTATCTATATCTATTATTACATAGCCTCCGATGACGATTAACCATTATGTAAGTGTGAGTACTTACAGTGGCTCTCCGATGGGAGTTACTCAGCACTTGGTGCACCGCGGCCTTGTCAATAGTTATGTTCGCCCAGTAGTCCTTGAAAAACTCTTGGTTACCGATGAACGTGCTGTTGTAGAAGTTATGGTGGTCCTGAAACATGGATGGTATCATATTTTTTTTTTTTTTTTATTGGTCATATATAGGTTTGCGGTTGACCACCATCTCACCTGATGGTAAGCAATAATGCGTTCGAAGATGTAGCACGCTTACCTAGAAATACCCTCTATTCACTCTTGACTTAAATACCCCAGGATTATTGCTATCAGAATCTCTATAGCTGTACGCGCAATAAAAGTATTCTAAAACGTTTTGTGCGTATGGGTAGAATGTCCACCATGTAACGATGGCGCATCGCCGTTGGTCTTTTAGTCTGATGATGGAACGGGCCTGGCGGAATTAGGTTGTGCAATGGAATTACACATACATATTAATGCATTTAGGATACTGTTGTAGCTGTCACGTTTTTGTAGCGCGTCGGGGATGTTTGCAGAAGCTCGCCATGATGACTTGCATCCAACGGTCTCCTGAATGTGATTATTAGTAAACCGAAAGCCAATTGATGGGGCACCTATCTGCAATACTTGTGTTTTTTTATGTTTTGTCATCAAACGACTTCTTTCGCTCTGGGCGGAGCGGAAGGCTATATCAGATTATTACTAACTAAAAACCAACTCTCGTCCTTCGGTTGCCATTGCGTATCACGGCTGCGGTATCTCGTTAGACATTCCCGCGACCCTAGCAGACCAGTTTTAAGATACCTAAGCTACTAGTTAAATTTAATTTTTTACTTACAAACTTACAATTCAAATTAAATGACAGTTACTTACGTAGGTCAAGTTAGCTAGGTTTTGCTCCGACACGATTCTTTCAGGTGTTTCTTTGAATACGTCAGTAAAATCTGAAAATAAAAAGGAAATAGATAGTTAGTGACTATAACTCACGCCAATACCTCATAGGGGTAATCAGACACACACTACACACGTAGCTAGAGATGCCGCGCATACTCGGTATTATTCGGTTTGGAGCGTAACTCATATTTTTTTCCTACACAGGCCACAGGAACACAGGCTCCTTCTCTATTAGAAGGAAAGGGCCCTGATACCACACGGGCAGCACACTTTTATCCAACAAAAAGCTATACTTAGACTTAAAAATAATAATCTTAATGAAATATTCATACTGTTTTCCATATAATAATATTAATATAATAATATAAATAATACTTTTTTGTTCGTTAAAAGTGTATCGGATAATAATAGCGAGTTACTCGACTATTGGGAAATGCCGGAGAGATTCTAGAATAATCCCTGACTTTTTTATGCTGTCGGGGGAAACCTCGAAACGGCGGGGGTTTTTTTGAGGAAATAGCCGGGTTGGTGAATATTTTCCTCATTAAAACAATCACTATCTCCACATAGAAGGGGCACGGTTACTGCTATAAAGACAACTCGTGTCGTGACACACTGACAAGCGAGTGGCTTAAGTTTCGTTACTTACTTGTGATTTAGTTTAATTTTCCAAGATATAATCACTACTAATAGTATGAATTCGAAAGTAACTGTCCGTCTATTACACCTTCCCTTTTAAACCGTGCGATATTGTTGATATTTGGTATAATAATAATCTTAATGAAATATTCATACTGTTTTCCATATAATCGGATAATAATAGCGAGTTACTCGACTATTGGGAAATTGCGATTAATCGGTAATCGACTCGCCGTTGTCACTAATATGACCAATTAATTTATTTTCGACGCAATAGATGTAAGTAATTGTAAAAGCAATATTTATTATTCATGTGGGTGTCATAATGTTATCATGTTATGACGTTGTCATCATTATAACACTTACGAGATATTTCTTTCCATGCTGGGCTATCACAACGATATTTTGCTAACACATTGGCCGTTTTGTAAACAATACCAATAGTTAGTTCATACATCTACAGTATTTTGAGCTAAGCATACCTTCTCCACATAAATTATGAATGTAAATAGTTCTGATTGATTTTTACCAGGACTTATAACGATGGCAAGTACTTGGCTAATCTTATTTCGTATATTATAAACGAACGAGGATGAATGATACCGGTATTTATTTTTGTGTATTTCGTAACTCACAGCTGTGAAAATTGGAATTGAAATTGAAAAATATTTATTCGGAGATAACATTTACAGAAAATTACAAATATAAAAAAGAACACTAAAAATATCGTTATGTTTGCTTTAAAGTTAAATCTTATCTAAAGTAATTAACATACATTAGGTGTACCGTGTTTTTAGCTTCTAAGAAGGCGTGTCGTATGCCCGTATATAACATAATTATATAAGCTATTAACTGTTCATTATTATGCTAAACATCTGATTAGAAATATCAATCACGGCTCCTAGCACACATACATATCTGTTCAAGTTATATTGACTAATTTAATAAAAATGTTGTGAAATAATTTTAAAATATATTATTGCATCATTTAAAATAATCTTTTTTAGAGTCCAGAGTATCACAAGTGCTCCATCTCCCCTTAAAACCCTCAGAAGCGAGGGATCTCCAATGGATAAAAACGATGCATGAGCTATAATGCTGTGTTGGTAAAACCTTTTAGGCGTGAACATGCTCACTCTTTTGCTATGCTATTTTGCTATTGCTGCTGCTATTGCTATTTTTGCTATGCTATTTTTATAATATGTATAAATTTGGGATTTTTGTTGTCTGTGTATCTATCTGTACTGGATTCCTTTTCAATTCTTCTGTAAATGGAAATCTTAAAAAATGGATCGCGGTAAGGCTGACTGTTACCGAAATGTAGATAATGTGCGGGTTCGGTAATATACTTGTAGGTTTCTGGAAAGCTTAATGATCATAAGCGTTATTTAGACTACAACACTTTTATAGAAATAATGCTTAGGGTATATAAAGGTGTTTCAGAAGTGACTACTCATATTTAATGGTGATTCGTGCTGTAAATAGGTAAACTATTTCGTCACGGACAAAGCTACGATGCGACAGGAAATAGTACTTCCCTCCTTAATAAGTTAAACCCTATATTTATATGCTTATAAATATAAGCTAAAGAAGTGTAGTTTTATCAACGTTCGTTAAATAGTTTAACGAAGAACTGAAACAAACATCCATTAATCTACATCCCTCGACTATCAGATTAAATATTTATTTTGCAAACAAAACAAGTTACAGAAGAGACTATTGTTATGAGATAACGCAAAACTGGCAATGTAGTGCAAAATAAACAACTGTTAGTTAGGTAGTTTAGTTAGTTAATAATAGCAACACAAAATTTTATTGTATTCCAATCAGTCCAATACGGCTGATTACAGCCACCGACACGAATTTGTTAATTTTCCACATCGTCTCGCGAAAGTTACACCGGATTTCACTTTTTATCACGTCTCTGATTACCTTGAAGTGAAGGAATTGAAGGTAGGCGATTTGAAGGTTTTTGTTGATACTAAGCTTTGTTCGCTTTACCTAGACAACTCTTTCTAGCTTATATCATCGAACTGTGTCCGGTATGCGTTGAACACCGTAACACTTTGGTAGCTTAAGTGGAGAGTGATCTATTGGTACCAGCCACAATTAAATCTATGGTTAGAAGCAAGACCTCATGGCAAGCAGTAGCTAGCAACTTTGCCGAATGGGTCATATAGAGAGAGTCAGAAAGGGAGTGGGAGATGTCCTTTAATAATCTGCATCCGACATAAAGGGCGGTGGAGGGGGCTGTCGATGCACTCTGTCGTCCCCTGTGACCTGATGGAGATGAACTTTAGGAAGTAAGTCATCCCATCAGATGCCCGAGTAGATGTCGCGTCGTGATTCCGCACGAAGGGTGAGGAGCAGCGCACTCCGCCCCTCATCAGAGATGGAGTTTGCGATCGCAAACTGTCACTGCTGGGGTGATTGTGGAGATTGCCAACGTGTCTCCAAATCTCAGCAAGAGGACATGAAGATTTCCAGAGGTATAAAAAGATCTTTTTGTTTAACTTTAGGAGCAAAAGAAATGGTTACGTTGAAAAGTATTGAACACCAATCATAGCAAATCTCCCTGTAGTCTATTTCTACCTTAAAATCGTCTTATTTCATCCATTGAAATTCGGACAACACAATTCGAACAGGTAAAAAATAGTCACCAGCCCCTAACAAACTTTTAATGCACGATAATAAAGCCGATACTTGAGATATTAGTTAATACAGTAGGATTCAAATCATCAATAATTATAAATTTAAGAAAAAAGCAACGAACTATTCCTTTATATTCTCCAATAAAAAGTAATTAAAAAAATTAAAAAACCCGACTGCAACCTTATACTAAAACTAACTGAAAAGCTAATAAAAACAAGCCCATTTTAAATTAAATAAAAGTTGGAAGCAGGCGGGGCCCATACCATTATTATAGTTTCGAACTCAAATGGGTCCACCGCCTGCTTCCAACTTTTATTTAATTTAAAATGGGCTTGTTTTTATTAGCTTTTCAGTTAGTTTTAGTATAAGGTTGCAATCGACATTTTTAATTTTTTAAATTACTTTTTATTATTTCCAGCTTTTTAGTTTACAAATGTGAGAGATTTCGCAGACGATTTAGTTCTTGATACGTGTTTTTTACGATTTATCACTTTGAATTACTTTTAACCATATAAGTTGTATATATGTTTGTAATCACCTTTTAAAACCCTTTATTTTGATACTCCACTCGATAGGTTTTGAGAAAAAAAAAACTTTTTTGAAGGCATAATATGGCGCCAAAAATCCGCCATTTTGTTTTTTTTTTATTTTGATATACCCAGTGTCACTTTCACAGTCCATACGAATCTAACGATACCTCTCAAGCTAAAATCCATCGAGCCGTTCAGGCCACAGAGCGTGCCAAACAATTATACATACATACATACATACTCTCGAAAAACATAACCCTCCTTCTGGCGCAGTCGGGTAAAAATTTCACACAAAGCCTCTACCATAACAAAGTACGCTCTAATGTTATTTTTTTTTAAGTGTATAGAGCTTCTGCTATTTCCAGTACATTATCCATATTTCAATAAATAAATGCTAATATTATAAATGCGAAACTTATTTCTGTCTGTTTTAGTTCTTCAAATCACACGGCTGAAAGGACTTGGATGAGATTCCACACATTGAGCAGGACTATCTGTCCCGGGAGCATGTTTGTTATGGATAATTTACGACTTTAAAGCGGGTACAGCTAATCTCCATCCATTCATCCATCAGCCAATAGACGTGAGTACACTGCTGGACATAACTCTCCCCCAAATATCACCTCAACCACAGGTCTTGTGCCATTGGCATCTAGCTAGTCTTGTATAATTTCATGCTATTAGTTAGCAATGAAAATGTTATGAAAGAACTAATTAGTAAATTTACACGGTCTCAACGATATTGTTTTACAGTCAACTAAAAATAGATTTTACATGTCTAGTAGGAAAAAATTACTACACCTACAGAAATATATAGACATTTGTTATTCACTCGTACTTCTATATTTATCATGTTTATCAACAACGTTTTGGAATACTTTCATAGTGCGTACAGCTAAATAGTAGAATTCCCCGCTGGAGCCAATGTTTCCTGATAGCCTAACCTGGGGGTTTTCAATTGTGAATCTGTTATGTTGTTACTTCTAAGTAAGCGTGCAGTATCTTCCACCACAGATTCCTTACTGTCAGGTAAGATCGTGTTCAAACGCGAGCCTATAATTAAAAAACCGGTCAAGTGCATGTCGGGCCACGCGCAGTGTAGGGTTCCGTAGTTTTTATAACAGCCAAGTGCGTGTCGTATTCGCTGACTGATCGTTTCGTACCATGTTCTAACTAAAAGCCAAACATGACTACCTAACTAATTTGACTTCCTATACAAATCCTCACCTGATCCGACAATTTTGCACGGAAAGTTTAAATTTTCATAGAGGTTTGTATAAAACTTGTCATAGTCGGTGTTTTGAATTTAAATACAGGACACAGAACTACACTACTCAATCGTCACAAAAAATAAAATTGAGGAAGTAGTTTGCTGGGGGAGCTTTGTGTTTGATATTATATAGCAAAATAATAAATAAATAAAAACATATTAATTTCAATTCACTCCAAAAATGGGCCCACATAGGGCGATGGTAACTGAAGAAAGAATTATAAAATCCAACTTCACAAGGGAAGTTTGAAAAAATATGATCTATTTAAGTACCACCGCGTGTAGAGGGAAGTGGTTGTAATAGACTGGTAACCAGCGTCACGTATTAATTTGAAAACTGCAGTGTTGTCGTTACGGAGATAGTCTTCATTAAAATCTCCAAATATTATGCAAGGACTGTTATGCGATAGTAAATTTCTTACAAAAACTAGCGCGATACAACTGACGCTTAGCGCCATCTATCGACATTTCTATGGAGTTGTTCGAAATTTTCGAGTCAAATACAATCGGTCGACTATTACTCGTAAACTTGTAAAGCCCTCTTATGTGTGATAGTTTTCCTTTAAACTTCGTTATATATAGGTACCACTGCCGTGACATTTGAATTTCTAACCACAACCGTTTAGTTGTTAGAGGGGGCGGACACTTGACTCTAACGAAAATTGGTACTTTAAAGCTTGTTAAGTCACGAACGGTTTACTTAATCAAAAAACGGTCTTCCCAAACCTAATATTTTTGAAAGACCTATCCAACGATATCCCACACTATGGGAAGGACGAAAAAAATTTATTATCATCCCACTTTACATGTAGGGGAGGTACCCTAAATAATTGCTTTTTTCAAAATTTTATTTCACCACTTTGTCGGCGTCATTAATTCATACTCATGCCAAATTACAACTTTCTAGTATCAATAGTTTTTGAGCTAAACCGCGGACAGACGGACAGACAGACGGACATGGCGAAACTATAAGGGTTCCTTGTTGACTACGGAACCCCAATAAAAAAACCTTAATTTTTGAGATTGTTTGGTTGACCGTATATTCAAGGTACGTCTAAGATTTTAGCCTGTTGATTCGGCTTACATCTAGAAATGCATAATGACAGCAAAAGCTTAGTACCGCTCACGTTACTACTGACATTTCTCCAACATGAATTTAACGAGGAACAGCTTCGATCAACAATGTACAATAATATATATATAATTGATCGAAGACCAACAGGGATAGATACTATCTGCTGATATACGTATATATATACGTCTAACAAGCTGAAGCGACTATTCTTTTTAATTTTTCTTAGTACAAACTTTATTGTAAGTTAAACGTAAGAAGTTATACGTGAACACACATTTCGACGATTCATTTTTATTTATATAGAAGATGATATTATGAACAAGTTCATGAAATAAACATTTTATTTTATTTCGATATGACTGGCTAGCGTAGTGTGATAGCATTCAGACGCCCATGTGACCCTCATGTTTACAAAAAGTGCAACAATGCTCATTGCATCATGAGTTTTCAATCCATGACATTGCACGGCAATGTATTGTTAAAACGTAAAATGAATGGGTTTTCAACCCACTACTAGCTGCATGTGTGTATTCCTTGTCTGCTGTGTTTGCTTGTGCGCCGGAGACATTGTGACAAGAAAATAATTGACACAAATGCATGGAATAATCCCTGACTTTTTTTATGCTGTCGGGGAAAACCTTCAAAAGTCGCCTGCATTTTAAGAGGAAATACTAGGGAGTGTGGGTAGTGTATGGAGTGTTAAAACAATCACTATCTCCACAAAGAAGGGGCCCCGTTACCTATAAAAATACCACTCCAGAGCACCCTCTGCGCAACGCCTGTTACGACGCATCCTTTCTTTCTTGGGTAGGAAAATCATCGAATGACTTCTCCCGATCTGGGTGGAACGGAAGCGAGTGTCAGACTTCTACTGACTAAAACTCCACCCTGTTTTCAGCCCTTGCGTTCCGGGGCCCCGGTATCTCATTAGAACATTCCCGCAACCCCGGAGATTACGGCACAGCCCTAGGATGGTATATATCTGACCTAAGACTATTTAATACCGATGACTATAAACCATAACACAAGCGTGTGGCTTAGGTTTTGTTATTTACTAGTGATTTTGGTTAATTTTTCAAGATATAATCACTACTAATAGTATGAATTCCAAAGTTACTGTCCGTCTATTACACCTTCTGATGATATTTGGTAGAGATAGGTAAGACCTTGAGAACAATAAAGGCGATCGCAGCCGCGAGCAGAATCATAATCATAATTTTATAGGAATGTCACGAGCAGAAGCTGGTATAAAATATATGATGTGTCCCTTTATGGCTTGAGTTCCCTACAAACTCACTAGTATTTAAAGAGTAGTTAATAGAGCTAGAAATTTGTTAAAGAAGTGTAGATTAATACGTACTGTCATCAGGCACGATGGGGTCGCTGACTTTGGGCATGTTATCCGTCAGATTGACTGGGAGATTTCCCGTGAGGTTCACATGGAGGATTCCGGAGCCATTTTGCCCAAGCAGCGGGATATGAGTCACCGAAATTGTCGAAGGTGTAGCTGCATCTGTGGAAAAAAGAGAAAAAAAGGTTATTAAATTATAAAAGCTTGTATGAAAGATTCCAGAAACGTGCTTTCGGGGAATCCGACATGCTATGCATGAAAGGAGCCTCACCGAGTGGCGTTAAACACATCGTACTGCGATTCCAAATCCCCGGCGCAGCTGACTGACTAATCCTTTCACCACGATGACTCAAACTCGAAAAGAAGAACAACGGCCCACCTTGGAAACCCTTGCGGCTTGTTATTATGTAGCCGCAAACTTCTGATTTTCATTAGTGAATCTGATCCGTTAAAAATAATATGCACCTACCTAATGGCTTGTTATCGAGAGGTGGGAGAGAAATAACTCTAACGCATTAGTTATATAATTATTCAATCAGAGATGATAAAATACCGATTATTACTAATGGCAAGTACGAGCTTAGTGTTCATATACCCAAACGCGTGATATCTTCATTAGTGATGCGTCATACAATGGTGAATATGCGTGACCAAAATATTTATTAAGGGGCAGATATTCGATTTTCGATGATTTTTAATCCAAGATCACGTCTAAACGGCTAGTCGGTATGCTTTGAAAAAAAATAATGATAAACTAGACTATTTCCTTAATAATTTGATATATGAATATTTTAATATTTTTTTGTAAAACATTGTGTAATTTATTTTTAAAAGTACGTCTAACGCGGGCATAAAAGCGAAGATCAGGCAACAACCATTGGGTGTATTTTTATGAAACTTTCACAGTCTAAAAGATAATTTAATTGCCAATCTTTTAGTATACGGCTTTTCTTCATATTGTGTTTGGTAAAGTCATTGTGTATTATTATTCGAATAATATAGGTGCGCAATGAATCGGGGCCTCTTGCGGGCGACGGGCGGCAGTGCATCGCTGACCACTGTCACGAGTAGACGCTAACGCTCCGCGCAAAAAATACAACATGATTTTATTCGCATAGAAGTTTAACGTCAAAATGGTTGGTAAACCCAAAACACTAAAAAAGAAACGCCTTACAATGTTAAAAATAGATTAATGAAGTAACGAATTTTAATTATTTATATAATTTACTACTACCGCTATGGTCGAGTGGTTTAGGGGTTTAACTTGTGTGTGGTCGTGGGTTCGATTCCCGCGGGACGCATACTTTGTAAATTTGTTTCCACATTGGCTAGGACATTGCAGGCCTGAATCACCTGACTGTCTGATAAAAAGATGGTTCCGTGCTTCGGAAGACACATATAAGCCGGTAGTCCCGGTCGCCAAATGGCGGTCGTCAGAATAGACCACGTCAGAGGCTCTTGAGGCAGTCTAGAAACTCTGACACTAGGGTGTATGGGGTCATTAGACATTACTACCCACACGATAAGAAGAAGATTATTTATATAATCTCTATCAATAGTTTAAATTAGCATATTGGAATAAAATAAATGTGATTTAAATGTAGTAAACAAACTTTTATTTTATTGAAATAATTATGTTATTTCCTTTTAGGAGAACAACAAATAGTAAAGATTCTTGAGTCAAAAATGTAGAGACAGGGTGAATATTGAAATGTAATTTACGAGTAGGTAACCATATTGGAGCGTAGTAAGGACAGTTCGATTAGAGTTTCAAAAAATACTTGAGTGTTGCTGATATTGGAATAGTTGTAGGTATAGCTCTTGATACGTAAGTAGCATGACCTTGAATGCGGAGATCTAATATTTAGTAGGTGCTTACTTAAAATTATTTTTATTTTATTCAAATTATGTTTTTTTTTTGGAGTATATCAAATAACTTAGATTCTCGCCGCGAAATTGCAGAGACGAGGTAAATATTGCAATGTAATAGCACCATACTACAGCGTAGGTACTAAGGACAGTCCGGATTAGAGTATCAAAAAATACTTGAGAGCTGATATTGACACGAGTTGTAGGTATAGGTCTAGGGTAGGTACTTATGTAGCATGACCTTGAATGCGGAGATCTAATGTTTAGTAATTTTTTATTTCATTGAAATAATAGTGTTTTTTTGCGGTGAGTACGAAGTGAGTATTTAACTATAATGTAACCATACTACAGCGTAGTAAGGACAGTCCAGATTAGTTTAAAAAATACTTGAGTGCGGTTTTTGACATAGTTGTAGGTACTTATAGCTAGCTATGGTACGAAAGTACCATGACCTTGAATGCGGAGATCTAATGTTTTGTTTACGCACAACTCTCCAATATTCCAACTTTCGCCCATATGGTCAATCCTACTTTCGCGCCCGTGCCTATACTTACCTAAATTTAATTTATATTATATAACTCGCTTTATATTATATAGATCGCATCGAACTTCCTGAGGTTACGTTGACATCCACCCTTAATTTTGGTCCGTTTATCGAGGCTAAGGCTCAATTGGCTGCCAAAAAGTTGGGAATCCTAGTAATTACACCCTAACTATTGAAGATAATATAATAACATTAGATTCACAAGTCGCCACAGAATTTGAAAATTTTTTCACTGACATACCCGTATCGACAATCAAGTCGCTAAAATCATCTGCCATTGCTGCAGACACATTACTCAAAAAAAGTGTTCCAGTTTGTAGTTCAGAGTTTAAATTCCAATATGTTACTTCTAATGACATCATCAAAATTTTTAATTCTTTGAATGTTAAAAAGGCTGCAGATCTGTGGGGTAATTCTGTTCATGTTACTAAGTCCATTATACACATTATAGCTCCTACATTAGCTGTTATACTTAATAATTGTATTGATTGCGGTGAGATTCCTGATTTAATGAAATATAGTAAAATAATCCCACTATTTAAATCAGTTAGTACATCTGACCCTACTAATTATAGACCTATTTCTGTATTGCCCACTTTCAGTAAAATTTTTGAGAAAATTATTTTAATGCAGATGCAAAGATATTTTAATAAACACAAATTGCTACATAATAAACAATTTGGTTTTACAAAGGGACGTTCAACAACTGATGGCCGGTGTTGAACTTTTAGGACACATTTATAATGCATGGGAAGATAAGTGTTGGTAAGTGTTGGGCATTTTTTGCGATTTTTCAAAGGTATTTGACTGTGTTCCCCATGAGACATTAATCAGGAAACTGCACCACTACGGATTCCGGGGCGCCTCTCTGAATCTTCTGACCTCATACTTGAGTGAAAGGATTCAGAGAGTCGACTTGAACGGCAAAAGATCGCCGGGATCTGTGACGTCAAGATGGGGGTCCCCAAGGCTCAATTTTAGGTCCCTTTTTGTTTCTTATTTATATAAATGATTTACCGTACCTGATCAAAAATCATGACATAGTGTTATTCGCTGACGATACTTATCTTTTATTTAAAATCAAAGTTAACAGCAGGTTACTGAAGAAGTAAACAGTGCCCTTGCAACTGTAGTTAGCTGGTTTAATGTTAATAATCTTCTTGTTAATGAGAATAATACTAAATGCCTAAAATTTACGTTACTTCATGTTAGACAAGTGAATACAAGTGTATCAATAATCTTTTATTTAAAATCAAAGTTAACAGCAGGTTACTGAAGAAGTAAACAGTGCCCTTGCAACTGTAGTTAGCTGGTTTAATGTTAATAATCTTCTTGTTCATGAGAAAAAAACCAAATGCCTACAATTTACGTTACCTCATGTTAGACAAGTGAATACAAGTGTATCAATAAAGGGCGAAATATTGAAACCCGAAGATACCACAGTTTTCTTGGGCATAACTTTGGGTGCGAAGCTTCAGTGGGGCCCCCATATAAATTGTCTAAATAGCCAAGTTCTGCAGCATATGCCGTTAGAAAAATACGTGGATTAACTGATATCGAAACAGCACGTTTAGTCTACTTTAGTTACTTTCACAGAGTGATCTCATACGGCATTATACTTTGGGGAAACGCCGCCGACATTCGTATAATATTTGTATTACAAAAATGGGCCATTCGTGCAATTTATAAATTAAGTCCTAAGCACTCCTTAAGAGACAAATTTAAAGAGATTAATATTATGACTCTGAATGACTCTAACTATGAATATTAATCTCAGTATATTTATGAGAATCTCTTGTATGCACACAAAAATATTAATCTTTTTAAATTTACAGTGATATTCATAGTGTAAATACAAGGAACAAAGACACATATGTCATTCCTAAAACAAGGAAAAAAGATTGGTGGATCGTTTAGATGCCAATGTATACGTTTTTATAATAAAATTCCTAGCCATATTCAAGAACTAAGTATTAATAAATTCAAATTATTTATAAAACGTAAGCTATGTCAGAAAGCTTTTTACACAGTTACAGATTATATTGAGGACAAGAAGGCCTGGGAATGAGATGCTCCAGTGATATACGTGTGCCTTTTCTATTTAGTTTTAAAATTTTGAATGATGATTTATTTTCGATTGATTAGAATATTTGCGTTCTCAAGTATTGTATATCCTTATAATCAATAAAGAGAAAAAAAGTATTGTATATACCTATTAATTTTGGTTTTGTTTATTGTTTTTTTTTTATATACAACGTGTAACGGAAACCCCATATCTATCCAAAAGGGCTGAAGACAACATCTGGTATGGAGTCTCCATGCACAGTTTCAGCACAAAATAACTGACTCAAAGAATTGATACCAAATTATTGGTTTCATATATTTCTTGGATACCAATCATAAAAAACGTGTCACAGCACTACGAGGGTCAATAACTTTCCACGTCACTTGCCAATAACACGATAATTCTTTTCGTTCTTCTTAATTTGAAAAATTCGGTCTCTGGTATCAGTGTATTGTAATTTATAATAAGTTCTACACACGTAGACTTAGGATTACTAAACCCTTGCCATATCGTTTGTTATCATCCAAAGAAGCCATGCACTTGGTATGTATATACCCTTTAAATTACACGATGTATATAAATATAATTATTTCATTATTGTACTTGTGAGGACAATGTAGGTTATTCTTTCTTCGTAGTTTTTACTTTCACTATAATTTCTTTAATGATGTCAAGCAGTTTGAGTACTTGTGTGGCCTACCCAAATGCCCTTACTTTGGTATTGTTCGTCAAATTGTTGAGCTCCTTAAATTCTAAGTTGAGCTACACGATAACTGACAAATGCTTGCACTGACTGGACAGGTCCGCTCAAATTTGCTTGGTTATTTCCTCAAAAAATACCACAGACATGAACTTACATGCTTCTCATATACAAATACAAATTGTCTGGACTTTAAAAGAGACTTTGACCTCTGATTTTGTTTCGGTGTTTCTTCTCAGGGTAGTCAGTTAAGAAATACCGGCCTCATCTACCTAAACTAAACACGCAAAAAAACATGACGTGTAAAAGTGTTATTTATAACCAATTTACAAAATAAATATTTAATTTCATTTCATTTCATTTCAAAAGTGAGACGGTACTTCACACCGGAACAGCTGCTCAACCTCTATCAAGCGCAAGTTCGGTCGTGTATGGAGTGCTGCTCTCATCTCTGGGACGGATCTGCCAAATACCAGCTTAATGCACTTGAGTCTATAGAGAAACGGGCCAAAAGGCTCATCGGCAACGAGAAACTGGTCGAGACAAAGGTCCAGAGCCTAGAGCATCGGCGACGTGTTGCAAGCCTATCAGTTTTCTATCGGTTACATTTCGGGGAGTGTGCGATGGAATTGCAGTCTTATTCCACCAAGCCCGTTCCATCATAGGACTACAAGACAAACGGTGATGCGCCATCGTTACATGGTGGACATCCCACCCATACGCATGAAACGTTTTGAGATGACTTTAATTATGGGTACGGCTAAGGAGTAGAATTCCCTGCCGGAGTATGTTTCCTGATAGTTATAACCTGGAAGTCTTTAAGTCAAGAGTGAATAGATTACTTCTAGGCAAGCGTGCTTCATCTTCGACCACATCATCGCTTAACATCAGGTTAGATTATGGTCAAACGCAAGCCTATAAACTATTAAAAAAAAATTTCAGCTCTGGCTGTATACAAAAGGGAAAAACTCAACTCAGCATGTCGAAAATGAGGACATGATTGCTGACAAGTAAATTCATACTTATTTCAATATTCCGATTTCAATGTTATTAAAACTTAATTATTTACGAGTATCAAATGAGTCTAAGTAGCGTAGCCACATAGTAATTTTTATATATATAGATAGATAGAATTACTTGTCTAAATACACATAGTAGTTTTCAATGACCAGACAATTAAAGTCCAGAAAAAATTTGGATGGTGATAATAAATCAGGCAGTACAGTCTTTACTATTTGCAACGTATGGTTACCTTACGAAATTTCGAGCTTGCGTTGCGGGGGTGCATTGCGCGGTCGCGGGGAGTGACGCAAGCTTCTCCCCAGTCGCTCAAGGTCGCTGCCATATAATGTCGCCTTAAACCACCAGTTAACTCAAAAGTATATATAGATATACATATAAGACTAACACAACAGTAGAACAAACTGTATACTGATAGAAAAATCAACCGGTTATAACAATTTTACTATTACTATAAATGCGAATGTTTGTAAAGATAGATGTATTGATGTTTGTTACACTTTGACGCAAAAACTACTGAACGTATCTGAATGAAATGGTAATAAGATAGCTGACATTATATAATAAAATAACACACAGGCTACATTTTAACCCAGAATTCCCACGGGATAAGGATTTATGCAGAAAATCCCTCCCACAAGAACGAAGTTAGTATATTATGTCTCTCGCGAAAAACCTTGTTTCTGTAGGAGTAGTATAAGCGTAATAGATTTTGACGTTGTAGTCTATGTCAGACTTTTTGTTTTAATTATCAACTTTTATTTTCATCGGTGATCGAAGACGTTTCGATGAAAATAAAATTCGTAATCACTAAATTAAACTTTATGTATATTATGCATTCGCTCATTTTCATTACAATGCGTCTAATTTTTACAGATCAACAATAGCCGACGCAATTAATTGTTAAACTTTTCCAAGTGTATTGAAGACAGTTTTCAGTTTAACAGATTGCAGCATTATTTTATTCGGAGTAACTTAGCCTTTTTTCTTACCCAATTTGGTAACACGAGTCTCCCTTTGCAAGACTGGTGATAGATTTTCTGGCTTAAAACTAATCGTAATAATTGTCAACAGCCAGGATCAACCGCTTTACGTGCTTTCCGAGAGTGGGATATATTTCGGTACCCATGATGTATGGCCACCCTTCTACCGAGCTACCTCGACATAGATGCGTTACCTTAAACATAGGTATGTGTGTAAGTTATTCTATAATCAAATAAATTATAAGTACGTAAAAAATACACACATATTGTAAAAATTTAACCTTTATGTTAAAGTAGCAGATTTTTTTTTATAGTTAATAGGCTTGCGTTTGACCACAATCTCACCTGATCTTAAGCGATGATGTGGTCGAAGATGAAGCACGCTTGCCTAGAAGTAACCTATTCACTCTTGACTTAAAGACTCCCAGGTTATAACTATCAGGAAATACAGACTCCGGCAGGGAATTCCACTCCTTAGCCGTACGCACAATGAAAGTATTCCCTATTAAGTATTTCTATATTAAGAAGTTATTAGGTATAATCGACGAAAAACTGTCGAAAAACCATAATACTAGGTATTTATAAACGTTACCTATTTTAAAGTACAGTTAAAACCAATCTATTCAACAAAACTATTTTTTTCGTACTAATTATTTTCAACCGACGACCAAAAGAGGAGGTTATCAATTCGACGCGTATATTTTTTTTTTTTTTTTTTTATGTATGATCACCGATTACTCTAAGACGGCTGAACCGATTTGGAAAATTCTTTTTTTGTTTGAAAGGGTATACTTCGAAATTGGTACCATTTATCACCAAGTCAGGAACTGATGATGGGATCCTGGAGAAATCGAGGGAGCTCTTCAAATATTATAGGCACACCTATGGCGTTTTGGGTATTTCTTATAGTAACTTGTGCAGTTGCTCTAAAAAAATACCATTTGGGGAAGTGGAACTGATGATGAAGACCACAGATGGCCGCCGAACCTACTCAGTAATAAGTATTTCGTGGATTGCTATTCGAATACTTGAATATGGATGTTAAGCACTTTATGTTCGTCACAATGCATATGGTGATGTAGAGCTGATGGTGAAGTACCAGGAGAACTCAAAAATTAACGGCCCAGCATTGGGAAAAGCAATATTTTGTAAAAGGTTATAAGTAGTTGACATTTAGGCTCTTTTAACTAGGTAAATTAAAAATCGACCAACTAAAAAGAGTGAAATAAAAACTTTTTAGCAAAAAATTAAACAGACTCCTAAAAACACTGCAAAGTGAAAAATAACTTTAATTTCGGAAGTCGGTGCCAAAAACGAAAATACAAAACTAAAGACACCGACTACCGAAATTAAAATTATTTTTCACTCTGCAGTGTTTTTGGGAGTCGGTTTAATGTTTTGGTAAAAAGTTTTTATTAATAACCCTAGTCTCTTCAGTACTGCCTACTAGACAGAAACCTCTATAATATCGTATTGCTTGGTTCCACCTTGGCGTAGAATTCACATAATATGTACTTCTTTCGTTACATTATTGAAACAGAACTTGCAATAATAAACTTATTATTTATGCCTTAAGTAGGTCTTATTCTTACGTGTACCCTTTATCTACAACGTGTAATTTAAAGGGTATATACATACCAAGTGCATGGCTTCTTTGGATGATAACAAACGATACGGCAAGGGTTTTGTAATCCTAAGTCTACGTGTGTAGAACTTATTACAAATTCCAATACACAATACCAAAGACCGAATTTTTCAAATTAAGAAGAACGAAAAGAATTATCGTGTTATTGGCAAGTGACGTGAAAAGTTATAGACCCTCGTAGTGCTGTGACATGTTTGTTATGATTGGTATTCAAGAAATATATGAAACCAATAATTTGGTATCAATTCTTTGAGTCAGTTATTTTGTGCTGAAACTGTGCATAGAGACTCCATACCAGATGTTGTCTTCAGCCCTTTTGGATAGATATGGGGTTTCCGTTACACGTTGGTATAACACGATTTTTGTTTCTTATTTATTTTATTTATTTATTTTATTATTTATGTACACACAGTAAAATACATTAAGATAAACATAATTATAATATCTGAGTACAAAGGTACTGCTTATTTCTTAAGAAATTTCTTCCAGCAGACCTGCGAAAGGAGAAGTGAAAAAGAAATGTAGACAATAGTGTGTGAGAACAAGAAGAGAAATAAATATGAATATGTGAAGTCTAAAACTAAAACTAAAATATTAAATATACTTACACATACTTACAATGCAATAAAAATAACATATACTTAAATAAATACATAATGTTAGAATATATAAACATATAATATAAATATATACATAAATAATTAACACAGTTAAGAGGAAAGGTAATGCTCTTTTAATCGACATTTGAATAGAGATATAGTTTTTAAATCACGAATGCTAGGCGGAAGTGAGTTCCACAATCTTACAGCATGGACAGAGAAGGAATAAGAGTAGTAGCTAGTTTTATGAGGATGAGATTTAAGGAGGGATCTAAGGTGTGATCTACACGGTACGTCGCTAGAACGAGCGTAAGAAAAACGCTCACGCAGGTAGGAAGGGTAAGACGGGTTGTGTAGAATGTTGAAGAGGAGACACAAAATCCTAGTGTTCCTGCGAAGACGGATTGGGAGCCACTTGAGTTGCTTGCGAAGGTGAGAAACATGGTCATACTTTCGAAGACCGAAAACAAAGCGAATGCATAGATTTTGCAAGCGCTCAAGCTTGTTTAATAGCTCCTCGGTAGCATCCAAATAGCAGGCATCGGCATAATCTATAATCGGCTGAATAAGTGTTTGTGCCAAAGAAATTTTAGTCTTCAAGGGAAGAAGACTTTGAAGGCATTTCAGCGAATGAAAGGAAAAATTTACCTTTCGGCTGACCTCGTTGACCTGAGCACGCCACGAGAGATTGGAGTCAATAACTACACCCAGATCTTTAGCGGTTTCGGTATATTCAATGCGAACACCATCAAGATATATAGATAAAGGAATCAGAGATGCAACAACAGCCGCACTGCGAACGAATCTGCTGCCAATGATTATGGCCTGGGATTTAGTTGGGTTAATTTGCAAACCAAATGACTTAGCCCAAACGCTGATGCAAGCCAGGTCATGATTCATTGCAGCAATTGCAGAACCCGCGTCAGCTACAGTAAAATGTCGGTAAAGCTGCAAGTCATCTGCGTAGAGATGAAAACTAGAGGAGATTACTCTGGTAACAAAGTTTATGAAAATTGAAAAAAGAAGAGGAGAGAGAACGCTACCCTGAGGAACACCCTCAGTGAGGCTACACCAATCAGAGAAGGACTCCTCCAGGCGAACACACTGAGAGCGTCCCCGAAGATAAGAACCGAACCAGGCTAAAGTGGAAGGAGAGAAATTGATAGATTTGAGGATACCTAGTAATATGTCGAAATCCACTGAGTTGAATGCGCTACTGAAGTCCAGCAATACAAGAACTTAGTCTTTTTCTGTCCCACTGCTGAGCAAAGCCGGGAGGGCTTTGCTCAGCAGTGGCTTTTTCCTTCCAAACCTTTCTATCTTGGGCAATTTTAGGCCATGTTTGCCCCGCGAACATGCTCAGATCATCAACCCACCGGCGCGTGGCGGCGGCGGCAGCGGCGTGGTCTATAATAACACGTTACGCAACTAAATTGCAATTTAAACCGACTACCTGCCAGGATGTAAAACATGGCCCGATATCTAAATAAAACATTATGTAGCCTTCATATGAAGCTAACTGAACAATTTGAAACACAAACAAAAATTATGTACACGATATAAGTTTTAAAACTAGCATGATCACTAACAGTATCATTAGAACTTAGAACGATCATCAGAACGACAACGATTTAATCGGTGATCATGGGGCTTATAATCGGAAACTCGAAACAATAAATACACAATGTGTATTTATTGTTTCGACCATGTCATGGTAAATATCCCGTTTCAAGTTCTATGTATACGATGTTTACATTGTATGATTTTCTTTCCGTCGCGACAGTTCTAAGAAAATCAGAGACAATGATATGAGAGATGACCCTGGTGTGTGGTATTAGTAGGTATGCAGTTGCGTTTGCTACCGGGAATCCCAGTGCATTGTGCATTTACAGAGCGAAACGCAGATAGTAAGTTACAAATACAATTTAATTGCTTTAGTTATGACGTACATATGTGTGTTGCTGCCAATATCCTGGATACTTTTTCCATTGACAGCGATGGTGACGATTTTATTTGGCCTCATCTAGTTTAAATTTACAAAAAAAATGACGTGTAAAGTGTTATTTATAACCTATTTGCAAAATAAACATAATTATTTAACTATTAAACATTTTCTTTTTTTTTTAATCTGCACTTACTAGTAGTTTTCCAGGGTTGTGGGAATGTTCTAAGGTAAAATAGCAGGTACGAAACAACGGGAATGGAAGTATAAGTGTGGCTTTTTAGTCAGTAGGAGTCTAACACTATTCTGGAGCGGAAGGGAGTGTCCAATCCAACCATAGATAATTGTATTTTTTATTTCTATGCATTTAACCTTTTGAACGCCAGAGCAAAAACGCACGCGCGAGTCCTCCATGCTAAGCCACAATTTCACTGCAACTACCCAAAAAAAATAAGGATTCCAACATCTTATCGATAAGTTACCAATTAATCACTGCTTTTCGTTCCATATTGTTTTAATAAAATGTTACTCGTTGCATTATTCTTTTATTTCATTTGACCCTATTTGGTATTATACAGGGTGGGCCATGAATTAGTTAACATTTAAATGTAACTTACCGCGCAAACTATTGCCGCGCGGGGCGCGGGCGCGGGCGGGGGCACTAGCTCGCTTCTTGGAAATTTAGTCGCAATGGATCGCTTCACGGGGCCGCAACGCGCTTACTGCGTGAAACAGTTTTATTTAAACAACTTTTCGCTCATTACTGTGAGACGCTTATTTCGCGTTGAATATGGTTTACACGACTTAAGTCAGTGTCCAAGTGCTCCTTTAATAAAGAAATGGGTGAAGAAGTTCGAAGAGACGGGATCTACACTAAATGTGAAACAAACCGGCGGCCCGCGGACTTCTCGGAGCGAAGAGAACGTGCAGCAAGTTTCCGCTTCTGTTCGACGTGATCCAGATTTATCGACACGCAAACGTTCGGCTGAATTAGGATTATCCCGCACATCATTACGCCGTATTTTGAAATTAGATTTGAAATTACATCCATATAAGATCCAGCTAATGCAAGAACTAAACCCTAATGATTTAAATTTGCGTAAGTGATATGCCGAAACAATGTTAACACGATTCAGTAATTTTCACAACATCTTATTCTCTGACGAAGCCCATTTCCACCTAAATAGATATGTAAACAAACAGAATTGCAGGTATTGGAGCAGCGAAAATCCTAAAGCTAAACATGAGAGCCCACTTCACTCTCCTAAGGTAACTGTATGGGCTGCAATTTCAGCAAAAGGAATCATCGGACCTTACTTTTTTGAAGATTCTCGAGGCCGTTCAGTTACTGTTAATTCTGCCGAGTATGTGAAAATGTTACGGGAGTTCTTAGCACCGATGCTACTGGAATTTGCTGGCTATAATCGTAACACATGGTTTCAACAAGATGGAGCCACGTGTCACACATCGAACGAGTCCTTGCCGGTGGTCAAAGACATGTTTCCGGAAAAGCTGATATCCAGACGGGGTGACATCCCATGGCCACCCAGAAGTCCAGATCTATCACCAGCAGACTTCTTTTTATGGGGTTATTTAAAGAGTCGTGTCTACATTGATAAACCGAATACACTGCGTCAACTTAAAGAAAAAATCATCGAAGAGATGTCGGCGATCTCGCGGTCTCTTTGCAGAAGAGTATTCGAAAACTTTAGGACTCGCTTAGATGAGTGCAAAAACCGAAACGGTGGTCATTTAGACGAAATAATTTTTAAAAAATAAATTACAACTAATTAGCTTTCTCGTAAGTAAACGATTTCTAAAATATGTTAAATGGTTTTTTTTATACGATTTTTTCAAATGTTAACTAATTCATGGCCCACCCTGTACTATCATTAAACACAAGTTACAAAGTTCTAAACAACCTAAAAGCAGACAATAGAACTCCAAACGAATAAATCAAATAATAATAAGGTACATCACTAATCTCGTTCACGACGTCACACGGTGGGCTGAAAATCGGCTTTCATAGACTTAGGCATTTTATTTTGCAAGTGCGAGTTTTTTTGCCGGATATCACTTCTATTAGTTATAACAATATACAAAAATGACACCAGAATTGATTCTGCACAGAAACGAAGGAATTATAATTTTTTTACGAAAATTTTGTATGGAGCTAGTATGAAAAATCGAAATATCTCTAAAACGGCAGCGATAACCGTAATATCCTTATAGGGGGTTATAGTACTAATTATTTATGATTTTTTGACATACGTTACATAATGGTTGTAGATGCCTTTTTTTTTTTAAAAATCGTCAAAATATTTTTATTTATTTTTACATATTTAAACGTTCCTTTTAGTGTTTAAGTTGAAGAATTCAGAGCTTTAACAACTGTTATCATAAAATAGGATCACCCCTATAGACCTGAAGGACTAGACAGAGGTGTGTAGTGTCTTGTTGATCTTGTAAGATTTCCAACAATACCAAATAGTTGAATATCAGTGTCAAAGTGCCAATGCTGTCGCTTCTTTTTGAAAGATAGGGGAATGAAATTGTTAATTGATCATACCCTAAAAGTATGATTACAACATAACCGGACACATAATAATAATAATATCCTTATAGGGGATTATAGTACTAACATTATTTATTTTAACATATGAAACTGTTCAAAACGATCCATGAACTGTGTCAAAGTTAAGAACATCGTTAGGAAGCATGCTTTTTCCCCAAATATTAAGAATATGTGAAAAAAAAAGACTGTATATAAACTTTTTATTGATAGGTAATTTAAATAAAACAGAAGTAACAAAAATAATATCTAATAAATTCAATTATACAAAATACATATTTGAAACTATAATTTATGAAATTATTAACTAAACATATTGGTACAATAAACTAACATAAATAACAAAAGAACATAAAGAAAAATAATTAAATTTTACAAATTTTCTTTACAACTTTCGTTGTCGGACTCCAATTCCGAGTCAGAATCCAGATCGGATATACCTACAAACTCGAACTCAGTTTCCGGAAACTGTATTAGGTCGAGAGTTTCAGCAAAAAAGGTTGTCTTCCTTTTGGCATCTAACTTCGGCCTTTGTGCACTTAGAAAAGGATCCGAAGAAACAACAAGCATATTTAGGATATCTTGATTAGAATCTTGCCTGCTTCTTTTCCGCGAATGATGTTCCCGGAACCTCCTAAAATCTTTGTTTCGAGACTTTGAGGCTTCTTCCGAGAGAGTCCCAATCGGGACAATATCATTTTTTTCGATTATGTCAGCTCCGTGCATTAATAGTTTATGTACGGTTGATGACATGTAGTACCAGTCGTATAATTCCACGTACTTTTCTGCTGTTTTGCGAGCAAAATCTTTAAATATGATGACATCGATCTTCTCACCAGATGTTATTGCTTGCAAAATAACAGCAAATCTTTTTATCAGGTTTTGATCCAACCCAGTAATAGCTGCAGTTTTATTGGGAAACTCGAAAAACTTCCTTGCGGTATTCCCGTCATTGGTAGTTCCCGAGCCTTGTTTTACTATATCAATTAACAGATTGAGCTCCTCTTTAAATTTATTTTGAATGTTTTTTTTTCTGTTTTGTAACATATCTTTATGCTCATTACTTCTTGCTGCCCACTGTTTGAAGTCAAGTCTGTACGCAATGTGTAACAGACATTCCATGCAATTTATACGGGCATGTAGGGATGATAGGCCAAATTCATATATGTCAGAACACACAGTTTTTGATGTTACAGCATCTAAGTGGTTCATTTCTGTTGGTTTTGCTAAGCACAGGTAGCATGATGCATTTGATCTAGCTTCAGAAAGGTACGTGCAGACTTTTGCGTCGATCATTGTCATCATTAGTTTATGAGTCACCCTGTTACTATTAATGCACTCTGTGGGGTTAAGGGCCTCAATTTCCTCATCCATTTTTCTTTTGTTATCAATGACAACTGCATGGCTTTCTTTTACAAAAGTGAACTGAACCGGACGACAATAAAAAGTTGAGCATGGTTTCGGGTTTGTCCATATAGTATTATCTCCATCTGTCAGTTTCAGTGGCACCAAGGAGGTCATGAAAATGCTTGAATCATCATGCTCGCCGTCCATTTTCTGCTTGTATCGGCTTTGATTGGAAGCACCATCAAATCCCCACTTCGATATCAGCTTTAACTGCTTATTTTCCACATTATCAGAAAGACTTTGAAGAATCCGCTTCACCGTGATGTCAAGTAAAGCTTGAAGTGTAATTCTAGCTGATGAATCCGTAACTGATACTGATTGATTAGGAGGGTAGCATGCAAGCTTAGTTTGTTGCAGTTTATAGTAGGATGGGTAAATATCCTTAGCACCTTCCCGAATGGCAGTCTCTCGCAACGTAATATATTGCCACTTTGAAAGCTTAAGTGAAAGAAGCAATCCAAGTGCTTTCTCTGGTGTAAATATTACTGTTTTCTTAATGCTTTCCTTGATTTTAACGGCAGCTTCTGGATTTTTGATCATATAATTGATTACAGATGCGATATCTTCATAACCTTCTTCTTTTAAACGTGCTGCAGCTGCATATGCCAATTCACAGGAATCCTCGCCTATGTGCTCACTAGATCTTCTCTTTTTCTGTTTGCTTCCCAGATCTTTGAATGGTTTTCGGGACCTTTTTGTCATTGTTCCAACAGTCGATGATGTCGAAGGTTCTGGAGAGACTGAGCGTGCTCTTGGTATCTCATCAACAGTTGGTTCTTGATTTATTAAAGTTTGCACGCAACTCGGCCAATCAATATTTGCTTACAACCACTCTCCGTACGTATTTCTAAACTTATCAAAGAATCGTTTAGATTTCTGCCACCTGTTTAAAGCAGCTCGCGTGAATCTCCGGCAAAATTCTTTGAGAGTTACTTGATCTTCGGCAGAAAGGCAATCGCCTATGCGGGACACAATTGCACTAAACAATACTTCATGATTAAATGAAGGACACTCACTTTTTAGAAGAACAAACAAATCTAAGTTGGTGATTAAACTTTCCATTCTAAGATTTTGTAGTCGCAAAGCAAATAGTTTTAGTGTTAGCAGTTACACGGTTGTGAACAATCTAAATTATGGAACAAAATTATAGCCCTTTTATTGTATAAAGTCAATAATTAGTTAACTACCCTCATTAAAGTTATAAAAGATATGATAATAAAAATTTATAATCGTCAAAAACATTTCGTAGAACTCATAGTAGAACTAATCAACATTAGCAAATCACATTAGCTCACTAATTATAAAAAGGTGAATGCAGTTCTTAGTTGGTATTGTTGCGAGATATTTCAAATCATTTAATCACTTAATAGGCTCATTAGAATCAGAAGACTACAACCATCATTCTAATTACTTAATTACTTGTCATCAGACTCATTAGATGACTACACAATATGTTATTTTGTATTTTGAACGTATGCAAGGTTTTAAAATTCCTTTTGTGTCGATATTATTATGTGTCCGGTTATGTTGTAATCATACTTTTAGGGTATGATCAATTAACAATTTCATTCCCCTATCTTTCTAAAAGAAGCGACAGCATGGGCACTTTGACACTGATATTCAACTATTTGGTATTGTTGGAAATCTTACAAGATCAACAAGATATTACACACCTCTGTCTAGTCCTTCAGGTCTATAGGGGTGATGCTATTTTATGTTAAGAGTTGTTAAAGCTCTGAATTCTTCAACTTAAACACTAAAAGGAACGTTTAATATGTAAAAATAAATAAAAATATTTTGACGATTTAAAAAAAAAAAAGGCATCTACAACCATTATGTAACGTATGTCAAAAAATCATAAATAATTAGTACTAAAACCTCCTATAAGGATATTACGGTTATCGCTGCCGTTTCAGAGATATTTCGATTTTTCATACTAGCTCCATACAAAATTTTCGTAAAAAAATTATAATTCCTTCGTTTTTGTGCAGAATCAATTCTGGTGTCATTTTTGTATATTGTTATAACAAATAGAAGTGATATCCGGCACAAAAACTGGCACTTGCAAAATAAAATGCCTAAGTCTATGAAAGCCGTTTTTCAGCCCACCGTCATGTCATCAGTCAGTCAGTGCCAGCCACGTCATGTCGGGAAGACCCGACTCTGGCGTGGCTGGCACGACTTTTGACAACTTTCTCGCATGCGAGTAGTGATGTGATATTGTGGGACATAATAATCATATAGTATTTAAAACAATTTAGTCAATTTACTTATAATTATTACTCAGAGTCTTCGTAACTTGGCAAACTTATGTCATCCAAGTCCTTTTGCTGTCGTACTTTTCTAATAACGTTCAGTATAAGTATACTTATTACATAAGTTACTGAACGTTTTTCTTCTGGCACTCGATCCAGTTCAAAAACGACCAGTCATGTGAACGCAGCATTTCGTGGGTCGCTAGGTCTTGGTTGGTTAAAATCCAACGGAGGTAAATTGGAGACGTCACACCTTCAATCATTTGCGTCCCGTATGCTCCGTTGATAGATGGAGTTCTTCAGTAGTCATTCGAATTATGATTTTTTTTCCACAATTTTACGAATATTATACATTGGGAATATTCAGATACGAATAGTTGGCATTAAAAATTAATTGTCAAGTAATAGTAAGCTACTTTTAATAAAATATTTCAGAAATTTGAAATAAAAGTTACTTTACTTACCCATCGCTAGCTGTCGTGTCTTGACGACTGTGGCGTGAGGAAGGACACTTTTTTACGGATTTCGATTACCAATTTTTGATTATTGTTTATTTCTAGTGAAATGTAAGTAATTAATATATCTTTGTGCTATTTTACAATATATCATTAATGTAGTTTTAAATAATAGGAAAAAGAAACACAGTAAACTTAATTTAGTATATTTATTTTGAACCTACTTAAAAAATTTCGTTTTCTTGTCGGCTGTAGACGACGGTGGCGTGTTTGGCACGTTTTCGTTTGTCGGCTGTAACCGACCGTGGCATTCAAAAGGTTAATGATTTTAACATCAAATAAAGCACGTAAAATTTGTAGGCATTTTCTAGAACCGTGAAATTCGAAGACATGCTACATGCACCAACCCGCTTAAAGAAGTGACGAGGAGACCAGTGTCCCAGCGTGCAGCGGTGGGAATGTATAGGCTGACTACCATCGCGCGGGGCTTCGCTCCCGTAGCCTTAATCACGATAAAAACATAAATCGTCCTTTTTTCGTAGGCGGGTAAAAAGTAGGCTGTAACTTTTGTATTCCTCAACTATCAAGCTACTTGCATACAAATTTCATCCAAATACACCCAGTACTTTCGAAGATTAGACAAACAAACGAACTTTTCCGCTTTATAATATTACTATATTAACTTTTTTAGACTCGTGTTCCCGCAGTTACGGGCTCTCAAGTATGCGAGAGAACACGTGGTGATTTTAGTTAGTTGGATTTTCACAGACCCCTTCGCCCGCCCCAGGGCAGAGGGGTCATCCATGACGAATTCTAGCTCGAGAAAAAGGGACCTAGCTTCCTTTCGACCTGCAGAAGGCGCAACAGTCCAGACAATATCCTCTAGAGGCCCCCTACATGATGGTACAACGGCGATCTTGGGGAAGTATGCCGCCCTTCATAACACGAGATCCGAGGTATTGTACCTCACGCCAGTGGGGACTGCGTTACACTTAAAAGTGCTCTCCCACCTAACCCACGGGTAACGAATAAATATATAAATTAGACATAGAATTATAAACTCGCTTATCTATACATATGTATTTAAAAGTTGAATTGTCTATCCGTGATTTTAAAATAGCTGTGTTTTCCCAAGTTCTTATTGTTATTCATACGATACTACACAAACTTCTTTTATTGTTTTGTCTATCTGGCTCTCACTTTCTGTATGTATGGTCCTGGAATGGCTCAGCCGATTATATTGGGACTTTCACTGGAAGACTGAAGAGGTTATACGGAAATTTCATCACGGCTGTGTTAACCCCTCAAACCAGTTCCTACTGGTCCGAGATTTACGCGGGAAAAACCCGCGTAGGTAATATCGTCCCTTTATTGGTAAAACCGATTACCTACACTTTTTTTCAAAAATGAGTTATTTACACCAAGCTACTCAACTTTTTGAGCTCTATCTACAGATAAAACCGATTTTTCGATACGATGCATAGTTTCCGAGATAGATACGCAAAAAAACAATTATAATATAAGCTTTTAAGTAACATCTGCATTCAATAACAGCTAACCTTTACGATATTTTTGAACCCTTGCAATCAAAAACACATTCCGTTTCATATCTTATTTTAGTTGCAATTTGCTTACACTCTGAACATACTGTAGCATTGTACTAATACAAATTAAAATACTTTAAATGGTTCTGGTTTTGCTGAATTATTGGAAATTACTTAGAATCTTACACATTAAAAAGAATGTAAGTAGTTTTACTTGCTTTTATCAGAACATAATCCTTCGCACTTGTGCAGATTTTAATTCAATTAAAAGAGATTATTAGAGAGATTTTATTTTGTGCACTAGGTACAATCGCGCTAATCCAGAAGAACAAAATAAAATACAAGGAGAATATCAGACACACATTGATAGGAAGCAAACTTGTAATCAAGAAAAAGATAAAAAGAGAGCTGAAGAAGAAACTAATTTTCTGTCTGCTACTTTCGATTTGCAGGCAATTCTACAATTGCCATGCACTGATATTGGTCTCTTTTACTATACAAGAAAATTAACTTTATACAATTTAACGCTGTACAAAAGTGCGCCTCCTAACGAAGCTTATTGTTTTGTATGGTCCGAGACAAATGGTAAAAAGGGAAGTTCAGAAATCGGAACTATTTTGTGTCACTATTTAATGAAATCTGTACCAGAGGAAGTCATGGAAGTCAGTTTGTTCTCTGACACATGTAGAAGACTAAAATAGGAATCAATTCGTGGCTGCTATCCTATTGTGGTTAATTCAAAACAGCAACCGTTTACAAATCATAGAACACAAGTTTTTAGAGTCAGGTCACAGTTACATGGAAGCTGACTCAATGCACAGTGCGATTGAGTCTGCTAAGAAAAATGTTGATCTTTTTTGTATGACTGACTGGATTAACATTTTCAAACGTGCTAGATAAAAAAAAACCGGTCAAGTGCGTGTCGGGCCACGCGCAGTATAGGGTTCCGTAGTTTTTATAACAGCCAAGTGCGTGTCGTATTCGCTGACTGATCGTTTCGTACCATGCTCTAACTAAAAGCCAAACATGACTACCTAACTAATTTGACTTCCTATACAAATCCTCACCTGATCCGACAATTTTTCATGGAAAGTTTTAATTTTTTTTAGAGATTTGTATAATACTTGTCATAGCCGGTGTTTTGAATTTAAATACAGGACACAGAGCTACACTACTCAATCGTCACAAAAAAATAAAATTGAGGAAGTAGTTTGCTGGGGGAGCTTTGTGTTTGATATTATATAGCAAAATAATAAATAAATAAAAACATATTAATTTGAATTCACTCTAAAAACGGGCCCGCATAGGGCGATGGTAACTGATGAAGGAATTATAAAATCCAAAAGTTTGAAAAAATATGATCTATTTGTGTATCACCGCGTGTAGAGGGAAGTGGTTGTAAACTTGTAATAAAGACTGGTAACTAGCGTCACGTATTAATTTGAAAACTGCAGTGTTGTCGTTACGGAGATAGTCTTCATTAGAATCTCCAAATATTATGCAAGGACCGTTATGCGATAGTAAATTACTTACAAAACCTACTGCGCGACTGTTGGGACATTTGCATGATCTATAAGAAGCTATAATCTTCACTGCATTTATTTCAAAAATTACTGCTTCACAGTGGTCACCTCCAGCAATGTCAATGTAATACCGTGGGTTGCTATATTCAATATAATTTTTTGCCCATGCACACACACTAAAACCTGGGTTTGAACTAGACTATTTAGGGCCATTTGTTCTAATTATTTCCATAAAATTAGTTATATAAAAAGAATCTTGAGAACAGCTCCACGTTTCTACTGCTAAGTAGATATCTGAAGCCATTTATTTGAGAATCGCTTACAGTATCTTGCAAGTGTACACGTAAGGATTGAACATTATGGAACATAATTTGGTATGAACTGTGGGGCTCCCTCAAAAATCAATACATAGGTATTAGAGGATTTCGACGCAGCATTTCCATTACGACTGAATCTTGGTCGGAGGGTGGACGTGGAGGATGAAAAAATTCAGTAACGATAAATAAACCTTCAGCACATGTGGCACGTGAGCAAGCAACATATAACATTGACCATGAAATACCGGGCTTCACATTACAACATATTTTTCTAATGTGGAACCCTAGCTTTTGTGAATTATAACAGCCTCAGCTGGAACCAAAGGGAATTGATAAAAAAAAACCGACTTCCAAAAAAAAACACTACAATGTGAAAAATAACTTTAATTTCGGAAGTCGGTGGCTTTGTGCTGATATAGAGAAACTGGGCTATGCAGCCAATAACTACACTTTTGTTAGCGAAGCACACGGGTGCAGAAGATGGCTAGACCACTGTGTCGTGTCTTTATCAGCGTGGAAAACTATTGTTAAGATAGGCATTGAAGAGGATGTATTTTTATCTGACCACCTACCACTATATATTGAGTGTGACCTGAATTAACGATGCAACATTTTCGCTATTGTGATGTGACTTGGGGTGAGAGGGATGACTCGCAAATTACGAAATATCGTAACTTATGCAATGACAGGCTGCGCAACATCGATTTTCCTCATGAATTTCAAAAGTGTAGTTATGGGTCTTGCAATGTGGTCGAACATAAAAGTATCCTGGACAATTTATATAAAACTTTTGTAGATATTTTAAGTGACGCGGCTGTTATGACGAGTGAGAAGGTTAGGTCCAAGCCAAGGAGAGGCAGAGTATTGTGTGGCTGGAACAAGCATGTTCGAGATGCTTACCGAGAGGCCAGGCTTAATTTTAAGGAATGGTTAATACATAATAGACCGACTTCTGGAGTAATATATGAAAAAATGTGGGAGTCCCGGAAAATATTTAAGAGTCGTAATAAATGGTGCCAAAAAAATAGTGAACAACTAAAAATGGACTTTTTAGCCGAGCAAAGAGCCGCAAACAACTTTAGTAAGTTCTGGAAAGCCACAGGTAAGCTGGATACTAAGCCTGGGCTGCCGGTGAGCGTCGGTGGAATGAATGAACCAAAGCAAATTGCAAATATGTTCATGGAACATTTTAAAATGCGATCTCCCCTTGGCCCCTCAGGTACGATAGCCAGTGCTGAGTCCTTCCGTGAGGGAGTGGAACCGGTAATGTTTTTCTCGACGAAACAGGTTAGGGCGGTAGTTAAAAACATGAGTAGAGGTAAATCACCCAGACACGATGGACTCAGCATCGAGCATTTTAAGTACGCTGGTAGTCACCTGCCGAGGGTCCTCTCTCTGTTTTATTCAATGTGCATTAGTCACTCGTACCTACCAGCAGAGCTAATGAGAACGATTGTGGTACCGATTGTCAAAAACAGGACAGGGGATATCTCGGACAGGGGAAACTACCGGCCAATCTCTCTTGCAACTACCATTGCTAAAATATTGGACAGTATGCTTGATTCGTGCTTGGAAAAACATCTGGACCTGCACGACTCACAGTTTGGGTTTCAACATGGGCTGTCCACTGAAAGTGCAATCCTAAGTCTCAAGAATACTGTCCAATATTATACAGATCGTAAAACGCCGGTGTATGCCTGTTTCCTGGATTTTTCCAGGGCCTTTGACTTTGTGTCATATGATGTGCTCTGGAGGAAGTTGGGGGACAGGAATGTACCGGCGGAAGTTCTTAAGGTTCTGCAATTTTGGTATACTAACCAAACAAATCAGGTGAAGTGGTCCAACATTATCTCTGAGGCTTATGTGTTGGAGTGCGGGGTGAGGCAGGGGGGGTTGACCTCACCCAGGCTCTTCAACCTTTATGTGAATGACCTCATAGTCGAGCTCAGCAGTATGCGTGTGGGCTGTCGGGTGGGTGGTGTTAATATTAACAGCATCAGCTATGCAGACGACATGGTGCTGCTGGGCCCGACTGCAGGTTCTATTGGAGAGATGTTGAAAGTTTGTGAGGACTATGCGGCTAGGCATGGGCTCGTGTATAACGTGAAGAAATGTGAGTACATGGTCTTTGGGGTCGCCGGTAAGTATACAGATTATTCACCCAACTTTACCCTAAATGGCTTGAGCATAAGAAGAGTAAAACAATTCAAATATCTGGGACATATGCTTACCGACGATCTGAAAGACAATGTGGATATTGAGAGGGAGCGCAGGGCTTTGGCGGTCCGCGGTAATATGTTGGCTCGTAGATTCGCCCGCTGTACGGACCAGGTAAAAATAACGCTTTTCAAAGCGTATTGTCAGGGTCTATACACGGGTGGTCTGTGGATCAAGTACACCAAAAGGTCGCTAGATGTCCTGCGCGTCCAGTACAACAATGTATTTAGAATGCTCTTGAGACTGCCCCGGTTCTGTAGTGCGTCAGAGATGTTTACGCAGAACCGTACTGATGGCTTCCACGCAGTTGTGCGGAAGAAAATAGCGTCTGTGGCTGTTAGAACCCGGGCCGGGGGCAACAGCATTCTAAAAACAGTGACTGAGAATGTGTTTTCCCCTTTTATGAGGCATTTTGTGGAGAAGGTGACCGGTTGACAAACTGGTTTCGTCTTCTTTACAAAGTGACTCATACCCATATAATACCCAAAATGTTTTCCTAATTTATGTATATACTAACACTAGGTATAAGGTACTTTACTAACACTACGGATCTCTGTTATCTGATTATTTGAAATAAATTAAATTAAATTAAAAAACTAAAATACAAATCTAAAGATACCATCTTCTGAAATTAAAGTTATTTTTCACATTGTACCTAGTGGTTTTTTGGAAGTCGGTTTTTGTTTGTTAATTTTTTTTTATAAAATTTATTTAAATATGAAACTAGCGCGATACAACTGACACTTAGCGCCATCTATCGACATTTCTATGGAGTTGTTCGAAATTTTCGAGTCAAATACAATTGGTCGACTATTACTCGTAATCTTGTAAAGCCCACTTATGTGTGATAGTTTTCCTTTAAACTTCGTTATATATAGATACTAATGCCGTGACATTTGAATTTATAACTAGCCGTTTAGTTGGTAGAGGGGGTGGAACACTTGACTCTAACGAAAATTGGTACTTTAAAGTTTGATAAGTCAAGAACGGTTTACTTAATCAAAAAACGGTCTTCCCAAACCCCTAATATTTTTGAAAAACCTATCCAACAATAAAAAAAATATAATCCCACTTTACATGTAGGGGAGGTACCCTAAATAATTGTTTTTTTCAAAATTTTATTTTACCTCTTTTTCGGCGTCATTAACGTGTATACTCATGCCAAATTACAACTTTCTAGTACCAATAGTTTATGAGCTGAGAACCGCGGACAGACAGACAGACGGACATGGCGAAACTATAAGGGTTCCTTATTGACTACGGAACCCTAAAAAATACAGGCAAAACACAAAGACTATACAAAAAATTGGCTGATACAATAATTTTGAATAGAACCAAAAACACAGATGGACAGCAGGTGAAATGGTTAAAAATAAAACGGATGAAGTACATAAAAGGAGACAAAAAATATACTATAACTATGACATGTCAAATTCATTTATGGCAATGGATGTAACTGTTTCAGACACACAAAATAAGATTAATATAAATTCAGCATCGACATCTTCAGCACATGGACACCACAGCTATGCAACAAGAAACAAAGCAAAGTGATTGGCAACAGAACAGGTATTTGAACTACCAACTACCTCGGAACTCCAGTTCCCACTGCTAGAACAATTGTATGATGGACCTCTTCCAATAACGGAAGCTAAGAAAAAAGATCTCATTCACAAGATCAGAAGGGGGTTATACCAGAAGAGTACCATGGATGGTACAGAAGTTTGCTTGTAGATAAGGATCGCATTGAACGTGTCCTTGATGTGGCCGCCTCTGAAGAGTCACAATCTGAGTCATCTGTGGACTCATCAGCTGATGAATGAAAGATACATTATTTTAGTTTTTTCTATCTACTTAAACAATTTGTGGAAACGTGAATGAATTTCATGGTTTCACAAATTGTTTTGTATAAGTACTTAGATAGAAAACCTAAATTAATTCATTTTTTCACAAATTGTTTTGTATACTTAGATAAAAATAAAAAGTTACTAATAAAGTTGATTATTTTCTAATATATCATTCTTATTATTCCTACTTACTTCCTACTTTTTCCTACTTTATTCAGTTTTTACTTTCATGTAAGTAATGACTTTTTGGTATTTTTGTAATTATGTAGTTCGTTGTATGAACATTTTGCAGATAGTCTACTACAATTCTTAATTTTACTCAAGCAAAACCAATTATCATTTTTTAAATTACGATTTGTAGAATTTTTCAGAGTGTTATTTTACAGTTGTGTTTTGGTACCTTATTACTTTCTTCGAAAGGTTACGGTGAAGTTATAAGATAAGCTCCAAGTGATTTAATCTGTACTAATATTATAAAGCGGAAAAGTTTGTTTGTTTGTTTGCTTGAACGCGCTAATCTTCGAAAGTTAAGTGTGTATTTGGATGCAATTTGATATGGAAGTAGCTTGAAGCTTGAGGAAGGTTATAGGCTACTTTTTACGCGACTGAAAGAAGGAGAGTTATGTTTTTACCGTGATAGAATCCACGGGAGCGAATCCCCGCGTGAGTACTAGTTAATGATATATATGCTTATGTCGTTATTCAGGAAACACAACTAAATGACCTCCCTGAAGATAGTGTTTGGCAATTTTTCAAGCATTATCAATGAAGTACTTCTATTTTTATGATTTACAAACATACTTTATTAATTTTTTCATTATAATTAGATGGTTGCAGGTAAGATATATGTAATTTAGTTACATAATTACAGCCCCGGATCTTCAATTTTTTTTAGGTGGGGCAAAAACTGGAAAATGCCGCCCCCGCCCCTTTATATTTATGTTTACCTTTATGATATTTATAACACCAGCTATCAGATATCCACTAATTGATTGTCATTTGGACATAGGCCTTCCGGAAATAATGCATCCATCGCTGTTCTTTCTGAGTTAAACCTATTTATTTACACATGTAAGGACATGAACGTGAAGAATATATATTTTAAACAGCACATGATAGGATTTAAAGTAAAAATATGTCATAATAAAAATCAAGCATTTGTGAATTAAAATTACAATTTTACTCGTTGAGCTTTTTGTTCAGCAAATAAATCTATGACCTTGTCATAATTTGGACAAACGGAGGAGAGATGGTTCGCACCATCTCTCCTCCGCTTCTTTGCAGACTACCTACGTGATCGACAGCAGTTTGTTAGGCTTGGTATGTACGTGTCGGGTACCTATCACACGCGTTTCGGCGTGAGTCAAGGCTCAATTTTGGGGCCTTTATTATTTCTCATCATGGTCAATGATCTTCCTCAAGTTCTGCTTCATGCTAGATGTCTCTTGTATGCTGACGACTTGAAACTGTACCTGGAAATAAACTCCGAGCGTGACATTTTGGCACTGCAGCAAGATATAGACGCGATATACAAGTGGAGTGTAGACAACAAGATGGAGTTTAATTCGTCCAAATGCTTCGCTATGACATTCGGTCGCATGCGGAATCAGTTAATTTTGAATATAATTTAAATAATAATACCATCACGAAGTCACCAGCCATGAAAGACCTGGGAGTCACATTCGACCGAAATCCCTATGAAAGTACCTACGCACTTTTATTAGAAAAGGTTCAAAAAGCGTTCCTTAGATACCTATATAAGCAGAAACACGGCTACTATTCTTAGCCCCCCCCGCCCGATCACTATGTTTGGCACGCCAATCCCTTGGGAAAAGCGAGCCAAATATTTAGGTGTAATACTAGACCAAAACCTTAATTTCAGAGAACACATACAGACGGTTCGCTCGCGAGCCGCTTTCGCTCTCGGTAGGCTTCACGACGCGTTCCGTATTCCGGCCTCGCCGACGAGGCACATCGCGACGTCCGCGTACTTGTAACGGAAATCCTCCCCGACCTTTGCCAAACGAGCCAGCCCGTGATGCTGAGCCAGTAGCAATAAATACTCCCTTAAATAATAATATGACCCAGCCTGTCCCTTTGCTGCCCTCCCCAAATGACCCCGCTATGCCAAGGCCCGTACTCCACAGGGAGTGCCCTTAGCGTGCGGTCATTAGCTGTAATTTTATTTTAGTTTGTAAGCCCTGGCTGGGGGCCTTTAATTTATTAGAGGTCACCACAGGATAGACCGGTTAAGTAGTCGCACAGCCTTAGTGAGTTGAACTACGAGTGGCCCTACCTAAAAAAAAAACCTTTCTTAGCTCTATCCGACAAAGTTCTTACTGGGTTGCCTCGGATACAACTCCCTAGAGGTAAGGCGAGCTCGAGATCAGCTCACAATGCCTGAAAAAGCAAAGCCTGTAAGATGCTACGTGGCGCTATTGACGCTCCTGATCTGTTACATGTGCTGGCGCGCTTCTTTGTCCCAGACAATTACTGCCGGGGCAAAAAGCACAGGCTGTTTGCCGTGCCTCCATGTCGTACTGTTGCACGTGCTAAGTCGCCAATTCATCGCACTCTGGCCGTGCTTAATGATCTCTTGGATTCTAATCCAACAAGCGATCTGTTTGCGGAT